>JBAJHW010000001.1:231297166-232547166 GCA_037013535.1 Intellagama lesueurii
TCAATCCTAGGTAGCTGGCTCAAAGTTGACTCAGCCTTCTATCCTTCCGAGGTCGGTAAAATGAGTACCCAGCTCGCCGGGGGGGGGGGGGGGGGCAATGTGTAGCCTGCATAACTAACTTGTAAACCACCCAGAGAGTGCTTGAAGCACCATGGGGCGGTATATAAGCAGCACGCTTTCCTTTTTTTTTTTTTTTTTTTGCTTTTGGTGAGCTTCTGCTGATCAGTGTAAACAACACTAATTAGATGCACCAGTAATCTTACTTTAGAATAAGTCAGCCTCCTACATTCAGCAAAATGAGAAAGAAGTCAAAACAAAGGGTAACAAACTTCACAGCAGCTTGTTAAAGTCCTTGGAGTAAAATGTAAGTGCACCTTATCAAGAGAAAAAGGTCATTTAGAACTAACTGCAACCTCTTAAGAGTAAATTAAGATGATGTATCGTTTGTCTAACTAGCTTTCAAAGTACATACAACTAACAGGAACCACTAATCACATAGACACCTCAAGATTTAAAATTCATTGCAATAATTCTGAGTGGAAGACATAAAAAGCAAAGAGTGGAGGAGTTAAAGGAAGGAGAGCAGTGAGAATATTTTTTAAAAAACAAGAAATGAGATAATATGCTATAATTTGATTTGACAGGCGAGTTGCTAAGAATACCAGGGCATCCTTGAAGTTCAGTATGCAAACAGTTCTGCAGAGCAGATCAAGAAAAAAAAAAGGCTGCCTCTACTGACAGTATGTCCTCTTCCCTTAAGCCACAGAGAGGAGGCCCAGCTTTCAAAGGTAACTTTTCATCTGCACATAATCAGATTTACAGAAAAGAGCTTGACAGCTATGAACTCTTAATAGGAAAACTCTCTTTTCTCCTTTCATGATTTCATTTGTGTTGCTGACAGCTCCATGGCATCAAATTCATTTCTAACTCAGGAGGTGGGGGGAATAATTTATCTCAAATGATTAAAGATTTCCCTGTCAAACTACACATTCTCTTAGTTGTTTTGAATTGAACTGCGTTTTTTAAAAAAAGCAATCCACACAATAACCAATACAAAATAAAAAGGAGTAGGTTTAGCTCAACTCCAGTGTATCTTACAGACCAACCAAAGTGACTATAGAAAGAAAATTTTCAGAATCATGTCTTTTTATGGATATTCTATCTGGCCTCTGTTTTTCTTTACTGTCGTACCTTTCCTTCTCACATGTAGTTTTCACTCTTAAGAAAATGGGAACATGCAGAGAAACCATCCAACTTCTATTTATTTTACAAGCTGGAAAACAGCCAATGTTTGAATGGATGGTGGCAAACATTCCAACCTAGTGACCACTGAATTGTCCTTGCTTCTTGCTAATTACACAGTACGAGGTTCACTGGCTTTCTGGTCTTCTCATTGGACAACCTCTTCATTCCATTACTAGTGACTCACCTTGTGCTGGGCAAGCTGCATCTTAATTTTGTCTGGATCGTTTGCAATTTCAAGCTCTGTATCCAAAGCCTTTTCTGACTCGTCTAGCCATTCTGTAAGTTTGTGCCAAGCTTCATGGAACTGTGTGGGAGAAATCAAATTATTTCACTTGCACGCATCCAGAAACAAACATTATGCATTCAAAACATTAAACACATATCTAATAGATATTGAAAATGTCAAATATGAAAATAGTAAATATGTAATAGATACCAATCAATGCTGGGAAAATCTAGAATGGACTGGAAAAACTAAATGTTGGGGAAAAACGGAATGCTTCTCTTTTAAACTGCCACTTGCATAGCATACATTTTTAACATTTAATTTCTCTAAACAATTGTTCCCAGTGAGTTAAATTATAAACATTGGCCAGAATCCTACTGGTGTCCATGTAAGTTTTGCATAACCTGTTGCAGCTAATTGCAACTTACAAGGAGCCAGGGTTTGTGACAAGGCACATGACTGAGATGTGCCCCGGCATCTTGTCAATAGGCCATAACTAGCCATGGCAAGTCACATGAACCTTACACAAAAAGCAGAATGGTTTTAGCTATTACTGATGCAGAAGTAATTAAATTAATAGTATCTTGCCAGATATTATTTGCTGCGCAAATGAGTAAATTAAATTGTATCTGTTAGCAATTTAGATCCAGGACACCACAGTTCCATGCACAGTATGTTCAACAGACCCTCATCTCGCTGAGATAAATAACATACATGACTGTGTACACTCTTCAGGCAGAGATGATACTGCCTCAATTTGTATGGAGCTGTTTTTTTTTTTTTAAATTAAATATTGTACTTGGTAATTATAGCCCACGGAACAAATGTAAGTATTATCTCTACAATACAGCAAATTGTTTAAGGGTTTTTTGTATCTCTATGCATGAAATGTGAAATTTTATGGTCTCTGCATATCAGATCTATCACTTTGGTAAGATCTGACTCTGGCTTTTCTCTTCAAGGCTCTCAAAGTTCACTCAGGATCAAGGACCTAAGCCAAGTAGGTGTCCACTTCATTAAAGATTGCAAAAAAGTATGAAGAAGGCCTAGCTGAAATCCATCAAAAAAGGCAACAAACCTGAGTTGTGAAGGAATGTGTTAGGGCAATAAAAAGGATGGAATTGCCTAATATAGGAATAAGCAACCTCTGGAGATTAGCAGCAGTACATAACCACCTTGGAACCTGGAAGACTGTACCTGCTTCCATGCCCCATATTATTTCTGAAAAAGGTATTTTTCTTATCAAGTCCTCTTGTATTATTTTACTGATTTATAGATCTTGTACCCTCTAGTGGCATGTATGCGTTTGTGTGTGTGGGGGGGGGCTGCTTTCCACAATCCCTAAAGGGCAGCAGGGGACTTTTTGAGCAATTGGGAAAAAAATCAATTTTTAAAAAATCAAGGTGTAGGGGACGTGCGGGACATATCTGGATCCCTATAGGGATATTACACAGTCCATGAGCTACATTTTGCCCATATCTGGAATTACAACATGGATGACTCTTCCAGCCTTAGAACCAAATTCAACTACTGAGATGTTCTCAGGAGCCCCACTGCTGTGATAGGCAAGGCCAAGAACAAAAGCAGGAAATGAAGGTATGAGTGCCCTTCAGCTGTTACTACCAGCAATTAAGCTTCAGAAGAGGCATTCAAAGCTCTTAGAATTGGTTTTTAAAAGGTTATAAATTCTAAGAACACACAAAACAACAATATTGTATGGAAGATGCCAGATAGGGACCCCAGGAGGGTTGGATATAGCCCCAGAGGTTGAGGTTCTCCACACCTCCACAAGGGGAAGGTGTACAGTAAAATTACTTGTAAGCCCCAAGTGGTGTACTGATAAGTCTGAAGGAGAAAAAAAATCCATGTGCTTTAGAAAGTGATACATTAAAATAAAACAAGGGTGAGAATGCAGCCTTACAGAAAACAGATACATCACCAATACATTTGGATCCATATGACACCCCGCTACTTGGTTTAAAAAAAGTCTACCTTTCAGACAGAAATATTGGACTTATACCATGAAAGGTCACTACAAGTCGGAACCATCTTGGCAACATGTAATTATTATTTAAAACTGAAGAAATAGCTGTTTTGGCTCATTTCAGCCAAAGACGTTGCATTAAAATTCCACATATATGCATCACACAATTCATTAAAAAGTAGATGTAGTTACTGCATGGCTACCCTCACATTGCTACGGAATGTTTGCATTACCTGCTTTGCACGCTTCCTTGCATCATCCAAACTTCTTCCTCTTTCCACTAAACGCTGAACTACTTTTTCCCACCTACTCTGGACACTGATCAGCAGATTCTTAATGAGGACAACATCCTGTTTCTGGCTGAAATATTTCAAATGTGTTCCAGTTTTGTCTAGCTCAATAATCTGATCACGGTGGGCATTCACTTCATTGGCAAAGACCTTCCAAAAGAAAGAAGACAATGTTTGAAGACCTGCTTCATTGTCTAGCATGTGAATATATATATAGCTATCCAAAAAATTAGGTGGTTATCTACTTTATTGGTCTGAAAGGAACAATAACATGTCAGTAGAAGCTAAAAATTGTCTTTTGATTTTAGTGTTAGTGGCTTACATGTTTTATACATCAATGTATGAAGGAGAAAGTTTTACATCTGCTGTCATTCCTTTTCATACCTTGTGTTCATCAATTTGAAACAAAACAGTGTCCAAGATAAGACTTGGCCGAGAAGCCACAGTCAAGGTTTGCTCAGCTTGAGTAAGCCAGTTGATGAAGTCCTGCAGTGAATTGTGAAACTCCATTGCTAAACTGAGGGCTTCTTCCAGTTTGATCTGTAAAAACACACCATGATTTAATAGCAGTAGAAGGTTTAAAAGAAAATAAGCCATGCTGCAGTCAAATGTAATATGGAAGATGGCCATTGTTCTTGGGCTTCCTCCTTCTCTACTGCCATCATTTTTTCCGAGTTAATGTTGGCATGCTTTTGAATCTTAAACAGCAAAAAGGTAAACAACATCAAACCCACCCACCCACTTCAGTGTACAAAGTCTGGTTTTTTTTACATTCAATCCCCAGTCACAAACTTTTACATACTTTAAAAAGTTCCACCTTTCAGTGTTAAATGAAGAAGCCTACAAGTATTCAGGCTGAAGCACAGACGTGCTTTTGAGCTTTGATTCTGCTTGCATGAACAGTCGCATGTACTGCACAAAGGATGGTTAAGAATAAGTCTAAAAGCTTTCTGGCACATAAATTACACATTCTTCCCAGTAATTATCACTGAGGAGACCCCTATTCCTTCCAGCAGAACAAAGGCCCAGTGCAAACATTTGGCGGTTGGCAAGAGTATCTGTGCAGAGGAGGAGCAGCCACGTCTGCTCTCCTCCACAAAATACATAATGTCTCATTGGGGAGAAGAGGAATACCATGGACTAGGGGTCAACATGGAATGTCTACAGTGACATCTCCATGGTGGAGAGAACACCTTCTCACACGATTCCACAAAGTTTTTCAGTGGCCCTGTAAATATCTGAAGCACTCCCAGCACCATCAAACTGATGAATTTACATTACATGAGAAATGAGACCGCAAATGAGACATTTTTTTGGTCCAAGAATAGCTTCCCTTGTTTATTCAATCCCATTTGTTCCTTATGAAGACCTTGTCCTTCAGCTGTCTCAAAATGTAATTTATAGTCCGACTCAGATTAAACTGTTTAGCTATGTTTGGAGTACAGAAAGAATGTCCACCCCCTTGGAAACCTATGGCTATGAGTAAGATGCTTCTACTGGACTATGAGGTCATTCCCAAAAAGCATAACAGAGGCTCACAATTTAACATTTTAAAGAACTGTTACATTTGTAATGTCAACTATAAAATCAAAGCATCAGTTCCAAGCTGATGCGATGAGGACTGGGTAATTAGAAAGGATTTATTTATTCCTTGGGCCTATGACCAATATACGACAAGAGGAAAGATCTTTATCCACTGTATGAATGGACGCTGGTCTACTGCCATACAATTTATATATGAATGCTACTGTGGAATATCATATTTTACGGCTCTGATCCCTAATGCCTTGTTAAAGATACCAGAACAACTCTATATTGAAAATAATCCAATACAAATATTCCCAAACATATTGAGAGGATCTTTCCATGTTCATACTGTAATACCTTTCTTTCACTGAGCTTTGTTTCTACAGATTCCCATTTTTCTTTGAGGTTATTTATGTCTTGCTCAACATTTGTTTCAACAGACTCTGGACAGCTTGCAAGCATCTGTAGGCCCTTTTGCATTAGAGGTTTAAACGTTTCTTCTTTAGCACTGAAGGCAGCACAAAGCTCCTAAATGAAGAGGACAAATATCTTAAATCAGTCATGGATGAACATTAAATCTAAAATGTGCACATTTTACTGTAAGATCAAGAAAGACAAGAATGTGCATGTGAATATATAGGATTCATGTCAACAGAATGAAGACTGCAGCCACTGTACATGTTTACATGGAGAAAACACACATGGTAGCACCATCAAACAGATCACAATGTTTGGTCAAAATGGATCAATATAAGAAACAGTGAGTCAAGTATATAAGGTGGCCTTGTGTTTTGGATTTGCATGCACTGTATCTAAAGCAACATTTGCATAAACAAATATGCACACACATTTCAACTTTATATTTAGCATGCTGACCTAACAGCTTAAATGGGCTGTATTCTATACATTGGAAAACAGCATGGTCTTAGAGTATGAATGACTAATGACTCCAATTCTATTTACATGTCAGCCTCCATAATTTATTTCTGCTATGTTCTGAACTAGTACATGCATTTGTGTTTATGTTACACAATAAAGCAGTAATAATTAGCAAAAAAAATGCATCCAGTAAGCAATCCTTGAAGGTTAAGGCACAGAACTGGACTTGCAGTCTTCTGTGGCCCAAGTCCAACAATCCACTTTTTCTACCCTGTTCTCCCCCACCCCCCAATACACACATCCATCAGACTAATCTGTGATTTTACACCTGGAGTCCAGATCATAGTCAACATCCAGAAGTACATGCATGCCACTTCTAGGTACAAATCACTGTTCACTATACCAGTTCCTTTGCAGAAGACACAACCCATAAAAGACTCTAAAACACCTTGCTTAAAATTCTACTAGTCCTGTTTTCCATCTCCCTTTCTTGGCCCATTCAGTGTGTACTTATCTAAGTAACATACACTTAGGCTGGGATCCAAATAATATCTGCCTTGCTTGCCTGAGACAAGCTGCTCAGATTAAAGGCTGATTCACCAAAAAAGAAGCATCTTCTCCCACACACAAGTGCCCCTTAGATGTAGACTACAATCTTGCACATGCTTTCAGTGTCACTGGATATAAGTTACGAATGCACAGCTACGTTTGGCACTGCAGGGTGTTTACAAATGGTCACTTCCTTAACGCTTCTAATCAAAGGGCTATTCCATCTTTCTCTCTTTACCAGATTCCCACTTCTGTTTTCGGTGGTAAGAAAGAACGAAAGAAAAGGTAGAAAAACGTGTGGGTTAAAAATAGAATAATTGTGACTGTATCATCTGTAAATTCTGTGTTTGAGGCATGGAGATTGCACAATAAAAACCTAATATGGATGCACCCTGGGTATCTTATATTCTAAGAGACAGGCAAATGTTAATGTGTTTTTGGCTCTAAACTGAGATTTCTGCTTCATTAAGACAGTGAAATCAAAATAAATATACCATTGTGCTCTCTGGTAATTTAGATGAGTAGATTCTTTGTTTCTGTGTACTGGTCATGAGAGTTATGCAATGAGGAAGGAAATAATAACATGGAAAATTTTCTGTGTTCCTTGGCTATCTTTTCCTTTTAAAAATGATATATTTTGATGTTATGAAGAGGCAGGCATAAAATGATGTCTATATTTTGGGGCTGTGGGTAAATTAAAATATAATTTGGCATTAAGGACAGGGATTAAAAAGAATAGAAATTGTAGAGGAACAATGAAAACGTTTCTACATTTTTTAACTGAATACCACCAAAAATATCCTTACATTTTTTTCATTCTATAAATAATATTGGGAATAACTCGCATGCATTACTCAATCAGTTCTGCAGCATGGTACTTTACAAAAGAGACTCCTCAGTAACCAATCTTACAGGCACTTCAGTGTGTGGGAACTGCAAATGTTTCACTATGAATGGCCACAAACATTATGTTTTCAAATTGGGACCATCTGCAATATTAAGATCCTTACCATATGGGTATTAAGCTGCTCTCTTGCAGTCTCTGGTAAACCACCAACAGGCTTCGATGCCAAAAGCTGACGTTCGGTTTCTGTCAGCCACTGTTGCAGATCTTCAATTTCACCATGGAAACCCTGCGCCTAAATGATACATCACCACAGCACTTCAGAATAAATCTCAGCCTTTTAACTTGCTACATCAGCGAAGAGATTGCAAACACTTAACATATTAAAAATTTTTTAAACCCTATAAGAAAATTTCAATAAACCAGAAAACCCACTGAAAACTGAAGATTGTTGTACACGTGATGAAACCCTGTGGAAAGTAGAAGAAAGGCCTTCAAACACCACACAGATTAGTGGAATTTATAACGGATGAAAAAAATTATGTATTTGTTCCTTTCCTATTAAACTTTAAATTTATGACTGAGGTGATCTTCTACAAAGATCCATTGGGAAACAGAGAAGAACTATTTCGAATTGGAAATACAGAAAAACAATCACACATACAGCAAAGATGGCTGAAAGGAATTATATTTTAAAGCCCAATTTATGACTGTGGATATATATATGAAGATCGAATGAAAAACACAGAAGAAAACTATACATATAGTAAAAGTTGGCTTAAGGGAATAGCTATAACGTAATTAGGCACGGAGCAAGACTAGTTGCTATACAAACAGAAAACAAACACAGTTTAGGTGATATGTGAGATCTACAGCAGGGCTAGAGGACACTCACATCTCCAAATGTTGACGAACTTCTATTCCCATAATCTCTGACCACTGGCCAATGGCTATGCTGTTTGGGATTGGTGGGAACGGAATTGAAGAACCATAATTTCCCCAGACCTCTTCTACAGTCTGACATTTCAAATTACTTCCAACTCAGCAGGGGAACCATTCAGATAAAGTAAAGCAATTTTGAGCCCCATATTTCAACTGCAGGGAGCAAATAGCACTTTAGCTCTTCTACTGAAAGCAGCAGGACTTTAACATACTTAACTCTAGTGTGCCGTATGTATCCATTCAATGGAAGCTGCTTTTCTTTTCCTTAGTTTCCCAGACATACCTGGATCAATGCACTGTCCAGCTGCTGTTTTCTTTTCCCTGTTTTTTCCAGCACATTTTGCCATCGTTGATGCAGAAGTTCCAGCTTGCTTTGTAGACTACTTGCTTCTTCAACAGCACTTGACTGAATCAGGTCATTTCCTGCTTTCTTAACTGTTTCCACAGTAGACTGGTGAGCTAAGACATCATTTTGCAGCACCTGCAGTTGCAAAGATGTTGTGCCTCATCATATATATTTTTTTCAATCACTAATTATACTCAGGACAATTGAGTGAAATAATATCATTTCAACAAAACCTACTCACAGTACGAAACAGTACATATTTCAAAGTGTGCTTCGACACTTTACTAATATCACATTAGCACTTTGTATGTTCTGTACTACTGTAAATATTATATATCGTGGAGTATTCTCTTTGTAAAAGAAATACTTGGGATGCGTGTGTTCTATTTGTAGAATAAACTATGGCCAAATTAATACACTTTTTATTTTCCAGAGTATATCCTGATAGTGGGAATCATTGGTCACATATTCTGATAATTTCTTCATAAAGATATACAAAGCTATGCAAATATTTTTTCATAAAAACTGGACTGTATAGTTGATAACTTTGAGACTTTTGTTTTACAAAGCATAACCAAAAACCATTGGTTTTTTTTAAAGCGCACCTGATATATAAAAACAATGGATATATAAAAACAATAGTCTGGTCCTACAATGCTACCAAGAATTCAACATGGGGGGGGGGGGGAAATACTCTGAACTAAATTGAAATGCCACTCTGCTATAGTCTTCTTGTGATGAAACTCTTCATCTCTCACTATTGCATGTTCAAATGACAATTGGCAGACCAATTTAATTTACATCATTAATTTCTTCTTCCTCAGTGTCCCAAGAGAGAAATTCCTACGGAGACTACTTCTATGAACTAGGATCTCTACACACACAATAATCACTTCTTGGCAATGATTTCTGCAATCAGGGCAGCATACTTTTCACCATAGTAAGAGGAATCATCCCAAAAAGCAGTATTAGCTTCCACAGGATGCGGTCAAAAAACCAGTCAGAGCAAAACAGCCTGAAAATCCATTTGTATTGCAAAACCAAAATTACATCCTCATTACAGTCTTAATAATACAGAAAGAGAAATCATATTTCATATGGCAGGGGTAATTTTATATTATTACTAGTAGCTACTATTTGTTAATTGTTATCTCTCTTCTGTCACAGCACATTCTCATTCCTTTGTTGTAACTCGAATATGGAAAGAATCTTCATTGGTGTTTTAAATATTTTTATACCAATTCACTTTTTAAAGTGAAGTTTTATTACAGAAACAGATATTATTTTCCTGGTTTATTTTCCTGATGATGATTTTTTAGAACAGTAATTACTGCTTGCCAAATTCCCAAAGTTTTGGATCATCAAAGAGGAAGTTCCACTGATTGATCTATTTGTAACATGTAAGTCTGAATAAGCAGGGGAAGATAACAAAACATATTTTCTGAAGCATTTCTGTTCCTCCCATTCATTCATTAAGTCATGGTATTATATGATAGTTTGCCAGGAACACTTTTTTAAATCAGTAAGATGATCTGAGCCAAGGATGAACTTAATGAGGAAAGGAAACAGCAACTTCTTGCATCAGCAATTATGGTTTCAAAAATACATATTTATCCTCAGTCTGTCTTTTTAAATATATAAATTATTATTTTAAGAGCTAGAAAATGTGATCTGGAAAGACCACTATTTTTAAAAAAAAAAAACACCAAATAAATATCAGCATGAGCCACAGCAGTATTATTTACATACATGATGTTTGGCGAGTTCAATCTCAATAGCCTTCGGGTCCCCACCCACAGGCTTCTGATCATTCAGCAGGTCTTCTGTGTGTGTCAGCCATGTCAGCAACTCATCTAAAGCATGCTGGAATTGCCCCAAAGCTAACAAGGCACCCTCCAGCTTATGCTGTAATAAAACACAGTAATAAAAATTGAAATTGTTACATGATGTTAAGGCTTTCGTATGTTAAATACAAATTTAGTCCAATGAAACCTCAAATAAGTAATTTAAATATTGTTGTGCACCTGAAAGCAATGACTTTATCTGAAAGGAACAGGTGTTCTATTTACATGCTGTGTTTTTTAGAGTTCTCTCCCATCATGGGTTATAAGTTAAGCATCATTTTTATCTTTAAAAGACCCCAAACAAAGATTGAACCGAAAGACAATGACTTTCTCCAGACTCCCTACTGAGTTTTATAACTTAAGGATCTGAAATTCCTGTTCCAGGAGGACACTCAACTATCTCTCTCATTTACCTCACGTCTGCTTCAGTACAATTGTGCATCAACTTGAAGTTATGCTTGACTCCCAAATCTATTATTTGGTTAAAATACGCTCCCCCGCAATCCTCTGTTCACCTTTATGTATTTATATTTATTTATTCATTCAATTTGTATCCCGCTCCCATTAGTGTCACAGCACTCTCTGGGCGGGTTACAACTGGTAAAATAGAAAACAAAACAAAAAAAATTAGAAATATTAAAATCGATTGCAATAACTCTAAAAAAAAAAGTTGGCACCGACTAATCCCAGAGTGGATGGAGGAAAAGAGGGGAGGGAAGAAGAGGAGGGGAAAGGAAAAAAAAAAAGGCCAGATAACAATCTTCGAGAAATGCAGAGCAGTGCAACTTTGCAGGTCTTGGCCTGGCCCCAGGCAGGACTCCTCTTCCGTGGGTTCAGTGAATTCCACAGCAAGAAAAAGCACCCACTCCCCTAATCAATTACTTTCATGGCAGGCAGCTCTTTTGGAAGATCCCTTAATTTAAGACTAAAGGGGTGGCATTACCTTTTTAAAAACTGCAAGCCTATGAGATGGAATTGCTGTTGCTTTGAATTGTGTTAAACTGTTGTGTAAAACCTTTTTCTTAACTCCTTAGCCATCAGCCCTAACTGAAATGAAGTCTCTGTCACTGTGCTTGCTCCCATTCTCCTCTTGTGAACCTTTCCCTTTCTCCCCTCCTCACCCTCCAAATTTATACTGCAAATCTCATGGAACAAAGACATGCTTTTTTGTTTGTGACATTAGTCTTTAAAAGCAGCATTTATTTTTATGGCAACATGTAAATAAAAATAAATAAAAATAACAACAGGGCATTTGTATAGACTTTCTGGCTTTATGGGCACAATAACAATGGCCTAATTCACCGGAAACACCTGCCATACTGAAGCTTCTTTGTAATTGTTCTTAATGGCAGCTGCCTTAATGTGTCAAGCTATTTGTAGGCAATGGTTCACTAAGCAGATGGGAAGATTTCCTCCAAGTCATCCCCCAAAAAATCACCAAGAAGAAATTTACACCATTGCAGCTTTGAAAAAAAATATCCTAGCTCACTTGGCACATATCTTCATTCAAGTGGGTTGCCATGTGGAAAATAGATGCCCTGGAAGCAATCATACTACAAAAGTCAGTATATGGGCTTAAATATAAAATGTAGCAAAGAAAAATAAGACTAATGGTGAGACACAGGGCAGTGCTGTATCTCTACTCAGATGTAAATCCCAAGTGGGATTAATTAATTGGGAGTATTTCAAAGGGGGTTACCCTCTGATTAAGTATGTATACCATTACAGCCTAAACTGGAAAGGAGACTGAAATTTAAATCTTAATTAAATAGATATGTGGCAAATTCTGAAGGCTTGATGGAGATTCGGTTAAGGTTCAACAGCATGTATCTACTTAAATGTTTGTGATACATTTTTTTCATTATATACTGAGCAACTGAAAAATGTTAAAGTGAAGCCAATTTTGTGAAGTCATGGCTGTAAATCAAGCAGCATACATTTTAGAATCCAATAAAAGGAAATGTTTACATACAACTACTTTATACAAAGGGGAAAAAACACCATGACTGTCAGCTAAAATACATGGAGATTATGGCATTAATGACTGTACAAGAATATAACTGCAACATAAGGCACCCTATTTTGGTATGTTTTGGCACAATTTTTGCTTACCTGGCGGCTAACAATTTTATCTTCCAGACTTTCCCACAACAGCTTCAGTTCAGACAAAGGATCCTGTACAGTGTGCTTATCACTCTCCTCTGTCACCTTCTTTAGCAATAGCTCGGCTTGGTGATTCAGCCGTTCCATTTCTATTTGTTGTTGATAGGCTTCTTTCTTAAATTGCTATTGAAACACATGAATGCAGAAATCAAAGAAAACATTAGCCAGAGAACAGCACTCTGTCCTATTCATATACTTCATTGATCAAGTGAGTGGTAGATTGTAGTCTAAAAATCCTAATGAAAGTTATCTGGGTGTAGTACAGTCTCTTAAAATATAAAACAAAATAATAATGCAATAAAATGACAGCTAAAGCATTTAAGAATAAAACTGGCAAAAGAGAGGAAAACATTTTAGCATATAAAATCAAACAGAAACCAGAAGTGCAAAGGTATGGAAGTAGTGAACCTGCCCTACAACTCATTTATGGCTGGATCCAGATTGGTGACAATGGGTGGAAAGAATTTCTGTTTCACTGCTGCATATAGTGTGAGAGGTAAGGAAGGATGAGCAAATATTATTTTATCCCTTAACATCGACAAAAGCCTCAACTAAATTCAAAAAGTTTTTGAAAACAGATTTTAATATGTTTGACAAACCTAGATTATGGTCTTTTCCCAACTATACAGTTTGGAAAAGGTGTGTAAAATGTGCATAGGAAAGACAAACAAACAAACAAACACATAAATAAATAAAATATTCTGAGATTAATTTTGGGATCGCAGAAGTGGCACTCTTCATATTGTGCACTTTCATGAACAAATTCCAGCGGCTGGAGTCACATAATGCAGCTTCTTTATTAAAAAAAATCGTTACTCTAAAAGCAGTTTTCCAGAAGACTATTAACTTTGTGAACACAGGGCCCCACAGATGGCTAACATCCAGGTATAGAGAAGCAAGACATCATTCTGTACCCCTGGATATTGGCATGTTGAGGATTCATGAAAGGAGAACCTACTAAGCACCTCCCTCCGTCCTCAGCATGGCCTGTGAAGTCACTGGGTACAGCCTCCACAAGTACCTCACAGAACGTGCCTGCTGTGATCCATTAAAGGAAATCTGCTCCTGTGTAGCCATGCGTCTATGACTAGGATAGACAGTGATTCCGTTCGAAAGATGCGGGGAAAGAAAGAAATTAAAATGCACTTTTCCTTTTTTTACTGCCTGCTCGCCAGACTAGGGGGATGCATCACTATCACCCACCCATCCTACTCCTCCTCCTTTAAACCCAGGGTTTCCCTTCTGAAAGTAATATTGTCTCCCTTGTTTTTAATTAGCCCCTGTGGAGAGATTCACTTATTTGTTGGTAAACATTTCTGTTCATTTTTCCAACGCGTCCCCTTCTGCTTTGCACATACAATAACAAGAACTGGAATGGATCATCTAGATAAGTCCTCTGACCTAAAACGGACATCCTATACTATCCCTGCTTCCTGTGCAAAACACATAATAGCATCCAGGTATTATGAAGAGAATGAGTCATATTCCTATCCCAAATTCATTTTTTGAATTGGCTGGGGAATTTTTTCTCTTAGCCCAGTAGTGGAAATGAACTGATCTGAGAATGTTTAGGAATAATCCATGGTATCAGTCATGACAGAATAGACAGGAAGTTGCACACATTCAGAAAAGGAAGTTAAATGTCATAAAAGTAATTGATGCAGTGGGAAAAAATGGACTTTTGTGTTTTTTTCTAACCCACAACTAAGCTTAATGGGAAATTAATGTCACATTATTTTCAGTCTCACATAGGCTGTAAGTTTTAAAATGACACACTCATATGGAAATAATTTACTTTTTATTACAAAGTGAATGAAAACTAATTCTGGACATGATGATGATGTAAAAGAAGAAAACACTAATGTTTCATACCTTCAGTTCTTCTGTTTGCTGTTTCACTGTTTCTAGGTCTGTTCCAACTGGTGACATTGAAGCCAATTTACTGCCAGCAATATCCACCCAGTCAAATACAGCCTGCAAAATAACATATTAAATTAAAATAATATAATTAAGTATATAATGTTGTAATGAATTACTGGTATCATAATATAACTACAATTGAGTTGCAAATGCAATTAGCAGTACAATTCTGTTCATCTCTACTCTGAAGTAAGTCACACCAACTTCAGTAGAATTTTCTCTCAGGTCCAATTAAGCAGGATTGTAGCCTATTTGCTACTGCACTGAAAGCAGAGGTATTAAAACAAAGTCAGAAATGTATACTGTATTTTCTTTCCATAAGAACTCTGGATATATTTAACATTTCTTAGAGTACTTGTGGGCAAATATTTTTATTCTAAATATACCTACATCTTGTGTATCAAAATCTTTGTTTAAGTAACAACGACTTTATTATTCTTTTAAGTGCCATATGTTTTCACCCCTGTGTAACTTGTAAATCAAGTTATGTTTAGTCTCAAAGGCCTAAATCCAACATGATGTTTGCAGAATTAATTTCCACACTAGTGCAAGTATGTTGGATTACAAAGTTGTACAACTGGTTGTGCAAGAACTATACAAATGGTTGTACAGATGCTTGCACAGCCTTTTGTGCAAGTGATGATGTAAAATGTTACAGGATACCACACTCGTATTAACTCTGAAAATGTGTAGTTGTTTGAGCAATTAGTGTTGCAGTAGAGCAATGACAAAACTGGAAACAGGTCAAGATGCTTTGAATATGTTCATAACGCAGTAGACAGTAACAAATCCAAACATACTTCCAGTGCATATCTGTGATCAAAATGACTAAAAACAGAGCAGAGACACACAGATTTCTGTAACATTCAAGAAGCTGGAAAACAAAGGCAACTTCACTCTTCATTAATCAGCTGTGAGCTACATGGTGTGAACTATGTTATACATCAATTATGGTTGAAGGATAAGTGCTTTGCCTCTTACAGGTATTCCATTTGGCATAAAGTATTCCATATAAGAACACATACATATACGAATATCCATTTAACAAGACCACCATCCTTTTCCCTGATAAAACTTAGAGGAGTCTGCTTAGTTATTCCCAAATATGTCTATCTATCTTGTGGGTACACAGCATCTTTTCCAGTTATCTTTTAGATGGCAGCCAATGTTTGCTGGAGACAGTACAGACAAAAGGATGGAAGGATTTTAGATAAAGGACAAAGAACAACTGATTACTGGAAAAGGCACCATAGAGTCAAATAAAATTACAGTTCACAATTTGTTGGACTGTCAAAAGCCATGGGGCAGTTGTGCATGATGGTCTCCTACTTTTTAAAATACTAGCCTGGACCAACGGGAAAAAAGTTTACATTTTTACTACTAATATCAGTTAAATAATAATGCAAGACTATCCTTATTTAATCAGATTATATAAAATATTTTTTAAAAACTGATTTAGATTATGTATTCTGTAATTCTTATTTATTTATTTTTATTTATTTACAATATTTTTTAGCCGCACCATTATGAAGCAATGTGATAAAGCACAAAGCAGAAAAATGTTTCCAGGTTTTAATTAACTGCTTATTCTGATCACCAGAATCTAATGTAGGCATCCTTCAGTCTCGGCCTGCTAAACAAGTGTCTCTTCAAATTGGGAGAGGCCATGCTGCACCGCCTGCCTCCAGGCTGAACACTCAGATGTCATCTGTTGAGGTCCATTCCTAAGGCCTTCAGATCCCGCTTGCAGATATCCTTGTATCGCAGCTGTGGTCTCCCTCTGGGGCGATTTCCCTGCACTAATTCTCCATACAGGAGATCTTTTGGAATCCGAATTTACTTATAATCTGATTGTGTAATTGTTTGTCATTACACAATCAGATTATAAGTAAAAACAGGCTTTAGGTCTGTATTGTGCCTGCATATTTCTCCTTCTGCATCTTACCACAGCTCAGCAGAGATGGACATTTTGTATCAGTGAAATGAAGTGAACAGAAAGATTTTTTTAAAAATAAAAACCTTTCTCTGAACCATGGTCATCATCAAGATTACACACATACACTTTTAGGAGAAGAAAACACATGGCATATACAAGCCTTGCTCTCCAACACTCATCCAAAAATTTCTATTTTTGAAACAACATCAATAAATTCAACAGAATAGAACACCCACTAGCATCACATTAAGATTGCCCTATTCTATCAAAAGCAGACCTTAGATTAGATTAGGCATCCTTCAGTCTCGAGAGACGATGGTAACGTGCTCTGAATGGAGGTCTTGGAACAGCGTCTAGTGTGGCTGAGAAGCCCAATTCGAGAGTGACAATCCCTTCCACACTGAAGACAAATACAGTCTATCCCCTGTCCAGCTCACTGATTTTGCTGGTTTCGGGACTGCCTCTTTGCCTCGGCCTGCTGGACAAGTGTCTCTTCAAAATGGGAGAGGCCATGCTGCACCGCCTGCCTCCAGGCTGAATGCTCAGATGTCAAAGTTTCCCATCTGTTGAGGTCCATTCCTAAGGCCTTCAGATACTGCTTGCAGATATCCTTGTATCGAAGCTGTGGTCTCCCTCTGGGGCGCTTTCCCTGCACTAATTCTCCATATAGGAGATCTTTTGGAATCCAACCATCAGCCATCAGACCATCAAAAGCAGACCAGAACAACTAATTATGACCATGCTAATGAGTTTGAGTTTTTCCTCAGAATTCCCTTCCATGAAACATCATCATTCAGAAATCAGAAAACATCCTTTTTTGGACAACAGCTCCCAGAATCATGGCCAGTTTGGGTAGATCAAGAAAGTAATTTTTTCAGTCTCTGGATTTTGTACACTAAGAGGAACAGTTAGGGTGCTATCGAAATATAAACTTGGAAGTCAGGGATCTCAACAAGTGAAACAAGATGAAGACAGAAGAGTTTCCTATGACATATGAAATGTATGCCTTTACAGGTAAAAAACAGCATTTATGTGGGAGGTAACACAGACTATGTTGATACTTCAGTGACCTTGGCTGGTTTAAAATCCCAATAAAATGATATTCCAAACAGTAGCAATAACAAAAATTACAATAATCTTACCTGCAGCCCGTCTTGATACTGAACAGCAGCCTGCATGGCCTCCTCAAGCTTGTCAACACGCTCTTTCCACGATTTGTTTAAACCATCCCAAGCAGAATTTAGCTGCATTTTAAACAGAGTCCCAGTTAAATTTAAAATAAGCTTCTATATATGTAATTGCTCAAATCCAAGATGGAAATCTGAAGGGCTTTTTTTTGTATCTGTGATGCAAAAATGCCACAGAAGCCTTCACTAGTGCCACAGAAGGACTTTTTCTCAGGCTCAAACTTCATGGTGTGTTTCTGTAAGTGTATGTGTGACTGAAAGAGTGGCGTGGCTTTGTCCACATTTTATTTTGACCCACTAATTTTTATCTTGGTCACAAGAGAATATGGTCCAGAGTCTGAGAAAAGTTTTTTGATCCTGTTCTAAAAACATGTGGGATTAGTTCACTTGCTTAATACATCTGGATTTCTTTCCTAAATTCTTCCCGAATAATTTGATATAGGAAATCTCTTTCACTCATCTGTCCTCTGTTTGCTGACGAGAGTGGGTTAATCCCTAGGAGACATACTTTCCCCCTTGGTATTGAGGCATGGTTCAACACATGGATTATTTCACATATCACTGAAATATGCTTTATAGATTTCTTCCAGCTAACTGTCTGGAAGGTTCAAGAAGCAAACCACAGGCCAGCACGGTTACTTTTGCTCATGAGCATTCTGTTTTTCTGCCAAGTCTTTAATGTAGGTGCCATATATCAAATGTCCACCCACCTCCATTCTATCCATTTCATAGGAGCACAAAACATCAAATATTTACATGACTCATACCTCATCTATGCTCTTGTTGACTAAAGGTTTGTCAGGTTCTCCACAAGCAGCTATGAGTTCAGAGCCAAGGTTCACAACGGCATCTAGTTCTTCCTGTAATCCATCTATCTCTTCTTTGATAGTCTGGAAGAAGAAGCATCATACTATTGCATACTATTGAACTGAATATTTAGAGTTATTAAACTAAAACAATATGCAGGGGAAAATATATTGCACTTCCTGTGGGTGTTTAACCAAGGTAACATGCTGTTGTGACTATTCAGAAGTTACTTCAACTACAGAAGATGACAGCAAAAATATTCTCCTGAAATGAAATCAGGAGCAAGCACTCAAGTAACAGATCTCTCCTCATTGCATTGGGCAGGAGATTGGTGCAGCAGAGGCTTAACAATTCTGTTTCTTAAAAATATAAGGGTGCTCTAGTTATTCATCTGCTAAGGGAATCCATCTTCACTCCCAGACAACTTGCATTTTACCCATGCAGCAGTGTAAAGAGCTCCTTTAAGCATGCTGAAAGGGCTACGTATGCCTCCCCCTCCAGCTTTGCCACCAACCTCAACATGGAATATCACTTGTTGGTTATGAAACTCTTTTCCACATCAAAGCTATGTTGACAGGCATCCAAGAGGAGGTCAGCTCCTAATTGAAATGCAAACCCCCAAACCCAGTGCGCATGTGGGGAAAAGTGAATTGGGTAAAAAAGGGACATTCCTCCAATAGTGAATTACATATGACATTTCCTACTCCTCACATGTTTGTATCATAGCATGATGATTTCTATGCACACAACAGTGATAAAAACACACACACTATTAACAGGACTTTCATTATTATCTTAAACCCAATCTTCTCCTCCCCCTTTAACATCAGTCTCTTCAACAGTGCATCAGCCTCTCAGGGTAGAAATATCATTAGACAGGATGCACAGAATACCTATAGCTATGTTTTTATTACATACACTAGGGATGTGATGAGTACTTGCAAAAGTTTGCATTTTCTGTGATTTTCCCAATCTTGCCATGCCAAGATTCCTCATCAAGATTCACCCCTGCATCAGCGGTATTTCCTAGCTTCCTAATCTTGTTTTCCCCATTTCCTCCCTGCTTTTTGACCACCTTTCTGCAAAGGACACTGCCAAATTCTGTGCACCTTAATGCCCTTTCTGGAAAATCCTGTACAGGAAAGATGCCAGTTAGTGCAGGAATGGTAACAATCCTGTACAACGTATTGCTTCTTCTGCCTCTTTCTGCACAGGAAATACATCATTTCGTGCAGGAATTGTAATAATCCTATGCAACTTGGCATTTCTTCCTCAAAAAACGAATACAAAAGTTCCAAAAAACCTTGCACAGAGAAATCTCACTCAAAGGAGAAAAGAGTGGGTTTTTTTTCTGTTTCTCTCTGAGTGTGAGTAGCTGAGAGATTCACATCCCTAGTAATGTAGAAAAACATAAACTCCGAAGTTACATTCAGCCATTCCATCTGAACTCATGAGGCAAAAGGCACAGGCCCCACACTCATTGTCCCTGGGCATGCTGATTCCATGAAGAGAGATTCTTATCACATTCAGCTGAATCTGCTTAAGAGTCTCCCTGTGATCAGAAACCCTAATATCCCAGGTTTCCTTATTTGCATGGATGCTATGTCGTGTGCTCAGTCCCCTGCACATTTGATACCCTTATGTCTTCAGACTGAGTGCCTGAATAATGGTGCTGGAAACCATACCTAGACTTAGTTCAGATGGAATGGGAAACTATAGTTTGGTGCTGCATGAGTGAGCCGTAGACAATCGTGAGTACCTGTCTTCCTACCTCCTCCTTCTCTTTCTCATGTAGGGAGGAGGAGATCAGATGCCTTCACTTCCACTTTTAAGCAAGGTGCATTCCACTAAGTAAAGTTGAAACAAACTGTCCTGAATTGAGACAGAATGAGAAATGTATTTGTTTAGAAGTGGAAGTTTCCATTCTCTTCCTTCAATGTACAAAAGAGGAGAAGGGAGAGGAGGAGATATGTGTGAGCTATATGTTCACTGTGGCTCATTCTTACAGCCAGCAACCAGAGTCTCCATTCTGTCTGAATCTGGATATCATGATGTAACATATTTGTATATAGCCTAGATGTGAGGAATTAGCCAGAATCTTTTAAAGCCTCTACTGCAGTAACTTAGCCAGAAAAATCTCATACTTATGCATCATTACTAGGAGGTAAGCGGTTGTGGATAGTAGCCACAGTCCAATATTTGCTTATCACCTACCTCTGCTGCTTCTTGCTGTTGTTTCACTACTGAGGGGTCAATACCAGCTCTTTCTAGCTCTCTGATGAAATCCTGAGTATCTTTAATAGTGGCCACAAGGGCCATGTGATCACACCAGAATTTCTCTGCTAATTCCATGACATCAAGCAGTTTGGCCTCTCTTTCTTCAGCCAGGGTATGGATGTCTTCCCAGATCAAAATCATTTGACTGAGCTTATCTTGGACCACTAGGTAGTAAAATACAGTAGAGGATTAGTATATCTGGGCTGATAAATCACAGCTGTCTTCTAAAAGTGGCCATTTACAAATAACAAATTAATCATAATGGAATATAAAGCAATCAGAAAAATGTATACAATATGCACAGAGTTTGGAGAAATTACTGTTTGAACTTTAGTTCCCAGAATCTCTTGGTGCCCAGGCTGGCTCAGGGATTCTGGAAGCTGCAGACTAAATAAAGTAATATTTCCAAACTCTGATCGATCATGTGTGTCATCAGAGAAAGCTAATACAAATTGCTGGTTGACTGGGGTTTTTTTTCTTTTAAAAATATTTACATTCCACTCTTCTGTTTCTTTAAACTACCAAGAGGTGTCCTTTGTCTGACATCATCTATTACCTTTAGCAGATATGTCCTTATCAGCTCCTTCCGAACGTGCAATCATCTCTTCCCCACGCTGTTTGAGTGTTTCATACACAGGCTGGAGTTTTTCCAAGTCTACAGACACATTCTTATTCTCACTGATCTGTTCTTTAATCTTCTCAACTTCAGCAGAGATTGAAGGTGGCTGTCTCAAACGTTCCACGATCCGCTGCAGGCTCTCAATGGTTGAATCTATCTTGTCATGGAACTGAGAAGACAAATTGGGGAGATAGCAGAAGGGCTGAGAAGAAATGGCTGTCAGGTTAACAGTAACATCTAGAAGGAGTTGGCTCCAATCAAGAAAAGTTATGGCTTAATAAAGATGTTTAAAACTGCAGTAAATCTTTTGTATGTCAGAGGTTTTTGTATATAAAAATGTTCTTATACTGGCTACAGAATGTATTTCAGTCCAGATTACATGTGTTTGTTAGCCAACATAGCAGTCTCATAAAAAGACCAACCGGACTTATTAATAGTCCATCATCATTATCTATTAAAGAGTTTCTTTACATTAGGGAAAGAACAGTAGATTCCTCCTTTCGCCTACATTTAGCCAGAATGTGAAAACAATGCCAATGGTTGCAAAAATCCATTAAAACATTAGTTCAGACTACTGAACTATAGCATCTCAAGCCAGCTTTCTCTGATAAATGCTGCAGAGTTCAATTAATTATATTTAACAAATTTGTTGACATGAATTCTGAAAGATGGCTAGAGCAGGAGCTCCAAGATCCAAGACAGGTGGAATTAGAGGACTCTGACATGACTGCATCTGGACACAATATTCAATTAAACTGTGATAGACTACATGCAGGCCCTGTTGTAATTTTTTTTTTTTTTTTTGGTCTCCCAGCCCTGCAGAACTTGCTTTAAATTTTCAGTTTTTGCTTTGTTTAGTTTTTGGTTTCATTTTGTTTTTTTAATTTCTCTCTCTCAAAAAGTCCCTTTGTGTCCTCTAGGGAGGGTGGGGAGCAATTTTGCCACATTTTGAGCATCCCCCAGCACATCTGGGTCCCTAGGCATCCCAAAATATTTTAACTTTTTTGAAGATTGTCTACTGAAGAGTGTAAGTGCCCTAAGTTTAAAAGAAAAACTTTTTAAAAATATTTTTTCTGTTTTAAAAATACCAATCTTTAAAATTTAAATACTTTTTAGTTAACAAAAACCCTCTAGTCTCAACTTTACCATCCAAGTTATCTTCATGCTCTGGCCTCTTTTCCATTTCTTCTCTCAACTCTATGCAGTTTCACAGACTGAGACAGGATCTAATGATACATTTGATTTTGATACCCTTGTTAAACAACAATCCTTGACTTTATCTGACTCCCTGATTCATTTAGTGATTCATTCATCACTGTCTGTAGGGAGGGCAACGTTTTATGTAAAAAATCGTTCACAGAACTTCCTGGGAAGCTGTCACTCTAAGGCAAACATTTTATTGAGTGCTGATTATCTGATGTGAGATTTCTTCCAACTCTTGTTCATTAGGAGAACACAGTCGTTTCAGCTGTCAGGGGATTCCTGGCAAACTAATTAAATCTAGAACAAACTTCTAGGTAAGGAAATCTTTCTGATTCTGTTGGAGGGAACGAGTCAATTATACACTTATAAGTGTTTATTGTAGCCAGAACACAACAGTAGAAATCTTTCACTGCCTTGGTACAAAAACCTTTTTTGTTCTTTGCATAGGACGTTGAGACCAACAGTTTACTGACTGTATTACTGAGGAATACATGGTCTTGTAATTTAAAATCTTAGAACTGTATTGCTGGAAAGGACCCTATGGATCACTGAGTCCAGCCCTTGTCAAGGAGGCACAGTAGGAAATAAAACTCCCAACCTCTGGCTTCGCAACCAGATACCAGAATCCTAGTTCCAATTTAGCTCATATATGGGAAATTGTGTAAGCCTTGGAAGCAAGTTGCTACTGATGATTAACACACCATTAGTTGTGTGATTGAGCACATGCCTGACTATACAACTGAGTGTTCACCCAGGAACACAACTACCACCTTGTTAATGAGCATAAATTTGTTAGCAGGGCTTACATGATCTTTCTTAAACAAGCATAAATTGACATTAGGATTCTTGTCAGCAACTATTTATTTATTTCTTACTACAACTTCTTTTGTGCTTTTCTTTTAAGGAGCTCAGGGTCCATTCAATCTGAATTTACCTCCCCCCAAACCATCCATTTACATAGGTTGGAGCGAGAAGCAGTTCCTTTTTCAAAGTCATCCAAAGTGGATGAATCCACACAAAGCAAAGATCAGGACCTGGCTTTCTCCATTCAAAGTCCAGCACACTCTATTATCGGACCATACTGGTTGTTTCAGAAGAAGGTTCATAGGAAAAGCTGATGGCAAAATTCACACATTTTAACCTCAAAAATTGCTGCCCTAATCCTTGAACATATAAGGAAAGCAAATCTATGCACAGTGACATGAGTGCTGACACACCATATGTTGACTTAAATTCTTCATAAGCCCAGTGTGAACCTTGGTCATAGTGACATAAGATAACAATATCCTTCAGAGAGAATCTAGTTATTCTTCTATAAATAATGTTACCTGAGTAGACTGAGAAATGGCTTCATCCAGAGTTTGAGCTCGCTTTTTGACATCTTCTTTTATTTGACTATAAAGGGCATCAGCTGCTATATATTTCTCTTGGATTGAAAAACCTTCCCGTGGACTCAGCTCCAGAAGCTGAGGGCCAGTTTTGTTCATCTTATCTATATGAGGCTTGTGTTCAGCAATTGACTCTCGTAGTTGCTGTAGGAAAACAAAATGCTTATCAGCATCTTAGTCTGACATTGCCACATGGGAGTTGTTTGTGCATCCAACAGATTCAGCTGGCAAAGAAGTCTAAACAATTACCCTTCGCATTCTAACACAAACAGTAACTCACTGGATGTAGTCACAGGCCCTAAAAGTAATTCCTTCTGTTTCTCTTTGCATTTGAGAGCTTATTTATACTAGAAAACTAGAAAAACTGGTCTCTCAATTGTGTTGTAAAAGGGACTGTACAGTATGCAACAGAGAACTGCATCTATTTTTAAGCAAAACATTTTCTTCAAGTCTAACAATGGATGATCCTGCAAATTGCATATGATCCTTAATGCAGTCTCAGAGGTTCAACTTTCTTGCTTGTTTATGGCACTCAAGAGCAAGCAAGCTATTTATAGCCATTTTGAAGCAATTTGGCAACTTTTACAATGTTGCGACCTAATGAATCATTACAGTGCTGGACAACTAGATGAATGTTTATTACCCGTTGCATTTGGTTAATCTGCTTTCTGTCTACAGTTTCTAAACTCTGTTGATTTTGGTATCTCAATTAGCCAAAACACTGTTTCTAACCGTAAACTTTTGGAATCTACATTTATGTACTTTTATTCTTACTTATCCCCAGATTCTGTTTGAAATCAAAGAAAGGGTGAACTCTTAAATTATCTGTTTTTTTTTTGTTTGTTTTTTTAATTTAAAAAATCTGGCCTCACAAGAATAATCTCAAAGTACAAACATACTACAGTTTGGTTTAACAACAAAGAAGTAACAAACGTAACCTAGGCAGTTTAGTTTTACAGTTCTGACACATTTTAAGGAGAGCACTGCATTTTGGTTGACTTTTATCAGATGTCTGCAAGCTTACCCGATGTTCTTCTTGTTGTTGCTTTAGACTTTCATATTCAAGAGCTGGTGCTGGAAGCTGTGAGATGACTGTTTCTGTTTCGGTTAACCATGGCCAAATCTCTTCATAAGTCTCCCAGAACTGGCTAACTAGAGACTGAGCCCTTTCCAGCTGCAGATTCCTCTTGGAGTTCACTTGACAAAGCGTATCGTATTTCTCTAAAATACTTTCCAGCTTCTTCTGTTAAAAAAAATCAATAAAACCAATATTTATCAATAAGCTGAAGACATTTACAAGAGCTCCACTGAAGCCATATTAATCCAAATTTTTATTTTATACGATGAGAGTGTAAATACCTACCATTAGAAGTATTACAATATGGCATTTCACTTTCCAAAATAATAAACAGCTACGGCTGCATATCCTTCATGAGTCTCACGCAGTGGATATATTGGCAAAACAGGTACGTGTGTCATAACTAATGTTATTGTATAAAGTAAGCAGCCTGGCCATCTCTCTCACATCTACATGCAGAGGTGTTTTGTAGAAATGCAGAGGTGGGGAACATTTGGATCTCCAGATGTTTGGTACTACTCTCTCCATAATACCTTAACATTGGCCATGCTGGCTATGGTATCTGGGAGCTGAAACTCAAAACATCTGGCAGATTTCTCTCTATTGCAGTAATGAATTTGACTGAACATGGAGAAAAAAGTCTAGCACTTAGCCGAAGTGGTCTAAACAGAAGCATAATAAGGAATTGTGACTTTTTTAGATGTCATTCCAAGGTAATGAAAAGGCATAAAAACCATGGACAGCAGATGACCTAGTCAGAAGGAGAAACCTTCTGATGGAAAAATCTGTGTATTTTAACTACTGCTGGGTTTAGGAAATGTACTAGAAACATATTGGTTTGTATCAGACCTTGCCTTCCACAGACTGAAGGCATTCCTCCTTCCACAGAATAAAATTAATTCAGCAGAATAGTTCTGTTAGAGCAGTGTTTTCCAACCTGGTTGCAGGTTACCTGGCTATTATAAAAGGGGGTTGTGACTCGAAAGAGGTTGGGAACCACTGTGTTAGAGGAAGAGGAACAAAACAGCATCTGGTGTAGCATGGATGGAGAAAACGAAAATTTGTAGAGATGAAGAATTAAAATGAGTGAAGATGGTGTCGGTAGATGGACCAACAGCTGAAGCATAAGAATATTTCTTGTTCCAAAATACATGTTGAAAAATGTCAGAATTTGCCCATGTACTGACAAATGAGATCAACCAGCTCCAGGAGATGAATTTTCTAAGAACACTGAATGTTATGACTTCATTTAGTCACACAAACTGCTTTAGATGTTTTAGCAAGGAAATCTGGGGTTAAGAGCTATATGTAGAAAGAGTTTGATAACTTGGGCAAAGTTTTAAGTAAATTAAAAAGAGAGATTCATAGCTCAGGAACAGGACTATGCTTTCTGGGAAATAATATTTTTGGCATTGCACCATATCTATCAGCTTTAGCACAATGATGTGCCCATATTCTAACAGCATCATCAAACAACTACATCCGTATACATGCAATAATTGGTGTTTGAGAACCACCATGCTTGGTAGGCAACTTGATAACATGTTTTTTCAACGTGTAAGTTTGTTCTTCTTGTGCACACGATTCTGGAATTGCATATATATATAGACATACCAATCCTTTTCTAACCAAGTACCTGCAACATCTTATTTACCTTCATTGTTTGCTTCTCCTCTTCTGTGCACGTCTTCATAATCTCGTCCCCAGATGTAACAAGTTCTTCTATTGTGTCCTTGTGTTTCAAAATCTCCATGGTGAATGCCTAATCACATAATAAAATAGTCTGGTATTACGGACATGAGGAAGCAGAAGAAAAGTGGACACAGTAATTGGCTGAAAATTAAATAATGGCAGAAGAAATAATGACTTAATATATAACTGATGGCATCATGTTTGCTTACCTTTTGAACTTGTAGCTGAGCAGTGGTCTGGTCACGTTCAAGCCTAATATCACCCAGAGACATCAGTTTCTTTTCTGTTTCATCAACCCAGGCTAATTCAGCATCAGCTGCTTGATCAAACTAAGAAAGAACATGAAAGTGGGGAAAAGAAATTAATAAGGGGAATCTCTCCAATATGTGTGTGTGTGTGTCTTTAAAGAAAAATAATAGTTGGTAAAAGACATTTTGAATGCTACAGAAATCGTGACTCTAGTCTCCAGTGTTCACATTTACAAAACCCTAAACTCAATTCCAATTGACAGAATCTTAGATATTAGGGTTGGTTGCTATAGCCTTTTACATGACCTATTAATAGCGGGCTTCAGCCCAGTCACACACAGGTTGACATTGTGTTCTCTTACAGAAAATAGAAAAAACAATGTTGTGATACTTTCAAGACTGATTTACTATGGTTGAAAGCCTACAAAACAAGAGCCGTTTTCATTTAATTCTATGCAACTCCCCAATATATATACAATCACAGTGGGCCATTCACAGATACAGTAATTAGCTGTAATGCCAACTCCCTCTATTTGCTGTGCTAATGCAACAACTGTAACAGGAAAGCAAATCTAAATCTTGACTGATGATGAAATAATCAGAATTAAACTTGGTGACAACTTTCAGTTTAGTACTTGCATGCTCAAACTCTCCTCTGAAGTTGTTCTGCTTTGTTGCACAGTGGTTAAAACTGCAGTACTGCAGTCAAGATTCTACTCATGACTCTGAGTTTGATCCTAACAGGCTCAGGTAGCCGGATTGAGGTTGACTCAGCCTTCCATCCTATTGAGGTTAAGTAGGTACTCAGATTGCGGCGTGGGGGGGGGAGGCAATATGTAGCCAACATAATTAAAATTGTAAACCACCCAGGAAGTTCTTTAAGTGCTATGGGACAATATATAAGCAGCACACTTTGCTTTGTTTTTGCTTAAGAATAAGAACTTCTTTGTCATCAACACAAGGGCCTAGAATTACTGCTGGGTTTCAGGTGCTGATTTAGTATAAGGAAGCTACTTATAAACCCTAGAAAGTTTATTATTATTTTTCTCAGTAAACCATAGGGCTCTCAGTGACATTTGTATTAGAATCAGCTTCTTTCAGAAGCATTACAAAGAGGGAGGGAGGAAGTGTCAGAGCCATGTTTCTCATATCGAGATTGGAGACCAATTCCTTCTCTCTTGCCTATTGATTTTAAAGTCCCTAGTATAGATCTTCTCAAAATAATCCCTGCATTGAGAGAGGAAAATAATCTTAAAAATGGACAAGAGCTTGAAGAAATGTGTTATTACTACTACCTTTGAAGTTTGTTGAAATAGTTTCCTGGTTACAGAGTATAATATGGCTGATCACCTTTCCCTTTTTCTTCCATCTGCTTTGATTCCCGTATGATTGTTTCACACCGTCTGCTTTTATGATTATTTGCAATTTGCTTTTTGTGTTTTTATTTTTATTTATCGTCTGTTTTATATTTGTTGTAATCATCCAGAGTAGTGCCTCAGCACTAATGGGAGCGTGAATCAACCAACCAACCAACCAACCAATCAAACTTCCTTTCAAAGGCCATGGGTAGCTTTCTTTCAAAAATTAATCCTTGTAAACAACAGGCCACTTCTGGCACTCTGTGCCATCCAAAAATAACAATCTGGAGTACCAGGAGAGGACTCTGCCCCCTGGCTCCATCCCTGCTTCTGTATCTCCACTAGTCCTGTCCAGCCTCTCTCCATGTGTAGAGGAAGCTATCTGCAGAGGAAAGCCGATGCTATGTGTGCCTCACTTCCTGCCTGTGATTCTGAAACCTCATATTGCAGGTTCCTAGATCATGGACTTTGCATACACAAATACAAAGCAAGATTGCTTCTTTATACTCCCCGCTTTGGGGTTTACGTAGCGCCTGACAATCGCAATGGTTACCACAGCACACTTTCACTTTAGAATCTGTCTACTCCTCCCTATTCAAAGACATGTATTTTCACCACCAACAAACAGCAGACATAACTCTACTCAAGACTAATGTATTACAAAATGTGCCTCTCCTCAACTTCTTGAGGACTCACCTGATCAGATGTAAATTAATTCTACAGCAGGGGTGGATTAACATGCCTGCCTGCCTCTTTCTGCAGCACCCTACCCCCAACAACAACAGGAAAAAAGAGTTTGAAAAGTGAAAATTCCTGAAAGCCTCTAAGAGTGGTGATTCTCTTTTGAAACAAAAGCATATGGGATCACTGGGCTTTGTTTGGGCCATTAAAAGAGAGAGATTTACAAAACCAGAAGTCCATTCAGTTTGGGTTTGGGGAGTATAGCCTGGAGTGAGTGGATCCTGGAGAGAATTAGCAGATGGCCTTCTAAGCCTGCCTACCTCTGGTTTAGCACAACTGTCTGCCTTGTGAGTAAGGCACAATACTTGAATGGTCTCTGGTTAAATAGACAATTCCATCATAAATATATACACAACAGCTTCCATGTGTATAATATCCACAAAAGAAGACAGGCACGAAATGGCAACATTTATTGAACCAGTTTCAGTTGGCAGCAGCATAAGCAGTCTTTAGAATTATGCAAAATTCCTCATTATGTCACTCAAAAAATACTGTTTTATCAACATAAGCTGGTCCAACAAGAAATTATTCTCTCAAATGATACAAGACAACATTTTAGATGTTTGTGGCTATTGAACCACTCCTGTATGTGCAGCACTTCCAACTTCAGGTGAAATTTAACGGATATTGTATTCTTCAACTATGACTCATGGTTGAAAAATAAGTTAAGAGGGCCCAGATTATCCATGTTTATCACACTATTTAATGTCTCTGAAACAGGCCACAAATCAGCACATTCTGTTTTTAAAGAAAACACAGGAACTGAGTCATACTGAATTAAAGAGCTGACAAATTAAATATTAAGAAAAAAAAACACCGACAAAATCCAAATGTATATATTAACCTTGTTTTAATGTTACTTGCCACTGCAAACAACATTTGCCTTTTGTGAGAAATTTCATTTGCTAGCTATTCTAAACATCTTTACTAGAAGCATCAGTTTGCACAAGCTGGTATGTGACTCACATGCCAGCATAAGCTGCAAAAGTTATGTGGGTTTTGTTTACAATTCTCTCTTGAGTGAAATTCCTGCTGAGGTCACTGCAGGATGCCACTCGTACTGCTTCTCAGTGTGAGACATATCTCTAATTTCTTTGTCAACCAAAAGACAGATGGCTGCAACAATGACTGGATTTGCTCTGGTCTAGGAGACATGTCTGAAAATTATGACCAAGCTTTTTTCAAGCTTGGCCCCAGTACGTGCCTAAATAGAGCAAATGTATGCAGCCAATATGAATTCAGGTATAAACTCCCAGATACAAATACATATATTTTCCTATTACACACAAAATGAGAATGAGGTGATAAGGAAAATGGCTATTATTTTACCTGCTGCGATCTTAAAATGGCAGCACCAATTTCTTCCACTTTGTGAGTAATACTTTCATTCACTGATCTGTAACGTCCATTGTCTTCTGTAACCATCTTGTCTATCCCTTCTCGTGCCCTCCATGGCACCAGTTCCAACAAAGCACTGCTGACTTCATTGAGGGTATCCAACAAGCCCTTATTGTCCTTTGCTTCTTTCTTCAGTTCCTAAGAAACAATATTGAAAACAAATGTGTTTAAAATGAACTTGTTGGCACAGAATCAGAAGAAGAACATGGTTTCACTTGGATTTCCCCAATCTTGTTTTTGTTTAAAGCTATAAATTGGTTTTGGGGGGGCGCGGGGGGGAGTTCAAACGTTTTACTGCAAACCAAAACTGTAAACGGTATTCTCATTTTCAGCTTGATTGTGTTCACTTTTGTTACTGCAAATCATCTGGAAGAAAAACAAGTGACTCTTGAAAGGAAATATTGATAATGTATGATTGAAATACTTTCCTGCAGCCCACAGGTCAAACTATCATCCTTTGGAAATGAATATGCAACAGCCAGTCATTAGTCATGCAAGGACAAAAAAAGAAATAGAATGTATTTTCCACACTCAGCATACTCCTTTCCCCTCTGATGAATTACAAGGGGGAAATGCTGCCAAAGGTACATGAAATTCATGTGAATTTTTGAGTAAGTGAGCTGGCTATAGTAAAAATTGTTTTGCCTTCGTATATATTTGTGAGTCAGTTCGTCTCCTTTTGATAATAATGACTGATTGAAATCCTGTTACACAGCTCCGCAGGCACAATAGGGATGTCAACAGCAGCAGCAAATCAGCACTGATTAAAGGCTTCCTTTGGTAATGTCAGGGTGCACTTGACTTCATTGCATTGTGTATGATTCATTCACATCTAGAAATTGCCTTTATTGAGAAGCAATTTGCCACTGATGATGACATCATCCCCATTGTGCATGTGGAGCTATGCAACAGAATGAACTAAAAGACAACTGCCTTCAGCCTCCATTTGAAGGGGAACAGTTGGTCAATGTGTAAAGCTGACTGCTCAACTAAATATACTTCTGATTGTGACTTCTCATCATGTGAATCAAAAGCAAAAATAATGGCATTCCTAATCATCCCTAAGTGTTCCCATTTAATATTCTAGCACATATGAAAGAACAGACATGAATAAGGGATAATAACAGGGATACTAACTCCAGTATCCCATTCTTAAGAAATTCCAATCCACTGTGGACTCCCTTGTCTTTGGATATTTCTGACCATAGGTCAGAACTATTTCCTTAATGATTATACATTTTCATGACAAGTATGACTTTTGGCAACCCTTTCCAGGGTTTTCTAGGTATAGAGTACTCAGAAGTGGTTTACCATTTCCTTTTGAGGATGCTCTGGGACCATGTAGCTTGCCCAAGGCTACATAGTCTGGCTCTTCTCCTGGGAGGCAAAGCGGGAAATCAAACTTGCGACCTCTGGTTCCACATGAAGGCACCCTACTCACTGAGCCATCCAGCAAACTACTATTTCCCTAAGTTTATAGAAATCAGGTTTCCTAAAGTTCTTAGTGTTCATTTTACTATTTTGAGCTATTCCCATTTTTCAGTATAACAAATCTCAAGGCAGCATGGTTATTTTCACTTTCACATTTATATCTCTACTCTAGGTTCTATTTTTTGGACACCAGAGTGTGATGAAATACAAATACTATCTTTTAGAAATATACAAAGTAAATAATGCATTTTAATGTACATTTTTATCCTGCTATTAAGCTGAGCCTGAGAGATAGTGACTTGTCCACAGACACCATTCAATTTAGGGCTGAATGGAGATTGGAACTCAGGGTTCCTCTTTACAAATCTGTGCAAGTCCAGCAGCCTTTTTGAACTTTACAAGCAAATGCAAGGTGTGGAGCTTTTAACATTATGTCTGTCTAAATAGAAGGAAATTACTCTATTTATTTTGTGGCGCAAAGGCATGCACACACTTAAGACTTTGGACCCAGATTAGACATTATTCTGCTTCTGAGCAAGGCAACATAGCAGTGGCAGGAGCTCATATATGTCCTTCCCCTAGCAATTCAGAGTACATAGAAAGAACACTCAGTTGAGGCTGTTCAGATGCGACCCATCCATTGTGTGGATAACTGAAGGTTAGCTATGTTCAGGCTGAATCTCTCTGCCATAGCACTGACAGGCATTTAAATCAAAAACAGCCAGAGTTATTTTCTAATAATGGAGGTATAACTAAGTTATGCTGTGATTGTAACTTAATTAAGCATACTTTAATTCTTTTTGTGCTGTAATGCTATGCACTTAGTTCCTTTTACACTAGAAATGGGCATGGATTAATTTGAGCTGCTTTGTAAAAACTAAGCCACAGGGCACCTCATGTGTCACACGGACCCTCTCCCCACCCCGAGCCATCTGGCCCACTCACAATCCATTGTGCCCTACTGGGGGCCTCCTTTTCTGGTGGTGCTCCAGTCCTGGCAAGACCTTGGGCTGCCCCTCCCTGCCTCCTCCGGCAGCTGACCACTCTGACAAAGAGGTGGGACAGCTGATGAGTGGTCGGCTGCTAGAGGAAGCGGGGAAGGGCAGCCCGAGCAAATGCCCGGATTGGAGCGCGATGGATACTGAGTGGGCTAGTTTGCCCAGGGGGTGGGTCTGCGTGGCACATGTGGTGCCGCATGGCTTGCTTCATATGAAGCGGCACAAATTAATTCATGCCCATCTCTATTTTACACTTTATGAGGCTGTGGCCTCCCCTCATGGTGGAGGAAGATTATCACATGGTTCAAGTGGTGGTTTGTACTCTGTTTCATGGTCCTGCCTTGTGTGTTGCTGTCTCTGTTGAAGCAATGACAAGGTGGATGAAAGAAAAAGAGAGGTTACTTACCTGTAACCATGGTTCTTCGAGTGGTACTCTGTGAATCCACACGAATGGGTTAAACTGCGCCTGCGCAGAACTCTGCAGAATATTCTAGAGCTTAAATAACTGACCAATAGAACATTTCCCCGTGGTGTGCATGCCCCGTCCGCCCGTGGTACCTCAGTTCCGAACGTCCGCCGCTGTCATAGCTCTGATAATTAGAAAGCTGTAGACAACCCGTGATGGACAGCAGGGAGGTTGGGTGGGACGTGTGGATTCACAGAGTACCACTCAAAGAACCATGGTTACAGGTAAGTAACGTCTCTGTGAATGCACACAAATGGGTGACTAGCAAGCTCACGTACCGGAAGGAGGGCCGTCACGGTAAAACTGAGGTCAGCACAGTCCTTCCAAAACTTGCTTCCTTTTTGGTTCTGACATCCAGCCTGTAATGTGTAAGAAAGGTCGATGGTGTAGACCAAGTAGCTGATCGACAAATGTCAGAGACTTCAATGCCATGTAGCCAGGCAGTATAGGTAGCCACAGCTCTAGTGGAATGCGCCTTCAATACATCTGGTGGGGCCTTGCCAACCAGCTCATAGGAAACTGTATGAGAAGAGACCGGATTACCTTTCCGAGGACCGTGGAAGCAAACAAACAGTCTGGGAGATTTGTGGAAGTCCTTAGTTCTAGAAATATAAAAGGCCAAAGCCCGACAAACATCAAGGGAATGGAGCATGCGCTCAACATCAGAAGAAGGGTTAGGAAACAACGTTGGGAGGATAAAAGGCTGATTAACATGAAAACTCGAAATCACCTTAGGGAGGAATGAGACATCAGGATATAAGACGACCTTATCGGAGTGAAATTGTATATAAGGTGCATCAGCCCGCAGTGCAGCCAACTCACTTGCCCTCTGTGCAGACGTAATAACCACCAGAAACAAAGTCTTTAGAGAAAGAAGTTTTAGAGGAGTAGAAGCCATAGGTTCGAATGGTGAGTGTGTAAGAGCCCTCAAAACAGTCTGAAGAGACCATTGAGGGATTGGAGGCCGTACAGGTGGACGAATGTTATTCAAACCTTGAAGGAATCTCTTCACAGTCAGGTGCGAGAATAAGCGGGAAGCGTCTGAAATTGTAGATTTTAATTGTTGTTTTTATCTGTTTGTAATATTTTGTGAGCCGCCCTGAGTAGACTCTTGTCTAGAAGGGCGGGATAAAAATCCAATAATAAATAAATAAAAATAAATAAATAAACCCAAAGGCTGATAAGAAACAATGGCTGAAATATAAACTTTAAGTGTAGAATGCGCCAGTCCTAGATCAAACAAATAATGTAGGAAGGCAAGAAGAGTACCTAACGAAGCTGGAACAGCCACAAAACCTCTGGACGCAGCAAACTTGGTAAAAACAGACCACTTATAAGAATACAGCAATTTGGTTGACAGCTTCCTAGCCCTGTCCAGCACCTCCTTTATACTGGGAGAATCCTCCACACCGTGAGATGGAGCAACTCGATGTCGGGGTGACAGACCTTGCCTCCATATTGAGTTAGGAGGAATGGTTGGGGAAGCAGTCTCAGGAAATCGGACGCGATGGTCTTGAGGGTGGTAAACCATGGTTGACGAGACCACCATGGAGCTACCAGGATGGCATCGGCTCGCAACTGGCGGATCCTGACAATTGTCCGTTGAATAAGTGGGATGGGAGGAAAAAGATAGAGAAGGACAGCATCCCATGTCACCAAAGAACCGTTGCCTCTCCCTGCTCGAGAGCAAAACTTTTTGCACTTTGCGTTGATCTGAGTCGCAAAGACGTTGATGGCCGGTGTACCCCACCTGCTGCAGATATGGGCGAACACAGAGTCGTCGAGAACCCATTTGTGCATTTGAGTGGTCAGGCGGCTCAGGCGATCGGCCACATCATTGTCCTCTGTTGACACATGGATGGCGATCGGAAATATGTGATGATCGTAGCACCACTCCCACAGGTGGATCGCTAAGTACAGAAGGGACAAAGAGTAAGTGCCTCCCTGCTTGTTTATATAATGCAGAGTGGTCATGTTGTCCGTAGCCACTTGCACTCTGCGATCGACCACTAGAGGATAGAAAGCGCGAAGAGCCTTGATTACTGCCAACATTTCTAGAAGATTGATATGTAGCAGTTTCTCTGAGCTGGACCACAGGGTGTGGATCTTGTGAACGCCACAATGCACGCCCCAACCTGTCATGCTGGCGTCTGTCGTGATCTGTACTGTCAGTTGAAGGGGCCTGAAGGGTCGACCAATTAGAAGATGCGGCACAAAAGTCCACCACGTCAGTTGACGTGATAACTCTGGAGTCACACGTAGACGTTTGGCAGGGTTGTCTGATAACGGATTGAATTGAGACAGGTACCACGCCTGCAGGGAGTGCATCTTCAATCAAGCATGAGGAAGAGCAGACGTGGTGGAAGCTATAAGGCCTAAAAGATGTTGCGTGTGATGAGCTGAAACCCTGGCGTATGGGCGGAACGGACGAATAGCACGATTCAATTTGTAAATCCTCTCGGAAGGGAGGAAGACCCTGGCTCTGTTGGAGTCCAGAACTGTGCCAATGTAGTCCATGATCTGAGATGGTTGAAGATGGGACTTCGCAAAGTTGGCCTGAAGGCCTAGATCTGCCATAGTTCGTAGAGTAAAACTTGTGTCCTCTTGTGCCTTGGCGTAAGAGCCAGCGACGATCAACCAGTCATCTATATATGGAAAGACCGTGATATTGTTCAGACGCAGGTAGGCCACTACTGGAGCTAGACACTTTGTGAAGGTCCTTGGGGCGTTGGCAAGCCCGAACGGAAGGGTGCAGAACTGGAATACTGACTCCATGAAGATGAATTGGATATATTTGTGATGATGCTCGTGAATGGAAATATGAAAGTAAGCGTCCTGTAAGTCTATCAGCACAAACCAATCACCTGGAGAAAGAAGCGGAATGATTGACTCTAAGGTGACCATTTGGAAACGCCTTGGACGAAGGTAAGTATTGAGAAGCCTGAGATCTAAGATTGGTCGCAGTCCGCCATCCTTTTTGGGAACTGTAAAATATCAGGAATAGAAGCCATCCAGTGCTTCTTGAGAAGAAATGCATTGAATAGCATGCTTCTGGAGAAGAACAGAGACTTCTTTTTCTAGAGCAGGTGAGTAGGCCGTGATCTTGAAGCGACCGACAGAAGGAAGATCTGAGAACTCTAACAGGTAACCAAAACGTATGATGGAGAGCACCCAAGAATCTTTGGTGATGATAGACCACTTGTTGAAGAAGGGGGCTAGCCGGGGAAGGTGGGATAGATCGATAGACGGGTTCAGCAGAAGACAGTCAAAGATATTGTTTATTCTTCTTGGCAGGGCGACGGAAACTTTGTCGACGCTGACCAGAAGTCTGTGCTCGGAAAGAGGTGGTAGCAGAGGAAGATGGAGGAGGATTCCATCTTTCTTGAGCAGGAGGTTTGTACGGGCGATAGGCTTGATGATAAGGTTGTTGATAAGATTGTTGTGAGGTGAAAGGTCTGCGCCACTGATAACGTTGGTATCTGGGTTGGTGGACATAATAAGAGCGAGTTGTCTTCCGGATCTTACGCAAATTGTCCATCACCTCATCCGTTTTCTTGTTAAATAGTCCGACGCCATCAAACGGAAGCTCTTCAATATGGGACCTAGCGTCGTAGTTGATGCCTGCTGAACGCAGCCAAGCGTGCCTCCTGAGAGCAATGGCCAATGTCATAGCCTTGGACGCTGCATCCGCTGTATGACGTGACGCCAAACGTTGTTGTTTAGCCAGCGTCGTTGCTTCCAGGTGAGTGTTGAGAGCAGCGGTCCTAGTTTCTTCAGGAGCGGCTTGAAGAACTGGCAGAACCTTATTCCATAATTGCCTCTGATAGGTGCCCATAGCTGCCTGGTAGTTAGAAACTCCCATTACAAATGAAGCCAGAGAGTATAGGAGACGGCCCAGTACATCTAGTTTGCGGCCTTCCCTATTGGTAGGGGTGACCTTAGAATGATTTCCCGCCCTCGATTGATTGGACTGCACTATAATGGAATTCGGTGCAGGATGCTTATTGAGAAAGGTCGTGTCGTTGCCATGTGTCCTGTAATTGTTTTCAACACGCCTAGAGATCTGAAGAGATGTAGATGGTTGATTCCACGATTCTTTAATGAGGTCCAACATAGCTGGAATAAAAGCCAAACTCAAAGGGGGGGATTTATCTTGGTTTATATAATCAAAAACAAGGTCCTGCTTGGGGGGAGGAGGTTGGTCTATATCAAGTTCCAATGATTTGGCCATGCGTAGAATTAACTGAGAATATGACGTAAAGTCTTCAGAGGGAGATGGGGGATGGATATCAGCAACATCCGAATCCGGTGTAGGTAAATTTGAGGGGGATTCCCTAGAAGCCTCCAAAGGTGGGTCCTGCTCAGAGACTGATGAGACCGAAGAAGCTCTGGATCATCTATTAAGAGACAGAGGCGGTGAAGGTGAACGAGGATGAGATCTCGATATGGAGGCTGGGGCTCGGGAAATCGGTGCGGAGGTCTCCGTGCCAGGTGGATAAGCGGTTCTAGAAGACGCAGCCGGGCGAGATGACTGAACGTGAGACGCTTTCGGATGGGATACCGAGGGTGACGGTATCGATGGAGCCCGAGAACACTTCGCAGGACGTGATGATTGCAGATCCTGCTGTGGTAAATGGTGCTTATTAACAGGCTTTGAGTCCATAGGGTTGAGTTGGAGATAAGCTCGATGCTGACATTGAGGCGATGGAGATGAACCAGACGGGGAAGCATAGACATATCATACCCTCTTGGGCCTGACATAATCATCGGTGTCGTAAAAGGGATCAAGATTGTCCCCATGGTACCGATGTCGACTGCCATGCCAATCAATTTCCACATAAAGTGGCTCTTCATAGTCAGTGAAAGCATGCCGCCAAGATGGACGTGGAAGAACTATAACCTCCCAACGCTGAGGGAGTTGTCGGCCTAGAGAAACATGCCAACGTGTTGCCAGACGCTTACGCGGAGGGGATTGTTGTGGTGACACCTCCGAGTTCAACAGTTGAACCACTGTTGCCCGCCCGATTGACATAGGGCTCGAATGGGCTGAGGCCGGGCTGGAGATTACATCAGCCTCAGAATGGCCATGACTCGGAGACAGGCTCGGAACCAATACCGAAGCCTGTGTCTGTGGCTGCGGTACAAAGCCATTCACTTCAGAAAGCGATTCGGGATCATGAAGCTCCCTGGAAGATTCCTCGAGTATCGGCGAGGGCAGGGTGACTCGAACTGGAGGAAGTTCCTTCAGTTGAACAGACTTAGAAGACTGTTTAGCCTTTTTATGTTTAACTACCTCCTTCTTTTTCTTGGGATCTTTAACAGATGGCGACTTCGATGTCGATGCCGACCCCGATGTCAAAGACTTCTTCGACTTGGACACCTTCAAAGAAGCTCTCGAAGAAGGGGTAGCAGGCGCCGGCGAGGCAGCGGGATCGGGACGAGGAGTGGGAGGAGCCGGAGGCACGGTAGGTTCCATGGTTGTCGAGCTCCACGGTGTTAACGACTTCTCCCAATGATATGAGTGGAGTCGCTGTAAGCGGAGCTTCAGGGCGGGCTTGGTTAATTTTTTACACTCTTGACAAGAGTTGGGCTGGTGTCTTTCCCCCAAATAGAATAAACAGCGGTCGTGGCCGTCCGTAAAAGGAATCTTGTTAGCACACGACGTACAGCGTTTGAACGGGCCTGAAGAGGCCATAAAATTTGGCGGGAACAGGGAAAGATGGGTGGAAAGGAAAAAAGAAAAAGACTCACGGGAAACGTTAACAATAGCAGTCCAGGATCAAAAACCAAGGAGTCAAGCCGAGAAGATAAAGATCCAAGTATCAAGTCCAATTCCGTAATCCAAATCACAAACGGTAACCAGTCCAAAAGCCAGAAACCAGACACAATAATGGCAGCCAATCCAAAATGCAAGAATCGAAAATCAAGTCAAAATACTCCAGATAAGAAAAACCGTAGTCAAGAAAACAGGCCGAGATCAAAACCAGAAAATTTAAACGAATTGAAAACAGCTCTAGGCGTTGCGAAGGAGTCCGATTGCAGAGGCGGCAAAAAGGAACTGAGGTACCACGGACGGACGGGGCATGCGCACCACGGGGAAACGTTCTATTGGTCAGTTATTTAAGCTCTAGAATATTCCGAAGAGTCCTGTGCAGGCGCAGTTTAACCCATTCGTGTGCATTCACAGAGACCACGAAGAAGAACGGAATTTGTACTTCAGGCAAACAGCCTGCACCATAAAATCTCCCACCAAAAGTGATTAAAATTTTTTTAAAAAATTTAAGTTTTAAAAATGTAACTATAATGGCAACCAACTATTTTGGGGGTCTTAGAATGACAACTCAACTAATTATGTTTATAAAGTAACTCCAAATTCCAGTCTACTGACACTTTTAGAGTGCAAGCCTATGCACATGTACTCTGCAGTCCTGTCAGATTCAATAGAATGGTCCCAGGGAAGAGTAGCATTCTAGCCGAACAGTGCTCATGTTACTTACTCAATCTCTGTCTTATGGAAAGTAGTTAAAACATTCCTTCTCAGTTATACATATGCTTATTCAGAACTTAAAAGCACATTACCAGTGACATGCTATTTTTAGGAGCAAGAAAATCCTTTCCCCTACATTTTTATATTAACACTGATACACATATAGTGTGAACTGGTAAAGCAAGTAATGCTTACTTGTTACTTCCAAAATCAATGGCTGAAATCCTGCTTTGTTATGCAGGGAGAAGGCAAAAAGTGTAAAATTCACTCATTTATATTCTGCAATTCAGGAGCTATCATTGGGATTCTTGAGCACAAGCTGAAGTAGCAGGCATGTGTACGCTTGAGAATCGCAATGGCCACTCCTCAATTGCTGGCTAGAAGTGAGTAAATGATATACCTTTTGCCTTTACCTATGTAGCACGCAACAGGATTTCAGTCTTTGTATTTTAAACAGGGGTATATTTTGGCATTTTCTTATTTAAGGCTAAAGAAATAAAAACAATATGCTACTACAAACAAAATAATATGTGAACAGTAAAATAGCATAAAACTAATAGTCACAACTAACACATTGATTTTTTAAAATATGTATCAAGCTCTGTACTTATTTATTTTATTTTATTTGACAACGCACTAGGATTCGCTTCTGTATAAGCATGCGTAGCATCTGGTTGTCAGTCACATGGTTCTCATGTTTAGAATCAGGTTGTTAATCTCATAAAACCAGTGTCTTTTCTATTTTAATCAGCCTCAGAAGTGTGATGGAGGGGGGTCGGGTGGAAAAATCCAGAAATGTGGATGAAGTGGTAAATAATCATCTCTGCAAAAGAAGTGTGTTAAAGAAATGGACTCAGCATCTTTCATGTCTTATCTTACCTTTTGTCTTTCCTGCACTTGATTCATCTCTTTGCCTTTCGGGACTTGGGAATCATATGAAAGTAATTCTACCTCAACTTTGTCAAGCCAAGTGCAGAGTTTCTCATGAACTGATTGCAGCTGACCTGAAAGCTGTAGAGCCTGTTCTAAAGTCTTGGCCACATCAGAGCTGAGCTTTGTGATGTCCTTGTATCGTGCTTTAATGCCTTCCAATTTGTCTTGAATTATGACAACTTCATCACCTGTATTTTGAAAGAGGTATCAGTGCACAAATAAAAACAGTGGCTAAAGCAACTGCAAAGGTGAAAGCAAATAACCTAACAGTCTAGTGGACGATGGATCATCTTGCTCCATCACCCACTTGACTTTTCTTTTCGGTCAGAAATTTCAGCATGCTCTTGCAATTTTATTGCCTAGAACAGCTTTCACATTCTTCCAATGAAAGGAGTTGGTTGTATACCCACATTCCTTTGCATCTATTGATTGGCTACAGTCAATAAAATGAATAGCCACCTCCTTCAATTTCTCCAATGGATGTCAGAGCACCTCTCCTCATGAACAGATCTGTGGATCAGGGGTTAGGCATGGGATATTCATATTTGTATGCCGGGGGGAAAGGATACAAATATTGGCACCACAGGTGCTTGGCTAAACCGGACCCTCCCCCCGGAACCGGCAGGTCTACTAACTGCCCTCCGCGTGGCATGCACAGCCAGTGTCATTCCCATCGTGCCAATCCAGGAAGCAGCCCGGCCAGTGCTTCCCCACCTCCGTGTACTGCCAACCACTCCAGCATGGAGACGGGATGACAAATCTCCCTGCCCAGCTGCTGAGTGGTTCGAAGTGCAGGCCAGGCTGCTTCCTGGATTGGTGTGATGAGAACGACGCTGGCCATGTGCACCATGGGGAGAGTGGTAAGTGAACCTGCCAGTTCGGGGACAAAGGTCCAGTTTCATCAGGCATCTGTGGTGCCAATTTTTGTGTTCATATCCCCCGGCTATTTGCAACCCCCAGGATACGAATATAAATATCGCATGTCTAATCAGGGTACATATTTCTAATAATCTCTGAACACTGTACTGTGATCTTTGAATGACCATGTTCAGTCACCCATGCATACAAAGAATAAACTCAAAAACTGCACTCTTCACAATAATCTAAACACTTTTAGTGAACAAAGTTCTTAATATGAAATACATCTCCCCTTCTCCTCCATCCCAGCCCCAAACTATGTATATCTTGGAGAGTATACGGAGTTAGAGACTGGAAAATTTAGAAAATGTTGGTCTACAAACCAGACGTGCTGTGTGCCTCTGGAATGCAACTTTCCCACAGTACTAACATTGGTGTGAGGGAACCAGCCGGTTACAGCAACAGGGGGAATAACCACTCAGCTATTTTATATTTTACTATAGCTTTCTTTCTGCTAAGCCTTCTCATTTGCCTCCAAAAAAAAAAAAAAAAAAAAAAGAGAGAGAGAGAAACAGAATGAAAAAGAAAACCCATAGTATTCACAGGAGAAATTGGCACTGTAAAAAACTAATATAAGCTATTAAAGTGGCCTATCTCCTTAGGTTTCCTGAGTGAGATCGAAAGGCACATTTTGGAAGATTACGAACAAAACTACTGTTGACTTAAGGTGCTATTAAAATGGTTTCTGAATATGGATTCATGAAAACTATAATCACTTGTTCCAGAACCATGAGTATTCAAAGTAGAAGGGGTGTGTGTGTGTGTGTCACATGCTGAAGCTTTTTAACTATTCTGGTCTGATGCTTAATAACAACATAAAGTTGTCGTAATAGTTTTAATTTTGATTTTTGTTTCATTTTTGCTGTTGAAGATCCTTGTGAGTTTTTCAGAATGTTTGATGGAATACTCACAGGAGCCCTACAGCTCCTCCATGCTACCAAACAAAGCCCTTCTCTACCTCTTTAAAAACCTTTCTCCTATTGCCTTCCTCTGCTCCAATAGCCTCAAAAATGTAACCTGGGGGACAGAGTAAGGAAACACCTGATGGGTGTTTCCAGTCCCAGGCAGAAAATATAGCACTCTGGGACTGCATGGATCATGACACCTAGAATCCCTGAAAGGAAAGCAGTTATTTTTGAATTATTTCCACTGGACAGAAAGAAGACCCCCCAAATAAGCCCTCAAATATCAGTTTCCTGCCTAGGAATCATTCCGGAAAAGATGATTTGCTAGGCAGTGGAGCCACTCACTTGCACCTTCCCTTGTTCCACATTAACTTTGGTGGGAAGTGGTTGTGGCAGGGGAAGATGAGAGCTTTGATCAGAACAAGGGAAACAAAGACTGTCACAACTCCTTGTGTCTGCTTTGATTCTTCTGAGCATCTTCATCCAAATTTTTTCTGACACAGCTTGTCCAAGACATTCTTTTCTCATATATGGTAACAAATGGTATATGTAAGGAACGCATAACATTCACGGTCTATGTATACTGAGACTCAGGTAAGCTGTGACTATTCAGAATTTAAAGGGAAGTACAACTGTGTTTCTATTGAAGAAGAGAGTAACAAACCTCCTCATGAAAGAACACAAAAGATGCCTCCACATGCAGGGCTCTATGGGCATGATCCCACCAAGGCTAGGCACTTTGAAATCTCAGTGGAGGAATGTTAAACATGTGCTTTAATTCTTTCAGAGCACAAGCTGAATTTTGGAGCACTTAGTGGTGGCTGAATTGTGCCCCTTAGTATTTACAGTATATCACAGAAGTGAGTACAACCCCTCACATTTCATAAATATTTTAGTATATCTTTTCATGTGAGAACACTGAAGAAATGACACTTGGCTATAATGTAAAGCAGTGAGTATACAGCTTGTATAACAGTGTAAATGTGCTGTCCCCTCAAAATAACACAGCACACAGCCATTAATGTCTAAACTGCTGGCAACAAAAGTGAGTACACCCCTAAGTGACAATGTCCAAATTGGGCCCAAGCAGCCGTTTTCCCTCCCTGGTGTCATGAGACCCGTTAGTGTCACAAGTCTCAGGTGTGAAGGGGGAGCAGGTGTTATCGCTCTCACTCTCTCAGACTGGTCACTGGAAGTTCCACATGGCACCTCATGGTCATGAACTATCTGAGGATCTGAAAAAACCAATTGTTGCTCTACATAAAGATGGCCTAGGCTATAAGAAGATTGCCAAAACCCTGAAACTGAGCTGCAGCACGGTGGCCAAGACCATACAGCGGTTTAACAGGGCAGGTTCCACTCAGAACAGGCCTCGCCATGGTCGACCAAAGAAGCTGAGTGCCCGTGCTCAGCGTCACATCCAGAGACTGGCTTTGGGAAACAGACATATGAGTGCTGCCAGCATTGCTGCAGAGGTTGAAGCGGTGGGGGGTCAGCCTGTCAGTGCCCAGACCATACGCCGCACACTGCATCAGATTGGTCTCCAGGGCTGTCGTCCCAGAAGGAAGCCTCTTCTAAACATGATGCACAAGAAAGCCTGTATACGGTTTGCTGCAGACAAGCAGATTAAGGACATAGATTTCTGGAACCATGTCCTGTGGTCCGATGAGACCAAGATACACTTATTTGGTTCAGATGGTGTCAAGCGTGTGTGGCGGCAACCAGGTGAGGAGTACAAAGACAAGGGTGTCGTGCCTACAATCAAGCGTGGTGGTGGGAGTGTCATGGTCTGGGGCTGCATGAGTGCTGCCGGCACTGGGGAGCTACAGTTCATTGAGGGAACCATGAATGCCAACATGTACTGTGACATACTGAAGCAGAGCATGATCCCCTCCCTTCGGAGACTGGGCCGCAGGGCAGGATTCCAACATGACAACTACCCCAAACACACTGTAACTCCCAGCATTCCCCATTCTTAGATATATTGGCTTGGACTAATGGTAGTGGTAGTCTAACAAGTTGACCCCTGCAATTTTGAGGGCCACAAGTCCCCCCCCCCCCGCTCCAGTGTGATGGTAAGTTCATAAGCTCACCTACAATACACTAAGCTCACATTAAGCTCACATATAGGATCCCTTAACTCAAATCACATATAGGATCCATTAACTCAAATCACAAATGAAGACCTTAGGGTCACAGACAGTGACTTCCCGGAGGGTAAGTTCATGGTTGAGGTGAGATCTGAACTGCAATAGCCAACACGTGTCTTTCGACTATCAATTAACATTGCCTCCTTCTTACTTGCTAGCATCATACAAGTAAAAAACGATTTAAAATACGATATCCCATCAGCTATGAGTAGAATATTCCTTTCTGAAAAGATTAGAGTTGGTGAGGATCTCATAAGAGCTGGCATCCATCAAAAAAATTTATGTGTCTGTATTACTTTAAATGATTCTTTTCCATGGCTCTCACCTGTAGTTTGCTTGAGGAGCTCCAAACCATTTTGTATAGCCTGGTCAACATTCTGCTTTCTGAGCAGAATCTCTTCTTGAAGAACCTAAGAGACCATAGATCTTTGAAATACATACACATAACCAAAAATGTTACAGCTGGAAATCTTTCTATTCTGTAAGCTACCATATGTCCTATCTTAACAGGAAGTGGAGGGGGAAAATAATGAATCTGTTTATAACAAAGCAATAAAAGGAAAAAGAAATGCTAAAATTAAATAATAGTGATAATAATGGTAAAATAAAGTCAACAGAAAATAAATATAAATACCAGTATTTCAGAGTGTTGCTTCCTTAGTAAGTCAGTACTGTAGTCTTGGACTGCCAACTTGCTCAGTTTTTCATGCACTTCATTCAGCCAATTCATCAGTTCAACTTCATCCTCTCCAAAAATCTGAGCATTGCAATAGGCTTGCTGAAGAAGCCCAGCCCTACTGTTGCCTTTCTCTTGAATCTCAGTATACCGAGCCTCTGAAGAATCTAGTTTCTCCTGAACCATTTCTTTATCCTCTCTGGAGCTCAAAGTCTTTAAAGCCTGACCAATACCAATAGCTTGCTGTAAGTTTTCATTGTGAGTGGTGATGTCTTCCTCTAAGGTCTAAATTGAGTTTTCAAAGCAGCAAATAAAATATGGTAAATGGAAAGAAAGGGGGTGGGGTGGGGGAGAAAAGAAAAACAAATAAAAACATATAACCAAATAAGAATACATGAATACACTGGCAGTCAACAGAAACAAAATGATTTCAAATGACAGGGTAGTGTATAAACAAACTAATGCAAAATGGGGGGAGGGGAGTTTACAATTTTTCTGAATGAACAAGTAGAATAAAATTGTCTGAATGAATGCCATATTCAGATCTTACTTTATGTTGAGAAATCTGTTCTTGTAGTTTGGAAGCCTGTGTACCAATGGGTTCTGAATTTGAAAGCCTCTTTTCTGTGGCAGTGAGCCATTCCACCAATGGTTCTAAAGCTTCATGGAACTGCTGGGCCACAACTGAGATACTTTCCAACTGGCAATTCCTACAAGAGGTCAAGAACAAAAATACATTTTGAGATGAGGTACAAATGAAATACTTCAATAAAATCATTGTTCAGAAATAAAAACTGAATCAGAATGCCCAACAAAACAAGATTTTATGACACATATTGAATTATGTTACGTTTAACTACTCTTATTTTAATTAACTACAAAGAACAAACAATAGTAGGTGAAGCGTTTATGATAAGCACTAATATTATACTAAATTAAAAGCACTACTACAATGGACAGAACAATGAATGACAAAAAACAAAGAGTTCCTCCTAAAAATAGAATCTCCAAGGCACTATTTTATATCCATTTCTATGATGTTTGACGTACATAATCTATGTGCTGAGATGTCAATGCTATGCCAAAAAGGAGGAAGAAAATACAGTTATTAACAACATCAGGACACGGGTTCAGGTTTAAATATTTTTGGTTGGGAGAATTGAACACAGGGCTATTATTCAGTCTGGATGAGGGCAAACAAAATTCAAACTTAATCCAGAGAAGATGGAGGTGCTCATGGTCAACTGACAGACAAGGTTAAAGGGATTCAATCTGTGTTGAATGGGGTTATACCCCCCCTGGAAACTCAAGATTCACAGCTTGGGCATATTAGTCTCATCCTTGAGCCTGGATGCCCAAGTTCAGAAGTGGCCAGGAGAGCCTTTGTACAAATAAAGCTGGTGCACCAACTGCACCCATTCCTGGAGATGTCTGATTTGTCTATGGTGACACATCCTTTAGCTACATTCCATTTGGATTACTATAACATGCTCTACATGGGGCAGCCCTGATTTCCCAGCTGAGATGGAAGTACTCTTTCATTTGTGGAAGGGTAAATCTGTGAGGATCTCACCAAAAGGCATATCACACCTCCACCTGACCCCAAGTAACTCTATTTAACCTGTACCAGACCGTTCCAAAAGAACCAGTGCAGACAAGCCCTAAAGTAACTGTGAGGGCTGACAGCTCAGGCTCCACAAAGCCGGGAAAGCTGAAGCTAAGGCTCATACTTTTAACAGATGTGTCCTGTGATTATTAATGATGTAGGCACAATGTCACAAACTATGCTTGCTTATACATTATCTCACGTGGTTTTTCTTGCCTGTGTGACTTCTATCTGGATGTGGAGGATGGAGTGTCTGGGACAAGCAATAATGCCTTACTTCCTATGAAATATCTTACTCTATTCTCCTGTGAGCTGACCAATGCCTTTAAAAACTCCGGACACACATCTACCCTATATTCTGAATCTATGTCAGTGAATGCAATGCAGTGCAGATAGATTGTTTCCAGAGCTGGATAAACATCTGGCTACTTATCTCCTTTATGGTAATGTTTTCTGACCCAGTAAATTGCTGTTCCAGAAGCCTACTTCCACATGGGAAGCTCTTGGCTCCTTAAAGCTAGATCTGCAGACACCTGCCGCAGGTCTTCTGACCAAACTGACCTGAGAAGAACGTTGCTGTAGGAAAAGAACTGCAGCATGTTCAGCAGGGGCCAGTAGCTGGTTGTATGCTTACACAATGTGTGCTTAAAATATGCATATTTTTGAGACCATTTCTCTTCCTTGAACAGAAACACTTCATTTTCCTTTAAAAGATGACTGAATTATTTGCCATCATAAATGAATCATTTGCAGGGTGAAGGTAGATGGGGGACAGAGTTGACTGTGAGAAGACACAGCTCACAATACACTTCTTCAGCACCAAGCTTTCCTAACCCACTTCCCTTAATACACTTTAGCCAATTCCTCTCTTTCTTTGGCTCAGAGTTGGCACCTATGCTGGTCTGCAGCCACTGTTTATAGAGACCACTAGAATAGTGTACATGTCAACACTTCATTTAATAAATAGGTCAATCTGAAACCATGAGCAGAGGGAGGGAGGAAACTCCACTCTAGCTCTCATGCATGGAGAGAGAAATCTGAAGAGGAGAGCCACTGGGGTTCCCCTATGTGATCAAAAGTCCTGAAAAATCAATTTCCAATCGCATGGAGATAACTTTATGTGTAGAAACTCTTCTCCTGATTAGCCTGAGCATTCCACCTGTATGAGAAAAGGTAAAGGTGGGGGCTGCTCCTTCTGTTCACAAGTTCAAATCAACCTCATTCTGAACACCTGTACAGGATGCTGGTTCCTGCCAGTTCTGGTTTTGGGCAGAGCTAAGGTGGATTAGGGACGTGGTGGCGCTGCGGGTTAAACCGTAGAAGCCTCTGTGCTGCAAGGTCCGAAGACCAGCAGTCGTAAGATCGAATCCACGCGATGGAGTGAGCTCCCGTCGCTTGTCCCAGCTCCTGCCAACCTAGCAGTTCGAAAGCATGTAAAAATGCGAGTAGATAAATAGGTACCACCTCGGTGGGAAGGTAATGGCGTTCCGTGTCTAGTCACGCTGGCCACGTGACCACGGAAACTGTCTACGGACAAACGCTGGCTCTACGGCTTGGAAACGGGGATGAGCACCGCGCCCTAGAGTCGGACACGACTGGACTAAATGTCAAGGGGAACCTTTACCTTTACCTAAGGTGGATTATTGTTTCACTTTTTAAAACCTTTTTTGGCATACTTTGGGGAGCTCTCTTAGCACAAAGGACCCCACTCCCACCTTCTCCTTAGTCCCATTTGGGAGGTCACTATGTCCACATGCTGGACATCCATCTGTTTACTAACTTATGGTGCAATTATGTTTGACATTGATTTCAGGAGATCTTCACAACGACATCTGTTCAAGCTAAAAGATGTGATTCAATTCAAAACCATTTGCATTGTTCAAAATCCCAGTCTTAAGATCAGCAAAATGAAAATGCTCACATAGCTTCAAATTACATCATCTTCCATGCTGCAGCTAAGCATACACCCTGCTATACCTCCTAAATGAATGAAAACATTTCAAGTACCTTGTTTCCGCTTTATCAAGCAATGCATCCCATCTGCTATCCAGGAGGCTCAGCTGTTTCAAGATCTTCTCTTTATCAGCAGGCTCTGCTGACTCTGCGATTTTCCCCCCTTCACGCTTGATCAATTCAACAGTGGGTTTGCGATCATCCAGCAATCTCTGGAGAAGCTGCAGACAAAATAATCAAATAGTCAAGAAAGGACTGTTTTCCAAGGCTGTAAAAATATGATGAAGGCAGAATCTTCAAGCTCTGGTTTATTGGCAGAGGGAACGGATTGAAGAGAACAATTTTTAGAGACAGCAGGAAATTATTAGGATGTAGAATAACAATGCAAATGCCACCAATTGTTTATTTAAGGAATACACTGTTACAGATGGCAAACTGAACCAATCTTAATATCAGCTGTTAGTATCTACGTAGCTCTTTGCATTGCTCCCAGTTCCTATTTTTATTTAGATTTCTATTCTATGCTATAGTGAAAGCTCAGGGTGGGTTACAGATATGCATACATTAATTAATTATTATGAAGTACTAGGCTCACACTTACAGAAAAAAATCATAATGGGACACTGAATCACTCACAAAAGAGAATCTCACTAAGCTTTGAAAAAACCTTCTGTGCACTTCCACAAGGTGCAGGAGTGACCCTAGCCATGCTAAAGAAAAACAAATTGAACCACAACAGATCTGCCTAGTCAAATAAAAATATGCAAACTAGAAATGCTAGTTGGAGAATCAATCTCTCAAGAAATATCAGGGTCATCAGATTGGCAAGTGGAGGAGCCCGAGGCAAATCCGGTTGCTGGAAGAAAAGTCCTTCCCTGGCCACACAGTTGTAATCTCAAAGTGAAAAGGGCCACATGGATGTGGCAACAAGATTTATAGTGCACTGTGGAAGGCAGGGCCTGGCCAGGCACCCTCTCTTGCTGTCAAACTACTTGTTGGCAAAGAAGTAGGCTGACACATACGTTCGACAAGTCAATGAATGCAGGAGCAGTCATATCTCATCCACCTGCCTGACCAACCCTTCGCTTCCATGTGCTTTCCATTAGACGACATGGCACATTAATCACCAAAACATAAAGAATAAATATTTTACATTATTAGGCATACCATCCTAGGACTTTACAGGCAACATTACGGCAAATACAAAAAGACTGTGTGAAGAGCATGAGGATAATGAGAAAGCACATCAAGATGGGAAAGCAAGACCAAAGACTCTAAATGTGGGCATAAGCCTTTCTGGGGAGTGGGTACTGTATTTTCACATACATCCTGCATTACATTCTGACTTCTAAAGCAAACCTTCAGTACGATGACAACTTGCAGCTACTTGATGTATTCCAGGAAAAAATGGAACACAACACAGGACATGTCCATGTACCTGACTCCTAAACATGCTAAGGGGAAAGCCAGCATGTTTAAGGTTCTCTCAAATAACATTTTGTCATGCAGAGTTGTATCCTTGGCTGCTCATTTGTCCAGGTAGCTTGACTAAAAATCATTCAGGGCCTCTTCTGCAAGAGTTCTAATGGATGTTTCAGCCAAATCCACACCCTCCTCCTGCTTTCTGTTAACTCTCTTGAAGAAAACTATTTCTTTGACGCTATACATGCTACAGCCTGCTGTTTCCCCACCATTACATTTATTTTAAATAACAGAGTGATGAATTGCCTTGCTGACCCTCAGGTGTCATATTTAGTCTACTATTGCCAATTTGCTATTTAATGTGAATTTTTTTTAAAGTCAAGAGTATAATTCTCTATCTGCAGCGTTACATTTCTTGTAAAATCTGACAGGGAGTGTTGGAAATGAAGATACAGTGGGTAGCTGACATACCAGATTGTTATGCTGATTCAAAAGAGAATCATAGAATAGTGGGGTTAGAAGGGGCCTGTAAGGCCATCGAGTCCAACCGCCTCCTCAATGCAGGTATCCAAGTCAAAGTAGATCTGACAGATGGTTGTTTAACTTTCTCTTGAATGCCTCCAGTGTTGAGGCACTCACCACCTCCTGAGGTAATTGGTTCCATTCTCATACTGCTCTAAGAGTTAGGACGTTTTACCTGATATTCAGCCCAAATCTGGCTTCCTATAACTTGTGTGTCCTCTGCTCAGGGATGATCAAGAACAGATTCTGCTTTTCCTCTATATCACAACTTTTTAAGTAGTTGAAAAGTGGTATCATATCTCTCCCCTCAGTCTTTTTTTCTTAAGGTTAAACATGACCAGTTTTTTCAGTCCTTCCTCATAGGGCTTGGTTTCCAATCCCTTGATCATTCTTATTGCCCTTCTCTGAACCTGTTCCAGTTTGTCGGCATCCTTCTTAAAGTGCAGTGTCCAGAACTGGACACAGTACACAAGATGAGGCCTAACCAGTGCTGATTGCAGGGGAACTAGAACTTCACATGTTTTGGATACTAAATGTCAGTTAGGTAAAGGTAAAGGTTCCCCTTGACATTTAGTCCAGTCGTGTTCGACTCTAGGGGGCGGTGCTCATCCCCGTTTCCAAGCCGTAGAACCAGCGTTTGTCCGAAGACAATCTTCCGTGGTCACACGGCCAGTGCGACTTAGACACGGAACGCTGTTACCTTCCCACCGAGGTGGTCCCTATTTATCTACTCGCATTTGCATGCTTTCGAACCGCTAGGTTGGCGGGAGCTGGGACAAGCGACGGGCGCTCACTCCGTCACGTGGATTCGATCTTACAGCTGCAGATCTATAGACCTTACAGCACAGAGGCTTCTGTGGTTTAACCCGCAGCGCCACCACGTCCCTTTTGTCAGTTAATGCAGCCTAAAATAGCATTTATCTTTTTTGCAGCTGCATCACACTGTTGTGATCTGCAACAATTTCAAGATCCTTTTCACATATAGTATTGCTGCGCCAAGTATCCTCCATCTTCTAACTGTGTGTTTGGTTTCTTTTTTCCAAATGTAAAACTTGCACTTGTCCCTGTTAAATTTCATTCTGATGTTTTCAGCCCAGTGCTTCAGCCTATCAACATCTTTTTTATTTATGTTTTTGTCTTCCAAGGCATTTAGCTAGCCCACCCAATTTTGTCATTTGCAAATTTGGTAAGTATCCCTCCCTCATCCAAGTTATAAATAAAAATGTTGAAGGGTACTGGGTCCCACAACTTAGAGTCTATAAAATTCTCTACGTGGACCAAAATCAACAGAAGGTGAAGGAGTGGGAGGGGAAAGCAGACACAGATTTCATCCCTGTCTAATCTCATCTGCAGAGAGAAACACAATCCAAGTAATAGAAAGGCTCATCTGCCCCCACCTTGAGCAGCAGATGCATGTACAAGGAATGGGGGCTGGGCTAAAGCCTGGATGCAATTTTGAAATGTATTTCAGCCTACAGGCATAACTTTACTGGGGGAAATATAAGATATTTCACCATCTCTGTGTTGCATTTTCAAAGATAAGATTGCTTTCACTCTCAAAGTATATTTTTCCTTTGCACCCAAGTATAAATGAACCTAAAAGGTATTTCAGGTCTTTCTCTGCAACACATAAAAAACTGGCATAATCAAGTGATTGCTTACAGGCTTTAAAGTTCTGCTACGTTACACAGAGCCCTGCTCTCCACCCACAATCTAAACATACTTCAGTTTGTCTCAATGAAGTGAATAAAATCTGCTTACCTACAACATGGTCCTACCGTGCAATATTGCTCAAAGCTCAAGACATCTGAGGCTCCTCACTGCCTAACAGGAAACCATGCAGGAACCCCCACATATGTTGCCATGCAGAGCTTGGAATGTCAGGTTTTTAAAGTAGTGCTTTGAATTACTCATTACTTCTTAGCAGCCAGGTTATTTAACATTACTCCAATTGAGTAAGCAATTAATTGCACTGTGTGCTGTTGATGTGTTGTGTTGCCCATAACAACAACCCAAAAAACAACAGGAAAATACTGTCTGGTTTTGTCTAGAGGCCAATTCTGATACTTCAGCATGGAAATATTTCTAAAAATAGAAGGACAAAACCAAAAATACTTTCTTTGCTGTTTAGGATTCAGAAGAGAACGGCATGAAACCTTTAAAAAATGGCTCTACCAAAGCCCTAAAATGCCCTTATAAAGTAACATTTGAAAGTAACTTGGTATCACTTGTTACACACAAGTAACTTAGGCATACCGCCTTACAATGAAAAAGTAATATTATCCCTACTATTTATGCAATGATTTACCCAAAAATAACTAATCACAAGTAATAGTATTATGTGTAAATGATCACTTCCAAGCTATGTTGACTGGAGCTCTCTGAATGGAGAAAAGACGGAACACAAATGTCGCAAATATATAAACAAGCAAATAAATAAAGTTATAGTGCTTGTCTGGGTTCCTCAATAATAATAAACACAGCATTTCAAAAAGCAGTAAGGAGTGGACAAGTCCCTAAAAGTTCTTCTTGGGCTGGATTAGCAAAGGCTGGCCATGTCTCTGCGTCTGGCTCTGGTACCCTCTATCCCTCCTCAACCTGAGAACCCTCTCTCTGTTCTTCCCATTATCTGGTTGATCCCATCTAAGTGACAGGTGCAGTGAAGTAACAGAGTGAGGGCACTCTTTCACGGGCTCTTGCAATTGCACCTCTGTCACACTATTAGCCATTCAAAACAGTCCATTGAAAATGTGCTAAAGAAAATAGCAGAAATGTATGATGAGAGACAGAAAACTTCCACTCACTTTCTGCTCCTGTATTTGGGCCTTCACCACCTTAAACTCAGCAGATGGAGGCTTCTGATTAGCCACCAGGTCTTCAGTGTCAATGAGCCAGCTAAGTATAGATTCGAGAGCATCTTGAAACCTCCCACAATGCAGTAATGCTTCTTGCAGTTGGGCTGCTCTTTGAGCCACCTAAAAACCCAAACACATTCAAATACCATAAATGCCATTGTTTTTGTTTAACTTCAAACCCCACCCCCGAAAATAAGATATTTTAAGGTAAGGTATGAATTTAAATCTAGCACTTTTGATTTATGTAAGCCTTCACTAAATAGGTGATATCTGTGCAACTAGAGAAATATTTCACATTAGTTAAGCACAGGTGTAAACATTAGAGATGAAACATTAGATTCGTATACGAATACCCCTGCACAGGTGGACATAACGAGGGTCCAGCCCCCTGGGGCCGGACCGTCCACTCACCTTCTGCTGTTGCTGCGGGCTCCGCACTCCCTTCCTATTGATTTGGAGCTCACGGACCCTCATTATGTCCACCTGTGCGGGGGTATTCGTATACACATACAAATACCCCCATCTGTAGTAAACATTATTAACATTATTCTGTACCTGGAAAGCATCAGGTTCACCAAGTGCAGAGTAGGTATGTCTAGGGAGGCTCAACTAATCCTCAAAGAAACATGACCTCTTTCACATACAACAAAGGTTCTTGTGGCACATTTAAGACTAAGTCTTAGTTGGCATAAGATTTTATAGATTACAGCACATGTCATCAGAAAACATGGAGCATTAGCTAAGTTGACAGATGTCTGTATTGCATGGTATAAATATCTGCCTACCCGGGTAAAACTCCGGGCATCTGACAAAAGGCTGCAGTCCATGAAGGGTTATTCCTAATAAAACTGTACAGCGCTAGAAGATACTTGTTGTTTTTGCTGTAACATAACTACACAGCTACCACCTCAAAACCCTTTCATATTTGTAGCTTTAGCTGGAACACAGAGGAAATATCTACCTATCTCTCTCCAAATGGCATAATACAGAAAGCTGTGAGAGCTATTCTCTGCAGTCTTAGTTAGCGATTAACAGTAATAAGGAAACTTTTTCCTATAACATTTTATTCCCTAATTTCCCCTACATAATTTAAATAATATCACATGGTCAAAGACAGTCTGCTTCTGCAGGAGCTCTGCACAAGCACAGGAACACATGTGTGTATAGCAGTATCATACAGTGGTTAGAGTGTTGAACTAGGTAGGACTCAGGATATCTGGGTTCAAATGCTCCCTGAGCCATGAAACTCACAGGATGGCACTGGGCCAGTCATATATTTTCAGTCTGACCCATCTCACAGGGTCGTTGTGAGGATAAAGTGGGGAAGAAGAGAGATTTATGCTGCTTTGGACTCACATGAGTAAATGCAGGAAACAAACTAAATAAGAAATAGCAAGTAAGCTTCAGACTGGGGCAAATGCACTTTCTGCTTCTCCAAAGGCCTTCCACAAAAACATCTACCTGTACAGTATTTGTATACTGAGAACCAGAAATAAGAGCAAAAGAAAAGAAATAAACTGAGAATAGTGAAAAATACAACATAGCTACCTTTTTGTTGAGAGTTTTCCATCTTGTGTTAACATCCTCAAGATCATGCTCAAGGTTTTCAGTACTGGCATTTTTAGCAGCACTCTGAATGAGGCCTTGCCCCAACCAATTTACCTCCTGTTGCTTAACCTGCAATGGCTCAATCTTTTCTTTCTCAAATACCTGTGGACAACGAAAAGACAAAGACACATGTAGACTATTAAGTCTGGAACATGCAGAGTATAAGAGCAGAGATGAGTAAAAAAACACAATATCTACTGAGAATAGTGTCAAAACAGCATTTAGCTACAGAACATGTAAAATTGCAGGTTGAAGATTATATATTGGGGAAAACAGTAATCTAAAGATTGAAAGATTGAAAAGTCACTGATTTTTCTGTGACTTCTTCACTTGAGCATCTATCCCCATGGCCCATCCTTCGTGGGCTATGTAACATTATGGAAATGGTTATCCTTGTCCCCAGACATCAAGGTAATAATAATCCAAAGTCCTATGAACAGATCAGGGTTTGTTTGTTATGAAGTACATAAAAAGGAAAGGTTTAAAGCTGGGCAATATGAAATATCAGCTCTGTTCTTGAGATCAGCACTAGTAGTAGTGGGTCAAGTAGTCAATTACACAGCTGCAGTTCAAAGATGATCCTGTGCTTTTACCTCTGATAGGAGGAGCTGGTGTTGATATCTGTGGGGTCTACAGACCAAAGGATCAATGTAATGCTGGGCAAACAGGCCAGGAAGGGCATTCCCCCCCTCCCCCGCATCATGGCTGAAGACTGGAAGATTCAAGGACTTGAGGACAACTGTGGTACAGAAGTACCCAAAGGAACTTCAGGACTTCGTTCTTAGTAATTGCACAAGGAACAAACTGTTATCGTGACTAAGGAATTAGACCAGCACCCAAGCTCAGAAATAACTACTAGTTACAAATAACAAATTACTTCCAATGTTTTTTCCTCCTATATATTATATTACATGGTGACTGCAACTTATTGAAGTATGACTTTATTCCTCTCACAGTAGAAACGTATGTTTTGGTTACCTTTGTAGTTTCAAGGGTATCATCTCACCAAAGGAACAGCACATGGTTCAAGTGCTGGCCTGTATTGCTTGCTTCAGGTTCTGTTGTTGTGGGCATTGCAGTGAAAACCAAGAGGATGGGAGGAGATTTTGCTTTGTACGACATGCTAGCAGTCTGTAGCATTCTCTGGCTTTTGGGCCACTGGGCCAATGTAATTATTTTTAAAAAACTTCATCTATATTGTAACTAACTTATTTTTGTAGGTTTTAAAACCCCAACTGTGCCTAACCACTTTTTAAAAGAAACTTTCAAAGGTCTGAACAGTGTTATTGTCCTTGTATGATGAGTCTAGTAACGGTTACATTGTTATTTTAGAAAAGACTGACACAGGATCCAAAACCATTTTGGCACGAAATTGCAACACACTTCAGAGGATGGCATCATCACAATGGAACCAAATATTTAGGCCAGCTCAACCTACCAACTTAAACAAAGTTCATCTGAGGACATGCAAAGGGAACCAACTGAAAATGTTCTGCACCAAATTATGAATAAAGAATAGACAAATGGCCAAAATACTTTCACTCCACCTAAGAAACTGAAAACTGGTGCACAAGTAAACTAGGATACCCTGGTTACTGGTAAAATCTGAAAAGGAAAGTTTTCCTGACATCTGAGCCATAAATTAAAACCCTAAACTGTTCAGGCAATATCACGGCCACACACATTTTTATTATATATCATTTAGACTTTCATCTATTTCTCCTACAAAGTTGGAGACATGATTTGCATATCAAAGTGGCTGGTCATTCTACGCCATCTTGAAAGCAGAAACTTAGTATATAAAGGTAAAGGTAAAGGTTCCCCTTGACAATTTGTCCAGTCGTGTTCGACTCTAGGGGGCGGTGCTCATCCCCGTTTCCAAGCCATAGAGCCAGCGTTTGTCCGAAGACAATCTTCCGTGGTCACATGGCCAGTGCGACTTAGACACGGAACGCTGTTACCTTCCCACCGAGGTGGTCCCTATTTATCTACTTGCATTTGCATGCTTTCGAACCGCTAGGTTGGCGGGGATATATATAAACATGTATTTTAAAAGTCTGAAAAATTACTTCCTTACATATAAAAATCAAAACTCATTGCAATATTTATCTTATAAATAATTATAATTAAGTCTACTGCACAGGAGAAAGTAGTGTGCAGAGACTCCTCCCCCACTCCAGCCCCTGAACAAGTTATAAACCGAGCCAAGAGGGATCTGCAGATGGGTCAAGACATGTAAGCCTTCATATTAGACAAGTGGTAAACATATGGGGATTTCTTTCTTTTTTTCGTTTTAGGGATGGGGGATGTGTGTTTGGTTCATATTTTAATAAAAAGTGATTAATTTTTCACTTTTGAAACTCAAATTGAAATTTGATTATCTCTTAAAATTGTCACTTCTACTAACTTTGCAATGGGTTTCTCCAATGAAAATGCATAGAAAATATGTAGGTTGGAAGCATGCACACAAAAATGTGTGTATTTGTAGAAATAATAGATAAAATACAGTACATTATGCTAGGAAAATTCCTTATGAAACATGTGAATTACACAAAACTGCATCCAAAGTGCACACTATTAGGAGAAATATCACAAAATGCAAACATATTTTCATTTTACTGGGGAGAAATTCAACTTTGGACTTACAATCAGAAAAACAAGAAACTGGGGGGGGGGAATTAAAGTATTTAACAGTACTATGACTGCAGAACTACACTAACTTGCAGAATTAAGTCATATTTGGCAGTGTAATAATGCCATTTTGGGTACACCTGACAGCTTTTCCATTTTGCATACAATCGTGAGAAAAGAACTAGAGTTTTTGGTACTCTCAGCAAATACAATTATTATGGGCACTCATGCTTAATGTTTTGTAAACCAGGTTTAAGGAATACAGTATTTCAAGACAGAAAGGAGCAGGCTCTTGCCTCTTTCACAAAATAACATAACAAGGTAAATCAGTATGTACCAACAAAGGCTGCGGTTCAACGTGCTAATTTAGGCAAGTCCAGTGCTAGCTCAGCGGCAACTTTGATCTTTGTTCTTTAATTGGTTGACACACTACCCAGTTCTTGATGATAAACCACTTTTGACATTGCCTTTAGTTTCACAAGAAATCTGCCATGTGTAATAAGAGGTTGATGTGTGGGGGAATACAAGTCCAGACTCTGCTTCAAGCCCTTGGAACTACCCCAAAGTTCCCTGGATCCAAGTTCCACTCACTTTCTTTTTCAAAAGTCTGCACATTTGAAAGACAACTCCATAAAACTCCAAACCAAGTGTCTCCTCCAAATCTGTTTTTAGATCCAAAATGTGCACACAAAGAAGGAACTGGAGTTAGTGTTTACCAGAACAGCTTAGCAACACGCCCTTGAATAACATAAGATGCAACCAAACCAGAATGACCAAAGATAAAGATTACAGACTTCAGAAGCACCTCTTACTTATTACAAAGCTTTCCTCTTACTTCCCCACGTCAACTGTTGCTCAGTAAACGATACAAGGTTTCTTGCAAAATCACATGCGATTTCAGAACTACATTCTGGTGTGCAGATTCAAAAGAAGCATTTCAGTGCATCCAGCAAGTCTTTGATTTGTGCACTGTGGAAATTTCAACTATCTCAAGATTATGACTAACAGTGCAATCCTGGGAGTTTCAAACTGAAGAGTAAGAACCACTAAATTCACTGGCACTTACTCCAAGGAAAGAATACACAGGATTTCCAGCATCCTTCAAAGAGGAATAAACCAGGCCTATCTGCCCTTGAATGGTTCTGTGCTGCTCAAACCCTGATGTGTGTGTGTGTGTGTGTGTGAGAGAGAGAGAGAGTCTGCGAATGTTTTTAGAGGAGGAGGGGGATGTTGAACATTAATGTACAGTGGAAACATGTTTAATGAAGGGTAACAGGCACCATCTGGCCATTAAATAACCATGCACTGAACAGCTGGAAGTAATCAACCCTGTCACAAGATGCCCTTAATCAATTTTCTAAAGTGACCATCTTACCAATTTCTGCCTTCCAATAACATGTTGAGTAAATATTTTAAAGAACTTCTTGAATATATTATCAAAACATAAACATAAGCGTTCATGGTACAATTACAGAAGAAACCAATAAATGCAACATTTAAATAAAGAAAGAAGCATGCATTTATGCTTTGAATTACCTTATTAGACAACACACCGTTGCAAACTGTATCCAAGGTTTGTTCTATCTGTGTGCCTGAAGTCCAGAAATCAAATTCAGGGGGCTTTGAATCTCCGTTTTGACAACATGTGATATCATCAAGTTCCAAAACCTGGCCTGACAATTCTATTTCACCTGAATCTGTATGGATCGTATCATGCTCCTCTGCTCCATGCAAAACTGCATAGGTAGTGAACTCCTTATCATTAACAGGCAAATCTGCATCTTCATAATAAATATCTCTGTCCTGAGGTGAAACATGCAAGAAGTCCTTTTCAATCATCCTGTCCTGGGTTTCTACAGGCTCATTAACTTCAAAGCTGCTCCTCCTTGTCTTTTTCTCTAAAGTGAAATTACGTTCTCTCTCACTGTCTTGGAGCCACATAGCATGGGCTAAGAAATCCTTCTGCAAAGAGGTCAACTGACTACCATGTTCATCCCCTCTCTCTAGTTTACCTTGAAAGTTCCAGAGAAAATCTTGCTCTGCTACTTCTCTCTGTGAAACCTGCTGCCGTTTCACATGGTAGTGTCCATTGATCGGGGCACTTCTGCAAGTAAGCAATGGAATCTGCTGTTCACTGCTAGAAGTAGCAGAAGAAATTGCTTCAAATTTGCCCAACAACCGGATATCTTCTACAGAAGATATGCTCCTAATCTGAGTTTGTTCTCCTGTTAGCACATCTTGTTTTCCTTCTCTTTCTGCTGGAGGGCTACACAGACCAGAGTCATCTTCTTCTGAAGTTAGAGAATTAGTTCCATATTTGCCCTGGCCTGTTGCTGCTAAGCCTGACATATCAACAGCTCCAGAAACAGACAATTCACTTTTATTTGAATAGTCTGCAAAATTTGGTGGAACAAGCATTCTCCAGGATCTCCTATGTTCTCTCCTTTCTGTGTGATACTTTGCTTTGGGCAAGCCAGCTGTTCGAATAATGTCACTGTTCAGCTTAAGGGCATCAAAGATCATTTTTTCATCAAGCTTATTATTTTCCCGTCCTTGGAGTTCAAACACACTGGAGGAAGAGAGAGCACCATTGGAGCACAATGTACTAAGGTCCAGTGTTCTATGACTATATGGCAATGTCCGATCTGAGAAATGCCTGGAGGAGAGGCTGCCTTTAGAACCTGAGTCAATCTGCTCATTCAATCGAACTGTGTCATAGATTGACCTCTGGGGAACATAACAGTCCTCAATGTTTATATCTTCTTCCTCTTCCTCACCTTTTCCTACGCAAGGAGGATTCTGGCGTAAACAGTCTGGCCTGCTCAGTGGCTTCCCCATTGTGTGGTGTTTACAGATCAAGTACTATTGCAACACACACAGAGCAAAAGGTGTTAGAACACCAGTTTGAGGAATGACAGTAATCTTGCCCTCAGCAGAATGATGCATATGTGCTAATGACATAATTCATGAGGCAATTAAGGTCAAAATCAGTGCATCTATGTAAATGAAAAGTATATGTTTGTTTACCTGGTTGCATTCCCTCCTAAATTATAAAGTGCTTGAGGTTAAGAAAAGAGAAACAAAAAGAAAATGAGTACTGTAAAATTCTAACTCAATACACACATTGAAAAAATGAGCAAACCCCAACAAGAAAACCCCCACAAAATCTGTAAGTGGCTCAAACAACTCAGAACTTCCGACATAGCATTCCATCTTGTTTTTCAGGTCAAAATGTGTGTCTTAAATCTCCAGATTAAGTCTTCAAAATGAATCAGCATTATAGCAGGGAGAACATTATCTTCAAGAGGTGACAGATTAACTGTAATCCATTTAAATGTCTTGCAGAATTCCATCTCCTTTATAAATAAGCCATGCTGTAGAAGCTTTTAAAGAAAAACAATCCAGAAGAGTGGTGAAGAGTAAAGACCAAGGCACAGAGGAAGCATTCAAGGAAAATTAAGGTATATCCAAAACAGGAATAACTGCAATAATAACCATAAAACAGACTTTTACTTTTTTTGGCAGTAGCTTTAAATAATCTTGATTCAAAAGGCAGTTTAATTATTGTGTCCTTATAGCTTCTCTGTGGTGCATCCAGAAGTTCCATAGGGAATATGCAGTCTTCTGAGTAGTCAGACCAATAAAATACTTTTAAAAGCCCTTTTTCAAAGAAACAAAATTAATAGGGAAGAAACTTCTCCTGTTCGACTCACAGAAAATTCTCCTTCAAACTTGTTCTCCTGTTTGAGGCAGCTGCACTGCAGGAAGCCACAGTGTTTCTTCCTCCACGTCTGCACAAAGGCACAACAGATTTACATTCTGTTTAAATTCAGCAGGACTTTTGCAGAACTGTCGCTGAAAGAGTGCGCTCAGTGTTTCTATCCTCCGCTTGGAAGCGCAGCTGTAGTGGAGGGGGGATAAAAGGGGTTCCTGCAACAATCGGTGCTCACATGTACTGCCCAGTGCAGCTGATAAGCTTTCCGGCTCTCCCTGGTTTCTTATGATCTGAAAGGCATCCTCCCAACAGTGAGCGTAAAGAAACGCCCTTTCTATTCTTTCAGCCACATCTGCTCCTAGCCCGTTCGTTCCTAGCCCGTTCGTTCGAGTATTATTCTAACCAAGCATTAATAGGTGCCTGACCTCCTAGCTCTCCCCACCCCCCTTATGTTTCCTGCCCTACATGACTTGACTTAGCCATCTTTCTCTTTTAATGTTTGTCTTGTCTCCGAACAAGGGTGAGCCTTTTTAGAGGGAGGGACACAAAGGAGTGAATTCCTGTCGGCACCAATATATCAGACTGCACTCTGTACTTCTGGAGGAAAGGGGAGTGGGTAGTAGCTTAAGAGTAGAATGGAAAACTGGGCTAATTAGTTCAAAATGTCAAAAATTCACTACGCATTACTTACCCAGGTAACCTGACACTGTACACGACAGACTAGCCTACTGAGTTCCTTTTCCAAAAGCAATCAAACAGAACTAAGTTTCCTTCTTATATAAAATCTAGTCTTAAAAGGTACACCAATGGGAGGAACACCTAAATCTCTTGCACCTGAATTTTAAAGTTTCTAATAATGGCATGTGTTACTAGAAAAAACAGCATGGAGAAAATCAACAAAACTATCTCCTGTCATGAACACCAATTTAAGTAAATAGCCTGGTCTCTCTCAGAAGCAGTTCCCACTGAATTCAGTGGGACTGGCTCTCCAGTAAAAGTGTGCATACAAGTGAATCCTTAATTCAATTATATCTAGCCCATGCACATTATATGCATTCTATTTCAGCAATTATAGGCTTCTGTGCAAAGGAAGTGTTTACTATGACTGTTTATACCAATGAAATCAGTGTGCTTCATACACTTTGCACTTATTTTCTCTTCTTGACACTCAGACAACTACAAACCAGTTAATGAAATGCAAATGGATGCTGCAACGTAAAGGAAAAGAATCAGTAACAGTCCTAACTAGAATTGGCAGCTTATTTTTGGAGCGGGGGGGGGGGGGCATCTTAGCCCATAATTTCAGTGTAAGGCACCCCACTGCTGCTCAGGCCACAGGCCACCCCGTTAACTAAAATTTTAAAAGTAAACCAACTGTTGAAGAGAGTAATAATATAAATTAAGGAGACCCAAGAAGAGAAATCACAACACACAATATATTAGAAACTGTTTCATAAACAGCACAAAGTATTCCTTCCCATTTATCTTTCTAAACAAGTCCATCAATCTAGAACACTGCAAAATAAACTGAATCTTAAGCAATTTGTATTCCATCAACTAGATCTGGAGACACAGATGTATACATGACATTCACTCCAGAGGGGTGTTCAACACTCAAAACATGCAGAAGAACCCTCAACATTAAAGAACGAAGTGCAGCCCTGGTCTGACTACCCAAAGCCCAGTCTACTCATCGTTTTGTGCAACAAAGTGATATGACTTGGACACTTAAAGCCAGAAAGGACAACACCTTCACAAGGATATTTGAGCACAGGAGTAGTTATGGACAATGCTTACAATGCTTGTAAGGAAATAGTCCTTCCCTCTTCAGCTCTAACCAATGAAGGGGGGGGGGGAATTATTTTGTGTGTTTTTTCTTTTACATTTAAGTTCTCAAACGAATAATAATAAAAATGATACAGCAATAAAAACAGATTCCATTTTAAAGTAGCATTTGAACAACATGCACTGAAGAGTTAACACTTTGATTTAATTAACAAAGTAAGAGTCCAGCATCTACACAACCATTCTAAACCAATTTAAATATTAGTCCAAGCTCCTCAACTGAAATATTAATCTAGGCCCAGATCTCATAATTAGTGCAATTAGAAGATACCTCCTGACACATATTTGAACACTGAAAATATACTGAAACGGCCCTTTCAAGCAGCAGCCTCTAGTCATGGTCTAGAAAGGGAGGGGAAATGAACTTAATGAGCTGTTAAATGATGAAAGCTGACACCAATTGCATGTACATAATAAAAACAAGTGTAGAGGGATTATTACTGAAATATTTTGCAAACATTTCAAGGATTGTAATTATATGGCAATGACTTAATCCTGCTTCTGCCCCACCCCCAAAAGATTAAAGTAGCTCAAGAAAACAATCAGGCAAAAGATAAACTAACTGAGGACTATCTCAACTGTTTGGCTCTTTGTAAGGAAACAGACATGGTGTAACTGAGTAAAGCAAGTTCATCTGCTGAATTTCTTTTCATCCACATATTCAATGTGTACTTTCTCTAAAGGACAAAGATCTGTGCTAAAGTGAACAGAAAGAAGAACACCATGAAATACAATATGCCAGCTACTGAAGGTGACTGAAAAAAGGAGCTTTGATTGGAAACACTCAAAGAATTGTTCTAGAGATTTTCTTTGAAAAGCCCTCTTTTGCACTAAAAACACGAACAGATACATTCTGGAAACAACCAGAGCTTCTTAGCTCCCTGAGAGCAATAATCCAAAATAGGGGATTGATTATACTCATTTTAAAATATATAAATATCAGTTCTAAAGAGACTGACTAGTCACACTGCCAATTTGTTATTCATGCTATCCACTTCTTTACATTTCTATACTCTGAGGAACTTGAGACCACCAACTACTTGCAGCAAGTATTACTGCTTTGGGATGTGTATTATACTGTTTCAAAGAATCCAAGATCATTACTCTTGAAAGACATATATAATGTAGGAAGGATAAAAAATGCATTTTAACACAACATAATTAAGAAAACAAAACAATAACAACAATCTATTCCCCCCTCCTCTCCAACAGGTGCCTGTGTCCAAGGTCTTTAGACCTCGAAAGGTCATCTGAAATGATCTTGAGAAGTGTATTTTTAAACCCAGTCAAGTTGCCCTCCCATAACCTGAGTCAGATGTTACCAACAAGGAAATAGGTTAAGCTCTACAGTCCAAGAACAGAAGTTTACAAGGCTGTGTGTGTAACTGCTGCCAAAATACATTGCTGCAAGAGCTGAACACATCCTGCCCAAAGATGCCAGAGATAGCAAGGAAGCCTCAGAAAAGAGCATGCTGAGCTTTTTTTTTAAATCACATCATTCAGTACACTTACATACTCACATATATACAGGCATACTCTCCCCCAATACTGTAAAAGCAATCTATTAGTAAGTATTTCCCAAAGCTTTGATTCCTGGAATATTAAGACTTATCTGAATACAGTACTTTATTCTCCACTTTAAAAAGTAATGTATTTTATCCATCCACTGTCTGGACAAACAGCAGACATAGTTCCCTTGCAGGTTTTAGTTAGCATAGGTGTTATTCCTTCCCAACATCCTCCCTACTTTACCCACACAGGAGCAAGACCTCATGCTTTCAGGGGAAACATCAAGGTTCATGAGACTTTTTTACATCTGTCAGCTGTAGCTTGGGTTGCAACAGAAGGCATCCCAATGCATCTTTAGCCTGTCACTGATGGTGCTGCCCACATATTGGGAGAGAGAAGGAGGATACATAATGGCAGTGGCTTTCCTGTTCTGACAAGACTGTGAAAGGTGGATGCATCCAATATGGTGGTTTAGTTTCCCAAGACAAACCAGCTATTCTTGCAGCACACTAGTGTGTCCGAGTGCATAGTGAGGAAAAATCTCTTTTAGTAGATGCAGAAGACAATGGAGGAATCATCCTTCATGTCTAGTCACAGCTGACATCCTTTTATCTCTTCCCATGAGGGTCTCTGCACTGGTACTACATGAAATAAATCAGTGCAGGCCTCAGTAAACTATAAAAGGCAACCATATCAAGCTTGCCTGAGTAAAGTTTCTTTGTTTATTCAAAAAGTTACTTTCTGTCTTTTCTCCAATACTGAAGTCCAATAGAAAAAAACATAAACATAATCAAAAGCAGCAATGAAAACCACACAATAAAACAGTAAGCAACGAGTTAATTACTATAATTGCAGTAACAGAAAGACTGCAAACAGCCTTCGATCTCCCCTAAATGTTTTCCTTCAGAGCCATGTTATAACAAGTTGAATAAATGTACACAGTGAAGGGGCCAGACAGGGTTTCATAGAGAGGGCATTTAAAGTATTCCCACCACAGTCGACAATGTCCTCCTTGCATAAGTAAAAGCACATTCTGTCCAAGGGCAATATTGACTGGAATCTCCAGAACTAAATATACGGAAGAAGCCAGTCACTTAAACTGTTAGTCACTTAAAGTCCAAAAGCAGTATTTTGAATGGCGCCCAGAAATGAGTATGTAGCCAGTGCAGGGTAAAGTAACATTAGAATCATATGTGTCATCAGCCGACAGTTCAAGACCCACCTTTTCAGGCAGACTTTTAACAATCATGATGCCATTTTTTTAGTTAAGACGTTTTTTTAACATTTTACATGTTTTTAATCATTCAGTGTATTTTAATCAGTTATACAGTTTAACTGTTTTTATATTCATAACTTATTGTGATTTTAATTTTATTGTTTTTAATACTCTGAGCTGCCTGGAGTCCCCCCCCCCCCTTATCTGGAGAAACCTGGCCTATAAGTAAATCAATCAGTCAGTCAGTCAATCAATCAATCAATCTGCCTAGCCCAGGCAAAGAGGTGGTGGCAGTAGGAACACCCTGGAGATACTGAATTTTCAAAATGTTTTTCAAGGGCAGTGCCATATTAAGAATCACAGTAGTCCAGTCTAGAATTTCATTTACAAAGTACGATGACAGGTAAGAAAAGCAAGTGATAAGTTTCCCTTCTGTAGAGCAGAAGGGAATATTCTGCCCTGCAAGATTATGTTAGGATATTTCTGTTTCCCTTGCAAGCCATTATAAAATGTAAACTTAGGCCCTGGAGTCTACTGCAGAGTAATTTTTCCCTTTCAGACACTGGAGAACTTTGGGCTTACTAGGGACCAAAATAAATTCTGTCAGAGAGTGTTCTTGGATGGGAGCCTGGGTTACAAGACAGAAACCAGAACTATGCTTCAACAAAACAATTGCACAGTGATTGGCCCATTGCCTTTCCCTCACCTCATCTCCTTGCTCCATCGGTTTACCCTGGCTTACAGACTGGTACTTTTCCTGATCTTGAGAATCTAGCTTGGTTAGATCCCCCCGTGTACCTAATCCCTGGCATCATCCCAGGTTGTGATTGTCGGACAACTCCCAGTAACAAATGCTTATCTCAGTCTTCTTGGCCTTCATCCAGGCCTTTGCTTGACCTCACCTTCACTTTGGCACAGGAAGACTAAATATTTCATAACATACAGTCAATAAATGAAATAAATATCTACTACAGATACATGTATACATGCCAGCTGTCAGAAAGAATACTTGAACTGCAGTTTGTTCAGCAATTCTCTATTACTTATTTGGAATTGTTTGATATTAAGACACTCTTCAGGGTAGGAGCTATTTCTTCCTGCATACTGGTACCTATGGTTTGCTTTCCCCTCAAATAAAGATTATGGCGGCCTTTTGCATGGTGGAAGAGGGAATGTTTATGCTTGCTTATTCCTTAGCTCCACCCTAACATCTACTAAACTTACTCTTCTGTTAGAGCAGCATTGAGCCTCCTGAAAAGGGCAACACGATAGAACAAACAGCAATGGAAATCTAAGAATTTTAAGAGAATCCCAACCTCAAGATTAAATTATTCTTTGTTCTGCAGCTCCTGAGTATTCACATAGTCTGCAGGCCTTCTGTATGTTTGGATAGACTAACGACTCAGTGTATTTGTACTTTGCTTGTTCTGTGGCCTGTATTAAAATGACCAGTAATTGTGGTAGAGAAAGAGGAGGTACTGTATTTTTTAAAAGCAGAAGCTCTCCCGAGCCACAGGATTAACGTAATTATTTAGCAGATGTAATGTTTTCAGAACTGCTTTATCGAAAGAGAAGGGAACCCTCAGTTTCTCACTTGCTACATGCCACAGAATTAAAAACAACTTCATATAGCAGGCAACAACTCTCAAACTAACAGTAAATTCTAAAGACCAAAAAAGCATGTGATAGGACTTCCTCATCTGATTGACAACTAGAGGCGTAATCTTTACAACACAACTAAACATTTTAAGATGAAGCTATTTCTCGGCCTTTTTATTTATTTCTTCTTTAACAGTCCAGTGGGACTGTTTTTAATTCATTAAAAAGAATTTTACTTATTAGCAAAGTTTTAGACCATGGGCTGAAAACGCATAGAGAGGAATCAGTGTCAGAATTGAGAATACAACAGACAAAAAGCTCCCTCTATTGGGACCGATGAAAAATAACTTGATTGTAATTCTTAAGAAATTAATTGGACAGTGTACACTCAATGGGCATAAGCACATGGAGTAAAGATCATGAACAGTTCCCATTTCACAATAAATCTTACTGTTAATTTTGGTTTTATTTATTCAGACATTGATTTGTAATAGAGTATTTTAAGATCTGTACTGCAGTAATGAAGAACATCCTTACCTTAAATACATTCAGCTGTTGATTAATAGTCTCTGTTTCCATTCCAACAGGACCTTGGGAATCTTCATGTTCTTCAGCTTCTACCAGAAGACTGGAAAACCCTTTTAGTTTACTGTAGAATTCTTCCATACGGTTAATGGTCCCTTCAATTTGTTCTTTTCTGGCTCTTGCTCTATCACGTAACTTGTTGCATTGCTTGTTTAAAGCCTCTAAGTCCCTTTTTATTCCCACTAGATCAGGAGAAGCTTCAGCTTCACTTGCTAACATGGCTTTACACATTTTGTTTGCATTTTCATTACTGGTTATGAGCTCCTCTAATTTTTTCAAGAAAGTTTTGATATCCTCCCGCTGTGCCTGCAGTGTGACAAGATCCCTGCTCACAGATGCCATACTATCCAACTCATCATCAAACTCCGCAAACTGAGAAAACATCTCCCGGATGGTGTTTTGGAAATGGCCAATTCCTTGGAGTTTAGTCTCCAGGAAGGAACATTTATCTTCAGTCTCCTGGCTGACAGTGTTGTACTCTTCTTCCAATGCTTCTGCTTGCAATAAGATATCACAGACACCTGCTGAATCCAAAGCATCCACCACTAGTTCTTGGGCAAGCTTTTTGGCCAAGTCCACTTGAGTCTTTAAGGTCTGGAGTACTTTCTGCTGAGTCTGCATTATTGTCAAATGTTTATTGCTGTACGTCTGGGGTTTGAGAGAATCATGCACTTCCAGGTGCTCCCTGGAATTCTTCAACTGCTCTTGAATTTCCTTGGATGATTCTTGAAACTCTTTCAGTTTCTGTAACATTGTTTCCAGTCTGTCTTGCTTTGTTTGCAATTCTTCTGTGATTTTATCCATTTTTTCGATCAGCAGATTCTTCTCCTCTTCAATAACGTCTTTATCTGTCTCACAAGCACTGAGAAAAGTCTCTGCCGCATTATTTAATAGCTCCACCATCCCTTGATGCTTGTCTAAATCCTTCTGCCAGGCTTTTACTTGAGTGATGGAATTCTCTATTTCCACAGGATCGATACCCATCTTGATTTCAGACAAGTAGCTTTGACACTTTGCTATCCAGGGTTGCAGATTTTCTACATGCTCTTTGTATCTGAGGGCTTTTTCCAGGCAATCATTTAATTTATCCTGCCTTTCCTTAACTTGCTTGTTCATTTCCTCCCAGTTACCTTTAAGTAAGTTCAACTGGGACTGCAGCTCTGCCTTCTCTGCCCCTTGAATCTTCTGCAGCAAACTTTCACCTTCAGCTATTATTTTGTCATAAGAACCAATCTTGTCAGACAACGTCATCTTGAACTCTTTCTGATCATCAATTAATGACCACAAAGTCTCGAGCCTGGTAGAGATGGGACAGGAATTACTCTGTTCTTCTTTCTTTTTATCCAGCCAGGCCTGAAATTCCTTAGACATTTGCTGGAACTGATGAGAACTAACATAAGTTGACTGAAGTTGTTCAATGTGATTGCCTGCAGAAAAGAAAGCCAAAACAAAATATTTTTAAAATCCTTGTCTGCAAGGTGCTTCCTGCTAGGATTATGGTGGATTTTATTTCAGTCAGTGGGAAATGCTATGCTCTAAGACAACATTTCTTATTTCAACTTGAGCAATTTCATGCAACACTTTTCATTACTAGATCTTGCTGGCACAAGAAAATAGTGTTTGTTATATTTGAAGAAAACTAGCCTGTAAAGTAATTTTGCAGTATATAAAAACATATAAATGTCTGGAAGAACAAAACACTTCACAACAGGACATTCTTCAGAGGCAAGAGCTAGCCATGTGCCCAGCATGGTATAATCACTAATATCAAGAAGTATCTCCCAACTACCTCTGTAAAAACAGGACAAATGCGAGATTTACTACAAGACCTGAACACTACCTCAAAACCCAGTGAAAGAAAGTACATTCAAAGATCACTTCAAACCCTTTTATGATACTATGGATCATCTCATAGGAACCCTTTGGCTGAGTCTGAAACTCAGGACTTCTTCCTATGCTGTGACTTATTTCTCAATATGCTAGAGCAGAGGTCCCCAACCCCCGGTCTGCGGCCTGGTGCCAGTCCGTGGCCTGAGCCGGACTGGGCCGCGGAGACCTCCCCCCGCATGCACTCCCCCCCTGCACAGCCCATTTGTGCATGCGCGCGCGTGCATGCCCACACAAGCGCTGTGCCACCCTTTGCACATGTGCACAAGCACCTGCACGCCCGCGTGAGAGCACACGCGCTCCTTCACGCATGCGCACGAGCACAGGGGGGTGCCCCGCCTTCCCCAGCCGGTCCGCGGGGCTAAAAAGGTTGGGGACCGCTGTGCTAGAGCTTCCAGCAAAGTTTGCCTGAAACTGCTGCAATATATGTAAGACAATATAATTAGGCGAGTGAAATACGTAATCAGTTTGCCTCAATTCTGTCCCTACTCTAAGGAGCAACTTAAGAAAACAGTAACTCATGATAGGGGAATCACTCCTTGATGAACATGGGTACAACTAGTGTCAATGAAATAAGAGATCTATGGGTTTAGTACAGGCTAGAAAAATGTGGGCATTCCCAACCATCATCATTACCATGCATCTATAAACACTAGCCCTTAGATGTCATCACACATCTTCCTAGACGTGTCTTTAAACTGTTTCCGAGATAATTATACTTTGAATTTTGAGAAATCAGTATTCTTTTTTAAAAAATTAGTTTCCCCAGTGCTGTGTGTTCTTGCTTTTCTTCTTTCATTTTGCCACTAACCTGCTTTTTGTTCCATATTCTTAAAGGGTTTTAAGACACCATCTAGTTGCCTAGAAAGTTCTGCTTTCAAGTAATCTTCAGCCACCAGTGCGGACAATTCCTCACACAAAACTTGAGCAGTATTTATGTTCGGCATTTCCTTTTCTATTTCTTCTTTCACTTCTCGGGCCAATTCAAGCTGCTGCTTCACAGCATCAGGTTCTGTACTTACAGCCAGACTCTGGCTCAGTTTATTATCCAGGGCACTACATTTTTCAGACAGGCTTCTCAGACAGTTTTGATATTCTGTGCTTTTGACAATGGCCTGGTGAATTCGGCCATGTCGGTCACTTAGCTGTCCAGTTAAGTCACCCCATTTCTGTGTTACAGCGGCTAGCTGTTGCTTTACTGTTTCATGAGACGGTGGGTGTTCACCCGGTCTTTCCAGTATTCCTTGTCCTGCTGTACTTAACTGTTCATATTGGGGCTTTCGAGTATCAAACTCTTTGAGTAAAATCTGGTAAGAGAAAGGATGTGAACATTTCAGAAAAGTAAAAGAAAATGCCTGTCTGTGTCATATAAAGGGTATATTCGCCTATATTCAGTCTGGTCCAGACACCTGCTCACCTACTGCTATAATCCATGCATTCTTTTTCAGCTCCGGCAGTGCAGCAGTGATCTTGCACTGACAGAGCAAATCAACATTCTATAAGGCAATTCTAAAAATGTGGGCCGCTCAAACAAAAAGTTATGACTTTAAAAGTGGACTTCAGGTCACCACCAGATTTAGTACAGTTGTCACAGACAATCTGCTCTTGCTCTGTACCAAATCTGTCAAGCTTTACACATGTTGAAAAACAGCCATTACAGTTGCTTTGCGTTTGGGTGAGAAATGATTGACTGATGAAAAAAGGAGTCAGCTTCTGGAATTTTCCCATGCTGGGTGTCTCTTTGTGAATGGTAGTGAGCACACAAGAGGGGATTCTGAAGACCCTCTTGACTGCTGCCATTGGTGTCATCAACATTCAGGCTGCCCTTTGCTATGTAAAGCTTGGCATCGTTCTTCCTGCTGCCAACACGGGCACAGTATTGTACGGAAATATTGGGCCTTTTCCTGGTGCTTGGACTTGTGAATACAGCAACACAATATCCCACATTTATAATATGGAGAGTTTTTAAAATATCAAAATAATTACAGTGAGACAGCACCACACAATGTCTGGTTTTTCAATCCCACCTTTTTTCAGCCACTTTAAACATTAAGCAATATTTGAAGTGACTGAATCATACTGGCAAACATGGATCCAGAAGCAGACATTTGTTGAAATAAGGTGAATTGCTTAATGTTTGAAGTAACAGAACAAAGGTGAAGCAAGTCACAGAAGATTGAAATGAGTTGTGAACTAGACTTTTGTTTTCTGCTTGACTTCTGACAGCAGACCTTATTTCAACAAATGTCTCCTCCTGTACCCATGTTTGCCAGTATGATAGACAATGCCGGAGTCAGAAAGAAGTACTGGCAAGCAGGCAAGAGTAAAGTCTTCTAAGGGTGCTGATTCACCCAGGTAATGTCACGAAGATGTTTTCTCCCTGCCAGATCTCACTTGTGGTTTTGGAAACCAACTGGGGAAAAACCTATGGGGGGGTTGTTTAGAAGAAGAATCAATTAGAGGGAAAAGCATAACTACCTACAGTGCACCTCCCAATTTTTCCTCTTCAAATGTCTCCACAGACTCTACAACAGCATTGCAAGGGTGTGATACAATGGGACCTTGTCTGTGCCCATGTAAGATTTAGTTTGGCCCTAATCATGATATCTGGAAAACTGCAAAATTAATGTGTGATTCATACCTGTTAAATTTGTGTTGGATCATTAAAAAGGTGCTAATCTTTCTTTTTAATCTTATTTTTTAAAAATCATACTACTCTTAGTCATAACAGAGAGTGGTATGATTTTTTTAAAATAAGATTAAAACGAAATCATGACTGCCTTAAGTCCCATTCATTTCTGGACCTTGTTTACACCTCCTTTTTATCACTCCCATAATTAAGTTTGTCAGAAGAATCCCTCTATTATGAAGTATGTCTAATAGTGTTTTCTTCCTATTTACTCCCATCCTAACAAAAAACAGTGAAAGCCATATAGCTACATTTAAGCCTTCTCAGATCTAACAAGTGCTTTTATGACCCAAAATGAAAATTCTAGTGTGCTGAAGGTTAGCAATAGGGACAGCAATATAATTAGGACCAGGATTAGGGATAGGGCTTACTGTATACTTTCTGCATTTTCTGACCCCATTGAGGATTCCAGTGCTCTTGCTTTTAATACAGCCAACCTACTGACAACTAGTGTGTGTCAATTCTGCTTCTTTGTATCATGGTGTGCTGAAAATGGCTGAATCTTACAGACACTGCATAAAACTGTCCAGGTGACATGGAGTCCCCAACCAAATGTGATTGCAGGACTAGAATGTTTCAGCCTGCTCCATGGGGTTTGAAAAATCAAGTGTTAACACATCTATGAAGAAATAATACTCAAGCGTAAATATGTTATCTCTCCTTTGAGGGATAAAGCCTGTACAGTTTTCCAGAAAAATGACGATTCTTTAATCTACTATATGTACTTTGTGAATTATTTATTTATTTGTTTTATTTATATGCCGCATTTCTCCCAACAGGTTCTAAAATTTAAAAAAGCAAACTAAATTTCATGTACTGGTGATATTTTCAACAAACAAAATAAAAATGCAATTCTACAAAATAAAATGCAGTGGAATCAAGTGTTCACCTGAACTTGCTGTTTCTGGGTGTTCAGCATGTTTGGATCAACTGACAGTGGTCCCAGCACACTGATCATTAATTCTTTTTCCGCTAGCCACTGTTTTAATTGAGTCTCAGTTGTCTGGAACTGGGTCAGATAATTTGATGACTCTTCCAGTTTTTTCTGTCTGTCAGCTGTTACCTGACTGAGTTCTTTCCATTTGGAATCTGTGACAAAGGAAAAATAGTGTTTTCAACTATAGATTACATAATGGTTTTATATGTTTTAACACAGTTCAATACACAATAATAAATCATGTGCTGTCAACTCAATTCTGATTTATGGCAACCTTTTCCAGGGTATTCTAGATATCCTCAGAAATGGTTTACCATTCCTTTCTTTGGTGGGTGCTCTGGGACTGTGCAGCTTGCCCACGGCCACACAGGCTGGCTCTTCTCTTGGGAGGCAGATAACAGCCATTATAATCCTTTATTAAAGGAGTTTACCCATTCCGCTTATCCAAGATTGGACACCAGATCTTGCTAGCCAATTACAACATACGAACAAACAGAACATCCATATGAAAGACACACATGCCCAATGAGCATGAAACACAGGAGCAATCCTGCTCCATATGTTTAGCATATAAATTCATCCAAACTGGCTCAATGTGGTGATTTTCAAATATACACCTATATAACACAGTCATGTTATCAATGAAATCCTTCACTCCTTTTATTGAAATGCAAATTCATGGAGATACTTTCCAGACAGCTCTTTACCTTCCTTTCAGATTTTTCCACTGTTTTTCTATTTTTAACTGGGCTCAATATTACAGTTCTTATTATATAAATATTAGAGATGGGGGATATTAGTATTCGTATACGATTATCCTGGTGCAGCTGGAGTTAACGAGGGTCCGGTCCCTGGGGCTGGACTGTCCGCTCACATGGCGGACGGCAGCGGCAGCCCCACTCATCCTTCCAATTGCTCCCAAGCGCCTTTCTCTTCCTGGTCGGCTAGCCACTCCTGGCAGACGGAGGGAGGACGAGTCTCCCGGCAAGGCTGCTGGGTGGCTAGACGAGCAGCGCTCCGGAGCAATTGGAAGGAAGAGAGGGGTCATTTCCGGACACGTGAGTGGATGGTCCGGCCCCAGGGGCCAGACCCTTGTTAACTTCACCTATGTGGGGATATTCGTATTCACATACAAATATGAATACCCCCATCTCCAATAAATATCCATCACAATCCACGGTGATTTGTAATCTAACATTTATTTGGAAGTCTAACAACTCCCAAGAAAATTTACAGCTTCTTTTTTTTTGTTCAAACACAGGTATTTTGCCACAGACCCCCACAAAGTATGTTTTAATGAATGACAAGATATCACGTACTAGATAGGAAATGGAAGAAAAACACAATGTTCAGTTACCAAATAAATACTTGTATACAGTCATGCCCAAAAATATTGGCACCCTTGCAATTCTGTCAGAAAATGCAACCCTTCTCTCAGAAAATTGTTGCAGTTGCAAATGTTTTGGTACTCACATGTTCATTTCTTTGGTTTGCGTTGGAACAACACAAAAAAACAGAGAAGAAAAGTCAGATCTGATACAATCCCACACAGAAACCCAAAAATGCACTGGCCAAAATTATTGGCACCCTTAACTTAATATTTGGCCGCACCCCCTTTGGAAAAAATAACTGAAATCAATCGCTTCCTGTAACCATGAATAAGTTTCTTACACCTCTCTCCTGGAATTTTGGACCACTCTTCTTTGGCAAACTGCTCCAGGGCCTTCAGATTTGAAGGATGCTTTCTCCCAACTGCTGTTTTGAGATCTCTCCACAGGTGTTCTATGGGATTCAGATCTGGACTCATTGCTGGCCATTTCAGAACTCTCCAGCGCTTTGTTTGTAACCATTTCTGAGTGCTTTTTGAAGTGTGTTTCGGGTCATTGTCCTGCTGGAAGACCCATGACCTCTGGTGGAGACGCAGCTTTCTGACACTGGCCACTACGTTGCGCCCCAAAATTCTTTGGTAATCATCAGATTTCAGATGCCATTCACAGTCAAGGCATCCAGTGCCAGAAGCAGCAAAGCAACCCCAAAACATCTTTGAACCTCCACCATGTTTGACTGTAGGGACTGTGTTCTTTTCTTTGAATGCCTCGTTTCTTTTTCTGTAAACAGTGCCATGATGTCCTTGACCAAAAAGCTCTCCTTTTGTCTCATCTGTCCACAGTACGTTCTCCCAGAAGGATTGTGGTTTTGTCACACTCCAGTCTTGCTTTTTTATGCCTTTGTGTCAGCAGTTGTGTCCTCCTGGGTCTCCTACCATAGCGTCCCTTTTCATTCAGATGGCGACGGATAATGCGAGCTGACACTGTTGTACCCTGTGTCTGCAGATCAGCTTGAATTTGTTGGGAAGTTAATCTGGGTTCTGTATCCACCATTCGAACAACCCTTCGTTGTAATTTTTCAGTAATTTTGCTCTTCCATCCACCTCCAGGGAGGTTAGCTACAGTGCCGTCGGCTGTAAACCTCTTGATGATATTGCACACAGTGGGCACAGGAATACAGTGGTGCCTCGACTTACAAACGTCCCTACTTACGACCATTTCGAGTTACGACCAGCTCTGGCCGCAAAATTTTGCTTCTACTTGCGACTGGAGCTTCCACTTACGAACAGAAAAAGGCAGGGGAAAAAGGCGGGAAATTCAAATTTCTAACTGTAGGTGACGACGAGGCTGCTTCTTTGTAGCTCTTTCGCCCCAGCAGTTAGAGAGTGTGCGTCGGAGGAGGTTTGGGACTGCCTCCTTCTGCTTCTGAGTGAGCGTGTGTGTGTTTGCAGGGAGGCTTCGGGCTGCCTGGTAAGGTAAGGTGCTGTTTTCTGCTTTTTAAAAACTGTTCTGGGTGTTTTTGCAGCATGGTTTTGAGATGGGGGGGGGGGTTATGTTTCTGTGCTGTGATGGGTCTTGGGGGGTTTGTTTGTTTTTTTTTGTTCCCCCCCCCCCATTTCCGATGGGTCTTGGGGGTTTTTGTTGCTTTTTGGAGTGTTTTTTTCCCATTTCCAATGGGTCTTGGAGGGTTTGTTTGTTTTTGGGGGGTTTCCCCCCATTTCCGATGGGTCTTGGGGGGTTTTGTTGCTTTTTGGAGTGTTTTTTTCCCATTTCCGATGGGTCTTGGGGGCTTTGGTTGCTTTTTGGGGGTTTCCCCCCATTTCCGATGGGTCTTGGGGGGTTTGTTTGTTTTTTTGGCTTCCCCCCCCCCCCATTTCCGATGAGTCTTGAGGGGGTTGGTTGCTTTTTGGGGGCTTTTCCCCATTTCCGATGGGTCCTGCATGCTTCCCTTGCTTTTTCCTTTGTTTTCTTTGCATTTCCAACCTGCCCCCTTTGTTCTCTTTGCATTTCCAATCTGCTCCGTTTGTATTCTGTGCATTTCCAATGGGTCTTGCACGCTTGATTGCTTCCCCCCCCCCCCTTCAGCCGGAAGGGATTAATCGCGTTTCCAATGAGTCTTGCAGTGATTTTTTTTTGTGTGTGATTTTTTTCTTCGGCTGGAACGGATTAATTGCATTTCAATGCATTCCTATGGGAAATGGTGCTTCGACTTACAACCATTTCGAGTTACGTCCATCTTCTGGAATGGATTATGGTCGTAAATTGAGGCACCACTGTATTAAGGGACTTGTAGCCTTGAGATTGTCGATGTTTTTCCACAATTTTTTCTCTCAAATCCACAGACAACTCTTTACACTTCATTCTTTTCTCCATGCTCAGTGTCACACACAACACAAAGGTTGAGTCAACTTTTCTCCATCTTAACTGGTTGCAAGTGTGATTACTGTATTACCCACACCTCTTACTTGTGACAGGTGTGTCTAAATACAAATTAAAGGAGCATCACATGCTTGAAAAGCAATTAGTTCTTACAATTTAGACAGGGTGCCAATAATTTTGGCCAGTGCATTTTTGGGTTTCTGTGTGGGATTGTATCAGATCTGACTTTTCTTCTCTGTTTTTTTTTGTGTTGTTCCAACGCAAACCAAAGAAATGAACATGTGAGTACCAAAACATTTGCAACTGCAACAATTTTCTGAGAGAAGGGTTGCATTTTCTGACAGAATTGCAAGGGTGCCAATATTTTTGGCCATGACTGTATATAACTGCATATAGGAATTTAGGCAAAGCCTCCAGCTGGGACAGGACTGCAGCAGGTAAATATTGTAGCTGTAGAGATCAGCTTTCCTAAACCTACTGTCCTCCAGACATATTCTGGAGAACAGCAAGTAAGAGAAGGCTGGTAATACAGAATGATGCAAGGTGTACAGTGTTGTTTGAGGTGTTAAAATAAAGCCAGTTGTGTTGATTCTGGCAAAACAAACCAAGTAATGAGCTTCTTCAATACCATACCAATTTTATTCAACATCTGTTTCCATTTTGGTGCCTCAGGAGACTCTGGGTTCTTCTCTAACAGCTCTGTGACTCTGTCCTTCAACTCTTGCACTTTATTTTCATTCTGCTTCAATTCTGTTTCAAACAGCTGACCAAGAATGAACATGTTAGGCTTAAAAAAGCATACAACACACATATTTGGCAGAATACACACTTCACTGAGACATCTTCTTAACCCTTTTGTAGGGTCAACACAAAGCGATAACGTAATAGCAGTACTGGCACATGCATTATCAATATCATATATCGATCTAAAATCAAAAATTAATTTCACTTAAATGATTTGAGAAAAAAAGAAACAGAAAGAAGAGCTACCTTATGTTGATCCACTTGTTCTTTAACCGCTCCAGTGTCAAGAAGAACTGTTTCCCATTTAGCTGCAGCAGTGTCCATTTTCTGTAACCAGTCAATCATTGAATTTGACTCTTCTTGAATATTTTGCATATTTAAAAGCATCGATTCCAATTCAGATATTTTTTCCTTCAGCACTGCTCCCAAATCATCATAACTATGTTGTACAGTTGACATGTTTTGTTGGACATTGGTCAGTTCTGTGAGAGAGATGGTGATCCATTTTAAGATCTCCTCTTAAAAATTCCTTGAATTGGACTTAACAGCTGAGGATGAACATACAATACACTTTAACCCTCCCCATAAAACAGTAATTGGAATAATTCATAATAATCATATTTTGGTTGCACTACTGATACCCAAACACAGAGAGATTAAGAACCAAGAGTCAGCTGCCAGACTGTTTGCTGGTGATGGATAAAGGGGAAAATATTTAAATCAAATCAAATGAATTTTTATTACATGGTCATAGACCTGAAATGGGGACCTAAGGTAGGATATGTTTCAGGTCATAGGACATATTCTGTACAAAGTCCAAATTGTGTTTATTTCTAAGTTTAGGATTTTGAAATACAGTTTATTACACTGTCATCCCCACCTTATGTCTTTCAGCATCTAGTTTAATAAGAAAAATTAATTGAAGACTGAAGTAGTATATTTACTGATGCTGCCATTCAGAAGTTGTTATCACAAGGTTTTTATGCAAACAGAAAACTCTGTTTACATAGGATCCTCAGATCATTGGAAAAGGCTGTCCTCTGCATGCATGAATTTCCAAGTTTAATCCTTGCTATCTTCTGTTTAAATGGTCTTAGACAGCAAGGCTGAGGAGAACTTGTTGGTTTTGCCAGTCAGAGGAGACAACCCTAGATGCTTTAGGGATCTGACTTGGGACTGAAAACAAAGCCAAAATGGAAGCTACATGGATTATCTCCTGAAGTTGGTTTTTCCTTTTAAACATTATTGTGAAGAATGCGAGAAGGCTGGACACCATGGACTGGAGTACTGAGAGTTATGAAATACGGGTTCAACCCTTTGTCACAAGACCAGTCTTACCATTAGCCAAAATAAAGGCAAGGCTAGAGGAAGGAAGGAAAGAAGGGGAGACTGTGGGCTGGAATGCCAATTGCAACATGTCCAGTGCGAAGACTGAACCCCCAAAACAGGGGTGATTACGATTTTAAATGCAATACAGGCTTCAAAGCAAATTGAAGCAAAGACAAGTCCTTCCAATTTGGTGTTCCAATATCCTGCCACCTTGCTCCCATATAATTTTAATTATTTTCAATTAAATTTCTTCATGCGTATGTGTTTCATTTTGATTTTACAATTATTATGTTTATTGTTTTAAATTCTGCTTTGATGATATATTTGTTTAATGTGTAAACCGCCCAGAGTGGCCCTGGCAGCCAGATGGGCAGTATAAGTCAAACAAACAAACAAACAAACAAACAAATAAATATGCCCTAAGACAGGCATCTCAGAGGACAGATGGACAAAAAAGCACATTTGCCACTTCCCCTCCCCCATCACTACAGAGTGGAGCGCTCCTCCTCCTCCATTACACAGCTCTCTGAAAGTGGCTATTTTCTAGTTGCCAAGCTTTGAGGATTTCTCAGAGGCAGGCATTTTTGACCGACTGTTTGTAGACCACCTGTGGCACCTGTAGGGACACAGCACAGGTGATTCTTTTGGAGAGACCACAGGCAATGCCTGGCTCTGAGAGGTTCTCTGAGTCTTGCTCTTAGAAAACAGCTGGCTGTGGGGAGAAGTTTGCACCACACTGCTTTCCACAGAACACCTGTGTTGCTGTCCCTAAAACAAGCGAAGGAGAAAGAAGAGACAATGAGATCAGAAGAGGCAAGAGGGGTATTGGTGAAACAGAAGGTGGGAAAGAGGGGATGGCAGAAGGAAAAGAAGATGGAGACGGCTGCAGCATGGGATGTGCATGTCTGTGTGAAGAGATGAGAAGAGGTGAAGGGTCGGGCTTAGGGTTAGGAAAGGCGATGGCAACAGTACCAGGGAAGAGAAGATGGAAGGAAGCAACAGCAAGAGGGGAAGGTAGGGGCAGATGGAGAAGCAGGCAGGAGGCAGCAGCAATGGTATGTGGGGCAGTAGCTGTCTTCTTGCCTCAAGTGGAGATAGAAAGCCAGCCCAGGTTCACCCCCATGTCTCTTTCCCAATGAAAATCAACTCCCAGCTTCTTTTCTCCTCATAGCAGCTGTAAAGTCAAAGTTTATATAGTAAGAATCCCCACACATCTCCAATGTGACCTTTAATTTTGCTCTCTAGCATAACCAACTTTATGCGTTTATAAACAGACTATCTCAGGACATCTGATATATAAGGTCATTCTCTACAACGATGAAATATAGCTGTCACAGATAACAGCACTGGTAGTTACACATGATTACTTGCTCATGGACAAGAAGCAAGAGAAGTCACAAGCTCCTGATCTTGTCTAGACTATCAGATACTCCTCCTTCACCCATTGGACATACAGAGTTGAAATTAATGGAATGTTTATATTGACAATGTGTTACAAGGAGAAAGAACTATTAAAAGGGGGCAAACAGTGAACATCTAAGGCTTCTTCTTTCCTTAGGACAGCCATGACTAGCCCTTACCTTTGTTTGACAGGAAATCCTGGGTACCTGTGGCTGCTCCTTCGCCATTTAGCACTGTCCCAGTTACAGCTGAAATAGAGAAGTTTGAAATTCAGTGTCCCCATTTTATTTATCCAGATTTTGCAAATTAGGGATGCAAATCTTCATTTAATTTTTTTTCTACAGGTGAGAAATATTTCAAAGGCTTTTTCCCAACTGTGTAAGATTAGGAGAAGTTTTGTGCATTTTTCACATTTTCCATGTAAAGGGAATTTCAAAACAAGACTGTTCCATGGATGTATAATTCCCCTTCTTTGCATATATTAATGGGGGGGGGGGAGAAAGAGAGAAACATGTCTGATTGATAAAAATCATTGTGGCTGGACCAATGCACTGAACTATCTTTCTGCAATATATAAAATGAGACAAACAGTAGGTATCTTGTTTTCAAAATATTGAAATGGCAATTCCATGGCACTGTTGGGTTGTATGTTTGTTTGGCTTCTGTGTTATAAATGTATGTCTGTATGAGAAAGAAGGAAATGACATGGAAAGTTGTTTTAAAATTTGTAGAAGAGTTTTTGCACAAGCAGGCCTCATTTTGCACCAAAAGCTTACATTTTGCATAAAAGGTCTTGTATTCTGAGTAAATTACACAGTTTTGTATACAAAACTCATGATTTTTTTTTCCAAATATACTCTTTCATTGCTTATGCTGCTACTAATGGAAATCAGTGCTGGATTTTTTGCTTTCATGCAGGAGCAAAAAATCTTTCACTAGACATTTTTCAATGAGCATCTTGGTTTGTTGAGGCACCCTTTTTAATTCGGAACAAAAACATTTGCATATATTCATTGCATCTTTACTGTCAGTACTTGAAGTTCTTTCCTCACAGACTGATGTGAAATGGCATCCATCCTCCATTGGTTTTTAGAAGTAGGCATGTAAGAGGATTTTTCTGTACACTGGAGACCATGTCATTGGTCATGCAGAGATTAACTCTTTGCTTTGTATCATTTTCCTCATTAAAACCACTCCACTGGGGCTAAATTTACAGATACCACCAGTGCAGGGAAAAACAATCTCCTGTCATACTGGCTTTTCTTCCCTCCCTGTGCTCCCACCTTCTTAAAGCTTTTAAAAAGCCACAGAAGATCCAATCACAAACCTCTCCATGTTATGTCCAATTGTGGCACATAGTCGTTTTTTGAAATATGTCTATGAGTGTTTCAGTATATCTATATACAACTACATCCACTGACATATGAAAATACTGGGAGATTTTTTATTTAAATATTTACTTGGAAGTAATTACTTTGCATAAAGATCTGTACCTTACATAATCAATTTTCCCCAGGCTTAGCTGCAGACAATATATACTGGATTGTTTCAGGAGCAGTGGTGTGAGAAATATTAAGAACTCAACAGTTGTATTTATGAGAATCAGACTGTTATGTAACGGATTTTGCTAAGCACCAAAACAAACAAGATGACAGTGGCACATTATCCCTCACAAAGAGAATCTTTGAAGATGATATGCTTGCACAGACAACATGCAAGCAAATCCCACTGTTTCCTCCTAATAATCTCCTACCAAACAAAAGCAAGCTAATTTGGAACTTGAAAAGCTGTGAAAGACTTTAGAGGACAATCACACCTCCTTTACTGCTCAGATCAGCTCTGCTTCTGACTGTGAAGCTTCCTTTCTCATCATTTTGGCCCTCAGAGATACTGCAGGGAAATTTAACTGGGTGGCAAGCACTGCCAACGCTTTTAACATAAAACTAGTGACTAATCAAAGATACACTGCAAAAAGCTTAAGCAACTGCCACACATACTATCCCTCTCATTTCAAGAGCTTTACCCATATGGCCAACTTCAAGCAATTTATGATTTTTAATAAATAAAATTATGAGTGGGCTCAAAAGGAGTGTGTATTATGATTCCAATACTTGCAATATTTTGGTGGTGAAGGAACCTTGCTACCAAAAAGACTGGGGAACCTCGGAATCTAGTTCTTCCATAGTTTGAGAACCTTGTGGTAGGGACCTATTATTGAAAATATTCTCCTGCAGAGAACCAGAAGGCAGCAGAATTGCCCTACCAAAGAGCTCTATATGTTGGTCAAATGAGAAATGTGCAATGTTTTCTTCTTATTCAATGAACATGATTTCTTCTGCCTATTCAGTCCCAGGACTTGTGCCTTCATGCTACCTCTGCTGCTGGGGAGATTCTCCAGCAGCATGAAAAGTAAGACAGTATATGCCATATTCACCCATGGAGTAAGACTCCTGTTATTCTCACCTCCTACTATTTATATACAGAGACTGGAGTGTTTTCTATCACAAGAGATGTGTCTTACCTGGTTCTTTCTCATTTAGGTCCAAGAATTATCTGCATATTCATGTACCAAATAGACAGGAAACATATGTACTTTTTTTTCATGGTCCAAATGTTTAACATTCTTAATTTAGTTTATTTGAAAAGACCCCTAAACAGCTATTAGCCCCATTGTACAGAGAACTGACATTTACAGAATAACTCAAGTTGAACCAACTGCTGAACACGGCCTTCAGACCCATTCTCTAAAGTTTGTAGCTGTTATCAACTGGGCCATACTGGTCTAAACAAATTAAGAACAGCTTAAATAGGGTAATCATAATAGCAAACTATTCTTTTAAATAGTTTCACAACTGGCATGATTGTAGATAGAGATAAAGTCACATGATGAGAGGGTGACAAAGTCACATGATGAAAGGGTGGTAAAATGTCTGGCTGTAATCCTATAATTTGAATAAGATACACTGAATTCAATGGGATTTAATTTTGAATAGGTTGGTGCAAGACTGCCCTCTTAGGAATCACTACTACAAAGTATCAGTGCAAAGTATCAGAAATTATATGACAAAATAATAACAACTCAATTCTGACAAATGGCAACCCTTTTCCAGGGTTTCTTAGGTAGAGAGTACTCAGAAGTAGTTTACTATTCTCTTCTTCTGGGGGTGCCCTGGAACTGTGCAGCTTGCCCATGACTACATGAGCTGGCTTTTCTCCCAGGAGGCACAGTGGAGAACTGAACTCCCAACCTCTGGCTCAGCAGCTAGATACCTAAACCACTGTGCTCTCCAGCCAGCTTTCTTGTATGAGAAGTTACCCGAAATACAAAATATACATGTTACTCGCTGTGAAAGGTATGTGCTCCTATCATTTGCTCCTTGGAACTGGGGTTCTCACTGCTTTTTTGGCTGCTGATTCTGAATGTTTGAGATCAGCACATCATATTTGTGCCCTGCCGAACCACCTCTGAACTGAATGCACAAATCTTGCTCTGGGAAACATGTACAAAATACAGAATGAAAGCTGCCCTACCATTCCAGCTCACAATAGTCTCATTCAGCTTTGTGTTTATGATCTCTGCATTGTGGAATGGAGTGCAAAATATTTAGGACCAATACATGTTGCATGGGAGGTTACATTAATTTAAATTCTGGCATAAACACTGCCACTGTCCAGTCATCATTTTGCTTTCAGTTCACCAATTTCTGCACCACAACACTGGCTACAAAAGCACCCATATCTCATAGGTCCAAAGCCTATTTCATGAAGTATGTATGTGCCCATTACTTATGAAGTGAATGAGAGTGTTCTATAGAACCTGCTAGATGTCTGTGTAAGCAGAAAGTCTGAAGATAATTATTTAATGGAGCAGAATTAATGGTTGTCTTGGAGAAGGCCAAGCATTCATCCCCCACCACCAGCTAAAAGGTGAGTGCTAGCTTAATGGCAGCTGGAAAATGATGAGAAAAAGTAAGTCAACCAAATAAGCAAGATGTTCTCATGATACAATTATGAGACGTTTCCATATACCCCCCACTGTGGAAAGAATTATCACTAGCGTAAAACCCAGGACACTTCCACTCGTCGTAATGAAATCAATACAGAGGCGATTAAACAATGTAATGAGCAAATGAGCACATATTTCACTCTTTCAAGACAGCAATATTGTTTCAGTACAAATACCAATCTGTCAGTCAGATATTCTTTCTAACATACATAGCATTCATTTGGGAAACATTTCTTAAATGTATCTGTCTAACAATTTCATTCTACTTTGATACAGTTTTTAATTAATATTAATTATTAAGCATATTCATTACACGTACTTGATTTTACTCCTTTTGACTTTGCTGGAGAAGTCACAGCACTAATCAGGTTGCATAATACTGCTCCTCTGCTAATCATTTTCTGAACATCAGGTGCTTTTAAATTCCATTCATCTTCCAAATTCTAAGAGAGGAATATATTGTTATTTTTATCTACTAACTAAACATCAAAAAGAGACAATATCTATTTCTATTCTGAAGAACATGGCCAGAAATAACCTTATTATGACATATAGCTTCTTGCCTTAGCTATACAAACTATGCCAATTTCCTCACTAGAAACATGGATTGACTGAATCACACATGGATTTTTCCTGAATCACACCTATATCATGCAATTGCCCCATCTGCAATGACTTTGCCATTCCCTCCAGTGGAGGGTTTCATTGCAATGATTTATCCTTTCACACTCACTGAGTGTCTCTCTTTTTCAGAGAGAATGGAAAATGAACACCTTACACATATGGGGTTCTGGAACGTAATGACCACATTACATTAATGTAATAAAAAAACATTATTGTGCACCCTACTTTAATCTTCTTAGTTTCTGAGGTCAAAACAACAACGTTAGTTCAGAGAGCACTACTTAAAGGATTAACATGCAAATCCTATTAAATGAAACATTGCCTGCAACTACAAGAAATATATTACCTTGGTGCTTTGCAGGTGTTTCTTTAAAGTGTCCATATTTAAAGAGGAGTGCACATCTGGAATTCTTTCAGTCATGTTGTCTATCCATTGCTTTAAAGACCCTACATCAAGCTTGAATGCATCCATTTGTTGCTGGCAAGAGGACACGTCTTCTTCCCTATATTGTTTAAAATAATAAGGCTTATGAGAGATACAGTGTCCTTGGACCCAGGATTACATAGGCACAGCCCTCTTCAAGGTAAACCTATGACATCAGTTATGTTGCAGTGCCAATGTGTACAGAATTAGGTTCTTTGACATGCCTAGTGCATTTATGCATAGACAGAGAAGTTGCCAATTTCTGCTTCCAACTATAGGCCATCAATACTGCTCTTGAGTGAGGGTCACAAAGGAGCGTGGTGGGAATGGGGGCTTAGAAGGCTTGAGTTTCCATGCAGATTACCACACAGAGCTCTTCAGGTTTCAGCCCAACAAATAACATTTCTCTATACATTTTTATTCTACCATCGCTGTTTTTAAATTTTGCAAGGTAATTGCAAGCTATCAGCTCATCTTCCTTTTATAAATGGCAAAATACATTGCAATTGTTTTTCTGAATTTGGGAGAACATAATTAGGAACTCTAATTATTTAATCAGTGCAACTGGTGAGGCTTTAAATTTACTAACAGTGCAGGGTTTGTATAGGAAACCTTCAATCTGAGTGAAACTGCAAGACAAAGGTATACGTTTTATTACTGAGGTTGTTTTACCTGCAATGTGTGTCACTACAGTAGAGAATCCTTCCACCAGAAAATATTAAAGACAATCTTAAAAAGGCAGTTGTAATGAAATCTTAATAACATGCAATTTTATTTTATTGTAATTAAATGAAGATATTATGTTATATGCTGTCAAGTCAGAACTGACAGACAGCGACCACTACAGGACTTTCAAGGTAAGAGAGCTATTTAAGGAATAGTTTTACCAGATCCACACACCCAGTGAGTTTCTATGGCTGAGCAAGGATTTGAATACAGGACTCAACTAAGTGAAGATACATCAATTAAAAGGCAGGCAATCAATCAATAAAAAATCTTTTATCATTTGGCAGCTTTGATCCATTTTCATTGTCTTTATTATCACTATCATGTACTATTCTAAAATTCCATTACTATACTCACTTTTGTTGTATGGTCTGTTCCATTTCCTTAAACTTCTTTGACAGGGCATTTACTTTCTCTAATACTAAAGATTTGTCCCCAGGAAGAGCATGAGGAGAAAGTTCTTCAATGAGGTGTTGCAAAACTTCAAGATCTTTTTTCTGTTCTTTCAATTCTGTGCTGGTTTCCTACAAAATGGACAAGAAAGTGATTGCTTCATACTTAGCTGCATGGCCTGGTGTTAAGAATCCAGTCCTTGAGCTCAGCAGCTCCCCTTATTATTGCAGACGGAATGACAATACCCGCTTACCATATGTGCTACTATGTGCCCAATAATGTAGGCATATATCACCCCAATCACTGTAAATTTTCCATACCTGCACATATAGAGACATCTCAGTAACATCCTTTCCTGGGATGTCAGCCTCACTGAGAGCCTGAGTTTTCTTGTCCAAGAATGACTGAAGTTTATCAGACAGGCACTCAAACAATTCCACCTTTGTTTTCAATCCTTCCATTCTTTCACGTTTTTTCTTGTGTTTATTACTTGCTTCACAAAACCGTTCAGAAAGTTCATTCATTTTAGCTTGCAAAGAGGATGCAGTAGATGGATCTGCTGTTTCCATGAATTTGTTCATCTTTTCTTTCATGGCATTCAAGCTGCTTTGACGACCTTGAATATCCTGCTCTAGTGCCTGAAATAAAGAAGTGTGAGAAGACATCCAAGATAAATATATGCATCTCCAAGTGGGTAAAGTGATTGCTGGCAAATGTAAATAACTGTGCTTTCCAAAGTCAAGCTTCTACAGCAATGGAAGCCACAGACTCTGAACTAAAATGGGAAGCACTTCAAAGAATAGTTATTAGACGGGGTTGGCATGATCATATTGTGCAGCCACTGCTATTCTCATTATGCTGATCCTACCAGTGTATTCAGTCTACCAGCAGTCTGCATGGAGATCAGTGCAGCTGATGGCCAACTTTGAGATCTCTTCCATCTTGGATTTTCTATCATATTAGCATATTAACACATCAGTCACTTAATCACAAGATGTCCTTATGAATAGTAGGAAGGTTTGTGCCTCAAAGCAACAAAAGATAGCTCTGTTAAGGCCTGCATTTTCTTCAAATACCAGAGGCTGCTAATGATTCGAAACAAATTTTCTTAAGATTTACCTTTTTTTAAAAAAAAAAGTCCCATTCAAGCATGAAGCCCAGTATACTGTGAGAAAAAGTTTGCTCCATTAAAATTCCACTTACTTTACTTTTACTGATCACATCCTGAAGAGCAGCAGAATTCAAAGGCACTTGACCTTGCTCCTCAAGACTCTTCTCAACACCATTCATCCAATCAAGCATTTCATCCAATCCATCCTGAACGCTTAATGAACGTGTCAGAGTGATCTGGAGTTTCTCATTGCGATCATTCACTGCTTTGGATAAGTGGTTAAATTTATCTACAATTGTATCTGAAAGAAGGGTAAGAAAGGAAATGTCAATAGACGCATGGTAATGAATATAAGGAATTTTTCTGACAAAGCCAAATCACTAGCCCATGAACTCCTAGACAAACTTTGTTTCTCAGGCTCAGTGGAAATCTTCCCTATCCTGCTCAATACAATGCTTTGACTAGAGAAATCAAAAACAGAATGTTCTACGTTGGGGGGAAAGGGGGGCACATATTATCGTGGCACCTCAAAAATGAACAGATTTGTTTCCATGCTGGTTTTGCAGATGAAAATCCAGTTTCTCCAATAAACGAATCTGTTAATCTTTAAACTGCCACAATATTTTGTCCCCCCCCCCCCAAAACATGATTAAATAGAATAAATGGGAAATATCTTTGGAAACTGACTCTTCTGTCTTCCATATCAAGGATGGCCTGCGTTTAATCCTCCTTTGACAGATGGGTCCAATCCTTTTCACTGTTGGGAAACCATAGGGCTGTGGGATGGGGAAGGAAATCTTTAATTGCTTAAAATTTCCACCACCTGTAAAGTCATTCTGTTGGTGGCAATTTTCAGTAATTAAATACTTATCCCCCCTCATCCTGTGGCCCCCACATGGGAGCCACCGGTACCCTCGGACAGAAGTAGGAAATGTTTATTTCATTTCAGCTGGTGAGCTTTATGTGTCGTAACTTGCATGAGCGGATATTCACTAGTGAAACTAATTAACGGTTGAGAAGTATGTGTTTAAACCACTAATTTGAGGAGCATTTCATATGGTAAATATCTTCTGCCCTATTTTGGATCAGTTCTCTTGCAAGTATTTTGCATGTTTGATGCCACTCACTGAAATGTAATATATTCTACATTCCTGCATATTTGCACATGAGTGAGAACTGAGTTTCTCACTGGCTCTTTGCCATGGCTGATCACGGCGACTACAATTCCTGAAGTCATTGTGATATGGCATCTTCCATGTACATATGGCAACGTTGTAGGCAACTAAAAAATTTCCAAAACTCAACAGATTCCTTTCCAAAATGGCTCCTCTTTGAAGGGAAAAATATTTTACCTCTTGTATTCTGGATTTCATCTTTGTCAGGTAGCAGTTCTCCTCTAGTGTCAAAAAGCAGTTCGGCCGCTTTCTTCAGTTTCTCTACAGCAACTTGATGACCAGACACTTGCCCCTGGAGCACCTATAAAATGATATGACTTTCAACCATCTTTCATGGCACTGTTTTCCCCCCCTCAAACGTCCAAAAATAATAGTAAGAGTTCTTTGCAAAACAAACAAACAAACACACACACACACACACACACACACACACACACACATTAAGTCATCACAAAGATGGCTATTTACATCTTGCATGAGTTACATCTTGTTCTGCTGGTGAACCTCTGAGTGGCATCTGCTGGCCACTTGTTGCCATGGCTAAACCCTTGGTCTGGTCCAGCATAGGCTTATCCTTTTATTTTGACTTAATAATAATTATGTGCTGTCAAGTCAATTCTGACTTACGGTGATGCTTTTCAGGGGCTTCCAGGTGGAGAATACACAGTAGTAGTTTACCATTCCCTTCTTCTGGTGACACCCTAGGAATGTACAGCTTGCCCAACACCACAAGGCTGGCTCTACTTGCAGGAGGCACAGTGGGGAATCGAACTCCCAACCTCTGGCTCTGCAGACAGATACCTAAACCACTGAGCTATCCTGCCAGGTTATTCTGTATTAGGGAACCATGATTTTATAGCTGAGACATTTTGCTACCTACTGTGATCATGTACATTTTTGTTAATTTTGAAGAGAGAATGAGAATTTTCCCTAATAATGTGAATTATTTCTGTCTGTTTTCCACATCACTGTATGGAAAGCCACCTAAAACCAGAGCATGTTACCAACAATCATTTTCTCACAATCCAATCTATCCCATTAGAGTTGTAGGTAAGTTAGGCCATGTTGCGAGATCACCACTGGCCCAAGACCACCAGCGATACACACCAGAGTGTGAAAATAATTTATTATTATAATTTATTATTATAATTTATTACAAAGAACAAGTCATTTGTAATCAGTTCTCTTTGTTTCCAATAATTAAGGCAGAACAACCTTGCTTTATGCCTGTAATATAATGAAATGTAACTCCTTTTGTACATGCCCAGGTGGATACACACACACACAAGTGCACATGCACACATACACAGTCTTTCAGTTTGCATGTAATTCAGTATAAACTTGTAAACACTTGCTCAGATACACCAAACAGACCTGGACGGTTTATTTGATCTGGAGGCATACTTGAAATCATAAGCTTGATGTTTCAGTGCAAAACAGAGTATGTTCAAGGTTAATAGCATAATCCTATTCATGTTTCACGGAAGGCAAGTCCCAGTGTGTAACATGCCTAATGGAGCTTTGCTGAGAGCTGTACTAAGATCTCCTCTTTTCCACACTAGCAACCTCATTCCATTCATATCCACTTGGGAGCAACGTTCCCTCTAAGCTGCGCGGCTGCACAGCGCTGTAGTGGTGCCGTGTACCCACAGTTAGTGTTGCTGCTCATTTGGTTCTAGTCATGACCGGAACTTTGTGTGAATGGGGCAGGGTTTCCACTCAGTCCTGGTGGAAAATTAGAGGGAATATTGCTTGGGAGCAAATTACACTGATTTTATTATGATTTATATCTATGAAAGGCTCATGGAACTGCAGTCTAAAACAAGAAAACAAGAAAAACAATTTGGATTTCCCATTTAATCTTGGATTCTGGAAGGCTACTATCCAGATGTATTGCCTCTGTTATAGTAAACTTATTTGTCCATTACATTTACTACAATAATGGTAAGTGGAGGGGAGCTATTTTGCTTGTCAAAAGGAAGACAAAGGCCTTAAGCATTGGTAGGGGGGAAAATCCAGGGCCTTGGGAACTGAAGTGTATTTTGAACTTCTAATCCCTGTAAAAAGATTATCCACACCATGCTGCCAAGGTCAATACCTTGATGGATTATAAGCTCTGTGTGTCAGCTGCAAAAGGTAGCTTTAACTTACAAACACCTGGTTCTTTTAAAAAGCGTTCTTTGTAATCATTGTCCATTTAATTATGTTTCAATCAGTGAAACCTCTCTCTCCCCTTATGTTCTCCCACCATACACCAGTCTAGCATTATTTTTTTCTGCATACAAATCTCTCCTAGAATCAGAGCTCGGGCTTCTGTTAGAGGCACCAGAAGTTTGAGTTTTCTTGTGCTTGTGCAAGGAGGTACCCAGAACTTCCTTCTACAAGTATAAACCCAACGATTCTGAATCAGGACCTCTGCTTATGTCGCCATGATTGTGCAAGGAGAGCCTGTGTTATTGCACAAACAGCACTTTATCCTTCTTGAGCACCTGGACGTGAAATTTACATCTATCAGGCGGGTTGCACAATATTACCAACTGAACCATGCAAAAGAACTACATTTTAATGTAGTCCCGAAAACAAATAAATATCCATTTTAAGGCCAGGATCCAAAAAACAGCACTTTAGATAAGTTAAAAGGCAGACCAAAACAGAATCCACGTATCATGGGTTGCTCAAATGTACCAAAATGCAGAGCTAATAGTGTGACATCTTTAAGTTTTAAAAGGGTTATACAAATATATACAAGGGCATGTGTAAGCTGATGACATCATCCACCATGATAATGTTGTCAAAATGGGTGGCCTGCCTTAACTGGCAGATAGACTAGATGAACTTTAAGGTACCCTTCAACTATGACTATATACATTAACCTTTCTCCTGAAATGCTAGAGGGATGCAGTTTTAGGAGTGAAGATTCTGAACAATTTATACACATTTGAAGAAAGTTTATAAATCTGATAAAAGCTTCCTTCTCTTGGTCTCAAATTGTCCCCTGAGTGTGACTAATAACCATATGAACAAGCCCCTAGCCATAAAAGACCAGGGAGATTGAGAGAGAGAGAGGAGAAACCATCCCAAAGTCACAAATATGACATCCTGAGCAAAATGAGGTCAACGATGAAAGCACTGTGGAATACCTATATTATGTTGAATACCATTAGGGGCGGCTTCAAAAGGCATTTTGTACTTGGGAGACTTTTCCTATGCAGAAAATACATGTCTATGATGCTGGTTATGAACCATGCCCATTTTCCTTCAAAATATGCAAGTGTTGTTCAGGTTCATCCCTGTATGTAATGTGAAGTGGGGGAACAATTTATACATTTCAGTCCCTTTCACAACAGCTTATGTCTGTAATATCCTCAGATATTTATTTCCAACTACAAAATGTACTGTATTAAATTATCCCTAGGCTCGCTGCATATAATCTCTTTTCCTCCCTTGGCTGCCATGTGGACCAAGACAAACTGAAAGAACGAATTACTTGTCAGATTGTGCTGATCTAAGCAATATATAAAAATTGGGAAGTGTAATATCAGCTTTACAGTGCAATTCTATGCATGTATCCAGAGGTTCCACTGAGTACAGTAGCCCCCCCCCCCCATTCACGGGATCAATACCCACTGGCTGAAAATACTAAATAAGCCCCCCCCCCCCAATACCTATTTATATGTATTTCCAGGGTGTATTTACCAGAATTGGCCACAAGAGGAAGCCAGAGACCATGCGATGTACAGTGTTGAATACTTCTACCCTTTTCAGCATCTGCTGGGAGTGGCTTGGAACCAATTCCTGATGGATACCGTGGTCCTACTGTATAGTGGGACTCTCCCTCCAGGTAAGTGGGTATAACATTGTAGTCTTAAAAAACAAACATTCAAACCCACTCTCCCAGATCCTATTTACATTCTTCTCACCTCTCAATCTTCAGAGTTCATCTTCCAGGACAAGACAGGAAGTGTCAGGAGACAGTATTTAGGAATCTAGAAATCTCCCTGGCCAAAACTAAGACAGAGACTTCGTGCATGTACAATTGTTCGGTGAAATCTTTGTGAACCCAGGATGACAGATATGTTAAGTGACATGGGATTCCATCATGTTTCCACTGCAGGCAGATGTCAGCTCTAATTCTCATTTCCATCGTGGAAAGGCAGTCAAGATTCTAGTTTGGTAGCCTAAAGCATTTTTTAGTAGATGTACGTAAACAAACTGAAGCTTAAACTAGACAAAATGGACTACAGTTGTCTTTTATAATCCTATATGCCTTTGGAATGGGTACCTTAAGAATTAACTCTTTCCATCCACACAGCTTTGAGGGAACGTTGCTCCCAAGTGGATATAACTCTTTACACCTGTCCACTGTATTTCCAAGGTACTATTCTCTCTCTCTTCATTGTCTGACACCCAGCAGGACCTCTAATACACTATTGGGACTCGAAAGCCAGAAAATAAGCAAATAAAAAATAAGCAAATAAAAAAAAATCTGCTCCCTAATCCAGTCAGGAGGGCATGTCCTGTTGTTTTCTATAAAACCCAGCCCTATGCACATCACATCTGAAAGACACTCATAAAATCTTGTCAACAAATGTAACATACACGCATATACGTACCCCTTGGAGTTTGGAGTGGATGGACGGATGGAAATTGATCACATACTATCTTCACTATAAACAGGTTTTGTATTAATGAAATTAACACAGGATATTTTTCCCTTGCTTTACCTTGGCTTCCTCTAACTGCCTCTGAAGATTTTTTGGATCTGCTGCAACTGGTTCAGACAGGTGTTTATTCACAGCTTCTTCAGAGCCCCGGAGCCCTGACAGAAGCCCAGATGAGATGTCCTCATAATTCTGATATTTATCCACCAGATCTTTGAGGTTATTTCCAAGGATACTGCACTAGAAGGGCAAAGAAGAAAAAAAATGGTATTCAAGAGCAGACCACTGTCACTAAACCATGTATTTTAAAGTATTTTAAAGTACTATTTTAACCTCACTAGATAAAGAATTGGATGACATCAGAATGCCTTGTTTTAAAAAATTGCTTACTAATACTGAAAAAAATATTTCAGCATTGCTAAACAGAAAAACAATATATTTCCTTTGAACCCTTCTGTAGTTAAAGGTGAACAGGGAACTCTTTCTGTCTCTCCCTCTCTCTCTTAAATGCATGGTTTAGTGACAGTGCGTCTAGACAATGGGTAGAATGGGGAAAACATTCTGGATAAACAAAACATGGTAACTCACTTTACGTGGTAGTTCATCATCCCCAACAGAAGCATTGAGCATAAGTCACTAAACAGTTACCAGAGATTGGTACCAAACATTGATAAAAACAATAATTTGGTTTGTCCTTCAGTGATGAAGATCCTCAGACCTATATACTTGACCAAACAGGACTGCAAATTAAGCCCACGTTTTTTTCCTGATTACCAATCATGAAACAAAGCTAATTTCTAATATGCAACAATAGATCATACTAGGATAAACAGACATCTTTCACCACTTAAGAAAGCTCAGTTTCTAAATGTGATCCACACACCGCGTCTACTTCAACGTTTATTTCCTCTCTGGAAGTACAGTACCAGGTGACAAAGTTGTTTAGAAGACTATGCTGTCTGTATGAACCACTCTCTTCTGCAGATTTTCTGGAGGCCATTTACATGAAGTCAGAACATTTCTTAAGCTGAATGGAAGCACACTATCTTCCTGAACACCTTTCATCTTTCTCTTCTGACACTTGGATTATACTCCAGGGGTTTTCTATTGCAATTGGCTCCATCTAGTGGTATCATTTTTAATACCACGCCACAGGAGACAGCCTATTACACCTTTCAGGATTTGTAGGTGACATTGCAATATTATCTTTTTATGTGTTGAAAAGACCTAGGCTGTGACATTAAATGCTTAATGAAGAAAGCTCTAAAATCACCACTAGAATCCTGCTACTGATTAATACATATGTGAAATAATTTGCAAAACTCACTGTAGTGAACTGCCACTTAACAAGGTGCAGCTTACATTACACTAGGCACAAGCCTGTTGCACAATCATGTGTGCAGCATGTAACTAAACTGGTGCTTTGTTAGTCAGTACCAATTTGCTGCATTGTGTTACACAATTTAACTTACATACCCTTTAATAATCACCAACAGGATTTCAACTGGATACCTGAATTTGCCATACAAATGGATAAACATAAAATGGACAGTGTGTAATAAGAAAAAAAAACCCAATTAGAATCCTCTTCTCTTCAAAAAGTATTTTGCTTTCAGTTTCATGTAACAGTTTGTTGAGCCAGTCTACTTATTCCATGTACAAACGATCCACATGAAAGCATATTCAATTTACCTTGGAGTAGAGAGACTTGAAGCGACCAGTTGCACCATCTAACTTATTCTGTACCTCTGTGTAAGTCGATGAAGTATCAATACCTTCTTTATCATATCTGACGCCTTCCCTTTTGTTACATGACTTGGCAGCATCTAATACTCTCTGTCCAGAAATGGTGATGTAGCGCAAGTCTCCTTTGTGAGAAATGACATCTTCAGAAAAGCTCTTCTGCCTCTTCAGTCTGGCGATAATGCCACCAAAGTCCGAGGCCCCCGTCTCCAGGTTCTCGAGCTCTTGCTCTGCCTGTTGGAGCCAGTTTTCAAATTCACCATAGTCTGCATCAAACTTTTCAAGCTCCTCTTGCAAGGAACGTGTTAACTTCAGCTTCTGCTCCGACTCGGCCAAGGCAGTATCGTACTGCACCTTCAGTTCCTTCATGTTCCTCTGAATCTTTTCTTTTTCTTCTGGGGAAAGGTGATGCCCTTGCTTCTCAAGCAGGGCTTGGGCAGATTGTGTAGCTATGATGACAGCTTGCTGCTGAGAAATAATTTTCTCATGTTGAGCCTGGGAATGGCAGGAATCAAAACATACTTGTAATTAGTGTATTCTGGAACATGACCAATTATTGAGCACCTCTCCATTCATAGGAAACAAACATACTTTTCTAATCATGTCTCAAAATCATGAGACAATTCAAAGTATTGTCTGAAATCCTGTTGCTTAATGATGCAAATCATAACAAAAATAGGCCCATTGAATCAGTGGAAATTTGGTGAGTGGATCATTCCATCAACCAATGAAAAATCCATTTTGGAACTTGATGTCATGGATTTGGTTCATTTTTGGTACATTTGTACCTTACCATGAGATGTTTAAAAAAATATTTTTTTTTTCAGATTTTTTGGTCCACCCGTTTCTGAGATACTGCATTTTCAATATTGCAAATAAAATGCCAAAATTCACTAGCCACCGTAACTCCAAATGTCATTTAATAGATACCCATTATAGCTACAGACCTGGGGCAGGTGACATTTTAAAGCTTATGAATAGGGCTTTCATTTGATATACAACATGATGCAATTGTACATTTTCAAAAAATTGACACATTTAAAAAAAAAAATTGAGGTTTTGGGAAAACAGAATTTTTTAAAGTTTTCAAAAAATTCACACTTAAAGATACATGTCTTGTAGCCAGTCAATCCAAATTTCAGGCTGGTATCTCAATGGTATCATACAAAACTTAAATTTTCTTGTTGGCAGTGACAAGGATTTAAATTGACTTAGCCCCGAAAATAGACCAAAATGTCTATACCTAATGATTAAGAACCTCTTTTTTCTTGGCTAGCATGTTGGATGCTTTTGTCATCTCCTGTGGGGTTAGCTGGTATGTTCTCCCTGTAGCTGTAATTGGATCCAGTTTGCCCACTGGATCAAATGATCAAAATCTACATCTCATGGTAAGGTACAAATGTACCAAAAATGAACCAAATCCATGACATCAAGGTTCCATGCATTGGTTCCATGCATTGGTTGATTTGACATGGAATGACCCGAGTCAATGCCTCCATAATCTCCACTGATTCAATGGTCTATTCTAGTTGTGACTTTACACCAAGCAACAAGATTTTAATCATTATGTGGTACAGATACACCATCAACCTAATGTATTTTCAAACCAAAAATCAACTGCATGCAAACACTAAAACTTTATACAAAGATTGACTCACTGACTTCACAGTAGGGGAGAGATCCACATATGCAGTGGTGTACATTCACTGAGCTGTCCACAACAACGAAACCAATAAGGGAATGCTGGCAGTCATATAAGCTGTGCATTTGCTTACTATAGAAGCAGTGATATCAGTCTCTCCCAGACAGGTCTGATTAGGTATGCTTTTTTCAGCTTGGCCTGCTTCTGTATTTTTCACAGCTTTGAGCATCTTCTGCTCAGAACTACATATAGACTCTCTTGGTTCCACTCTGAAAAATATTGGTAGAGCTAGGAATGGTTATGTTGTGATGCCTTCACTGCAAGGAGGCAGCATCACTCTCAATAATCACACCAGAAATTGCTTGACTTCACTAAGCCTTCTTTTGCATGCTCAAAGAACACTGTCACAGCCAGCAGTACTATTTCTAAGCATGTGCAGGAAGGAAGGGTAGTATAGCCCACACATGTGCATGGACAACACTATGCCCACCACATCTCCCACCCCAAGAAACAGGCATTAATTGAGAGATATTTATAAGTAGTAATATGTATCACAGTACCTTAGCTTTCTGATACTGCATGTTGAGGTTATCCTCTGAGGCTCTGAGCTGTCCATCTAGTTGAGTTTCATTCTCCTGCTGGATTTCTAATAAGTTACCATTGACTTCATCTTCCTCTCCAACCAAACCCTCCACATCCTCTTCTTGGAAATGTGTGCCATTCTGTCTGATTGTTGGCTTCTTATTCCCATGCCCAGCCTCCTTGTCTACATTTGATAACCAATCCAAAAGATTTTCTATCGTACTTTTACTCTCCTCCAGTTGTTCTCTAGCTGCAACCTGTATAAGTGAAATCCATGTTTAAATCTTAGTCATAAAACATTAAAATAGTTTAAATTTAGATACTGTAAAGATCCAGATTTAGACATATTTGTAAAAATTAAGTCTGGAAATAGAGGCTAGGGAAGCCCTCTGGAGTCAGTCTGGGTGGGACAAAAGGCTGTAGTGGGGACAAAGTTCCCATCAGGCAGCACATCAGTGATGTTGGATTTTGGTCCACTTTTCTAAATTCTATTTTTATTTTTTTGATTCACATATAATAGTACTGATATGGCTGCTAATTGGAAATGAGGCTGCAGGAAGAAGCTTCTGCTAAATGTTTTCTCACATAGTTCTGGCATTTTCAGGCATTCTAGCACTATCTATCTCTACTTCCACCCACTCTGTGGAGTTGTGCTCTCTTGGCTGAAAGCAAGGAACCAAACTCAAAAACACCTTTACACACAGAATGGTGCTAGGGCAGCTAGCAAACGCACAAAATAATTCTCCTTTCTTCATTCCTATTCCTTTCAAGGATGGACAGACACAATATAATGATTGGAATGAGCCTACCATTGAAAATAAGAAGGTTACCCTCTTCGAGACACCTCCAAAGGCAGAGGTGTCTCTAATTTAAGGAACTGATTGTCTACAATCACCTACAAGATCTTTGGTAGCTGGGTGAGAACACCTTTGTACAAAATACACATGAGGTGTGCCAGATATGATCCCTATGTGTATCATTAGCTCAATTACTTTTTACAATAAATGTGTGGGTGACCTGATTGCTGCATATGGATATTTTAAGGAGGAACAGAGCAAATCATAAATAGATAATCCATATGTAATTTCCCACTCATAATTTTTTGCTTTCAGAGAGAGAGCATTATTCAGCTATGATTTATTGGTTGTATAACTCCTTTCCTACAGAGGCTGAACTGGCATTCACTTTATTATCTTCCCTCTCTTGGGCATTTTAAGACAGTATTTTAAGTTTCTGAATAAACAAGAACTCAGGAGACATGGGTTTGAAACTCATTTGGCCATGGAAAATCACTTCATGGGGGATGGCACTGGTTAAAAAAACCTCCTTAAATATCTCACTTACCTTGAAAGTCCTATCAGGGTCGCTATGATTTGGTTCCAACTTAATGACACATAACACACGAATGCATATTATACAAAAGGCTATACACGTGCAGAACTGGCTTCTGACTTGATAAACTGCCCTTCCCTTCCTTTCCCTCCCCTTGCTGGTGGCTGGAAGGTATAAAGTGTAGCACTATTGGGCGTTTTGTTATAGCAAGAACAACAGGAACAAAACCATCACTTTAGTTCGCGAACACCAGCTCAGGATAGTACCTATCATTATATCTTCTACACAATGTACTTGGGTCTTCATGTGGCATTTCAGGAGGCCAATGCTACAACCATCATGAAGGCATTATCTGGGAATCAGCTTCTGCAGTGGCTTGAGCTCTAATGCTGGGCAAAGGAAAAGAAATGGCCATATTGAGGTGAGTGCAAGAGCTGGGCAACTATCCCTGCCATTTTAGATTGGTGGTGGATGTGATTTATTAACACATTTAGAAAAATAAAATAATGTTAGGTTTTCTAGCCATCTACTGTGAAAGAACAGGCTGGCTTTCCATTTAGCAGGCTTCTTCTTGTTTTTCTGAAATATTGTCCTTATTAAACACCTGCTTTGTTGTGGACACCTACAGAATAAGACAATGTTCCCACCCTGTACTACGGCTAGGAAAAGCTGTGAGAACCACCAGGAAATGTTGCTGTGCTACGGACTGTTGCTTACAAGATCCTCCCTGAGGGTATAGCGAGGAAGTAGATACTTTTTGTGTTTCTTCCACTTAGGAAAAATCTGGGATTACAGGATATCTCTCTGAAAACTGTAGTTTGATAAACATCAATATTAAGAGATGAATGCTGTACTAGATGAATCTGGCGAATATCCAAAATTAGATATATTAGTTTTCCTTTTTTTCACAGTACACATCAGTGATTGTAGACAATCAGTTCCTTAAATTAGAGACAAAAGAAATGTATGGTATTGTCAGTTCTGCTATGTGAGGAAAAAGTGTCATAGAAAGTCATTTTAACATGAGAAGTAAATGGTTGACAAATAACCTTTTCTGTTTCCTGCTTGATAGCTGTTGTCACAGCTTTATCCAGCTCTTTTCTGGACTCTTCTGCCTTCTGGCTAAGCAGCAAACATTTGGTCTTTGCTTCGTTCAACTTCTTTTCAAGAGAAATCTTGTCTTCCTGTCGGAGTCTTTCTCCATTTTCTTTCAAGAACATTTCCGTATTTTTCACTATTTCTGCCAATGCCTGAGTGTTTGCTTGCATATCTTTTTGCAACTCCTTGAGGAAAAAAAAAATAACAACAACAATTAGGTCAAAAGAATGAGTTGTCTGCTTATTTTGTTTGTTTGGGGGAACTTCTTCAAGCCTCTTTACAAAAGTGCAGCCTAGACTCAGCTGCACATTTTGCAAGAAATGCAACAACAGAGTAGCTGCTACTAGACTTAAAATACCTTGAACCCTTGTGATTTCATCAGTATAGATAGTCTCTCCCCCAATGCCGATTACAGCTATTCCACATCAATGTTGTGTTCACAGTCACTATAGCTAATTCATCACCTGGCAGCCAACATTCAGATGACCAGCCTCTCCATACTTAGGTAGACTGATCCTTGGGCCTTACCAGCTCAGTGGATAGCGCTCGTTCTCCACTGGCACAGCTTCCAGTATCGCAGGGTCACCTCCACCTGCATGATGAAGTGGCAGGGTGGTACTTCTTCTACAAAAAGGTTTCCCTCGCACCAACATTACGTCAGGAAAAAAGTGTTATTTATCCCTGCATTTTAAATTGTGCTGGTGACTTTTACGTTAGCACTGCCACTGTTTTGCTTGGCATTTTACTTTGCAATTTTAACAATGTACTGTTGTGGCTATGATGGAGTACTTTCACCTAATAGCAAAGCAGTGGAAAGGAGAACTATAAGATGAAGTATAAACGCAAAACAAACAAACCAATGGAGCAAGAATGAGTGTATTTCTCCTATATTGTTTAGTTATTATACTATGGCTTTCCTCCAGCCTGCATGCCTGTTCACCTCACAGACATTTTGAGATACATGTGCAGACCACATGAGTGCCATTTCTGAAGGTGTGACAACCTTCACACCATAAACTCAAACAGGGCTCTGACTGAGTGATAAAAGCTAGTCCCACGTGTATTCATAAGAGCTTAACATATGCTTGCAAGTTTACCCAGAAATAGAGGTGTACAGATTTGCATTTTTGCCCTAGTCCAAAAACAAAGATCTCTACATTTCAAACCAGGAATATTCACAAATATCTCAGCTTGAACTTGCTCCTTAGTAAATACATTTAGGATTTCATCTTTGGCCTCTTCCTGCTGATTATTCAAGTGCTTACCTCCTGTTCTGCTTGGTACCGCTGAAGCTCAGCCTTGCTATCTTCAATAACAAGAGATTCTTTGTGGCCAATGAGCTGGTTTTCAGTTTGTGTGAGGAGATCACATATATCCTGTAGCTTCTCTTTGAATTCCTCGTGTTGTTCTGCCAAGTCCTAATTTAGAATAAAAAGAAACTTGAATAGGGATGCCTAGAAGCTCTCATGGGGTTAATATTAAAACAATCATATTGTAAAGGTTGTATCAGACACTATTTTTGAAAGTATGCTGTAAACATGATAGCAGTTGCACACAGTTTAAAGAAGCTGAATGTAGAAGGTATGGATAAACCTCACAAATGTGGTAAGTAAAGAGACCAGGTTTTGGATGGAATCGCTCAGTAGAAGTCTGGCCATGCATTATGCGTGTGAAAATCCAAATTTCTGAATGGCTTGAAACCTGTAATAAACAGGTGTTAATTCTGAAAAAGGGATGTCAAAAGATAGGTTAGTTGAAATCTATGTATTAGATCAGCTGGCATGTACATTGTTACCTGCACACAAAAGTCTTTCATGTTTTAAGCAATACAGAAGCGCACATGGAATGCCATTCATGACTCTTTACCATTTCCCACCCATCAACTATTGATTATATGCAGTTTTAAAATCCTAAATCTCCTGAGCTGGATCCTTTCTCTCTCTAGGCAATTCAAAGAGCTTGGGACTTCAAAGTAGGGCTGACAGTAGTCTTCAACGTATATGCTGGAGTAAATGGGGAGCACTGGTGACACACTGGAAGACAGAGCTGAGTATTACACAGACCGCCCTGCACACAAGCTAAACTACCCTTTTGCACACAGTTGCAACGTAAGACTCCTTTGGAGTTCCATGGCTTCCGTAGCACTGGGGCATGGAAGACATCTTAGCTTTTACTGCAAAATACTTCACAACAGCCCAACTTTAGTAAACATTTATTTTCATGTTATTGTCTAAATCGGCTTTCATCCTGCACCCCCCAATAACCCTTGTCCAACAAACTTTCAAAACTGCTGGGTTCATTCCATTCCATTAAGGCTCCATTCGTCAGAAATATTAGGTCTAAAATTAAAGGGCATATGAAGCTGAAGAATAATCACAATTCAGGAGCTAACATCCTATCCAAACGGGCAGTGCTTGTAAGCTGCACAGAAAATGTACAGACAGATTAACATCTGCTGATGCACTGAACATCAGGAGTACAACTGGATCCCTCAACTATGTAACACAGTATTCCTCTTACAGAGGTACTCAGAGTCTAATCCCAAAAATAGACTCCACTACTTTAACTTTATAGGTTATTTATGCTATGGTTTTAAAGTAAAATAGGTACCGTTTTTTAGCTGAGGTCTGAGGGGGATATTTTCTCATCATAGCTGTGTGTTTTATTTACTACTGGGCGAAGAACCTCATAATTTTTTTAATTCTGCTATTTAAACTATATACTGTTAATGGTTCATAAACCCCTGCCTATCTAGAGTTCTGAAAGACAGGCACCTTGAATTTTTTTTGCTTTTGGCCTCAGCTGGAGCATAATTTTTACTACTTCTCTAATTGTATCACCATAATGCTATGCATAGGATCACACAGGGAAGCAAACCTTCTGGTCAACAAGAACTTGTGCTGTCTGTAACAAAGTTTCAAAATGGCCCATTTGAGATTTTATGGTTTCCTGGACTTCCTGAAAGTGCTTCTGTGTGGTATTTAAGAGCCTTAGGAGCTGCTTGCTTTGGTTTGGGGACAGATCTTCGGCATGTTCAGAAATGAAGAACTGAATGTCAAGTGCTGTGGATTCCAGTTGCATTTTTCTGCATCCATGCTCTTTTTCCATTTCCTGCAAATTAAGTAATGAAAAACAGCTAATATTTTTTTTAAAGTCCTGAAAGGATTTAGAAAATAAGTATGATTAACAAGTTAAACCTTCCCAACCCTTATTTTGAGATTTCATCGTATTTTAGAACGTGAAAGGAGGCAGGAGTCTGTATATTCTGGAATCTGATCCTTATACAGGAAAACTTGGGCCTGGCAGTGGAGAAATTTAGTATATTCAAATCTGACCAACTACCATTTATGTTTTCTTTATAGATTTTGCCTTTGTTTACCAGTTTGCAATTAATAAGCAAAATCCATTAATAAACAACAACAATCATTTCAGGTTGTTAAACATTCCTGAACAACAGATATGTAATTTTAATCCTCATCTACACAGTGAGGACATATTAGTACTGAAAACTCTAGTGAATCCACTTGTAAAATCCACATGGGACCAGGCCTATGCAGGCATGTCACCTGCACAACTCCAGGCAGTACTCCTGGACCAACAAAGTCTAATCCATGAATCAGTACCTTATACAAGTGATTTATTGTGACTTGTGTGGATTCAGAGTGGAGAACACTGAACACTGCAATAAACCATATCTGAAGGCACCCCAATTAACAGTCACTGACTGACTTGTTATTAAATGACACCTGCCTTGAGTAACTGGAAATTCTGCTTCACATCTTCTACACCACATGCATCCACATTGAGGCTGTTTATGATTTCACTCTTTGCCATGATCCAGTCTGTGAATTCCTGAAGTTTGAATAGATGTTCTTGATGTAACACTGCAAGTTTCGCCTAGGAAAAAAGTTCAAATCAGAGACATCTCTACCAACAGATCTACGAGACTGAAAGTCTAAGCAAAATATTTGCAGCAGCTGACAGCATAACATTGGCCAGAATCCTGTTTATTGAGGTGCAATGCAACATTACACTAACATAAATGTGCCAGGCATTCTGACCCAGCAGCAAGGACTGATCAAGTTGACATGGTTCCAATTTTGACTGACTGTGCAAAATGGTAGCAGAAGTGCTCCTTGGATAGCACTTTTGCTTTAGCGCAACTGTAGCTACCATGGATGTAATGCTGAGTTATACTTGCACAGCTACTCAACAGGATTTCAGCCATTATTTTCCACTATGTCTTGCTGTGATATTTAAGACTGGCAAGAACATTCTGTAACTGGTACACACACCCGAGCCTATCGTATGCCCTGCCCTGCCCACTAATTAATTTTCTCTCCCTCCCCACAAGCCTTTTTGTTCTGAGACAGTGCTTGGAAGAAGAGGCAGCTGGGAAGGGAGGAAAGAGACAGAGAAAAAGGAGAAAAACAGAGAAGGGGGGTTGTGGAAGGAGAGAAATGGATCTGTCTCTGCCAATCATTCACATGCAGTTCTTGACAAATTTCTTTGAAAATGGGGGGCCAAATTTCTCTCTTCTGTTCTGAAACATTTTTGAACATCATGCCAATTTATGTCACACAGAGGGAAGAAATACGGATTTTTAAAACTTCTAACAATCCCAAGAGAGGAATGCATTCTTCCTAATCTCAGTTACTATTTCACAACGATGGAACTTCCTTCCTTTCAAGACTGCCTAAATCATGAAAGTCTGGGAAAGTTCACATGCATATACATATATGATCTAACATCTCATCACTCAAAAGCTTTTCAAGGAAGGACTCATAGGTAAATGAGCCTTGTGGCGCATTGGTTAAACTGCTGTACTGCACAGCCAAAACTGTGCTCATGATCTGTGGTTCAATCCCAGGTAGCCAGCTCAAGGCTGACTCAGCCTTCTACCCTTCTGAGGTTGGTAAAATGAGTACACAGCTTGCGGCGGCGGGGGGGGCAATATATGGCCTGCATAAGTAATTTGTTAACTGCCCCGAGAGTACTTTAAGCACTATGGGGAGGTATATAAGCAGCACACTTTTTTTTTAAATGAGAGAACTACTTTAATTGGAAGGCACTGTGTCTGAGATGGCACGAAATCTCTGTCTATGGTGCCGAGGTATGATGAAAGATTCATATTCATCAACATTTCCCTTTGTAGTAATCAATAAACAATGATGTTTTGGGTTGTCTACCTACCATTTCCGCCTCTACTGCTAAGACTATTTGTTTTGCTTGTTTTGAAGACACATCACAAACCAACATGAAATTCTCTTCCAAACGATCATAGTTCTCTTTCAGATCTTCAAGCTGCTCTTTGGGAACATCCTTGTGCTGGCATTTCAGAAACTCTTCAGCCAACTTCATATCTTTGCGCAAAATAATATTGAAGCCAGCAAGTCCTGATTCAAAAGACTTCAAATGAACACATAAACAAAAATTCAGATGAGGTCTATTAAGACTGTGTGCAAAAAAACAATGTTACTACAGTTTTTTTTTTCATGCCTTTCAAAATAAAAAATAAAAAGAATCGATGTGGGCCTTTAGAGAAAAGACGCATTGTGAAGAAATGACCGGCACTTCTTGGTCCGTAAGAGTGACTGTGGTGTAACAGACAAAATAATTGTTACACAATGTTTCCCAACCTAGGGGTCTGAAAGTGTTTTCTGGAGAGGGGGGTCATAGGTTGTCTTAAAAGTGTTGTAGTCCTTCTTAAATAATTTCTTCCTTCACCTTTAGGAGCGGGATATTAAATTTAGGGTGTATGAGTATGTATGAGAAAGAGACCCTTTGGGGAGAGAAAGAATCCTCTACTTTCTGAGAAGAAATGACTGGGACTATTTTTTCCAAAGGAGGAGGAAGAAGAAGAAAAGAAATGCCAGTAGAAAGATATAATTGCTGCCACTTCTGAAAGAAAATTATTTGAACCAAGAAAGCCTAAAGAAGGGGAGGAAAATGAAAAAGAAGAAGCCCACACACACAACAAACCCCCAGGAGGGGGACACTGCCTCTTCTGCAGTGGGTGCAAGGAAAGCTTTGTGTCAGTTTCTGAGGAGGATCCTCTCCGTTTGAAGGTTTGCCCCCTCCCTGGGTATCACAATGTCCTTCCGTCTCCTGGCCCATCTTTGCAGTCCTTTGCCTTCTCTTCTCCCTTCCTTTAACCTCCCCCAGCCTGTTCCCTCCCCAGTTTTGAAGAGGTGGCGGCAGAGACAGTGGCAGGAGCAGTGGGAGGGCGAGCAGCAGCGATGGTGCTGCCATGTTGGGGAATGGACAACAATGGCCTTTTCATGCAAATGTGGTGGAGAGGTCTCCGGTTACTTGGCAATTATAAAAAGACTGCAATTTGAAAATGGTTGGAAACCACTGCTCTAAAGGGAGATCTGGATTCAAATCCTACCTAAGTCATGAATGCCATGGCCTTTCAGAAAGTGATCATCACTAAGCCTAAACTCTCTCAGCATTGTTTTGAGCATAAAAGATAATCTCAACTACCTTCTTAGGAGAAGGGCAGGATGTAAATGTGACAAACATGCCTCATAATTTTTTATGGGTCGCCTGTGCATCCAGACCTCAAGCTAGCATCCATTTAATTTTATTCACTCAGATGCCCAACTGACTCACTAACACCTTCACCCCAGCTGATATCATTTTTACACACTCCCAAGTGTGTTAGTTAGCTAAAGGTTACAATAACCATTCTTCATTCATGGAGGGTATTGCTCTTTGTGTGTCTTCAGATGAATTTAACACTTAGAATGTTGTTGTTCATACTGTATGGCTAATCTGCATATAAACATTATGGCTTATGAAATGCATTAAATGGATCTGATATACTTAAAAAAATACAAGGTATACTTATGAAAACACATGTATATGCCATACTGCAATATCAATACATATTTGCAAGAATTCTACGAGCAATTTCCATGGCTAAGTCATGGCATCGAATTGCCATGAATTGAAGAGGTGCTGGTTGCACTTGTGGTCATGTAAAGGCATGCAAACAGGATAATGTCTGGCATCTTAATTAGTGGCAATTCACTGCTCTGATTTCTTATGTGATTTCACTCACACATAAATTGCCAACAGCATTCTGGATAGTATATAAACCAATTAGAACTGTTATATGGAAAATATCCTGTTTTAATATTCTTGTGACTGAGTTCTATTTTATATGCAAAACTGTTACTGCAAATATATGCATATGTCTCCACCAATCCGACCTTAATTTTTATGGAAAGATAACAAGCTCACCTCTAGCTGTTCAAGTTGGACCTTTAGGTCTTCCAAGTCATTATTACTGGGCTGAAGATCATCCAAGAGAAATTTCATATCTTGAACCACTGTCAAGTGCCTTCTCAATGTCTCTGTGTACCACAAACAAGGCTGCATACCAGAGTGTAGCTAAGAATATTGTTGAACATTAAATTTTTTAGTAGCACAGAACTAAGCAGCACAGAAACAACACTTCTGTTTTCATTATTATCCATTTGTCAAAAAGAAAGATACCAGTGGCTGCACAATTTTAATCCCTGCCCCCATTTTTTTTCTCCCTACAGTTATGCCAACCAGGTGACATTTCTCTTTGTGATAGGTGGTTCATTGCACATTGGTAACATACATGCCGGTTTGACTACGCTAACAAGTGCCACCACCAAAACAGACCAAATACATGCCATTGTCTAACAATTCTGAGCTTCTACTCACCGTGCTCATTGCGTCAGGTCCTGATACAGGTTCTTTCACTTCCACAGCATCATCACAGAGGCTTTTTGATGGATGGATGGGCTCTCCAGATGAATGGGCTCTTTTTGATACAGTGCTCCCTGCAGCAGATTCTGATTTTAATCCTGACAAGTTTCCACCTCCATCTTGGATGGGAAAGGTAAGATTAAATTGAGAAGTCTGTTTCTCTTGACTTTTTTCAGTGTGGCCTGTTTCACCCTTTGTCCCATCTGTGTCATTAGCTCTTTGACTGCAACAGTCTTGCTTCAGTATATCAAGAAGGAGGTCAGGACTTCTACTATCAAGCCAAATATCTGGTATATTGCCAAATTTATTTGTACTCATGCATAATGGAGCAGTCACTGAGGGAGTTTTACTATCGTTGCTTGTATGTTTGATTTCAAATTGATTAGAATCCTCAGTTCCACAATATGTGTAATTAACCTTTTTAAGTAAGTTTTGCATTAAAGCTCTTGTGCCAATATAACTTAGAGGCTCATCTATCTGCCTATAGTAGACATGTCCATCTTTTATTTTGCTTTTAAATACATTTGTTAAGCCTTTGGGTAATGTTGAAAGGGATTCAGAGAAATGTACTTCCTGTTGTTTGGCCAGGGGAAAATTAGGAAGCACCACACCTTTTTCTGATTGCTGCACATTCTCCTTCATGCAAGTAGTCTCATTGTCCAGTACATCATCTTCCATAGTATTTCTCACTCTACTGTGACTAACTCTTATGTCATGTACTTTCTGTTCAGTGCAATGCCAAGTATCATCCATGGTGCCTAGATTACTACAAGGGAAACCTATTTCCAGAAAACGATTCTCAGAACCTACTTCAATCTTGTTACTTACTTCTTCGACACCTGCAAGTTCCATTTTGCCATAATCACCTCTAGAGTTCTGGATTTTATAATGAGACATATTGGAAGAAATGCTTCCCACTTCTTCTTTAGCTGTCATAGATTCTGATGCAGGACATGGCAGAAACTGGGAATTCAGTTCCCTTAATGATTGTTTCCCCTTGTTAATACAGTCCACTACCGCCAGCTCCTCTCCATTCTCTTCACTGCCTCTTTCAACTTCTTTGAGGTAAAATGAATCATTTTCTCCCGGTGTCGAGATGTCTGTGGCTATAATATTTTTTGCACATTGCTTCAAATAAGTCGAAAGGTCAAACTCATCCACATGGTCCACTGATTCACTTGTAGCCAAGCCAATGGAGGGTATCACTGAATCAGTTTTGTTTGAAACTTGGTCATCACATGACGTAATGTTTTCATAATAGTTTTTAAGAACTGATGAAGTTGTCTCTCCAAGGCTCTCATTTGATTCCTGAATAATTTCTTCCTTCAGAATGCATACTCCATTTTTACACTGGTTTAATTCTGGCATACTGGTGACAGCATGTACTAATTTCTCATCATTAACTTCTTTTTTCTCAGAATTTGAAGATGGCACTGGTATGTCATCATGCATTTCGTTGCTGTTGTAGTGAGTGTATACATTCCTCTGAGCTGGAATATCTCCTGTTCCTGTTGCATGACGTTCTGATGAAACACCATCAATTATGCTTAACAAAGAAGTCTGAGTGCAGTGTAACATAAGTTTGTTTTCCAAGAAAGGCTCAAAAGGCTGTCCAACGTCTTGCAGACTTTTGTCTTTACTTTCACACACAATATCATGAATACTTTCTTCAGCAGTATCGGCTATATTTTGGTAATCAGCAACACTCTGATTTTCAAAGCAGAGTAACCCGCTTTCTGACAAATTATTTTCATGATGAACATTCTTACTTTCTGTTGTCTCTGAAAGCTGACTTCTGTTGTTTCTGAAAGACTGATCTCCAGTGTTTTTAACACAACATTGTGAATAATGCATTTCCATCACTTCCTCATCCTCATAATCTGTGCTATCAAAAGTATCATAGTCTAAGTCCACATAATCATAACCTTCAAAATCATCCTCGCCTTCATCATCAATACTCTTGTTAACATGATCATCCTCATCTTCATCATTATCACCACTGGCATTACCTATAGATAGGCTCTCGTATTCACTCTCATCAGATTCACCTTCTTTCATTCTAACTGTCCCATGATCTTCCCTTTGCATTGGAACTTCCTGCAACTTTTCAAGTGAGTTGTCAATCTCTCTACTTTCTCCACTTCCCCTTTTCTGACTTAGATTTTCTACATCCCCAATACCTTCTGCCTTATCTTCTGGATCAGTGCTTACCAACCATGTATTGAATGCTGCCATGTTTATAATTTCAAATGTATCTGTGTCACTTGATTCACTAAAGCCCAGAATATTCTCCTCCTCTTTATTCAAGCTGACCTCAGAGCTTCTTTCTTGTACTGGCTTATCAATTGCTCGTCTTATGGATACTGTACTGCTATCAGGTTCTAGAGTAACATCTTCCTTTAAAGTGGGGGAGTCATCTTTTTTGATGCTGGTCAAGCCAGAGACACCATCACCATTAAAATCAATCTGTATAGTATCACATGGCTCACTGCTACCTTCATCATTGCTGTCCTTATAGTTCCTGCCATTTTCTGACTGTGGAGTACTGTGTTCCATTTCATACACTGGCTCAAAAAACTTATTGTTACTGCTATCTAGAGCTAACAGAGCACGTGCAAATGCTGACTTGTTGTCATTCACAGGTGGCTCATTATTCTCTAAGTTAGTAGTAGCCTGTAGATGTGGTGTGGACTGGCTATCAGTATTTCTTTCAATGGTTGCTTCAAGACATTCAGTACTGACAATGGCTGGTGGATCAGCATTTGTAACAATGACATCTTCCAGTAGAAAGTTAGTATCAGTAAGAGCACAATCTCTTTGAACTGGCCCAATGCATTTATCTTCAGCAGGATATTCCAGCAGCCAGGGCCCATGAGAACTGATGTGACACTCATGCAAAGATATATTACGTAAATCTGCCTGACCTATGAATTGCTGTCTGATATTAATATTGTATTCCAGAGATGTCTCACTTCCAGTTTCAGTTGCTTGTGCTGGCAATAACCCATTAATCAAACTATTGCTGCCTTCCATCAGTTGGTCACTATTTAAAAAAATGTTCTCCAGCACTGACATACTATGGTTATTGCTACTGTCATCAGGTGCTGAGCTATCAAGTGTATGATGTGTAGTTTCTAGTGATGGTTCACCTTGCAACCTGATGTTGTCCTCCAAAAATCTATTGGCAGGATCTTCCAATTGTGAACTGACATTAACTGGAAGGTTCTGTGCCAGCACATCATTCATGTAAGAACAGTTTTTCAGTGGATCTGCACCACGCTCCATGGAGTCGTCTTCCAATGGTAACCTGCCATCTGCACTGGTAAAAGTCTGTAAAGCAGATTCACTGTTCCTATTACTTTGATTATGTAACAGTGGAGTGGTTTTAGTTTCAGGCTGTAATACTTCATTTTCAGTATAAGTCCCTAATTCTTCCTTAATACTTCCATTTAAACATTTTTCACCAGGTTGCATACTACTGCATATACTATCCTGAAAGTTGTTTTTCAGCTCATACTTCATTGACACAATTTCTTCTTCAGACTCCAAAATGTGTGGCATGCATTTCTGCATATTGTTGACCATAAGATGTGAAACATCAGTACTCCCTTGTGTTTTTCCTTCCTCATTAACACTAAAAGAATTGTTTACTTTTAAAAAGTTACTTAAGATGCCTGGAAGGTTGCTTTTATTCCCCTGGATTTTCTCTCCCTCTATCATACAATTCTTATGTTCATTTATTCCTGGAGGAAGGAATTCATGCAAATAATCTGAATGAGATTCTTCGGCTTCATCACTTCTAGCACTTTCTGTCTCAGTTACATACTTTTTACATACTTCTGTGGGTATATTTTGAGAAGTTTCCTGCAACTGTCTAAACAGGTTTTCACTTTCATACTTCTGATCTCTACCAATCTCCTTTGTAGATTTATCTTCCTGTTTACAAAATAATGTATCTGCAACATACCCTGATTGCTCTGAATCACAAACTGCAATGGGAAAATTATCTTCCACTGAATGTTTATTGCTGTGCTGATCTTGATGAACCTCCTTCTTCTCACTGTCATTACAAATATTTGGGACACTTGTCTTTTGACTAAGAGCATTGCAGGTGGTACAGGTAAACACTGTAACTTTAGGTTGTTGCTCAAGATCTGGCACTTCAGTGTGTAAATGGCATTCACAAAACTGTCCTTCCATCCTGTCTGTATTATATTCAGAACTGCTGCCACCCATTAACCACTTGAGTGTTTCATCTAAGTCGTCACAATGTATCAAGAGCCTCTGCCCTGAATTTGCATCCATATAACTGTTTACCATTAGGTAAGATATGAATAGGTTTTGGGTGTGTTGTGAGGAGTAAAGCATTGGCTGGCTACTGAGAGAATCATCTATATCCTCTTGTTGATCATGATGGACAAATGGGTGGAGTTCACATGACAGCAATCTTGCTTCCTTTTTCAAAGGCAATGGTATATCATCTACATTGGGCATTTTGTCAGGTAGGGACACACTACTCAAAATTGATGACGTGTTACCATCAATGATTCCTTGCTGGGCAGCATCCTCTAGGCTGATCACTTCACAGGTTTCTGGAATATAAAGTGCTGCTATTTTTTGCCTCTCATTGAGAATTTTGCAGGCCAGCTTATTAGTGACTATGCCTTGATCCAAAGATGTAGATACAGGAAATATTTCCCCACTATGTGGCCTGATGAGTCCAATGAAGCTTCGCTGTGCTTGTAGTACCAGCAGAGCACTGCTGGAGGAGATCAAGTTGCACTGTACAGCTTCATCTACAGTCAAACGTTTTGATGAATTTGGACATAGGATCCCACCTGTCTGAATCTGGTGTGTCAAAATAGCACAAGCAGCATCCCGATCAATAACCTGTTCTCTCATCGCCTCTTCAACAGTCATTTGGTTTCCTGTTTGAGGATGAATGATACCCCCAGAAAGCAACTGCGCACCTAACAGCCTGAACAAGGTGTCTCTGTCTACAAGTCCTTCATGAGCTGCTCTCAAAAGTGTAATTTTTCTTCCACATTTTAGTGTTACCCTCCCTTTTTCTTGACGAATCACAGGGAACAGCCTCAAGCCTGTTTCCTTATGCACTACAGTTCTTTCAAACAAGTCCCCATAAGAAACCTTTTCTGCAGTGTTGGGGTCAATGAGGTCTCTGCACATATCATGTCTTTCTAGGAGCTTGGTATATAAGGGTGCGGAAATCAGATTCTTCTGAAATGCTCCATGCAAAGTTAGCTGTTCTCCTGTAGATGATACCCTTAGGTACCCACTGGAAAGCTGAATCTCAAGAATTTTAATAGCCAGAGGTTCCGAAATTAGACCCCGTTCCAAAGCCACTACAACTGGGAGTGCTGTCAGCTGCAATTCTGAAATGATCATCTTAGCATTCTGCAAATCTTGTAGTTGCAATATAGCTTGTTCATCAACAAGCCCATGGCTTTTGGCTTCTTCAAGGTCCAAACTCTTTCCCAAGGTTGGTGAAATTAAATCTGATAAAATGAGCTGGCTCTGAAGTAATCGAATTCCAGTGTCATAGTCAAGAAGGCCTTTATAAACTGCCTGCAAGATGGAAAATATCTCTCCTGTGATTTGATCAATGATGCCAGCTATGACTTTGTCCACCTAAGAGTATAAAAAAATAGGTTTTCAGCATTTTGCAAATTGGGAAAGTCCAGATATTTGAATTTTTAGTTTTTATCTCTTACTTACTTACCAGAGTTGGAGCAAGAATGTTAGCAGTTCAATGCAGAAATGATCTTATGTCAGTGATTCAACAGCACACGGTGTGAAAAAGATTGTAACACGGCATGCATCGGTGAGCCAAAAGCCTATGCTCTGCATACAGCAATAGGATTAGTGGAAGACAACTGAGTTGATGATCATATAGTGAGTGAAAAGGAGACATATTCCTGGAAGGCAAACTGTCATGCTATCTCTGTGCTTTGTGAGAGGTTAGGAGATTCAGAAAACGGTATGTGGAACAAAAACACACATGCTATTCATGTTTACAGCATACTGCACTCTTATGGAGACACCTAAACACACAGAATCAAGTATTGTAGCCACTTAAATTATGGCACCTGGTTTGCATTTGATGTCATCAACTTGGAACAATTTTTAAAACATGCGTGCAAAATAATCCTTCTGTATATACACAATGGCATTTTATTACATTTAAAGTGGCACTACTGAATATAATAGATATTAATGTATTATTTCATTGTTAGTGAAAATATAGGCTCCTAATATATGCACCCAGATGAAATTTCATGAACTTCTGAAATACATCATACCTTCTAAGATACTTCTAGGAGAGCATAGAGTTAGGTGTAGTCTACATAACTTTTATCTGGTATCATGTTTCTGAAGCACAGAATTTTGATAGAATTCAAAGTATGGTATTTAAAAAGAAGGGGTAAGTAATGTATGATTCTTTGCTCTTAGTTCATGCAAGGTACAATGTAAAACCTGTCCCTTTACAAGTTTCTTTATATTAATTTATAGACATCTAGTGATAATTCTAATTATATGATTAGATTGTCAGTCATTTAATTCTAATTTTGTTTCTATGATGCACACTATTCAATGCATTTTAGTACCAATATGCAGTTTCACAATCATGCAGTAAATCAGACTCGAAAGACTGTACACTATAGGCAGCAATATTACACTGTGGGATACCTTTTCATCCATATTTTCATCATCTAGACTTTGTTCCTCCTGCAACTTTTTCAAATCTTCATTAGACAACAATTTATAACCCTCTTGCAGGGACTTCACGTGATTTTCCATTTCATTTTTCTCTTCCTCTGTCATTCTGTGAAAAAAATAGATGTGAGTTTTATACTAACAATGTCAAAACATTCAAGTACATACGGGAAGCTCCTGTTGCTGCATGGCCAAAGTTCAACAGTGGGATAGCTGCAATTACTTTTGAAAGTGTACAGGAAGTGTGCACCTTATTTATAAAAAGATTAATGCTTTCAAAAGGCTTCTGGGAATTTTAATTAGCTAGTTAACCAAGTGTATGTGCCTCTGTATCTTGTGTCAAAAGCAAACTACATCCTTTTTTAGTTAGTGCTATACCAACAAATATTTGTGGGAGGAATAGGGGAAGGCAAAAAATGGACTGGAGGTTGTTCACATGTTCTCCACTTCTGTTTTATATCATCAGACAGGCATATTTTAACTGCAGGACTGCAGCACCCAAAGTCCAATCAACATGGAATGCCAGTAGACCAGAAATTGATGTATCTTACTTTTTCTTGGAACATATTGATGGTTAATACCAGTACTTCCTAGTATTTGTTGACTGTGTTTTGGTTTTTTAACTTGCCAAATTACTTTTTTTTTAAAAAAGCCAAGATGATGCAAAATTCAATAAATTCATCATAATTCAATGAACCCATCACCATTCAGTAAAATCAAATGAACTCATCCTTATTCAGTAAAACTGCATAAAGTCAGGTTAGAGCTTGAAGGCCCATCTAAAAAGGAAAGCCCTAACTTGTGTTTAAAGACAGGCATAAATTGCATTCCATTGGAAGAATGTTCCGAGAGAACAGGTGTAGTCAGAAAGGCTTAACGTGACATTTCCAATAACTTAGCAGCCTAACAGATGGAAGGAATTTGAGATCATATAGGCAAAACCTTTTCTGAATACGTTAGTTAAGGTTCTGTAATTCCACTGCCATAATTAAGGCAAATGTACTGATCCAATTTAACTATAAACTGGGGTGCCATTTAAACTTGAGGTTTTCTTATCTATCCAGAGATTTTACATATCAAAAGGTTCTATGGTGCCCCCAGATGGAAATGGCACTACAAACTTCAAAATAACGTTAGTGTAAAAAGAAACATACTTATCACCATGCTTTGCCAAAAATGACTGCGCTGTTTGCAAAGCCTCTGATATTTGTTCTTTCTTGCTTGATAATTCATCAGCAGGAATCTGGAGAAAAAATATATTCATGTTTTTTCCATTCCAGAAATAAATAAAAGATGGGTAGGTAAGACACTTTAACACAAAAGGTAAAGCAAAAAGAGGCTAGCAACTCTGGGCATTTCAAGAAATTACACAAGACATTTTTACTAATATCAATAATTTGCCTGTCTACTCAGAAGTAAGTTCTTAGAGGTCACTTAGTCTTGAGTAAATGTTAGAGATGGGGGTATTCGTATACAAATATCCCGTCACAGGTGGTGATAACGAGGGTCCAGCCCCATGGGGCCGGACGGTCCACTCACCGATCCGCCGCTGCTGTGGACGCCGCAATTCTTCCAATGGCTCTGCAGATCACGATCGGCTAGCCACTCCTGGCAGGAGGACAAGCCTCGCTGCAAGGTCGAAGAGTGGCTCGCAGTGGACCGTCCGGCCCCATGGGGCTGGACCCTCATTATCACCACCTGTGCGGGGATATACGAATACGAATACCCCATCTCTAGTAAATGCCAAGGCTACAATCCAGTGCCCATTTACTTGGGCATAACACTTACTTCCAAGTAGAGAGTAACAGGATTGTGCTGCCTGAAACATTTAATTATGAGAATCACAGTAAGACTGTGTTTATAGTAGGGCAAGATAGGATGTCGTGATTAATGTTAGAGGTAAACACAGACATATACTAGTAAAGGTATTTGTTAGTTAACCTTCTGAATGGTTTTACTCTTCTGCAGTCATTGTTCTGATTGGTTTATGAACATATCAAGTATATTAGCTCAGACATATTTTGACATGTATAATCTCAGAACACCATCCAACTGAAGATACTTGCATAATTCAAAAGCTCATGTTTCCAGGATTTTAAATATTTGCCTGTTTAACAAAATGTATCACCTCACTTTGTAAATTTGTTTTCTGGACCAGCAGAGCTAATACACTGATGTTTTTGAGCAGGAAGGGTTCTAAACTGTACAGAAAAATTTAAATTGAAGCAGGGGAAAGAAACCTTACCATAAGGGGGCAGGTCTGCTGGCTCAGGTTTGTTTGTGATGGTTTTATTTATTTACAGGCCATTTTCCCACCACAATACAGCTCAGGGCACCACAAGGAGAATGACTTTGTCAGTGCATACATCTTTCAGTCACTGCCCACAGCAATTACATGAAAACATACACAACCTATTACTGTAAGGATGGCTATGCTTTTATAGGTCTATCAGATAAGCTTCAGCTCTACAAGAACCTAAAACTCTATGTGAACAGAGATTATCAATACCATGCTGACACTCATACTCTCAGATATAGTTCTGAAGAGTCTGAAAAGGTGCTGCCCAAAGTTGTTCCAAGGAAGCAAAATATTAGCCTCACAGGACAGAGGTGGGGATCTGCTACTTTTGACAGTTTTGACAGTTGTAGAAGGGATAGCCGTGTTAGGCTCTTATGTCTGATGAAGCGGACTTGATCCACGAAATCCCACATTAAAAAAATACAAAACTTAGTCTTTAAGGTGCCACCACGTTTTGGTCCTTTTTTTACTTTTATTTTGTTTTCACTTATACTACTTTTGACAGTTATTCTTCAAGGATTTTCACTTTTACTTTTGCCTCATAATGGTGTTCCCTTCTCTGCACCACATGCTCCATCACATGCCATTTTGAAGCTAGTCTGCATGTGCCTAAATCAGGGATGAGTAACCTTGAAGTGCGTGGGGGCCATTTCTCACCATCATCAAACTTGCCACAGAAGCCTCAACAAGGGACTAAAACAAGGTGTTTTGCCTTATTTTTAAGGGGAACCCTGGGCCAAAGGCAAAATTCTCCCATTCTTTTAGAGATTATTTTCCTGGATAATTGGGGAGTGCTCTAGGGGCTGCAAAATAGCCACAGGGGCTCCACAAAGTCCACAGGTCACATGATACCCGCCATTGAATAAATGTTCTGCTGGCATATAAAAGCCTTACATTAGTCAGCCTATTCTTAACTATGTGTGTATCAGAACACTGTCTTTTAATGATGTACGCCACCTTTGTATACTCACTGTTTTAATCTTTAAATATTGTCTTTCAACTGATTTTTATTTATTTTATTTATTTATTAGATTTATTTATTTATTTATTTATTAGATTAGAACTGATGTAAACCACCTTGGGTCCTTTTGAAGGAGAAAGGCGGGGTAAAAATGATTTTAAATAAATAAATGTATTCCTTACATTCCCTTGCTCGTTTCAAACTTCATATATCTTTGCAGACCAAACTAGCAAGCACAAGGCTGCTCAGTAGCTGACAATTTACTGGCAGTGTGCAGAAACTACACAGAAAGGGCTGGCCCAATTTAATAGAGAATTACAAGGTGAAACCATTGCTCCTTTTATGGAGGTGAACACTAAAGAATTAGATGAAGTACCAGAAATACATTTCTGTACAGAGCATAGAAAAGTTAGTTTTGGGAATTACAACTTCAAGAACCTCCCAGCTAGCATGGCTACTTGCTATGATGGCAGAGGATTCTGGGTAAAGACGGGCACAAAACGGTTCATCCCAGTTCGTAAAGGCAGCAGCACTCCCCTCCCCCGCCCCCTCTGGCTCAGTCAGCCCCTCACCAGGCCCAGCGTGGTAGCTTCCTGCACCTCCTCAACTGATCTTCCAGTCCAGCCAACAACTGGGGCAGGGAAAAGTCTGTGCTCCTGTTTGTGACTGGAAGATTAGCCGAGTAGGTGGGAAAAGCAACCAAACTGGGTCTGGTGAGTGACTGATTGAATGAGGAGGCAGGGAAGGAGAGCCTTTATGAACTGGGGTGAACCAGTTCATGTTGTTGTTGTTGTTGTTTAGTCGTTAAGTCGTGTCCGACTCTTCGTGACCCCATGGACCAGAGCACGCCAGGCCCTCCTGTCTTCCACTGCCTCCCGGAGTTGGGTCAAATTCATGTTGGTAGCTTCAATGACACTGTCCAACCATCTCGTCCTCTGTCGTCCCCTTCTCCTCTTGCCTTCACACTTTCCCAACATCAGGGTCTTTTCCAGGGAGTCTTCTCTTCTCATGAGATGGCCAAAGTATTGGAGCCTCAGCTTCAAGATCTGTCCTTCCAGTGAGCACTCAGGGTTGATTTCCTTCAAAATGGATAGGTTTGTTCTCCTTGCAGTCCAGGGGACTCTCAAGAGTCTCCTCCAGCACCACAATTCAAAAGCATCAATTCTTCGGCGGTCAGCCTTCTTTATGGTCCAGCTCTCACTTCCATATATCGCTACTGGAAAAACCATAGCTTTGACTATGCAGACTTTTGTCGGCAAGGTGATGTCTCTGCTCTTTAAGATGCTGTCTAGGTTTCTCATCGCTTTCCTCCCAAGAAGCAGGCGTCTTTTAATTTCGTGGCTGCTGTCACCATCTGCAGTGATCATGGAGCCCAAGAAAGTAAAGTCTGTCACTGCCTCCATATTTTCCCTTTCTATTTGCCAGGAGGTGATGGACCAGTGGCCATGATCTTCGTTTTTTTGATGTTGAGCTTCAGACCATTTTTGGCGCTCTCCTCTTTCACCCTCATTAAGAGGTTCTTTAATTCCTCCTCACTTTCTGCCATCAGAGTGGTATCATCTGCATATCTGAGGTTATTGATATTTCTTCCGCCAATCTTAATTCCGGCTTGGGATTCCTCCAGTCCAGCCTTTCGCATGATGTATCCTGCATATAAGTTAAATAAGCAGGGGGACAATATACAGCCTTGTCGTACTCCTTTCCCAATTTTGAACCCATCAGTTGTTCCATATCCAGTTCTAACTGTTGCTTCCTGTCCCACATATAGATTTCTCAGGAGGTAGATAAGGTGGTCAGGCACTCCCATTTCTTTAAGGACTTGCCATAGTTTGCTGTGGTCCACACAGTCAAAGGCTTTTGCGTAGTCAATGAAGCAGAAGTAGAGGTTTTTCTGGAACTCTCTGGCTTTCTCCATAATCCAGCGCATGTTAGCAATTTGGTCTCTAGTTCCTCTGCCTCTTCGAAATCCAGCTTCTACTTCTGGGAGTTCTCAGTCCACATACTGCTGAAGGATTTTGAGCATAACCTTGCTAGCGTGTGAAATGAGTGCAATTGTACGGTAGTTGGAGCATTCTTTGGCACTGCCCTTCTTTGGGATTGGGATGTAGACTGATCTTTTCCAATCCTCTGGGCACTGCTGAATTTTCCAAACTTGCTGGCATATTGAGTGTAGCACCTTAACAGCGTCATCTTTTAAGATTTTAAATAGTTCCACTGGAATGCCATCATCTCCAATGGCCTTGTTGTTAGCCATGCTTTCTAAGGCCCACTTGGCTTCACTCTCCAGGATGTCTGGCTCAAGGTCAACAACCACACTATCTGGGTTGTCCGGGACATCCAGATCTTTCTGGTATAATTCCTCTGTGTATTCTTGCCACCTCTTCTTGATGTCTTCTGCTTCTGTAAGGTCCCTACCATTTTTGTCCTTTATCATGTCCATCTTTGCACAAAAGGTTCCTTTAATATCTCCAATTTTCTTGAACAGATCTCTGGTTTTTCCCTTTCTATTATTTTCCTCTATTTCTTTGCACTGTTCATTTAAGAAGGCCTTCTTGTCTCTCCTTGCTATTCTTTGGAAATCTGCATTCAATTTTCTGCAACTTTCCCTATCTCCCTTGCATTTTGTTTCCCTTCTCTTCTCTACTATTTGTAAGGCCTCGTTGGACAGCCACTTTGCTTTCTTGCATTTCCTTTTCTTTGGGATGGTTTTTGTTGCTGCCTCCTGTACAATGTTACGAGCCTCCATCCATAGTTCTTCAGGCACTCTGTCCACCAAATCGAGTTCCTTAAATCTGTTCTTCAATTCCACTGTGTATTCATAAGGGATTTGGTTTAGATTATACCTGACTAGCCCAGTGGTTTTTCCTACCTTCTTCAGTTTAAGCTTGAGTTTTGCTATAAGAAGCTGATGATCAGAGCCACAATCAGCTCCAGGTCTTTTTTTTTGCTGACTGTATAGAGCTTCTCCATCTTTGGCTGCAGAGAACATAATCAATCTGATTTTGGTATTGCCCATCTGGTGATGTCCATGTGTAGAGTCGTCTCTTGTGTTGTTGGAAAAGAGTGTTTGTGATGACCAGCTTGTTCTCTTGACAAAACACTATTAGCCTTTGCCCTGCTTCGTTTTGAACTCCAAGGCCAAACTGACCTGTTGTTCCTTTTATCTCTTGACTTCCTACTTTAGCACTCCAGTCCCCTATAATGACAAGAACATCTTTCTTGGGTGTCAGTTCTAGAAGGTGTTGTAAGTCTTCATAGAATTGGTCCATTTCAGCCTCTTCAGCATGGGTGGTTGGTGCATAAACTTGGATTACTGTGATGTTGAAAGGTCTGCCTTGAATTTGTATTGAAATCATTCTATCATTTTTGAGATTGTATCCCAGTACAGCTTTTCCCACTCTTTTGTTGACTATGAGGGCTACTCCATTTCTTCTATGGGATTCTTGCCCACAATAGTAGATATTATAATCGTCTGAATTGAATTTGCCCATTCCCGTCCATTTTAGTTCACCGACACCCAGGATGTCAATGTTTATTCTTGCCATCTCCTGTTTGACCACATCCAACTTACCAAGGTTCATAGATCTTACATTCCAGGTTCCTATGCAGTATTTTTCTTTGCAGCATCGGACTTTCCTTTCACTTCCATGCACGTCCACAGCTGAGCGTCCTTTCGGCTTTGGCCCAACCACTTCATTAGCTCCGGAGCTACTTGTACTTGTCCTCCGCTCTTCCTCAGTAGCATGTTGGACGCCTTCCGACCTGAGGGGCTCATCTTCCAGCATCATATCTTTTAGCCTTTTGTTTCTGTCCATGGAGTTTTCTTGGCAAAGATACTGGAGTGGCTTGCCAGTTCCTGCTCCAGGTGGATCGCGTTTAGTCAGAACTCTCCACTGTGACCTGTCTGTCTTGGGTGTCCCTGCACGGCATAGCCCATAGCTTCTCTGAATTACTCAAGCCCCTTCGCCATGACAAGGCAGCAAGCCCATCTCTAATTCTGGGAGTTGTAGTGTCCAAAACTAACTTTTCCAAGCACCATGTCTGCAATCCTAATGCTGCTCTTACATACAAAGCCTCTGCTCTCACCTTCAAGAATACAGTAATAGTGTGCCTATCCCTCCCACAATTGTTCCCAGGAATGCTCAAGTCACAGCAAATAAAGTATTTTTTTACTGTATCCAGGAGAGTGCAATTCTGCTGCATCTTCAGCTGGGATTCTACTTTGCAATCTAGAACAGTAGTTCCCAACCTTAGGTCCCCAGATATTCTTGAACCAAAACTCCCAGAAGACTTAATCACTAGCTGTGCTGGCCAAGATTTCTGGGAGTTGTAGTGCAAGAACATCTGGGGACCCAAGGTTGGGAACCACTGATCTAGGTGGAAACTGCTTTGTTTGCAATACTGCAGTCACTTACATTAACTTTACTTAATTACTTATTTCATATGCTAGCTTTTCCCCAGAACTGGGACCCAACACAGTTTACAGGGTAATTAACTTAGCTTTCTCAAAAGTGATAGATAGGACTGCTAATGGCCCAGGGTCTGCGGAGGGGGCATTCTGTCCTACTACTCTGAGGTGAAGCATCTCTCTTGCTTGGACAAGAATCGTTCTTCATTACTGGTTTTTTTCTGTTCCCAGTAGAACTGACCTACTCTCAGAGGAATTTTAATGCAAAAACTACAATATTGTTTCATGGCCAGAGTAATGCACAATGTAGAGCTCAAATCAGACAAATCTCTTCTTGGTCATACAAAGCTTCAGGTATGTGCTTTTCCAATGGCTTGTGTTCTGTGTAAATACAGAGGATGTCCTGTTAATTCCTTAACTATCTTCTCTGGAAATCATATAAGCAAATGTATCCTAGCATCTTCTATTATCTGTATCTGCTCACTGTGCATGCAGATTATGGGGAAAGTGCTGTTCGTTGTAAGAAAGGGAAGACATTCCTGAGTGTTATGGAAAGGGAACATCAGTATTATCTACATTCTTCAGATTACTTTGCCTGCATGGTACTGATAATAGATATCATGAAATTAGGTCTCAATGGTCTTTCTTGTCATTTCTCTATATTCTGGGGGGGGGGGGGTTTGAACGTGAACCTTCCTGCTTTGCCTCTAGCACCACTACTCCTCCATATCCACATTCGGGTATAATGTCTGAATTACTTGTAAAGAAGGTGTCCACATAGGATACAATGGCCTGTTTCCTGTTCATTGTGAGTGATGCATAATGTTCTCCCGTGCAGCTTGTACAATCCCTGATGCTGCGTTCTGCTGCAGTGCAGCATGGGAGAGACTGGATGCCCTTGTGCTTACTTTAATTGATGTGGGGTGGGGTAGGTGACTGCAAGAGAGAACTTTCATCAGCCCTGAGCAGATCTCCCTCATTGTTTTCAGTGAGGCATTATACCTGTGCAAAGATTTAGTGGACCAAAAGTGAAAAATCCCTATCAGTCACACAACTGATCGCTATTAAGACTAGAAGGAGCAACAGAATTCTGACCACTGTACGTAAGTTTAAATTCTGTGACTGATACCCCACTTTTTAAAAAAATTGGAAGAGTCAACAACACGATTAATTTATTATTATTATTATTTCCCCACATAAACATTAGGAGCTGGCAGAAAGGAATTTAAAAGAAAACAAAAGCTGCAATCTCATAAACTGCCAGCAGACAAAATGTAAAAGAAGGTCTAAACTTGATGTTTAGCTTGTTATATTCAACTATGTTTTCAGAAAAGTGACTTATAAATTCAAATAAAAACACTGTTTTGTATATTTGTTTTCAGCACTTTTGAAATAGATTTTGTTGGGTCCAATGCAGGTCACACAACATATATTCCTTGAACTCTTAAAGCTTGCTGCTGTGGAAGAAATGAAAAAATGTGTTTGATCACATCTGATCCTTCAGCAGACAAGGAAGAAGAGCAAAGAACACAGACTCATACAACAGGCATCATCTGTTCTCAAGCAGCATTTTAATACCTGTTTCTTAAGAAACTGTGATTTTTCAGGCTGCTCTCCTCCCCCTGTGCTCAGGCTCTTGGTGATGTTTGACACCCATTTCAGCAAATCCCCGGCCTTCTCAACATGTTCTTTCTTTTCCTCTTCTACTGACTTCTGATGAACAATGGGCATTGCAAAGATATGTACATTGTAAAATGCTGTAACATTAACTTTTTGCCACACAAGAAACATAAGAATCTCCGTTTTACTAACAAAGATGGCAGAATTTGGAGATATTTTATTTTATTTTTAAATCCCAGTTACCACTATATTATTCTAATGCAGTTTTTTAAAAAATGTTAACAGTTTTTAAGAGGCAGTAAGTAACCCAAGTGATGCATTCTAAAAAAATGAAAATAGTTATTATGATACATATTAACACATTTGTATATACATTTAATAGAACTTACAGTACTAAAACCTCCTGGACACCATCACATAGGCAAAACCTAAATAAGTATTTGCATGTAGAACTCTTTAAACTGTGGCCTTTCTATCAGATGTACACCCAAACCTGGATAGCATGCTGTGAGTTTACTAGAATTCATTCATATAAAAATATTCAAAACAGTTTTTTCAGTTAATAATAGCATTTCACTAGTTTGTTATTTAAGACGTATGAAATGTGATGTAAGAATTACCATATTTTAATAATTTTATCACCAATCCTATTGCTGATTTCAGTTTTCAATCTTAAAAAAACATTCAAAGCATCATGAAACAAAACAATGGAGAAAAAATGGGGATAAAATTAATCATGTATTAGAAGTCTCGGTTTCTCCCTCTGAAATGTCCACAGTCAATGTTACTACTAAATTCATGCAGCTTACTTAGTATACAACGCTAAATATATTTACTAGGAAGTGGTTCCACTGATCACTGCAGTCTGACTTCCAGAAAAAGCATTTTCTAGGATTGTACTGTTAAAAGAACATTAAATCTTTTAACAAACTTCACACCAGATCATGCTAAACTCTGCACCTGCAAGTGTGCATCGTTTCAATTATATTTATTTATGACACTGAACTATGAACTCTTTTTGCAAGCTTACTTACATCCATGTTGCTGATTACATAAACATGAACCACAACCCGTGTTAAGCTGAATGCAAGCACTCAGGTGTCACTGCCTTCAATGAAAGTGTTTAATGTGCTCGGTTCCCTACTCAGTTCCCTAGTCATATTTTTTGTGTTCAGGATTGTATTGCATCTTATATGCTGACATGAATGCAACAGGACAGTGCTTTACTTTTGAATACTTTTAGAAATCAGCTGGAATGACATCAGATTCACCCTCCTCACAAAAAACCTCAGAACAAAACATACTGTCATCATAACGATCCCATTTTTACACACAGTAAGTTGCTGGTATCATTTTTATAAATCAAGAACACATTTCAGTCATATTTTAAGTATAAATAGGTCCCAAAGATTTCAGTAAGGGAGAGGTGAAGTATTCAAGCATATCTTGAAATGAAAGCACTGGGACATAAAAGGGTTCAATGTTGATGAAACTGTAGATCAGTGGTTACATGCATTAAGTAGCACTAAATATGGAGTATACAAAAGAATACAGAAGCAAAGCCAAAGAGCTTTGCTCTACTGAAAAATAGGTCCAATATTTCCTCAGATAATTCACAGGGAACAATTGAAATTATAAAACTTGCAGCACAATTCTACATATGTCTTTCAGAAGCATACCCAGTTGAATTATATAGGGCTTACTCGCAGTTAAGTGAATCCAGGATTGCTGCCTTCCATTGCTGACTTATTATTGTGAGGAAAAATAAAGCCTAGAAATTCCTGAGGAAATAAGTTCAGCTGCTTCTAGCAATCGCAGCCCTGTGTGGCAGTCAAAAACAGATTTGTCCAGAGCTTCTTTGTATGTCATTTTCTTTCTTGTCTTAGGGCACGTAATACTTTTTAGGTAGAATTTGTCATCTTTCATTTTTGTAGCAGTCACAGCATCGATGATGCCACTCCTAATAGCTTCTTCCATTGACAATCTAGAATGGGATTTGGGATCTATCAGCCCACCAGTTAAGTGCTGATACTCTAGGCAGCGAGTGCCCATTTCTTTGTCTAGGACATTTATATCCATTGCTTCAACCACCGACATAATACTCTTTGATATGGGGTGAACGATCCCTGTAAAGACCAGTTCACACTGCTGGATGTGCTTAGCGCACACCTCATCTATCAGCTCTCTATGCAGGGCCTCGGCCACACTATATCTCTTCCCAGTAAAGGGATCAATTATACCCCCTGTACCGGCTTGTGCTTCGAGGCACCTCAGTGTTGTGGTTCTGTCCACCAGGTTTTTTCGGGAAGCTTTCAGTACAGGTATTCTTTCATTTGTCTCAGACAACCAGATTCCAGCAATGGGACTGTTCAGATCTGTGCGGGGTTTGGAATTGCTCAGCAAAATGTCTCCAAACTCATTGACTGTAATTTGCCTTTCCTTGTATTTACTGAGCAATGTTCTGTCAATTTTATCATCAGCGAGTGCCTCATCAATATTGAACTGCATCCCTGTTTTCAGATCTGTCAGCACAAGATAAGAGTTCCCATGGGAATCAAAACACGTGGTTTCTTTCCACTGAAATTCCTGTCCTGAGAGCTCAAGGTAGGTGCTTTTGTCTATCACAGCTTTTTTATAAGCCTCATAGGAGGTCATTTCAGCCCCTGTTTTAATGTCAACAACAGATATTTTATGTATTTTTTCTGCAGAAGGAGTGGTTATTCTTCTCTCCCCAACAGGAAGTAAAAAGCATTTACTATCTATATCAAACAAACACAGCTTCAGCAAATCACTATAATACATGGCTTGTCTAGTATTGGGATTCTGAAAGCATTTTTTATTGCTGGAAGGCTCATGTAAAAAATTCAAAACAGTGTTATTCAGCAAGCCCAGCTGTACTGCAATTTCAGGAAGAACACGGACACTTCGCACAGGGTCAATAACCCCTCCAGTTGCAATCTGAGCTTCAAGAATATTTTTGCCTTTTTGCCTTTCCAAGACTCTATTCTCGATTGCTTGATAGACAGACAGCCTTCTCCCAGACCACATATATCCCAAGACTGCTAATTCCGCCTCAAGAAGCCTACCTTTGTACTCTTGATCTACAAATCCCTTGATAACTGAATCATCAACAGAGTATTTCTGACCTGTTGTAGGATCAATGATGAAACCAGTGGCAGCCTGGGCTTCTAACAATGTTAACACTGATGCTTTTTCAATTACTCTTTGCTTAGCTGCAGAAGCAAATGAGATCCTGTCTTTGCCATTTTCAATGTACAGTCCAGCTATGGCAGTTGGCTTTGTCAAAAAAGTCTCAAGATTTTTTTGAACCTCGGCCAGAGCCTTCTTCCCTGTATGGAGTTGTTCAGCTGTGCTCATGTCTAGAAGTGTAACTTCAATCAACTGCTTGGCAGTTACATCATGTCGGAGACCTTGAAATTTGATATTATCATATTCAGAAGGAATTATATCAACTTCCTTGGCTTGCCTTTCCTCTGTAACTGAACTCATCCTTGACAAATCTTCAATCCTAAATCCTTCCGATGATCTGTATCCCTCAAGCAGTCTTCCTTCGTTCCCAAATTTCTTGCCAGTTTCTTGATCTAATGTAGCCACTTCAACATGTACACCATACTGATTGTTGTTCACTATCTGCAAATAGGAATTTTTTGAAATAATGAAGGGAGTTCAGTTTAGAAAGCAGTATGACATTAGTCCACACGGAGTGTGGGAATGCAGAATATGAACAATAAACACTGAGAATCGATCAAATTTATTAGCTATGTCAATATGGAAGATGTCTGAACAAGGAAGTTCAAAAAACGGAAAGATGAATAGAAACATAAAATAGAATGTGTAAAGAGGACACCACACTTGAATTACACCAGGTTATAATTAATGTCTGTATTGTGTCTGGGAACTCAGGAAATGAATAGGGCTGTAGCCAAAATGGGGCCACTGAGATATTTTTTTAAAAAGGGAACTCTATGCTTGCAGACATACAATTTTTGAAAACTCAAAGACGAACAAAAATCTTCAAAAGGTACATCCAGTAATGATTGAGCATGCTCTGCAGTCATGAGCTATAAAGTAATCATTCAAAGAATGGAAAAGGAACATGATGGAGAACAAGAGTGAGTGCCTGGCCAAACCCCTGAACAGAAACACTCTTCTTAAGAGGGAAAACTGCTATATTTTGCAGCAAGCCCCACTTATACGTAGGATTTAACTTGTGTTCTTCTGCCCTGCCTTTAGGGAAATTTATGTCCATCTTAAAAGTAGCAAACCATGCATATATGCATAGTGCAGTAGAGATAACTCTTGGGTTTCTATAGACCAAATTAACTTATCTGAGGTTTTCACAGGCTCTTTGTGAAAGTAGACTCACCTACTGTGTAATTCACAGAACAGATACATAAAAAATTTGCTACACTGGAGCAACAATACAGAGAGCCATTGGATAGACCTATATATATATTTTCTTCCACCCTGTATCTTATTGAAAATATAGGCCTAGAATCCCCTGAAATGTTGGGGAAATACATGTGGAGAAAAAATTGAAAAAATGTTTAAGAATATTTTTATATTGTTTCATCAAATAAGATGAAAACAAAAATATAACAGAAAAATGTTAAAGAACCTTAAAGAATAGAGAGCAAAACCCAGCAACATCAAGTTGTATGATGTACCTCCAACGGCTGCAGGTGATTCCCTAATCCCATTTCATAACTGCCATCATGTCGTGAACCAAGGAATTTGCTGTTTCTCAGTTTATCTATTTCTGATATTCTTGAGAGAGGATTGTTCTTATCAATGGTTATCTCAAGCTCTGTGCTTGTCTGGGATACATACTGGGAGTAGGACTGTTGGCTGATCCCATCTTCCAATGGGCGGCTTATTCCAGACAGTTGGAATGGCTTCTCTCGTGGCAAGGAATCAGCAGCAACCATTTGCAATTTCTGTCCAACAAGCTGTTCAGATTTACAACCTGGACTGCTTATTTCAATTTGTCTTCTTCTTAATAAAGGGGAAGTAGCCGTACACAGGTTACGTTGTTCAAATTCTCTTGGGGAAGTGTCTCCCATGTAACTAAAGCCACTTCCCTTCCACCCAAAGTCTAATTGTACATTTCTTTTGTTGATCTCATTCTGAAACATACGCAACTGATTGCCATGCTCCCTTTTCTGCATATCTATCTGGTGTTTCAAGTTCTCTATTGTTCGCTTCTGCATTTGCAATTCTTCCTCTAGTTTGCGATATTTCTGCAAATATTCCATTTCAGCATGTTTCCCTTGTTGTAACTGCTCACGACATTTCTGAAGTCTGTCTTGCAGCTCTTCAATCTGAATCTTATACATTCTGATATTTTCTTGAGCCATATGCCTTTCTTGCTGTAGAGTGATACATTCCATCCTTATGCCTGATATGTCATTTTCCGCAATGTTATGGGATTCCAGGAGTTTTTCAAATTTCTTTCTAAACTCTTCTGCAGAATGCTTAAACTTAATTGACTCCTCCTGCAGCAAAGACATCTTTTTGCGTGCCACTTGTTCATCTAAGGACTTTTGGTGGAACTCATCTTGCATCTTTTTCATTTTGTTGTTCAGTTCTTGGATATGGGCTTGTTGTTGCTGGATTTTCTGCTCACTCATCTTCATTTCCATGCTGACTGTACTCAACTGAGCACTTAAGTTCCTTATCTCCATCTCAGCATTCATGCTGTAGGCATTCTCCTTGTCACACTTCTGCTTAAATTCATTGGCCGTATCTTTTGTTTTTATTAACTCATCTTCCAGTTTCTTAATTTTATCCAAGTGCTCTTGTTCAATTATTATCTGTCTGTGCAGTTCTTCATTTGTTACGCGTAGTTGCTCTTTGAAACTCTCAACCAGAGCTATTAATTCATCGTTTTTCCTGTCAATAATTTGTCTTTCAAGAACTATCTTCTCTGATTCAGTCCGCACTTCAGTCATCATTATTTTGGTTTCACTATTCCATCTATTAAGCTCTTCAACCTTTTGTTTCAGTTTTTCTACCTGGTGATTACTATCTGCTAAGTCATCCTTCAGCCTTTGAATAATAAATTGGTTTTCTTTTTCTTCTTTTGTCTTCTGAAGCAATTGTTCCTGCATCTTTCTGAATTGTTCCTGCAAGTTACTTGCTTCTCCTCTGCATGAAATAGTTTTCTGTTCAGCGACCAATTTTTCTTGCTGAAGGGAAGTGATTTGTGAATTTAACTGCTTAACAGTGATTTCCATTTGTGTTTGCGTTCTGGTCAGTTCCTCCAGCTCCCTCTTTAGCTGCACTTTCCCCCTTTGAAGTAACCTTAGCTCTTCCTGATATTTCATGTTTATTTTTTTCAGCTCCACGGCTTCTTGCATTACTTCTTCTGCCTTGCTTGTGGTTTTCTGCAGCTGCCTATCAAGTTCCTTCAGTTGCTCCAGGTATCCTTGTTCTACAACTTCTTTCTGATCTAGCTCTATTTTAAGGCGCCTTAGAGAAATATTGGCATCATCTAGTTTTTCTTTCAATAAGCGAGCCTTTTCTTCAGAGGATGCATTCTGTAGCTCAAGTTCATTCAGCTCATATTTTAAATCTTTAATAATTTTTTCAGACTTTCTGTTGGCAAGTGTTAGCTCATCTACCAGTTTCTGCAGTTCCTCTACATTTTTTATTTCTTGTTTTTCTTTGAAAATGTCTGAACATGTTGCTAACAGAGTTTCTCTTCCTATTAAGGTAATTTGCTTTCTAACTTCAGTTATTTCCTTTTCTCTGAACTTGTTTTTTCCTAGACTACCCTGACATTCAAGGTCTTGCTCCATCTCCTTAATTAGTTTCATAAGCTTTTCTTCTTCTGCAGTCTTCCTCTTCAGCTCTTCCATTAATGCTTTCTTTTGCTGCTCCAAATCTTGAAGATTTGTGTCCTTCCTCCTTAAATGCTCTTCAAAAGTCTTTCTCGCCAGGTCACTTTCCTCTAACTGAATTCTGAAAGCCCTGAGGTTTTCTTCAACTAGGCTTCTTTGAACCTCAGCTTTCAAAGTGAGCTGTTTTAAATGTTCTAACTCCTGCTCTGCAGCTTCCTTCTCCTGAGCAACATCATCCAGTTCCATGCGGAGTCGCTTTGCCTCTTGTTCAGCCTTGGCTTTCTGGACAGAAATCTCTTCTATTTTCTTCTGCTGTTTCTTGAATTCTTCCTCAGCAACTTCCTTTGCTTTTGGAAGTTCCTGTTCCAGTTGGAACTTCTGTCTCCTCAATTCCGCTAACATCTCTTCAAGTTCATTTATCCTTTCCATAAGCTTTCTGTTTTCATTTACTACTGCTTTTTGCTGCTGTTCCAGATCAGAATATTCATTACGTACAAGTGCCTCCTTATTCTTTAGGATCTGGAGGGGGAAAAAAAGATATGAGAAACATTATAATCTATTATTTCAAAATGTAATATTGGAAATAATGTTGCAATTTTAATGCATGGTTACATACTTACAAATTGCCTCTACAGCTAATCAGCAGCACAGATCGAGCGATTCCCACCACCACTGACACCTTCAGAAAGCCACCGTTAGTTAGAGGAAAGAGAAAGCTGCACGAAGAGATTCACCAAGGGAAGTCCTCAAGAAGGCTTGCTTATAGGATAACAGCCATTCCATGGTTTGAAGGTGACCAAAAAGTCTGACCAAAAGTCTGCTTGCATGTGTCCTTGCTGCAAAACTACAGAGCAACTTCTCAGCGAAGAACATCATGCAAGATAAAAACCCTCAGCATTTTATGGTTAGTTGAGTAAGAAAAGAGAGTTGTAGTGCCTGTGATATCACATGGTACAATCAGATGTTTGAAGTTCATAAAAAACAAAATCATTACCCAGAAACCCCACTTAACTGAATCACAGGGAAACTATGTCCTTCAAAAACAATTAGTGTTTATGCTCTTCTGCTAGTCAAATTCTTAGCTCTTATTTAAATTATTTTCTGAACATAAGCCACAGGTAAGATGCTTTTCTTCTAAAACAAGACTAGCACAAATAATGTTGTGGTTTTTTAACTTCTATTTTCTTCAACTGCTATTAACCTACAGAGATGCTAATGCAAAGGGAGCTTTATTTTCTACTTATTTCCTACTAGATGGTATTTTAAAAACCCTACAGTTTAATGAAGCCTGATTGATCTCTCATGACTGCAAATAACATACACCTGCATATTATATAAGATCATTTAATACTGTACAGCTGAGAATTAAAAAAAATCATAGTAAGACTTTCACCTGAACAGCAATCACACTGATCCACAGTGCAAATATGCAGACAGGAAGTTTCTTTGTCAGGAAAGCATTGATCATGGATCAGACAGGCATGATCATTACCAAACTAAAAGTTGCAATATCTGAAGTAAGCCATCCGAAATCATTGAGACTAAAGTCTGATTTCAGTTAGTAGAAGAAGTCTGGATCCGAACTACTGCCAAACAGATCTGAACATCTGAACAAACCAACTCTATATCAGTTTGTTTTAATCTTGAAACTGTTGAATGAGTTCTCCCCCAGCTGAATCATAAAGACAACTTCAAATGATAATTAAGAAAAATTCTGAAATTTTACTGTATAAATTTTATAATACTTTGATTTGAAGTGTTATTTGTATAATAATACCCTCTTTTCCCCTTTCGCTCTCTCTTCTGTTTGGTCTGTCCCTTCTAAGCTCAACATTCCTTCAAAGAATGCTTATATGCAACATCCCCTCTAATTTTCTGCTTAGCACTGGGCAGGTTCCCCATCCCCATGCACGAGGTTCCTGCCATGACCAAAGCAAATGAGCAGCAACACTGGTTTGACAGTATGGCACCGATGTAGCACTGCATAGCCATGCAGCTTATAGGGAACATTGCTTATATATTTGGTTTTCCTCACATCCTCCCACATTATCTTATTCAAGACGTTTTGAACCATCATCCAACTGTTGAATTCAACTCAAACACTGAATTTACATTTTTATTGGCACTGCTTTACATCATAGTAGGATTCAATCTCCACAGTTCTGACGCACTCTAGATAACCTATGGTGTTTTCCTTAGAAATGACATAGAAACAAAATGTGTTTCCTTAGCCTACAGCATTTATTTGCTTTTAATTTATAAAGTCTTTTTGATGGGATTGGTATTTTAAAACTGCATATATAAAGGTGTATGGGCTGAAATCCTGGTGCTTTGTTATACATGTGGAAAGCAAATGCGTAACATTCAGTCTCTAGTTGACAAGTCCCCGCCAGGATCTTGAGCGTGCACTACACAGGCATGCGTGTCCCCAAGATTCCCAGAAGCAAGTCATTAACTGGCAGCTAGAAGAAACTGAATGTTTTATAATTTGCTTTCTGAATATATAACAAAGAAACAAGATTCCAGCCACTGTAAGTAATAATTTCCACCATCTTCATCAAAAACCATACTGAAACATGTTTTAATTTTTCCCCGCACTGGTTTCAAGTATCCTGGACACTTCCCCCCCCCCCCCATCTATAATTCACTTCTCATGATTTACTTCTTCCAGTATTGCTTCCTCATTTTAACAATATTCTGAGACAACATTCTTCTGGGCAATAATCTTTATTTGGGCTCCCAGTTTTGTTCACTTTGATGGATGCCTAAGGAGTAATTTCTTACTTTCTGACTTTCCTTATTTCTCAAACTCAGTTCTCCATGTCCGCCTGTTTTCCCCTGCAATGAAAATAGTCTTCGAGGCTTTTTTAAGCCTCTGGGCTGCAAGGTCGAAAGACCAGCAGTTCGAATCCACGCAACGGAGTGAGCTCCCGTCGCTTGTCCCAGCTCCTGCCAACCTAGCAGTTCGAAAGCATGTAAAAATGTGAGTAGATAAATAGGTACCACCTCGGTGGGAAGGTAACGGCGTTCTGTGTCTGGTCGTGCTGGCCACATGACCACGGAAAGTGTCTATGGACAAACGCTGGCTCTACGGCTTGGAAACGGGGATGAGCACCGCCCCCTAGAATTGGACACGACTGGACATTTGTCAAGGGGAACCTTTACCTTTACTATGCACCTTCACCCATTTGTATTTTTTTCTCTCTCACTTCTATCTCTACCTTCCTAATCATGCCAACAGACAGGATGAATTTGATTTAAATCACAATTTAAATAGAAAAACCATGATTGAAATGGTGATTTAAATCGTTTGATTTTTGAAAAATCATTGATTTTTATCCACCCTGCCATCAGCAAATTTATTTTCCTTTATAATTGCAGAATGAGTACAAGCCCAATTCTAAAATTCTCTTGCTCTACATCACACATCACAGGAGTCACACAAAATCACTGCTTGTATGTGGCTCTCTCTCTTTATCATGTTTCTCACTGCTGTTCAGATGGAAATCATTAGCTATATAGTTTTAAAAGCAAGAGTTTTGTATTTTCAGCACTGTCTGATCTCTATTATTGCTAACAATCTCTTCATATTGATATCTTCCACATTATACTGCTTTCCAAAAGGTCAGAAATTTCACTTACTTATTTGTGCAAATCTCAAGAGCATATTCATTTAAATTCATATTAAAACGAATCAAAACTTTGCTTTCATATTAAAAGTACCCTGTTACACTTAGTTAATGCATGGTAGTGATTAATGGTATAAAACAGCCACAGTCCAGAGAGATCAACATGCAAACCTATTTGCATGCACATATTTGAGTCCATTTCTCACAGATGCTGTGCTTACAGAAGTCTCAAATCAGTTCTTAATCTCACACAGTTTAAAAATTATTTTGAGATTTGGAACACAATAGATACGGCTGATACATTTTATTTTCCTGCAACCCCACACTGTCAGAAATGCAAAAAAGAACTCAGGGAAGGACTTCCTTTCACTGGCTTTTCTGTCCCATGGTGATTTTTATAAAGACCTAACAACCTACAACAGAATGTTAGCAAACTACAACTGCATGAATTATTATGCAAACCTGTACGATGGACGGTCTAAGGAGGTTCCATGCCAGTGTCACTGATATAGTCATACAATAGGCGACTCCATCCTGCTTTCATATATACTATCATTATTTCATGAAGTATTGTACGCAATGAGTATCCATCACCTACATTTCCACTTAAATGTATACTTGTTAATTTCTTGTATTACTTTGTCTCTGACAATATCTGTGTCACTTACCTCTTCCTCTTCTAGCCTTTTCAATGAGTCACCAGCAAACTTGATATATTGAGTCATCAACGTTACCAAAGCTGTATAACGTGTCCGTAAATCCATAAACTGCAGTGAAACACAGATGAAGAGTACTTATTATGCTAAAGTAGAATGTCATGAAGAATTTTTAGAACAAAAGAAATAATGAAGTATGTATTTTTGAAGGCTTTCACGGCCGGGATCCGATGGTTGTTGTAGGTTTTTTGAGCTGTCTGGCCGTGTTCTTGAGGTTTTTCTTCCTAACGTTTCACCAGTCTCTGTGGCCGGCATCTTCAGTGGACAGGAGTCAGAACTCTGTCTGTGCTCTGGTGCAGTTTGTGGGATAGTTGAGTATTTATAGCTGTGGGATCAGCTTTTTGTCCTCTTCAGGAGATTGGGTGATTATGGTGATCAGAATGTTTTTTGTTGTGGGTGTATTGTTGTGATAACAATACACAACAATGTACTGTACCATGAGCAACAACTAATACATATTTATAAACATGGGACCAACACTTCATCAATATAGCAGTGGAATTTGGACTTTTAAAAAAGTTAATATCTTAAGATATACCTAACCAGCTTAAACATAGCAGAGAGTCATATGGCAGGGAAGGCCTGATTCATATGAAAAGCTTGCCCTCCAACTTCAGTAATTCTGATGCCTTGGATGTAACAAGAGAAGTACAACCACAACTCTCCTGCCCAAGCCTGAAAGTGCTAATGAATGCCAGGTTAGTCAATAATTATTAACAATTTAATTTTGGCAGAACATGCTGGTGTGACTTAGTATTTATGGCCTCGACTTTGAATATTTTAAAGATGGTTTTAAAAACTCTTCTTTGTCCACTTGTTTTCTTCTATGTTTGAGCTGCTTCAAGATAAAATTATGATTGACTTCTTTGCCCTAATGTTGGAGTATCTTATTTGCTGGCCTACATTCTTAAAAATTACAGGCTGCTGCTCTTACATAATTGCTTAATTGATTTGGATTTTTATGGTATATTACACATTTTTATGTATATTAATGTGAAATGCCTTGGGAAGACTTGGTTTTAAAAGACAGAGTAAAATAAATATATGAATAAACAAACGAAATTACCTCCTGGATAATAAAATCCGAGGAGCTCTGCATTCTTCGGCGTTTCACAGGAGATTTTTGCTGGGAGTCAACCATGGCTCTATATGTCATTGTTTGCAACTCATAGTCCTACAGAAAAGAAACAAAAATTAGGAAAAGTTGCAACTTATTTGTCCTGTGTTGAGAGTCCTTGTGATATATAAACACATGTTAGTACTAGGGAACACTAGGATAGTATAGCCTGAGAAGCTTGCTACTTTAGTAATTCTGATGCCCTCCCTGCAGCAGCCACAGCCACAGCATATGCCCACTGTTTAACTCAGATGATAACAAAGCAAGCAGGGCAGGGAAATGCAGCTGTTTACAGGTTGTTCCATGTTGCTCTGGTAATGTGCAGAGTTTCCACTTGAATGACAACAACTATCGGCCATGCCAACACCTGACTGAGATCATTTAGTCCAGTGTGAGTGTATATCATGTGACATGTTCAGCAGCAGGATAAAACTTGCTGTTTGTATATTAAGTAAAGCTTGCATTTGTACAGAGGATAAGAATTGGAGAATAACACATATTTACGCAAACTACTGAAGCTTTACCTTTACTGCAGCTGAATATTGTTCTGCGTGTTTCTGGCATTCATCTAGTTTATTTTGTTTCATCTCAATTTCGGACACTAGCATCTGTAAAAGAAAGAAAGAAAAATCCGTATGTCACAATAGTCTATGCAACTTTTCCTTCTGTCTTAAAGGCTGACATCTGTCTTCCTGAAAGCTATATTAGACTCAATTTCATATTAGACTCAATTTCATACATGAATCAAACATGGGTTTGTCTCTAAAAAGCAAGTTTGTTTTTCTCCAACCATCTTTCTTGTGAAGCATTTTTGTCTGAGCAAGAAAAAACTAGGGATGGGGTGGTGCACTACTCTCTTCAATGACTGGAAGGAAAAACACAATGGATTCACAATGTCTTGTGGCATCTTAAAGACAGAGAGGTTACTTACCTGTAACCATAGTTCTTCGAGTGGTCCTCTGTGAATCCACACAAATGGGTTTTACTGTGCCTGCGCAGGACTCCTCGGAATATTCTAGAGCTTAAAAAGACGTAATTAGTAGGACGTTGCCACGTGGCGTGCATGCTCCGCCCGCCCGAAATACCTCAGTTCTGGAATGTCCACCACTGTCAAGGCTCTGACTCCAACAAGCTCAAGACACCAAGTGACGGACAGCGGGGAGGATGGGCGGGATGTGTGGATTCACAGAGGACCACTTGAAGAACTATGGTTACAGGTAAGTAACCTCTCTTTCTTCTTCGTGGACTCTGTGAATGCTCACAAATGGGTGACTAGCAAGCTCACTTGCCGGAAGGAGGGCCGTCACGCCAACAATGAAGTCAGCACAGCCCTTCCAAAACTTGCTTCCTTCTTGGCCCTGATGTCAAGACGATAATGCATCACAAAAGTCGAGGGTGTAGACCAAGTGGCCGCTTGACAGATGTCAGGGACCTCAACGCCACGCAACCAAGCTGTAGAAGTTGCCATAGCTCTCATGGAATGTGCCTTTAGTACCTCTGGCAGAGTCTTGCCTGCCAAGTCATAAGCTAAAGTAATAGCAGAAACAATCCACCTCGAAACTGTCTGCGAGGAGGCAGGAGAGCCTTTTCGTGGGCCATGGAAGCATACAAAGAGTCTAGGAGAAGTGCGAAATTCCTTAGTCCTGGAAATATAAAATGCTAAGGCACGACGAACATCGAGGGAGTGGAGCATGCACTCAACATCAGAAGAGGGATTTGGAAACAACGTCGGAAGGATTAACGGTTGATTAACATGAAAATCTGAAATCACCTTGGGAAGAAAGGATACATCTGGATATAGTACAACCTTGTCTGGGTAAAATTGAATATAAGGGGCATCAGCTCGAAGAGCAGACAGCACGCTTGCTCGACGTGCAGAAGTTATAGCCACATGGAACAAAGTCTTGATGGAAAGAAGTTTGAGATGCGCAGAGGCCATGGGCTCAAACGGAGGACGAGCGAGTGCACGGAGAACAACTTGGAGAGCACTGCGGAAGTGGAGGCCGTGTAGGTGGGCGCATGTTCCGTAAACCTCTCAGAAATCTTTTCAAGGTAGGATAAGAAAATAAACGAGAGGCCTCAGACCCCACAGGTTGATACGAAACTATAGCAGAAATATAAACGTTCAACGTTGAATGAGCCAAACCTTGGTCAAACAGATAACGAAGGAACTTGAGAAGGGTGTCCAAGGAAACTGGAACCGTGGGCAATTTCCGCGATGCAGCAAATTTGGTGAAAGCGTTCCACTTATACGAATATAATAATTGAGTAGAGGGCTTCCTAGCCCTATCTAGAACTTCAGCCACGGTGGGGGAATTCTCCACGCTGTATAGAGAGTTGAGGTTGGGATGACAAATTCGGCCTTCGTCCTGAGTCAGAAGGGACGGTTGAAGAGGTAATCTCAGGAAGTCGGTAGCCATGGCTCTGAGAGTGGTGAACCACGGTTGTCGAGGCCACCATGGTGCTACTAGAATGGCATCGGAGCTCAGCTAACGGAGCCTGACTATCGTTCGCTGGATGAGAGGAATGGGCAGAAAGAGATAAAGAAGGCTGTCGCCCCAGTCCACCATGAAAGCGTCGCCTAGAGAGTTGTGAAAGTTCTTGGAGCAGTGGACAGCCCGAAGGGGAAGGCACAGATTTGGTAAGCCCTGTCCATGAAGAGGAAACGAAGATACTTGAAGTGACGTTCGTGGATGGAAATATGGAAATACGCATCTTGTAGATCTACGACCACAAACGTTTGGAGAAAGCAATGGAATAACAGATTCTAGGGTGACCATGCGAAAACGTCTCGGACGGATGTAGGTGTTGAGAAGCCGCAGGTCCAGGATGGGGCGAAGGCCTCCATCGCGTTTGGGGATGGTGAAGTAACGAGAATAAAAACCGTTTAGAACATCTTGGGAAGGTACTCGTTGGCTAGCATGTTTCTGAATGAGAAGAGAAATTTCGTTCTCTAGGGCAGGTGAGTAAGTCGTATGTCAGAGACAACCGAGTGGAGGGGTGTCCGTAAACTCTAACAGGTAACCGTAATGTATGATAGCGAGCACCCAAGTGTCCTTGGTAACAATGGACCACTTGTCGAGAAAGGGAGCCAGCCTGGGATGATGGGGACAGTCGGGAATCAGATTCAGAGAAATCAAGTCAAAGATACTGTTTATTTTTTCTTGCAGGTCGACGGAAGGCTTGTCTACGCTGTGCCGGAGCTTGGGACCAGAAAGGAGGAGCAGAAGAAGAAGACTGAGGAAAGTTGGATCTCTCAGGAGCCGGAGTCTTGTAAGGGCAGTAGGCCTGCTGATATGATTGATGGAATGTGAAAGGCCTACGCCACTGGTTACGTTGATATCTGGGTTGTTGAGTTGAGTAAGAACGGGCATTCTTGCGAATTTTATGCAAATTATCCATCACCTCGTCGGTTTTATCGTTGAAGAGGCCGACACCATCAAAGGGCAAATCCTCAATGCGGGACTGAGCATCATCAGTGATCCCCACGGAACACAGCCATGCATGCCGTCTGAGGGCAATGGCAGAAGCCAAAGATTTTGAGGCAGCGTCAGCCGTATGGCGAGATGCTAAACATTGCTGTTTAGCCAAGGTAGTGGCCTCAAGGTGAGTATTGAGGGCACTGGCTCTAGTCTCGTTAGGAGCAGCCTGAAGGACCGGGAGGATCTTGTTCCACAGTTGCCTGTGATAGGCCCCCATTGCAGCCTGGTAGTTTGAGACCCTCATAATGAAGGAAGCCAAAGAATACAGACGACGACCTAGTACGTCAGCTTTCTCCCTTCCTTGTTAGTAGGAGTGACTGAGGACCGATTACCGGCTCGGGACTGATTTGATTGTACTATGATGGAATTAGGCGGAGGATGTTTAACGAGGAACGCCGTGTCTGTTCCGTGCGTGCGGTAGTGGTTCTCAACACATCTAGAAATCTGTAGGGATGTAGATGGTTTTTCCCATGATTCTTTAACAAGGTCCAACATAGCTGGAATGAATGCCAAACTCAATGGGGGGGGGGGGGATTTATCTTGGTTTATGTCATCAAAGACAAGGTCTTGTTTGGGAGGAGGAGGTTGTTCGATATCAAGCTCCAATGATTTGGCCATGTGAAGGATGAGCTGAGAGTAAGACGTAAAGTCCTCAGATGGGGACGGAGGATGAACATCTGCAACGTCTGAATCAGGAGTTGGTAAGTTTGAAGGAGACTCCCTGGAAGCCTCAGAGGGAGGATCATGCTCAGAAACCGTCAAAACCGAAGAATCTCCAGAGATGGAGAGAGTTGGAGAGGGAGAGCGTTGACGAGCTCGAGAAGTTGGAACAAGAGGGATTGATGCTGGGACCTGATGGGCAGAGCGGGATCCAGGTAAAGAAACAGTCGGGCGTGACGTCGAAGCCGACGGCACTGTAGAAGTGCATGAGTGCTTGGATGGGACAGGCTCGTGTCGAGATGGCTTGTGAGATGGAGCTGGATCGCGTTGCGGTTCTTCAGAGCTAGATAGACGGTGTTTAGCAGACTTCTTAGAAACCGGTACCATAGGCTTGAGCTCGTAATAAGCTCGGTGTCGACTCCAAAGAGGAGGCGGCGACGGTAATGGAGAGGACTCAGATGGAGCGTAAATGTACCGAACACGTTTGGGACGCTCGTAATAGTCCTGTTCAAATCGTGGATCGAATTCGTCAAAACGGTATCGATGGCGATCACCGTGCCGACCGAACTCATAAAAAGGGTCTCCATATTCAGAAAGGACATGGCGTTGAGACGGACGCGGGACAAGGATTACCTCCTGATACTGAGAAGATGGGGAGATGTGGTGACACTTTGCTGCCCTCTTACATGGAGGGGACTGTGAGACCAATGCCTCCAAGTTCGAAAGATGGATGACAGTCACCCGCCCGGTCGAAACAGGGCTAGAATGGGCCGAGGCTGGGCTGGATATGACATCAGCCTCAGAACGGCTATGACTTGGAGACAAGCTCGGTATCGATACCGAAGCTTGAGCCTGAGTAGGAGGACCCGACTCCCGCTTCCGAAATGGAATCATGGTCCGGGATGTCTCTTGATGATTCCACCAAGATGGGAGACGGGAGGGAAACGTGGACAACTGGAGGCTCACGAGGCTGATGAGGCTTAGGAGCCCGCTTAGCTTTCTTTTGCTTGACTCTGTCCTTATCCTTTTGTTTCTTATCAGATTGGGTCTTCGTCGAAACCGAGGAAGACTTCGACATCGAGATCGACGTCGATGCCGAGGGAGATTTTGGCTTGGAAACCTTGGTGGAGGTCCTTGGCAAGGGAGTAGTTGGAGCCAACGGAAGAGAGGGCTCAGATCGAGGCACTGCAGTTGGGGTAGGTTCCATTGTGGGGCTGGTTGAAGGACTGGAGGGTGCCAAGGATTTTTCCCACAAGTGGGACCTAGGTCGTTGCAGCTGGAGTTTAAGAGCCGGTTTTGTTAATTTTTTACACTCCAGACAGGAGTGAGTCTGGTGACTCTCACCCAGACAGAACAAGCAACGATCGTGGCTGTCAGTAAAAGGAATTTTATTGGCACACGTCGTGCAACGCTTGAATGGGCCTGAGGAGGCCATAAAAAAAGGGCGGGAAGGGAGGGGGGGACAAAAAGAAGAGATAACTCACGGGGAAACGTCTGTAAATAAAAAACTTGATTAAGTCCGTGATCCAAGAATCGAAAACGTTAGGCAGTCCGAAAGATCAGAAAAACCGTAAGATCAGAAAATCACAAAATTGCTCTAGGAGTCGCTACAGGAGTCCGATTTCAGCGGAAGCTAAAAGGAACTGAGGTATTTCAGGCGGGCGGAGCATGCGCGCCACGGGGCAATGTCCTACCAATTACGTCTTTTTAAGCTCTAGAATATTCCGAGGAGTCCTGCGCAGGCGCAGTAAAACCCATTTGTGTGCATTCACAGAGGCCACGAAGAAGAACAAGTTGCTTTTATCTGGCATATGCTTTCATGGACTGCAACTCATTTTATTAGCTGCATCTGGTGAAATGGGTTGCAGTCCAAAAATGTTTGAGTCAAAGACGCAAAGAACATGTAGAAGATGCAAGTGTATGCAGGGATATTAAACTGTGTGACTTGGGGGGGGAAAGTATATTTCTGTTTCTTACATCTCCCCATCCTAGAACTATCAGAAGGGATGCTTGCCTTATAGGCTTGTTGCAAGGATTACTTGGCTGTATTGGAAAAAGATGAAATTTGTTGTGTATTTTGTTTGTGGGGTTTTATGTTTTAATTTGTAAACATCCCACAGTAGTGCTTGCACTAATGGGGTCGTATATAATCAAATCAACCAATCAATCAGTTTTAGTCTTTCATATGCCACAAGACCATTGTTTCTGCTGCAACTGACTAACATGGCTATGTCTCCCTGGACATTTTTACACTGGATTAATAACAGCCCAACTTGTTTCAAAGCTGTATTCAGTGCATTTCAATACGATATTTAAGAGAACTGCCTTTAGTAGCTTAACTCAAATAATTTCTCTTAATTATCACAACATTTATCTAAACCATACAATGAAACCTTGATCTTGTACCTTTTGCTGGCTTAGCTGTTTGGCCAGAGCTTTACTGTTCTGAGGTGGATTTTCCTGAAACTTTTGTTGAGTTTCTTCAACTTGTTTAATCCAGTTATCAAGTGCACCATAGGTGTCTCTGTAGTACTTTAAAGATTTATTTATACCCTCTAAGTCACGCAATCTGGGTAAATAGAGAGCAAACAATTTCAATGAGGAACAATCACATTTCAATGACTGTCATAAGAAAATAATAGTTAACCCTTGATATTTCTACACTAGTTTAAAGTATTTCTGTGCATTGTCTAACTGTAATCCTCAAACAGTCCTAAAAGGTAACACTGTCATTTGCACTAGACCACTTGAATGCTAATAACCATCAGAAAAGGCAATTATGCTAGATACGCAACATTTACTTCACACTTGTCTTTCAAAATGAGAGGAAAGTTTCAGTTTGCTAAAATGTTATGTAGGGCTGTCCTAGATGGTGACAGACATCTTATCTACACAGTGCTATTCTTGTAAATGCAGGGCTTCCATATGGTAGAGATGTGGATACACATATTCGTGAACAAATATGAATATCCCCATCCCAGCTGCACCTAATGTGGGTCCGGCCCCTGGTACTGGCCCATCCACTCATGCATCCCGGCGCCACCGAGGTCCCGTTCTTCCCGCCAATTGCAGCAGTAGCTCTGCCCTCTCCCTGCTCGGCTGCCCACTCAGCAGCTGCGTGGGGAGACCCGTCCTCCTGTCCCCTGCCTGGAGCGGCCAGCCAAGCAGGGAGATGGTGGAGCTACTGCCACAATTGTTGGGAAGAGTGAGGCCTTGGCAGCGCTGGGATGCATGAGTGGATGGGCCAGTTCTGGGGGCCGGACCCACATTATGTGAAGCTGGGACGGGGATATTTATATTTGTTTATGAATACGAATATCTCCATCTCTACATCTAAGTCGTATGTCCTTCTCAGCTCCTACCTAGGATGCCTTAACTGAACTGAAGGGATACTGTAGGCTCCCAGAACATGCCTTCAATAGACTACAGACAGACAGCTGCTTCCCTGGGGCTTCTTTCCATGCCACCCTGGGGCGTGTGTACCTGAAGGAACCATATCATTCCTTGGGCCCTCAAGAGTACTGTGGGCCTAGGCATATTCTCGGTAGAAGTCACAAGGAAGTACTGACCACATTAGGGCATGTTACAGGCCTTTCAAACAGACTCTTTTAGTGCAAATGTATACTAGGTGGACTAAAGGCAGCCAACCTGTAAAACGGAGTCTATTGTAAACAGACTGACATGTTAAAGGCCAAATAAACTACTCTCCATTTTAATGTATTCTAAAAATGGTCTTTCTGAATCTGAAAAATATTCAATATAACCTTCTTTGTATATAACCCAACCAAGTCAAGTGTGCTATTAATTTAGGGTTCTCAAATATATATATATATCTAAGACTGAGCAGACCTGGCCTTGGAAACTCACTGGGAGGTGGCAATGGTAACCTCATTCCTTAAATACCTCACATAACCTGGAAACCCTACTAGGGTTGTCCTAAATCAGAACTGACTTGACAGAACACAACACATGCACACTATCTTTCCTAATCATCTAAAAAGCCGAAGGTAGGGGTAGTATTTTAAGGGAAACACTATATTTGCCATGGTGCTAAAACATGAATAGTGATTTCTGATGGGACTGGGAGCCTCCAGCATGCCCAAATTTACAGCTCCTAGGCCCATCTAGCTCCTAAAACATTAAGAACTAGAAAAATGAAACACTGTATGGACAACTACTGAGGTCCCAACTTAAGTGAGTGGCTGGGTTATGCCTCTAGTAGCCATACTGTCAAGGAAGGGGCTGCACCAGTCCCAGAAAACTGGGGAAAAACAAATCAGCAAACAAACAGATATCCACTTCTAGTTTTGATTAGGATGGGTCGGTTTCAGTGCTTAGGAAAGGCCCGTGACTCCTCCACTGCATAAAACAGCTACTTCTGAACTTCTGATTTCAGAAGCAGCTGTTTTATACAATGGAGGGGGGCTATGGGCAGCCGGGGAGGGCTCCAAAACAGCCTTAAGGGTCCACATGCAGTCTACTAACTGTGCCCTTCACCTAAACCTGTGCAAAGTCCTCCCCTTCTTCTCTCGCAATTTACCTCCCTGCTGTCTGTTCCTCTCAGACACTTCTCTCCTTGGTGATCCTACATATAAGAAGTGAGCTTGGTTGTGAGAGAAGTGCTAGGAGGAATACACTGTGTGGAGGAAAGCAGCAGGTTCAGCAAGAGCTCAGCTCCCCTCACCTGTTTGCCCCGTCTGCTTTTAATACTGGATCTCTCACACTTTCCATTTTACACATAACTGGGACTGATCCATATTTCAACATATGGAACTAGTATAATCAAATCTTTATTGGCCCCACTGATTACTCACTTTTGAGTATTCAGCCTATTTCCAGTGATTTTTATTAGGTTCTCTATCTCATTTCTAGTACTTATATCGTTTTTATTTCTTTTAAATGAACTGAAAGAAAAATGATGGGAAGTTACAATTTATCCAGTATGAACATGCCACTGAGTTCAACCAGAAATCAGCGGGACCTACACATGGTTAATTAGAAAACATATCATGTCTTATGTGGTCTAAACATTGTGATCTGTTTGCCTTTACACTATTTCCTTGATTTTTGTTCCCATTAAATGTTGTCTCTCAAGAGATGGGTACTAACCTGTTTTCAATCTGAGAATGAACATTTTGCCATCTTTCAGTTAACTGATCTGCCTTCTCTTTGTGCCAGTCAAAGTCAAGGTCACGTTCCTTGTGTGTTTTAAACATTTGATCACTAATTGCCTTGGCTTTCTGCAGTTCATCTTCAAGGGCATGGAATACTTCTCTTTTTTCATCAACCTCTGATCGCCATTGCTGTAAATAAAATACATGACATCTCAAGGTAGATCATAATGGTATTGCTTCAGAACAACATATGACATACGTTGCAACACACTATTTCCCAGCACAGGGTCCTCCAGATGTGATGGATTACAATTCTCATTATCCCCATCCACCACAGCAAATAGCTGTCATGTCTACGGATGATGGGACTTTGATTCCAACACATCTGGAGAGTATCAGAGCCAGACAGGGCTGACATAACACTATCACTAGGCATTCACCGTAAAACTACCAAGTTTTCAGTCAAATATGGGTTACACCATTAATTGTATTGTGAAGAAGATGAAGAGGAAGACCTAAGCTAACTATAAAGATGTCTACTTTTTAAAATGAGATTAATCTTCCCTGCTTTTCTCTTCACAACTGCAAAGGAAGTAGATGGAGTTGCAATAGAGAGAACTTGGGGGGATGAGGGGAATCTGTCCAACAGTTCCTCCTTTCTTGGAAACGCAACTTAGCTGGAGTTTTCTGTTCCCTGGGGACTCAAGTCAAGGAAAGAGAAAAGTTACTGTTCCAGGCCCTTCAAGTTCACTAGAGGAACAGCTGGTGCAGGAAGGCCTTCAGGACTATAAACTGGACCAGTTTGACTGCTTTCCATATAATCACTATGATTTCTAACTTAGCTCTTGATGAACTACTACAGCAAAATGATTAAATAAATTAAACTGACAATATTTAAATAGTTAACTGATCAACATTCCAACCTTATTTTTGTATCTTTCCCCCCTTCACAAAAGACTTATATTGGTTAGCATGATTGAATGTTTTCCCTTTCCCTGTGTAGCTAGCTCTCTGTGTCACCTGGAGGAGATTTGGAGGGTTGTAAGTACCCCCCACAACAAGGTTTTTTTTTTGGGGGGGGGAGGGCTACAGTGGCTGCATCAAAGAGCAGAGATGACTGCTTCCGTTCCAGTAGACACAGATCAAAGTATCTGTTTTACTGGACACTGATCAAAATATGTGTTTTACTTTCATGTACTACAGAAAAGCATGGCTACTTCAATCATACCTTTAATGTATTCATCAAGCCCTCAATATTACTCTTGTCAGCAGTTAATGGATCTTCTTCACATAGTTTTGTCTCATACAATTTTACTAGTGCTTCAGCTCCTTGAGTGTTTTTGAGAACCAAATTTACAGTTTTTAACCTGAAATTAAAGAATCATTTATTAACAATAGTTTCCACATCCATTCATCTACTTAAATATGTTTTACTTTAACATGATCATTCTTCCATTTAATCATCTAAAAAGCATATATTTGCTCATCAGTCTAAAGAGAAGCTTCAGATTCTGTATCTCTGATCTGCTGTCTAATTAAACATATTATTAAACAAGAAATTAAAACGTTCTTCTCCCTCTTCTTTTTTATTTAAAACAGCAACACCATATAATATTATATTTAAAAAGCTATATATGCTAATATCTATTACATTTCTTGTACATTAACTAATTATATTTTCATGAATTAACTTATTTCCGTATATCTGTAATGATTGTTTTTCATTGTCATTTATGCTTCCTATATGTGCAATAAAATGCCATCGACTAATACTAAAAGCATCTATTTCTGTTTCTCTTATTTGTTCAGTTTCTTACACAATAATTCGTATTTATCATTCTACCAATCTTGCCAAACATTATCACAATTAAGTTCCATAAAATTTAAGGGCCTTGATGCCTTACTTACTTTTCTATGTAAATGGAAGACATTGAATAAATCTGATTCATATTCTGAATCACAAGGTTAAGCTCTGATCGCAGAATGGGGACTGAGGGTGAACCAGCAGCTTGATTAAAGAAGTCATCACATTTGTCTGTGATGGTTTCCAAGTCTTCTTTGAGTCGGTCCAGCTCTTTTTTCAGTTTCTGCAGAATAGGAGGAAACAGTTAATTCTCAAAGTGTTACAGTAAGCCTTCTATAACTAAGGAAATGAAGTCTATAATAGACATGAAAAATGGTGATGAGAAGAATAGATCTGCCTTTACTCCCACTGTTTCTTGCAGGACCAAATGAATCAGGAAGAAAAACTGCAACCCTATTCTGACCCTGTCAGTGCTATGTGGATGACTTTTTGCCAGTAGTCATGTTGGTTGTAAGCAATGGACATACACAGAGTACTCATCCACCTATTGTTTAATAAGCATTCATGCTTCCAAAACACACCAGAACGTAAAGTGGACCAAATTGCTAATTTCTCCCTTGTATCTGGCAATCTGGAGGTCTCTTTCAAATGTGAATCCCACTTCTAATGTTACGTCCTATGGTTATAATTTTTAAAACAACAGACTATTTGAGTGAGTCCATATGAAATTTTATATAAGGGCTATAGCCTTTCCCAGTAGATTGGTCAAATCCTGTTGAGCCCATGACAATTGTTTGTGTGTTTTATTGATTACAGAAAAGCAGCATGGGTACTACACACATCCTCACATAATATTGCTATGTAAAAGCACATGTGAGATAGTTTCCAAAGGCTATCTATAGGCACCAAACATATATCTGTATATCTAAGCTCCATATTTTCTCCTAGCTGTACTGCAAGATGATTAAGAAATGACACCCAAATTCTGGGGAGTTTTTTGTTACATGATGTAACATTCTCTGACCACAGTTATGCAAACAGGGTAAAGATTATGGAAGATGCCAAAGCCCGACAAAAAAGTATAATGTAATATTGGTCAAGCCATGCCAACAATATGATTCATTTTAAACTATGAATGAAAAGGTTTAAACTGTCTTATTGACTACTTGATAATACTTACTGTTTTTAATTTATGTGTTAAGAAACATTTTTGTTGTAAGATATGGAGGAATACTTTGAACAAAAGGCACAGTCTAAATATTTTAAAAAGTAAGTAACTAAGCCAACCATATTTATTTTCATGATGCTTATTTTTCATTCAACTATTACACCCTGACCAGTTTAGGAGGTATTTTATTGATGTATGTTTTATATGAGTTCCAGAAGGAGGACGTCAGTCCTCAGATACATTATGTTAATACAGAACACATAGGTTCAGCAGAAAGAACTTCATCCTACATTTTAAGCATAACATATAGCTTGACCCGGGCTATAGGGTTTTCAGACACTAATCCACATAGGCAAGCTCAGAAGATTCACCTCTTGTTCTGAAATCCGAAACACGCTTTCATGCAGGTCATCTCTCTCCAGTGGGGTTCGAATCTGCCTTATCAAACGATCTTCACAATTCTCCAAACGAAGTCTGATGTTCCGAACTTCTGAGATATATAGGTTGTAAACAGATTCCTCATGCTCTTCTGTTTGAAGAAAGGTATGGACACAAGTAAAATCAAGTATGTTTAAAGTCCTTTTGCCATCATAATCTATGGTCAAAGTCCTTTAATTTTCCTTCAGAGTTCACTGCAACTCTTTTTGAAATGTAAAGGGAATAGGCAATCTGTATCACCAATTACATGGAGGTGAGTATCTTGTGTTTTTCGTTTCTAGGCTTCTCTATTGCATCTGAAACAGATTGTTTTTGTCCCCCAAAAGATAATAAATGTGGAATTTCATAAACTGGGGATAACTTGCACATCTTCCCAAATGCAACAATGTAAACATCACACAAAAAAGAATTTATTTCTTGCTTTACAATCATGCATCAACTCATACTTCAAATCTCTGTCAAGCACTTTCTTTCTTATGTTTATGATGAAACCAGCCATGTGATCACCCCATCACAAAAAGTAATATGCATATCACTTTAGTCATAGGTACTATCATTCCATTTGTATACACACAATTATTAACTGGACTGCATATGGTTCTTTCAAAGCTGATTTCATAGTCAAGATCATATTAAAGCTATAGCAGTGAATCCCTTATCACTTATTCCATATATATAATCAGCACAATATATCTCTGCTTTATACAGTGATATAAATACACTTCAATCAGATTTAATCTGCTAGCACATTCTTTTCTTTGGCAATATTAGCCTGAATGCATAATAGAATGCAACCATTCAGCTTTTTGTAATCTTTTACGTATTGGACATTTGACATTTTCAGCACAAATATGGAATATTTACAACAGTAAGAATAAACTTCAAAGACATTTTCTTCAAGGATATTGTCAATCTTTTTTTCAAAATAATGTAGGACCTGGTTATGACAGAATAATAGATTTATTATTAATGATGTTTAAATGAACAAATGTAAACAATAATGTTCCTAATATTTTACTTTGGTACAAGAAAAATGTTCTTCTACATTTACAAACAAGCTTAATGGAAGATATTTCATTATTCAGCCTGCCAAAATGAGACTTTCTTCTGAGCAGTAAGAATGAGGGCGTCAGAATTAATTTTAGGATTGCAAAAGAAATCTGAAACTATGTACCACAGCATGAAAATTTCATATTCAGTTAGTATGCATAGGTGCTAGTAACTCAGATTTGAAATATTCCATGTCCAAATCAGCTCTTAGTGCCATTAACAGAAAATAAACAAAAGAATAATTATTTTAGGGAGGGAAGACATTTAGCTCTCTTTTTTTCTGTATCATGTGATTTTTCTCAGGAACATCAACATCAGTACACAATTTATTGATATCACACACAGAGAGAAAGAAAGCTGATGCGGAGGTCATTACAGCTAGCCAATCCATGTAAATAATCACTCACATGAACAATTAAAGATTGGGGACAAGGAGATCTCACAAATATCTGTTAGTAGCTGAATTCCTGTTTCTGTAAGTTCTGCTGTTTAAGACTGATGATGTAATCAACTAGAGCATTTTTTTTAAATGTAAGCATTTCCCCCTCCTACCACAAAGCTCCTATAGGTCCTGAGCAATCCCTTTCATCATTGGGAACCTGTGTGGCCTGAGGGGCGGGGAGGCAGTCTTAACCAGCATGACTTTACAATAATTATGCAAACAGGATTTCAGCCATTATGCTATTTCACAAGAGAAATGTCATTACACCCTCACTGCACCCAAAAGTAGCATAATACAGTGGTGCCTCCACTTACGACCATAATCCGTTCCAGAAGATGGACGTAAGTCGAAATGGTCGTAAGTCGAAGCACCATTTCCCATAGGAATGCATTGAAACCCCATTAATCTGTTCCGGCCAAAGGAAAAAAATCACCAAAAAAAATAATCACTGCAAGACTCATTGGAAACGCGATTAATCCCTTCCGGCCGAAGGGGGGGGGGGGGGGGAGAAAAGCAATCAAGCGTGCAAGACCCATTGCAAATGCACAGAAAACAAACGGAGCAGATTGGAAATGCACAGAGAACAAAGGGACAAGGTCGGAAATGCAAAGAAAACAAAGGAAAAAGCAAGGGAAGCATGCAGGACCCATCAGAAATGGGGGGGGGACCCCAAAAAGCAACCCAAGACCCATCGGAAATGGGGGGGGAACCCAAAAAACAAACCAACCCCCCAAGACCCATCACAGCACAGAAACATAACCCCCCCAGCCTAAAACCACGCTGCAAAAACACCCAGAACAGTTTTTAAAAAGCAGAAAACAGCACCTTACCTTACCTAACAGGCAGTCCCAAGCCTCCCTGCAAACACACACACGCTCACTGAGAAGCAGAAGCCAGGCAGTCCCTCCTCGATCGCACTCACTCTAACCGTCGGGGCGAAAGAACTACAAAGAAGCAGCCTCTTTCACCACCTACAGTTAGCAATTTGAATTTCCCGCCTTTTTTCCCTGCCTTTTTCTGTTCGTAAGTGGAAGCCCCGGTCACAAGTAGAAGCAAAATTTTGCAACCGGAGCTGTTCGTAAGTCGAATTGGTCGTAAGTAGGAACGGTCATAAGTCGAGGCACCACTATATGGGTAGCATCATTACTTGTAACATGTTATGTCAATGCTCCCTAACATCTATTCTTCTCTTCACTTTTGTGAAACAGTCACACTAGTACAATTCATGTGTATAAAGCCAAAAAATACATCAGAACCATCAAGCGTCTTGGAAGTGATATTTTTATGCATTTCTTAATTTGCCTGTCTCACCTCTTTCTGCAGACTTCAGGAGTTCTTGGTAATACTGCTTGCAGACATTCACCTCCCTTTCCAACTGTGCAATGTCAGCGACAGAAAAGACCTTAGATTCCTGGCTGTCTTCAAGGAAATCATCAAAGCGGGACTGCAAGTTACTTAAAACTTGCTGATGTTCACCTGGCAGGAGAGTTTTTATCTAGAAAATAGAAAAAATTGGGAGGTATAGATTAAAGCCTTTCCAGCAACATACCTCATTTAATAAACCACATCCTATTAAGTATCCTAACAAAGGATTTTAATGTGCAAAAGTATGCTGCGCATGTTGCTATTAAAGTTCTTGCCTCTATGGAGACTTAATTTCAGAAGAAACCTTGGGAGAAACCTTTCTCTTTGCTTCAGAAAGATTAGGAGAAGCCCATTACATGGACTCATTGAGATGCAATGTATGTGAGTGTATAAATGCAGTGTTGAAATACATGTATCTTTACACACCTATGTAAATGCCCCAGGGAGCTCTCACTGGACTTGATATACAGGTGTCTGCAGATACCAAAACATCATTTATATCTCAAACATTTTACTAAAGGAAACACCGGTGTAGTGCTAACCTAAAAGAATCATAAACACTATGTAAAACATGGAGCTGCCCTCAATCTTCACCTATCCCATCAGTAAAACAGAATGTAGGTATAACCAGAAAGCTGTTTTCTATATTACACTGGAATATTGAGTGTTGAAAAATGAACTGGTCACCAACTGGCATGGCTGCAATCAACTTTAGCCACCACAGATATGCTAGTCTGAATCACACAGTTATTTGGCCAGGCAGATTGGCAATGAAACCTACCGAAGCAACATTACTAGCTCGAACTGTTTCAATTTCATTTGTCAAGTAGTGCCAGGAGACCACACTCTTCATGTTAATATGTGATTCATGCCACAGAGCAAGGACATTCTGATATTGCTGCTCAATTCTAAAATGCACAAAGTAGGGGAGGGGGGGAAATGACAGGAACAAAATTAATTGAAGTGCAAGAGAGAATCAAATGATTGTCTGTTATCAATTGCCCATATAAACAGATTTCAAAGAAATGTTCCTGAAAGGCAAATAAAACCAACAAGGACTTCTATGTTTTGTGTATGCGCTATGCCAACACAAACCTGTTTGCAGTGTCTATTGCTTCTTTGTTGGGTGGAGGGACAGTAAAACACACAGAGGGTACCATGGCCTCATTACCACTCGGACTAATCACTTTCCATTTTGCACGATGGGAGTTGCTTGCCAGGACACATTCATCATCTTTGTAAATGGTTATCTAGGTTTTTTTCAACAGAGGACCAGAAAAATGAATGAGCCAAACATTCCTACTGCATTCTTACAAAGCACTTTTGAAAGCACTGCCACTGAAACAGTGATGGGGAGAAAATGGAGCAGCGACCCAACCCCCAACTGGGAAGACAAGGGGAAGCGGTGTTTACTTTGGAAGGGATTTCCAGGAATGTATCATTAAGGCAGCCTCAACTATCTTCTCATGCCCACAACCAATCTGAAGAAACCAAAGGTTCCAACCTCAATTTGTCTGTAGTCACAGATGGCTTTAATTGGAATGGATGTCTTGAGTGGATTATCAGGGTTCCTTGGCTTCAGCTGAACTATTGTCTTGGCTCTTCCCACAAGGCCTGCCACTGTGCTCTTATACTGCAGGAGCTGTTCTTTTTCTTCCTGAATCCCATTTAAGGAAGGAAGGGAGGAAGGAAGGAAAGAAAAGAAAAAAGAAAAAAAATTAAAAACAGTTAGAAGTGTATTTTTCTTTTAAGTCTTTTCAGTTGCCTCTTTGTGCTGTCGTACAAGGCATATTATTGACATGGGGAAAAACTGCCCAGAGGCTAATTAAATCAAATAATTACTGCTTATTGTTAGTTAGTAGAAATATCAATATTTCTTGAAGAATGCAGATTGTGATCTACTTGAACAACAAAGAAATAGCTGGGGCCAGCCACATGTCTTCCTTTTTCAAAAATAAGAACTAAGTGGAGTAGAGCCTCAGTACTGGGCACCACTTTCTAGACATATTTAGACTGTGGTGGGGAAATTTCAAGACGCAAGGGATCACATTTTCTTCTTTGAAAGGACATGATTTGCCAATTCAACAAGATTTCACACTACGTATACATTATTAGCATTATCTAACTCATAGAAGAGGACACAATGTTCCATATGATCATCAGTGACTGCATGTCTAGTGGACTGTGTCCATTGATAGATTTAGATCTTTTTCCATTGAAAAAGATCAAAATGACAGCCTACTAGAAGCTGCTCCAAAATCTACTGTCAGTCAGAAGTTTGAATTATTTATTACCTTTAGGTTGACTCAGTGGTGGAAATGGGCAGAAACTAACAAAATTAATGAAGTATTATGGCCTGTATCCAACTGCGAGTTCCCCACAGAACAGACCTGTTGAATTAATGGAACTTAAACACATGTTGACTAAACACATTCCCACTGATTTAATGGATATACTGTAGTTGGGATGAACAACTGGACTGAGGCCTGTGACTGAATACAGGACTCTAATAACAGAGTACAAAGCTCAAGCCAAATATTTCATCTTTCTGTTTCACTACCTTGGTTTAAGGTGAGATTTTTTTATTCTTTAGTTTTTAATCTATATTATGAAAATAATCACATTATTTGAAAATAATTCCCTTGGATAAATATTAGGTATGAATATATTACTATAGGTAGGGTTACTTTCTGTTCTTTGCATTTTGCTTATAAAGGGCACAGTGACTCGAATGGAATATGCATGGGGGAATTAAATCTGATTTAAGATGTTTTAAGCTCATACCATGGACTCTTGGATCAGGTCTTCCAGTTTATGAATACTGCTGGATCGATCACAACTGTATTTTCGATGTACAGCATCTCTTAAATTCTTCAAGCATTCTGCAGCCTCTTTGGCATCATTGAAAAACTAGAATGAAAAGCATAATTCTGTTTTTAAAACAAAGAAGCAAAACACCATCACAGACCCTGTCCTTATGAACAGCCAGTACAATACTTTGAAGTTCAGGGCAGCTAGATTCAGAGTGTGGAGTAAGACTTCTAGACTTCTGCATCAGAGGTCTTAAATGAACTCACAGGTGAAAGGGTCAGAAATTTCATCACTGTGGGGTTCTGTAAGTCATGCAGAAATACAGTCCATTCATTCTCAATTGTCGAAATAAAATGACAAGACATACGAAAGGCAGCATGGCTCTCTCTCTGGTTTGAGCAACACAGATCAAAGAACTAGGGGCAAGGTGTATGTGGAGTCAATATTTAAGCCTTCTTAAGGAGTCAAAATAAAATGAAAATGGCCATGGACTGTTTTCACAAAAATGTAATTTCAGTGGGAAAAGGAACCTAGTGCACTGGTCCATCTAAACCTCATAAATATACTGGAGAGAAAGAGAGAAAAAGGAGTTTGAACTCATACACTAAGAAACACAATAGTGAACTGGACATAAACATTATATTTTCATCACAACTGCACTTCTTCTAGTCAACCACAGCACCACAATCAACAAATCCTGTGAGTTTTGATAACTGTGGTCTGTTTCAGATTCTATAGCACTATCTGCCAACACCTAAGGAATGCTAACAAACCCTTTTTCTCATTTATGACACTGAAATGGAAATATGTGGTTCTTCCATACTTAACTTTGTGATACATACCTCAAAATATGCAGTGTTTTCTCTTAGATGCTGTTCAACACATTGGCAAAGCTGTAAAATCCAGCTCCACTGTGTTTGCATTGCAGCTCGATAAGCCTTAAGGATGCAGACAAAGGAAAAGAGTCACATTTAGTTCTGAAGCCACAGTGAAAACAGAAAAAAAGAAAACAAATGTTACCTCCACTCAAATCTCCTCGGTTTGCCAACCAAAATGCCTTTGCCTCATTGCAATGGAAGAAAATGACATAATGGCCAAATTCCTGCTGTACAGTTATGCAAAAGATGTAACTTTCAGCAATGAATTGCTATAAGTTAAGAAGCATCTGAAGGCATTATTTGTTGCATATTGAGTCATCTAACTCGGTGTGCAAGAGATAATGCCTACAGAGATTTCTTAATGTATGGCAATTCACCTTCAAAAGTGATGGCATGCCTCTTGCAAGACAGAAGTGAAATGTAAGCAACTATATTTCTCAATAACAACTGATTATTAAGAAGTGATTTGTCAAATCAGGTGCGATTCAAAAACCACATTTGTCATATTTCCTGCTTTGTTAACACTGTAATATTTTTGGCCAGCAGAGGCTGCTCTCAACACTGTAAATTCAAAATCCCATTCAGAGACCAAACCACCTCCTACTGAATTTAATGGGCTAAATCCATAATTAGTTCCAAATGGAGTAACTCACTGTTATCAGCGGGAACTGGTTAACAGAAAGTGGTCCTACTCATTTTAACATATCTACCTTTCTTGGAACTAACATGAGATTTTGCCCAAGGAATGCCCTGTCCTTGGTAAGAGTATCAATGAAATTTGCAAAATACCCTGCAGATACTGGAATGAATCCACAAGAAACAGAAAGCATCTACCTAGCCTGTGGCAACATCAATCTTAAACAGCCTTTACCAATTTTAAATCAAAATATTGTAAGGTTGATCTCTCATACAGCTGCAGAACCAACAACCTCATTATCTAATAGGGAAGTCTGAGCACACCTGCGGCAGCCAGCATACATTTTTAAAGTAAAACAGATTACCTACAATATACTACTTGATCCCCATCCAAGATAAACCTAATGTCCAAACAATATCTGAAGTTTATGAGTAAGAACATGTGGCTGAACTTCACACCCTTAAAAGGAAGCACTGTAATGAAACCTTTACAAGTGGAAACTCCCTGAAAATCCCTTTACACAAACACATCAAAACTACTGTCCTGTCACAGGACACAATTGCCAGTGTTGCTGTAATATTTCTGGGAACTGAGGTACTGGAGTCCAATCTTGCATGCCTCCAAGCATTAAACAACAATGGAAAACAGGCAAGGGCAGTGGGGGAGAGGAATCGATTGAAGTTTCCTAAATGGGAGCAGGGCTGATTGGCTGGCACTCTGGAGAGGAATAGTCCACACCACAACATTTGTTGCAGGACCTATTTGTTTTGTGGTATTAGTAACCTGTTGGGCCTTAAACAGTTAAAAAAATATGCTGTGGTATCAGCTTTTGTGGACACTTCAGCAGATTCATGTTATGTTAAGCTGAAAGATATATATGCAGATGAGTATGGCAAATTTGTATACGGTAAACAGTGGGGGCCAAAAGGACAGGAATCGCTAATGTGCAGCACTAGCTATATCACACATTTGAGCACAGCCCAAATATACACAGTATGCCAATTCTTATTGAGCATCTTCTGAAAGTATCTCATGGGGCAAGAGAAGAGAACCATAGAATTAAGTCTACATGCTCTCTCAATAGCCTAAAAAGAAAGTCTTGAAAGACTGTCAAATCATGTATGTTCCTGTTATTTAGCCACGCAAAACCTACCTCAATAGTTAATCTTGCAGGGTGGTTTTCAAAGAGCAGCTGTTCTGCTATTTCTTGGACTGATTTAATAACTTCTTCCTTCTGATCCAATTCTCTCATCAGTTCCTTTCCAATAAAAAGATGTTAGTTTAGAAGCACATCAGAAAAAAATACATTTAAAAGTTTTAAATATATATTAACAATGCTTACTGCATGGTACTCCTTTTTCCTTGCTATATTTGTGTTTCTTTCACTCCAGTCATATGCAACCTCCTCCTCCTCTTTCTCATTCAACCAAATAAGTTCCCTGGTAGCACGTGATACAAAATTGTGAAGGGTATCAAGGTGTCTTTCCTGATTTCTTGATGTATTCTTTAAATGTCAATAAAAGAAAAAAAATCACTTTAAACCTTTCACAATCAAGATGCCACACAACTAAAAGCTGGACCTCCAGGCAATGATCTTACCAAGAGTTTTGCATATTGGCTTTCCAGTTTGTGCAATTTTTCTGCATAGCTGAGTTTAAGGGGAGCAGTCATCTGGATCTGTACAGAACACATTCAGTTGAAAGAGAGAAATTATTTTAAAAAGCAGGCATGTAACAGTTAAAATAAGGGTAATATATTTCATTATACTTGAGTAATGATCACAATGAAGAATGTTCCTGTAATCCAAGGACAATTATGAAACCAGTTATTATCCGATGAGTAATTCATTTCAAAACACATGCATAATAATATGTAGCCACAAGGTACTTTAAAAAAAGCTGTACCTCGCTGACTTTTGCTTCTTTAAGGCTTGACTCAAATTCTTCAATTGCTTTGTGAACATTCTTGTGATTTTCCACATGGCTTTCAACACTTGGCAAATCCGAACCCCATTCAACTCGATCAAGTTGTACCTTGTAGGCAGAAACTGAAAATTAAATCTGAACCCCCAAACCTGTTAAGAAAAATGATTAGGCTAAAAACTGTACATGGAAATATGTTTACCTGCATTTCATCTACCCATCTTAAGAGGTCCTGAACAAATTTCATATTGACTTCCTCCTCCGTCAAATTCTGATCAATAAATGCTGATTTCATCAAGGGTTTTCGGACCTGCATCAGTTTGAGTGTCTGAAGTGTACCAGTGTCAACTCCAGTCACATAACTTTGAATTAACCGTGGTGGAAAACCTGGCGTGTATGCAGGGGTGATGGCTGGAGTCAGTCTTGAAGAAAGACCTGATGATAAACCTGATGTTAGACTGGATGAAGTCAAGGAGGGTGATAAACCCTGGTTCAGTCCAGAGTTCAAACTAGGGCTTAGGTTTGGTGCAAATCCTGAGTTTAAGCTTTGTGTTATTCCTGATATCATCATCTTGGTCTGTTCTGTCGTCAGTGTCCTTCCCTTGCTGTAGATAGAGGAACAATCTGCTCTTAAGGCCATAAGCTCATCTCGAAGTTTTGCAACCCTGTTTTAAAAATGTGGAAAAATATTTATTACTAAAATGAAAACAACTCTGTGTGTGTGTGAATAAAAATAGACACACACATACACACACACCCCTCTTAAGTGTTCTACAATGCAGTGGCAGCTAGGCTATACATTATAATAAAAAGGACTTAAGTAAAAACAATAGACCAGTGACTCAAAGAGTGGAAAGAAGAACAAAACTCACTCTTGCCCTTAAAAAACAAAATGTAAGAAACAAAGTAATTCTTCACTATTATACCAAATTTAGAGCACAATCCAGTACATATCTACTCAGAACTAAGCCCCACTATTTTCAAAGGAACTTATTCTCAAGTTTTGCACACATGATATGACTGCTGCCTTTTACTCCCACTTCTGTCTTCTAATTGCCTCAGATTAATCTTTCTCTTATGCCTCCTGACTATCCCTATGGATGCATTTACAAAGAGAATGTCTCTTATCAACCAGATTCTACACAGGTACACCATCCACTTCCCAGCAGTGAGGTCTAAAATCATGATGAGAACTAGTGAATCCATTATAATAACATGAATATCTCCTGACACTCAGTGGCTGTCTCTGCACAAAGTGCAGTTTGTGTAAGACATTATTCGTGTGAATGCATCTTTGGGAAGTAGGCAAGACAAACACAACTCTGTGAATTGGCCTACGTCATACCAATGTCAATGGGACAAATTTTTGAAAAATGTGTTCTGCATTCTAAAGTTTGTTCTACCTAGTAGCAGTAAAGTGTTCATATCAATACTATCTTATACTTTACAAAAATGAAGAAAAACAAATAACTGGCAATACCTCAATAGGCCAGCTTAATAGACAGAAGGCTAAAAAAATTGATTCTGAACAGTAAATCATGCTAATGCACTGATTATTAGAACACTGCATGTTGCAAAGAATCAGTGCTCTCTCTATATACATAACACTGAATAAAAATCTGAGACTACTCACTCCCTCACTCAGATTAAAATCTATCTTCCTAATCAAGACAAATCAAGCTACATTAGAGCATATGAAATGTTATACATACATAGGCATCATTCTGAAGTTAGTGTAATCTTTAAAAAATGGCAGATATACCCAACAGGTAACTTTATTATGTCTTTACACATTCACTGACAAGAATGTATCCCTGAGTGCTAGTATTCCTAAATAACAACATAACCACATGTACCTCTGGACCAGTTGGTCTGCTTGATAATATTTTCCATCAATGAGAATCTGGGCATCCATGACTTGCTGGCGCAGTAAATTCTCACATTCAAGTAGATAGCCCGCAATCTCTGCTTCATTTTGAAACTGCAGACCTGATTCTAATCGCTTTGCATCCTACACAAAAAGATTTATTCAGCTGTGCATTTTGCTGGAAAATAAACTTTTCCTGTGCTACTTTATTTATTTTGTACAACTATCTTCATATTTTGAAATGTACAAACATTACTTTTATATTCAGAATTGTTGTATGGTGTTTCTCTGTGAGTTCAGAGAGAAACCCAATTGAGAAGATGGGAAATAAACACTTTGAGATAACTGTACCTAGGACTGCACCTTAAATAGTGTTCTATTCAATTAGATTCTGCATCAGAGATATATGCAATCAATTTGAAAAAATATATACTATATATAAGAGACAAGCTAAAATGTTCTATTGACTATTTCAGCTTCTTTTTTTGACAGTAAGACAGTATGTTTCCAGGTCAGGCACTAGAAATAAAGGGAATAGTTCTATGAACTTCAAGAGCGGTGACTGCATACATCTGTTGCACAAAAATAAGAAGGGGTCTTGTATCATCCCACAAAAATTATGTATTATTGTGTACAACCATTGTGGACACTTTAATGTGTCTCCACCAGAGAGTTGCTGAATGGGAAAGCATCCACAGACATTTGTGCCGTAATACAATTTGTTAGCATTTAAAATTTCATAAGAGTGTTTGCTGGAATCCTACAAAGGATGAAGACTGAGCACATTCACAAGGAAGTGATATCTGTTGTCTAAGTATAAGGCGGCCCCCTGTTTCAAATGTTCCAATATTTTTCTACTAGAAATATTTTGAAGTCTCAACAGCTATGGCCATCTACATTAATATGATGTGGAACAGGCTGTTCAAAGGTTTTTATTAAGATGACTGTTCCTGAAATGGATAGAAAAGGTGTAAGGGTTTTCCCAGCACGCGTCCTGCAAGAGTAAAACCATGGTTGTAGGTTTTCCGGGCTGTTTGGCCGTGTTACAGAACACAGCCAATCAGCCTAGAAAACTTATAACAACAATCTGATCCCAGCGGTGAAAGCTTTCGAAAACCATGGTGTTTACTTTCTATAATTTATTACATTGCTGGAATCTGTTTATTGTGACAGGTCCACCAGACCTTCTGTTTGCTGGTGACTCTAGCTCTAACTAAAAGTGTAACTGAAACAATTATTTGCTTCACAATGACAGCTGAAAGCAGATTTTGTTCAGCTCCCAGAAGTAATTTCTGCAGGTTTGGAGGCTTGAGGGAAACCATGAAAAGAAAGCTTGCTGACAACTTTCCAGGCTATCTTGGCACAGCTCCCTTTAACCATAAGATGGCAGCTAAGCCACAATGGGATTGAAGACTATTGTGAGGGAGTTTCCAACAGAAAAGTAAATCAGCCAGTTTTAAGATTTTATCCTGAATATATAAAAAAAATACTCTAAAATTCCAAGGCCTTAACTTGGACGACACCACTTGTAAACATAAACACACTTTTAATCATTTTTTATATACCCATCCTGTACTTAGACGAAAGATGTCATCTTCCTGAGAATTCTCTCCCATCTCAGAACTCACAGGTTGAGGATGGACAAACATTTGAAAGGGTGGTGGAAACTTTATGGGCATATGTTCTTTGTTTCAAAAACAATGCCGTGAACACATTTTGAACCATTTCCATCACACTACAGAAGGACTCCTGTCACTTTTCCAGTGCTTCATTTGAAATGAATTTACTGTGTTACTGACAAAGAAAGATGCTGAAAAACTGAATGAGGTAGTTTGAGACCAATGGCAAATATCTTGTAGCCTAACTACAGAGTGGAAGAGAAATCACAAAATTGCCTTCCTCACTCCAGAAGACTCCTTATTGTGTGCTTACTGTGACAATGGTTGTGAGATCAGTTACATGACAAACAGTCTGCTGGAGTTGAGAGGATGCTTATATGATTTCCATTTCACTCAATTTTTAGGCAACAAGATAGGAGCCTATCTGTTCAACCAGCTACTAATTAACATGAGTTTCTGCTATCTCACTCCATTTTACATCCATCAAAATACACTGCATATATTTCTAAGATATCCCAGAATTTTTTCTTCACAAACAGAAGTATTCTTCTTGACTTTGCAACATTTCTGACAGACACTGTAATAATTCTCATCTTACACACAAAGATCTGAGACCAACAGATTGTTCTTCGACATCTGCTTAGTGTCTGTGCAAAGATCTGACCCAAGATTTTGCATGGCTAACTCCATTCCTTTAACCAATGATATACCCTGATTTTCAATAAGGAAAAAAGGAAAGAACCCATCTAATCAAATACACTTACTGATTGCACAGAATTTCGAGCCAGTATTAGTTTGTCTTCACAGCTCAGGCTGTCCCGCTGCACTCTGTTTGCAATCTGCTGCAGCATTTCTAACCTAAAAGAAAATGAAAGCAAACCAAACCAAAGTCATGTTTGTTTGTTTCTGTTTTTGACCTTCAAATAATATGACTGTCTTCATTCTATTACCAAATAAAAATGATATCACATCCTGCAACTTAATACCAATGCTTACCTGGCTCCTTCCACAGGACCATTTCCAAAACTTATACAAGAATTAACTAAGGTCGGACCACAGTTAACGGACAGGAAGTTTTCGTTCGAATCAATGCTGGTCCGGGTGCTAGTGCTGTTGCTGAACAGAGAGTCGCTGCTGTGGTAGCCATAACTGTTAGCGTTCATTTTGTTCTACCCAAATAATTGTTCCCTTGTCCATTTAAAACATTGAAAAGGCAAACTGCTTGCAAAAACATACAGCTTCCAAGGTCTTGATAGTTTTAAGGGCAGCTCAGACTTTGCATCCCTAAATAGGTCTCAGCATGCATGCTCAGAATCTGCAAAAAAAAGTACTCTGATTCTTCTTCAGAGGCTTTGCCTTCAGCTATATATGCCAATCTGGGCTTGGCTTCTTTAGCTTGAATTGACTGTACAAGTATGGACTAATCAGGATGACTAGGGCGTTCACTAGGAATGAGAGGTGCCAAATACTTTATGTAAGTCTCATCCAATCTCAGTGATCTCAGTGATCGAAGGGGGGAGTGGGCTGTTCTTTTACAACTCTGGAAACTTTTAATTAAAAAAATTAAAGTGGCATCAACAAAAGTGTATTTGATATGACAGTGTATTTTCTGGAGTAAAAAATTGCATTATACTCATTAGCTGCTTTTACACAGGGGTCTCAGCAGTCTCCCGTCTAGATATTTATTTAATTCCAGCAAACACTATAGCATCTGGTGCTTTCATATGGTTCATTTGGCTCCCATGGTAAAAACTTATTGTTGTTGTTGTTTAGTCGTTAAGTCGTGTCCGACTCTTTGTGACCCCATGGACCAAAGTACGCCAGGCCCTCCTGTCTTCCACTGCCTCCCGGAGTTTGGTCAAATTCACGTTGGTAGCTTCGATGACCCTGTCCAACCATCTCGTCCTCTGTCGTCCCCTTCTCCTCTTGCCCTCACACTTTCCCAACATCAGGGTCTTTTCCAGGGAGTCTTCTCTTCTCATGAGATGGCCAAAGTATTGGAGCCTCAGCTTCAGGATCTGTCCTTCCAGTGAGCACTCAGGGTTGATTTCCTTCAAAATGGATAGGTTTGTTCTCTTTGCAGTCCAGGGGACTCTCAAGAGTCTCCTCCAGCACCACAATTCAAAAGCATCAATTCTTTTGCGGTCAGCCTTCTTTATGGTCCAGCTCTCACTTCCATACATCGCTACTGGAAAAACCATAGCTTTGACTACGCGGACCTTTGTCGGCAAGGTGATGTCTCTGCTTTTTAAGATGTTGTCTAGGTCTGTCATCGCTTTCCTCCCAAGAAGCAGGCGTCTTTTAATTTCGTGGCTGCTGTCACCATCTGCAGTGATCATGGAGCCCAAGAAAGTCAAATCTGTCACTGCCTCCATATCTTCCCCTTCTATTTGCCAGGAGGTGATGGGACCAGTGGCCATGATCTTTGTTTTTTTTATGTTGAGCTTCAGACCATTTTTGGCGCTCTCCTCTTTCATCCTCATTAAGAGGTTCTTTAATTCCTCCTCACTTTCTGCCATCAGAGTGGTATCATCTGCATATCTGAGGTTGTTGATATTTCTTCCGGCAATCTTAATTCCGGTTTGGGATTCACCCAGTCCTGCCTTTCGCATGATGTATTCTGCATATAAGTTAAATAAGCAGGGAGACAATATACAGCCTTGTCGCACTCCTTTTCCCAATTTTGAACCAATCAGTTGTTCCATATCCAGTTCTAACTGTTGCTTCCTGTCCCACATATAGATTTTTCAGGAGATAGATAAGGTAGTCAGGCACTCCCATTTCTTTAAGAACTTGCCATAGTTTGTTGTGGTCCACACAGTCAAAGGCTTTTGTGTAGTCAATGAAGCAGAAGTAGATGTTTTTCTGGAACTCTCTGGCTTTCTCCATAACCCAGCGCATGTTAGCAATTTGGTCTCTAGTTCCTCTGCCCCTTCGAAATCCAGCTTGTACTTCTGGGAGTTCTCGGTCCACATACTGCTGAAGCCTACCTTGTAGGATTTTGAGCATAACCTTGCTAGCGTGTGAAATGAGTGCAATTGTACAGTAGTTGGAGCATTCTTTGGCACTGCCCTTCTTTGGGATTGGGATGTAGACGGATCTTTTCCAATCCTCTGGCCACTGCTGAGTTTTCCAAACTTGCTGGCATATTGAGTGTAGCACCTTAACAGCATCATCTTTCAAGATTTTAAATAGTTCCACTGGAATGCCATCACCTCCACTGGCCTTGTTGTTAGCCATGCTTTCTAAGACCCACTTGACTTCACTCTCCAGGATGTCTGGCTCAAGGTCAGCAGCCACACTATCTGGGTTGTCCAGGACATCCAGATCTTTCTGGTATAATTCCTCTGTGTATTCTTGTCACCTCTTCTTGATGTCTTCTGCTTCTGTTAGGTCCCTACCATTTTTGTCCTTTATCATGTCCATCTTTGCACAAAATGTTCCTTTAACAGCTCCAATTTTCTTGAACAGATCTCTGGTTTTTCCCTTTCTATTATTTTCCTCTATATCTTTGCACTGTTCATTTAAGAAGGCCCTCTTGTCTCTCCTTGCTATTCTTTGGAAGTCTGCATTCCATTTTCTGTAACTTTCCCTATCTCCCTTGCATTTTGTTTCCCTTCTCTTCTCTGCTATTTGTAAGGCCTCGTTGGACAGCCACTTTGCTTTCTTGCATTTCCTTTTCTTTGGGATGGTTTTTGTTGCTGCCTCCTGTACAATGTTATGAGCCTCCATCCATAGTTCTTCAGGCACTCTGTCCACCAAATCGAGTTCCTTAAATCTGTTCTTCACTTCCACTGTGTATCCATAAGGGATTTGGTTTAGATTATACCTGACTAGCCCAGTGGTTTTTCCTACTTTCTTCAGTTTAAGCTTGAATTTGGCTATAAGAAGATGATGATCAGAGCCACAATCAGCTCCAGGTCTTGTTTTTGCTGACTGTATAGAGCTTCTCCATCTTTGGCTGCAGAGAACATAATCAATCTGATTTTGGTACTGCCCATCTGGTGATGTCCATGTGTAGAGTCGCCTGTTGTGTTGTTGGAAAAGAGTGTTTGTGATGACCAGCTTGTTCTCTTGACAAAACTCTATTAGCCTTTGCCCTGCTTCGTTTTGAACTCCAAGGCCAAACTGACCTGTTGTTCCTTTTATCTCTTGACTCCCTACTTTAGCATTCCAGTCCCCTATAATGACAAGAACATCTTTCTTTGGTGTCAGTTCTAGAAGGTGTTGTAAGTCTTCATAGAATTGGTCCATTTCAGCCTCTTCAGCATGGGTGGTTGGTGCATAAACTTGGATTACTGTGATGTTGAAAGGTCTGCCTTGGATTCGTATTGAAATCATTCTATCATTTTTGAGATTGTATCCCAGTATAGCTTTTCCCACTCTTTTGTTGACTATGAGGGCTACTCCATTTCTTCTACGGGATTCTTGCCCACAATAGTAGATATGATAATTGTCTGAATTGAATTTGCCCATTCCCGTCCATTTTAGTTCACTGACACCCAGGATGTCAATGTTTATTCTTGCCATCTTCTGTTTGACCACATCCAACTTACGAAGGTTCATAGATCTTACATTCCAGGTTCCTATGCGGTATTTTTCTTTGCAGCATCGGACTTTCCTTTCACTTCCAGGCACGACTGCAACTGAGCGTCCTTTCGGCTTTGGCCCAACCACTTCATTAGCTCCGGAGCTACTTGTCCTTGTCCTCCGCTCTTCCTCAGTAGCATGTTGGACGCCTTCCGACCTGAGGGGCTCATCTTCTAGCGTCATATCTTTTAGCCTTTTGTTTCTGTTCATGGAGTTTTCTTGGCAAAGATACTGGAGTGGCTTGCCAGTTCCTGCTCCAGGTGGATCGCGTTTAGTCAGAACTCTCCACTATGACCTGTCCGTCTTGGGTGTCCCTGCATGGCATAGCCCATAGCTTCTCTGAATTACTCAAGCCCCTTTGCCACGACAAGGCAGCAATCCGTGAAGGGGAAAAAACTTATACACCAACTACTAAACTATGCAGAGACACCACATCCTACTTAAATGGTGCCAAATTAAGCTGTGTGTGTTTCACTTGAAATACACAATATACTATATACATAAACCCAGTAATTTTACCTCCTGCCTTTCTACAAAGATAGCACTCAAGTTGGTTAATAATAATATGCAAGTGAAGGCAGAATCTCAACAATTAAAAACAAATCAACTGAAAGCACAGCAGTAAGAATGGACAAACAGCAGTCAACATGCCAACGGCAACCCTGACAGAACGTATTTGCCTACAGGCGTAAGGGCAACAGAGAGAAGACCAACCTATCCTTCTTTGGTAAGATGTTCCACAGGCTGAGAGCAGCAATTGAGAATGCCCTTTCATGTCCCCAGAAAACATGTCTCTGATGGCAACAAGGTCGATAAAAACCTCTCCTTAAGAACTTAAAATCTGGCCAAGCTTATATGACAGAATGCAAACTTTCAAACAGCCTGGGCCCAAACTGTGTAGGGTTTTGTAAGTCAAAACCAGCACATCAATTTCTCTATCTATACATCTGTAACTATCTACTGAAATTATTGGATTATCTATCTCTAATGTTTGTCCTTATCTACAGAAATTCTGCCAAAGGCCGCACATGGATTATATTATATCCTGGCAATCAGTAGTCAATGTAATGCTGATACAATATCCATTCATGCTTGTTAGCCAGTAGCTTCTTGGCTTTTAGTCCACGAGAAACAAAATGTAATGACATTGTGTGTGTGTGTGTGGTTTTTAATTCTTCATTTCATATAACAAACGAGCACTTGAGAGATCTCTTTAATGCTCTTAAAAGAAGCCGGCTGCCTCACCTACTCTAAGGATAGGTTAATGTCATACCTACTATTCAACAATTCTATGTTTTATAAAACTCCACCCAAATTACACCACCATAGTTCTAAACTATAAACAAGATGAGTTGCCCATGCAAAGACTGAGGTGGCTCACTGTTCAGGTCCTCCATGGTTTCCAAAATATTGTACAGAGGACTATAAGGAACTCTGAATGGAGGGATGACTATAGTCTCTGAATACCTAATCTGTAACTCCCCCCACAGTCAAGATCAGATGTGTTCCCATGAATTGCTCAAAGCAGCAAACGGAGCACAAGGCTTGGGATACAGCAAATAATGTCTATATTAAAGTATACAGTATATATATAGTATATTATACAATTTTGCATATCAGAGCACAAACTGACTTTAGGACCTAGTTTTCGTGAGGTCAGAAATTTCTGAGTGGCCCAATACAGGAGGGGGGGATTTAAAGATTTCCAGTATGAGCAAAATCCCTTGAAGAATAGCATCTTTTCCAACACAGCTTTTAGCATTTCCTCCTGTCACAATTTAGGGTTACTTTAGGAAAAGAGCAATCTTACAACATTCAAATAGTGTGATGAAGTCTTTGTTTAAGGGTTTTATCACAATGAAAAGCAGCTTGAAAAGGTAGACCCATGACTTATACGAATAGCAGAAAGCAACTGCTTATCAGAGAAGTCCATTTTATATAAGAATTAACTAGCACCAACAGCATACATCTGCTTCTTCTGTGACAGTATTAGACCAGATTGATTCCCATTCTTAAGGGCTGGCATTTTCCCCTTTCCCCACCACAAAGATAGGCAAACATAATTTTTTTAAAAAACTTCCCTCCATCACCATTGAAATCTCTGTGCAGCAAGTACAGACGTAAAACTGTGATTAAGGATGGATAAGAAGGGAGCTGTAAATCAGAACTGACTTGATGGTGCACATGCATGCACACACACACAAACATGCACACACATTCTTTTTACCCTGTGCTGTTTTTACCAACCAGAAGAAATACTTGAAAGCAAAACCTTGGTTGTCTCCTATAAAAAGCACTACACATTGCAGACAAGACAAAGAAATGGGGCCATGGACATGTCAAAGGCAAGCTGAAGCCTAATGATCAAGTTATACATAGGATGTGCAGCACCCCAAATGCCTATTGAAGGGAAGGAGGTTCTTTGACTGCTGTCTAAAGAGGAGACACGACACAACGAAACAAAAACCCCAATATCAATGTGCAATAGGCCTTTTGTTCTGCCTTTTAAGGCTCAAGGCAAGGCTGGGAAAACAGAGGCATTTTGTAGCATCAGACTTTTATGCATTAAAGACAGACAAGCAGATCAGAACAAAAGTGAATCACTGAAAAACTGGGATTCTTCTTTCTTTGGGAGATATAAGAAGGGCAGTTAACTGGAGGCATGTTAGGAAGAAGAACAGGATTGGAGGGGGCAAAGTAATGGCAAATTAATTATGCAGGAATTTCATTGGGAAAATGATGGACAAAGAGGAAGAGGAAACTATTATCAGTCTTATAAGATTCAAGCAATCCCCACAGCTTTCATTCATACTTTTTCAAAGCACAGATGATCCAGCCTTCAGATTCCATGTATCATGGCTTATTTGGCCCTAATACTCAGAAATATATCTACTCACAGCAGAATAATTCTCCTAAATTATCACAGCTAACAAGAGGGGCTTCTCTGGGGTGAGCTCAAAGGGGAAGGATAAGACTGGTGAGTGGAATCAAGTGACAGTATGCTGGAATAACTTGACAGGTTGGGTGGGTCTTGTGGCTCCATTTGTTTGAGAGGCCCCAATGGTGATGCAGCAGGATGCAAGAGAAAAAAGAGGGTGGGCCTCAGTTTCTACAGCGTGCAGCATATAGGACATCAACAGATAGAATCCTTGGCCAGCTGTTGGAGTCCAGTGTTGATGGTGTCATCTACCAGAGCTTTCTCTCCAGGTGCTGGTGGCAATTGTATTTATGGCATTAAACTGTTTCGGACTTAGGGTGATTCTAATAGAGTTTTCAAGTTATTTGAAATGTTCCCTCCATACTACATCCAATCGGTTCCCTTGGCTGAATGGGGATCTGAACTCAAGTCTCCTAAGTCCTATTCTGACACTTTTCACTACACCACACTGGCTCTCTTAGTAGCTGTGACTGCCAAAATGTTCGTAATATTGCATTGCCTTGACACATTATAGTTTACTGATGCATTGTGGGTAAAGCAGAAAGGTATCAACAGGTGCCACCATGTGGCAATTAATTTATTTTTATCCACAGTACACCATAATTCAAAAACACTGAAGTAACTGCATTATGGAAAAATTAAATAGCCACTGGCTGTTCACTATGCAACACCCAGCAAAGAACCCTCCAATCCTTGCAACATCTCTGGCCTAGAAAATTTCTTCAAATAATATAATGAAAGAATAGCCTGGATTAAGGCATACGTCTTTTAAAGACGGGAAATTTTTGACTGTAAGAAATAAAAAGTTCAAAAGATATTCTAGCACTGAAATGTATGTATGTATGTATGTATGTATGTATGTATGTATGTACGTATGTATGTATGTATTTAAATTATTTTTAACCTGCCTTTCTCCTTAAAAAACACCCAAGGTGGCTTACAACAATTAAAAGACACCATCTAAGTAACAATGAGTATACAACACTAAAAGAATCATAAGCAACAGCAAAACATATTCAATGCACTGAGATACAACAATCCATTTTAAAAACTGCACTCAGCCGTCATATATGAAGGCAATAAAACCGTTACATATTAGCTATGTTGCTCTTAACTTTGCATACGGCCCTTGATAACAATGTAAGTAGGTTTAGAGAATTTACTCAGTTTTAAAAAAATACTGATCACAAGCAGGCTTGATATAGCAAATTAATCTGAAGCAACTGTGCCCAAGGTTGGTTTTAATCCCCTGATCTAAAGTGTCTATGTTTATACTGCAGAACATTGCACTGGTCATTTTCAGAGGAATTTGCAGAGAAGCATCTTATAAAACAAAACACCCACGTACCTTTCAACTTCAGGTCGAAGCATTTTCTCTCTTTCCAACATAGCAATAATAAGTTTCCCCCATTCTTTCTCTATGTCATTTGGATGATAACCTTGAGGAAGCTTGATACGCCCAAATTCTATCCAAACCTTCAAAAACAAGGAATGTTTGCATAAAACTAAGATCAAAAGGAATAGATCTAACACACAATAATGCATAAAAATATGCATGGCTTACCTCCAGTAATTTATATAGATGTTTGATTTTTGATTTATCTATCTCCTTTGGTGGAATTTCTGTTTCTTTAAATTGTAAATACTGGTTATAAAGTGCCTGAAGAAAAGCAAACAAACAATGTCATTATGTTTCTAAACACACAAGTCTCACTATTTACTCAGAATATTTGATTCAGTAAAGTTTATGAGAAACTTTTCATGCCCATCCATATGAAACAGGCTTGTGGTAATTTACTCACTGTCTGTCATAACAAGGCCCTTGTTGAGGAAGAGAACCACACTGTCAGTTTCCTATTTAGCCTTCACTTAGCATCTCCGTGCCTTATGTCCAAAAGCAAACATTTACTCTTCTAAGCACAGATGTTCATGGCTGAAATTTGCAGAGTTGCTCCTAGAGCTACACAGAACTCAGTTTAATTTCTTTCTTGTGAATGGACGAAGAGTCCAATCCAATAAATTTGTGTTAGATGTGGCAATGGTTCGCGCAGCCTCAGATAATGTTTCATTCTTTTGCCTCCAAGCTAGGGAGATCCCCTGTATTGCTCAATACTTGCAAAATGCATGGCAAAGGAATGTTGCGATTCCTTTCCAAGTTTCTAATGGCTACAAGACTACTATGTTTGCGTGCAATTGACCAAGAAACCAATCTTTTCATTGTTATGAAAGTAAAAATAAGTTGATCAAGGGTCATTCGTTGTGTCTGGAAATGTGCATCATCGTGTACTCCAAGGCATAAAACTATTTTGGTGGAAAGCTAGCATTACAGATAGAGGAGTTCTAGGCAAGTCTTGCCTCTGGCATGCTACCTTTTAATGCACAAGGTGTTTTCACACTGGAAAGCATTCAAGAATGCAAATGCACCATCACCAACATTCCCAAAAGGACTGCATCACACAATTCTCATAGACTGGCTCCTAGCCATATGAGATGTGGGACCAAGTACTGGTGAAAGAGCTATTGCCACACTGAAGCCTTTAGAAAAAAATAACGGAGTCTTCTGAATCCAACACACAGGATTTGGGATCAGTTTATATTAAATTTTTGTAAGTACAAACTTTATAAGAGTTTTATTATCACCCTGTAAGTGAATATGTATTTTAACCAGCATTTTGGTATGATAATAAGCATGGGCGATTTGTGAGAAGAATTGAGGCAGGAGCCTGCTCAAATTCTGGGGTCAATCTCCTCTTCAATCTGAAAAGTACCCCAAATTATCTGTTTTTTTAAAAAATTATGTTGTGAGTTACTATCAGTTCTAGATTTGGTAGAAATAGGGTATATCAAAGAGACAGATGCTTCTCTGAAACAGTAATACTGAATGTGTATTTTTTTACCAACAATCTGACAATCTAAAGAAAAAACACAGTTTTTCACCCTCTCACCTTGAGTTCCACAGGATTGTTTGGAAATGCTCTGTCAGCCATAATTGTGGCATGGTGCCTGATCCACTGGATGAGGTAGTTTACCATATTCTGGTATTCAACCCACTTGACTTCAACATCCTAGTAGGAGCATGTAATTGTTTGTAAGCAAGAAGAAAACTGATATCAAACCATTTAGAAAAAAAATTAAAGCATAAGAAGTCTGCACCCAAATAGGTAAAGGTTCCCCTTGACATTTAGTCCAGTCGTGTCTGACTCTAGGGGGCGGTGCTCATCCCCGTTTCCAAGCCGTTTCCAAGCACCCAAATAACTGACAAGTTATTTCAGCTAAGTACTTAAGAATAAACAACACAGTCACTCCCATATCGGAGTCTTCACGAGCCCACCACAGTTTTTAAGCCCAATACTGCAGTGATGCCAGCAACCTCACAACTTGCAACTGGCAGACTCCCCTTTCCAAGTAACTTTTTTAAAAAATCAGATTTAGTCCTGTGCTTTGTTGGCTGCCAGCCTCATAGTCTCCGGTCCTGCACATATCAAACAATGTTCTTTTCTGATTTTAACTACCCAGAATAATTAATCCTTTCTCTTGACATTCGTTTTTTATGTGAAAATGTTTTTAAAATACTAATCTCTTACTTACATGTGCACTGATGCCTTCACCACCTTCAGGTACTTTGGGAAATGCATCATAAAGTGATGACACATAAGTGATTACTGACTTCTCATCAGGTGAAGAAACGTCAACATCTAAAAAAGGACATGTTGACATAGCTAATGTTTACCATACAGACTTCTGATTTCCAATACTATCTGAGACTATTGGTCACTAGTGATTCCATTCACTTACTCACCTTCGGGATCCAGAAGTCTGGCAACGCCAAGTTTTTCTGCTACAAAAAAAGCATGCTCTAAATTTGCAAGGTTGCTTTGAACAGCAACGGTATTCATGTCTATCAGGTCCGGCCTGTAAATCAAGAGCAACAATTCAGTTATGTTTGGGAATCAATGTCGTAGCAAGGATCTTCACTTATTTGAATAAGCGAGATATAACTATATAATATATGATGGACCTTCTTGCTGTGGTTGAGAGTCAGAGAAGTAGCTGTTTTCCATACCTGGGGATAATTAATAACATTCAGCTTTTGGAATGAATTCTCCCCAAGATCAAATCAGCTCAAATGTTTAGAGACCATGCATTATTCTACAGAACATGCCTAATACATTTCTTGGAGCCATTTTAATTCTTTTTCTCAACTACTGCCTAAACAAGCAAACTTTTCTCTCAACTTGGGGTGGGGGCAAATTTTTATATTATAAATGAGAATTTACTACTTGATAGGATTTGCCTTACAGCAATGAGATGAACAAAGTGATATTTAAGTTCCTTACCTCACTTTGTTCTATGGAATGTCCTGCATTTCTAATTTTTTGTAGGTCCATAAATATTACCTTTCAAATACATCATTCCACCAATAAGAGTAATAGTACAATTGTATGTGTATCTATTAAGAAGTGACCCACTGCATTTAATGGGGCTTCCTGCGAGATAAATGCACATATGCCTGTAAACTTAAAAGGTCTTGTAAGGAAAAATCAATGCTGTATGACTAGACCAACTCAGAAGAGTTTATTACTGTCAGTATAGAGTAGCGTAACAACAGCAAGAATATTAAGAAGACAGTTTAAGAGGTACACTGTCTCAACAGCTAGCAACTAGGACCAGGAGCAAAGAAGCAATAAATACTCTATTTAAATGAGCAAGTGATACAGTCATTACCTGAGGGACTATATTTCCATTTATATATTAAATACAAGTGCACTTTAAAACAGCAGGATAGAGAAGATGAAGTAAAGAAAATGATATGAACATAAAAGAGATGAGTAACTAATGGTAATTTCAGTGTTCTATCCAATCTTGTGCAATCAAAATTCTGCTCACATATACAGACTTGTCCTTCCCATTCTCCCCAGGGCAGCCCTTGTATGAAGGAGAAGGAGTCTGATTTTATTCAAAGGAGAGGAATTTCAGTCAAAAGCCACAACAAGAATTCAGAACACTTGATATTAATAAACTATTCCTCTCAGCTTGATGTTACTTCAATTGTGTCTTCTCTTATATTTGAATTGAATGAGATAATATATTCAGCAGAAAACTATTTCTACCTTTTATTGATATTAACAGATATATCAAGAATTATAAAGAATTGTTAGAATAGTAACATTTTAAAAGAACTCGTCTTTTGTGCCATGGACATAGCAGTACAGACAAATGATTTATGAGACTTTACTTCACAACGTACATACACTATGTGAAGTTGGGGAGAAAATATTTATTTCTAAAAGCATATGGCTGTTGTTTTCATTCTGTTGATTTCCATGACATTTCACACATGCCGATAGTAATGAACCAAAACATGAGATGCAAAATACAGAATGGTGCCTGTTAAGCTGCCAGCTTTTCAGACAAGAAAGGGCAAGTTGTTATACAAGCCTTGTCTGCTCATGGGAAACATGTCAACAAGAAGATACAAACAACCAGTATTTGACTGAAATCCAGCAATTATAAAGCCTTCCTCTACAAGAGTGGGAATCAAATCTCTCTTTTTTCCCTCAACAAAATAATTTGATCGGTTGCAAAAATTGATCACCGTTTCCCTCTAAAAACTTGCACAAGTTCCTTCTGAGCATCTCACATGGAAAAGTTACTTTGGGTCAAGCAGACAGTTAATATCCAGGTTCCAGTTCATGCAACACAATATTATATATTGGCAGAAATCCTATTAAGTTATACCTGCCAGCATAAAGAAGTTGGGGGAAATGTTGAAGAACTGCCACAAATTAAGATTGGGAGAGCAATTGCAATTATTTATACTGACTTCTTAACTTGCAATGATTTGCCATAACATTTACACCGTGTTACACCAGTGGAAAAAATCAACAGTGTTATGTTGTTGATTGCTTGTACCATCAAAGGAAAAATCAACAAAGGGGAAAAGTTAAACTAGCTTCTGAATATTTCCTGAGAAGACAGCTACTTAACTCCAACAGTTTCTTAGCCATCCTTTGAGGAGAATGAAAAAAAAATCCCTCCTCTTCTTGCATACTTTTCCTCTCTACCATGAATAGCAAGCACTGCACCCGACTAGCTCTGTCATTAGTTAAAATTAATTAAAACGGTGTTCAAACATTTTGCAAATCAGCTTTTAAGTACTTGTTTAAAATCTATTTTTTTAAAAGATGACTATCAGTAGCTCTTCATCTGCATATGGCCTAACCATATATCATCATCATCATCTTGAGCTGCCAAGTCAATTCTGACTTATGGCAACCCTTTTCAGGGTTTTCTAGGTAGACAATACTCAGAAGTGGTTTATCATCCCCTTCTTCTGGGTGTTTTGGAACTGTGAAGCTTGCCCAAGACCACATGGATTGAATCTACTCACAGGAGGCAGAGTGGGGGATCAAATTCCTAACCTCTAGTTCCGAAGCCAGAAACCTAAACCACTGAGCTATGCAGCCAGCCTAACCATAAATGAAATATCACAATTCATTGAAGAAAACACCAGGTTTATGTTTAGAGGCCAATGCTACTTGGTGCTATTTACAAAAGCTTTGACTTATATAGGAGAATTATACTCTGAGGTGTATCTGCAAAAAGCATAAATGGCCCAGCCATTCTGAGTCATCCTTAATAGACTTCTCAGGGAATTCTGGTCTTTGCAATTAGAAGAAGCCAGGGGAAAGATGTGAATAATAATTTGAAAAATATCCTAAGTGCCACACCCAGAACAACTTTTCATGTTTCCAGATACTTACTATTTCTGTTGGCACAGCAGAAATGGCACATTTGGAGGCAAATTGTCCCCAATTAAAAGATTATCAAAGACATGATCAGTTCCATATGGAGTTGCATGATTCAGCATGCAATTGATAATGTCTAAGATGATTTTTTAACTTGGACAATTTGCCTGCAAAAGTTATGCCATTTGTGTAGCTATGTAAGAAGATTTTGGATACTGAGTGTGTGATTCTTCCACTTTTCAAACTTGTTATTTCTGTCATAGGCCTAAATAATCTGAAGACTGATTTATAGTAATTAACTACAACACCTGGGACCCAGAAAGGTCCCAGTTATTGACAAGGATTTCTCAGGGGCCTTCTTCCGATATATCTTTTGTGTTGTCATCCAAATTCCAAAAGGCATATCTGAAAGCTGGGAGAACATTTACAGCATCCAATGCTGCACAAGAGACTGCAGTTGCCATTGGAATTAAGACATGCCTTTTTCATGCACAGAGGTTTTTCAGTTGTCTGTACAAGGGTCACAAGATCCAGGAACAAAATAAGGAGATGAGAAACATGTGGGAAAGGGGCACCAAAGAACAGAAAGACATATGCACAGATGTTTGTGAAAATATTTCACTTGTTGCCTTGTGAGATATTGTTCGCAGTCCAGCAGAGCCTTGCCAGGGCAACAAATTCACAACCAAAGGCGCAAGAACATGCCACAGCCCATTGTGAATTTGTTGCCCTGGCAAGGTTCTGCTGGACTGCGAACACTATCTCACAAGGCAACAAGTAAAATATTGTGATTGTGATGGCATATTGTTATCCTATACCTCGGAATACAGTTGCTTGGATGTGATTATCAAAAGGCAAAATAAAAGGGGAATTAAGGGCAATGTGAATGAACAACAGCGATGTCTACGTTGGCTTGGGCATGTCGTGAGAATGGCTGATGGTCGGATTCCAAAAGATCTCCTGTATGGAGAATTAGTGCAGGGAAAGCGCCCCAGAGGGAGACCACAGCTGCGATACAAGGATATCTGCAAGCGGGATCTGAAGGCCTTAGGAATGGACCTCAACAGATGGGAAACCTTGACATCTGAGCGTTCAGCCTGGAGGCAGGCGGTGCATCATGGCCTCTCCCATTTTGAAGAGACACTTGTCCAGCAGGCCAAGGCAAAGAGGCAGTCCCGAAACCAGCAAAATCAGGGAGCTGGACAGGGGACAGATTGTATTTGTCTTCAGTGTGGAAGGAATTGTTACTCAAATTGGCCTTCTCAGCCACACTAGATACTGTTCCAAGTCCTCTATTCAGAGCACATTACCATAGTCTCTCGAGACTGAAGGATGCCTAATCTGTAATCTGTAAATTCATTCATGCTGACAGATTGGAGCAATTTTTTACAATAAACTCAGAATAACATGATGGGCTGAGAGAAGGAACAAGGAAGTCAGAAAGATGAAATTTATGTTATAAAGATTTGATAATTATGGTATAAGTTTCATATAAATACTGTACATGTAACTGCATATTATTATATGTCTTTCAGCAAACCTATGCAAGGAGAATTCAACAGAATCTTCCTTGTAAAAACAGAATAGAAACTTGAAAACCTGAGAACGGCAAGATACAAATAGAATAGAAAAACATGTTTTTCTACTCCTAATGACGAATGTGTATGACTGTTCTGATCAGTAAAACTATGTTCTCTCCAATGTCTGGCACTAAAAGCAAAGTGTGCTGCTGATAGACCACCCCATAGTGCTTAAAGCAGTCTATTAGCAGTTTATAATTGAATTATACTGGCTATACATTGTCCCCCTTCCCTAGTGAGCTGGGCACTCAATTTACTGACCTTGACAGGACGAAGGCTGAATCAACCTTAAGCTGGCTACCTGAGCCTGTCAGAATCAAACCCCAGTTGTAAGCAGTCTTGACAGCAATACTGCAGGGTTTTTTGGTTTGTTTATAGGCTCCCTTTCTCCTAATAACGGGACTCAAGGTTTAACCACTGCACCACGAGGCACTAGATTTTCGACAGGGACCATCAACTCAAGATTCTGCCAGCGTCAGCCCTTTAAACTTGCCAGATTCTTGGCTTACAAGTTTTCATCCTTTGTCTGTCCCAACTATCAGACCTCTGCAATTTCTGATCTAGCACCAACTTTTGCTCCTACAGTATTTTTGAAAGCAAAGTTGATAACCTTAGTTATGTCTATGGGATTATGATCTCTGTCAAGGGTGCCTACAGCTGCATAACATTCTGATCCTAACATGAGGAGATGAAATTGCTTGGATGTATCTACTGACTTGCACAAGTGGAGGCCAATGGATACATTCATATGAACTGAGCTGGTATTTGCCTCCAGACCTTTAAATTGAAGCTACATGTGACATTAAAATAATGAGTAACAACTTGTGAGTAATGCCACACAGCTCAAATAAGCAACCTCTGAACAGGAGATATGACACACAAACAACTAGAAGTTTAATCCTTTGATAACTAGCTTAATGGTTCTCAAAATGGTATGTGAATAATCCTTTAGTGAAGTAAAAAGGGATAGCAGAATGGTATTTCTTGACCTCGATAAAATAAGTCTCATACTGTATGCATTTTTCAGACTAGAAGCAGAGAAATCAGGGCTGGAAATGTAAAATTAAGTGAACACCCAAGTATACTCATTTGTTTTTTAACTGCTGTAATTAGACAACGCTTGCACATGTGAAATAAATTCCTGGTCTATATAACCATAAAGGTTAATAGCAGATGCTCAAGACAGCCTTACAGGTCTGGAAGGAATTAATTGCTAAAAGCAATCAAGGACTATGCCAGAACATGTGCAGCTTGTGTGTGTGGTTTTTTTGTTGTTTTTTTAAGTATGCACGTGACTGAAGAAGGAATGGAGAGATCTCTAGGTTGGCCAACACCTGTCCCACCTTTTAGCAAGAAGGCTGCACTGAGAGAAATGGTTGTGATTCCATCAATCCATGCTCAGTCTAAAGAAACAAATTATGCAAAGTTCTGGAAAATAAATTATGTAAAAACCAATGCACTACATTAAATCTATAGATAAAACTTTAGCTTCATCTGCAGTGTCTTTGTGTTTTGATCTATTACTTCATTTACATACACTCAGACAGTAAAAACCATCAAAGAGGCAATTATAATATTGCAACTGCCCATACTGTAAATTGGGGGTGGGTGGGTTAAAAACTGCAGTCTATACAAGACCACTGAGTTATAGACAAAAAGATCTGAATGGGCACATTTTCCATTTCTTTATTTACATTCTGAATCATTATTCCATATCTGTGATGGCATTCTCCACTATCTAAACTGAAACACTTCTCCTTCATCTTCACAACCACTAAACAGAATTCAGGTTTTATGTACAAAGTGCTATTAATATTCAGATTCTGGATTGAGACATTTCCTCTGCTCCTTTCTCATCCTCTCCTACAACTGCCAAATATTCATACATTTTTAAAAGAAAGAAAAAAGACTAGCACTCTCTATGGTGAGGAAAACAGACACACTACATCAAGCAGCAGAATAAGCATTTATTAATCTGGGAAAAGGTGAAACTGGAATGAAAGTAATATAACTAGGACCTGAATAAATGACCAGCAGATCAGTAAAATATGAGCAGAGCTGTTCCATCACCTCCGTTAAAGAAATAAGGTGCCTCTGGCCCTCTTCTCATTATTATTCCAGGAAGATGCTTATCAAAAAGTGAGAAGGGAAGCAGGGGTATCATGTATGTATGTATGTATGTATGTATGTATGTATGTATGTATGTATGTATGTATGTATGTATGTTCTCCCTTCCTATGCATTATCTTTTGTGTGTCATGTCTTAAACCTGAGGACATGGCTGGTCATGATATTCATCTCTATAAAGTGTTCTGGAAGCCTTTTTGGCCAAAGTGTGGAGTATAAGTGCTACCAATCAATCAATAAAGAAGGATTGAAATAACACTTCATCTGGTGTTTGGTCTACACTGTTATCTTAAGAAATCTCCCTGTATTGTAAGATATTGCCTCAAAATGGTGTTAGTCTAAATTGCAATGGGCATCTTCCCAGAATTCCGTAATGCAGCACCAGAAAGAGAAGCCACCTTTGACAATGCAACCCATCCTAATCGCTCTTCAAAGTAATAAATGAACCTGGAGGCACAAAACAAGAAAGACACAAGACAGCATACTATAACGTTTTGTTTATAGAGAATTAGAGAAATATCAGTGTAAACTGCCTACAGAATTGTTATTAAAGCAGAAGCCACCTTAATCTGATCATGGGCATGATCCAGCCAGAGTTGCACAAATTTAAGGCTCTCATGGAACCGAACAGAACATAAATAACCCAGAATCCTATTGGTTATTTACACCAACCTAAGTGTTTTTAAGAGCCATTTAAAGACTTGGCTCTTTAGGCAGGCCTTCCCTTCTGTCAATTCTTTAATTCTATCTTCTTGTTTTCTATCATTCCCCATCTTGAATACACCATATTATTGATTTAATTGTTTAATGCTTATTATGTTTTTATGATATTTTATGATATTTGTAAGCCGTCCCGAGTAGACGCTGTCTAGGAGGGCGGGGTAGAAATCTAATAAATAAATAAAATAAAATAAATAACAATGTAAATCACACTAGCTGAGTTGCCATCTGTATTCTCCATCACATTAACTCATGAGACTGATACATGACAAGTGGCTGCTGCAATTTATACTACTGCACATATGACAGTGTAATTAAACCATGGGAATAATGGCATTGCATTTAACTTCTGGATTGTCTTGTGTTACTTATACACAAAAGCCATCTACTCGGGAAAGTAGTGCATGAAAATAACATCTGTGGAAACTATTTTAAAAATCAGATAAGAGAGAGAGAGAGAAAGGCTGAAGAAGACTTGATCTAGAAAAACTCACATTAAAATAGAACAGTTAGTCTCTGAGGTGCTACAATGTTTTAGTCTTTTTAAAATATTATATCTGATATGCTTGCTCAGACTAACATAACTACTTCTTTGAAAATGTAACCTAAAACCTAAATCTCATTTTCTGTCCTCTGCCTGAACATCTTACTGCTGAATGTTTCACTGCAGCCAAGATACATAGGTTCATTACAAACCACCCTTCTTCAGTAAAATTAGGATTGCCAGATTTCCCCTGGTAAGAATGTTTATCTTCCCCTCAAAAAAAAAAAAGCAGTAGCGAGCTATTCTGTACAAAAATGGCATGCAAAAACAAGCCATATGCAAAGAATCTTCATCTCTTTTCTTTAAAGTCTACCCTGTAGCAATCTAAGGCATGACACTTAGTAATATTTTGTTTCTTTCAGATTTGTAGCTAGAGGCAACCAACATGTTGCAGCAAATGTTGGCACTGCTGTTTCTCATATCTTCAAGGAATGCATTCAAGTTAGATCCTGATTGCCTGTAACGTGTTTTAACATAACTATGGTACAGCATGTGCCAACACTTCCCTTGTAGCCTGGCACTCCAAATCTCTGCAGTGGATGACTGCTTTGGCTTAAGGCTCAAATTTTAAAAACTTTACCCACCTAGCATTCTTTTCCTGTTCCTCTCCCACTTTTATAAACATCTGGCTGCTCACGTGGTTGTATCTGTTGCATGAAATCATCCTTGAAGCTAAATTTGCACTGCTATATGTTGCCTCTATTGGTGCCCCTTCCTGTTCTTCTTAGGGAAGGCTACTGGTTCCCCACACATACAACTAACATTTCTGAATGGCTCATTGAAGTCAAAGGAAATATCCCCCTGTACTTTCAAAGGGCCGCAGATTAGTTTCTAACACTCAGCTTCTAATGCAATTATAAGCCAATCCTAACCTCTGCTCAGAGCCGAATGCAGTTTAGGTAGAGCAATTTATAAAGCCTTCAGCCTCCTGGATAACATTCCTAGCCTTTTCAACACTTTTCCTCTAATGTAGTGCCAAAAACAGCACACAATAGTCCAGGTGTGTGCCCTTCCCTTTAGTTATATGAAGCATTTTCCTGCCCATTTCCGTTCTTCTAATTGCGAAAAAATAGTTGAAAGACTGGTGTTCAGTGTTCCTGGATAGTTTCCCTCCACCAGTTTCTATTCATAAAATAGAAAGAGGATCCCCTCCCAAATAAACAAGATGAGTTTTATTTAATATTTTTTCTTCACAAGTGCACCTTTACAGAATACATCAAGCATCATCTGACTGCTTTCAGTCCCATCCACAATTGAAATGAATCCAAAATATGTGTAATGGCACCTGTTTGCATTCAACCCTTCCTAATTTTGACTCTACAGCTTTTTCCCTCTCTCCACAGCTTTACTACTCTTATCCCTTGATCTTTCTACTGACTGTTGTGCTCTCAGCCTCTCCAAATGTAAATTATAAGCATGGCAATGTGGGTACCAAGATTCTGCAAGACTGCAAAAAAATCACACAACATGGAACTGAGTAGAAAGATTAGCTGTTTGAGGATCTCCTTATTTTCATTCTGTTTTAACGTGCAGGCTTCTAACCATTATGTTAGTAAAAATATGTTGACTAGAGACAGGGGTATTTGTATTCATATATGAATATGAATACCCCTGCACAGCTGGACGTAACGAGGGTCCGCCCCCCTGGAGTCGGACCATCCACTCACACGTATGCTGGTGGCAGTGACTCCACTCTCCCTCCCAATTGCTCCAGAGCTCGCGGTTGGCTCTCCACTCCTAGCAGAAGGAGGGGAGATGAGTCTCCCCGCCAGGCTGATGAGTGGATAAGTCGACCACAAGCTTCAGAGTGATTGGAAGGGAGAGCAGAGCTGCCACCACCGCCGGACACATGAGTGGACAATCCAGCCCCAGGGGGCCGGATCCACGTTACATCCAGCTGTGTGTGGGTATTCGTATTCGTATAGAAATACCCCCATATCTAATGTTGACATTCCAAAAAGAGAAAGCTAGCTATAAAAGATATTCAGAGGTTGATATAGGTGCATGAGATGTCAGGCCCTGGCCCTACCCATGGTGGCAAGTTCTCTGATGAGGATTAAGCCTGACTAAAGCCACAAGTTATGCAAGGCAGACTGGGCCCCTCAATGCTAGGACAGCTTGTGAAGAACACAGTGTGATGGAGTTGAAGCTGTGGGATATGTAGTCAGAGAAATGCAAGATGGAGTCAGACAGGTTCTGTGTGAAGATGATTTGAGAGACATTGGAATGTGTTTTTCTAAGTGCTATGAGAGTGTTTTTCTGAAGACCGGTACAGCGTGGTTTGAGATAAAGCTGAAGGTCAAACAAAGAAGCCCGTGGAAGACTCAACATTCTGGGCTAATTGGAGAAGAGATAAAACACCTGGATTTCCATGGGCATTGAGGGCGGAGGAAGGTGTTACTGCCCCTTGAGGCTAATTGGTTAACAGCCATGAAGTGTCAAGAAGAAGGGAGGAGTTAGAGAATGTAGAAAGTGGATGATGGGTTATGTGGGAGAAGTTCGATTCCATGACGATGGGAGAGAGAAAGAACTTGATGGTTTGAGTATGTGGCTTGAGGGAGAGAGAATGTAAGTAAAGAGAAAGAAGGAGGTGGGGCTAGCCCACCTTAGCCAGCTTAGTAGTAGTGTTTTTTTATTTTAATGGGGATTAGTTATTTTATTTAACTGTAATAATCTTTGAATATGTTCTTGATGCTAAAGCTTGAGCAATATAAACTGATGCTATGAAACTCTATTTTTCTAATAAAAAATAATTATAAAAATTCTTACAAAAGACTGGTCTCTTGAACAGCAGGGTCTGGCTAAATCCAGGGAGTAGAGAGGGCCATAAACTAGCTATCTTTAAGAGTCCTACCTAACTGAGCTGTTGTGAATTCTAAGGAATCACAAAGCCCATGTGTCTGTACTCGCAAAGTACTGGGTAAAAGTAAAGTGTTCTTTTAAGGTCAGACTTGTTCAAGGGGCTTACGCTACGCACTGCTGAGGTCTTGGGACTTGCCTCAGCGCAAAGGTGGTAGGTAAGTGGCCTGTCGAACTCTCTGACTGAGTGCTAAGCGCTCCTTAGGGAGGCTTGGGCACCACACACAGCATGTAGGGGAAACCTTACCAGTCTTATTCTCCAGAAGATACTCTGGAAAGCTCCCTTTCTGAATGAGAGGGGGCTGAACGACCTCTCAGCCACCAAGACGGCAAATGCCGGAAAATGCAGACCTAGATAGCCACCAACTGAGAACCAAAAGCAATAGAAGTACTCATGAGTAAGGGGTTCCTGGGGAAAAGGGGGGCTCTGGAAAAGAAGAATGAGATGCTTAGAACTAGTGCTGGGCACAGTCTAGGAGCCTACACTATACAAGGCAGTGATGGAGAAAGTACACCCTCCAGATGTCATTTTTTACTTCTGAAGCTAGTGTAGGAGGAACTAATTACAGTGGTGCCTCGCTAGACGATGTTAATCCGTTCCACGAAGATCGCTGTCTAGCGAAAACATCGTCTAGCGAAGCACGTTTTCCCATTGGAATGCATTGAAATCGCTTCAATGCGTTCCAAGGGAAAAGGCAGTCGTCTTGCGAAATTTCCCATAGGGAAACCTTGTCTAGTGAGTGAGGGTCCCCATAGGAATGCACTGACAGCTGCACTGACAGCTTTTCACCACTAGTCGGCGCACTCCTATGGGGAAACCTCATCGTCTAGCGAAATTCCCCATAGGGAAACATCGTTTTGCGAAGCGCAGTAGCGCTCGCAAAAAGGCATCGTCTAGCGATTTCCTCGTCCTGCGAGGCAATCGTCTAGCGAGGCACCACTGTACTAGCTATTTATTATACTTTTAGATGCTTAATATCCAAACTTTCTTGTGATGATATGCAAGTACATAGAAAGAAGTAAAGATAGGAAATCACAACAAAATGGCTCAAGATTGAATGGCGTAAGATAAAATAGTAATTTTTCTTTCACTTTTTCTCCCTCCCTTAATCTTTAGGTACACTGACCTTTAACTGTATAGGATAACATGTTAATTTCTGTACAGAACCTCCCTGAACTTGGCATCTGTCCTATTCCAGGACATTCTAGATTCAGCTGGATGTTGTGTTTTGCTGAGTCAGGCACTGGGTTTTTAGTTTTTTCTTCATAAGCTAGACTATTTGCATTTGGGGAGGGTAATAGGAGGGAAGTGACTTCAGCGCTTATAGCTCTTATCTATATAGAACCCAGGTACTAAATGCACAGCTCATTCTTCTTTCTTTTGGAAGTGCCTGATGGTGACTGGACCTCACTCTTGGGAAGGCATATGTCCCAATACAGCACACCACACTCTACACTTAAGTTCTGCCATGGCCATGAAATGGATGGTGTTGTGTTAGCCCTGTCTTGCAGATCATAGCCATTTCTGTTTGTCCATTCATGGGAATGTTTTTTGAGGTTGTGTGTGTGTGTGTGTTTTTAACACAAATCTGGAAATGCACGTTACTTCATGAATGTGGACAGCATTGTGGGTTTGGTATCTCTTAAAGAGTACCAAGCAAGTTGGCCCTGATGTGTTAGCCCTTCATTTGGGCATGGATCAGGTGTGGTGAGAGCTTCCATACATGCCTCCTCAAAACCCACTCCTTGCAGATTTTTTAAACAATATTCATCACAGAGGTGCCCTTAGGGATGATCAAAGAGACAAACCCACACCCAGTTAACACTAGTCTTGGTGGCTGACAGCAGAGATTAAAGGGAGGGGTGGGGGAAAGGGAGGGAAGACAGTATCAACAATGGCAGAGGAGAAAGATGGGGCTAGGGTCATGTATTGAACCACAGCATACAGACATGTGGTGAGGACTACCTGAAATGAAACTAATTCAGATTATGTGACATTTACATGTAATTGACAATAGCACACTTCAAGCAAAAGGAAGCCTTTGAGCAGACCAGCAGCAGATCTGAATGTGAATGATTTCGATGCTTAGTGTAGTTGCACCCTATGCTTCCACTGAATGCAGATGCTCAGGATTTAAATGGAAATGGCAGAAGAAACACAAAGAGGTACAGGACTGTTACAATCCCTGCATAGAAATACATTTTTTTCTGTGCAGAATTTACCAGAGAGAGTATTCAGCCAGGGGAGGAAATGAAAAACAACCTATTTTCGTGGGAAGTCAGGAAATCTTACGTGTCTGTGTACATATATTATACCTAAGACACTATTCCAATACACTGAGGTCTGCACTCACATTTTGAAGAACAGAGATCTACTTCATTTATTAACATGTTCTATGGTGTTCGAATCAAGAAGAGGTGGCAAGAATACACAGAGGAATTATACCAGAAACATCTGGGTGTCCCGGACAACCCATATAGTGTGGTTGCTGACCTGAGCCGGACATCCTGGAGAGTGAAGTCAAGTGGGCCTTAGAAAGCATGGCTAACAACAAGGCCAGTGGAGGTGATGGCATTCCAGTGGAACTATTTAAAATCTTAAAAGATAACGCTGTTAAGGTGCTACACTCAATATGCCAGCAAGTTTGGAAAACTCAGCAGTGGCCAGAGGATTGGAAAAGATCAGTCTACATCCCAATCCCAAAGAAGGCAGTGCCAAAGAATGCTCCAGCTACCATACAATTGCACTCATTTCACACACTAACAAGGTTATGCTCAAAATCCTACAAGGTAGGCTTCAGCAGTATGTGGACCGAGAACTCCCAGAAGTACAAGCTGGATTTCGAAGGGGCAGAGGAACTAGAGACCAAATTGCTAACATGCGCTGGATTATGGAGAAAGCCAGAGAGTTCCAGAAAAACATCTACTTCTGCTTCATTGACTACGCAAAAGCCTTTGACTGTGTGGACCACAGCAAACTATGGCAAGTTCTTAAAGAAATGGGAGTGCCTGACCACCTTATCTATCTCCTGAGAAATCTATATGTGGGACAGGAAGCAAGAGTTAGAACTGGATATGGAACAACTGATTGGTTCAAAATTGGGAAAGGAGTACGACAAGGCTGTATATTGTCCCCCTGCTTATTTAACTTATATGCAGAATACATCATGCGAAAGGCAGGACTGGAGGAATCCCAAACCGGAATTAAGATTGGCGGAAGAAATATCAACAACCTCAGATATGCAGATGATACCACTCTGATGGCAGAAAGTGAGGAGGAATTAAAGAACCTCTTAATGAGAGTGAAAGAGGAGAGCGCAAAAAATGGTCTGAAGCTCAACATAAAAAAAACTAAGATCGGGGCCACTGGTCCATCACCTCCTGGCAAATAGAAGGGGAAAATATGGAGGCAGTGACAGATTTTACTTTCTTGGGCTCCATGATCACTGCAGATGGTGACAGCAGCCACGAAATTAAAAGACGCCTGCTTCTTGGGAGGAAAGCGATGAGAAACCTAGACAGCATCTTAAAGAGCAGAGACATCACCTTGCCGACAAAGGTCCGCATAGTCAAAGCTATGGTTTTTCCAGCAGCGATGTATGGAAGTGAGAGCTGGACCATAAAGAAGGCTGACAGCCGAAGAATTGATGCATTTGAACTGTGGTGCTGGAGGAGACTCTTGAGAGTCCCCTGGACTGCAAAGAGAACAAACCTATCCATTTTGAAGGAAATCAACCCTGAGTGCTCTCTGGAAGGACAGATCCTGAAGCTGAGGCTCCAGTACTTTGGCCATCTCATGAGAAGAGAAGACTCCCTGGAAAAGACCCTGATGTTGGGAAAGAGTGAAGGCAAGAGGAGAAGGGGACGACAGAGGACGAGATGGTTGGACAGTGTCATCGAAGCTACCAACATGAATTTGACCCAACTCCAGGAGGCAGCGGAAGACAGGAGGGCCTGGCGTGCTCTGGTCCATGGGGTCACGAAGAGTCGGAGAAGACTTAACGACTAAACGACAAATGGTGTTCGAATGCTAACGTCAGTATTAGCTTTCACTGTCTCTTCAAGTCTCAGTATTAGAAATGGGCACGAATTAAAAAATGAATGGAAAAATTCATCAAAAAACGCTAATTTGTCAATTCATATTCATCAGAAGCGACGCCCCCCTAACAAATATACGAATTAACAAATTTTTAGCAATTGCCCATTCATCAAGCTATAAAATGCCCCCTCAGCAGCTAGAAACACCAAAATCGCAGAGAATGTAAATTTGTGATGTCAACTTTGACGAATTACAAATCGCAACAAATCACCATTTTTTCAATTCGTGCCCATTTCTACTCAATATCCTAAATATTCCTTCTTCCAACTGTTAATACCTTGTTGTGCTTCTCATCTGTATGCAATGGATGCTAGCAGAAAGCAAGAATTTCTGGGACTTGTAGTTTTTGAAAGAGCACACCATGGGATATATACAGGGCTTGAAAAATTTGAGAATTTCTCACCAGCCAGTCAAAAATTGCACCAGTCAGCATGACCGGACTATAACCTTGTAATTTATTGGGACTGGGAATCACTGATTTATACCCTCAGACTTGGGTTGCTTTACTACCTGCGTGCCTGTGGGGTCATGAAGCTTGCATTTTGAATGCCTTTCTTTTGAATGTCTCCAGCAAAAATAAAACTGAAAGCAAAAGCGCCCGGCCTCTTAAGCAGCCGCGGTTCCCTCCCACCTCAGGATGTGTCCTCGTTCGGTTGAAATTGGGAGCAGGGAATCTCCATATTTTCCAGTATGGGACTACTCTACATTCTCCTGCAGAGTTATATCTCTCTGTGCTGCTCGAACTCTCTTCTCGCAAGAAGAGGGCAGTTTTCCTTTTGCAATGGGAGGGGGGAGAGGAGGACTGCAGGATTAGAGAAAGAGAGAGAGACAGTCGGAGGGGAAGGAGGCAGGCAGGGAGGGAGCTGTGACTTGTCCAGCAGCATTTTTCACTCGTCACAGACGAGTGCATTTTTCAAGCCCTGGATATCACATACACCTCTGTCTCTCAAATCATGGTTTTCTACTGGAGCTTTTCCTTGCTTGGGGCCTATTCATGATGTATAACAGGGACAGAGTCACACCTGTTTTGCTGTTTCATGGAATGCTGCATGAACATTTTGTTCCTTATGCAGGCTGGGCAGGCTACCAGTATTTCAAAACTTCTCATAACTAGGAACCTGATCTCAGTTATCCTGTCATTTGATGAGGAAACAGCTACTGTTTTCACAACCATAGGGAACTCGTTCCATTTCCAAAAAAGCCCTGTGGTGCAGTGGCTGAACTGCAGTACTGCAGTCAAGACTCTGCTCATGATCTGAGTTCAATCCCAACGGATTCAGGTAGCCGTCTCAAGGTTGACTCAGCGGTCCACCCTTCCAAGTAAGTAAAATGAGTACCCAGCTTGCTGGGGAGCAAAGTTGTTATTTGCATAATTATGTTGTAAACATGCCCAGACAGTGGGGTAGAATATAAGTCCAAAAAACAAACAACATAAGAAAGACCTTTATTCACAGGCTGCATTTTTTCAGTGTGGAAAGGAAAGGAGAAAAGTGGAACCTTCTTATCTGAAAAAAATGGATTTGTTTAATTTATCCTCTTTTCTGGGGGAGCCAGGGAGAGGACACTACAGGACGTCAACTCCCTACTATTCATACTGCTATCTTTACACCATACTGGGACTTCAGCAGACACAGCACAAACATTTTCATATGTATTGTCAAAACCATATGGTGAGAAATTTCCTTGAAAAAACAAGGAAGGCTTCTTGGAATTCAAATTTTTGTATGCAATAGAATAGTATGCCAAACAACCCCCTTGTGAATATGCTCCAGACCATGGGAACTCCATGATGTCCCTTTAGCCCGGGGTCAGCAATTATATTAAGGTCAAAGGAGGGAAAGCTCCAAGCCTCCAAGCAGCCTGGACCTGAGGGAGGTGGGGAGCTTTTTTCAGCCTGGGGCTGATTTTTTAACCAGTGTTTGTGGGGCCTCTATTCCATCATGGAAAGGACTAACGAGATGGGAGGAGTCCAAGGACAGAGTAGGGGAAGCCAAAGAAAGTGCATGCAGCCAGAATTAACTAGTTAATTCAGTCATTTGCCCACAAAGCATACAAATCACAGCTGACTTCTGCACATGGCTACAAAAGAATAAGCCACGACGCAAGATACTTCCTGACTGCTAGCCACAACTCTTTTCTATGCAGGAGTTTAAATACCCTCTTTAATATTCTGCAACCTTATCTCTCATTGCAGCTGGATCTGGAACCCCTGTGAGCCACATCTGATCCAAAGGCCAAGGGTTACCTATCCTGGATTTAAGGTATACAGCTCCCTAACCTTGTTTCAGAAGGAAGAACATTTTTCAACATCAGCTCTGATGTAATAAACAGAAGTCCCAGACCTGTTGCAATGACATAATTCTCAGTGTGTATGCCATCACTCTTGAAGTAATCATAGCTGTATGTATGTATTACTGACACAATTCAAGCATGTGTGCATTTACCTGTATTTGTGAATGATGGCATTAAATAATTTCCCATCTCGCCAGCAGGTAGTGAAATTTTCACAACGAATTCCAGCATAACCCTCAGTTGTCTGCTGTGTCCACAGGAGCAATCTTTCTTTAGCAGACATGTCCTCTGACTCTCCAGTAACATGGATATCAGATATCTAAATTGAAATAAAATAAACCAGTCAAATTAAAAGAGATTAAAATTATCATTTAAACGCAATCGATATTGCTTCCAATCTGTTAAGTTTTAACGGTCAGGATCCTGATATTATTTGTGATACTTTACACTCCCATGCCTATTGATGGTACTATATAAACAAAAAATAAACAACAGCTGGAGGTGAGGGAAGATGCAAGTGATATCAGCAGCACCTGAATCTTCCACACACACACCATTACAGGGAAGTCAACCGGAGCCATGGCGCCTTTCAGCAAATTCCCAGAGTGGCACAAGATAACTCGGCAGAAAGCCCAGCAACAGGGCTTAACTAATTCAAGTGTCTCCACTCAAATGGAAACCAGGAAGCTCCACTAATTCAAAGAATGTCCTCCGGTGGCCTCTGCCATTAGGGAACACATGGAGCTTAGGCCAATGACTCTGTAGATGAGCTACAGGAAGCTGTGCAGTAAGGAGGGGCACAGTGAAATCCTCCACCCCCTCCTCCTCCCATGACCCTACACTTGGGAGAGGATAATTAAGACAAAAATGGATCAGACTCATAGCAGCAAACAACCAAGAGCTGAAGTGGATATAACAGACCCCCATGAGAGTGAGGCTATGCAAATACCAACAGCGGCAGTTTCATAAGGAAACAAATAGAAGAGGAAGAGCCTCTGCGGGTGGCTCTTCCCCTTTTGTTATCTGTTAGAAAAATCAGTTTGGACCAGTAATATCACAACTGCCACCATTCCTTCAAGGCTTCCTCTGAACCTTTTGAGGATAAATAGTGGTTGGTATCTACTGTGGTTGGTCAAATGAGGACCAGCTACCACTCATCCTCTTATCAGCCAGTGGCTGGCAGTCAGAGGGTATTCACATGCATATGTACATTGAAAGAGAGGGAAAGAGAATGATTCACACCCCCATATGTACACAGAGAGACAGTGAGCATTCACACAGAAACCAGAGGAAAGGACGCAGGATGTTAGGAGTGTGCTGGGTGTGGTAGGTTGACCATACAATGGAGGAGGACAGTGTTCCATTTTCCCTGATGGGTCAGGCTCTACTGCAAAGCATAGCTTCAGGATGCTATTATTTTCCATGTGGCTAGAAATTATGGAATCCTTTTAGGAGTAAGAAACAAGGGATTCTTCTCAAATACATAGACAAGCACTTGGTACACTTTTCTCATTTATTTATTTCATTTATATGCTCTTTTTCTCTCTGAAGAGACCCAGAATAGTGCACAATACAAAAACAATACACATAACAGTAAAATACTCCATATAAATGATAAAATATGATAAAAGCTAGCAACACCATAAACTTCAACATATACAAATGCATGCCACATAAGTGGTAGAACAGCAGTTCTTAGCTTCCGAAGACCCACCAAAACTACTCTGCCTCACATCCTCTTCTGAATACCTGCAGGGAAGACATACTTTGCAGGGACTCAGCAAGAGAATTCCAGAGCATTAAGGGCAACAACACAGAAGAATCTTTTTCAAATGCACTCAAGCTGGCCAGCTTTTGCGGTTGGACCTTTAGAAGGGCAGTTCTGGATGAGATGGTACTATCTTACAATGCATGTGGGGACTGCTCGTCTGAAAGCATCACTGAATCAAAGTCATCCAAAATTCAGGGAGATAACCTACTTAGGAAGCTTCTTTTTAATGTGTTATTTTTACATGTTCAGGGAAGCTTTTAACTGTACAGTTCCCTTCCAACTAATTCGTTCTTCCTACACCCCCTACATTCAGAGACTATAATCCATGGGATAAAAGCAGTACTCAGAAACAGCAAGCTTGAATAAGCTGGTGGTTAGTTCTCCACAGTCCAAGAGTGCTCCAGCAGAAGCCAGCTATGCAGATTGCATGGTCCACGCCGGTTTCATGTATGGCACTCTCAGCCATGTGAACCACTGGAAGCTAAAACACTCTGAGTATTCAGACTATGAGGCCTGGAAGCACTGAAACACCATATGTACCCCCTGAATTAGAAATGTCTAGACAGGCCCTAAAAAGCCAAACTCCTTGGCCTTTAAGGGCTATCCTGATTATGGAAAATGTACAAGCTAATACACCAAATATCCTTCCTAACACCTTCTTTCCGTTCATGAAGTATACCTAGACACTTGATTATAAATATAGACATAATTTGGGAGATTTTTTGGGACTGTGATGTCAACTGGAAATGTCAGCTGTGTGGAGGAGGGAGATGTTTTCATTTAAAGAGCAAGCAAGAAACTCAGTTTCTTTTAAAATATACTTTAAATCAAAACAAAAACTTTTCTCCCATACCCAAGCCTTTGAAACATTAAAGTGAATGAATTATAATTCTGACCCCTCATAAATTTATAAAAGGACTTCAGACCCTTGACCCACTTTATAGCTCACTGGGTTTAAACAACTGTGTACAGCGGAAACAACACAGCAGAAACCAAGCACATTAGATTCCTCTTTCCCTAAGTGACTATTTGCAGACAGCAGAACAATCTCAGAGTGTCATGTACCGTATATCTACAGTGACTCATGCAAATGGCATCTTACAGCTACTATTCAAAACCAAGGGGACCAACATCTTATTTTAAACTGCAGTTGCTAAACACTCCTTTTTCCAGCTCAGTTTAAGGACTCAAACAAATATGACCATTCACAATAGTAGTACCTCGGTTTACGTATGCCTCAGTTTACGTAATTTCAGGTTTACGAATGGAAATCCGTTCAAAATAATGCCTCAGTTTACGTTTTTTTTTTTCCGGTTTCTTTCGGTTTGCGAAGGAAGTTTCCCCGTGCCTGGAGGTTTATAGCGCCGCTGCCGTTGCTACGGCAATCTGCGTTTCAGTTTACGAAATTTCCACATTACATAACGTTCCAGAGAACGTATTAATTTCGTAAACCGAGGTACTGCTGTAATGTTCTTCTACATATGTACATATCGCAGAAGACTTTAACAGCAATACTGGCAAAAATTATTTTTTTAAAAACCTCTTGAAATCAGGAAACTTTTTTACTCTAGTAAACAGGACTATAACATTTTCACTTGGCATCTTGGATGGGACAAAATTCACGCCCAAGAGAACACAGATATGTTGATACTTCAAGGAATATAAACAAGCAAAAATATATGCTTTGGTATCAAGTGAGGGTAAAAGATTGCATATAATCATAATCACTGATAATTAGGGCACGATTTGCTACATTCGGCAGCCACACATTGGAATATATGAGATCATACATTTGGTTGCTGGACTTCAAGTAAGCAGCAAGTGCTTCATCCGGGCCCAAGCATATCAAGCAGGGACTCAAACTTCTATACCCCGATGAGTTGTGGCCAAAGGAAGATTTCAAAGAAACTAGACAGACTGGTGGGGCCTGATCCCATTAAGAGCTTCCAGATTATTCCCCATGCCCCTTCTGTTACCTCTGATCTGAATGACCAGGTTTTCTAATCTCTCTAACCTCAGCCTCATTCCACCTCACCTTTACCAGAACTCTGCTTCATGGCAGACAGCCGCAGCCTCGATCTTGCTACTTCGTATAATCCTGCTCTGAACCCAATTTTCTCTTAGCTCTAAAAGTGTCAGATATCCAATATAGGTTTCACTGAACCTCAACTACAATTCATTGACGCTGCATCATTTATTTTAAAATCCAGTATGAATTAATCACAATTCCATGCAACAAGTTCTCATTTCTATGAGTTACATCTGACATGTACCATGTACCACTTCAGAGTGAAGTGGGGATTGTACATGGAATATTTCTCCACAGGTTTACAGCCTCTAGCCTTTTCCATGCCATCTAGTCTTCGATATGCAGGGAATGTCTTCTCTTTTCTTTTGGATGGAGAAGACATTATATATCATATGATCCACCCACCCCGTTCAGCCAGGCATAGGTCATCCACCATGGAGGACACATAGAATTCTTCTCTTCCTTGGTCTTATTTCCTTACATTCTGAAGCTCTAGAATCTAGACCGTATAAAAAAGGAAGAGGAAGAAAATGCATTGTTTCCCCTACATATCCAATTGCTGCCAGAATCACAGAGTCGACCGGAAAATATATTATCAGATTTATCACAAAATATATACACAACGGCCCAAATCTTGCTGCTTAGCATAGTAAATTGCACTAGAGTCGGCTCAACAAATCAATGGGGATTTGAAGAGTCAACTGCTCTGTAAGTTCCACTGATTCAAATGGGCCTACTACAATTGCAACTTATGTTAGCTTAGTAAGTAGCAGTTAGAGTAAAGCCCATTTGAATCAATGGAACATATGGAACTAAATACCCACTGATTCAATGGGCCCACTCTAGTGCAATTAACTATGGCAAGAAACAAGATTTTGGCCAATATATTTTTCTTATCTTAAAAAGTTAAGGAAAAGATTATCATATCAGATGTAGTACAGTGGGAAATACATCCATCAGAAATTTGCCAGACACTTAACTGGACATAATGCTTTACATAAACCCTTTGATTTCTGTTTAATGAATAAGACTCTCTGAGCTAAATTCCCCCTCCCAACAGCTCCTTACATTCAATGATTATAATAGAACAGGGGATTAATTACATTGCTTGTGCAATTCTTTCTTTCTTTCTTTCTGATTCGTCAAGATAACCCATCTTCTAGCTTACTCACAGCAGGAGCATGGCATTATGTCAATGATTTTAAAAAGAACCTAGCTTGTCTGTAATAGTACAATGCTTTATTATATAAGCTATTCCAAGTAATCAAGATTTTGATATGACAATTTGGGGTGCATGTGACAGCACTTATGATCTTGAGACTAGGCAACATAACTAAAAGGTCTGTGCAAAGGACTTTCTTTCTTCAGCAGCACCCTTTAAGTGTCTTTTACAGACATCATGTCAGCAGCAATGATTAGCCAATGCTACTATCTGCCTTACACTGTATGTTCTGAAGAAAAAGGAAAAGCAGGTCCACCTTTCCCTCACTTGCAATAAAATGCTTTATATAGTGATAACGGATACGGATGAGATGGCACTTAACATTCAGGAAGTATTTTGCCAACTTGAAGGTATTCAGAATGTCAGTCAAGCAGAGGAAAGAATGTTTGGTATCAGAGCTGGCTGTAGTGAAAGGCTGATTGGTTGCTACTGCCAACCTCAGGTGATTTTGTGCCAGGGTTGAACCCTGGCTAAACCTGATGTCAGTGCTTGGGAACCACCTTGAACAGACGAAGTTCTGAACACCTGCTACAAAATGTGTAATTTTTCCACTGAGTTAATACCATCTAACCATGATGTTTTGTGACCAAAATGGAAAGTTTTCTAGATCCATGACCTGGATCAGAAAGTAATAGAGAAAATATCTTTTTGAAAGAGAGAACACTTTACCCAGCAGAAAAAAAACCCTGCCTAGCACCTTTTGGCCCTGTTGGCTTGAATACTTTTCTGCTTATGAGGATGGGACAAATTGCTTAGAGGATTGAAGGCTTTGACCTGCACTTCAGATCCTTGCCCGTGCCTGATTGCTAAATCTATTGATCTTCTTACATTTAGTTTCAAATCTAGCAATTTTTGAGCCAGGTCTCCAGAATAGGTGGAGTCAGATCAGGTCAAGGAAGTTTTGGATGACACCGGTTATTTAGATCAATAATAGTCTGGCTTCCAGCCTGGGTTTGGGACAGAACCTGTTTTTGTCATTCTGATAGACAGATTATACCAGAGATGGATGGGGTAGTATGATCCTATTGATTTCTTGGATCCATCAGTGGCAAACAAGACCACTGACCATAGTATTCTTCTGGATCTTATCTCCCCTGGATGGGACTTCCATGCACGGTGCTCATAATGGCCCTAGTCCTTGCTGGGGACAGAATCAGAACATAGTACTGGGATCTTTTGCTCCATCTCTTAACCACTGAGATTTGGGATGCTTCAAGGATATCCCCCCCCCCCATGTTTTACTGCTGAGAAACTTTAACAATAGAAACTAGAGGAATTGCAGATTAAAATATCTGTTAACTTAGATGGGAGTTTACAACTGTCTTTGGATGGGGTCACATTTCCTCTGAAAGTCCAGGTACACCATCTGAGTGATATTCTGGATGCAGCACTTTTTACGGAACTGCAATTACAATAACAAATACTTGCAATTTGTTTCCTTTTCCAGTAATGAAGAAATTATTACATTACATTAAGATTGTAAGTTAACAAAATATCACTTCACTATTTCTATAGTTTAAGTATGACATTTGAAGTTCTCTTACAGTTTTTGGAGTATGGCCTGAATGAACAATAGAAGAAGAAAATCACATAGTTTAAAATGTTGAGGCTTCGTGCTCTGTCATGAGTGTTGGAAGTGATAAGACAAGACTGGAAGAATGTGTTTTGTGTCTCAGATCAGCATAGTATCTGTTAAAATTAACTACCTTTGAGAAACAATAATGTAAAGTTACTTCTAAAATATAACTACAGTAATAACTAACTATCCCCTTTGGTCAAATTACTTTTAAAAACCAACTTTCCAAGTCCTGTTCTGGAGGCATTGTTGCCAGCCATTGCCAGAAATGCTTTTAATCAGCTTGGGTTGGTTTGGCAACGGCAGTTTTATTCAGAGAAAGTTTGGGAATGATGTTATCCGAAGGATTTCTTACATCTTTATGAACCTGCCCCAAGATTAAGATCACTGAAAGCCCCACTCATTAGATTCACGGGGAAACAAATACTACGGATAATGTTTTCGCACCAGTGGCACCATACCTTTAGAAATCTTCTCCCAGGGAAATGCATATGCCCTCTTTAGGGCCTCCTTGTAAAAATGTGGGGATGTGTATTTATTCCAGTCTGCAAAGGCAAATCTTAGCTTCTGCTTAATTGGATTTTCATGCATTTTATTATCTTGTAAGCTGCCTTGCAAAGGCAGTGCACTACAAAGGGCAGGACACAAATATTGTAAATGAATAAGTAATAAAATAAGGGCAGTGGGAGGCAACGGTTGCATTGCATATTTGATAGTGTTAAATAAGAAAGCAAGAGCACAGGATTCTTGACTAGTGCTCTTTTTCAGAAAATAGGAAGTTTCCACTTCAGATACTTAAGTAATGCATCATATGTACTATGAATTCCCCTCAGACCCCACCTACTTATCAGAGCAGGTACTGCCCACTATCACATCACACACTTCGTAAGCGTAAAAGCTGGTTTAAACATATGCAGGATACTACAGAGACTTGTGTTTCAAAATGGGCTACTCTCACTTCATTCAGAACATCTTTTACTTTTGAGTTCAGCATATCTCCCATCCTGGCATTTAAAAACTATTAATGAAATATTCAGTACACCTGGAACCACTGCATGTAACAACAGTTCTATATAATACATGACAATTAGGTTAAATTAAATTACTATTCAGGATTCCTTTCCCTTTCCTTTTTTTTAAAAAACTAATTCCATGTTATTCTAGTGCTGCAGTACATTTACCTGGCTCCTGTTTGGTAAAATGCTATCCTCTGCATTTTCCACTGAAAAAGAAAGAGATCCAGAATTAGGAAGTACTTGCTCTGGGCAGCTCTGAGTTTGAAGTTCAAGTGAACGCAAACTGTAACAATTTTTCCATTCTGGGGCTTCAGCAGCATTTCCAAAAGGAGTTTCATTTATTCCATTTTCTCGACACTGATTGCTTGGCACAGAATTTGAGCTAGATTCTTTTTCAAAATGAAGGACTTCTCTGTTTTCTTGGAATGTTAATTCTCCATCATGCAAATATTCATTCTCTTGTGTGGACCTGCTCTTTTCTGGATCTTCTTTCAGTTTTCTAATCAACGGTCTCTCCTTTTTTTCAGACTTAGTACCTCTTCTGCTACTAATACAGGCTCCATCCCCAGTGGAAGAATCACAGCTTGCCTCACTCAGTGGTTTTGCTTTAACAAGATCAATGGCAATGTCTGTACTCACAAGCGGATCACTTCTGGCCACCACAATCTCCTGTACAATGGACTCCGCTGGTGCCATCTCTCTGGGATGTGCTCTTGTCTCCTTAGAGTCCTTTGTCTTCATGTGAGTTGGCTTCTCAATTTCTCTAATTTTTTCTGGCTCCTTTTCATCTTCACTTTGTCTCCTTCTCGATTTCCTCCTGAAGTATTTTCTTCCAGGAGACTGTTTTGCTGGACTTAAAGGAGCTCTGGCAGGATCCAAACACTGTTCTTCCTTGTCAGCTCTGACACATCCACATACATTCCCCATTTGGCTCAGAGTATATCACAGCCACACACAGATGCTGTCACTGTGAGCAGAAATCATTTCCAGATTGAATTAAAGCTGCCGGCTTATACCCTCATATCTTTCAGACTGCACTCCCATCCTCAGGACGTGGCCATTTTGCTTATGAGAAATGCATACGCAATAAATGTTGTGGCACAGTGCCCAGCCTGGGCCTGTGTCTGATTAGACACTAAGGCTTATTTCTGGCCACCAATCCTCTTAAGCAAACATCACTGCCTCAGCATTAAACTGTAATGGCAGTGGCCTTTTGCAGGAATGACATGGCATCTTATCAGCAATAGAAAAGCTGATCTCCCTACCAAATGAAAGAGAAAGTAAAAAAGAACTTTGAAACACCAACATATTACAGTTCTAGAGGTAATGCCAGAAAGCAATTTCTTCAGTTTTAAAGTCTGTTACCAACAGGAATCGAGAGAACAAAATCAGGTTCTTCTCCACAGAGATTATCCTTGGGAAACGGAGAACAAATAAGATCCCAAAGATGAAAGTTTTAATGTCTCAACATGATCAGAGGTTCTGTAGGCGAACAGCATTTTGATTGAGGTCCTGAATTCTAGCTGGAAGTCTCAAGACTAGCATGCAAAGAAAAATAGCAAGACTTGGGTAGAAAGCTTTGAAATTCTTGCATACTGGAGATTATTTTGGTACAAAAGTATAATCTCATAAGCTTCTTTGATTTCAGAGGGAAAACTTTTATTTTCTCTGCTCCAAAGCATTTATGTCTTTTACAGTTTATGAAATCTAATAACTCTCCAGCAATAAAGTGAGCTCAAAGGCAAGTATGTGTGCTGTGTGTCTATAAATAATTGACAAGGTTTTTCAATCCAACCTGTGTGGTAGAAATTTGAAGCCTTAAATTTGTTTGTTTTCCAAAGAAAACAAGAAATCCCTAATATATTTTAATTTCTAGGTTGACAAAGTTCTCTCAGATCTTAGCTACACATGTACAGTTATATTTGCAGGGGATGGTAGAATTACAGTTACAAAAAGAGCTGTGTACAGCAGTGCTATGATAGGGAAGATAAACATTAACTTTTCTCATTCTTCTGCACAAAAATGAGAAGCTGGAAATTTTTCGTAAAATTGGAAGGTATTCCTGCCAGTATTGACAAGAATTCTTGCACTTGCAAGAACAATTTTTGCAAAAATTATGTAAAGCACACAACTTGTGTAAACTGCATAAAACAAAATAGTTACTAACTTGTTACATAGATTTTTTAAAATTAGAAGGACTAGATGGTTTATTTGCATCTTTTTGATCAAGCACTCTTCTGTGCTTGCTCCTGCTGCCTTTTAATGAGCATTATTGTCTTTTCCAGAAGACTGTGCCACACTCTTTGGTGTGGCCAAAGTAACACAACCTCAGCTTCAACATTTTTGACTCCAGAGACAGTTCAGGATTGATTTGATCTAAGGCCAACTTGTTTATCTTTCTCACCATTAACACAGAGGAAAAATACCAAAAGTAATTAGGTTATAAGATCATGGTTCTCATAGGACCAGAATATCAGTGTAACACAGTATCAAGCAAACACAACTAAAAACCATGGAACCTTGGTGGCTCCTTAACATTTACTGCTTGTGTTAGCATTTAAATATTTAATTGCCCTAGTAGAAATTAATTAATGGCATGATCTTGAACTAAGTAATACATATCTACTAAGAAAAGAAAATTCCACAAATACCTACTCTCTAACATTTTAATCGAAGTGCATTAGGGGGGAAAATATGAGATCGAAGGTTCAGAAAGGTAGCAATGACTAACGGGCTTTTTGTGTATGCTCGCTATGTAGTATAAAAGCATTAATACGAGATGACATCATGATGCAGTACAGAAATGCCTGACTAAAGCACTCTGTTATTCCCTAGTGTGCACCATTACATCGTTTTTATTCCTTTCCTAAGACTTAATTCCATGACAGCCACTGTACATAGAACACCATCGGTTTTAGACCAGGACTATGGAAGTTTCTAATACCTTTGTTCCTTGTAATTCTGGCCAGGTAAATCAGCAGCAAACTACTTAAGTCACTAAAACTGAGAAGTCTAATAAAGGCATGTGCCCTTTAAAAAAATCATAATATTGCTCCACAAAGATGAGCCATAAATTCTCTCCTCTTCAGACAAATAAAGAGAGCAGTATCCAAGGAAGGAGACACATTACTGGCCACATTGCAGTGAATCAAAATTCTCCCAAAACATTTTTTTTTAACCTGCCAAGATGGCATTACTATTTTGAAAAACATGCATGCTCTTCCTCAGCCTCAAGTCCTTTCATATTAATATGAAATGTTATGCCATTCAAACAATAATCTTTGCGTTAGTAATGTTGCCAACTCTGCATTACTGTGTCCAACTGTATGGAAAAGATTTAGAAAAGGAAAATGGATACAGATTTAGCAACTGCTTTATTTTATTTTTTGTGAATGAGAAGTAATAGGAAAATAGGTATGTAAATTCTTATGTAATGAGGAAGACAGCATGACGATGCAGTGCTTCAGGCTATGCCACTCAATATCAAAATGTTGCAGAGCAAATTGAACAAGCATCAATTATGCCACAGCAGCTAAAACAGCTGCTCACCACATCTGTACTTTCACTTACCTTTAAAATATACCACTGCTTTTCTTTGAAATGTTTTGTTTATTTTTAATATATGATTCAAACAAATAATCTATGGTAAAAACAATGGGGCAGGGAATTAATTAATGTCTCATATGTAGGCCAAAGTCCTGTGGCATTATTATGTCTGAGTTACTCTAAGTTGCGCATTTGATTGTGAATTTCACACCAACGCCTTAGTTATATTTACAGTGGTGCCTTGACTTACGAACGCCCCTACCTACGAACATTTTGACGTACGAACAGCTCCGGTCGCACAATTTTGCTTCTACTTGCGAACGGAGCTTCGACGTACAAACAGAAAAAGGCAGGGGGGAAAGGCGGGAAATTCAAACCGTTGGTAGCGAAGAGGCTGCTTCTTTGTAGCTCTTTCGCCCCAACGGTTAGGAAAAGGGAGGCTCAGCCTCCCGGGCTTCCGCCGCCGGCGCCAGGAGGCGAGTAGCCGGACCATCCCGGCTGGGCTCAGCCTCCCGAGCTGCTGCCGGCGCTGCCGGGAGGCGAGCCGCCGGACCATCCTGGCTGGGCTCAGCCTCCCGGGCTTCCACCGCCACCGCCAGGAGGCGAGTCGCCGGACCATCCCGGCTGGGCTCAGCCTCCCAGGCTTCCACCACTGCTGCCGCCGGCGCTGCCAGGAGGCGAGCCGCCGGACCATCCCGGCTGGGCTCAGCCTCCCGGGCTTTCACCGCTGCTGCCCTGCCTGGGCTTCCACCACCCGGTGGCGGCGGCGGCGGCGGCGGCAGCCCGGGCCAGGCGGCAGTGGTGAAAGCCCAACGTGGGACTTGTTCCAATGTTTATTTTTGGATTTGTTTTGTTTTTTGCAGCCCCAGCGCGTTCCTATGGGTCCTGCAGTGTTTTATTTTTATTTTGGTATTTTTTTTAAATGCTGGAATTGATTAATCCCGTTCCCATGCATTTCAATGGGAAATGGTGCTTCGACTTACGAACATTTCGACTTACGAACATCTTCTGGGACGGATTAAGTTCGTAAGTCAAGGAACCACTGTAGTTAGCACTTCTGCAGGCACAGCTGCACAATTAGTTGTACAATCAATTACATAATAAAGTTACTGCCTGGACTTAACTCCTTATAAACTTCTGCAGGTCTACCCTTATACCAGTTGTAAAGCAATTAGAACTACAGGAATTAAAGGAATCTTCACCTATTTTGTACTTGTAGTTGACAACGAAAAGCTTTTAGAAATTTTCTCCCTGCTGGTCAAGGTTATACAAGTGTTTTTGCGAATTTTTACACTTCAGGGCATTTTCGTGAAACATTCATATAAATGGAATTTTCACAAAACCCTCTGTATTTTTCACAAAAGGTGTATTTTCACTTTTAAAACAAAATACAAGGTGTTTTTTTTGCTCAAAATACTTCCCCCCCCCACTTTTTTGCTAATACCAATTACTGAAAAAAATCTCACAGCAGTTGGCAGTTCTTTTCATGCACCCTTTTTCATTGAAGACAAGAAAATTTGCAAGTATTCATTACATCCTTAATTACTGTATAAGTGATATTCACTGAACATATCAAACCATCTTTCTTGTAAGTAATAAACAAGGCTTGTGTTTCTGTATTTTGGAACTAAACTGATGACATTAGTTACAGTTACTTTCTAAACAAGACAAAGCTGTCATTTCCCAATTTACAATATGTTCTATTACATACATGCATACATTTGTTCTAGTTTTCTTTGTTCCAGATTAATTAAACGGACGTAATTTGGTGATCAGACTTCAATTATCATGTTTTAAGCACACACACACAAAAATGCAATTACACCTTCAACAGGAGGAAAAATTCACACAGTTAAGATGAATGACTGGTAATCTACAATAGGATTTCCAAAACTTTTGACATCTGGGCACATTTTTTTCTGAATTAAAACTATAAGTGTATGTCCCATTATACTCCAAAGATGGAAATGAATGTTCTCGCTGATACCACGAGCTAAAGGCAAGTGTACAACCTGCATCTGCTAAAAAGCACAATACAGTCCTCAGTGTTCTGCCGTCCAGTCAATCAGAACTTTAGCTAAGACCATGTTAAGTTTACAACAATGATACTCCAGTAGCAAGGACTGTACTGCACTGTTAGTCTGTGGAACTACTTGCCACAGGATGTGGTGATAGCATCTGGCCTAGATGCCTTTAAAAGGGGATTGGACAGATTCCTGGAGGAAAAGTCCATCGCAGGTTACAAGCCATGATGGGGATGTATAATCTCCAGGCTTAAAAAGGAAGGTACCTCAAAATGCCAGATGCTGGGGAGGTGTATCAGGAGACAGGTATCTAGTTGTCTCGTGTGCTGCCAGAGGCATCTGGTGGTGCCACTGTGAGATACAGGAAGCTGGACTAGATGGGCCCTTGGCCTGATCCAGCAGGGCTCTTCTTATGTTCCTAGGATAACATAACTGTCTTTCTATTGGCAAATAGGGTTAATGCTCCACAGGACCTCCCTGCTACAAGAAACAAAAAGTATTCAATGCAGGGGTTATGCATGGAATATGGTGACCTATTTACAAGAAACATTCCAGACCAAATCTGTACTTGTCTGCTTCCAATGGCCTCCCTGCTGTAAGGAAGATATTCTGACTGAAAACATGCTGAGTGGGGGAGAATCTCACCCTGAGCACCCCCACAACTCAGTATAAACACAGTCACAAGTCCCTCCTTAAGACTGAAAGCCTGAAGAAGGGTAAGTCTCTCACCTGATTCACAAATGCACCTGTCAGAGGTCAACAGCTGAATGTACTTGTGGGCCCCTGATTATTCTCAAGCAGAAGTCTATGCTTTATATTGGGTGTGATTGCACTGGCCCTTTTGTTGCGGACTGATGCAGTCTAAATAGAGTCACTTCACGTTGGGGAAGGAACAATATGCCATTTGGTGCATATTGACCTCAAGCAACCCTTCAGCTGCTTTTGCTGTCAATTGAAATTATTGTTTTTGCCTCTGCTAGATCACTGCTGATACATTGAATCACTTAGATTATATATATATTTAAAAAATCTTTTCCTTGTGTGTCATGCTAATCAAGAAACTTCAAGCAAATGTGGTTTCAATCAGCACTTCACACAAAGGCAAATAATGGTTTTTTAAAAATTAATCTAAGTGATTCAGCACAACAGTGATTGTCTAGACAAGTAAATAATAATTTCACTTCCCGTGCCCCTTCACAGAGGAGCAGGGGAAAGTGTTTAACTTGCCAATAACCTGAAATGGCTTGTTTATTAAGCCATTTCATGATGTCAGAAATTGAAACTGGAAGGAACCTTGGCAGCTTTGACAGTTGTAAAGCTCAATTTTAGTCCATTCTGAGCAATCATATGTGCTGGGAACAGGCTAAACTGGAGTGCACCAACCTGCACCAAAAAAGCAGAAGCCCCTGACAAGGGTTCAAAAAGATGTGGGTCAGGCTGCTCTGGGGCCAAATTAGTCATCTCTAGCAATTATATCATGTGGTTGCTGGGAAAAAAAGAGTGAAATCAATCTATCCCTGCAATGCACTAAACAGCAGGACAAATATCTGTCTGAACAAGCCCTTTGTTAACAATTCTGTAACTGTAAACTTTTTTTACAGATATATCTTTCTTTGAGATGAGAACATTAATGCTCCATTCAGGTTCAATGGAAGTTAAACATATCCTACAGTCATCTGTGAATATCTCTTCTGACATCATGCTGCTCAGGTAGGCAAGCATTTATGAAAAGCTGCTTTCATGTAGAAGCTGGGGAAAATAAAATATGAGCCAGCAGACAGGCATTAGGATTGCTTATAGCAGAGGTGGCAAACTCAATTTCATCGTGGGCTGCATTGGCATTATGTTTGCCCTCAAAGGGCCAGTTGTATCTGTAAGACTATATACGAGTAAATGTAAGAACGGGAGTGGGCAATAGTGAGGACTACATTTCCCAAGGTGCTGTATGCCGCTCAAGTGGCTGCACTTTCTGACTCTTCATTGCTTAGAATGCTGGGATTAGAAGTCCCACTGGGCAGATTTCCAGCATCCTTGTCGAGCATTATGGGTGACCGAGTAAGCCCCTGCGTATTGTATACTGCACAGTAGCAGGCAACACTGTGAGGGTCACATGAAACGGCCCAGTGGGCCGGATTCGGCCCGCAGGCCTTGAGTTTGACACATGTGGCTTATAGGGATGGAGTGATGAAAAAATTGATACACACCTGATCACTAAGATAGATGGCTAAGAAGCTAAGCACAGGACAAATCATTAATTGCAGTACACAGCAGTTAGTGAGGAAATTATTGGGAACTTGAAAGAGACTCTTTAAATGCCTTACCAGACAAACCCCATGCATGAATCACTTGAAAAACAGTCAGGCAAATACAAAACAAATTAAAATAGCAAAACCTTTAAGGATAAAACCACACTAGATGCAATGCCCTAAGAACTATTAGGTTCCAAGAACAAAAACTACATGTACAGATAATAGAGTAAAAAGCAATTCACTGCCAATAAGATAAACCTATGCCTTAAAAAACACTTCCCAACAAAATACTACCAAAACAAAATAGAAACTATTTTATTTTAACTTCATACCTTAACTTACACTAATCAATCCAGCAAATTAAAATATAGAGGCTGCTCTTCCAAAAGAAATGGGGGACACATGCCTGGAAATGCATCTGGCCCAAAGTTGGAGCATAAAAGATAGCCCTAGGCCTACCCACAATGTCAACTTTTGAATGAAGAACAGGTATGCTTAAGGAGGTGGTGCTGAACAAAACCAACTGAGAAAGCTGTCTTGTAAGATGTCATTCCTTACACAAAAAGTACAAAATATAGCAATAAAAGTATGTGCTGTCAAGCTGATTTTGATTTATGGTGACGCTTTCCAGGGTTTTGAAAAATAGAGAGTACTCAGAAGTGGTCCGCCATTCCCTTCTTCTGGGGGGGGGGCGCCCTGGGACTGTGCAATTTGCCCAACACTACACAAAATACATACAGAATCAAAATACAACATAAATCGTATAGCTCCAATTCCTAAAGACTGTAAGACTGCAAAATAACCAAATCATAAATGTCATTCAAGATTTAGTTGAAAAGATTAAGTCTAGCTATCAAAAATTGTATGCATAACAAGCAGACATATCAGCGATATGTTTAGATCTAGGATCAGTCATTGACCTTTTGTCTGCCTCTTTTAAATCATGATCACCTTGGAGACAGAATTAAATGCTTGCAGAAAGTCAAAAGGTACGCTTGAAAGGAAGATATTTTTAATTGTTTATTGGTACACTGATGTACGCCGCCCAGAGTAGTCAAAACGACTAGATGGGCGGGATAAAAATGTAAGAAATAAATAAATAAATAAATAAAATAAGATGTCCCTGTCCAAGCTACATGCTGCTACAAGGCTAGAAACCAGCTCCCACAGAGAACAGAGGCTAAAGAGCTCCACACCTCTGTGAAACCCTTTGTCAGTCACAGTGTTTCTCTTTCTATGATAAAACGTTTCTGAAGGGTGGCAGGCTAGTATGTCTTGCTTTACAGATTAATTTCCTTATTCTCAATCAATTAGATACAAAGCTGTGATAAAAAAGCTTGCCTCCACATGGTACTTGAATGCTTCACTAAGATAACCATCACTCACATCTCAAGGAAGAACACTGGAAATGTGGAAGAACTACTGGCTTACACCTACATCCACTCAGAAGTACTGTAGATACAATACGGATTTCTGCATACAGTATAATACTTGCAATGAAAACATGTCTTGCTATGAAGAAGTACATAAATGAAAGCTGGCAGTTGTGTGTGAGGAAAAACTGTGCCCAACCAGTGAAAAGACGACACAACGTTGATGGATCTCGTAACCAGAAGCAGTGTGGGGCAAATACATGCACTCCTATGTGCATTTATTTATTGTTTATCCATTTCAACTTATGGCAACATTAACAGGGTTTCCGAAGTATGTGAGATGTTCAATGAGTGGTTTACATTGGCGATTTCCCAATGAGTATCCAAGGCCAAATGGGGATTTGAACACAGGTCTCCTGAGCCCAAATCCAGAGCTCTATCCACAACATCACACTGACTTTCATTACCCTACCTTTTCATCAGGGATTCCCAGTTTATCATCAACTATTTATTTACAGGGGGGGGGGGGGGGAGAGTATCAGAGTGCTGGAAAATCTAAAGTTCATTAAAAATGTACAAGTAAGATGGACTAAAAGCAATTTCGAGTTTATACAAAAACCAAATGAAAACCCTGAAACACACAGGGTTTTGCTGTTCATCATAAAATAAGGATAAAGGAAGTCAAATAAACCATCTTGGGAGGCATTCCATAGCTCAGAAATTTAAAATGTCCACAATTCAACAATAGTTCAAATACTTTATAGGAACAAGAACAGCAGAAAAATACTTGTCTCTGCTGTACAGAAGTGAAACATTCAGATTCTAAAAGTTGCTTAGAGTATATGACATGGAAGGGCCTTATGTACATTTCCTTAGGAGCATTGAAAGAAAAAGTACAATTCTGTAGTGTACTGTGAGTCCTGCCAGTCTCCACTCACAGTGGCTTGGCATCTGAGGAGTCCTCTGGCAGAAACCCTCTGGGTTCCTGTCTGGTTTGGTCACTCACAGCAGTTTTTATTAAAGACACAAAGTCAGCCATGATTGCCCCTTCCCCTTTATTCCCTAAGGTTTGAGTTACTGGCACTAACCCCCTGAGCACAGTCATTCTGGCTGGGACCCGAAGCTGACTTCACTGGGGTCCCTGAAAGTCCAGGTCCAAAGAAGCAGGTGGGAAGTATGAGAACTGACTTGGGGCACGGCCCTTTTATGGAGGGCTGGTAAAGATGGGTGATAGCGACCAGGTTCCACAATGCTGCCCCTCCCAGAGCCTCCTTTGCCACGCCTGTTGCCACTTGCATTCCCAGCACCAAACCTGGGTTGGGGTAGGTTCCCATTGGGCAAATAGGACACCAAGGCTGGGGTGAGGCTGGGTCAGCTGGGAACTGTATTGCCAGAGTCTCAGATCCCCAACCCCTTCCACGGTTGAACAGGCTAGGCGGGAGGAGGTGGCTTCCCTTGTTCTCTATCCCTGTTTGCACCTCTGTGGAGGCACAGATGATTAGGTCCCAGTGCTCAACCTCCTCCTACCACAACTCCTTTTCATCTGAGATGGTTGACAATGACCCTGAGCCGTGCAACTCCCACTCTTTTATTCTCGCTGTCACCCCCTCCTCCAGCTCTCCCACATCAGGCAGTGGCCCTTCCTCCATTTCTGGCAGCACATGCCCATCAGCAAGGGGCCCAGCAGACTCACACTCTCCCAGGCTCCCCTGGGCATGTGGGGTGGGACCAGATGGGCTGCTGGACCCAAGGCAACTCCATCACACATATACATGAATGAGCTCATAGGAACTTAATTCATAAGCAACATTAACTGGCCTTGCCCAGCACACTGAAAGCACCTATGTTATGCCTAGAATTTCTAAACAGAGGTAACAAAATATTTCATCACCTCAATATACATGTGGGATCCAGATAAGCATTACAGCCATTCCAATGAAGCCCAAAGACAATAGCAAGAATGTGTTTTTTACTGATTATTGTCTGGTTTACTATATTTTATTTATACATCTAATCATTCCTGTTTGGCCTCTGTAAATAACTATATTTAGATGCTTTTTCAGAAATTTATAAAAAATAAAATGCAAACAACATGGCCTAAATAGCAGATAAATATTTAAAATTCTGCACCATGTTTCCTAACAATGGTGTGGTTATGGTAAATCAGGATTAAGGATCATCTAGGCAAAAATGTTTGCAAACAAAATGCAGCTTTGAGGCACTGAAGCTGAGAACCAATTAAGACCATAGAGCATAAGAATCAGAAGGAGGCTTTACATAATTCTGTTAATATATTGAGTGCTATCATTCTAGTGCCCTCTAGAGTGATCTTGCATGACTGACACTACCAATCAACAAGAAAATAACACTTCATTTTAAACATGTGATCCGCTTTTTAATATAATTAACATTCTAATAAAGTCAGAATAACACACTGTACTACAAACTCCTTGTGTTGAGTGCAGCAGGACTTTATTGACTGAAGTAAAAGAGATCCACTGAGCTGGCCTTCAGGGTTTCAAGTCAGTACTATGTAAACATTACAAAACCTTGACAAAAGCAGTTTAGGTTGAATGCTCTGGTTTTAACAATTCAAAAAATGAAACAAAGATAATTATTTTTCCAAATCTCCAAAGGGACCATACGAAGCACTAGTTTAACTTTGCCATTGTAATCAAACAGACTGGTCCGCTCCCACATCAATACTCATTATAGGAATGGAGGTGTCAAATTAAATATAATGCCTAGAATCTTATTTGTGTTCATGTAAGGTTCATATAATTTGCTGCAATTAATAGTACACTGATGAGGTGCTATGACATATGTTTATCATGTGCCTGGTCACATGCCTGATTGCACAACCATCACATGCCATGGCACCTTGTCAATTACCTGCAATCAACTGTAACATCTTATGTAAACACCAGTAAACCAAAGGTCTGAACCTGCGGTTCCTCTCGTACTGAACAGGATTACTATCGCATAAACACCAGTAAGATTCCAACCAATATGTACTTGAGGCTACTGATGTGAGCAAATATACAGGGTCCCATTACAATTTCATAATAAAGAAAAGAGACAGTCCTAAGCAGAATTCATGAATTAAATGCAATATATAACCTCCCATTTGTACCCACAGAAATTTTGAATAGTCTGCCTCCCATGTTAAATTACTACACCTTGAGGACGGAAAAGCACACACATATTCATTGCCCATCAGAGAAAAACAGTTCCATGTTCTATGCATCCCGGAAGTAATAAGCCACCTTACCTGAAAGTGCAAAATTATGGTCCATATCAATCCCAAAGTCAACTTGGGATTCCCATCTGTTATGTCATCATTCCTAATGTTCACCAGTTTCACCTGTCATTGTGGGGGGAAATACAAAATAAAAGTAAAAAGAAATGGAAATGAAAATATATATTGCCGTTTTTTAAAATTAGCAGCTATGCAATTAGGAGCAACCAAAAATGCCACAAACTGAGGACTAGATAAAAGCCAGAATGAAAAGAAAAGAACAGGCTCCTGATAATAAAAACTGATGGCAAAACCAGAAGGATATGATGAACACACATCAGAACAATATTTTAAAAATCAGACCCTTCAAATTATGCTCTTCTAATGATTTAAAGCCATAAACCAGCCTGAACAGAATAGAATGGCCTGTAATGGCAACTTCCAAGTAGGATCAGCCAGAAAGTATTTTTCTATGCAATCTCCCAGCTACTGAAAAGAGCTTTGTAGGGAGGGGCAAAACTATAGGATATGAAGAGAAGACCTCAACGATGCTCAGAAATCTACAACCTTATTAAGAAATAATGCAATTTCAGTTAAGCAATTATTTCTCAGGAGTAATTAAATGAGTTTCTTCTTCTGATAACATTTGCAACCCTTCATCCACTTGTCCTGGAAACAGGCCCTACTGAACTCAATAGAATGTGCTTTTGAACAGTCAAGTATAGGACCACACTGAAAGTGCACTTATTAGTGTGAAAATGTCTGTGCAGAAAATAAACAAGTTTCATGGCCTCTGAGGATGAAAGTTAACTATACTGTGCTTAATAAAATTAACAATGTACTGGAATCTTTGATGTTTCTTGATTTCTTCTGTTTTACATGTGTTTTTGATATTGTTCATATGAGTTTCAATATGATAGTTGTTTAATATATTATCATAATTTATTATTTGGTTTTTAACTTTGTTTCTTTTAAATGCTGTAAGCTGCATTGGATTCTTTGGCAAAAAAGCAGCAAATAAATATTTAAAATAAATAAATAAATAAATAAATTTTCAGTGACCTCCATTCCTCCTTAAAACATTTGCCAACTCCAAATCCAAAAACAGTGGGTTTTTTATGTTTGTGGGTACTGTTTGTGGGCATTATGTCTACTATTTCTTCCTTTGACTGGTTAAATGAGAACATACAGTATTTTTAAATTTCAAATATACTGTAAATTATAGAATCAGTGTCCCTGGGAAACTAGTTCAACAGTGCTATATAAATATTATATTAATAATATGCTTCATCTGGGAAAGAGAAGATCTTAATATATTTCATTTATTCACCTTAATCTGTAAATCATTATGGAAACGTAACTATCAGAATACCCTGAAAAAGCATCAAGTATTTGACACATACTAAAAAGGCTGTGCATGTGGAAAAGAAAAACCAAAAACAGAATATACACAGCTATTATGACAAACACCAGAAGGTGGCACTGCAGGTATCCTATATAAAATAAAACAGCCTCTCTAACAATAAACTAGGGGAGATAGTCAGGGGATGCAAACACTATGTATACTACTATACAGTATACTATTTTGAGATATAATAGGACTTTAATACTCAGGCTTTGCTCATAAATGAAGTGATCTACCCAAGTTTAGGGAGCTAAGAACTTCCTAAAATGTTCTCACTGAAATCAATGGAATTTGAATGCTTGCATTTTACTGCAACGCATGGTAGGCTTCCTTTTAGTTTACCACCGCAGTAGTGGCACTTGTGATATAAAAGATTCAGCAGTTCTTAGAGTATTAGACTCACTTATAGTCTGTACTTCCTGCATTTCATCCCTACACTTTACACAGTGCTCAGCAGGATGGAGAAAGTGGGAGGCATGGTTGACAGAGGGTTGGGGGAATATGGATACACTGATGCACTTGGAGGGGGAATAAAAGAATTATGAGAGTGGGCAGGAACAGAGATAGCTGGAGGCCAAAGCCTCTTTCAACAACTCTTTCAACCTAGCCATAAAATGTCTCTTTAACTAGTTCCCCTGTTTTGTTTTCTGCTTAAATTCTGCAAATATGTGCAAAAAAAAAAAGTTTCCATAAAATCACATGTCCTCAAAATATGGAAATGGTTGTACATGAATCAAAAGAGTGACTATCCCAGGATAGAAAAGACTCTCAAGAAAGGGAACATATTAGAACTAGAGATGGGCACAAATTAAAAACTGAATCACCAAATTGGTTGAAAAAAATGCACCCCCTGAAACACACAGGGTCAATTCATACTTGTATGAATCAATGCCCCCGACAAATACAAATCAATGAATTTTTAGTTATTTTTGATTTGTCAATTCATTTAGCTATAAAATGACTATTTGGCTATGCACCGAAACTGCAGGGAATCTTCCCCTGACTCTCCTCTACAAGCCCTGCAAGTTTGGTGAAGTTTGGGTTTCAGATATCTGAGTTATACACCCACAAAGAGAGGCCTCCCAGGGAAGTTCCCCCCCAGGCACCTAGAGACTCCAAAATCACAGAGAAGCTTCTACTGACTCTCCTCTACAGTCCCTCCAAGTTTGGTGACAACTGGGTTTCCCCAAGCCAACTGCTACAGGGCACTTTCCTGGGGGGAACCCACTTCATGAGTGTATAACTTGATGTCTGAAACTCAATCTTCACCAAACACTTTCAGAGCAGTTCACACTGCTGGTCCATTCCTACTATCTAGTTCTGATCCTCTTCTGTGAACTGTAATCAGAGCTACCTGGAGCACAGCTGGTAGGATTCATGTCCAAAGGGACACAGGTGAAGTGAATAATAAACTCATCTGCAGCCTTGTTCTGACACAGATGGGAATTATGCACTAGCACAACTCCCTTGTCTGCCTCTATGTTTAAGGGACAACGGTATGCTAACAGTACAATCTTATTCATATCGACTCAGAAGTACAACCTACTGAGTTCAGTGAGATTTATTCCTAGGTTGTATAATATAGGATTTCAGATTCTGGTATTGCTTTCAGTCTGGTTGGGGTGCTCCCATACGCTTCTTCTCCTTCCTAAGGTGACTTACAATATTAAAATGTTCACAATATTGATTTCTCCTGCTTTGTCATGAGAGAACACTGGGAACCATAAGTGCAAATGGAAAACAAGACGTGTGCATCTTCCAACTGAAGGGGATGAATAATGTACGAAAATAGAAGAGTGATGGAAGCATAAGCCTCATGACACCAGCAGCAGCAACAATGTTTCAGAAATTAAAATTTTCCACATTCTGTCCCAAAGCTCCCATGGCTTCAGTGCAACCCCTTTCATCATTAGGAACCCATGGAAGCTGTGGGACGGGAAGGGGAAATCTTTAATAATAAAAACTGCCACAGTTGGTACAATCTTTTAGGTAATGTCATCCCAGTAAAGTCATCCCAGCAGCACCACTTTTCATTAATGAACAACTTCCCTATCTTGCAGCTTACACAGATTCCTGAAGATGCAAGGGATTACACAGGAACCTCAGGAGCTTTTTGACAGAAATCAGAAATGTTTAATTTCTGAAAAATCACCACTGATCATGGCATCACCAGCCTTATACAGTACAAATTACAGTAACACGATTTCAGCCAATAAGTTTTAACTTTGCTTCTTAAACATATTAGCTTACCTGTCGTCTTTTCAAATAATCAAGTGCAATTTGTACATTCTGTAGTCTGTGAAAACGCATCCGACCTTTCTCTCTGGGCTAAGAACAGAAAATGAACAGTGTGAGGCTTCCTATACAACATATACTAATTACAAAGCAAAAAATATCCTTTCAAATCCTATTTAAAATGTTTCCAAACACCCACAATTGAAGGAGAAAAACAAAGAAGTTTCATATGAACCCTAATAGCTCTGGAGTAAAGCAATTGTGGTTTAAATTTTACAGAAGCTCTTTTTTGTCCTGTTGTCTTCTTTCTTTCTTTGGTTCACTGGGATATAAAACATTATCTCAAGTGCATCAAAGCTAGAAAGAGCTCACATAAAAGTTGATTTAAACAGACAATTATGTCCTTTCAATAAGTTTTATTCATAAATATTGTGTGTATTTTTAATACATCCATTTCAACTTGAAGTTAATTGCACCACAAGCAATCTAAAATGTCTCAGTTTAATACTGTAGGCTTGTTAGGACCTCGTTCAGCTTTGATTCAGCAGAGTGGGGATTACACAGAGGAGCTACTTTAGAACCAGGCCATGTGATAAAGGACTGAACATTCTACTCTACTTGTTTGTTATGGCAGGTAGAGGACAAGGATTGTACCCGGTGGGCTAGGGGCCAATTTTCCTCCCCCAGGACCCTCCGGTAGTTGGGACTCCAAAAGTACCATATCATGACCTGCAAAAAAATAAACTAGAACTGCATAGCTTCCAGTTGCGGGGTTTGTGTATGAGAGGAATTTGGGTATGTTAAGTGGGATGGCCCGTTCAAAAAGTAAATCATTGTTCCTGGAAGCTTTCAGAAGATGCAGTAAACGTTTTTTCCCCTGTTGCTGGAAACTTACAAGGCCATAGGGGGATTTGGGGCTACAAAATACCCCTGGAGTAGGCATGTAGCTATAGAGCTGCACTTTCTCACCGTTGAGATGATAGATTAAATACTCACAATGTGACCCTATATGTAACCCTAAAACTCACCTTGTTGAGCAGATGCGTTCTAACTGGGAGCACAAAATGAAGTCCATTGAGTTCCTTTGAACTGGAATAGTTAGACGTGTCCCACATCTCTCCCGCCAAAATCAAAAGAGTTAAAAGTGGTTCTCTTTTGCTGGCTCATGCGCCCCATTAGCATTTTAAACACAAACTATGATCCAGATATGTTATGTCCACAGAGTTTACAAGCCCATCAACACTATTCCCTAGAATCAGCTCACCTGACTTAATCAATCAACTGCTTATAAGGATCTGTTAACTTTAATTTCAGCTGTTTAGACAAACTGCAGCCTGACCCTTGAGAACCTTCTTCTAAATACCTCCTCCTCAAAATGCTTTCAAGGCTGCAACATGAACTATTTTAGAGGGTCAGCAATGCATGATGCTTCAAGATCATTAACAAAAAAATCAACTGGTTTTACTTGTCATACCCACATCTGTGAATGACATACTTTGTGATATGTTCAAGTGCTTCTGTTTTAAAGTCTCCAGTAACTATATTGAGCCTTCTCACACACTGAACTAAATGGAAGTTAAAGAATAGTAGTGCTTGCTAGGATAAAAACATACCAAGCACATATTTTTGGCTACTGTACATTCTGCCAAAAACTAGAGCCAGGCAGAATGTATCCGCTTATTCATTTTACTCAAAGGAAATAATGCCAAGTGCAGGCTGTAACACATACCCTGTTTCCCTGAAAATAAGACCTAGCCTGAAAACAAGACCTAGTATAATTTTTCAGGATGCTTGTAATATAAGCCCTACCCCAAAAATAAGCCCCAGTTAAGTGAAACCCCGCCCTCCACCAGGGACTCGTGCAGCAACCAGAAGACGTTGACATGACTGTATTTGAATAAATGTAGATTGTTGTACATGAAAAAATAAAACATCCCCTGAAAATAAGCCCTAATGTGTTTTTTTGGAGCAAAAATTGATATAAGACCCTGTCTTATTTTCGGGGAAGCACGGTATTTCACTATTAGCCAGTGATAAGCTAATTTTCGCCATGGAAAATACTGTATACTCAGGGAGATGCAGCTAAACATGGCCTATGATAACTGTACTAGTATGGTCCATATTGGTCACATATCCAATTTTTCTCTTTTTCTTTTCATTTTCTGGAGTACATACATGATACATAAAATGACTAACAGGACCATTTTTTAAAAAACATACATGTGGAAGATGATACACCAGTAACAGAAAAGCACTTGGATTTTTCAGGGAAGACCTTTGATCAAGACACTACAGTACATTCCCACAAATTCCTTTTCTATCAACTTTCTGAAAAATCCATACAGGTGACCCATTAGGAATGAATTGATATTTTCTACATGTATTCAACCATATAAATTATTCCAAACGCAGTAGAGGTAAGCACACATTGAAATAAACCCCGAAATCCAATCCCCATGTATTTCACACTTGTAGAATTTCAAGCTTTACCAAACAATTCCACATTTTTTTTAATTTTTATTTTTTGCAGAACTGCTTATGGAACACAACATGCAGAAAGCTAAAGAAGATGAAGACAGCTCAATAAGCTATTAAGCAAAACAAATTATACTCAGTAAAAATGGCAAAACTACATGCAGTTAGTGTAAAATCATAAGGAGGAAGAAGTATACAGACATTACATTGTCCATTTAGCCATCAGAAAATAGCTGGAGGGAGGAGTTACATTTATGTGACTGTATAATACAAAATATTGATGTCTTTCTTCCTGGCTTCAGATTTTTCACAAACTTTCACCAGAATGGGTAGCAGCATGATACAACATAAGAACTTCTACAGCTCAGCAATGAATTATTTTCTGAGACATGTCTCTAAAGTCAGCCAAAAAACAAAACGGCTCATTTGCTCATACAGCTGCAAGACTCCACATGCTCCTCTTTCCTTCCTTTTCAAGGCACAACTGAGCATTGAGCTATGGCTGCCTTTTATATCCTCAAGCCAACTAGAGAAGCTGATTGCTTTTCATGTGCTCTCAGTAAGAAAAAGCATCTAGCAACCCTCCTTTTCAATTGAGCTTTGGCCCATGGCTCTGGCACTGAGCCTTATTCCCCAAGAAATCACAGTGCAGTGGAAGAGAATGATTTGGACCACACACCTGCCTGTTTATACACACACATAAACACTGAGCAAGGAAAGGAAGAAAGGTGAGTCTCTAGCACTTTCAGACTAAGAAACTGTTCACTGGCCCAGCCAGACACCTGCCTGGTAAAAAGGAACATGATTTGGATTTCCCGCATGATTATGGGTTTGTCCATCACTGTTCACATGTTTAAGGTAGTCCTCAGCAACGGGTCTTATGGTGTGGATCCTTCTCTGCTAATAAGCCTTTCTCTTATGAACTTACCTGAAAAGTACCAGGCACCAATAACACGTCATGCACCACCAAGAAGGTGGATGCAGCTCACATTTTCATCTCTCTCAATGCCTTGGAGAAATATTACGCAGGGCATTGTGGAAAATTAAAGTGGAATGTGACTCCTGCTGCCCCTTGTTGCTCTGAGCCAGATTTTCGGGTGCAGGGTTGTGTCTGTGTCAGGGTTCTAAGGCTTCAGCAATAGTGCAAGGATGTCTGTCAATGAAGACATCCCTACCCCCCTCCCGAAACATCAATATAATCACGACATAAATACATCAATTTCATATGGTTGAGGCAAGCCACTAGTACCAACTATAAAATCCCTGTCTCTAAATACTTGGAACACAGCACTGAAACATGGTGATGAAAGAAAGCCAAGCCACACTAATCACTTGAATGATGAAGTAAACCCAGGCAACTTTGTGTCAGCCAGACTTCCAGAAGAATCAGCACTGAAGCAGCCTCTGCACTATTGGCATAATGGGAGTTTTAGAGTCAGCTGTGCAAAAGGAAGTGCAAGCAAACTGAAATGTTACGACAGCATCCACGTTCAGTAGTTTTGAACCTAGGTGTCCTTTCTGTGAATTGAAGGGCTCCTTCTATAAACGGAAGGTTTTGGTTTGCTAGAGAATCCTTCTGGCGGAAGCTGAGGGGCAACTGCCAGCATTCGTCACAGTCTCATCCCTCTAACCCTTCAGAACAAATTTTTGCAGGGAAGGGGGTACAAGAACCTTCAGAGGGACATAGGGTTGCCTTCTTATAGTGACACGGCACCCCGCCTGCAAGTCAAGAAGCCTTCATATCCTGAACTCTCTGTAGGGGATATATACAAATCACAGGAAGTCTCCAATGCAGCACCACCAAACACAGCACTCCTTCTAGCAAATTATTCTTGAGCAAGTGCTTTTAGGGCTGTATCCAAATGTGCCTTCAGAACAATTGGTTAGTTATTGTATGTAACAATTAGACCAACGTCCACTCTGCACATCTTCTCAGAAAGAAGCTCCAATGGGTTCAAGTTAATTTATTCCCAGAGAAGCATGTACACAACTGCACTCTTAATATTTCAGACATCTGTGTGCAAAATGCTTAAGAATAGAAAACACATGCCCAGAGAAAATTTGGAAAATGGCTGGAATGCACTCTATGCAGAAAGGCATGAAATACAACAAGGAGAAGTACAACAATAATAACATCAGTGACTGTCAAATAAAAGTACAATATATTTTAGGGAGAGTAATTTTATTATATATTAAAGCCAAAAATGTCTTCAGGCATTTTCTGATGTTTCATAAAATATACAAAAAAATTCAAAAGTGCAGATGCTGAGCAACATGAATCGGTACATTCAAGAAAAGAAGAGACCTCAAAAGGTCTTGTGGCTTTAGTATGACAGAGCTTCCCTACCCCACCCCTGGCCAATTTTTATAGGAAGGAAGCAACCTGTTTGGGACAAATCAGTAACCCTTGTCTTGCCATACTTTTTGTTTTTAAGCAGATATTTCCCATCTGAAAGACAGAAGTTATTATTTAAAATGCTTGTTCACTACTTGCTACAATAACAATGAATTATCTCAAATATGTATGAGCCACCTCTACATTCTATTAGCGAAAATATGGTATATCTTTAGCCAATGAATTATCCAATCCACAAACCCACTGAACTCAAAGTGACTGCATATTTTTCACATCTGTCTCTCAAAATTCTTGTCTTTCACCTCTCATTTGTTGTCTCCCCATCTGTTTAACGTATTATTATAGACTCCCTATGGCAAGGATCGCTACTTCCCCAGCTTAATAGTGATTTGGATCAGGTTGCAAAGTGATCTAGTATAATTACATTGCCACATTCAAACCAAGACTGAATGTTAGAAATGGTTTTACTAAATTTGTGGCATGGTCTGTCTTTAAGATCATGATAAATCAATCAATCTGAAATAATTTTAAATTCTTACAATTTGAAAAAAGGACTGACAGAAAAGGACAATCCACAAACAACAGAGGGGGAGCTGCACAAAAACCTTTTACAATTGTCCAGTCATTTCAGAAGGTCTGGATGGACTGTCCAAAGTCATTGGCACTACCAAGTGATATTCTACATTAAAGGCATTCCCCTGTATACACACATCCACACACACACACACAATGCTCAATCCTTTCTAATGGATTACACAGCACCACACTACAAGTTTACTTTCAAGTTAGTGATCACCACACATCAATTACTATAGTAGTAGAGTTATGGGGGTCGGCACCTACCCCCTTATCCTCATCCTCCTCATCCTCATGCTGTTCAAACGTGCAAGCTTCTGTTGAACTCACCAAACGTAAGGTCTTCAAAAAATCTCGCTCCCTTGGCTAATGAACATAACAAAAAGGAGATAGGAGAGCAAAGAAACAAGACACACCACAAATGAAGAGAAGAATACGAACAGAAGAAGGATCTAATGAATGGAACAAGTGCTGAGCAAGGGAAGTAGAAATGCTGACAACAAAAAGAAATGATACCACAGGGAGTGTTAGAAAATTACAGGTGGGCACATTTCTCCCCTACTTTTTATAAAATTATAACCTTAAAGCATAAAGAATGCTTAGCATCCCACACCAGCTGGATTTTTTTCCAAGTAAAAATGGGAAAGACTTGTGCATTACAAAAAAGGGGTCTTACAATTACATGAGGGAAGGAATAAAAAGATCATCCAATTATTCTGAATCCTCAGATTCTACCCAGTTCTGAAACTTGACTTTTTCTTGATTCCCCCAGTTACTGGAAACAACGTATTACGAAAGAATCTGAACAATCAATATTGCTTAACACCCTGAAGCCCAAGACTATTGATAAAAAAATGTAAAACTCACCAAGGTGTCTCCTGAAAGAACTTCTAAAAGAGAAATCAAGTTATGTCCATCTCTCAGGTCTTCATACAGATCATTCACATGCTTCCGAACCTACAAAGAAAATTAGACACAAAGTCAAGATGCTGTCTTTTTCCAACAGCTATGATGTGGTGTTACTTCATAGCTATGCTTCTTTACTCCATGTGGCTAACTTCTGTGTGTCCATAAAACTGCAGTCGAAGTTTTAAATTAATAATGTTGTCTTGCAGAATATTCACTCCATGAGTTCAATCACAGTACACTAAAAAAAAAAAAAAAACTGCTAGGAGAAAAGGATCTTACTACATCTCCAACAGGAAATTGTAGTTTACCCCCATAAAGTCTTAAGAGTGAGAACAAGAAGAGCTATAGGGTACAATAGCACATAAAATTATGAAAATATTTTAAAATATAATGTCAGCAAATATATCTGAAGCTATAGAGCAGAGGTCCCCAACCCCCGGTCCGCGGCCCGGTGCCAGTCCGTGGCCTGAGTCGGACCGGGCCGTGGAGACAGACCTCCCGCTCCCCCCACACGCACTAACCCCCGCACCGCTGATTTGTGCATGCGCGCACGCTCCAGCGCGCCTGTGCGAGCGCCGCACCACTGTTTGCACATGCGCCCATGTGAGCGCCGCACTGCCGTTTGCGCATGCGCACGAGCGCAAGGCGTGCCCCACCTTCCCCAACCGGTCCGCGGGGTGAAAAAGGTTGGGGACCCCTGCTATAGAGTACCTAGACTTAATAAGGTCTACCAAGATTAAGTTAATACTATATTTATATCAGAACCATGAAGATCAGTTTGCTAGAATGGCTTCTGAAAAATTGAAATATTTTTTTTCCAGAGATTTATTTAAGTGGCAAATTTTGGAGATCATGTATGACTTACAGATCTAATCACTTGCTTGAATTCTAATGCATTTGTTAAGAGAGGGAGCCTTGAAAAGAGGGGAATGTGCTTTTGTTTTCGGGGGGTTGTTTGTTTGTTTGTTTGTTGTATATTTCCCCCTCCGCATAGCCATACTAACTTTTCCAGAACATTCCATGCCCCTCTGGATCAGATTTTGGTGGAGAGATTGTAGGGGCCTCCCCATTCCACCTCCCACATGCAGGGACCAGCCCTTCATTTAACTCTGCTCAGGAGATATTCCATGCAAGTGGGAACAAAATCAGGTTCTTGGCCTATTGATTTAAATCTGCTGGATTATATCAGATTTTCAAGAATGTCAGTGATACTATAGATTTGTGTTATTTGTTCTTTTTCTCAAACACTATTGGGTGTAACCTGCACCCATAGCACATGACGCTCTAACCATTCAAACACACGTTTAAAGCAACATGCATGTGATCATTGATTGGTATACTTGCAATCAAAAACAGAACATATTATCCAACTGAATGAAATTGGTAGAGTATCTCTGTTTGCTTTGTTTCTAAGAAGTTCCTTGAGTTTTCAGATTTATTGCTCTGACATTAAATGCACTAAAGCCATTTAGCATTAGGGCAGTAAATCTGAAAAATCCAAATTGTGGCATCTAAAATTTAAAATATTTATTTTACAGTTGGCAAAGGAATGTAAATTTTCTCAATGTGGTCTGCCAAATAAAAGTGGACATCTGCCTACCCAGTGGGGCAGCATGGAATATTATGCCAGAATTTTTAGCACTCTCTATGTGTGCTCACGCATGTAAGCATGCTGAGAGAGAAGCAGAGAATACACAGAAAAGCAAACTATCACCTATAGCTTCTGCAGCATATTTGGAAAAGAAGACAGATCTTCAAATATGCAGTTCTGAAAACAGAAAGTTAGCTGTCTTCCAAGATAGTTTGCAAGTCTTCTGCTCCACAAGATTTTCTTTTAATATGAGAAGTTGAAAATATGGTTGCAAAGTAAATTAACATTTTCAGAAGGAAGTGTACCAGAAATACATTTTGATTATGTTAATTACTAATGAGAACAAGCCACTAATTACTCAATTCAATATGTTGGCTCCCCACACCAACATATGTGTTCTCATAATAAATGTAAATTAATATGATTTTATTTCTTATCCTTCTATTTCTTGGGGTTGGATCCAAAGAAGGAGAATAAGACTAGCAGAAGGCAATTTGCCTCCTGCCCCAGCAGCCTACAGAACTTGAGGTACCATGCTCAAAGTGGTGGCCCTAAAACACAGGGAGGTGGTCTGAGGGGAAAGATCCCTCAAAACGGAGCAGAGACATCTTCCACTAGCAATTATAAATTCTTCTATAATTTTTTCACAATACCGTTAAAATAAAGCAGGAGAATATTTGATTTCTTAATTAATATAAGAGTGAAGCAATGCAAATAAACAACTTGGCACTGTTCCCACAATAATATAATATTGTGGATTCTGACAATTTTATATCGTGTTTCAGAATACAAACTTATCTGGAATCCCATTGCCCTTTACTTTTTTGTATACTGTGTATGTTACCCAATTTTTGGCGGGGACAGATAATTTCTTAAAAAGTAATCTTATTTTTCAGATAATTACACTATATATATTTTTTTCAGATAATTACAGCTGGAAGAACTGTAGGAGCGGAGGATCTGGGGATCAGGACTGTACAAGCAGTGTTGGTTTCAAAAACTGTGAATTATATTTAAAACCAATATATTATAGACCAAGAAATTGAAATTGGTTTTCATTTCCATTTGGTGGGGGGGGGGGTAAATTAGAAGAGTGGAATAACAATTTAACTGTGATAGCCCTATGGCAATTTGAATATTATTGAATAATTATTACTCCTGATAATAACCTAATGAATATTCAGTGCCTATTCATCCATAACAAATGCCTAACTAGTTGGATGATTTCCTAAAAAGCAGTCTTATTTTTCCAATAATTACACTGTATATTTTGAAGGATTATCCTGTATACTTCTGAACGGTGTAATCTAATTGCCCTAATATTCTTTACAGCACTTTGAAGCTGGAGCACTTTAGAGTACTGACAGAAAGTGTGCTGGTGGTTTGGAGATGTCAACAAAGTTCTAACATTATTCTCTACTCTTCTTTCCTTGCTTGAGCTGTTTTTAGGTGTGTCTGTTAGCTTCTCAATTAGATTTCAAAGGAGGCCATGAAGCAAAACAAAAAATATATCTTAGAAGCTGAACTTGCTTGCTAAATATTGACAATTCAATGACAAAGCAACAAGGACGAGTGTCAGTGGCAAAACAACAACAACAATTCTTGGCCTAATTTCAAAAGCTGTATGCATACAATCAGTTCAGGTGCCTTGGAAGAGATATGGAGGACGAGAGAGAGCAGGGGAAGGGAGAGAGGAGGAGGAGGAGGAGGAATATAGAGAGACAGAAAATGGGAAGCAAATAGAGAGAAGACAGGAGATATACAGTTCATCCTAATTATGGTTAGTGAAAACAAGCCAGTTTGAAACTGGGTTGTTTCCACTAATCATAACAAAAAGCATATAGTTGTGAGGTTCAGACAGGAGGGCAACCTGCAGTTAAGATAAAATGAAAACAGAAAGCTTCCAAACCCCTCCTCAGAGCTTCACTAGAAGAGCAGAAGAAGGAGGGAGGGAAAGAAGGAGGGAGGGGTATGTGAGCTCAGCACTCACCATAGCTCGCTCACTCTCAGAATTCCTAGCTGACGTTTGGCAGTATGTCTGAACACAGTCATGAAAACAACATGCATGCACCCGGCTTGAAACTGAGAAATTTGCGCAACTGGAAAAACCTGTGTCTGGTTAAAGATGTGCATCATGTGTAATAGCAACAGTGTATTAGGCTGTTGAACAGAGAGAACTGAAATCTTTCCCAAGACTGTGGCCAAAACAACAAACAAAACCCCACTTAGATGGCAATGCACATTTTGCTCACAATGCTTAGTCAGAAAAGTCAAGGCATTTTTACATAACTGGCAGGTGGAGCTTCTCCTCACAATCAGTGATGTCTCATCGCACTGTGAATTTCCTTCCTAGCTGTCTTCCTGGCAAGTAAAGACAATGCAAAATGCAAAATTTGTTCTTGTATATTTCCAACAAATTTCTCCCTTGTTTGTGTCTATTTTTCATGTTTTCCAAAATGTGAACAAACATTTTACATTACTCAATTAAACATGAAGCAATTTGCTTAGAAGGACATGGATGATGCACGTATTTCCACACACTTATATGTTTGTTGGCACAGGTGTTGTTACTACTCCTTAACATTTCCTTACAGACTCGGTGTGCATACTGATTTACAGACGCGGCAAGAATTCCAATTAACCTGCCATCTCTGGGATCCCCAGGACACACTGAGAGAATCTGTTAGATCCTTCAAGATTTATTGTGAGAATCTGAGGACTAAGCTATGTGCTGTCTCTGGCAGGCAGATTTATGCAACATCCGTAAAAGAACTAGGTATGGAAGGCCTGGCCATTTGGCTAGAGAGAGGATGCCAGTTCTTTTGGGAGAGGAGACTACTGTTCAATGCCATAACTGTAGGAGAGGCAAAGGGCATTTCTCCAACTTAAAGCAGAAATATTAAACTAGCTTAAAATATGTAGAAAATAATAATGATTATTCACAAACTAGTGACATTTGCTAAGCAAGGAAATGATAATTTAGAATTTCTTAAGCATGATCTTACTTCCTCCCTTCTTCTCCATGAAGTGCAGTAAGTATATGTATATATTAACATCATTTGTTTAATCCAGTTTATACCTAGTTTGCTCTGAATAAATTCTGTAGACAGAGAATTTGCATTTAGTGGGACATATCAATAACAAAAAAAACCACTCAAATTCCTCTACCTCTTTCATTTCCAAACAAATATGCCCCCAGCATTAGCTTATTTATTTGCTATAAATATAGAATCGGTCTGCCGAGGTACTTATATGGATCCTGGCACATTACTGCCTGTACACTGACATCACTGTAACGTTCTTTGCCTTGGCCAGTCCAACTGACAGTTTGACCACAGCACAGCTGCAAGTCTAAAACAAGAAGAAAAATCTGATTGTGGTTTATATAGGAATCCTGAAATCTCTGTTGTGTTCAGGCATTTGGTCCAACATATATATATTTTTTAAAGTCCACAGCTGAAGTCGGTAAAAAAAATTATGGAAATCTGAGGCAGCAGATCCACATCCTCACAATAGTAATGGCTTCAATTAGTGAATTATAACCACCTATCATTCTATCTATCTATATGTCTATGCTGCCTTTCTCTCAATAAAGAGACCCAAGCCCCTTGACAAGTTACTAAAAATCAACAGGCCAATTAAAACCACTACTCATAAGAGCCCTGAACAGGAATTCCTCAGTAAGAAAACTCGCAATGATGACCAAACTATGAACACACCCCAAAGTGTACCCTAATATATTTTATAATATCAAGGGGTTTCATGGGCTACCATGTAATACTTGTCAGATGGCACAGTTATGTAGAAAGGCTTTCTGAGTTTGAAAATTCTGCACCAAGTGGGGCAGACATACCTTGGTGCAGATGTACAACCTCCATAGCTGACAGTTATACAAAGGGTTATAAATGAGTGCTTGCTCTGAAAATCTGGTTGATTGGCACATGGGCCTGGATCTCTTTAATGTTGGCATATGGCCATGAAATTCCACTAGCCTATTTGACAAATTTGTAAGTTTTGCATGTTTTTAGAAAAAAAGAAAATCATCTTCATTTTGGTAAGCATTTGTAGAGGTTCCATTGAAAGAAAGTTCAGTGTGTCATGGGCTTTATTCATAATTAGAGATGGGGTATTCATATTAATATACGAATATCCCTGCACAGCTGGACTTAACGAGTCCAGCTGCACGCGTCCTGCTGCGGCACCGGTCCTGTTCATTCTTCCAATCACGCCCGAAGCACCACTCTCTTCCCACTCGGGTGACCATTCCAGGCAGAAGGAGGGAGGACAAGTCTCCCTGCACGGCTGCTGAGTGGCCAGCCGAGCTGGAAGAGAGTGGCGCTCAGGGCGCGATTGGAAGAACAAGTGGGATCAGTGCCATAGCAGGATGCGTGAGTGGACAGTCCGGCCTCAGGGGCTGGACCCTCGTTAAGTCCAGCTGCACGGGGGGTATTCATATACAAATACCCCCATCTCTATTTATAATGTGTTGCAGCCACCTCTTATTTTCTTTAGGTACTGTTTTGGAGATACCACAAAGAGTCTCTGGTACACCATCATTAGAGTACACATATTTTAAATAAAATAAATAAAATTAAAGGGAACAACTTCCCAACGTTCTTCCCACTCTCGTAATAATCTGTTACACTTCAAAGTGGCAAAGAATCAGAATTCAGGAAATGAATTAGTAGATTAAGTTACATCCATCACTGCAATACACATGCCCCTTCCCTCCACATATTTCTCACCCATAACTATGGGCCTTTTTTTTTCAGCAAGCAAACATCAGTAACAGTATCATCTCTGGCTACTTACTCTGTCATATCTCTTGCTGTGTGCATTATCATTATTAATAAAATTATTAATAGCAGCAATTCAACCACTCTCCACCTCCCACTGCCCTTATCATCCCACAAATGGCTTTAGATGTCTTTTAAAGTAAGGATTGCTGCTAAATATTCTGACAGGTGCTCAACTCTGCTCAACTCTAAGAATATCAAAGGTGCAACTGGCCATCCAACACCCCCATAATGAATACTGATAATTATTTTGGTGTTTATTGCTGAAGTGTATTTAGCAAGTGGATGGTTACACTTCAACGGAATGGACATTTTGTACATTAGGAAGCACTCTCTTCCTGTAAAATTAGCAGCACTTTACATTTTTTTCTATAGACACAATGTCTATTCTTTATTTTATTTTTTCAGTGGTGGCAAAGTGTTCTGTCTGTCTTTACAACAGATTACACATCAAAAGTATTACAATCATTTCTATTTATTTTGGAGCGCACAATAAAATTACTGTAACAGAGACGCTTCTTCCTTTCAAAGCTTTTAGAATATGAGTCAACTTTTTTCAGGTTTTGATTATCTGTAACCCTAGGCAATGGCAACAAAGAACTCCCTTATGGAATATCTTGCTGAGAACATTGTGTATGCATTATAATTTATACCAAATATGATAAGAAAAACAGAGCAGTACTATTTCTGTTCCCTTTTACTTATGAAATACTTTCCTCCATGTTGCCAAGTAATGTTAACCTGCTTTTCAAGCTGCCATCTGCATACCTATGCATAGATCTTACAGGCGTCTCTAAGCACTTTTTAGCTTCTATATCAATTGAAAGCCACTCCTTCTGGGACCCCTGCTCTGTTTTGTTGCTCTGTAAGACCTGACAGCATACAGAGAGGATGCAGCAGGAGGGATGTGCTTATATATACTTCCTCTCATCTTGGCAGTGCTTCCTTTGATCACTTAGGTAACTAACAAGAAATCAGCCCTGCCTGTCGCAGAGGTGTTGCAATATTTTAAAATTTTACATATTTTTATTGGAGTATTTGTCAATGTCTTCCTTTTCACTCAACAAATATTCCCTGCTTCCTTCTATCCTGAAGAAAATATGCATTAGGTTTAAGCTCTTCAGTGATCCAATGGCAGCATACATCCACAATATCCTGTTTCCCAAAGTATTCTATAGTTATTCCACATGATAACAGCTTTATGATACAGGGGCCTTGATGCAGATAGCACTATTTCATCACACTAGGTTACACTTCAACAGAATGGACAATTTTATACATGATAATTATTGTAGGTAAGTGTTTAAAAAGGCATCAATCATGCTTTGCAAGAGAAAACCACCAGGGAGCAGCCTCAGAACTTCAAATGCATTTCATTTATTCACAGCATTTGGGTCTGCCATTCTCAAGCACGCTTTTTAAATAATGTATCCATACTGTGCTTATCACAGACTTGATTCTGCAGCACATGCTGGAGGGACTGGACTTCTACAATATTGTGTTACTGATTAACCCAGCGCAAACCTGTTTGCAATATTGTCCAAGTAGGCTAATATCATTATTTCCTGAGCACATATTTGGATGCCACAATACAAAGCACCATGCTTTCCCATTCATTTCTATAGATAATCTGGATAGCTGCACTCAAGCACCTCTACACCATGAACAGGATTCTCTATGTGTTAAAGAGAGTGGGAGAAAGTCTTCTGAACAAGGAAAATCCTCATGACCATCTTGGAGTCACCCATAAGAAATCTCAAGATCATGGCAATTTGTTCCAGATGTGTTACAACTAGGGCCTGTTTCTGTCAATTCACTGGAAATATTGTGTAATCAAACATATATAAACTACTGGATAGCTCAGTGGTTTAGGCATCTGGCTGTGAAGTCAGAGGTTGGGAGTTTGATTCCTATTGTGCCTCTTTTACAGGGGCTGGACTCTATGATCCATAGGGTCGTTTCCAGCTCTGCAGTTCTAAGATGATGATTATTACTGTTATTATTAAATTATATCTTTACTCAGAAGTAAGTGCTACTGAGTCCAACTGAAATTCCAGATGAGTGAGTACAGGCTAGCAGCCTTACAGGTCCCATTTACCAGATCTAGTTGTTACCTACTGACAGCCTAACATTCATTTAAATATATTCCTTTTTTCAAGGAAGGGGAATTTTAATTAAATATTTTCTTCATTGCCATCATAATACCATACACATTATGCCACTTCAAACAATAACAATTCCTATCCAACATATACTTTTCTCCTCCTCCTCCTTCTTCCTTTTATTTATTTTTGCTTAGATGTTGTATTTTTCATTATTTATATGTTGTATATTCTCCTCAATTCTCTGTGTTATGTGTAACTATTATACTCCGTTGTCAATAGTTTCAACAACTGTCTGAATGAGACAACCTCAGCAGGTTCAAAAGATAAACATCCTAAAACTGATTTTTGCTTTTTTCAAAGAGTGTTATGTCAAAGCACCAGAATGTATGAATACAGTGGTGCCTTGACTTACGAACGTCCCGACTTACGACTATTTCGAGTTACGACCAGCTCCGGCAGCAAAATTTTGCTTCCACTTGTGACCGGAGTTTCGAGTTACGACTGGAAAAAAGGTGGGGGGAAAGGCGTGGAATTCAAATGTACTAACCGTTGGTTGGCGAAGAGGCTGCTTCCTTGTAGCTCTTTCGCCCCAATGGTTAAGAGATTGTGCGTCGGAGGAGGCTTCGGACTGCCTGGTGCTGCTTTCTGCTTCTGAGTGAGTACATACAGGGTTTTGCAGGGTGGGTTTGGGCTGGGGGGGTTATGTTTCTGTGCTGTGATTTTTTTTTGTTTTTTGGTGTGTTTGTTTTTTCAGCCCCAGTGCCTTCTGATGGGGCTTGCTCTGTTTTTTTGGGGTGTTTTTTTGTGTGATTTTTTTTTCTGGCCCCAGCGCGTTCCGATGGGGCTTGCTGTGTTGTTTTTGTGTGTGTGTGGGTGTGTGATTTTTTCCCCCCGGCCCCGACACGTTCCGATGGGGCTTGCTCTTTTTTGTTGTTGTTGATTTTTTTCCGGCCCCAGCGCTGTCCGATGCAGCTTGCTCTGTTTGTGTTTTTTTGTGTGTTTTTTTTTTTCTGGCCCCAGCGCGTTCCTCCTATGGGGCTTGCTGTGTTGTTGTGCTTTTTTTGTGTGATTTTTTTTCTGGCCCCAACGCATTCCGATGGGGCTTGCATTTGGTTTTTTGTTTTGTTTTTGGTGAATTTTTTTTCCGGCCCCAACACGTTCCAATGGGGCTTGCAGTGTGGTTTTTTTTGTGTGTGTGATTTTTTTTTCCAGCCAGAACGGATTAATGGGGTTTCAATGCATTCCTATGGGAAATGGTGCTTCGACTCACGACCATTTCGAGTTACAACCATCATTCCAGAATGGATTAAGTTCGTAAGTCGAGGCACCACTGTATATACCGTATTTGCCGGCGTATAAGACGACTGGGCGTATAAGACGACCCCCCAACATTTCCACTCAAAATATAGAGTTTGTTATATACCCTTTCCCTTTGCCTTTGGTAAGGCTCCGAACGGAAAAAGGGAAAAAAAAAAGAAAGCCTTTTTCTGTTCTGAGCCTTACCGAAGGCAAGGGGAAAGGGCCCAATCTTCAAAAATGGTGCTGGGCTAGCCTCTGCAAGCGCCCCTCGCCGGCTTTGGGGGTCCCCCAGGGCTTACCTTGCACCATCCCAGGACTCGCGGGGGTCTCTCCGCGCGGCAATGGGCGTTTGCAGAGGTTTGCCCGGCACCATTTTTGAAGTTCCCGCCCTTTCCCCCTGCCTTCGGCAAGCCTCAGAAGGTTAAAAAGAAAAAAAGAAAGCCTTTTTACCTTCCGAGGCTTGCCGAAGGCAGGGGGAAAGGGTGGGAACTTCAAAATGGTGCCGGGCAAACCTCTGCAAATGCCCATCACTGCGCGGAGGGACCCCTGCGAGTCCTGGGATGGTGCAAGGTAAGCCCCGGGGGACCCCCAAAGCCGGCGAGGGGCGCTTGCAGAGGCTAGCCCAGCACCCCCGCGAGTCCTCGGATGGTGCAGGAAAAGCCTCCGAAGTGCTCTGAAGCCGGCGTGCGCGGTTGCGGGGCACCCCCGCCAGTGTTTCCGATGGTGCAGAGAAAGCCATCGGAACACTGGCGGGGGTGCCCCGCAACTGCGCGCGCCGGCTTCAGAGCACTTCGGAGGCTTTTCCTGCACCATCAGAGGACTGGCGGGGGACCTCCAAAGCCGGCGAGGGGCGCTTGCAGAGGCTATCCCAACTGAAGTGCACCCGGCGTATAAGACGACCCCCCCCCACTTGGAGGCATGTTTTTCAGGGCAAAAAAGTCGTCTTATAAGCCGGCAAATACGGTAAATAAATAGACAAACCCAGAATACACATTAAAGAAGCTTTTATATGATACACTGGCTTCAGGCCCACAGAGTAATTAAGACGAGGACAGTAAAAATCACTATGGAAAAGTACATAGTGATTAAAGGAATCATAGGAGCACAAAACCAGTAAGTCAGAAGAGGTCCGATGTGTCAATAGGTTTTCCTCCCTGTCCAAAAGGCCTAAGAGTAAAATACCTCAAGATGCAGCCAGCGAAATAAATGAGGGTAAGAGCCTCACTGCATGAGAAAGAGAGGTTACTTACCTGTAACTCTGGTTCTTCGAGTGGTCATCTGTGAATTCACACTAATGGGTTTAATCTGCACCTGCACAGAGGTCTCCGGAATATTCTAGAGCTGAAACAAGCGTTCGCTAGGACCGCCCCCTCAGTACACGTGGTCCGCCCGTCCTAGCGATTACCTCAGTTCCCCAAAGCCGCCACTGCTCAAAGAGTGAGACAGACATGACGGACAGAGGGGAGGACAGGCAGGAAGTGTGAATTCACAGATGACCACTCGAAGAACCAGAGTTACAGGTAAGTAACCTCTCTTTCTTCTTCGTGGTCTTTGTGAATGCACACTAATGGGTGATTAACAAACTTACCTTATAGGTGGAGGGACGTCATGGCAAAACTGAAGAAAATACTGCACATCCGAAGACCGCATCTGCCTTGGCATGCACATCCAAATGATAGTGGGATGCGAAGGTTGATGGAGTTGACCATGTAGCAGCCCTGCAGATATCTGGGACTGGGACGCCTTGAAGAAAGGCTGTGGAGGCAGCCAATGCTCTGGTAGAGTGAGCCTTGACATTTGAAGGGAGTGGCTTCCGGGCAAGCTGGTAAGTAAGATGTATGGTCTGCACAATCCACCGTGAGATGGTTTGCGGGGATATCTGTGCTCCTCTGTGAGGTGGATGAGGTGAAATAAATAAACGCTTAGATTTGCGAAAGGAGGCGGTCCTTTTGACGTAAAAGGTGAGGGCGCGCCGTACATCCAAGAGGTGGAGTGATCGCTCAACACCTGTGGATGGTTTTGGGAAGAAAGTAGGTAGGATAATTGGTTGACGGACGTGAAAATCAGAAACGACCTTAGGGAGGAAAGAAATATCTGGATACAGGGTAACTTTATCTGGATGAAATTGTAGGAACAGAGGGAGGGTCCACACAGAGTGCTGCTAATTCTGATGCCCTATGGGCAGATGTGATGGCAATGAGAAACAAGACTTTGAAGGAAAGTAAGCGCTCGGAGGAAGTAGTGAGAGGTTCAAAGGGTGGAAGTGACAATAGCCTGAGGACAGTGTGTAGCGACCACTGGGGCGTAGGAGAGGGTCTAGGAGGATTGAGGCGAGCCACTCCTCACAGAAATCGCTTTAGCGTGGGGTGTCGGAATAACAGGGCGGAATTTGAGTCCTGCGGCTGGTGTGCTACGATAGCGGACATGTAGACCTTGATTGTGGATAAGGAGAGGTGGCAGTCAAAGAGATAGGAGAGGAAAGCCAAAACTGCTCGAAGGGTAGTAGGAGCCGTGGGAAGGTTATTCTGCCGAGCAAACCTTTGAAAAGCCGACCACTTGTAAGAATAAAGCTGATTTGTCGCTGGTTTCCTGGAGTGGGAAAGGATGGTGTTTAGGGAGGGAGGATCCGCCAAGCTGTTAGGTGTAGAGGCTGTAGGTCGGGATGGTAGGTCTGTCCGTGATGCTGAGTGGGGAGATGAGGGAGGCAAGGCAGACGGATGGATTGGGACGTCATGGGGGTGAGCATTGTGAACCAGGGTTGTCTCGGCCAATACGAAGCGATTAGAATCGCATTGGCGTGGTTGTGTCTCAACTTGATGATGGTTCGGGGGAGGAGTGGTATTGGAGAAAAGAGGTAGAGGAGGTGAGTGGTCCAACTCACCATGAGAACGTTGTCCAGAGAACCTGGACCGATTCCTGCTCTTGAGAAATACAGAGTACATTTGGTGTTGGTTGTCGTGGCGAACACGTCTATATCGGGGTGACCCCACGTGTTGCAAAGTTGGAGAAAGACGGTGTGGTCGAGAGACCACTCGTGCATCTGAGAGGTTAGTCTGCTTAGAGAGTCCGCCCATGCATTGTGTTGCGTGGCAATGTGGACTGCCATTGGAAAGATGTGGTGATCCAGGCACCACTCCCAGAATTGGACAGCAAGGTAGAGGAGGGGTAGGGAGTGTGTGCCCCCCTGTTTGTTGATATAATAGAGTGCTGTCGTATTGTCTGTGGTCACCTGGACTGAGGTGCCTGCGATGATGGGCAGAAAGGCACGGAATGCTTTGAAGATAGCTAGTAATTCCAAGTTATTGATGTGTAGATTTCTTTCATGAGAAGACCATGTGGCATGGATTTGAAGGTCCTTGCAGTGTGCACCCCAACCAATGGGGCTGGCATTGGTTGTAACTTGAGTTATCAGTTGGAGAGGTGCTAAGGGTCGACTGAGGAAAAGATTGGAGGGTGTGGTCCACCAAATCAGCTGGGAAGCGAGCTCGTGGGTAACCTGTAGGCGCATAGTAGGCGCATCGAGAAGTGGGTCGAATAAGGACAGGTACCATGCCTGTAATGAGCGCATTTTCAATCGGGCATGTTGAATGACGGATGTGGTGGAGGCCATGAGGCCGAGGAGCCGTTGTACCTGATGGACGGTAACTGATGTGTACGGTTGGAAGTGTATCTTGATTGCACGTTCCCGAGGGAGGAAAGCTCTGGCGCAGTGTGAATCTAGAACTGCGCCTATGTAATCGACTCTTTGAGAGGGAATCAGCACTGACTTGTTGATATTGACCTTGAGGCCGAGGTCTGCCAGAAGGGAAAGGGTGACAGTAATGTCCTTGAGAGCTTGGGCTCGTGAGTGAGCAACAAGTAACCAGTCGTCGATGTATGGGAACACCGAGATTCCCAGGGTGCGGAGATGTGCCGCTACAGGGGCCATGCACTTTGTAAATACTCTGGGAGCTGTGGACAGGCCGAACGGTAGGGTGTTGAATTCGTAAGTGGTGTGACCAAGAAAGAAACGAAGGAATTTGCAGTGGTCGTGTCTGATAGTAATATGGAAATATGCGTCGCTTAGGTCGATGACTGAGAACCAGTCTCCCTCTTGAAGCAAGGGAAGGATGCGTTCCAGAGTCACAATGCGGAAGCGTCTCTGCGTAATGAAAACATTGAGGTCCCGAAGGTTGAGGATGGGGCGTAGGGTGTTGTCTCATTTGGGGACGAGAAAGTACCGGGAGAAAAAGCCCGGGTTGGAGATACTCGGGGTGACGAGTGATATGGCCTTCTTTGAAAGGAGAGAGTGGATCTCTGACTCGAGAGCAGTGGAAGGGGAAGTGAGAACGATCCGCGGTGGCAGTATGGAGAGAAATTCTATTGCGTAGCCGATGGCAATGATTGATAGCACCCACGAGTCCGTGGTGATGCACGCCCACAATTGAAAATGTGGTGCAAGGCGGGTGGTGACGGGAGGGGACACGACGTGAGACGGAAAGGTCGGGGAGTCAAAGGCTCTGTTTGGTTTTCTTATCAGGGCGCCTGAAGAATTGACGGGGGCGCTGTCGCTGATTATGCTGGCGAGGTTGGAATGAAGATGAGGGTTGAGGTAAGTAGCGTTGCTTGTCTGGGAAGGGCTTATACTGGTGGAATGGATACTGACAATGCCACTGCTAACGTTGAGGCCTGTAGTAAGGCTGAGTATTATAGGAGCATGCAGTCTTCCTCTTCTTTTGGAGGTTATCGAGGATCTCGTCTGTCTTGTTGTCTAACAGACCGGAACCATCGAAAGGTAAGTCCTCAATCCGCATTTTAGAATCCTCTGAAATGCTTGCAGAATGCAGCCAAGCATGCCTTCGTAAGGCTACAGCTGTAACCATGTGTTTGGAAACTGCTTCGATAATGTGTCGCGCCGTGATTCGCTCTTGTCGTGCCAATGCCATGGCCTCTTGATGAAAAGCGAGACCCGTAGGTTTGTACTCTCCAGAGGCGGACTGGAGGGATGGAAGAGCCTTGTTCCAAAGGAACCTGTGGTAGGCTCCCATCACAGCTAGGTAGTTGGCAGCCCGGTGGGTAAAGGATGCGAGAGAGTAAACTCTACGACCGATGATATCTAACTTCCTACCCTCCTTGTTATTAGGAGTGGCGTTGGAATGGTTATGAGAACGACTCTCAGTCGCATCCACAATCACGGAATTAGGTGGGGGATGCTTGGAGAGGAAATCGGTGTTGGTACCGTGGGTTTTATACAGATTCTCGACCCTTCGCGAGATTTGGGGCACCGAAGATGGCTTAGTCCAAGACTGTTTAATAAGCTTGAGTAGTGATGGAATGAACCCCATACGAAGGGGGGTGTCTGATCTCCATCGATATCCTTATATACTTTGTCGAATTTGGCTTGAGTAGGTTGTTGGACATCTAGATCCATGGCCTTGGCAATGCAGAGGACCAGCTGGGAGTAGGATGAGAAATCTTCAGATGGGGAAGGGGGATTAGCATCAGCTACATCAGAGTCAGGGGTGGGAAGATTAGGTGGCGACTCCTGTAGAGCCAAGGAGGTAGAGGACTCAGAATCTGACGAGTGTTGTGGTGATGACGACGTGAAGGTATCGGGAGATATGTCCGCCCGACGGTGTTTGGACGGTCTGGTACTGTGCTTTCCCTGTACCGATTGTTCGGGAAGGTCTGGTCTCCTCTTTTGAGGCTTTCTAGAGTCTACGGTACCGGGTGGTGGTCCCGTGTAAGTTGTGGTAACCTGTACAGATGATAAGCGGTCCCGAGAAGGGGCAGGTACAGAAGGCTGGAGAGCTAATTTAGATCTCTTCGGTATCGCAGCCAACGGGGCCGAGGCAGCCGATGCGTGCCGCTTATGAGTCTTCTTACGGGACTTCGGTACCGAGGCGGAAATGCTCTCGTTGTCAGAGGACTGACGTTAATAATAGTGTGGACGGTATCGAGGAGATGAGGAGGCGGACGAGTCTGAAGGATAGTAGTATGCATACCGCATACGATTCGGATCGACGAGCTGTTCGATACCATGGTGCCAATACCCATGCGGGTGATGTCAGTACCGCTTAGGTGGCGGTTCATAGAAGACGGAAGGCTCATAAACTGTCACTCGTTTGGGCCGATGATGTCGAGCCCGTGAGCCTGGCGATACCTGCAGCCCCAAATGACTCGGAGGCTGAGAGATAACGGTATCGGAACAGCCAGTGTCTTCGGTATGGTGGAGTTTAGCTTTCCTTTTCCTCACAGGGACTGGATCGGCATGAGCAATTGATCCAGACTCACACCCAGATACAAAGCCAGCCAAAGATTTGGGGCTCGAACAGGCCGAATAGGGTAGTACGGTGACCTCAGCAGAGGTATCTGCCCAAGATGGAGACTGGGCGAGCAAAGGAGAGGGTGGTTGGCCCGACGGAGGCAGTATGGATTCGCAGTCAGTATCCAGATCAATAGTTGGTTGGCTCTGTACGGACGGGTGCCGTACCGATGGTTGGAGTCCATAGAAGGCTTCTTCGATTTCTTCGGTTTGGTACCGGTTGGTTTTGATGTAGTTTTAAGTGTCGGGGTGGATTGGGATGTTGATCCGGATGACTTCGACTTAGGTGGTTTGGGCTTAGCTTTAGGAGACTGCAACGGTGAATTGGTGACTGAAGAAGCCGGTGGTAATTGTGAGGCTTGAGTTGTCCATTTTGGGTGGTGGCCGGAGGGATTGTTCCCACAGGAAGGATTTTAGACGCTGTTGACAGAGTTTGATGGCCTGTTTAGTAAAATTTTTGCAGTAAGAGCAAGAGGTTGGTTGATGTGATTCTCCCAAGCAAAACAGGCAAGAATCGTGTCCGTCAGAAGCCGGTAATTTATTTGTGCACGAACTGCACCTCTTGAAGGGCCCTGTCGGGGCCATAAAAGGGCAGGAGGGAAGGGAGAATTTGGGGGGGGGGGGGAATAAAGGCGATGATTGAAGAAAAATAAATAAAAATAAATAATCTATTTGAAATTCAGAAAGAACCAGTTTGCACGAACGGAGGTCAGAGAGATGAGACCTCAGCGGCGGCAAAAAGGAACTGAGGTAATTGCTAGGACGGGCGGACCAGATGTACTGGGGGGGCGGTCCTAGCGAACACTTGTTTCAGCTCTAGAATATTCCGGAGACCTCTGTGCAGGCGCAGATTAACCCATTAGTGTGCATTCACAGAGACCACGAAGAAGAAGATAGTGCCTCTTGGTGTAAAAGAAAATTCAGAATAAATGTGCTTTATCCCACGAAGATTAAAAAAAGGAAAGAAAAGAGAGGAAATATGTTTTGTATCTGTGGACATTACTTTCAGACAAATGTGTAGCCTTTGTTATATTATCCTCTTTAAAAGGGCCAAGTGGTTTGGAAGAAACATGCCAGCTTTGGGAGCTGCTTTTGCAACAATTAAAAACATCTAAGCCTCTTCGAAATGCAAAAGGAAAAAAAAGTGGTTTGTGGCTGAAGTGCTTCTTGTTAGCAATGACATCCAGGTGGCTGTGGCAGTTACATTTCAAGCCTGGAAATCTGCTTTTAGGAAGGGTTTCCAGGTATCAGGGTGCTGGCTGGAGTCTCAGGGAATTGCTATGCTTCTCTGGTTTTCTAAGTGGAGAGACAAATCTCAGCAAGCACCACTGGAGGAGAGAAACTAATTTTTCCTATGAGTAACTCTAAAACTTGGGCACACATCTGCACCAGTTCCCCAAGAGCACCAATATTCACTGACCCAACACAAAGGTATTTGGATGTGTGTTGTCTTGGTGCAGTGCTCATGCACCAAAAATCCAAGAGCAAAGGGAGAGGACTGATGTGAGAGCCAATGGGAACATGCGCTTAGGCCCATGGTGGCATCTGGACCAAGTTAGTGTTAAGAGCACTAGCATCACAATTTCTGAGCCTTCTTGTTTCACAAGTCCTGGTAGCAACAGCAGAAGAACTTAAGGGCTGGTGCTAAACCTCCAGCTAGTCCCAGGAGCAGCATAGGCACACCATGTGCCATATGTGCTGCGTATAAGACTAAGATGAATGCAAGATGACCCAGAAGCAATTCTAATCCCTACTCCCAATCCTTGACTGCCCTTCCCTTGGTGAATGGCTCAAGGGCTCACCCCTTGCCCCTAGAGTTTGGCCCTGAAATCTCAACAAATGGGATACTTCTGGCTTTGCAAACCTTGTTACAGTTGCAGTTCTGAGCAACCTACCCTTAACAGTCTTTTCTCAGTTCTTCAAATCCTTACTGAAGTTGTATATACAGCATGTTTATTATATATTACTGTCACAGCAAACAGCACTATAAATTTAAGATCTTTGTTAGTGTGTTTAATTGGATACCTTGTCTTCATATGGAAGTACTTATAATTACAACTGAAAATTATAACTAGTGAGAAATCCTAGATTCCTAAATAACAGAAACACTGTAATGTTTATAATTATGTGACATATTAAATAATAAATATGCCTGTGCTATTTTCTGTGCATACACAAGTGTAAGAACCAGCCACTTCCCTCGGGATACGCAGTACAGCTCACAGGGAAGAGGCTAATATATTTTCAAAGCTTAATCTCCATAAAGCAATATTGTGCAGATAACAAGAAACAGCTTGCTGAATTATGTATCAATTAATTCTAAAGCCTTCAGCTGATTTTAGCTGGTAAAACCATCTGACATGTTAATATCTAGAAAGGATAAATAATAAAATATTAATCAAAGTCCATGCTAATTAAGAGTTAATTGCAAATAATCCACCACAAAGAGAATGAATTAATGTATTAACAATATCAGCCCACCAAGTTATTAATATGGAAGAAAGATCAGATTGTTTTAGCTTTGTTAATGTGAGTACCACCAAGGATGCGAATGGCTCTGCATGCTTAATTAAGGCCATATATCTGACACGGCATTCTGATTTACACACTGACCCACTGCTGAGGGAGCAAAATACAATCTTGTCTCTAGAAAACACAGAATTGGTGGGGTAGGAGCATGCATACAAAAAAGAAAGGTTACCTACCTGTAACCATGGTTCTTCGAGTGGACCTCTGTGAATTCACACAATTGGGTTTAGACAGCGCCTGCGCTGGTCTTCTCGGAATATTCTAGAGCTTTTTCCATAAAAAGTAACAAGTTAGAATCGCCCCTATCGCGCATGCTCCACCCGCCTCAGCCCCAGTTCCATTTATCCGCCACAATAGCCTGAGCTTAGCATAGACATAGTCAGTGACGGAAAGTGGGGAGGCCGGGCGGGATGTGTGAATTCACAGAGGTCCACTCGAAGAACCATGGTTACAGGTAGGTAACCTTTCTTTCTTCTTCGTGGCCTCTGTGAATGCACACAATTGGGTGACTAGCAAGCTCACTTACCGGAAGGAGGGCCGTCACTGCAGGACAGATGTCAAAACTGCTCTTCCAAAACTTGTCTCCTTTTTGGCCCGAAGGTCCAGTCTATAGTGCGTCACAAAGGTGGACACATTAGACCATGTGGCTGCTCTGCAAATGTCTGGAATATCCACACCACGCAGCAACGCTGTAGATGTTGCAACAGCTCTGGTGGAATGTGCTTTCAGACCCTCTGGTGGGGTCTTGCCTTGCAGTTCATAAGCTAGAGCAATAGTAGAGACAAGCCAACGAGAAACCGTGGAAGAGGAGACAGGGGATCCTTTATGTGATCCTTGGAAACAGAGGAATAGCCTTGGGGCAGCACGAATGTCCTTAGTCCGTGATACATAATACACCAAGGCCCTTCGAACGTCCAGAGAGTGGAGCCTGCGCTCGATGTCCGATGATGGATGAGGAAACAAGGTTGGTAGCGTTAGTGATTGATTGAGGTGGAAATCAGACACAACCTTAGGCAAAAACGAAACATCAGGGTATAGAACAACCTTGTCTTCAAAGAACTGTAGGTAGGGAGCGTCGGATCGAAGAGCTGCCAACTCACTTGCTCTTCTCGCCGAAGTAATGGCAACCAGAAACAAAGTCTTAAATGACAGCAAACGCATGTCACAGGATGCCATGGGCTCAAAAGGATGGCGCGTAAGAGCGCGTAAAACGAGTTGCAGGGACCACTGAGGCACAGGAGGCTTAACAGGAGGTCGGATGTTGGACAAACCCTTCAAAAAGGCTTTGAGGGTAGGGTGAGAGAAAAGTCTTGACGAATCAGAGTCACGAGGCTGAAAAGAAACAATTGCTGAAATATAAACTTTAAGGGTGGATAACGCCAAGCCTGCATCAAACAAGTAACGTAAATAAGTGAGCAGGGTTTGGAGAGCAACAGGAGAAGTCTGTAACTGCTTTTCCTGGGCAAACTTGAGAAAGTTAGCCCATTTGTACTTGTAAAGGAGGTTAGTAGAGGGCTTTCTTGCTTTATCTAGCACCTCCTGTATGGATGGGTGAACCTCCAAGCTGTCAGGTGTAATGACTGCAGATCGGGATGGAGGATGTTCCCTGAGTCCTGTGTGAGGAGATGCGGAACCATCGGTAACTTGACCATGTCCACAGCCATTTCCTTCAGGGTGGAAAACCAAGGTTGACGAAGCCACCACGGAGCAATGATAATTGCATCTGCCCTCTGTTGTCGAGCTCTGATTAAAGATCTCTGTATGAGTGGAATTGGTGGGAAGAGGTACAGAAGCTCCGATTGCCATGGGATCATGAAAGCATCCCCAAGAGCATCCTCGCCTCTGCCGGCACGGGAGGCATACGCCTCGCATTTCTTGTTGCTCTGAGTTGCAAACATGTCTATCGTGGGATGACCCCACCAGACACAGAGCATGTGGAATATGTCCTCGTCCAGCTCCCATTCGTGGGATTGACCCGTGAGACGACTCAACCTGTCCGCAAGCTCATTGTCGGTCGTAGATATGTGCAGAGCTACTGGGAAGACATGATGCTGGTAGCACCATTCCCATAGCTGTATGGACAGGTACAGAAGTGACATCGACCGTGTCCCTCCCTGCTTGTTGATGTAATACATGGTCGTGGTGTTGTCGGTGATTATCTGCACACCACGACCCTGTATGAGAGGGAGGAAGGACCTGAAGGCCTTTATCACTGCCAGCATCTCGAGGTGATTGATATGTAGCTCCTGGTCGCGACGGGACCAAAGGGCGTGTATCCTGTGAGGCCCGCAATGTGCTCCCCATCCTATGGGGCTGGCATCCGTCGTCACTTGTAATGACAGCTGTAGGGGACGGAACGGTCGACCGATAAGAAGATGTGGTACGTATGTCCACCACCTTAATTGAGTGGCCAGCTCCTGTGTGACAGATAGTCTTTTTCTTGGGCTGTCTAGAAGAGGGTCGAACATTGTCAAAAACCACGCCTGAAGAGATCGCATTTTTAGGCGCACGTGAGATATTGCCGATGTTGTGGAGGCCATGAGACCGAGGAGATGCTGGGCATGATGTGCTGAGACCCGTGCCCGCGGCCGAAACTTGTGAACGGCTTTGCGTATCTTCCTTATGCGTTCTGGTGGAAGAAATATACGAGCCCGGACAGAGTCTAGTCGCGCTCCAATATAATCGATGACCTGGGACGGTATCAGATGGGATTTCTTTTCGTTCACTGCGAGTCCCAGTTCCCATAAAGTCAGTAGAACGAAGTCGGCGTCTCGTAACGCCTTTTCTTTGGTTGGTGATACCACTAGCCAGTCATCTATGTAGGGGAAGACTTGAACATCGTGTAGACGAAGAAATGCCGCGACTGGAGCCATGCACTTCGTGAAAGTGCGAGGGGCTGTGGATAGCCCGAAGGGAAGGGCGCAGAATTCGTAGGCGTCGCTCCGAAAGCTGAAGCGGAGGTACCTCCTGTGAGAGGGATGGATTGATACGTGGAAGTAGGCGTCCTTGAGATCTATAACCACGAACCAGTCGTTTTCTTTTAGAAGATGGAGAATGGTGTCTAATGTGATCATACGAAAGCGTTTTGGATGCAGGTAAGTGTTCAGTTCCCTGAGGTCCAGTATGGGCCTGATCCCTCCATCCTTCTTTGGTACTGCAAAGTAACGGGAATAGAACCCGTTTGGGATGTCTCGAGGAGGTACGTGTTGAATGGCTTGTTTTTGTAGGAGAGTGAGGATCTCTTCTTCTAGGATAGGGTCGAAGGAAGTGTGTTTGATCTGTCCTAGAGGAGGAAATTCTAAAAACTCCAGACGGTATCCGAATTGTATAATACTTAAGACCCAAGAGTCTTGTGTAATGTTGGTCCAATTGTGGAGGAACGGAGCTAATCGAACGGAATGGTAGGGTGCGAATGATTCTACGGGTAAGTCAAAGAAATTGTTTGGATTTCTTAGCAGGTGGCCTGTAAGGTTGACGTCGCTGCGAAGTATTCTGTGGCCGGAAAGTGGATGCAGAAGAAGAAGTTTGGTAGGGTCTATTCTGATTTTGATTTTTGAAAGGGCGGTATGATTGAGATGCGGGCTGTTGATATTGCTGGGTTGGTTTACGCCATTGATATCTGTTATACCTAGGTTGTTGCTGGAAGGTGTATGACTTAGCTGTCTTTTTAATTTTATGTAGATTTTCTAAGGAATCGTCCGTTTTTTCGTTGAAGAGACCCTTAGCGTCAAAGGGTAAATCTTCTATCCTAGCCTTGACGTCATCTGCAAATCCAGAGGATCTAAGCCACGCGTGTCGCCTTAAGGTGATGGCTGATGTCAGTGTCCTGGAGGCCACATCCGCAGAATGGCGAGAGGCCAGTCTCTGATGTTTGGAGACTGTGACTGCTTCTTCATAGGTGTTAAGAAACCCTTGTCTGGTGTCATCCGGGGCAGCCTGGAGGGCAGGTAAGACCCTAGACCAAAGTTGCCGCTGGTACGCACCCATAGCCGTTTGATAATTCGCTATTCTTAGCAAAAGGGTGGCAAAGGAGTACACCTTTCTCCCTAGTACGTCCAGTTTACGACCCTCTCTATTTGTAGGGGTCACTTGGGCTCTTCCAGGTGATTTGGATGAGCTGGACTGAACTATGATAGAGTTCGGTACAGGGTGCTTGAGCAGGAACTCAGTATCCTCCCCATTCGTGCGATAGAGGTTCTCCGTTCTGCGAGACACTGGGGACGATGAAGATGGCTGGTTCCATGATTCCTTGATGAGTTCCATCAAGGTAGAAATAAAGGCAAGGCTTAGAGGAGGAGATCTGTCTTGGTTAATGTCCCCAAATATAAGGTCCTCAGTTGGAGGAGGTGGTTGTAATGTTTGCAATTTCAATGTGCTAGCCATTCTGGCAACCATCTGCACATAAGAGGTGAAGTCTTCTGATGGCGATGACGGGTGAGGATCTCCCGCGTCAGAGTGAAGCGCATGTTCATCCATAGGATTTTCACCCGAGGTGTCAGATAACACATCTTCATCCTGGCGAGATGTGGCCGACGAAGGTGAGTCTTCCCTCTCCGGAATATAAGGTGAGTGTCTGGATCTTCTAGATCTCTTTTTAGGGGGAGCAGGGTGTTCTGTCTCCGCTGGGTTTAAAGAGGTCCTCGCTTGCTTCCTCTTCGACGTCGATGATGCTTTAGCCCGATCCGAAGCAGTACCCACTTTCTGCTTCGACCTAGAGGCTTGTGAGTTATCGACGTCGAGATGTCTACGATGTCGACGTCGGGGTGAGGACGAGGATGGAGAAGACGAGGACGAAGAGGTGTAAACATAACGTATCCTCTTCCTACTATGATAGTCCTCCGCGCTCGACGTCGACCTAGAGTCCGACTCGTCATACCGATGCTGACGATGGGACTTGTGGCGATCGACCTCGATGTAAATAGGGTCATCGCGTTTCGCCTTGTGTCGACGCCGCGAGTGGTGGGGTAGAACTACCACCTCGTGTCGAGCGGCTCGGCGTCGATCCGGCGACCGGTTCTTAGTCTTTTCCGTCCGCTTTCGAGGGGAAAGGGGCCTCGAAGAGCCTGCAGGCGAGGACGGCGTCGGAGAAGCCCGCCCGGTAGAAACAGGGCTATGAGGGGCAGAAGTCGTACTGGAGAGGAATATATCAGCCAGTCGACTAGGGGTCGGAGAACTTTCAGGTCCGACCGGAGAAACATCTGGTAGACGTAGGGGTGAAGAGGCAGCCGCCGCCGAGGAGGATCCCCGATCCCGAGATGAATCCTCCAAAATGGGAGACGGGAGGGATTCCGAAACAGGTGGGATCTGTTTACGGACGTCTTTACTCTTCCCTTTCTTGCTTTTAGTAGACATCTTCTTCGACGTCGAAGGGGGCTTCGGTGTCGAAGGGGCTGCTTTCTTTGTCGACATCGAAGACTTTTTTGTAGATTTTTCAGTGGTTTTCGACGCCGACAGGGGCGGGGAAACCAGGCGCACCTCTGAACGTGGAGTAGCTGAAGGAGTTGAAGCCGTCTCCATGCTAGATGGTTTCGATGCTGAAAGCGTTTTCTCCCAGAGATGGAGTTTCAATCGTTGTTCTCTGGCCTTAAGGGCAACTTTAGTGAACACTTTACAGTGTCTGCAAGAACTGGGCCGATGGTCCTCCCCCAGACAAAAGAGGCAGCGGTCGTGACCATCCGAAAATGGCAATTTGCGGGAACACGACACGAACCTACTGAATGGCCCTGAGGTGGACATAAAGCGTACTCACGAGGTTCAAAGTGTCCAAGTTCGTAACAGCCAAGAAGCGGCCGCAAAAAAAGCGGCGCAAAGAAAGAAAGGGCGGGAAATCCGCGAGTCGTATACCAAAGCCGAATCGTGATCCAGGGGAGAGTGAAAGTCCAGTCCGTAGTCGAGGGGCAATAGAAATCAGATAATCGAAGAATTCCGTGTCAAAAACCGAGAATCAAACCGTAAAGATCGATCGAATAAGAACAGCTCTAATCGAGAAGCTCCAAGCACCAGGGCGGTAAAATGGAACTGGGGCTGAGGCGGGTGGAGCATGCGCGATAGGGGCGATTCTAACTTGTTACTTTTTATGGAAAAAGCTCTAGAATATTCCGAGAAGACCAGCGCAGGCGCTGTCTAAACCCAATTGTGTGCATTCACAGAGGCCACGAAGAAGAACCACTGATGTCTCTACCCACATAAGGAGCAATCTTATGCCAGAACGTCACCAGGTTAAGTTTCTGTATGTCAGTGGCACAACAGAAACTGGGTGGAGACGTGGGTGAGATGGGAGTAGGACAAGCAAGAGCTTTTAGGGACACTTATATCAAATCCTATAACCTATGAAGTAAAAAGTCATGCTCCTGTTAAGAATGCAACATTATACCAGACCTGAACTTGGCATAGCAAATTTTGCTTGTGTTGCCAGTACTAAAATACCTTTCCATCAGTGACTGCCCCACCACTTTGACACTACAGAACAAAATGTATAGCGTAACTTAACACCAATCATGACATCACACAACCATTACTGAAAAGGATGCCTACAACGAGACCAAAGGACAGGTAACAGGACAGTCAGCATGGGGCTGTCTCTATCTAGCCTCATGTTATGTCCACTTACACTTACAAGTAGGGACTCTGGTGAGGTGCAATGTGGACAAGGGGCATACTGTATAAAAAAGGAGCACTTCATACACCAGTTTGGCCTAACAGCCTACAGACAACCTTGCCCACAACACTTATTTTCTTCTTTTCCCCCCTCAAGTTTTATACCATCTTTCCCTGAGAAAGAGTACTGAAAGGATTTAAAAGCTTACCTTTTTTATAACTTTTTGGTGATTGAATAAAGATATAAACCAACCCAGAACTTCCCATTAAGAAACCATTATCTTATTCCGATATTTTGTCTATTCAAGTAAATTATATTGCAATGTATTTTAACTGTGTGTTTTTTTATTTTAACATTTTTATTTTTAGTTTGGTTGTATTCTGTATTTTACCCATGTTTATTGTAGTGTTTTTTTGTTGTTGTTTTTGTTTTGTTTTTGTTTTTTTGCTGTAAACCACCCAGAGTGGCCTATGGCTAGATGTGCAGTATAAAAATCAAACAAACAAATAAATAAAGCAAGGCTTCCAAATAATAGGTATGTCTTCTAGACAACTTTTTCCAACAACATTCATCACCACAGACAAACTCAGAATTCATGGAAATGGAAAAGTTTATCTTTCCTGAAAATAGAAACATATTACCCTCATATCTAAGACCCATACATTTCAATCCTAGCAATAATTACACAGAAGCAAACTGTACTGAAATCCGTGGGACTTGCCTGACAGCAAATATTTTAAGACTGGATTCCTGATACTAAAAACTTCATTCACTATGATCTTTCATTAACAGGAATGAAGCATAATTTCTTTCTTCCATCTAAGGAAAAATAAACCAAGATAGGGACCTGCCCATACCCGTTCAGACACAGACCTCCCATAATTAGAATCATGTGAGGCTTTGCGTCTTACACTCTGTTCCCATTGCATGGGCAAGACTTGGAGGGTGAATATCTGCAGAGGGGAGCTGGCAATAATTATGTAGACTTTCCATGCAGTTTTGAACCCTGCACAACCTGGGGGAGCATACCCAAATAGAAAAAGCTTTCCACTGCAGAAGATAAGAGATATGAAGGATTCTCAGAGCCAAACATGGAAACACAACCGAAATGATGGGGCACACTCTCTTCCCTATACAATTCTCTTCACATGTTGGATAAATGCCTGAACTGGGCTATGAGATCTTTCACTGACGATATTATCCAGCTCCACTCTGCCACAGAGCATCTCTGTAAAACTACAATGCTGTGATAATCCAAGGAAAAATGGGCACAATGAGCATGCATGTGAACTTACCTTCATAAGGTGCTGGTTTATCCATTTTGTGAATGTTTTCTTTTGTACTTTGTCCCGCTCATCTGAAAATTAAAAGAGGGAAGAATGACTATTTCTAAAAATAGTACTTGCTAAGACATTGAAGTGCTATGTATGTACTCTCATCTTATTTGGAGAGGGGGAAAAAGGAAAAGATGTAATTAATTATTGCAAGTTGATCTGAAACATCTGTTAAAACAAACTATCAATTGTTGTGACCAGTTGTTAAATAGAAGTGAAAAACCTAGTATATTGATTAAATTGATGGTCAGACGTCTCTGTCATACAGGGAAGGATTCTAGCAAAAACAAATGTCTTGTGCTTATGGTTGAATTGCCTAGATTATAAATTCATTCTTAAAATGATTTATATGCTATTCTATAGACCTGACAGAAAATCAACAATAAATAAAAACAATCTATTAAATAGAAAATAATATACACAAAATTCCAGTTGCTGCCCTTCCAGGTAAACACCATTACTGGCATATTTCTAAATGTATCTAAACACAACCAGCACCAGTTATAGTCATTTAAAAAGGACTTTCAATGGTTTTGCCAAAGAGCTGATCCTTCACCATATGCTCAAAGATGGTCAAAGACTAAGGCATTTAATGAATGAGATGTAGCAGCCAAAAAAAACTCCATGTCACATGCTCATCTGACAAATTTCAACATCAGTCCATCACACTAGATGCTAAGGGAAACACCTCTTCCTTATTATTAGCTTATTTTTATGCTTCAGCAGTCAGGCATTTGCATTTTCAAATTAAGGCTGCATCTACCTTTTAATGGCCAATGAAAAAAAAACAGGACACACTAAGTGTACGATGTGTGGGTAAAAAACAAAAACATCAGAGTTATAACAAATAGATGTCTTTCACCACTTGAGGGAGCACCTCTTATAAAGTGCTAAAGACATTTAAGTTTGACAGAGACACAGGGAACAAGGGTTCTAATGTTTAACAGTGTGCAGGTAGACAGGACAAACTGGTCCTCAAAGTAATCTGATTTGGACCTTAGCGTTTCAAACCAGATTGTTGATTACTACTTTATTTCTGATCATAGAAGAAATATTGAAATTACATGCTCCATCCCCTTTCCTCATTAGACATCTAGACACTACGGACCTGGAACACAGGCACACACAAAAAGCCTTTAGACGACTCCTCTTCCCTGATTCAGATTTCACACCTGCATTGAAGCTCACTGGATTTAAGCTGCTCTGCTCCATGAACTCTTAAAATCTGTTGAGCTGCTTATACAGCGTTTCCCCAAAAATAAGACAGGGCCTTATATTAATTTTTGCTCCAAAAACACATTAGGGCTTATTTTCAGGGGATGTTTTGTTTTTTTCATGTACAACAATCTACATTTATTCAAATACAGTCATGTCATCTTCTTCTAGTTGCTGCACAGTGGTGGAGGGCGGGCTTTCAATTAACTGGGGCTTATTTTTGGGGTAGGGCTTATATTACGAGCATCCTGAAAAATCATACTAGGGCTTATGTTCAGATTAGGTCTTATTTTCAGGGAAACAAGGTAGAATTTCAGAAGGGTTGGCTCCTGCGTTCATCACAGCTCCTTTGTGCTCTCTCTTTGGAAGAAAAAGCCTTGTAGTATGATGTCTACTGCCACAAATCAGGAATGACATTTGTAGCCACCTCCACACAATCCTACCACATACTGCGCATTATACAAATTGTACCAAGCAACTCTAGAAGCCAATGTGGGCTAAAAGTGGGATATAAACACGCTGATTAACAAACTAACTATAACATGAAGCCTGCAGTGGGATTGGCAGGCTGCAAACAGAAATGCTACTTTTACTCTTAATTGTATTAATGAACTGGAAGTTGAGGTAAATTGTTCTCCCAATCGTATCATCTTCCTTTCTAGGTAAAGGTAAAGGTTCCCCTTGACAATTTGTCTAGTCGTGTCCGACTCTAGGGGGCGGTGCTCATCTCCGTTTCCAACCCATAGAGCTAGCGTGTGTCCGAAGACAATCCTCTGTGGTCATGTGGCCAGCGCGACTAGACACGGAACGCCGTTACCTTCCCACCGTGGTGGTACCTATTTATCTACTCGCATTTTGCATTTTGCATGCTTTTGAACCGCTAGGTTGGCGGGAGCTGGGACAAGCGACGGGGGCTCACTCCGTCGCGTGGATTCGATCTTACGACTGCAGGTCTTCTGACCTTGCAGCACAGAGGCTTCTGCGGTTTGATCCGCAGCGCCACCACGTCTAGCCTCCTATTAAACAACAGGATTCCAGATGTGAAGTGTGGAGGGACAGTACAAACAGAACAGTCACAAATGTGCTGGGTACATGGGGAACTGGGCTGTTTGCCGATTCTTTCTTTACCAGGTTTAGCAATCAAGTAAGGGCTAAATGATACTAACCTTAAAATAGACATTGAGCACTGGGCATAAAGAAACAAAAGCGTAAATCTTTATTTATGCTTTTCCTTAATTTACAATCTGCCTTTACATTGTAAGCTCAAGACACCTAACGCTAGACCTCTTTCATATTAATAAAGATTTTTTTCAATCAAAGTAGCATTCTTTGCTTTTTCCATTTAACAATGGGAGCAAGCCAAATTGTTTTGGTAAAGGTATGGATCAGAATAGGTATGTGGCAGAATAGGTATGTGGCAGAATAGGTATGTGGCAGAATAATTGAAGGACATATCAGAAGTGAGTTCAAATTTTCCAGAAGTCAGTTTTTGCCTATTTTCTGAATTTATATTTGGAAACTCTCCAACAGGCAGCTTTCTGAAAAATTCTCCAAAAATTCTCCACTTTATTTGTAGGTATTTGGTGGTTGTTGCTTCAGAGACAAACACATACACCATGCCCTAGAACAGAGGTGGACAACAGTGGTCCTTCCTATGCTGCTGACCTGCAACTCCCATCAGCTTTGATCAGTGTGAGGGAAAGGATTATGAGAGCAGCAACACAAAAAGCTATGGAGGTATACAATTACACACCCCTGCCTTAGAATCATGCCTTGTGTGGAGCCTTCTGAGAAATACTAACTGGCAATTAGGTTACCTGCATGGCACTCTACTTCTGCCAGTGCTACTGCATGCCACAAAAGCAGGAGAATGAGCAGCAGCCACTACTTATGATTAGACATGGGGACAAATAAAAAAAGGATTGCGATATTCATTTTTTTAAAAATGCTGATTCGTTAAATATTCATCCCTTCATATTTGTCAGTTCCACCACCGCCCGGCACCACCGTCATCTACTGCCGCCCGCTGCTGCCGCCATCTATTGCCACCCGCTGCAGTAGCCTCCGCAGCCACGGCCTGCCGTGACACTGTCTGCTCTTTGCAAAGATGGCGACTGTGGCTTCTTTTAGCGCAGGGAAATTGCAGCCACCATCTTTGCAAAGGGCAGCCCGGAATCACTTAGCTTGCCTTAAAGGAATCCAGTCTGCCCTTTGCAAAGATGGCGGCTGCAGCTTCTCTTAGGCAGGGAAGCTGCAGCCACCATCTTTGCAAAGGGCAGCCTAGATTCCCTTAAGGCAGGCCATAGCAGTGGAGGCCATCGCAGCAAGCGGTGCTGGATGGTGACTGCAGAGACCGCCGTGGCACAGGCCTCCATGGATGGTGGTGGCGGCAGTGGCCCAGACTGCGGCAGCCAAGGTAGGGAGGCAACAGGGGTAGTGGGAAGAGGGCAGGGGCGCAGGCTGTGGGGGTGGAGGGGTCAGCTTTTTTTTCTTAGCCTCTGGCTGTCTTTATAAAAAACACCCCACAAACCAACGAATAAATTCGTGTTTCATCGGTTCATGGGGAGGAGATTCGTGCTTTGTGCTTCATCAACTTTGACGGATCACGAAGCAGGACAACTTGGTAAAATGGCGATTCGTCCCCATCTCTACTTATGATTATAAATACTCCTAAGAAAATGCTTGATAGTATTTGGGACTCCTTGCCTAAAATTTCACCACTTATGCAAATAGTGGAGAAAACAGGGAGGCCATTTCTGCTCAGTTCCATTTTCAGCGTTATAAATTATTTTCAAGTTTTCCATTGCATCTTCCAGATAAGGCCATTTATTCCAATTAAGCAGTGTTAAAATTTGCCTTTTACCAAAAATGTGAATGTTGTATTTTGGACACTGACCATAATATGATATTGACAATGTGTTATATTTTGGACAGTGCTGTCATGGTAATTATAAAACAGAAAGCCATTATTTTGTGACTTCAGAGAAGGATGCCTTAAGAAAATGTGCATTTAACATCTTGGAATCCACTGCAGCCAGTTGATGCTACCACTGCTTAGAAGACCTACTTGAACAATGTTGAGATGGATCACGGGGGCTGCTTGAAGAAGCAGGAAATTGTCCAAATTTGGGCTTACGTCATAAGGCAAATTAAGAAAGTTCACAGAAAGGTTCACCTCCATAGTCTTTCATGCTCAATTCTAGATTGTCAAAGAAGTCACCTGAGTTTCTAAAGAAGCTTGAGGGTGGTCACATTTGGCTCCAAGGGGCAGGAGGCAACAGCACATTTTTCTTCCATTATCTTCTTTAAGTAACATTTTATTCTGTCGTATTCTTATCTAAAGCACTACCAGAAAATAATGCCAGAAGGCAAAAAAACTGAAATTTATGCTAATGAATACCCTTGCTTAGATCACCGGTTCCCAACTTTGGGCAACCTAGGTGTTTTTGGACTATAACTCTCAGAAACACCAACCAGCACAGCTGGTTGATGAAGACTTCTGGGAATTGTAAACCAAGAACATCTGAGTTACCCAAGATTAGGAACCACTGCTTTAGATTAATACGGGAACTTGGAAGATTACCTATGTATAACTATTTTGCAAAACTAAACAGTGATGATAAGCAGTAAAATGGAGTGAAGTCAAATGTGAACACATGAAATCAAGAGATAAACATGTAACTTTGACAGTGCCCAGTACATTAAAAAAACAACAAAGAGCAACAATAACAAAATTCAGAGAGGAAATAGTTTTACAGTGTAATCCTACACATATTTATCCAAAAGTAAACACCCACTGGATTCAGTAAGTGTCCTCAGTAAGTTTATCTGGAATTGCAGCTGAATCTGCTGATTCTTACAGTAAAAGTCTCTCGAATTAAGCAAACTTGAAGGAAGGAAGGAAGGAAGGAAGGAAGGAAGGAAGGAAGGAAGGAAGGAAGGAAGGAAGGAAGGAAGGAAGGAAGGAAGGAAGGAGTATAACTGATTTGCTGATTAAAACATAACCTAAAAGAAAGTAAACAAATTGCTTGCAATTATAATCAGAAGAAAAGTTTGACAGTATTTCCTTCCCAAAACGAAGATGTGTGAAAACAAAATACGAAACACAGGTAGGTACTGTTGCACTAACCGATACAGCACATAAGATCCAACAATTTTGTTTTCCATTCTTGCTCGTGTCTAAAGAACTGCCCTGTCATTCTGCGGCATAACTGGACTGAAATACTAAGTTTCTTGAATTCAACTTCAACTTAATGTGTGTGTATGTGTGTGCGTGTGTGCACGCACACACACACACATGTGAATGCATGTGTGTAGGGGGGAAAAATACCTGTGCCTCTGAGTTGAAAGAAAACAGCAAGTACTCCCCCTTTTAAAGTAAATATTAGCAACCCTCAGTCTGTCACAGCAATCCAAATAATGGTTGTATGCATTCTATTTCACAATAGAAGTATTGCACGACAACCTTCAGCTCTACAAATCACTTCGGACTGTGTGTTCTTCAAAAGTCATGTTTTCTGTTGACAGAGTACTCAGTCAACAACACCTTAAATAATTAAATAGGGTAGCAAATACACACAATGCCAGTTATAGCAATAATATTTCTTTTATTTGCAACCGCCTCACCATAATCTTTGACAGCATTTACTCAAGAGCCTAATAAGCGGTGTGAGGCCAATATAGTGATACTGAACATTTTCACTGGCAACTGAATGCCCATGTAAAACAGCTTTTGAAGTTTCTGTGCTGTTATTAATTAGCCTTTGGCACAGCAATTTGAAGGTTTGGGGAGCATTTATAATGCCTCTCTCAAATAACTCTTTTTGGGTAGGATTTATATATGCAGTGAGCAAAGCACAACAAAAGATGAAACTATTTCAAACAACAGTTAAGAGGTTCTCTTTCTCTTCTCCCCCACCCCTTATGTAACTATAAAACCTAAATCTGCAGATAGGCAACTAATAAAGCTCAGAGAAAGGCTCTAATTCGGCTCTTTACTTGCTCTGCTACTTGTCTACTGACAGGGTGTTCATTAACTGAAAATACAAATTAAAAATATGATTCACCCACTGTAGTTTCTGCTACATTCTTTTCTACAATCTCAGTATTCTACTCTCTAATTTGACCTCAGTCATGGGGTTCATGAAATTTGAGGGTAAAATGCCTCTCTGCCTACTTGGTCAATGCACTGATAATGGTGAAAATAACAATGGGTGATGGCGTGTAATATCTCCAAGACTTTCTCCACAGGTCTTTAAAAGGGTTACCCTGCCCTCTTTCCTGGTCATTAGTGGTATGAAGCTGCTAGGGAAAATCATATAACAATGTGGAATTATATATCATTCATATTTTGCATACACTAACTTGCTTTCTTAGCTAACTATGGGTCATATGTACTGTATTTCCAGACAAAAAAGGAGCAGAAGTCAGCAGTTCTCTATTTAATCAGAAGATTATTATTTAATCATTATTAATTAGATTCAGTCTAGAGATGGGCATCCCCTTCACGGATTGCTGCCTTGTCGTGGCGAAGGGGCTTGAGTAATTCAGAGAAGTTATGGGCTATGCCGTGCAGGGACACCCGAGATGGACAGGTCATAGTGGAGAGTTCTGACTAAACGCGATCCACCTGGAGCAGGAACTGGCAAGCCACTCCAGTATCTTTGCCAAGAAAACTCCATGGACAGAAACAAAAGGCTAAAAGATATGACGCCGGAAGATGAGCCCCTCAGGTCGGAAGGCGTCCAACATGCTACTGAGGAAGAGCGGAGGACAAGGACAAGTAGCTCCAATGCTAATGAAGTGATTGGGCCAAAGCCGAAAGGACACTCAGTTGCAGACGTGCCTGGAAGTGAAAGGAAAGTCCGATGCTGCAAAGAAAAATACTGCATAGGAACTTGGAATGTAAGATCTATGAACCTTGGTAAGTTGGATGTGGTCAAACAGGAGATGGCAAGAATAAACATTGACATCCTGGGCGTCAGTGAACTAAAATGGACGGGAATGGGCAAATTCAATTCAGACAATTATCATATCTACTATTGTGGGCAAGAATCCCGTAGAAGAAATGGAGTAGCCCTCATAGTCAACAAAAGAGTGGGAAAAGCTGTACTGGGATACAATCTCAAAAATGATAGGATTTCAATACGAATCCAAGGCAGACCTTTCAACATCACAGTAATCCAAGTTTATGCACCAACCACCCATGCTGAAGAGGCTGAAATTGACCAGTTCTATGAAGACTTACAGCACCTTCTAGAACTGACACCAAAGAAAGATGTTCTTCTCATTATAGGGGATTGGAATGCTAAAGTAGGGAGTCGAGAGATAAAAGGAACAACAGGTAAGTTTGGCCTTGGAGTTCAGAACGAAGCAGGGCAAAGGCTAATAGAGTTTTGTCAAGAGAACAAGCTGGTCATCACAAACACTCTTTTCCAATGACACAAGAGGCGACTCTACACATGGACATCACCAGATGGGCAATACCGAAATCAGATTGATTATATTCTCTGCAGCCAAAGATGGAGAAGCTCTATACAGTCAGCAAAAACAAGACCTGGAGCTGATTGTGGCTCTGATCATCAGCTTCTTATAGCCAAATTCAAGCTTAAACTGAAGAAAGTAGGAAAAACCACTGGGCTAGTCAGGTATAATCTAAACCAAATCCCTTATGAATACACAGTGGAAGTGAAGAACAGATTTAAGGAACTAGATTTGGTGGACAGAGTGCCTGAAGAACTATGGATGGAGGCTCGTAACATTCTACAGGAAGCAGCAACAAAAACCATCCCAAAGAAAAAGAAATGCAAGAAAGCAAAGTGGCTGTCCAACGAGGCCTTACAAATAGCAGAGAAGAGAAGGGAAACAAAATGCAAGGGAGATAGGGAAAGTTACAGAAAATTGAATGCTGATTTCCAAAGAATAGCAAGGAGAGACAAGAGTTAAAAGAGAGACACTGTTCTTAAATGAACAGTGCAAAGATATAGAGGAAAATAATAGAAAGGGAAAAACCAGAAATCTGTTCAAGAAAATTGGAGATATTAAAGGAACATTTTATGCAAAGATGGACATGATATAGGACAAAAATGGCAGGGACCTCACAGAAGCAGAAGACATCAAGAAGAGGTGGCAAGAATACACAGAGGAATTATACCAGAAAGATTTGGATGTCCCGGACAACCCAGATAGTGTGGTTGCTGACCTTGAGCCAGACATCCTGGAGAGTGAAGTCAAGTGGACCTTAGAAAGCATGGCTAACAACAAGGCCAGTGGAGGTGATGGCATTCCAGTTGAACTATTTCAAATCTTAAAAGATGACGCTGTTAAGGTGCTACACTCAATATGCCAGCAAGTTTGGAAAACTCAGCAGTGGCCAGAGGATTGGAAAAGATCAGTCTACATCCCAATCCCAAAGAAGGGCAGTGCCAAAAAATGCTCCAACTACCGTACTATTGCACTCATTTCACACGCTAGCAAGGTTATGCTCAAAATCCTACAAGGTAGGCTTCAGCAGTATGTGGACCGAGAACTCCCAGAAGTACAAGCTGGATTTCGAAGGGGCAGAGGAACTAGAGACCAAATTGCTAACTTGCGCTGGATTATGGAGAAAGCCAGAGAGTTCCAGAAAAACATCTACTTCTGCTTCATTGACTACGCAAAAGCCTTTGACTGTGTCGACCACAACAAACTATGGCAAGTTCTCAAAGAAATGAGAGTGCCTGACCACCTTATCTATCTCCTGAGAAATCTATATGTGGGACAGGAAGCAAGAGTTAGAACTGGATATGGAACAACTGATTGGTTCAAAATTGGGAAAGGACTACGACAAGGCTGTATATTGTCTCCCTGCTTATTTAACTTATATGCAGAATACATCATGCGAAAGGCAGGACTGGAGGAATCCCAAGCCGAAATTAAGATTGCTGGAAGAAATATCAACAACCTCAGATATGCAGATGATACCACTCTGATGGCAGAAAGTGAGGAGGAATTAAAGAACCTCTTAATGAGGGTGAAAGAGGAGAGTGCCAAAAATGGTCTGAAGCTCAACATCAAAAAAACTAAGATCATGGCCACTGGTCCCATCACCTCCTGGCAAATAGAAGGGGAAGATATGGAGGCAGTGACAGATTTTACTTTCTTGGGCTCCATGATCACTGCAGATGGTGACAGCAGCCACGAAATTAAAAGACGCCTGCTTCTGGGGAGGAAAGCAATGACAAACCTAGACAGCATCTTAAAAAGCAGAGACATCACCTTGCCGACAAAGGTCCGCATAGTCAAAGCTATGGTTTTTCCTGTAGCGATGTATGGAAGTGAGAGCTGGACCATAAAGAAGGCTGACCGCCGAAGAATTGATGCTTTTGAATTGTGGTGCTGGAGGAGACTCTTGAGAGTCCCCTGGACTGCAAAGAGAACAAACCTATCCATTTTGAAAGAAATCAACCCTGAGTGCTCACTGGAAGGACAGATCCTGAAGCTGAGGCTCCAAGACTTTGGCCATCTCATGAGAAGAGAAGACTCCCTGGAAAAGACCCTGATGTTGGGAAAATGTGAAGGCAAGAGGAGAAGGGGATGACAGAGGACGAGACGGTTGGACAGTGTCACCGAAGCTACCAACATGAATTTGACCCAACTCCGGGAGGCAGTGGAAGACAGGAGGGCCTGGCGTGCTCTGGTCCATGGGGTCACCAAGAGTCGGACACGACTTACCGACTAAACAACAACAACAAAGAGATGGGCATGAATCAGAAAAATGGTGATTTGTTTTGATTCGTCAAGGCTGACAAATGACAAATTGTGAATTTACAATTTTTTTCTGATGAATTTGTGACTTTGAAACCCTATAGAATGGGCCCCCAAGCACCTAAAGACACCAAAATCGCAGGGAAGCTTCCTCTTACTCTCCTCTACAAGCCCTGTAAGTTGGTGAAGTTCGAGTTTTCGACATCCAAGTTATACACCCACAAGAAGCCCCCGCCCTAGGAAAGTTCCCCCCAGGTACCTAGAGACACCAAAATCACAGGGAAGCTTCTATTGACTCTCTTCTACAAGCCCTCCATGTTTGGTGAAGACTGAGTTTCAGACATCCAAGTTATACACTCACAAAGTGGTTCCCTCCAGGAAAGTGCCCTTTAGCAGCTGGTTTGGGGAAACCCAATCTTCACCAAACATGGAGGGATTGTAGAGGCAAGTAAGAGGAAGCATACCTGCAATTTTAGTGTCTTCAGGTGCCTGGGGAGACATTTTACAGCCAAAAGAATCAAAAATCACTAAAACTTCATATTCATCGGGGACATTGATTCATATAAATATGAATCAACGAATTAGCAATTTTTGAATGAATTTGGTAATACATTTTTTAATTCTTATCCATCTCTAATCCAGTCTCTTTGCTTACTCTAAATTTCAATCCAACACAGCATCATACTCCTACTAGGGTTTCTAGAAATCCAACCAATCACAGTGATCTGAAAGGTTTTTTTGTGGAAATCATATGAAACAAAGACTTAAGATTTTAGAGCACTCTAGTCTGTATAGGTTTGATCCACTAAGACCAACACAATCCCCACCAGTAAGAGCAAATCAATTAGATTATTTTAGTGTTGACTAGCAAGTCCTATTCATTTCAGTGCATCTATTCAGCTAGGACAAAAATTGGATTGAGCCCACAGTTTCTTAATGAAACAACTAGGTCATACACTGTACAATGCAAAAATGTCTAAAATGACAACTGGTCTAAGTTACAACATGAAAAGTATGCACTAGATTAAGAACCTGGTGAAGAAAGAAGATTAACTAAAGTTACAGAAACCACGAATATCTACTCTTTTTATTTAAACATATGTGATCTTCTCAAATTACAGCCTAACCTCAACTCAAGTACCAGTCAACAACTACCAACATATGTAAGACTTATTTGGCAAATGTCAGTAGCCAGCAAGTGTTCTCCCGGAAAAGATATTTCAGACATGTATTTTCTCTGCTACTAAAGCATGCACCAGTCCTCCAGTGCAGGGGAGGAGAAGACATATGATATGGTTTGCACTGAAGCTAAGCAGTTGTCTGGACAGTGGCAGAGCAGACAGGCCGCATCAAGAACATTTACCAACACAGGTGGCCAGTGGTCTAAGCATTTAAGTGCCCCCCCCCCTTGCACCATGATTAGTTCTATTAAAGGTTGTTGGTGTGAAAGGAGAATCTACAGAAAGCTCAATTTTATAGTATCATACTTTATGGAGAAAGTCACCAGAAATTGGTTTCCTGCTGGTACTTCCCTTGTTTATAATGTAACCTAGGATTAATTATTTCCCTTCCAGCTTTTAAAAGCTGCACCATGGGATGGATGACGACAACACTGAAGATAACAACGGTAATAATACAATTGCTGTTTTCCCCACATATACAACGCACTATGAAAAGCCTCTTTTGATGACTTTTTACATATCATGTACTTTAAAAAGGTAAATAATGCCAGCAAGAAGTAAAAGTGGGATTCTGGCTGCCCTATGATGACTAGAGATGGGGGTATTCGTATTCGTATACGGATACAAATATCCCCGCACAGGTGGTGATAACAAGGGTCCAGCCCCATGGGGCCATACGGTCCACTCACCAATCCGCCACTGCTGCGGACTCCGTAATTCTTCCAATGGCTCTGCAGTTCACGATCTGCGAGCCACTCTTCAACCTTGCAGCGAGGCTTGTCCTCCCGCCTCCTGCCAGGAGTGGCTAGCCGATCGTGATCTGCGGAGCCACTAAAACAACTGCGGTGTCCACGGCAGCAGTGGATTGGTGAGAGGACCATCCGGCCTCATGCAGCTGGATCCTTGTTATCGCCATCTGTGCGGGGATATTCATATTCGTATATGAATACCCCCATCTCTAATGATGACCTTTCATATACAAAGAATAGTTCCCAAAGTTTCATTACACTCAAGTATTAACAAGAAACAGAACCCAGGATAAAGCTATGATGATATGTGTAGGCTTAATTCTTATTAGCTGGACTCGCTAGGCAGGAAGAAGATTTTGTATAGAATGCAATAGTCACTACTGACTAACCAGTTCTTCCTGGTGTGCCTCTTTACTTGCAGAGTGCAGCATAGCTAGTGACAAGGTATGAAGGGAGGTCCAGTCGAACAATCTCTGGAGGGGCACAGATTCCCTGTCCACACTGTAAAAAAGACAGTGTGTGTTTGTCCCAGATTTTAAACTGAAGATTTCTATTCTGCTTCAACATGTCCATAAGAGACAACTGAAAAAAGCTGGTTTTCCCATAAACAGTGCAACAGCCCTCTGTCGAAGTCTAAAGTATGACACGCGAATAAAACCCTCAGAGCATTACAAAACTTTACAGCACTCCTTGGTAGTCAGAGTTAGGTGTGGTCCATCACAGCTAACAATTGTCCCTGAAAGGACTAAATACCAGTACGAAGCAAATAATCATGACAATGGTATCAAAGTTCAATGGTATCAAGGTATAAGTCATTTACTTGTTCCTGCCTGGATCACAAAAAAATGTCAAGATGCAGTAATTAATCAGTGTGGTCTCCTGGCTGGCTCACCAGGATTGCAGTTCCCAAACTTATTCCATCTCTTCCTCAGATGATAAGAATAAATCACTGTTTCCAACTCATGGTGAAGTAAAAAGGGGAAAAAAAAGAGTCCAGGCAACAGTACCTTGTTTAATTCTACAAACTTTATTCATCCACATTGCTTCTAGGCATAAAATTCAAGTATTATAGAAAACAGTAACTAGTTTTAAAAAGTAAACAAAAATAGAAATACATCTCTTAGCCTTTTAACATATTTGAACACACATGTGAAAAATACTAGGTTTTTTATATGCTCACCCAGCCATCTGCAAGTTTAAATTATGAAAGAAAATCCATGATTTTTGTGTGTTGCCTCTGTGCTGACGTTACCTATTTCCTCCCTGCCCCCCCGGCTTCTTGGCTCAGCCTGGCATGTCTCTGTTGTGGCTCAACTGGTTTTGTTGACGCCTTACCAGCTGGCATCTTCCTTACATTACACCAGCCCTTTTATAGGCATGGACGTTTATACATCCTTATCTTTTCTTTACACATTTTAATTCCAGTTGTAGATTCCACTTGGAGGAAGCTAATGCAAAATCTCATAGACCCTGCTACCCGAGCAAAGTTTCTCTGGTAAGAGGAAATTGTAAAATTCTTTCTTATCTTTTTTCTGTCCTAAACTAGCAGACTCAAAGCATTTCCTCACTGCTTTAGTAACAAACACTGTGCGTTCCCAACAGGAGTTGCTACAGTTGCAGATCTAATTGACTTTTCCATAGGCTCTGGTATTCACAAAGATAAAATGGGGTTAGATACAATTTTGTTTTTATTCTGCAATAGCCTCTAACAAACATTCAGTTTATTGCTACTTAAATTGTTCCTTTTTTTCCTTTTAATTTTCAAGGTTACACCTCTTTGTCCTGAAGTAACCTCTACCATGCAGTCCATCACTGTTCAATTTTCCATGGTACTATCATAATTCACATTTCTTATATCCTTAATGATATAATACTTTATTTATAAAAAAATCAAACTCTTAACAGCTCCCCATCAGGTAAGTGTGGGAGTGTCTTGCCTGTATGCTTTCTCTGTTGCTCAGCAGTCCAACTTCACAATCTTGACACCTCCATCTGCCTCTCCAGCCCACAGTAATACAGGAGGCTTCCAGCAAAAAAACAGTCAAGACTGTTAGATTGCTGCAGCTGAATGCAAGGGGAAGACAGGCTTATTGAACTTCCCCTGTATTGACATTTTAAAAAGCAGTGACACATACAAAGGTTGAATCAGCAGTCCTAACAATAAGGTAGAACAAACATGAGAAGCAATGCATTAACAGCCTCTCTATGAAAGAAAGATGTTTCTCTCAAGAGCTGAACATTTTAAAAGAGTGGATGATAGGCAGTTCATTGTCCACCCACTGGAGTTTATGTAAAATATTTAGAGAGTACATGTGGGTTGGAAAAAATTAAGTTCCAGATGAATCATTGTACATTATATTTGTAGACACTGTTCTGCTTCTCTTCCTTTGATTGGACCTTCCTATTAAGTCATCTGGAAAGAAACAGCTGCAGAAAATAGTTAGAGGTATTAGGCCTCCACCAAACATTTATTCAGGGTCCATTTTATCCTCTTCCCTTTCTAGAGCACAATGACTGCATTCAGCAGCTCTACAGAAAGGCAAGTGCAGCCACGAATTTCTGACAGCTAACTTTGCAGAACAACACATCTCACTACTTTGTTCTCCTAATTTTAGTTATTTTTGGCAAGTGCAATTAATTTAGTTCTGTCAAAGCCTTAACTGTTCTGTTGATTAATCCAACAATAAACAGTGTAAGCGACAAGAACTGAATAGCTGCATACAAATTTGCAAAAACAAAACAGACAAAATAACCAAAGAAAAAAACAATCTCTCTATCATTCTGTTGCTCTCCAAGCATCCTTCTGATTGCCAGAATTGCCAAAAAATTGGCATTGTATGACATGTGTTCAGCTATTTTTGTGTTAGACTGCAACCTACAATTAATTTAGTGTTTTGGGGTATGGTGAAAATTCACCCTTTTGAGCCAACTAGTTAAATTCTCTAAACCAGAGGTCGTCAACCCCCGGTCCGCGGCCCATTGCCGGTCCGTGGCTTGACCCTGACCGGGCCGCGAAGACAGACGTCCCGCCCCCCCCCCCCCGCACGCACTCGGAGGCGGCGCGGGGGGGTAGCCAAGAGCCGGGAGGCTGAGCATGGCCGAGTGCTCCGGTTGCTGGCCTCCCGGCAGCAGCGGCAGCAACGGGGGGGGGGGGTAGCCAAGAGCCGGGAGGCTGAGCATGGCCGGGTGGCTCCGGCTGCTGGCCTCCCGGCAGCAGCGGCGGTGACCGGGGGGGGGGGGGTAGCCAAGAGCCGGGAGGCTGAGCATGGCCTCCCTCTAAAATACGGAAAATATATTATGTGGCCCTCACTGTGAAAATTTGGAGACCCCTGAAGGATATTTCAAGGGCTGCAGTACCAACAAAAATACTGCCACAGTCAAAGAAAAACATGTTGTCTGCTACAACCACCCGTTACAATGACTCATACAGAAGAGATGGAATGGAAAAAATAGTGAGTTTATACATCTGAACAGGATATTAGTGGCAACAGCAAGCTCCATTCTATATGATTCGAAAACATGAAAGCTCTAATTGGAAGAACTGGAAAAAAAGATTAATAAAATGGGAAGAGAAGGTAAAGCTGTGGAAGTTAATTAGTGTTAGAACAAAGAAAGGGCAAAACAAAGGTTAAAGAGGAGAGAAATGACTACAGTATACAACAGTCTACCTCTCTTCCATTTCCTGGAAAAGCTTAAAATTCCTTTGGATGGATTTCATCAATACTGAATAAACCACATGACAGAATGAAACATAGTACAGTGGTGCCTCGCTAGACGATGTTAATCCGTTCCACGAAGATCGCTGTCTAGCGAAAACATCGTCTAGCGAAGCACGTTTTCCCATTGGAATGCATTGAAATCTCTTCAATGCGTTCCAAGGGAAAACTAAGTCATCTTGCGAAAATCTCCCATAGGGAAACATCGTCTAGCGAGCGCGGGTCCCCGTCGGAATGCACTGACAGCTTTTGACCACTAGTCGGCGCATTCCTATGGGGAAACCTCATCGTCTAGCGAAAATTCCCCATAGGAGACCATCGTTTTGCGAAGCGCAGTAGCGATCGCAAAAAGGCATCGTCTAGCGATTTCCTCGTCCTGCGAGGCAATCGTCTAGCGAGGCACCACTGTATTACGCTGCCCTACAGGAACCTTACATGAAAACAAATGCATAAATCATGGGTACGTGGATTAATGAGATTGGACTTACTTTGTGATAAGTAAAAGGCAGGAAGTAAAAGAGATAATCTGCAGTCATAAAGGCAGTGTCCAAAATAGATTGCAGAGGGAAAGAGCTCTCAAGAAAAAGTCTAGCTGGTTACAGAAACCTGGCCTAATCCACCAACCATGGGTATTAAGAAAATGAAGAACATACCATTATGATGGCTAAACAAAGTTAAGCCAAAGAGAGATTTGGAAGTGTTATTCACACACTTCAAACACTGTTAGTAAACCTTCTCTTAGGGATACAGAAGACTTGAAGGGGTGGTTATAGATTTTAAGGAAATCTAAGATCTTGAAAAAACTATAGTCTTTCCTACATCAGCCAAGACAGAGGTGCACTGAATACTTCCTAGTAGAAGATCTCACTGAGTCACTACTAAATTTGGGAGAATGACAGCTACTTCACTGTCCCAACTGGAGCTGCAAAGACTTCTTGCTTTCCTTTAATTATCTTTCCGTGAATGTGGTTTTAGTCAAGGTCAGCAATGACATCTCTTTCTAGTTCCCATGTCAGTGACAATGCTGGATTAATGGTCGAGGCTACAGAGCTTTGCACAGAGCAGCATACTTATAACTCTATGAAGAATCTTTCCCTGTTTTGTTATTGTCAAGCCTAGGAGTCTGTTCAGTTTTGGCACAGGCAAGACAGTGTTCATTTGGCCCACAAGCTGGATGACAGGATTTATAAATTCAAGGAAAGATAGCAGATACAAAGGCAGGGCAAGTGTGAGACAAAATAGTCTATATTATTACTCAAATATTACTCAGTATTATTATATGTTTACTCAAATCAGATAAGAAACATCTGGTTCATGCTAGACTGGGGAGAAGAAGAAGGCAGAATAAGTTTAAGAGGGAGAAGTGTTCAAAATTTTTGAGAAACAGAAAAAAAAGTGAACTGCTGCTGTAGGAAAACAATATAGTTCCTTGATAAATTCACTTCATATGGATGATAAGATTTTCAGGTTCAGTACAAACAACCGGGTTGCTCTGGGGAAACACTTAAAAAGATTTTTTTTTCTTGCTTTGTTTTTGCATGCCAGTTTATTTCTCTTCTGCTTCACCACACAGATTATGGAACATGTGAAAAAGACAACGATCCTCCTTTTTGCTCTGCAATATTTTGTTCATATCCATGCATTTTAGCAGCAACAGATTATTTAACATTACAGATTTAAAACAGAATGTTCTCCTTTACTGAGAAACAACACCCTCTTACCTTTATTTTTATTCCCAAGAATTTTCAATGGCTTAAAAAAAGGCAAGCTGACAGTCATAGAATAGCATCACAAAAATAAGACATAGGGTAGGAAATCCTATTCAGTTCAGAAGGCCATTTGGAACCATTCATAATCCCTCAATCTAACTTTCCTCACAGGTCTTTTACAAAGTAGAATAATGAGTAGATCCATGTATTTTAATCTTAATCACTTGAAGGAACAGCAGGATACAAATATAGCTATGATGATTACTACCAGCTTTTTCTACCTACATCGCAATGATTCATTGCTTTAGGTTTCTCACATGCTCCGCTACAGGCAGATTTATCCTGTGCAACCCAAAGCCTAGAATTTCTACTCTCCCTTGATAAATGGATCCCCACACGCATAGCCTTTCTTCTATGGTATTTTTTTAATGCTAAGTCATGTTGCAGTAGGATGCCAATAAATCATTATTATTATAATTCATTTAAGTGCTTGTTAATCTGACCCTTGTTTATCTGAATATTATTTCCATCTTCATCAGCAGAAACTCTGAAGAACAGAACAGAAATATTTTCCAATATACTAGTTAAAGTGGAAATAATTATATAGTTTTATCTTCCTCCTGAATATTGCACAACATTTACATGATACTCTCAGGCCAACTGACACACACAAGGCGAAAACCTTGTAAGGTAGGTTTGTTCTGCGTAATCTTATGTCATAACTTAACAGTACTGGGGTTAGACAGAACAGTGGCCTAAGGCTGACTGCTAAGCTCTTGGCTGATATGAAATTTGAGGTAAGAGATTTGAACAAGCTATTTCTTAGTTTCATAGCTCACACTCGGAAATGGAAGCATATAACAGCAGGTAATGTGGATGGGAAAACTAAGTACTCCAGCTGGAGGTTTGCAATTTGTCTTAAACTGTACTCTTGCTGAAGGACCACATTTGAAGTTGGAATGTTTTCCAGCAGAAAAGGCTTAGGTGGCAGCAGTTGCTATGACTGCTTTTTACCAGTTTTGGGTGGTTCATCAACTGAAACCGTATTAGCAGGCTATGTGAACCTTGCTTCAGTTACCTATAAACTAGTGAAAGTAATGTTAGACTTCTATAATACATTCTATATAGACTTGCATTACAGCCTATTCAGAAAAACTATGGATGCAAAAAAAAAAAATTAAAAAAAGAATTAAAAAAAAGAATTTGTAGCCACCAGACGGACAGCAATATTTGTACTGGAATACCAAGCACCATCCAGAGGTGAGCACACACACACGCGCGCGCGTGTGTGTGTGTGTGCACGTGCGCACGCATGTGTTCACATACATAACAGTTCTCACGTACACACCACTTGCCAAACTGATGGACATTTTCTTAGTATCAAGGATACGCTGTCATTCTGCCCCAACTGATCATTAATTTAATACTTTTTCCACTGCCCTCTAGTCTCTGCCTTAAAGGCTGTTTTGTTTTCATCTACAAATTTATTTAGTAACAATCCACCGTGTGTTCCACTCATATTCCTAGAAAAATATACACATTTTTTTAGTTCACTTCTTCAATAGAAGTAAAGGCTCTGTCTAACGGGTGTTTAACATCTAAATCTGGCCACTTTATGGGTCATAAGGTAGTAATATTTATATACCTTTTATTATGTTTTAATATGTTTTAATTCTTGTTTGTACAATCACTTTTTAAAACTCTATTAATTATGTTTTTTATGCTTATTTGAAACATTGTAAGCCATCTTGAGACCTTTACGTTGGAAGAAAGGCAGTATATAAATACAACTAACTAAAATAAAAATGGGTTTCTTTCCTATCTTGAGGTTAAGAGAACTATATGCATCTATCATGGCAAAGAAGCCTAGCACTTCTGCCATATTCCCGACCAGTGATGTAGAAGAAAAGGAACTCCAGCTACCAGAACCTAGGGACTGCAGCAAAAGGAAAGGGTTGATAACTGGTAATCCTGGGTTCAACAGCTTTGAAAATAGTCACTACAGAAAAACCAAGTTCAATGAGAGCATTTGGGAACTGCACATGAAAACAGAATCACTGAAAGGGTGGAACAGAATGGGAATGATAAGGCCAGAAGCCTTGGGCTTACACAATGTTTTTAAACAAAGAAAACAAAACAGGGAAACAATGTATTTGGACTGAATACCAATCTTAGTACAGCTGTTTTCTGTAGCCAAATTTAATTCAAGTGGGACTTCCCAGCAGTATTACATGCCTAAAATGGGGTTCTTCTTCTATCATACTTCACAGAATTTTTGCAACTCCTTGGGGACACGTAACTGTATGGCTAGTTTTAATGGTACCTAATTACTGATCAATGAGCCGCAATTTTCACCATGCGGTTGGTGTATCTAACTGATTTGTATTACTGGGTTCTGCTTTATGTATGTGACCTGATTTTTCTGAACTACAAAGCAACCACTTCTTTGTTGTTTCTATTCCAGCTGGAACTGCAGATTTTTTAACACTTGTCTTTCAGCTGGAACTTCAAATCTTCCATATTTGTATTTCCACATAGGGCAAGACTGAACCCTTCAAGGCAATGTTAGTGACAAAATTACCTGAACGGAATGTATGCCAGGCTTTTAGACCTAGCAACCTGCCTACATTCCCTTCTTTCCTACACACAGAAATGAGGCTGCATGGAACTGTATCTGAACAGGCTGTCAATCTCCTCCAGCCAAAAGTGGAGTTGAAAGGACCTGAAAATCCAGGCAAATGAGCAATAAATCCTACCATGCAATCAAGTAGAGCAAGTTGGTTTACTAAAGAGCCTCAGTTCTCTCTAGGTGATAAGCTTGTGTCCCTTATAAATCTTATCATGGGTCTCTGGGAGTTTTTGACCAAGGATAACAACAGCTGACTGTAGAGTTAAGCAGAAAGAACACTGTTGAAAAAGACTGCAATGACTCCAATCAATGTGTGTCATGACTGAATAATTATGAAGCTGGTCTTTTCCCCATTTCCCATCTGCCAATATGCAAAGAGACAAATTGTCACGCCAAACAATCCCAGTTGCATAATTAAGCCCAAAACCACAGCCACTGGACATATAAGAAGTATCAGCTGATATTTACATCAGACACCCATTTTATTATTCCTATTGCCCTCCTCTCTTACCAACACACTGCCATCCTTTATTCATGATGTTGGAAGAAGAACAATCAAAAGATTCTGCTCAGTAACAAAGAAATATACAAAAATAAACAAAAGGACTTTCTAGAAGCCAAAGGGAAACAAAGAACACTGCTAGAGCCTAAAGCCATGTTAAATTAAATCCAGTAATTTATCTTAGTTTGACACAAAAAGTATTTTTGTCTAATACAACTACAGACTCTGCCAACAAAACATACAAGTAAAAGGAAACTTCAGACAACTAGCTGAATTGCACCCTTGGAAACACTATGGTCATAACTCAACACAATGGCAGACACACTTAAGTTGTTTTATTTCAATCAGCATCTACTCCAGTATCAGATTAGGATGCATAACTGAGGGTTTCAGCAGGAGCCTCCCCAAATAATATGAGGACCGCAAACACATTTGGAAATCCCCTGGGCAATAACAGCAGCCAGTTGGCTGACCCTTTCACTCTGGAAGAACCACTGTATTGCTTCTAACAGTAATGAAGGAGCAGGGAGTTATCATGCGAAAGTTCACTGAATTATCTTAAATTTCTGGTAACTACAGACCAACAGAACAAATATGGCAGATGGCTGGGCAAAGATTCCAACATATTTTCTGTTTCTTCTTTTACAATATTTTGTACTAGGCAATCAATGTTGAATTAAATAGCTCACTTCACTAAACAGCAATTAGTCAATAACTTCCTCGAGGCAACACAAAACAACACCTTTGTGTAGCAAAACAACATTACTTACTAGAACTGCCTGCTCAAAGACTAGAAAAAGAACATGGACTAAGATCAAGTTACATGACAATCACCGCTCCTGTAGCATTAAGTCATCGAAAGCAATAATAAGATTTTTATAGAGAAATCTAACACTGCTGGTATAGTCAGCTGGGTCCCCAGAGCCACTTATGTAGGGCTGTGGAGCATCCAGGTCTGCAGCTACTTGTGGTACTGTAATTTTTCCTTATACTTTTGTCTCCTAGGTGCTATTGCCAGATTTCTCAATCATAAGCAATCAAGTATCTGGCATTATTTCAGCCATGTTCATTTTTTCCTCCCATCCTAAACTTACCAGTCAATAAAGCAATCCAATAGTCATATAAATACTGTTTTTGTTATTAAATTCTCCAGATAATGAATTACAGTGCAATTCTGTATAGCTCAAATAGCTGCTGGATTTCATCAATGTTATTTTTCAAAATCACCTTAGAGAACAAAATTAGCCAAAAGCACTCCTATAAAAAGAAGATATGCTTAGTGGATTTGCAGTACTTGGAAATTTTGGCAACTCCATCGTACTTGTGATGGAGATGGTGTTGGTATGTTCTAAACTTTGAAACAGAGTGTACATACTCCCCACAAACAGCAAACATGGTGGTCACTGACCAGAAAATTTGTACACTTCACTAGAGATGTCTGCACATCTGGACTTAACGAGGGTCCAGCCCACTCAAGCATCCAGCGACGGCGGCAGCCTTGGTCAGCCTTCCAATCGCTTCCAGAGTGCCGCTCTCTTTCCACTCATCTAGCCAACTCCAGGCAGATGATGCTGGGATGGTACTGAAGCCGAGGGCAGAATATGCCATTCATCTTCTGAAGACTGGCATGGAAGGACCTCAGCCATTGTTCGGTATTGAGGAGGAGATATGGAGGAAGAACCTGAGTGGTAAGCATAGACATAACAGTGACATATAGCGTGTCTACGATACCGAGGGTCTGGTTCATATGGTCCTGGATCATAATAGGCTTCAGGCTCATAATAGGTTGGACGGTCATAAAGATAAACCTTTTTAAAGTGGCAATGATGTTATGGGGGTTCCTGAACCATAGGCGTGTGGTATGGAGCCTGTCGGTATCGCCATGAGGTGTGGTGAGTCTTATGAATCTTCTTCCAAGGAGGATCTTCCAGTACCGAGTCTGAGGCTGACACCAACATACAGCCTGAAATGGAGCCAACTTGAGATCTAGGGCTCATATGCGCTGAATGTATGACTGCAGTGACCTCAGCTGAGGTATTCCCCCAGTCAAGAGATTGACTGAATTGAGGGGAGAGCACAGCACCAGACAAAGGGAGAGGAGCATCCTCATCCCCAGACAGCGAGTCCAGACACACCATCTCTTGTGAGGTTCTTCCATAGGGGGAGGAGGCGGATCTGGTTTATCTGCGGGTAGTGAAGCTTGAGAGTGTTTGGTTTTGTGAGTTGTGGAGACTGATGACTTCTTTTTCTTCTTAGGTGCATCTGATGGTACCAAAGTCTATTTCAGTGTCAACACAGTGGAGTGGGTCAAGGTGGGCTTCGGCATCGACATTGAGGCTTCTGTTTAGATGTCGATTTGGACTTCTTAATGGATTGAGTTCATCTCGAGTTCGGAGAACGATTTTGAGAGGAAGGTGAGGGCTCTGTACTTTGGGCCTGGTTCGGATCCATGTTCAAGTGCTGAGGTGGTTGTAAAGATTTTCCCCACAGGAAAGACCGTAGCCGTTGGAGCATAGTTTAAGTGCTGGTTTTGTTACATTTTTGCACGCCTGACAGGAATTAGTTTGATGTGCCTTTCCTAAACAGAAGAGGCACTGAGAATGCCTGTCCGATAAAGTTATTTTGTTCGGGCAAGACACACACCATTTGAAGGGGCCCGAAGAGGCCATTAAAAAATGGGGTCTAGGACCAGGAAGGGGAGGAATAGGGGGAATAAATTCACAGAATCCCACCCCTTCTTTCTCTTTTTTTTTTGTACTCACTATTTGGAGGAAGGTCCGGTAAAAGGAGGAATCCTAATACTTACTTACTTTCTCTTTTTAATGAATGGAGCTCCATTACTGAGATGCTGCTGCAGTGGTGGTGGCAAAAAAGGAACTGAGGTACTCTATGCCATGGGCGGGACATGCACGACAGGAGGGAAGTCCTAGCAAACACGTGCAAAAGCTCTAGAAGTTTCCAAGAGTCTGTGCAGGCGCACTAAAACCCAAGTGTGTGCATTCACAGAGACCACGAACAACACTATGTACTCTCCTTCACTCTCTCTAGAACTGACAGAGTATTGAAATTAAGATTTCAAAAGTAAGGCAACAAGTGGAAACAAGCCTATCTTCCCTTGATATAATGACATAAAGAGTAATATTCTCTACTTACCATTTAATTTACTTTTCAAGAAATTGTACACAGGATTTTTTCCAATTTTATGACATTCTCTTATTACTCAGTGTTTTCAAAAAAGGAAAAACAAATAACAGAAAAGTTATGGGCAATGCAGCAAGCTATTCTTCACACATTTTCAGGAATAATGGGAATGATTCCTCCCACCTCACCATAACGAGTAACAAAAATGAATTATTTGTGAAAAGCAAGTCTGCTTCTTACAGAGTCTCTAGTCAGGGCTCAACTGACTTTGGTAGTAGATCTGTGGCACAGGACAATCTCCTCAGGGGACCCTCCTGTCTAGCAGGCAGCTAGTCAGAGTAGGAAACTCAAGCCCACTTTCTGAAATGGTTTAAGGCAGTTCAGCTGGGCTTGCTTACCAAAGCTGTGATACCCAATTTAGTTTCTACCCCTCAAATTAATGTCACTTGTGGTATTAAGTCCCAGGATAACCTTTGTGTGCTTTTTTTAGGTCACCCTCCCGGTCACTGTCTGCTGTTCGACTGTGTACAGTGTTGCACTCCCAAAGATTAACTGCATTCTTGGGCACCGGGAGTTGTTGTTGTTGCTTATGAAAATAATATAAGAACCCAATATTTCTTGTACTTTTTGGGGGGAATACTAGAGATGCAATACTCCTTTTCCATTTTATTATACAGTTTACTGAGTAATCTACCCACAGAATGAAACAGAAGTGAAGTAAGCCCCTGAAGATCAGTTTTCCTCCCTTCTGGTTTACCATGGCTTAGCCCTTTGATCATGCAACCATTCATTTTTTTAAACTTATTAAAAATAAAAAAAATACAAGAAACACAAAAAACAAAGAACATAACAAATAAAGACTATAAAGAAAATTTACATAACTAATAACATAAAAACATAGATCCATGTAACCATTCAGACCAACACGGCTTCAGCTTATCCCAGCATAATCAATTTTATAAGCAAGGCCTATGTTACTCTTAAAATCACTATTTTAACACTCCAGCAGGGCATAAACTGCTTACAATAATATTTTCCTGCTTCTACAAACCTGGTGACAAAGATTTTTACCTCATAGAAGGAAAAGAAATAAAATAAATGAAAGGGAAAAAATATTTTTATGAATGCTTGTTGTAATATTTAAACTATTCTACAACAATAAGATGACCTTAATATAAGTTTGAAATTTTTCAGAACTCTAAAACTGTAATTGGCAAAAATAACTAAATAAATCACAACTATTCCAAACAATAGTTTTTAGCAGAAATGTTAGAAATGGGAGAATTTTTCTGAGAAGGCAACATTATTTTGAAATGTTTACAGCAGACACAGTTGCCAGCTTTACAGTCAGTGTAGATGCATTTCTAACAGCAATGGAGGTACGGAAATTATCCAGTAAAGACATACGTGTACATACCATGCAAAATATCTACTTATTTCTCCCCACCAAACTAGTACCAAATTAATCCTATGCACATTTCTTGTTCACTTACTCAACCACTCACTTTCAGAGTGATATGAAGAATGACTTACTGCTGCCTGCATAGGATAGACAAAGCAGCCTTTAGACAGGACAATAAATTGACACAGATCTGGTATTTTTATAACCCAGCATTGGACTATTTCAATGTCCAGTTACACTTTGCTCCTAACCTCAAAGACACCACAACAGAAAAGACACAGCGTGAACATTCTGAAGAATTTAATTGCAAATCTGATTCTATTCATTTAAAATTTGAAGAAAATCATATTAAATTAATATTTCACCAATAACTGTTATTATGAATGATCAAGAAAAAGGCCATCTGGTCCCCAAAACTGCACAAATGTAACACCTTTTATTGGACTATTAAAAAATCAAACAAATTGCAAGCTTTCATGGAGGAGCCCCATTTCTTCAGGCTGAGCACCATGGCTTCATGGATAGTGTATAAAAATTGTAGACAAGAGTCCAAAAACTGATGGTAGATGTCTGTGAGAGGTGATCCCAGACTCAGGTTTCAAAAGTCCTCTGGGGCTGTGGTCTCAAACACCATTCCTTGCAGCATGGTTGGGATTTTCCTACCCTGCTCTTAAGGCCAAAAGGTTTGCCAATTATTCTGACCCACCCCCCAACTCACATTGCCTGCTTCAAAACATAAAGTTTATTTTTGGCTGTGAAAAAGGCAACACAAAGACATGGCAGCCTCTAGCACATGAGGAGTTATAATTCGGTTTATTTACCAGATAGATGCAGCTAACTGTACCAAACTAAAGTTAAATTATTGTTAAATTAAATGTTAAGTTTAAATTAATGTTAAATGTTAAATTAACGTTAAATTAACCCAGAGAGCATAAGAGATGTTTCTTCAGTTTGTAGTAATCTCTGGTTGATGTGAAGAGTCCACGTGGCTGGTGTTGAGAGTCCATGTTGTCTTGTGGGTGGTGCTGGGTCCTTGAATGGGTCTTTGCTTCTGTTTCCTATATTTCTTTCATTTATTTGCTTTTATTTCAAATTAAGGTACTCATAACTGAATCTCTCCTACTGGGGGCTCTACACAATTTAAAAAATTAAATGGGAAAATAATTGAAAACATTTCTACAATTTTAAAAAACAACTCAAAAACAGTAAATGTTAAAATGCAGCCACAGATAAGATTTCAACACAGCTCAATTCATTTTACACATGAGATTTGTGTGTAAAGTTTACTTGTCAAAAACAAGTAACTCTAGGTTAAAAATTACATATTAAATGGCTTCCTAAAGATGCCTTCACCAGGTTTTAAATGGTAAATAATAAAGAAGTGAAATGAACCATTTTTGGAAGTGAGCTCCAGATCTATCATAGATGCATACATCTTAGGATAAATTCAATTGTTTGTTCCCAACCAAGTATATTCACTAAATCAATCTAACTATGATGAGTCAACATTATGTAAGTTTGTTCTGTTTTGGGACAAGCAATTGGATCTAGTCCTCTGTCTCTACAAGGAGCAACTATAATGGATTAAGTGATTATGTATGTTTGTGGTCAAAACTCTGTTCCTTGGCACAGTAAACCACACTAGGCTATGGCCACTGAATTAATGCAGATTTGATGAGTCAATCCCTCTGTAAGTTCCACTGATTCAAATGGGTCTATTCTAACTGTAACTTACTATATTGAAGTAAATTACAGCTAGAGTACACCCATTTGAATCAATGGAATTTATGGAGGAGCTGACTCATTAAATCCTCATTGATTCAATGGCCCAACTCTAGTGCAATCTAATCCAGGCAGCAGCAGGATTTTGGCCAGTGTTTCACTGTTTTGGCCTCACTGTTTACAGCCAACCTTCTGTATTTGGCTGTCTCTGTGTGTGCATGACACACACACACACACACAGAGCACAATCCACCCATACCAACTGAAGAGAACACTTGGTGTATCTGACAAAGTGAGTCTTACTCTATGAAAGATTATGCCATAATAATAAGCCTGATGTGTGAACGTGGAACATAGCCCTTCCAAATCATGCCTCTACAGCACGTAGAGAGTGTGAGAGAGACAAACTAAAAGTCACATATTCACTCACATCCAAGCAAGTAATCTATTTCAGGCACAGGGATTGATTACTAGAAGCCTGACTGCCAGCATTTTTGAAAAAATGAATCCCTGCCCAAGTTTAGAGTGTATTTTTAGCTAATGCAAAGACAAGTGCACTGCCACACTGAACTGACACCCTCATTTATGTGGGCTTTAAGAAAACTTGGATAAACACTGGGGCAAAATGCCCACAGACTCCAGTGGAAATTGGATTAAGGTTAGACTAGAGTCCAAAGGAATTTTCATTAACTCAATAATCCCTTTCAATCCAAAATGGCTGAAATCCAACAATAAGTTACAATCAGAGTAGACCATTGAATTAATAGAACTTATGTATATACATAATGACTCACCAAATGCCCACTGATTTAATGGGCCTACTCTAGTTGTGACTTACTAATTGATTTCAGCCATTATAAAGGTAGAGATGGAGCAGAGAGACATCAAACTGCCATTTGTAGTGACAGTCCCAGATGATAATGCTGAACTCTACCTTCAAAGCTATCCATTATTGTTAACGCGGAATCCTGCAAGCCGCTAGCTGAGAGTTGATTCTGGTCCTGATGGTAAAAATAACTCACACAGACACGTTCTCTTCCAGCCCGACACGTGTATTTACAGCAAATATACAAAGCGGCAGCGTGACAGCATGAAATCAACATTTGTAGAAGTGGTGGTGGTGTTCTGTACAACTCAACTATATACACATAAGCATCTGCCCTTGCCCAATCAGGGCAGATGTTGCATCATCCAGTCTTCACCCAGATGTTGCATCATCCTTTCTATAGTCACTGTGACTCAGCACTTTTATACTTACACACCTGCATGACATGGCAGTTCATTAGTACTTCTGCTCTGCTCTGTTCAGGCCTGTAAATTTTTTAATACCTTGACAATTATGCAGTCAAGGAGAGCTGACCTCTAGCATAGTAAAGATAATCAGTAATCTGTTTAGCATAATGAAATTTAATTTCATTATTATGCATACATAGCAGCACAAAAACCACCAAAGGTTACTGTAGTAAAGGTTCTGTGGAAAACATGGCTTCTTCTCATTTTGCTACTTTTATTTCTCCTGAGAATTATCTCTATTGCATCATTAGTATATCCCATACAAGGTCTTCTCTTATTTTGGAATGCTTCAGAGCCAAGAAGATTAATAAAAGTAAGGGAAAAAAACATAAATGACGTTTTAACAGCAAACTCTGAAAGTAAGAAGTGACAAAGAATTATTACAATTCAGAACCTCCACTTACTGCAAGTCAGTGCTAAGATTTTTATGTAAAACAATTGCTAGGGTAGATAGGAAAAAAAGTTCAACATCCTCCATCCTTGTGAATGACCACAAGGTTTTTATTTCATCAAAAAGCACAATATCCAACCTGATAACTAAACTGAGCTTTCTAAGGTGGGGTGTTATATATGTAAAGTCAGTGCATAAAAGAGATAAGCAATTGATGTACACAACTATTTATACAATGGAAAAGTCACCATTAATGTAATTTCCCTTGATTATTGACATAATGAAATTACAAAAACATTTCTTCATATTTAGATAGTGCGACTGTCTAAAACCTTGTTGGTTAGCATTAGAAAGGAGTGGGCAATTGCCTGAGGAGGCAGGGCAAGGAAGCTTGCGTTCCTGCCAGTGAATGGGTGATGGCCCAGAGAAGGCAGGGGAGGGAAACACATGTCACACGCGGAACGTCTGTGCAGGCGCCAAATCATGGTTTGTGCCCATCTTTACTTAGCATAGTAAATCACACTAGAGTAGGCCCATTAAATCAATGGGGATTTGGTGAGTCAACTCCTCTGTAAGTTTCATTCATTCAAATAGATCTCCTATAACTGTGACTTACTATGCTAAAGTAAGTTGAAGTTAAAATACAACCACTTGAATGAATGGAACTTACACACTATAAAGGGTTGTTTTAAAAGAAAAGCAAACTCAAATTCTCCTTTGACATATAGAATTGAACACTTGGTTGGTGAGATCCAGGCTATGTGAAGGAAAAGAACAGCAACAACATACAGAAAGAAGCTGTATCTCAACAAGCTATCAAGCAGTAAAACTAATCAACTAACCATCTCCCAAAAGAATTTGAAAGAATCTAAATCTAAGGAAGCATGAACAGCTTTGCAATCAACGGCATATCTTTGCACTGTTTACTGAGACACAGATATTCCTGGTTTCCAGAGACATGTAGCTCTTCAAGATGTGACAGATATCATCTCCCCAAATCCCATATATGACAGCTGCATAAAGTCTACTTATGTGGGCTTTAAACAACATTCAAGGCTGCCACTCAAATACTAACAGCTAATATTAATGCTCCAGTAATAGCCCAACAACATCGGCTTATGTCAAATTATACAGCCATTTTTCCAGTTTTTTAACCTAATTAATAAAGTGTTGTGTTTTCCTTATGTATGTATCATTGCTGTTCGCTTGAAGAGATACACAAACAATGGTCTCTCAAGGGTACTGATCTTCTGAAAGAGAATGACCTTGAAGCATCACTTCCATGCATTTTTAGTTTAAAACTTATATCAAAAATGCCTACTAGAGAATATACAATAAAATATATTAAAACAATAGGAGCATAAATCAGTTGATATTTTAAAACATTAAAGAAAATATCACATACAAATAGCTATTGGATCTTCTCATTAATGGGAAAGAAGTATGCTAGCTTACACCTGAACTCACTGAATGAAGAGGTGAGATAAGTAATAATGGCTCAAAGTTCCACCACTTCACGTCTATCCTATTCCAAATGTTCAATACAGAGGAACAAAGAAAGGGTAAAGAAGGCCACTGTAGAGCTGGAGGTGGGGGGGAATGTCTGGCCTTCCAGATATTGAACAGCCAATCCCATCACTGTCATAATTGTAACAGTTGCAGTCAACAAAATCCAGAGAGCTGCTGCATGTCCCCCAGCCTAGATATACTGTACAGGAAGCAAGCCCTTCTTTCTCCAGCAAGGCTGATTTATTCTACTTTATATTTTCAGGCATTTGTTCTACACACAACACACTCATTTCCAAACAGCTCTTTCTGCAAATTCAGCACATAATGCTTATTCTAGTGTTTCCCAAAGTGTTAAGAAAATTGCAAGCAACGTATGAGCAAAAGGAGGAGGACGAAAATGAAGTTTGTGAAAATGGAGTATGTGTTAATTATTTGTATTCTTGATGGAAAATATATAAAACAAAACAAAAAAGGCAAACAGATGGCAGAAATGTCTGGGGTGTAATTTTGGAGATAAAGAGTATGTTGCAGTTTCCCACTACCAAAGTATCTTAACTGATTAATAACAATCCAAAATCTAATGGTGAAATATTTGTATTAGGACTACCTAACATGGCACAAACTGTAAAATTCTGCAATCTCCACAATGTTTTGTGAGGCAGGAAGTTAAGCAAAACACAAAAGGGGAAAGGGGAAAAAAAGCTGAGTGTAGTATCACTGCTTCCATGCTGTAGCAATTTATAGCATCTGCTGCTGGAATGCAAGACAGGATTTACAGAAAATTATCTCTGTAAATATGGATATAATTCCGAAACAAAAACAGAAGAAGGCTAATGGGGAAGGTACATTCGCTATACATTTTAGCATCTTCTTAGATATGAGCTACCCATATGTCTTCGTTATAAGTACTCATAATTAAGAGAATGGTTTTATACCATATTCTGAAGGCAACCAATCCTGAAGTTGTGTTCCTGAAGGCTTTCACGGCCAAGATCTGATGGTTGTTGTGGGTTTTTCGGGCTGTTTGGCTGTGTTCTGGAGCTGGAGTTCATAATATAGGAAACCTTACCAATTGCAGCATTCATTAGGAATATCCAGCACCGGGCGGAGCTTGGTCGCAGTGAAGCCAGCAGCTGCCGGGAACAGCTCCCGGGAAAAGCTGGAACCGCCCGGTCTGGGATCCCCTCCAGAAGGGGGGGATCGTAGGGGAGATCAGGAGAGGTCTCCCTGCAGCAGATGGTGAGCCCAGATGGTAGAAGATTGGGCAGCAACCCGATTTTTCTTCCCTCTGAAAATTCACCTGAGCACAGATCGGAGACGGGAAGCCATTTTATGGCAGAATAGCTGTGAGTAACTCCACCCCCAATTCCCCGAGGAGAGGAGAACAAAAATACGGCTGAAATTACACAATAACAAAGTAAACCTTTGATTTATGAATAACCTCATTAAGATGTAAAAGAAACTGGAGTGAAAATATTGGACCGAAAGAAGAGAGAAGGAGCGGCGAGTCGTGCTGGTCAGTCCTGCTTTTTTTTAAAGCGAAACTGACTTTTAAACAGCAAGCCTTTACAGCAGGCTGGCTCAAGGTCACAGACAGGCAGTGAGACGGAAAAATTTTTGTGTTTCTGGAAAAAAATCCCAGAGGAAATACTATGGAACAGGCTTCAAGGGACTGAAATCTTGTGAATGCTGTTTAGTCTGGATTTTTCTCTCTAGTTTGTGTGGGACTTTGAGAATAAAACCTGGACTTTGGAGCAGGAGGAATAAGCTTGTGGGGAAAAAAAACAGACTGTGAATCATAGTGTGACAACATAATCGGCTAGATTGAAGAGCTGGGGAAGCCAGGACTGGAGTCGAATGGGACTTTGACAATAGAAGCTTATTTGATCTTAGAAGAAGGAAAAAATCTTTGGGAGCAACGGATAGTGCTAGACTTTTGACGGATTACAACGATATCTTTTGGAGAGACTGGCCCCTTGTGTTCGCTGTTTAGTCTGGACTTTCTCTTGACTGGGCTGTAGGATTTTGATAATATTGCCACGGTTGAAATTCAAATTGTTGGGCTAAAAGCTGAGCTATATATTATAATATCTGGGCAAGGAAGGGAGGACATACCCAGGGGAGGTATATAATATTATTTATACAAATTATACGTATTGGAAAGATGGAAATGGCCTCCGAAAATTTTAAATATCAACTGTTGGGAATTTTGCCAGATAAAGAATGGCAGGTTACCATGCAAATGACAATAATAACAGGATTTCAGCAGATAAATGAGTGTCTCAACCGGGCGGAAGATTTGATGAAAGGGGAATCATCAGTGGAAATTGTATCAACTCCAGAACAGTCTTTATTGAGAGCGATGCTAGGTAACATAGAGGAGATTAAGAGTTACCCTGTGAGTTATCTAGCTACAATAGTCAAGAAAAGGTGATGTTAAAAATCATATTAATGTCCTGGATTCAATTTTATTTCCCCAAAGCTGGAAGAAAATAGAGACACGGAAACAAGAGAAGGGTACTGAGAAAATATGGGAAGTGTTAGAAATGGATACTTTTTCAGGCATGCTGAACGTATGTCCAAGACAGAAGGAAACTGAAAGAGGGGATGTATTTTATGATTGGTCTCGATTTCCTGATAGAGTTGGAATAACTTAGATTTAAATTAAAATATGAATATAAGCTGATATTTAGAGGATAATCAAACAGTTAAAAAAAAGAGTATAAAGTTGTTGGTTTTTGCATTGAAAAATGAATAGATATTGTATACTTAATATGAATAGATTGGATGATTGTATATTTTGTGTTCTCCCATCCTTAAAACCCTTTTTCCATCCCTTCCACCTCCTTTTACCTTTTGTATTCCCTATCCTATTCCTAGTAGTCTTAAAAAAAAAAAAAAAAAAAGGAATATCCAGCACCAGCATAGTTGTGGTTATTTCTAACTCTGCCTCTGAATGTACTCATTCAACAGTAAGCTCATTGAGGAACGACAGGTTACCTACCTGTAATTGTAGTTCTTCGAGTGGACCTCTGTGATTCACACTGTGGGTAATCCGCGCATGCGCGGAGCCTCATCGGAATATTCTAGAGCTTCTGCGGTAGCAAAAAAAATACATTAGTGCAGACCCCTCCCCCTTAGTATATATACCTTGGCGCCAAGGCTCTCCCTTCAGTTAGGTCAACCGCCGCATGAAACATATAGGGCATGACAGAGGGGAGGCCGGGTCGGGATGTGTGAATCACAGAAGTCCACTCGAAGAACTACAGTTACAGGTAGGTAACCTATCATTCTTCTTCGTGGCCTCAGTGAATCACACTGTGGGTGACTAACAAGCTGTCTTACCAGGATGGAGGGTGTCATGCCAAGGTAGATGACAATACAGCACGTCCAAAAGCAGCATCAGATTTCTGGCGAACGTCCAGTCTATAATGATTGATGAAGGTGGACAGCTGTGACCAAGTGGCAGAGGCACAGACATCTAGCAATGGGATGCCACGAAGAAAGGCTGTAGATGTTGCCAACGCCCTAGTGGAATGTGGGCGGATACTTTGTGGGACTGGAAGTTGGGCCAGCTGATAAGTGAGCTGGATGGTGGAAGCAACCCATTTGGATATCTGCTGCGAGGTGACTTGTAGATCCTTAGCAGGGAGTTGATAACTGACAAAGAGTCGAGTTGATCTCCTAAAGCAGAGGTCCCCAATCCCTGGTCCACGGTCTGAGCTGGACTGGGCCGCGGAGACAGATCTCCCACACACACCCCCGCACGCACTCCCCCTGCACAGTCCCTTTGCGCATGCGCACGAGCACTGCACCGCCGTTTGCGCATGCGCACAAGAACCCTCCCGCTCCTTCACACATGCGCGAGGGGGTGCCCCGCCTTCCCCAGCTGGTCCACGGGGTTAAAAAGGTTGGGGACCCCTGTCCTAAAGGGTTGCGTGCAGGCTATGTAGAAGGCAAGAGCTCTTCTAAAATCTAGCATGTGGAAGATTCTTTCTTGAGGAGTAGATGGAGATGGGAAGAAAGACGGAAGGATGAGAGGCTGGGATAAGTGGAACTGGGAAACAACCTTAGGTAGAAAGGAAATATCTCCAAAAAGTTTGACCTTATCTGGGTAGAACTGCAGATAAGGGTAGTCAGATCTTAAAGCCGCTAGTTCACTTGCCCGGCGTGCTGACGTAATAGCAACAAGAAATGCTGTCTTGAAGGTAAGTAGCCGGAGGTCAATTGATGCAAGGGGTTCAAATGGAGACCGTGTAAGCTGCTGAAGGACTAATGTCAATGACCATTGAGGTGGTGGTGGGTGGACGTCAGGATACATATGTGACAGTCCTTTGAGGAAGCGTTTCAGAGTAGGGTCTCTGAAAAACGTAGCCGCTGAGGAGTTGGTGGTTGATACGCCACAATTGCAGAAAGGTAGACCTTTAGAGATGAAAGGGAAAGGCCCTTAGCTTTGAGTTGTAACAAAAAACGAAGAACCATGGAAAGGGAAGGATTGGTTGAAGGTAAAGATTCAGTAAATGATTGAAACTTCTTCCATATATACATATAAACTAGTCTAGTTGAGGGTTTTTTGCTTGATGAAGGACATTCATCAAGGAGGCAGAATCCTCCACGCTACCAGGTGAAGGGCAGGGAGATCTGGGTGGAGAATTTGACCTTTGTGTTGTGTGAGCAGGTGAGGCAGGCGGGGTAGGTGATGGATGTCAGACGACGGTGGAGAACCGGGAACCATGGCTGTCTCGGCCACCATGAGGCTATCAGAATAGCATTGGACTTGTCCTGTTGAAGGTGGACTACAACCTTGTGAACAAGCGGGAACGGTGGGAATAAGTAAGAGAGTGAGACTTGGGCCACCAAATGCATCTCCTCAGGAGCTTTTGCCTACTCCAGCGCGGGAACAGTAACGTTTGCATTTCCTGTTCTTTCGGGAGGCAAAGAGGTCGATGTAGGGTGTGCCCCAGCGTTTGCATAGGGAGAGAAAAACGATTGGTCTAGTTCCCATTCGTGAGTTTGAGATTCCTTGCGACTGAGTATGCCTGCAAGGTCGTTGTCTTGGCTGGCGATGTGTATCACCGTGAGACAAATGTGGTGAGAAAGGCACCATTCCCACAGGTCGACTGCAAGATAGAGAAGGCTTGAAGAGTGAGTACCTCCTTGTTTGAGGATATAGTACACTGTGGTAGTGTTGTCTGTGGCTATTTGAACCATCTTGCCTGTAAGATGATTTTTGAAGGCCTTGCAAGCTTTTATGGCTCCTAAGAGTTCGAGCTCGTTGATATAGAGCAATTTCTCTCTTTGTGACCACTGGGCATGAATCCGTAGGGATTGACAGTGTGCACCCCATCCATTGAGGCTTGCATATGTGGTAACCTGTATTTGTGGGTGCAGTTGTTGAAAAGGCCGCCCCATCGTTAGGTTTTGAATGGAACTCCACCACATGAGTTGGGAGGCGAGTTCTGGAGTGACTCGCAGCGTGGTATGTGGCGGATCTGTCATTGGGTTGTATGAGGGAACCCAATGGTGAAAACCCTGGGAGCCGTGGCAAGTCCGAATGGCAACCTTTTGAATTGATAGGCTTGGGTTCCAAGTTGAAAACGTAGGAAGGGTCTGTGGGAAGGATGAATAGACACGTGGAAGTACGTATCTTTGAGATCTATTACTGCAAACCAGTCTTTTTCGAGGAGGAGGGGGAAGACAGATTCGAGGGTGACCATGCGGAATTTGGTAGTGATGATGTAATGATTTAATTCCCTGAGGTCGAGGATGGGACGGAGTCCTCCGTCTTTTTTGGGGACAGTGAAATAGCAAGAGAGAAAGCCTGTGCTTGTCTGATGCGGTTGTATTAGTTCTATGGCGTCTTTGAGTAACAGTGTTTGAATTTCTTCCTGTAGGGTTTGGGACGGAGGAGTGACGGTATGGAAAAATGGTGGAGAATGGTGAAATTCTATGCGGTAACCGCTTCTCACAATGGAAAGGACCCACCCATCTGTAGTGATGGTTTCCCAAACAGGTGTTTCCATAGGTTGGACGGAAGGGTTTGGGAGTGTGTGAGGATCTCAGCCAGTTGGGCGTCAAACATGATGTTTGGGTTTGCGGTCGTTGCACCTTGTTGCAGGTTGTTGACGAGGTTTAGCCTTGTACGGTTGTTGCTTGTAATAAGGCATGTAGGATGTTTGTTGCTGAGGTTCATGCTGGAACCTTTGATAAGAATTGTAGGGGCAACGCCACTGGGTGTGTTGAGGGCGTTGTTTGGGTATTTGGGTAGACGCCCCAACGTCTGGTGGCTGTCTGCTTCTTCTGGACATTTTTGAGTATGTCGTCTGTCTCAGCATTAAATAAGCCTACACCATCGAATGGGAGGTCCTCGATGCGCGCATGCGCATCCTCCACAAGGCCAGCGGTTCTGAGCCAGGAAAAGCGGCGTAATGCTACTGAGGTGGCCATGGATTTTGAAGTGACGTTGACTGTGTGTCTGGCTGATAGCATTTGTTGCTCTGCGAGAGAGAGACCTTCTTGCTGGAAAGTTTGAGCTAGTACTTTTTTATCTTCAGGGAGTGCATCAATGAAGGTGGACATGTTGTCCCATAGAAAGCGTTGACAGGCACCCATAGCCCCTTGATAATTGGCAACCCTCATTGTGAAAGCAGCGGGGGAGTACAGCCATCTGCCCATAGAATCCATGCACCTGCTATCCTTGTTGGGTGGTATCAAAACTTGTCTGTGTCGAGAGCAGGACTGTGACGCTTCGACAAATATGGAATTAGTGGCTGGTTGTTTTTGTAAGAAGATAGCACCAGAGTCATGTACCCTATAGAGGTTGTCAATCCATTTTGACACTGAATGAGAGGACGCTGGTTTGGTCCAAGATCGTGTTGCTGTGCTGAGAAGGGATGGAAGCATAGAAATGTGTACTGGCATTGTAGTATCTTTTGAAATGGGATCGTAGAGATGGTCTGCTGGTTCAGTTGAGGGCCTGTGAATTTGAAGGTCGAGAGACTTTGCCATGCAGACCATAAGTTGAGCATAGGTCTGAAAGTCCTCTGCAGGAGATGGAGGATCTGTATCTGCAAGATCTGATTCTGGGGATGTCAGCAATACAGATGGTGTTTGGGGTCTAGAGCCCTGCTCAGATGCTCCGGCATCATGTCGTGAATCAACTGACTGTCGGTTGACATCAACCTCGAGATGCTGGTCCTCGAGGTACTGGTGTTGATGTCAAGGTATCGATGCTGATGGCGCTTCGGTGGACAGCCATCGACATCGAGGGTTGTCGGTAGACATTGACGGGGCATCCATGGACAAGGGCCAATATCGAGGGTCATCAACCACCGCGGGCACGTTTGGTGCATCTGTGGGCAACGGCTGATACCGAGGATCGTTGGTATCAAAGGGGTCGGTGTCGAAGTGGTGTCGAAACGGAGGTTGCTGTCGATGTCGAGGCAGCTGTTGAGACGGCATAGGCATCAATGGACCACATTGGACTGCAGTGGAATATATAGATATATGCCGGTGACGCCAACCAAGATGAATGGTCACAGTCATCCTGACGGGCAGCGAAATAGTAGCTTGTCAGTGCCGCAAAAGTGCCCGGAGCTGAGGTGCAGTAGTAGGCTTTTTTGGGTTTCTTTGGCTCTGGTTGGTAGTAAGTGCCCAGTAGTCCTTGGCGATCATGATGATAAGATCGCTTCGACACTGAAGGTTCCATTGTATAAGAAACCTGTTGTGGTACCGCCGCTGGACTGGGACAAAAAACTGATCGATAGTGTCTGGCGGGCTTCATCAGGCATCCCGATGAAGGTGCTGAGCATGGTCTGATTCCGCGCGAGGCAGCAAACGGGCGCTCTTAGAAGGATGTTGTCTGTGATGTAGTGCCGGAGGCCAAGGTGATAGGCCTACTGGGGCAGAATAAGGGACTGTCTCAGGTTGCATCCCAGTGTCCACGGCATCAGGTGAGAGTGCCAGAGATGAACCACTCAGAGAACCCAAGCATTGCTGGGGACTGGTAAGGGAAGATGTGAGCTTGTCAACTCTTTGCTCCCACTCGGGAGATTGAGATGGAGACGGTTGGTGAGGTGGGAGTCTCTCTTCATCCAATATGGAACGGACATAGACAAGGTCTGCAGACTGTGGTGTTGGAGAAACAGACTTAGGAGGCTTCGAAATAGATTTGCACGAGGATTGAGCCATAGGCTTAGCGGGCTGAAGGGACTGTTAAGTCTCGAAAGATGGCTACGGACGACTCCTTGCTTAAAATTTTTAGTGAGGGCACGAGGAGGTTTGATGAGCGTCACCGAGACAAAAAAGGCACTTAGCGTGGCTGTCAGAAAAAGGGATTTTACTATTGCAGACCACGCAGCGCTTAAATGGGCCTGAAGAGGCCATCAACTAAAAAGGAAAAATTGGGGGGGAGGCGCTTCGGCCGTAAGGCCGAAGCAGCTAACCACTTAAAACAATAAAAAGATAACAGCAAAAGAGCACGATAAAGAAAGAAAAACAACAACTCTCTACTTTCGTTTTAGAAAGAACTCACAGAAGCGTACGACAGAGGCTCTCAACTCGGCAGTTGAAAGAAACTGAAGGGAGAGCCTTCGCGCCAAGGCATATATACAGGGCTTGAAAAATTTTAGAATGTCTCACCAGTCAGTCAAAAATTTCACCAGTCAGCATGACCGGACTATAGCCTTGCAATTTATTGGGATTGGGAATCACTGATTTATACCCTCAGACTTGGGTTGCTTTATTACCTGCGTGCCTGTGGGGTCATGAAGCTTGTATTTTGAATCTCTTTCTTTTGAATGTCTCCAGCAAAAATAAAACTGAAAGCAAAAGCGCCCGGCCTCTTAAGGAGCCACGGTTCCCTCCCACCCCAGGATGTGTCCTCGTTCAGTTGAAATTAGGAGCAGGAAATCTCCATATTCTCCAGCATAGGACTACTCTACATTCTCCTGCAGAGCTATATCTCTATGTGCCGCTCAAACTCTCTTCTCGCGAGAAGAGGGCAGTTTTCCTTTTGCAATGGGAGGGGAGGACTGCAGGATTAGAGAGAAAGAGATAGTCGGAGGGGAAGGAGGCAGGGAGGGAGGGAGCTGTGACTCGTCCAGCAGCATTTTTCACTCGTCACAGACGAGTGGACGAGTGCATTTTTCAAGCCCTGTATATATACTAAGGGGGAGGGGTCTGCACTAATGTATTTTTTTGCTACCACATAAGCTCTATAATATTCCGATGAGACTCCGCGCATGCACGGATTACCCACAGTGTGATTCACAGTGGCCACGAAGAAGAAAATAGTGTTTCAAAGGTAATTAAAATTCATACATGCATATTTATGTGAACGTTTGTAACAAAGTTAATGCAAAGATGATAGAACAGAACCAGATTTGGAACCCAACTCCCCCTGTTCAGTACACCAGCTGATGGACTGACAGAATCTTATGTATTTATACTGTACCCATGAAGGCAAGCAGAGTGATCAAAGGGGAGATGAGTTCAGATTCTAAAGTCATCATGGAGTCATTAAGCAACTTGAGCCAGGTATTTTCACATCTTTAAAGTGTTACAGAGTTAACATTTGTACTAAATATCTCTATACATTAAGGGTCAAAGCAGATGTCACAATGAATCATCATTAGAAGCTGAGATCCAGAAGGTACTGTTTATTCTGGCTTGATTTTTATTTCATGACTTATTCTCAGCAGATAAGCATGGGCTCATTTGCATGTAGACTGTGCAAAGACGGCAGCACTGATGCATGGATTCTTTGAAATTTCTGTGTCCAATTCAGGGTTCTGGTCATGATCTATAAAGTCCTAAATGGTTTAGGACCTCGACACTTGTCAGGACATCTATCCCACAAAATAGCTATCCATCCTACCTGCTCCTCACAATCCTTTATGTGATATCTAAGGAGGCAAAAGAGTGAATACCAGGAACCATGCTTTCTCAGTGGTGGCCCTTCCCTCTGTAATAAGTTTCCTACAGAGCTTCATCAGGCACCATCCCTCTCAGTTTTTAGGAAATTCATAAAAATGAAATTATATGAAGCTGCCCTTTATTCGTTTTTAACCATGGTCCTGAGATGTTAAAATCTGTTTAAATTTGTTTAATTCTGTTTATTTGGGTTTATTTAGCTAGCGACAGGGATTTTGTTGTATTTTATTGTATTTGCTGCATATTTTAATTTTGTACTGTTTGATTACAATAGTAACTTGATGTGCTGTGAACTGCTCAGAGAGTGTGTGTGCACCAATGGGTGGTATAAAAGAAGGAAGGAAAGAAAACATTTTACCACCTTCTACTTGCAAAGTTAGCATCTAATCTAGTTCCCCAAGTGACCCAACCACAAAATGGTAATAATATCCACCTCTGGATCCCATGCATTAGATCCAGAGTTTATATTTCACTGGAGATATTGCTCCTATGAAGAATTCCACCTAGAATATCTTCATTGGACAAAAGGAAGGGGTGATATTTCCTTTTGCAGTTCCTAGCATAGTTGGGAGACTTACGTGAACAAAAATCTCCGAGCTACCTAACAGACACCAAAGCCGATTAGGGGCCATTTGCACTAGTGATACAGCACTGAAAATCTATAATCTATGCTATGCAGAAAACCTAGGCAGATCCTGCACACAAAGCCCACAAAGAAGTCTAGAGAGCATTCAGAAACGTCTGTGAAGTAGGGAAAAACAAACTAGCAGGTTTTGAGAGGTGTCGACTAGATAACCTGACAAACCTGTGGTTAGATAATTTGACTGCAGAAAATCTCACTAAAAACAAAATTGTATTTAATGCTTCAGATTGCAAGTTAAATAATCTCAAATTTCTTGGTTCCTCTGCTCCCTTGTTATACAACAAAAAAAGTATTTTGGGAAAAGGAACATAAGGCTCTAGTGCTGTGGTTTCCAACTTTGGGTCCCAAGATGTTCTTGGACTACAGCTCCCAAAAATCCTGGCCAGCACAGCTAGTGTTGAAGGCTTCTGGGGGTTTTAGTTCAAGAACACCTGGAGACCCAATGCTGGGAACCACTGTTCTAGTGTAATGCTGCTCATGTTTTTTTAAAAAAAAATCAGGTGAGTATACTGTCCCAGTATAAAAGTCTGTATTCCTCCTGACATTTCATTCTACCTCTTTTCACAATGAAAATGCTATAGGAACCAAATTGAATGTTAACGTGGCCTGCTTTTCAGTTTTCCAGAAAGAGTGGTCTAAGTTCCTAAACATTGTGGCTATGTCTAATCTTTGCTCTTAAATCTAATAGAATTTTACTCTGTACATACACAATCTAGTCTGGTTTCAGAAACTAAGCACAGTTGGGTCTGGTGATTATTGAATGGGAGACTGCAAAGGAACGTTGGACACACCTCTGGATAGTGTTAGTAAAGACTTTGGCCTGAAAACCTAGAGACTCCAGACCATAAAGAACTGACAATACTAGACTAGGTGGATGAAGAATCATCTGCCTTAGTATAAGGCAACTTTCAATATTCCTCATTAAGAATGCATTCAGGAGTGAAGGGAATGGATGGATGGTAAAACTAGTGCTAAACTGCTGCCGCTACCTTAAAATAATCTGTGACATTACTTCTAAAAGGAGACGGGGCTTGAAAGCCAATAGAAGTGTAAACTCTGAATAACCGGATTATCACACAGACAGTCTGTTGCTCCCTTTGCAAAGTAATAAATTTGATGTCTGAAAGAAAGCATCACTGCGCAAAACAGCCACGGGCATTCTTGTGCCTGTCTCTTGTTCTGCTGAGAACAGCAAGCTTCTCTAAAGAGACTGGAAAGAGCAATTGTGTCAATAACTTTAATGGAATCTCCAGAGGTCTTTCTTTAGGCATTCCTGATGTCTTCTCATACTCTCCCCTACTGCAAAATTCCAGCATCCCTCTCTTTACACCCATCATCCTAGCATCTTCATTTTCCCCCAACATCTTCCCTCCCTTCCCCTTAGTTCAGTTCTTGAGAGCTGTCAAATCCCTGCCAGCACGTCCTAGCTTCTGCAAGCAAAACATTCATATGTGAACTGAATTATTTCAGTGAAGTAGACTTCGATAAATTTGTTTGATTTCTAGACCATTTTTGTTTCTAATTAAATTGAATGTAATTCTTGAGATTATATATATATTGCACTTGTGGAGAAAAAATTATAGCACTTGACCCTGACATATTCTGGGGTGCATTACGTCTGTGGTTGCTAAACATAGAGCAATAATGAAAATGGCTATTGATCACAAGATTCTACATGGCTTTTGTTACTGCACTGTGGGTAGAGCATAAATCTGCCACCGGAGATGAGATCTATTAGAATAGATTTTAAGTGACTTTCCAGATGCCCTGAAATTTTCTCCGTCTTGCATCAATTCAGACATAGGAGCTGTTCCAAAAGCACTAGATGAGCTCATTTCTATCTGCAGGCAGCTTCCTTGGTTTTCTAATTTAAATGGTATTCCAGGTCCAGTCTATACATTTATGAACACTACAGCAGTGTTTTTTCTTGAAATCATCTCCACATAAAGGCTCCTTCAAAAAGCAAGCACTGTATGCCATACCATCACAGAATAGCATTAGTCTCTTGATACATGAATGAAGCTACTTTCAGTCCCTCTGCTCTTTAAATATTTTACCATCATATCTTTGACCATTTTTGATATACCTTCTTATACATATTCCAGGTGTATCTGGAAAAATATTTAATTTCATGGGTTGTGATTCATTAACAATAACTGCTTACATTAGATTCTACACAGATCTGTGGTGTTTGTTCTATTTATTCTAGCTGCCTCATGTATTACAGCAGAAGAGACATAAATATTTCAAAATTAAATCATCAGTACATTTCTCCCTCTTTTGTCTATTGCCCAAAAGTCTCTAGATCATAATTCCTCCAATGCAGTCACATTGCTGTTTTTGTTCCCAGGCTCTGGGGAGAGAAAGATGTTCTGAAGAATTACAAGCCTAGAAAAAGTGCTAATCATTATTTATCAAGGACAGGTATTAGAAGATAGGATTTGTCTCAATAACGGGGTCAACTGGAAATGTCTTATCAAGGAAATGTTCCTGATTTCCTTTCAGAAATTAGCCAAAACAATGTGTAACAGCGATTTAACCATTTGTACTTCAGATTATCTTTAATTTTCTTGTACACAAACAAAGCAAAGATGATTTTCACAATTCACAGCTTTGAACAGTCTGACATCCATTTGTTTAAATTACATTAGATGACCATAGGTTGAAATAGTTACTTCCACATAGACTGGATCAACTTTTCCCCATTTATGCAGTTGTGGGAATCCCCCTGAACAAATGGTATCCAGACCATTCATCTGCCTAAGATCCCTCATGCATAATCCATCCCTTTGAACTTACATCAAGCATGAAATGAAGGGGATGAATAGCTTTTTTATATTACTTTTAAGTGTGGTAAGATGTGATTTTCTACTAATGCGCTTGATTATTCTGTGCAGTGAATAGCATATCTTGGACCTTTCAAAAAACCTAGAGTCTCTCTACCCATCCATGTTTACTCAGAAGTAAGCTCTATTGTTTTCAACTGCATTAATTCACAGGAAATCGCGTACAAAACTGCATCCTTGTAACCTCTGTTGTGGGGAGGAGCTGAAGGAATGGCTTCACACAGCTCATTTCAACAATCCAGCTGCCTGTACTGTCTTGGTCCTAATTTTATGTCTCAGTCACCATGACATAAGACCACTTGAATACACCATGCCTTCTATACCTGAATTCTAGGCTAACTGTATGATTTGATCAGTAAACTGCAATCAGGTTGTGCTCCAAGGCTTGACTGTGTTGCTGGATGTTGGGGAAGATCAGCTCCCTTATCTGCCCCATATAATGGTACTCTCGGAGGTATAAGGCAGCCTTCCCTGACATGGTGCTCTCCAAACAAATTAGACCAGAACTGCTACTATCCTTGATAGGAGTTTTAGACTCACATTTGAAGGGCTCACTATACTGGGAAACATTGGTAGAATGCCTGGGTCAACTGCTGGCTTTACAAGTGATCACCACTCTCACTCTCTCCATGCGGGCTGACAGTAGAGAAGAACTGCTGAACAGTATTCAACAATCTAGAGTTTGTCTTTGGGTTGCAAGTTGTAAATATTTAACATATAAGCTCTAACATGACCAAGAGGTGACAAAGCTACATGGAAAGCTGCAGTCCTAAGCATATGCAACAAGGTATAAAACTGACTGTACTCAATGGGGCTTACTTTGTTGATATGTTCACCACTTTGATGCATATGTTATAGATCAAAATCTGAGCACCATTAGCCGAAGATCACTCACTGATCTATCTCGTATTGCCTTCAATCTCTGCCACCCCAACCATAAACTATAAAAGCAAAAGGAGTCAGCTCTTGTTTTTGCTTTCAATAAGAACTGGACTTTACTAAATATTATTTTCTTGATAATATTTAGGGCACTGAATGTATTTTAAGTACAGTATTGTGCTACACCTTCACTAGGTGCTACTTTACTCAACATAGTGAGGCCATTCAGTAATATTTTTATAAGCAGTATCTGAGTAAACATTTGCCTCATGAAAGTTTACACAAAGTCTGCTGGACAGCTTATTTCATTTCTCCAGAATGCTAAAGAGAGTTTATTAATCTGCTTGCCTGTTATTGTCAAGTATCCACTTCAAACACATAAACAAGTTGAACTCTCTTATTGACAACTTTTAACTGAACTGCTATGTAATAATAAAACAAATTAATGCTACCAGTTCAGGCTGCAGCCATCAAGAAACATCTTCCTTGTTGTCTGAGCATTACTTTAAATTACATATGACAGGGTGACAGGTTTCCTTCCATCAAGCAAATCAGTAAGCAAAGTATCAGAGACATAATGAAGCAAACCCTTCCGAATACTTGAGAGTACCCAAATATGCCTTCTATCCAGAGCCACCTTGACCCTGTTGATATTCTTTAAATACCATACAATCCCTGGTCATAGGTTTTATTCAGTACTTTGATGTTGAATGAAAGGAGCCACCTTAGTGAAACTACTGAACTACTGCTCAAATCTCCATTGCAGTCTGATAGCGCATGGGTGTAATACTGTGACTAACTGCTAAGAAAACTTCTTAAAAGTAATTAAGAAGAATATGATGAGGCAAGGTAATTTTGATCAAAGCAAAATGGGCTTATTTTCAAAGACCAAACAGGTAGCCAGAAGAGAAAGGTAAGTCTCTGGATATAATAACAGAAACAAAAATAACCTTCACTTTCCTATTTATTCATAACACATACAGCCCAAACTAAACAGACCACTCTCTAGTACACAAAAAAAAAGCCCACTGCCTTCCCACAGACTCTCAAACCAACTGTCACTTCTCACAAACCTCATCCCCCACTCATGCTCACTGACCAATCAGCACTTAGTGCCATACATGAGCATTCCAACACCCAGCTCTCAACCATTCCAGCCATCTTCCCACAGATGCATTCCCAAGCTCATACATCCACACAAACATCAGTACATCAACATTATAAATCACATATACAAACTCTACCCATATTGGAACTGCCATGCATGTGTATACAAATTGGCACGTCTGTGTCAGATGCCAAATTCAGAAGTAGACTGTTTACCTAGTACATCCTGCTTTTCATAAACAAGCAGGGGCGGGGCACTGGGCCTTGGTTTTTGCTCACAATCAAAGAGAACACATTTTGGTTTTTTAAAAATTACAACTATAAGGGTAACTAGTTACATTTTGAGCTGTTGGAACCTAAACTGCAACTGATTATTTTTAAAACACAACTTCCTCAGCTCTGATAATTCTTAAGGGCAGCAATAATACAGCCCATGATGGTCCCACAAGTGCCCAAGTCTGTGCTGTGAGTGGACAGAGGTGCGTACTGGCAAAAGGCTTGTGGAAGTGAGCAGCATGGAGAATGCATACCTGTCCACTTCAAAAACAGGGATGGAAATCTCTGATCACCAACGATTTCTTAAATTCTCAACTACCCTGTCCATGAAATATCATGGAGCGATCTTTGGTAGCAATGAATATTTGGTTTATGGGATCAATTAAGTGTTTATAACAACTTGAAAAGAGGAAATCTAACTTAGGTGGGTGGAATATATCACATAGCAGAGAACCTGATACAGCAAGAAATATTTACATTTCCCTTCCTTCCAATTTTCCAACTGGCAGTGTACAAAAGAATGTATAAAAATAACAAATTTTATCATATTGGCTGTTTGCCAGACAATGAGAATATCATTTGACAAAAAACTATTCCAAAGCACCATGAGAAGCCAGAAGCCAGATAACCTGATGATTGTGATGGTGACGATATGCTTCCACTTACCGGTATATTGCATTTTTTAGTATTAATAACAAGTTCCTAAATAGACATCTGCTCCCTCTTCTCCTCTAAATTTATCATACTGCCGATGGAGTCCCACTCTTTAGATTCCTGAACCTAAAGTGATGTATTATGCAGACAATAGTTTTCTCCTGTTCCATAACCACTACCCCTGGACATCAACAGCACAAGTAGCATATGATGCCATTTGCTCTAAATATATTGTATTCTTTCTTTCTGAAGCACCACAACAAAAAGGAGAAGCCACACATTCATTAGGAGTGCTGAGAGATCAAACTATACAGTGGTGATCAAAGCAAATGGAGACTTCAATGCTATATACAATTATCTGGAAACAAGTCCCACTGAACTCAGCAGACTTACTTTGATACGATGTACAGGTGCAGTATAAAAGATATAGTCCCCTTTCTGTTTGATGCGGTATTCACCATGATTTCTGCATTGACCAGATACAGGGAGGATTTGCCTCCTGTAACATTTGTATGAAAGCAGGGGTTTCAATAGGTGTGTCTCAAAGCAGGGAGAGAAAAAATGGAATATCTGCTAGAATACCTTCTCTTATAAAAACTAGATTTCCCAGAGTCTTCCAAGTGGGGTTTAGAGCGATCCTGAGTTCCAGAGTTTAAGTCAGAAAAGCAGACTAGTCAAAGTAAACTTGGCAACCTTATTCACTTATTCATTCATCCCTCCATTTATCTATCAAACAAGTCCAATGCTGCATACAAGTCTTACCTGTTCCTTAAATACCATACAAAATGTTGAATGCAGAGAACACTTACTCACTTTACTGCTCCTATACACATTCACTTCTCCTTTAACCTTCTGCTTTCTTTGCATCCCTTTATCTATCCATCAACAGCATTCCTATATATTCATTTAAACAGATTTCTGAGTTCATTTAATGATTTCCTTAAGTACTCACTCATATACATTAACCTACAGCTTCAAACTTCCCCTTCACGGATTGCTGCCTTGTCGTGGCGAAACTTACATTAACTAGGATAGAATATGTAGATGTATGCAAATTTTTAGTAAATGCTTATTGAAACAGAACTGCAATTCTCATCATCCTTCAATAGATACCAAAAATTATGGGAATTCTGTTAAACTGAAATTCTCCATTTATACACAGACTGTCAAATGCAGTGAGCTGCTGAGGAGAAACAAAACCAAGTAAGCCATTTTTATGTATTCCAGTTAACTAAGTTTGATCACATATATGTGCTCTCTTTTATCTGGCTAGCCCATTAACTCTTAACTCTAGCCCATTACTCCCCAGTTCTTGGAAATATCTTATGAAACATCTCTGATAGTATATCACTACATGCTAAGAGCCTCCGGGTGTCTTCAGACAGAAGAATGGCATATACATGAAGGTAATGAAGTAATAACAATAAATAGGAAGTGACAGTATCAGTTACTCATGTTGCAATATACCATCAGTATAAAAACAGAATACAATTTTTTCATAGGTTTGAGCAGATCACACTTTGAGGTTCATATGTAGAAGGTGTTTACTAGGAACCAAGATTGCTAGGACCTTATACACTAAAAGACAAAAAATCAAGATTTTGGGAGTGGAGGGTCGGCACAAAATTGGCCTAAATTTTTAGGAGATACAAAACTGTTGGCTCATGGGTGTTCAGTAAGAATCCATACTCTATATGGGGTCACTTATGGGCGGCCACACAAGATGATCTGCTGCACAAAATGGTAGAACTGATTTCAGACAATGCAATATCTCAGGGTTCACAGTTAAGCTATGTACATTTGTATACTTTAGAGAAAATGAGATAAAGCATAATAATTATATGAGGAGGCATCCATATAATGGGATCTATAAGTCCACACTATTCTTATGTTTTCAACCAGTGGTTCTAGCATTTTTCATTTCCTTATTGCTTGCAAATTGCTCCCTCTCAATGAATGCCTAAATGAATCAGAGAGCTGAAAGTAACTAACAGGCTTCATTTATTTAACTGTTCTTTACTCAAGAGCTCTTGCATCAACATCAGATTCCTAGCCTACTATTATTTGAAAAGCTTTTCCCTACTGTAGGAATTCTTGATACTGTTGACTTTGGAAGAGCTGACTCATCTTGGGAAGCTGCTCTATTTAACAGTTGTATTATCACATCAGGACCAACTGCTCTCTCTTCTTGCATGCTATTATTCCAAACTTTTTTAACAGATAAACTTGTTAAAATGCCATCTTAACTCATTCTTAGCCCAATTAATTCAGTCAACCAACCTTTAACTAATAGTTTATTTAGATTTGCACAGCAATAAAGTTAGTGGGTGGCTTCTCACAGAGACTAGAAAGTTTCAGATTCTACAAACCTGTATATAATGCACACAGAGCATTATGTATGTCTAGTGACAACACCTTTTTCTTGTCATAAACACTTCATGAAAGAATAAGTTGCATCTGGTTCAATGGGGTTTGTATAATGAGTTGCCTCATGTTGGTGCTTCTGGAATTAGTGCTTCACACCTCTGTCCAATGTACCCTCTAATTTTCAGCCCTGCTGGGCGGGGCTCTGGCTCTCTCTCTCGCAGCTTCACCCGTGTGCGTGCGTGACTCTGCTGCCCCCCCCCCACGTGCTGGGTTCCATCGCGGCCAGAACCTAACACAATTGCTGCACAAAGGGAGCTGTGCAGAGGGAAGCGGAGTCGTGCACGCATGCCCAGCTTAATGGGAACCTTGCCTCTGTCAATGTTTTTTGTGCCCCTCAACATGTACTATGGAATATTTTATGTTAGCTGTGCCAAAGGCTCTTTGATGTTGCCCATTATTGGGTGATAATTATCTGATATATTCATTAATTGTACTGTGGTGCTTCCGACATGAACAAAGAAAGGAAGATCTGATCAAATCCTTCCGGTCCACTGATTCTTGACCCCTCACTTCCCGGATCCATAGGAACTTCCAAGGGAAGCAATTTAGAAGACTAGTTTCCTTATCAGGAAAAAAAGGCAGTGCTGAGTATAATTTTGCAGTATCTCTTTATCTCCAAATGCAATCATTTAATTCTGAGGGGCCAACAGAAGAACATGCTTGTATGTAAAGGAGAAACCATTAATCAAACCCTACAACGGTCATTTATATAAGCATCTTTAGAGATTAAATTTAATAGGATTTATAATAATTATATGCCGTGGGTGAAGTATGCTCCTGACTTGAAATACCTGTAAAACCATGACATTATGGATGAAACAGCAGAATGTGTTAAATGGTTCTATTGACAAACTATCATTCATTCATTCATTCGTTCGTTTGCCACTCTTCTGAAAATTGTCAGGGTGCTTTGCAAAATCAGGATTAAATATGATGGATTGATGGATGAAGAGAGGGAGTAGACAAATGAACAGATACACTGACCAGAATCCTCCTGGTAAATCTTTGCCCTGCACAATCTGGCAGCAATCTTTGGCTATTAAAGGTTCCCCACTCCCCATCCAAAGTTCCCAAAAGTTTCCGCATGTTGAAAAGGAGCCCCAGGGAGTCTTGGAACCTGAAAGGGGGAGTGGGAGAGACGTTTTCAACTAATTTAAACTTAATATTCCTGTTAGTGGATTATGACATCATCCAGCTTGAGTAGTTTAGAGTTGCACAACAGAATTTTGGCCAGTTATGTTTTAGAAACCACTAAAATGTATTTAAAAACCAAGAGAACAAAATCATCTTTGGCTTGTGGAAGAACACTAACAATGTTTATGCCAGATGTGCTTCCTTGGGAGGAAAATTCCAGCCTGGGGACACCACTGAGAACGCTCCTTCCTCAGTAATCATCTGTCTTGCCACAGACACCAAGAACAATTAGAAAAGAAAAATGAAAACCTTTCTGCTTTCTTGGAGCATCAAAGAAAAAGCTGACCAATCCCAGTCAAACTGACTGAATTGGCTCAAAAAATTTCACAGGTTTAACTTCCAAGTAAAAACTTTAATAAAACAATAAAAGATCAAGCTTTTGACAGGAAAACACATCCTGTCATCTTCAGGATTACAAACAGCATACTAAGTACACATTGCACATGGTGATATACACTCAATGTGATTACATCACAAAACATTCCGGGTGCACTCCTTAACTAGAAAAGAGCCTCTAATAATAATAATATCAATATAAGAGCAGGCTGCTATAGGGGTATATCTGTAGCATGAGCAAAACAATAAGTGTATAGTGCTATCAGATGCAGTTTTTCCTCTGAAGTAAATCCCACTGCCACCAATGATCCTTACTCTCGATTTAATGTGCATAGGATTGCAGTATTATTCATCCTGTAGATATAGAAAAAATGGAAATGATCATGGATTTCAAACATTCAGATTTCCTGAGAAGGGCATGTATGCAAATAATTAAGAGACTACTAAATATTTGCCTATACAGGTGGACAAAATGCAACCCATCAGCCACATGCAGCTCAGGCCATTTTTTCCAGTCCATTCTTATGTATTTACTGTTCCCAAAGTGTTTTTTAAAAAATAGTCTGCAGTTTCGCACAGAAACTCCATGGCAAACACCTATATGGGCTGTTTAATTTAGTAAAGACAATATTCATTGAAAGTGCTGCTGGAGCTGACCAAGAGAAAAACTGTAATTAGCTTTCATTACAAGCCTTATCCCCCTGGTTTTTTCCTCAGATATGCAACTGTGTGTGTGCGTGTGTGCCACACGTGCGCATCCTATAAAATGTTTTTTTATGTTTTTTCTTTTTTCTTTCCATTTTGAACAATTGATTATTGATGTTATATATTGATGTTATATTTAAATTGTTTTACTTTAATGTTGTTAGCCGCCCAGAGTGGTCAATTGATCAGATGGGCGGGATATAAATACAATAAATAAATAAATAAAATGAAACAGAAAAACACCCCACTAGGTTCTGCTTCTTCCCATTAGTCTGTGTCCCTCTAAGTAGCCAGTTGGCTATCTGGAAAGACTGACCCACATGGAAGTCGTCCCCCTTTCCTATACAATATTTGATTGAATAATCTGGAAGTCTTTTATTTAATTCTAAGTCTCAAAACCACTATTATATTACTGAATCCAGTCTTGTAAAAAGGCACACAAAGGAAGGAAGGAAGGCCTTTGGGGGTTGACACTGCATTTCTATGCTGAGAAGCAAGTTTCCTTTCAATAGTTCTGAATGCTAAGGGCAGATGTGAGATGGAGCACTCTGTCTTGCTAGTGATTTTGGCATGCACTTTCTTGTTGCCTACAACCATCCAGCCTAGTACTGTGGAGCAGGGGCAGTCCTCCAAGGCTTCAGGTACGAATTTTTCAAAGATTACCCAGACATGGCAAGGATTACACCTGGAGCCTTCTACAGGCAAAACCAGTATTCCATGTAACTAAGCTACATCCCATTTCAAATCCTTTCACGATTCCAGTTCCAGACAGGAGAGTAGATGAGAAATGGCACTACGCATTTTAAATACCCAATTCTAGAGAAACTGGTTTCTTTCCTGTGGAAAGAGCAACATTTAGTTTACAAGGAAAGTGAGTACGCAATGCACATTCACTTCTTTATCATCTTAGTTATCCAGCCCACTGCATATGGGGGGAAAATCTACCACCTATGATATCAGTCTATACTGAAGTAAATTACACAAAAATTCAAAATTCAATTCAGAGGTTTCCAACATTCTTTCACAATCTTTCACGTGTCCCAAATTATTTGAAGCTTATAGTACACTATCATTTTGCAATGACAGTTTATCCATTAGAGCAACAAGGGCACTGAGCCATTACAGCTTCAGGTTACCCTATCTACCCCATTCTTGGAATGCTCTCCCTCGGGAGGTCAGGTTGGCCCCCCTCCCTTTTATCTTTCCACCAACAGCTGAAGACCCATGTTTTCAGGCAGACTTTTAAGAAATATGATTGATTCCCTGGATGTCTTTTTAAAGTTAAGTTAGTTTTTAATGTTTACTTGTTTTAACTATTCAATTGTAGTTTAGTTAACATATAATTTAACTGTTTTTTAATGTTTAACTTATTATGTTTTAAATTCTATTCTTTTTAATATTGTAAGCCACCTGGGGTCCCCTTATTGGGAGAAAGAAGGACTATAAAACAAACAAACAAACAAACAAAGTGTGTGTGTGTGTGATTCTGAGTGAGAGAGAGAGAGAATGTCCATTTTGTCACAATTCTGTCTATGGGTAGCTTCTGTGCCTTAGCTCCTCCAACTGCTGCAACTACCAGCTGCCACTAGCATTTTGAATAATACGTTTACCAAGCCTGGACTGATTAAATTCCAACACTTTTGTTATTTCATCAAACTCTTATACAGTATCTGGTTTTGACAACAAGTCATTACAAAGGAGGAGAGATTGAGAGAAAGAACACTGTTCGATATGACATTACATTACCATTTTTTCAAAAGATAATATGTTGATTGTTTTCAATATGCTAATATAGTCTTTTAAAATGTATAAAGAACACTCTGACACATAAAGTAACAATTAACTATGCAACATGAGACTGTAATGCCACAATGCCACCAATCCCAAATATGGTATGTACACAAGATTCTTACTACCAGCTACAACATACAATGCTGGATAGGGATGATGGAAGTTAATCTGTAACATATTGGGGGAACGTCAGGCTCAGGAACACTGCAACACATCCTTCTTTTTAATGAGGACTCATTAGTTACAAGTAAGATGCTACTTCATACATCACTGCTACTGGCCGCCATCTTGTCTCTCTGCACTTAAAACCATCATAAAATCAATAGACAGCACTTAGATGTCTCTTAACATCCAACACCACCAAATCCTTAAACCACTTGGAGAAGTACAACCAATGTCACCAGGACTCCTCTTCCAGCATAAGTGGCTTAATGTTCCCATAATACTCAAGCCCTCCACCTGACAGAATACAATTTTTCAAAGTTGATAGGTTTCTGCTACCACCATCCTTGCCTATTGAAAGGTTAGCAGTACTAAATAAACCCTCTCCTGCCCAGGTCCCAAGAGAGTATTTCAGAATTACCATACTCGAGGCAGTCAAGAATCAAATGTCAGTCCAAACAAAGCAATGGAATGTGAAGGCAAGCCAGAAATATTTGCTCTCAAACAAGCCCGAGTCTTTGCATGAGCTCACAGGCGGCAGTAGAACAAGTGAAGCAAAAGGCAGATCAACAGGATGCCTGTTAAAGCAGAAACAAACAAAAGCAGCTGGGTTTGTCCTGATCAGTGTAAAGGTGTCAGCTGGAGGATTCAGACCAATGTTTTGCCTATCAGAGTGTGTTGATGAATCTGGATGTGGCATACAATTAATTCAGGACCTTCAAGGCTACAGCATCTCTTGTCTCTTTTGCCTCAACATTTTATCTAAAGAAATCCTCAGTATTACTCTATTTAAATTCCCAGAAAATTTGCTGTTATAAAATTGAAAGTCAACATTCTACTAAAAATTCAAATACATGCAATACTAACTGACCTATCAAATCTAAACATCATTTTCTTTGTTAAGAATTTAATATAAAAATAAAAATTTGAGCCATATATTTATTGTTTTTCAACAAAAAAAATTAATGTGGATAATAAGTAACAATATGAGTGTCACAAGCAGAGTCCATATTGCTGTACTCTACAGAAACCAAACATATCTTTCTGCTGATTGGCAAGTGTCAACAAGGTAGAAGATATACAAATTTTAAATAACAGTTATGAACAGTGGTAAACTACATGGAACGTGTAGTCAAGAGCGCATTTGCACAGTTAAAGCTGGTGTGCCAGTTGCACCCATTCCTTGGGATATCCAAACTACCCACACACACACACATGCTTTAGTTGCATCCTGCTCGGATTACTGCAACATGCTCTACGTGGGGCTGCCTTTGAAGACTATTCAGAAACTTCAGCTGGTTCAAAATGCTGCAGCCAGACTGCTGACTGGCACTGATTATAGGGAGTATATGACTCCCTTATTACAATACTGGCTTCACTGGCTGGCTGTGTCTGGGACCAATTCAGTGCTGGTTATTATTTATAAAGCCCTATATGGCTTCAGTTCAGACTATTAGAAGGATCATATCACCCCACGTTAGCTTTCTCAGCTTTTACGACCTTCTGGAGAGGCCCTTCTCTCAGTTCCACCACCTTCCGAAGCCCATTTGGTGAGGGCATGAGGTTCTTCAAAAAGGTTGCTCCCAGGCTTTGGAATGCACTGTTCTGAGAAGGCAGGTTGGCCCCCTCCCTCTTGTCATAAAGAAAAGACCTTCCTTTTCAAGCAATAAGTTATCTCAGGAATGCTGTTTTTTAACTTATAGGTTTTTAAATGTTTTTGAATTGTTTTTAAACATGATTTTTAAAATCTTAATGTATCTTTAATTTTTTAAAACAAATTTCTATAGTGTTTTTATATCTGTTGTGAGCCACCTTGGGCCCCCTTATGGAGAGAAAGGTGGCATATAAATATATAAATACATAAATTTTAAAAAAACTTCCTTTTTGTATCTTTTATTGTCTGCTGAGTTTGTTTCTCTTTATTGTTATCTGTTTTCATGTTACCTTCTCCCCCACAAGACACAAAGCTTTTTCATCTCTAATCCTACCAAGTATTTTCATAGTTAAGACTGTGCCATGCTTTCTGAATGTTAGTATGGTGAATCATTGCTCTCCAGTATGAAACAGTCTGACAACAGAAGCATCTCAATACTAATACTGCAGTCTTATCTTGTGGTTGCCATCACTTAGGTCAGTGGGTGTCTCGCCTCAAAATAGACTTCTACTATATGTCTCACTACAATTATCATCAAAGATCTTTGTGAGAGGGTGAGTTATTTTCAGAGCTATGTCTACTGCAACCACTTGTCACAATTTAGCTGTTTCTGTTGCCAGGCACCACCCTGCCATTAGGTAGAGTGATGCAGCTGCCTCCGATAGCAGATATGGAGTGTCATTAAAGGAATAGCACATTGTGGTTTTAATGCCAGGGATGTGAGAGGTGCTTCTGGACTCTTCAGTCTCCTGCACCAAAATAACCTGGTTGGCTTTCTTTTCTACACAACTTGACTAGGGGTGGGGGTTTTTTTTTCTCTGACTCAGGTAAACTGCCTTTGGCTGGGCCTGTCTGGTCTGCTAAGGAGCTATGATGCTAAAAACGGCCACACAGAAGAGAGCAAAGGACATGGAGAAAATGAGAATCTCTAGTTTCATTCTTCCACTAAATGCCTTTCTTGCACCCTGAAAAGCAAATTCACACAAAGAGGGCACTGTACAATAAATAAAATAATATATAAATAAAATTATGATTCATGGTGATAATACACACAAAGTGTATTCATTCATTTAGCTAGAAGTGGATGAGTCCATTTCCAATGTAGTTTGAGAAACCATAACACATCAATGCATACATACTGCTGCCTGCTCCTGACAGATGTGCAGAATTTTAGATTTAAGTGGTATGACACATCAGAACTGCCAGATGACTAGGTACTGTAATTTGCAACAATGTTTATGTTTCTATCAGAAACACCTGAAATTTTCTTTTTGCCCATCCATTCACAAGAGGTTAGCATATGACATTATAATTGATCTTATCTGAAAATTATCTGTTTCAAAACATAACAGAAAAATTGCTGTTTATACATGACCAGATATTTGTATTGTGTACTGATACGCTAAACTAGTGCCCTAGCTTTGTTCACTTTGACACATTCTACATCTAAATCAGCACTTTTGTTCAAGTTCTGCTTCATGAACATCTTGCGCAGTGTAGTCCAAAGCGCAGGCATTGTTCCAGATTGCTGCTCTACTTCCAAGTCTTATGTCAGAAATTATCTTAAATATGCAGTACTTCTTGCTGCAAATTTCTTTATAGTGTCTAAACAGACATGGCAAGGACACAGTCTCACTGTTTACTTGGCTGTTAGTCTTTACTTAGAAGTAAATCCAGTGGCAGCTGATATTTCAAAGCAACACACCACTGCACACATATTTAAAAAGTTTCAGCCTATACATGCACCTTTTTCCACGCACAGAGCTGTCTCAAAGGTGGAGAAAGTTATATACTTTGAGTACAATTCACAGAACACCCCAAGAGTAGTCCCAAAAAGTAACTTTTTTGCATGTCTGATGTGTTCAACACTGCAATAAAGGCCCATCAAACAAGGCAGCTTTGTATGCACCCCTGACCTGTACACATTCATTGAATCAAAGCTAGTATCAAAATTTTAAAAGCATTGGAAGAAATATCACTTTTGTTGTTTCGTGGCCAGATTGGAAATCCCCTAGGGAAATCATTACTAACAAGATCCCTAATGTGGGATTCTCAGTCAGGGAGGGATCCTTCATCTAATATTAGTTGCTATACATCAGTGAAATCCAAAGAATCTAAAGAAAATTTTAGGTGCAAATTTTCAAAATGTGCCAAAACATACTCTCTTTCTTATTGCTGCCTCTACATAAAAAGAGAAGGTCAGCATCGACACTTTTCAGATTGATTGTGCCCTATATAATGTGCTGAGATTGAAATATTGCTCTAAAATTATTGCCTAAAGGTTCAGATTGTATTTTTAGTGCATGCATGACTATTATTTTCCTTTTCAAAGCTGATTACAATAATGTGTTGCCTGGAATATTTATTCCAACACAAAAAAATCAAGGCGTTGTCTGAAGAACTATTTCAGGCATGCAATGAGGCTACATCATATCTGACCTTATAAAATGTTTTTCCAAAAAGCCTTTCATACAAGCACACTTAACATGGACTACAACATAGGTATATATTACAGGCATGGGCCTTATGCTAAAGAAATATGATTAGCCTCACACATTAACATTCATAATGAAGGCTTTTTGTGTTCTACTACTTTGAGAGCGAATCCAAGTACATTATTAATATTTCCAGTGATGCAAATTAGTCACAACTGGACTTCAGTGTTTAACTCTGATTAAATTACTGTATATCTGACATTTTAAACTTTCCATATAACATATATAAAATAGTTCATTAAATTTTACAGCTATTCATTAAACAAAATAATAAAGTAAGTTAGGTGACTGGAAATTATTCTAAGGGGTGGCAACACAATGGTCTGCTTTAAATACAATGCTAAAATAAGTTTTAACATATGAAAAGAAACTGTGGCAAGCTTCTGCAATGCACAATTTTGCCTCCTTCACATACAAAGAAAAACACTGAAAACACCCACCTTGGGTTTTCATTAAACCACTGTTTACTGCTACATTCAAACCTCAGATACTATTACTTATTCTAGCAGTGGTCATTTTAAAACGGATTCCAGGATACCATGAGAGCGATTCCGGCTGATCTGGTTGGCGCTCCTGTCGAGGCTCTGGTGGACGGTTGGGTTACGGCCGCCACTAGGGCTGTCAACACGATTGCTCCTAAACGCCCTATCCAATGCAGAGCTCGGCCAGCGTCCTGGTTTAACCAGGAACTCCGAGCAATGAAGCAAATTAGGAGAAGGCTAGAGAGCAAGTGGAGAAGGAAACCGACGGATTAGAATAGAGAAGCTGTCAGGGTCGCGACTAACCATTATCTGGCCAAGATAAGGGCTGCTAGTCGAGCTCACCTCGCTCACCGGATAAGCGAGGCTTCAAATCAGCAGGCGGAAATTTTCCGTATAGTTCGCGACCTATCCGGAATTGGTCGGGGTGAAGGGCCTCCTTCTAGTATCTCACCTGACCAATTTGCAGCATTTTAAAATCTAAAGTGGAGGCCACCCGCCGAGAGCTTTCTCCTTTTTTGACGACAGTGGATCGAGCAGAGATGTCCAGCGCTCCGCCTTGCCCGGTGAGTTTTGACCATTTTCAGCCTGTGACGCCAGACATTGTGGACAAGGCGCTAGTTCGCTGTCGGGCTACCACCTCCTTTCTTGACCCTTGCCCGGCCTGGCTAATCAAAGCAGCCAGGCCCACAACAACTGAATGGGCCACAGCAATAATTAATGGGTCTTTCCGGGAGGGCGGGGTTCCCTCCGCCCTCAAGGAGACGCTCATTAGGCCCATCAGAAAGAAACTCAATCTGGCGGCGGACGATATTGGCAATTACAGGCCCGTCACCAGTGTTTCTTTCATTAGCAAAGTGGTCGAGAGGGTGGTGGCCGATCAGCTTCAGGCGCACTTGGGTGAAACAAATGCCCTGGATCCGTTCCAGTCGGGCTTCAGGCCGCGTCATGGTACAGAAACGGCATTGGTCGCCCTGTTAGATGACCTATTGAGGGAGGCCGACGGGTAAAACGTCGCTGTTGGTCCTCCTCGATATCTCAGCCGCCTTTGATACCGTCAACCACGGTATCCTCCTGAGGAGGATCTCCGAGTTGGGAATCGGTGGCCTGGAGTTGGCCTGGCTCCGTTCCTTCCTGGGGGATCGTCCTCAGAGTTCAGCTTGGAAAGTATGAGTCGTCCCCGTGGAGCCTCAATTGTGGGGTTCCGCAGGGCTCGACCATCTCCCCAATGCTCTTTAACATCTATATGAGGCCGCTGGGCGAGGTCATCAGGGGGTGTGGAGTGGCGTGCCATCAATATGCTGATGACACGCAGCTCTACATCTCCTTTTTTCCAACTACAGTGGATGCTGTTCTGTCCCTGCAGCGCTGTTTGGGGTCTGTACTGCAATGGATGCAGGAAAGTGGGCTGAGGCTGAACCCGGACAAGATGGAGGTCCTGAGGGTGGGCGGACCTACCATCAGTGGTTTGGGAAACTCCCTCTCTTTTGGGGGGGGGTGACTCTCACCGCGAAGAGTGAGGTTCGCAGCTTGGGGATCCATCTGGACCAGGCGCTTACCATGGAATCCCAGGTGGCGTCTGTGGTCTGCACCGCCTATTTCCATCTTTGGCGGATTGCCCAGCTGCGTCCCTATCTAGATGCTGGGTCGCTCTCCACTCTGGTCCATGCGCTCGTAATCTCGAGATTAGACCACTGTAATGCTCTCTACGTGGGGCTACCACCTTTGAGATCGATGCGGAAACTCCAAATGGTGCAGAATGCAGTGGCCAGACTTCTTAGTGGGGTGAGGAAACATCAACATATCACTCCCACTCTGGCCGCCTTACACTGGCTGCCCGTTCGGTTCCGCGTTGATTTCAAAGTTCTAATGCTTACGTATAAAGCCCTAAACGGTTTAGGGCCTCGATATCTGGCGGAACGCCTTCTCCCACCTAAATCTACTCGTATCACCCGATCTAGCCAGGAGGTGAGGTTGAGGAGCCTAATGCCGAGGGAGGCCCGGAAGGAAAAAACAAGAAACCGGGCCTTCTCGGCAGTGGCTCCTCGCCTTTGGAATAACCTCCCTTCTGAGATCCGTATGGCCCCTTCGCTGGGCATTTTCAAAGGCCAATTGAAAACCTGGCTGTTTAGGCAAGCCTTCCCTCCAGCCACTACTTGATTTACTTTTTCGTCCATCTTGAGTACTGTCTATTGATGTGTTACTTTGTTCTTATATTTTAAATTGTTTATTTTATATGTTGTTAGCCGCCCAGAGTAGTCAGTTGACTAGATGGGCAGGGTATAAATTTAATAAATAAATAAATAAAACAACAGGATCTGATCCTGATTTGTTCTGAAGCTCACCACAGCCATCATCTAATGACTGCAGCCTTTTGCCTTAGATACTCTTCTCTTTCTGTGAGCCATAATTAAAACAGGAAGTTCCTAGTTAGAGAACTGAATTCAATTAATGTACGTTCATTCAATTCTGCCTACCTAGCCTGAAGACTCCAAGCTAGGTATAGGCAAATTCTGCTGGTTCCAGGAGCCACATTTCTGCTCTGAGGACCTGGGGGTCATCCAGATTGCCAAAAATGCAAGCGTAAGCAAGCAAGAAATCATAGAATAAAAATTGAGTTTGAAGGGGGCCATAAGGCTATCAACTCCAATACCCTGCTCAATGCAGGAATTCAAATCAAAGCAGACCTGATAGATGGTTGTCTAATTTTCTCTTGAATGCCTCCAGCGCTGGAGTGCTCCCCACCTTCCAAGGTAATTGGTTCCATTGTTGTCCAGTTCTAACAGTTAAGAAGTTTTTCCTGATATTCAGCCTAAATCTGACTCCCTGTAGCTCAAGCCCATTATTATGTGTCATGCACTCTGGGATAACCAAGAACTGATCCTGTCCCTCCTCTGTATGAATACCTTGCATCTGAAGAGTACTATTATATCTCCCCTCAGTCTTCTCTTCTCAAGGCTAAACATGCCCAGTTCCCCATGTGTAGAACTTTGCACTCATCTGTTAAATTTCCTTTTTTTTCCAGCCCAGTGCTCAAGACTATCAAGATCTTTTTAAATTTTGTTCCTGTCTTCCAAGGTATTAGTTATTCCATTCAATTTTGTGTCATCTGCAGATTTGATAAGTATTCCCTGCACTCCCTCATCCAAGCCATTAATAAATATGCTGAAGAGCACTGGGCCCAGAACTAAGCCTTATGGTACCCTCACTTGTTACCTTTTCACAGTTTGAGAAGGAGCCACTGATAAGCATTTTCTGAGTACAATTCTTCAATGAACTGTGTATCTACCTGACACTTGTTCTATCCAGCTCATACCTAGTTAGCTTGTTTATCAGAATTTCATGGGCACTTTGTCAAAAGCTTTGCTGGAGTCAAGATATATTGCATCAACAGAATTCCCACCATCTGCCAGGGAGGTTACCCAATCAAAAAATGAGGTAAGATTAGTCTGGCAGGATTTGTTCTTGACAAATCCATGTTGGCTTCTAGTTATTACTGCATTGTTTTCAAAGTGCTTGCAGAGTGACTGCTTTATAATCTGCTCGAGGATGTTCCCTGGGATTAATGTCAGGCTGACCAGTCTGTAGTTTCCAGGTTCCTCCATTTTGAAGAAAGAAAGAAAATTGGAAGTCCACTTCCAATTTTGAAAAGTGGGTATCTGGGTGTGTTAAATGGTGAAAGGGAGCTCTGTGATTTTTTAGAAAGGAGAATTGCCACTCATGGTGTCTCTTTGAGCAACAAGTCATCTTCTTAATGGAAAAAGTGGGTTAGGGAGGACTGGGGTAGTCAAGGCCATAATTTTGTCCATCATTGATCTAAGGACTGATCAAACAGAGAGGAAGAGGAAAGTGCCACTTATGGAACAAGTATGGTTCACCATGTGGGTGTTTCTTCAGAGGCTACACATACCAGGCAAAACTGAATATTGTAAGGTTGAAACCATATCCAAGTCTTGTTCTGATATCATTTGCCACTTGGACTACAATACCAATTATAAGCTTTTTCTTCTGCCAGCAGACTGACAAAAGGAATGATATCTAAAGGTTTTGCATTTCTGGTGTAACAGAAAAACAATGTAACCATAAACTTGCAAATTATATGTTAGTGAGGCAATGAAATCCCCGAATTTGCAATACAATAGATAGAACACAGACCTGGTCTATCTGTCTCTCATATCCAGCAACTGACTCCATGAGGGCAACAATGTACCTTCTTACCATGCAGGAATAAAGGAATGTGCAGGATTAAGTCCAGCATTACTTCTAAACCAGTGTTTCCCAACCTTGGTTTCCCCAGATATTCTTGTACTGCAACTCCCAGAAGCTTTTACCGTTAGCTGTGCTAGCAAGGACTTCTAGGAGTAGCAGCCCAAGAATATGTGCGGAACCAAGGTTGGAAAACACTGTTCTAAAAGGTTGTGGTTCAGACATCTGAATTCAAAGGGCATGAAAGACATCCTGGCACTATTATTCTCTGCTTCATCTGGAACTATAGCCATCCACATATGCAAGAAGGCTTATGGCATTTTGATGAAGAAGAACCTTCAAATCGCTGAAGGATATTCTGGTTATTCTTATACTGAATTTTAACGGACACTTTCCTTTATATGAAAATGTTAATAACTGCCATTCAACAGCTATCTACTAGTTTTCAAAGTGCAAGTGTTGAACATTGTGTCTAGCCAACTATGCAATCAGAAATCAAAAGGCTGTAAGGAAGAAGATTTGTGGCATACCAGACATGGATGCATTTCAATTAAATCTTATGAATAAGTATATACCGTGTTTCCCCGAAAATAAGACATGGTCTTATATTAATTTTTGCTCCAAAAATGCATTAGGGCTTATTTTCAGGGGATGTTTTATTTTTTTTCATGTACAACAATCTACATTGATTCAAATACAGTCATGTCATCTTCTTCTGGTTGCTGCACAATGCTGCACAATGGTGGAAGGCAGGGTTTCACTTAACTGGGGCTTATTTTTGGGGTAGGGCTTATATTACGAGCATCCTGAAAAACCATACTAGGGCTTATTTTCAGGTTAGGTCTTATTTTCAGGGAAACAGGGTATATATATTTAAAAATGAACCCACCTTGGGTTCATTTTTAATATATTATAAATAAATAAATAATTAAATAAATAAATAAACAAACTATAATTTGACTAAAAATCTGTAAACTAATAATTGCTGTCTGTGCAGTGTTTGCCAAATACTCAAATGAGTTGACAAACACTGTGTCAGTAATTCTCACTACAGCCATATTAAATAAGTCAATATGATAAAGGCTCTTCAGTCATGGCTGAACTGAGATATGAATCAGAGATTCCCCAGTTTGTAATAGCTGATGAACTGATTAAATGAAGCTACACTTATATACTGTAAATGCCCAACTGTTTTAAGAAGTTATTTTGAAGAAACTAATTAAGAAATGGTACAAATTATTCTAAGTGTGGACAAGAAGCCACTGTTGCAGCAGAATATGGAGAGACACAATGGTTACCTATAGGCAAAGGTGTCAGACAAAGGCACATTTTATCTCCGTATCTGTTCAATCTACATGCGGAACATACATGGAAAGATTCAGATTAAGAAGGAGGGAAAATTGATGGAAGGAACACCCATAATTTAAGATATGCACATGACATCATCTAACTGACAGAAAGCAGCAATAATCTGAAACAACTTCTCACAAAAGTGAAAGAAAGCAAAGAAGCAAGAAAGCTGTTGAACATTAAGAAGACAAAAGCCAAGACTACAAAACAACTACACAACCTTAATGTTGGCAATAAAGAAATTGAAATTATTAGAGATTTTGTGTACCTTGAGTCAATTATCAATCTAAATGGATATGCAGCCAAGAAATCAGAAGAAAACTGAGACTTGGAAGGGCAGCGCTGAAGGAATTAGAAAAAAATCATTGTGTAAGATATGTCACAGGAGACCAAGGTCAAGATCATCTATACTCTTTTATTCCCAATCACTATGCACAGATATGAAATCTGAACTGTAAAGAAAACTGACAAGAAAAAAATTGATTTGTTTAAAATATGTGCTGGGAGAGAGCTTAAAGGATACCCTGGACCACTGGAAAGACGAACAAGTGGGTCCTAAAGCAAATCAAGCCTGAACTACCTCTGGAGGCAAAATATGAAAAAAAAACCCTTAGGTTGTCATCGTTTAGGTATATATCATGAGAAGGCACATTTGCTGGAAAATAAAATAATGCTAGGAAAAATAGAAGGCAGCAGGAAAAGAGGATGACGAAATCTGAGATGGACTAACTCCCTACAAAAAGCCAAAGTCTTGAACAGGGGTGGATTTGATTTATATCAAATTGAATTAAATCATGATATAAACTTCAAAAATTGAATTTTTTGATCATTTACATTTTTAAAAATAATTTTTAAAATTTAAATCATGAATTAAATCAATTCAATTTTTAAAAATCCTTGATTTTTATCCACCCTGGGTTTGAGTTTGCAAGAGCAGAACAGGGCTATTGAGGACAGGTCACTCATTCGTAAGATTGCCATAAGTCAGAGCTGAGTTGATGGCACATAGCAACAAGCATATTTAATCAGCCAGTAAAGTTTCAGTCAATTAATTGTGACCAGCCAGCAGGGTGTATAATAATCAATCTTTTTTAAAAAAAAATCAAATGATTTAAAAAAAATTTTAATTATTATTTTTATTTAAATTGTCAAAAAATCTGATTTAAATCAAATCCACCCTGCAACCCAGACTGCTCTTGAGGCAGGGTAAGATTATATATTCATCAGGTGTCTAATGAGGGTGGGAGCATGGTAGCAAATTGGGGTGGGTTGGCCATCTGGCAACTATGACACTCTCTGCAGCTATACTCCTAAATGCCACTTGGCTGATATTACCTGATGTCCTTCTGCCTGCTCTGTATTGTTGCCTGTTACACATGTATTTATCCCTAGCCAGCTGGGTAATTACCCTGTTTCCCCGAAAATAAGACCTAACCTGAAAATAAGCCCTAGTATGGTTTTTCAGGATGCTCGTAATATAAGCCCTACCCCAAAAATAAGCCCTAGTTAAGTGAAACCCCGCCCTCCACCATTGTGCAGCATTGTGCAGCAACCAGAAGATAACATGACTGTATTTGAATCAATGTAGATTGTTGTACATGAAAAAAAATAAAACATCCCCTGAAAATAAGCCCTACTGCGTTTTTTGGAGCAAAAATTAATATAAGGCCCTGTCTTATTTTCGGGGAAATACGGTAGCTGGCCAACTTCTATACCAGAACAAAGGCTAGTCTAGTTCAACAGTCTATTTTCCAGTGGCCAACCAGAAGCCCACAAGTAGATGAATACGGTAACACTCTCCTGGTCATGTTCTTCGGCAAATGATTTACAAAGGAGTTGGCTGCTGCAAGAAATCAGCCAATAGGAAAGGAACGTTCCATAATCTCCATCCCATGTCTCACTTCTTGCTCTAATGTTTGAAATTTAAAGCTGACTAGTATCTATTACTATTCCAACTGAGAAACACTGGACCAGGCACCTTCTGGGCCATTTTGTCCACAATGCCCTTTTTCTCAACATGGTATTGAAGGGCAAGATGCCCCCTGAAAATCAGGGAAGGAAGTTGCAGTTTTATTTACAACCTATGCATGGATTTTTAACTACATGATTAAATTTAGGCTGGCATGAAAGAAAATTATGAAATCTGAGTATCTTAAATCACTGAATTAATTTTGAATGCTCTTGCTTAAAACAGTCCAGTCAAATATCTGCAATTAACAATGTCAGAGAAACTGAAGAGAAAATTATTCAGCAAAAATTAGGCAAGGTACTTTCTCTCTAAAAATAATGAAATGTAACTATCATTTGTAAATACTGCAGACTCAGCCATTTATATAATGATGAAAACATGACCAATTAATCAGAACAATTCTGATGACCCATAACACTTTTCATTATGTAAATGTCATTATTACAACTGACATGAAAATGTAGGTAAGGCTAAGATACCAAATGCTTTTCGAATCACAGTTGCTGAAATGTGAGTGGCACAGAAAACAAGTATTTGTGCAAAACAGCCATTGACTGAAAGGCTGTGAAGTCATGGAGCATTCTCATGAGCAATCTAAATGCTATCAAGTTGAACTGGTAGCAGAGACTGCTTGGAACAGAAAGGCAGTGAGGAAATAAAAGGATGGCCTGTCAGACTAACTATGTCAAGATTTCAGAAGGTCTTATGTCTATTTGAAATGTAGCAAACCTGCCCTATGCACTGTTATTATACTACAGTCAACCCTCGACTTACGAACTTAATCCGTTCCGGAAGGATGTTCTTAAGTCGAAAAGTTCGTAAGTCGAATAAGCATTTCCCATAGGAATGCACTGAAAACCAATTAATCCGTTCCGGCTGTTTTTGGTTCTTAGGTCGAGGGGCGGTTTGTAAGTCGAACCATTAGATCCCATAGGAACTAATGCAAAGCCGGTTAATCCGTTCCTACCACTAGGGGCAGAATTTTTTTCTTTTTTTTTCCTTTTAACCTAAGATGACTTAGGTTTTTTTTCCGGTTCGTAACTCGAAGTAAAGTTCGCAAGTCGAGGCTATATTTTTCTATCAGAGCGGTTCGTAAGTCAAAAAGTTCACAACTAGGGCCGTTCGTAAGTCGAGGGTTGACTGTAGTTTAGTTTATCTGCAGACAACCTGCAACCCATGGGCCCCCTTCTCACTCCCCAGGTAATTTCGGTTCTCTTCCTTACCAAGTAATATACACTATAAACTGCTGCCACCATTAAACACATGAGCAGAAGAGACAGTCAACGAGAGCTGGGCAAATGTGTTTCAATTAGGAGCAGAAGACTAAGCCCAGCAACCCACCAGCTACCAACTGCTGAGATGAGGCTCCTTCACTGTCACATGTGGCCCTCAGGGCAAAAATGTTATTTATCTCCCACATTTGCTGCGTATTATAGCTTCCTGGCAAAGTAACAGAACACATGAAGAGACTAATGAACAGCTAAAAGAAATGTTGGCCATGTGAATTCTTGACAATAAGTGCTTCCCTCAAACCAAATGTCTCACATAAACCAGTAGGGAGAGGTCATGAATAATACATGTATATTGGAGAGAACAAATGAGAAATGGGTACAAAATATGCATTACAGCTTTTTAAAAATGTCTACACACTTTCACGTGAATCTGTCTGCCATATGAGATTTGCCAACAGTCTGAATACCTTATACTCCCTGAAATCAATTAGATATTAAGCCAAAAGCTCAAGACATGGTTTTGTTACATTGCATTATAAATATAGTTGTCTTATTCTGCAATTTCCATATCAAATAAGAAACAAAGTGAATGTTGTAACATAAAAGACATTTTATGGCATACAAGGCATTTCACTGGATCACTCTGGAGGGACTACTGACAAAGAAGCAATTTTTCCTCCATGAATAAGTGGTTGTATTCATACATTATTCCTGTTATCAGCTAAAAAAGTACATTTTCCCCCAGTAAACTACATAAATATGGATCAAAAGTATTAAGGCAATAAACCAACACAGTGACTTAACTACAAATTATAACACACCTCTCTCTTCTCCTACAGCCAACAGCATTTCTGTATGTCTGACATAGATTGAACAGTTGTCATTTATTTATTTATTTACTGCTATAGCAAAAGTCCTGTTCAATACACAGCACTGGCAGGCACACAGTAGAAATCTTTTGAACTCTATATTAAAGGAATCAAGATACTATTTTTGTAAACAATTTCATATTGGTGGCAATAAATCCAAAGCCCTACCTAGCTTACCTCAGTAAAATATTTGGCTACCACATACCATTTTAAAATAACATATTCAGAATTATATCTTGTGAATTACTAATCATACACAGCATCATGTGATTCCCACCCACAAGACCGGCAATGAATTTTCTACAGCTGACTCCACTAGTTACAGTATTCAACAGCTGGGCCACAGATAACTTGGCACCCTGATAACATATAAGAGTGTTCTGTAACCAAGTGGGGGAAATTTTAAAATTCAAACAACACATTATATCTTATAATACACAAGCTGAAGCTGCATATAAGATTTGATGAAAGAAGACAGCAGACAGAGTTTTCTTTCAGTATTATGTAAAGTATCAGTCCCCACTGACGGCATATACTGTAGTCATTCTTTGCAGGTTAGATCAGCTTCCATAGCAAGTCATCAGGATAACGGTCACTGTAGTGAAGTCATACCACTGAGATTCTGATGGGAAAGCTTAACTGGCTTAAGACCACATTATTCATAATGAATCTGCCAGTTTCTCTATACACTGTTATGAGTCCAAAAGATTTCTTCTTTTCTCAATAATTAGAATACAAAACTTTTAAGCTTTCAAATACAGCACCTTATGAGCAAAGCGAATCAGCTATTTAAAACCTAACAGACAGAATGGGAGTTGCTGAGGTTTGGACCAGTTTACCCTTCTTCTTCCCAACACTGCTACTGTAAAGATTTTGATCTATTTCAGCAGTCAGTTTTAAAGCACTTAATCTGAAAATTTCTTGGGACAATGAGACCTTCAGAACTCATTTACAGAAATAAATTCAGCTAATACCTGTATAGGATTCAGTAAACAGGAACGTTCTAACGTAAGTTGACATCTGGAGCTAAACACTAATTCAGCAAGAGATCTGAATAAATAAGCAATCTTGCATGTCTTGCAAACATGGATGTGCTTATGGGTGTAAACCTCTATCTACACTGTAATGTTCAGCCAAATCCCACTAAACTAGTTGGATAGGTCTTTTGATATTAATCAGGGATGCACATTCAGGCTCATAATTTGTTATGTGTTACTCCTATGGCTACAGCTTATGTCAGAACCAGCAAAGGTTTCACCAATGTTCCTGACACAAAACATGTAAAATGTGAATAGGAGGCAGCAGATATGCATCAGGGTTCATGCTTTGGATATATATATGTCAGTTGCATATATTCCATGATAACTGGAGCTTTATTGTCTAGAAGTAACTCAGAATTTCAGTGGGACTATGTGCATGCAACTGAGACTGAAATCCTATGCAGCATGCCCTGTTAAATACAGTTATTAAATACACTTATTTCTAACCAAAGACTGCAAAGGATTGCAGTTGAACAATGGCTTCAGTTCTGCCACCACAGGCTCTTAAAAAAGTAAACCTTTAAAATTCCCTGAAAATCGAGGATCAGGTATGGAGTACTTCTGTTACAAATCTAAACATTACTGAAATCTGATCAGCCTTTGAACAGAAAAGGAGAAGGGAAAAAAAGGTTAAATCTTAATTGAAGAAAAGGTGCAATGTAGTTTCTGGCTTCATGGCTTGATAACAACAACCTTGGCATTAGCCTGGATTTTATAGAAGTACTGGTAATGAATCTCCACAATAATGGAATTTATGTTCTTCCTTTCGACAAGCATTTTCTAGCAGTTCACAGCTAATAGTAGTCCAATGCTAATGCTGGACACTGTACATGCTCCATAACTGCAGTGATAGAACTATCTGCAGACACAAAGGAATACTTAGATTCCTTTTAATTATGTATAAAACATTAAATGAAGCAGATTCAGAATAATCTACCAAACTGGAAATATCTGAATACCAATATACAAGATATTTTTTCCAATTATAAGCGAGGAAGAGGAATATAAACTAGATCGTTAAATTAAAAGGATTATATATGCCTTCCTATGAACAAATACATATAGATAAACTGAAACCTTGTTACCTTTGAAAAAAATTACTGAATGAAATCTTTAATGATTGTATGAAACTACTTCATACAATCATTTTGTCCCACAAATAAATCAAACAACAAACAGAAAGTGTACAACATATATTTAAGATTCAGTCAAACAATTGTGTTTCATAATATGGTGGGACTATAGTTACTACATTGCTTAATAGTTACATATTGCTTTAAACGTTGCTATGAAGAAATCCATCAATAATTCCAAATGCATGCCTAATACATTGAGGTACATTTCCACATGACCTGAGATAAGAGAACAATCCAAGCAGCATTTCCACTATGATACAAGAAATCAATTGCTGGATTCATTTTGTGAAAGACAAAAACTTCTGTCTCCACTAACTAAATGTTGTAGAAAGAAAAAAGACTTCATGTTGTTATCCCTACTAGCCCAATGCAAGATGCAAAGTCATCCTCCTTGCGAGAGCTGACAGACAGACATAACAGGATGGAGTTTCAGGCGCAGATATGCACTGCAAGGAAATAGTCTTGATATGCATTTTTATTTTTAAACTGTTACATGCAACAAACATTTTAAGGCACGGTTCATTTTCAGTTCTCTGGAATCTGTGAAACCACCCTTCCACAAAAAGTGAACAGTGAAACAGGACTTATTTAAGACAAACATCAAATCACACAATTTAAAATAATCTCATTGGGGTATCAGCAGCATTCTCGCTGTCAGAAAGAAAGAAAAAGCCTTGTTCATGCAAAATGACCCCCATCACAAAGCTACAGGGTGCTTCTATAACCTCTCCCGTAACTGTATATTGTTTACTGGCATCCTCACAGCATAGACTGGAATATGGAAATGTCTCTGGGACCTGATTCTGCCACCTGTTCCCCTACAGCCACCAGTAGCTATTTTAAGGCAAAGCTTGGAATCATCATCAGCCCTGCAGCCAGCAAATCCTCCTCCTGGGTTACCTTGGGGCATAACAACCTAAGCTCCACGGTACCTTTGTATCTCTCCAGCACATCTTCGTAAGCCTGCAGGTACTCCTGTTCCTCGGTACAGAAGTGAGCAGCACCAGGGGAGAGATAAGCAGCCATGCTTGAGATTCGGACCCGGCCTCCTCCTTGATCAGGTCCCTCCGAGGCTCCAGGCAGTCAGTCAGGCAGCCTTGGAGAGCGGCACAAAAAGGCTGGACGGAGCGGGCGGAGGGAGGGAGGGGGCTGTTCCCGTCCGAGGAAACGCCCATGCCCCCCCCCTCCGCCAGCCCAGGGAGAGAGAGAGAGAGAGAGAGAGAGAGAGCGGGAGAGCACGTGGGGGGCCTCCAATGGAAAAGGGCTGCCTCCCGCTCGGCTTTCAGGAGCAGCAAATCTCCGCGCGCCGCCAGCTTAACGGCCAGGGAGGGAGAGGGGGAGGGAAGGAGGCGGCCGACCCTGGAGGTGACCTCCGCCTCCTGGCCCTCCCTGCCCGGCCTCCTGGACGGACCTTGTCCCGTCCCGTCCATGAATGCCCCTTCCTGACGAGGGTGGTCTCCTCCTTCACCTCCCCACCCCACCCCACCCCACCCCACTTTTTTCTTTTCTTTTTTAAGGGCAGGCAGGCAGCCCCCTCTCCCTGTCCAACGAGTGATCCCCCCCCCCAAGGACCCACCCAGGGCGCCCTTCTTTCTGAGGCAACCCCGCTTAGGCGGCGCGGTCCATCCGGGCACCCTGAACGGACGGACGGGCGCCCCTGACAGGATTGACCGCTCAGGGATAACCTCCACAGGGGACGCCACGTCGTTCAGGTTTCCAAAGCGGTGGGGGGGGGGGGGTCCTCCGCAGCGCCGTCTCTTTCCTCAGCGCCTTGAAGGGGAGGCGTCCACTCCTCGCCCATGCCAACGGCTTGGCGATGCTTTATTGCTCTGGGGGCAGCCTCGGTCCCTGAGCCTCCCTCGCCATAAGGGGGGGCCATCAGGACTCGCGCCTGAAAGGTCACACGGCCGCTCGACGGCGGCTCGTGGAGGGACCGGGATATGCCTCTGCTCGGCCCGCCTGCGGGGACCCCGCTTCCTCTCCCTGCCGGGGGTGGGGGTGGGGGTGGGGTGAGGGGGGCCTGAAGGGTTTCGTGTCTGGCTCTCCTTGGCAGGGCGATGCGGCTAACCTTCCGCGTCCGCCCTTTCCTCTTCGAGGCAGGCAGGTGTCTCTGAAAGGCGAGACCCGCCGAGGTCTGCCTCGCTTTCCAGACCGAATATCCCCGAATCTGACAATGCGAGGAAGGAGGAGGGAGGGAGGGAGGGAAGGAAGGAAGGCGGGAGAGGAGAGCAGGGGAGCTGCCGGCGTTGACAAGAGGCCCGTCTCCCAGTGGGACACGACAACAAAGAGCGGGCCCTGATCCAGGAAAGAGGGCTGGAGGCCAGCCTCCCAGAGGGTCCCATCAGGCGCCGCTCTCGGAAAGGGGGCTTTCTGCTCCGGCAGGCGGACAGAGCTCTCCTTTCCCCTTCCAGAAGCGGTCAGGTCAGCCTCTGGGGAGCCTTCCTTTCCCTGGGCAGCCTTCCAAGCTACCTGCTGCCCCCCCTCTCCCTCTCTCCCTCTCTCCCTCTCTCTCGGGTCTTCTTTGTCTGGGATCGTCACGCGAGGGAGGCTTGTTGTTCTCATGTCAGAGACTAGACCATAGACGGTCTCGCTGCTGCTGCTGCAGGAGCTGCTGCCTCCGCCGGTCACCCGCCGGCCAGCTCCCGCCTTCTCCTCCCCGTTCTTTCCCCCACTCGTCCCGCCACCTTCTCGCCCTCTACAGACGCGCGACATCCCTGCTGGGAGAATAGCTCGGCCTCCCGAAAGAGCCGGCCAAGCGAAGGAGGGAAAACGACTCGCTGGAAGGGAGCAATACAGAAATCTCTCTCCCCCCCCCCCCCCAATCTCTCTAGACACGCGGCCCAGGCCCGTTCACGGGGCATCTGGGCTTGCTTTGAGGTTGGTATGTTCCCCCCCCCCCGCTAAAGAGACAGTCGCACCACCACCACAATGACCGCACTACAGAGGGGTGGAGCTTCGGCCCCGCAGGTGTCACCGCCGGTCACGCCGCCAGCTGCCCGAGCCGCGCATGCGCTGCCTGCGCTATTGTCCCCGCCTTGCTCAGCCCTCCCCCCTCCCGCTCCGGGTCTTCTAACCCCAAAGCGTGGGTTGGAGCCTCCCCCCCCCCCTGCCACGCGGCCTCTCGCGATCCAGCCGGAGACCTGCGGGAACCTCGACTCTCCCCAGTTCCACGCCGCCTCCCATCTCCTACCCCCGCATCCTTCCCGTGGTCCTTACGCAGTGCGTAGGCAATTCCTGACTTCCCCGGGAGGCGGCTCCCCCATATAAAATAGGGGCGAGGCCCTCTTCCCTCTCATCCCCACCTTGGGACAAAAACAAGAGCAGGCGCCCGCCTGCAAAATCAAAAGGTGGGAAACAGTCCAAGCCCCCTCCGAGGGAGGGAGAGCCTGGCTGCTGTCCTTCGCCCTCATGAAGCACCCGAGTGTGTCTACTAGAAGACGCACCAAACGGCGAGGCAACAACAATCTCGGTGTTGTGCCTGATTCCTGTGAGAAGGAGCGTGATTTGTCGGCCTGCAGTGATTTCCTAAGCATCAGCGGGAGCCCGCGCTTGCCTTTCATCTCCCCCACCCAGCTGCCCACCGCTTTCCCGCAATCGCCGCTTCCCACTGAGAGCGCAACCTGACCGCCAGGACTGGGGCGGAGGGCGATTCCGGAAACCGGTTCCACAACTCAGCCCTGGAATACACAGAATGAAGTGCGCGCCTGAGCATGTGCAAAGTGCCTTTCCCAGCCACCTATCCGTCCCAAGAGGCCTGCTCTATCTTTGGCGAAACAACAGGACTTCCAGTTATGGCTTCCATATAGGTCTGAGCTCTGCTGCTGCTTTTGCGTCTTTTTGTCTTGTGCGCTTTATTTTTACAAAATAAATTTAACCTGACTGAGGCACTTGGTCTTTACTAACATTGTAAAACGCATGCACGCGGTGCCCGTTACTCCCGAGAGGCTCCGCAGTTAACACAGACACAACCAGTGCATTAACTCTCAACTATCAAGTTACTTTGCCTTCTCAGTTTGCAGCTGGTTGGCCAACTCCCTGACCTATTTCAAAACCAATAGAGATCAACTCTCCCTGCGCTTTGTAGTGTGTACCCAGTAGGGCCTCTCTCCTATATTATTCAGGGTAGAGGAGGGCTAAGCGGGTGCGCTATTCAAAGGCTCTGGCTCTGCTGATTTCCAGAATACTAGACACACAACTAGGGCAGCAGAGGCTACTAGGGAAATTTGACCATAACCCCACAACAGATCAGCAGTTAATTCTCAAATATATCTACATCCCTAAAACTAGGAAGTATCCATGGTGCTCCATCCCATGTCGGTTTGCTCGAAAGTAATACAGTATTGCCCTCAAACATGCTGTTTTGAGTATGCAGGAGGGCAATCCTTCATAAACCATATTTAGAGTTCAGTTCTTCACTGTACCCCCATCAGGAATACATATTATGCAACACAGACCCAGTGCTCATATTCTTCACTCTTAATGCAATCTCCCATTAAAATTTAATGCATGCACCTGCACGTGCTGCAGCTGTATTTTTCTCCCCCTGGGCATTAATTCAGCCAGCAGGAAAACATGGCCAAATAGCTTAGTCACCAACACATTAGAAAACAGATCCTGGAGGACTGGGAAAGGGCTTTTGGAGCAATGAGACTGCAATTCTGTAAACACTTATCTGGGACTTAAGTCCCACTGAACTCAGTAGAGCTCAGGTCTGAGCAGACACCAGAGTACTGCACCTTCAGAGAATCAAGGAATCCCGTCTTCAGTACACACAGTACATCCACAATAATGTAAACACATGTATACACAGTTACTATACTCCCCAAGTCTTCCTCCTTTCCCTTTTCCCACACCTCCATTTCTGTGCCTCGCTGCCAAATGTATGGCATCCTCATCTTACCCGCTATCCTGAGCACAGCTCTTTCAGCTGGATCCAGCACAGATCCTCCATGAATCTTCCTTTTGGACCTCTCGTGTTTAGGTAGGTTCCAGGGCAGGGTGTCACCAGGAGCAGGAGACAAGGAACCAGATTTCTGGCTCAAATCGTCATCGTCAGAAAAATCCGCAGAGGATGACATGGAGCATCTGTAAGAAGCGTTTCCCGAGCTCTAGAGAAAGAGGAGGGAAGATTGTTTTTAAAAAAATAAATAGATGAATAGAACAGTGAATAAATGCAACTAAAACAGGCACAATTCCCACCTCAAAATGAAGCAATACACACTTCTGTCGTCTAGATCGGCCTCTAGGGGGGAAAATCCACCTGAAATGGATGGAAGGGAAGCTACCCACCTTCCCAGCGGCCAACCATATTTTAAAATCTCAATTAATAGATCGCTCACCATCCTTGTTTATCTGCTCCTGCTCGTTGGTTTAATTCCACAACCGGCAACAGGGGAGAGACGGGCTTTAGTGAAAACGCATTTGTGGCAGGCTTTGTGCGAGGGGGACCCGGTGTTCTGGGAACCGGCTCACAAAGATCCTCTGGAGTTGCCCAGCAATCACACCAGAAAGGAAAAGAGAAGCGGGGGGGAGGGCGGGGAGGAAAAGACAGGGAAGCGATTATCTCTTTTTTAAAAAAATAAATAAATGAAAATGTGTGGAGGGGGGGAGAGGCTTGCCGGTGACAAATCGATAGCGTTTGGCTCCCCCGCCAGGCCGAGGAAAAGAGGTGCCAACCCCTAGGCTGCTGGTTCAGTCCTTGATGAAGCGAGGAGACGGGCGGAGAGCAGCCGCCCCCCCGGGATGCCGGTGGCGGCGGCGGGGTTGCTCTTGCCCGTCTGTATCCGAAACCACGCCCTGGGAAGTCTCTCGTTTGGTTTTATTTCCTTCCTTTCTGGTGCGGCGGCTGGACTTCTCTTTCCGAAGCGTCTCCCCGGCTTGTTTTGGCGGGCGGGCGGCCGGTCCCCCAGACAAAGTCCGCCGGCTGCGGGAGGCAGGAAATGTGGCGTTTTAGTTGCCGCTCCTCAACGCGCCGAGCTGGGAAGAGCACAAAGGGCGCGTTGCACCAGCTCGCCTCAGGAGAGGAGAGGAGAGGCGAGGCGGCTTCAGTAAACACCGCTCGGGTTTGCTATATGGCCCTTCAAGGCGGGCGGGACGGGGCTGGAAAGGCCGGAGAGACTGTCCAGTCGCCTCCGGACAGGTACCAGCTGCTGCCCACCGAGCCCAAGCCAGGCAGCTCGGAATGTAAACAAGAAATGATGCAGTGCAGGCACAAAAAGCAAGCGAGAGGAGGGCGCGTCTGGCCTCCTCCGGAGCCCTCTTGCCAGGGAGGGCATCCACCGGCCGTCCCGGCGGGAGGGAGATCGCAAGGGAGAGAGGAGGCACGAGCTCAGCGCTCACACGGGCTCGTCTTGTGCCTGTGCTTTTCCCGGGAAGGGTCTGCAGGTCACCGGAGAGCCCAACAATGGCGACATTTATTGACTGGGGAAAAAGCCCGGGATGCTGCTTGGGTCCGGGCCTGCTGTGTCATTGCAGCCGCAGCCCTGACATACCAGACTTGGGCCATGAGACCATCTCTGGCCCTGTATTGGGCCCTTTTCTTCCCTTCACCCCCACCTCCTTCTTCCCAAGTATGGTTTTTTACAGGATACATTTTTCTAAACTGCACCCATTAATTATACAGCACAAGTATATAGCTAGCTTCTTTTTTTTCTTTTTCTAAAACCATGTGGATGCCCTAGGCCTTTAGAGTACAGCAACAGCTTTTTCTTGCCTCCTTACTAACACACGCTTCATTATTCTTTCTCTACATAGGGGTAGGGGACTTAATGGCCTCCACAAGTTTTGGACTTCGGTTCCCTGAGGGTCCAGCAGGCTTGGCCCTTAGTCTGGGACTGTGGGGATTGTACAGTAGTCTGAAATACCTGGCAGCCCAAAGCTTCCTCTCTTTCCCTTCAGTATGATCCTTCACCTTTTGGAGAGATTTCATGCAAGTATTAGCTGTCTTTATGCATGACCATAGTGGTGTGGAAACTCCACACCATGTGGAAGAATCACACCACACTTCATGCTTAAGTGGAATGCACTGCCTAATATATCACGAAAGAGTAGACATGATGCTTATGTATGCCTAGACGCCACCACTCTCAGCTGCAAAAAAAAAAAAAAGACCTAATAAGGAAGCACAATTGGAAGTGTACAGTATCTTATTGAACCAAATTATACTGAAATAAACTTTAAATTGATTCTAAAGAGCCATCATTTCTTATACTATACTTTTATTCTATAGGACCACCTTTTCCTATACTTACTCTAAAATACCACCTTTTTCGACATTATGTTACGCCATTTGTCCTCAAGTTGGAACTGACATATAATAGGGCTTTTCAAGGTAAGTGAGATTTTTAAAGAGTGGCTTTACCAGTTCCACAACCCCAGTGAGTTTCCATGGCTGAGTGGGGATTCAAACTTCAGCCTCCTGAGTCCTAGTCCATCACACTATCCACTGCACCACTCTGGGTATCATCTTCTATATTATCAGGGTCTAATAAAGGATTTTATTTGTTTCAATGTTTGCAACAGTTTTGATCATCCTCTGTCACAGAAATGTGAGTTTAAAAGTTTTAAAATAAATAAAGTACTAGTAATAGAGGTCTTAGTAGCAGTAAATGCCATAAAATAAAGCAAGAGGATTTTATATATTGGTGTCTGGTCCCATCTGCCCTGTTTTGCATGAACCTTAAATACTGAAACTGTAGCCAAAGCTTGTTTAAGGATTTCCTGTTAAGGCTCCTATCCAAGTGAACACAAAAAGCCTATGGAGGGGCAGTTAAGCCAAACTATTTTGAGAAAGCACTTGAAATGAGCCATTAATGGAATTCATTTGATGGAAAAGCTACTGAACATTACCTTTTCCTCTGAAAAGAAAAAAAAGAACTGCAGTACTGAAGGGTCTGTAATTGTTTTTAGATGCTAAATATTGGTATGACAATTGTGACAAATTTGCATGTTTTAAAATTCCTAGAATGTTTAAATTATTAACTTTATACACTTCCAGTACAGTACATATGCCTGTGTTTACAGATTTTTTAAATCACATATATCTTAAGAAATATTAAAGATATAGTGGTAAATAACATCAGACAGTGCACATTTTGATAGTTATGCAGATTTATTTTTATTTTAGCTGTCAAACCTGTTATGTATTGGTTGGATATTTATTTTATTTTTATTATTTTCATTGTTTTAATTTTAGGTCTTTTTAGAATTCAACTGAAAAGGTTGCATATTTCCCATATTTCCCTTAAATATTCGTTTCCTCTTCCTAATCATATTATTTAAAAATTTTCATCACATCAAGTCAAAATAAAGATAGCATCACAGCTTTGATCATGGTACCACAGGGCTTATTTTTAGACTTCGCACTAAATCATTTAGACAAGAGGAATACATGAAAAGATTAAAGAAAGCTACAGACGGTGGGAGACTGAATTGCTCTACCTAGAATTGTATTGCAATAGCTTGTGTACCACTTCCCTCTACTGGATATGTCTGACCGCAGCTGTTTTTTCTTTAGTATGGACAACATCTCTTGGCTGGCAAGCTGAACAGAGAAACAAGAGCCATAGTAAAACAATGTCTAAGGAGCAAAGGGCAGTTTTATTTATTGGAACATTCTGCAAATAGCTGAGGCCTTCTGTAGCTCATCCCAGATTTCTTCATATGAAAAGGGTCAAGTATATAATTTAGGAAATGTGGTTTATCTTGAATTTTGTTTAAATATTGTTGAATTTTTTACAAGATAATGTTCACTTGCTGCTCTAAAGGGCCTTTTGTTTCTTCTCTTTTTAGACAATAACTGAGCTATAGTAAAACTATTTCTAAGGAGCCAAAGTCATTTTTCATGGCATATTTATTGGAACATTCTACAAAAATATGAGCCATGGGCTAGGTATTCTTACTACTTTTAGCAATGTCTATCTGTCTCTCTTTCTCTCTTACACATACACACATACACATTAGGATTAAGATTAGTATTTTCAAACTGCAAATTAAGTACAGTTCTGGTTGCCTCATCTCAAGATGGATACTGCAGAAATGGCATTATAAAGATCAGGGGTCAGAATAAACTCTCCTAAAGGGGGAGGTTACAAGGTCTGGGGCTTTTTTATTTAGACAAAGTAACAATTTATAAAATTATGGATGATATGGAGAGAAAGTCTTCTCTTGCTCTCATGGTAGAACACACACCATCCTATGAAACTGAATGGTTCAGAGATTTGGGATGGCTAAAAGGACTGTCTCCACACAGCACATAGTTAAACTAGGAAATTTGTCACTATAGGAAATGGTGATGGCCAGCAACCAATTTAAATTATTCTGGAGCAGATTTATACAAATTCATGAGAAATAAAGCTATTTATGCCTAATAGATTGCATATAGGATCAGAGGCAGCATACTATCTCTGAATTCCCACAGCTGGGAATACAGGCAACAGAGAGTAACTGCCTCCAGGTCCTCTGTTTGTGGGCTACCTGTAGGCCACTGTGAGAGACAAAGCACCAGATGCTAGGCCTTTGGCCTGACTCATCCAGACTCTTATGTTCTTACATTATTAAATAGTTCTGTAATTGCTGATAGATCATCAACATTTTTTTGTTATTGCTTAAGTAGATCTTTTTAATTCTGCACAACCCAAAGTACCAAATTATACCATGCAAGTGGCTCAGGATCCAGTCTCAGCACACCATGAACATGTACACTATTAATCTGATCCTGACCAAAGACTAACCATCAACCCCTCCTAAAGGAATGTTTTAAAAAATGTACGAACAGCAGGAGCAGGCAATCAGGAAACAGTGAAGGATAAACAGAAATACTAAGAAATGTTGAAAGGAGTACTCTGTGAAGAAACACCCAATTAAGTCTTCTGCTAATAAAGCATTCTGCTTTATTTTTTTTTTAAATCAGCCATCAGTATGAAATCCATTAGGCTCAGAATGTGTGAAAGTGAAGAGCTACATAAGGAAAGCATACCATATTTGAAAGCCAATTAGTGCTTTAAAGCTGCCCGCCTGCCCGCCCCAAGTAGTAACTGGCTAGCAGTTACTACTACCTATAGGTGATCACGGAACAAAAGGAAGGCAATTAGCCTTAGAGAAAATACGAAGAAGTCGACAAGCAGATGTCCGAGCCAGCGGAGCCTTGAGAACTCTTTTTATTAACTTAGCACGATTACATAGAATGTTGTGAGAATTCAGATAGGATACTAGTTACCTAATCGCCACTAGGATTGGCCGGAGAAACCCTTTGATCTAACACTTTAACTCTAAGCAGAAAGGCAGAATGAGAGGTCACCCCGCCCGCTGGGAGCTGCTGCTCTCTGCCAGCAGTGTGTGCACGTCACTGAAACAGATAACAGCTAACAGCCTTGGGCAGGATTTTCCCACATGGTCCCCCAAGCACCTTACTTTAATGTGGGAATTCCTATTTCAGAGTTATACTAGCTTTTTCACATATAAACGGCACATTTCCTATTCCTGCTTTATATGTTCCCCCATCCAATACCAATGTCTACATATCTTCCATCCGCAAAAACATCTTAATTATGTTCACCAATTTGTACACTCCACTTAAGGGATATGTCTGATTCTAGTGAGCACATGCATTTTCAGCCCTTTGATATGAGTGACAGCTTGTAGAAATCATAAGCAAAACTAACATCCATTTGGGCAAAAGCAGAGGTGTTTAGAGAAAGAAAGCAGGTCAGGAGTTGTCCAGGCTTTTAGAAGTTAATAAATAATTGTGGCATTCACCCTTATTATGCTAAATAGGTTATGCATTATTCATGTTCTATGCTGATGTGGTTGAGAGGTGGGGCCACCAGAGAGCTTAAAAAGGCGGAGCCTGAGAGGAGAAGAGGAGAGTTGAGTCAGAGTTAGAGAGAGAGAGAGGGAGAGATAGTTGGGAGATCTGAGGTGTGAATAGTCTGAGGAGTGAATAGTAACCGGTGAGATTTAAATAGAAGATTGATGCTTGATGAACCTGAAGTAGATACTTATGAATTATTAAAGAAACATCTGTAATTAATAAACCTGTTTTAAGAAAAAGTGAAAACTGAATGGACCTTCATCTTTCCTAAGTAAAGTACGTTGATTTAGTGATCAACTGGTGGCAGCGTGTGAAAAGGTGTTTGGTTTGCCTTCAGGTGCTCTGTGTTTGGAAGAGAAACAGGGGCCACAAACGTCCCAACGTCACAATAATCTAAGCTATAGATTAAGGATACTTTCTAATATAAGGAGGCAGCAATATACTGTACCTTCTTACTGCATATTGCACAGTGAAGCAAAGAAGCACTTTTGTTCACTATTGCATAAATCAGTTTGTGAAATAATAAGAAATTGCTCTCAGCCCCTCTCACTAACCACATTCTTGGACTGGATCCACAAACACAAAAAGAGAGGTTACCTACCTGTAACCATGGTTCTTCGAGTGGTCCTCTGTAAATCCACACAAATGGGTTGTTCTGCGCCTGCGCAGGATGTCTCGGAAGTTTCTAGAGCTTAAAAACACGTGATTAGTAGGACGTTCCCCCGTGGAGCGCATGCTCAAGGTCCTCTCAGTTCCCAAAGTCTGCCGCTGTCAAAAAGGTTAGATAAAGACAACGGAGTGACGAACAGAGGGGAGGATGGGCGGGATGTGTGGATTCACAGAGGACCACTCGAAGAACCATGGTTACAGGTAGGTAACCTCTCTTCTTTGTGGCCTCTGTGAATGCACACAAATGGGTGACTAGAAAGCTCACTTACCGGTTGGTGGGCCGTCACTGAAGAAAGGATGTCAATATAGCTCTCCCAAACCAGGCATCATTCTTTGCTCGAACATCCAGTCTGTAATGTGAGATGAAGGTGGATGGATTGGACCATGTGGCCACTTGACAGATGTTGGAAATGTCCACGCCATGCTGAAATGCGGTAGAGGTAGCCACAGCTCTTGTGGAGTGGACCTTAATGGTGTCAGGAGGCTCTTTCCCTGCGAGCTCATAAGCCAGGGAGATGGCTTGAACTATCCATCGAGACAAGGTCTGCGATGATTCTGGAGAGCCTTTATGAGGTCCATGAAAACAAATGAAGAGCCGAGGAGATGCCCTGAAAGTTTTTGTTCTGTCTATGTAGAATGCAAGAGCGCGACGAACGTCTAAAGTGTGGAGCATGCGCTCAAGATCAGAAGTTGGTGAAGGAAAGAGAGACGGTAAGATGATAGGTTGATTCAAATGAAAATCGGATACTACCTTAGGGAGGAATGAGACTTTGTTACGATGGAATTGTATGTATGAAGAGTCAGATCTAAGAGCAGAAAGCTAACTTGCTCGACGAGCTGAGGTGATGGCTACCAGGAAAAGAGTCTTCAATGATATAAACTCCAGTGATATAAACTCTGAGAGTGGCTTGAGAGAGTCCCAGGTTGAAATGGTGTAAAAGATAATTAAGCAATGTATCTAGAGAAGTTGGGGAGGCTGAAAGATTTTTAGAGGCAGCATAGGTAGAGAAAGACTTCCATTTATAATTATAAAGAATTTGTGTGGATGGCTTCCTAGCTCTACTAATGATGGCTGCTATGGGGGAAGAATCCTCCATGCTGTACGTTTGAGGGACGTTAGGTCTGGGTGATAAATCTTGCCGTCGTCCTGAGAAAGCAGGTTCGGGATGTTGGGGAGGCGGAGAAAAGTGGTCGACATCGACTTGAGGTCTGTAAACCATGGTTGTCGAGGCCACCAAGGGGTGATCAGAATTGCATCGGCGTGGAATTGGCAAATTCTGATTACAGTTCTTTGGATGAGAGGGATTGGGGGAAATAGGTAGAGAAGATGATTTCCCCAATCGATCATGAAGGCGTCCCCGATTGAATCGGTGCCGATCCCGGCACGGGAGCAGTATTGACTCCACTTCGCGTTGTTTGCTGTTGCAAAGACGTCGATGAGTGGTTCTCCCCAATCGTGGCAAATTTAAGTGAAGATGGAGTCATTGAGTGTCCATTCGTGATTTGATACTGTGAGGCGACTGAGGTGGTCTGCTAAAATGTTGTCCTCTGTGGCAATGTGAACCGTGATTGGAAATACATGGTGGAGGTAGCACCATTCCCAAAGACGAACTGCCAGAAACAGGAGTGAAAGGGAGTGTGTACCGCCTTGCTTGTTCACATAGTACATAGCTGTTGTGTTGTCCATTGCAAGTTGGACAGCTCGACCTGAGATCAAAGGTTGAAAGGCTCTGAAGCCTTTGATAATTGCTAAGAGTTCTTGCTGGTTGATGTGTAATGATTGTTCTTTCTTTGACCACAGGGCATGGATTCTATGGTCTTGGCAGTGTGCTCCCCATCCTAGAGGACTGGCGTCGGTAGTAACCTGGATAGTGAGCTGGAGAGGTGTGAAAGGTCAGCCGATGAGGAGGTTCAGGACAAAGGTCCACCAGGTAAGTTGCTGGGCAAGTTCTGGGGTTACCCTGAGACATTTTGACAGATGGTCTATGAGTGGGTTGAAAAGAGAAAGGTACCATGATTGAAGAGATCGCATTTTGAGTCTGGAGTGTTGAATCACAGAAGTAGTGAAGGCCATGAGACCTAGTAGATGTTGAGCCTGGTGTGCAGAAACCAAAGCGTGGGGTTGGAAGTGTCGAACTGCTAATTTTAACTTTTTTAGTCGGTCTGGAAGAAGGAAGGCTCGGGCTTTGGTGGAATCGAGGTAGGCACCGATGTATTTGGCTGTTTGTGAAGGCTTGAGATGAGACTTGGAGAAGTTGACTTTGAGACCGAGGCACTGTAAGGTATCGAGAGTGATATAAGTAGCGTCGATAGCAGCTTGGTAAGAGTGGGAGACGATGAGCCAGTCGTCGATGTAAGGGAATATGGTAATTCCGTGTAGACGAAGATATGCTGCAACTGGTGCTAGGCATTTCGTAAAAGTTCTCGGTGCCGTGGATAAACCGAATGGGAGTGAACAGAATTGGTAGGCGACGCCGTTGAAATGGAAATGAAGGTATTTGTGATGTTTCGGATGAATGGAAATGTGAAAGTAGGCATCCTTGAGGTCGATGAGAACAAACCAGTCTCCCTGTGAAAGGAGGGGAATAACAGTGTCCAATGTGATAATTCGAAATCGTTTGGGTTGGATGAATTTATTTAGGTGTCTAAGATCAAGAATAGGACGGAGTCCTCCGTCTTTCTTGGGTACTGTAAAATAACGTGAGTAGAAACCATTATGAAGGTCCTCCGTTGGGACAGGAATGATAGCATGTTTGCGTAGAAGAAGGGAAACTTCTTCTTCCAGGGCTGAAAAGTAGGAGGTATATTTAATTTGACCAAGAGGGAGTATATGGTGGAATTCTATATAATAGCCATGTTCGGCTATAGATAGGACCCAACGGTCATTAGTGATACGAGTCCAAAATTGGAGAAAAGGGTATAGACAAGTTTGGGTAAATGTTGGATGTGTAAAGGCCAAATTTAGAAAATCATGGGTATTGCTTACCCCTCTTTTGATTGCGCCGAAAGGGTAGAGCGGTGGAAATAGTCTGATTCGGAAATGGTCATTCAGTCATCAGAGGTTTGTAAGGCTTGTATTGTTGCTGATATGGTTGATAAGGCTGTTGGACAAATTGTTGTCTGCGCCACTGAGGTCTTTGGAATCGATAAGGTTGTTGAGTTGAATAAGAGCGAGCAGTTTTGCTGATTTTATGCAAATTATCCATGACCTCATCTGTCTTTTGGTTGAAAAGGCCAGCACCATCGAATGGTAAATCTTCGATTCGAGATCTGGTATCATCAGAGATACCTGCAGATCTGATCCAAGCATGGCGTCGAAGTGCAATTGATGTGGCCATGGCTTTGGAAGCAGCATCAGCAGTGTGTCGAGATGCGATTCTTTGTTGTTTAGCAAGCGTAGAAGCTTCGGTATGGATGTTAAGAGCTTCCGTTTTAGATGCTTCCGGGACCGTCTGAAGAATAGGGAGAACCTTATTCCATAATTGACGATGGTATGCGCCCATCACCGCTTGATAATTTGCTACTCTCATCAGGAAAGAGGTGAGGGAGTAGAGTCGTCTCCCAAGAATGTCTAGTTTTCGACCTTCCCTGTTTGTTGGGGTGACTGATGATTTGTTCCGAGCCCTGGATTGGTTTGATTCCACAATAACAGAATTGGGAGTAGGGTGCTTTGTTAGGAAAGATGTGTCGGTACCGTGTGTTTTATAATGATTCTCCACTCTCCTTGAAATTTGTAGGGATGAAGGAGGCTTGTCCCAGGACTCCTTGACCAAATCTAGCATTGCAGGGATGAAGGCGAGGCTAAGCGGGGGTGTTTTATCCTGATTTATATCATCGAAGACCAAATCTTGCTTGGGTGGTGGTGGTTCTTCGACGTCGAGTTCCAGGGATTTGGCCATCCTCATAACGAGTTGGGAATAGGAGGTGAAATCCTCTGATGGAGAAGGAGGGTGGTTGTCAGCCACATCCAATCCAGGGGTAGGTATGTTAGATGGAGATTCTTGAGAGATACTGGAGTGAGAATCTTGATCTGTTGAAGATGAAGTGGAGGGAGAGGCAGGTTGGTGAGGTCTGACTGGCTGCGATCTGCCGGGATCAGAGGGAGGAGGTGGTGGCCCCTTGTAAGTAGTGGTGGCTTGAACTGAGGGTCGATGATGTTGCGATACCAATGGTGGTATGGGCTCATGTCGAGATCGTTTCGATGTTGAATGTTCTGGTCGTTTCGATGTCGAATGTTCTGGTAAGGTGTCATGACGTTTACGAGATGGTTTTGAGGAAGCGATTTGTTCAGAAGGCGGAGCGTGTGAAGAAGGTTTATGATGTCCGTGTCGAGGTAGAGACGGGGATGCCAAAGGAGAATGTCGTGCCTGGTATGGTATTGTGTAGCGCACCCTCTTACGCTTGTCGTAGGGGACCTGTTCTGGTATGTCCTCTTGGATATATGCGTCATAGGATGGGTAATATGGAACGCCGTAGTTGCCTCGTTTGTGATACCGAGGTTGGTAGTGGTATCGAGGGAGTTCGTAATGGTAACGAGGTGGCTCCTGATAATAGATGACTTCTCCATATGGAGGATCATAAGGTGGAGAGAGGTGTCTCCGCTTAGATGTGTGTTTTCTGGGAGATTGTCGGGGAGAATCAGAATCAGAAAGTAGTATCGGTATCTCCCGTCCTGATGATAGAGGACTAGAATGGGCAGAGGCCTGGCTGGAGTGATCATCAGCCGTAGAAAGGCCAATAGTGGGAGCAGGGCTACTCGCTGATACGGAAGCCTGCACAGGAGGTATAGAGTGATCATCTCTCGGTAAAGGAGAATCATGAGTGTCCCTGGATGATTCTTCCAAGATTGGAGAAGGAAGTGATGGAGGAGGTTGCTCCACGCGGAGGGTCTTGGAGAGTTTTTTAGATTTTTGGGGTTTGCTCTTTTCCTTTTTTCTTTTAGGAGAGCTTTTAGCCTGGGAAGCAGAGGCTTTCGACATTGATACCGACTTTGGTCTCGATGTCGATTTGGATTCCTCCTTTTGCCCTGGTGATGGCAGCATCGGGCTCGACATTGACTTGGATGGCTCGGAGCGTGGAACCGGTGATGATGTAGGTTCCATCGATGTGGATGGAGGGTGAAGAGATTTCTCCCAGAGATGAGATCTAAGTCTCTGAAGCCGAAGTTTCAAGGCTGGTTTAGTGAGCCTCTTGCATGCAGAGCAAGATTGTGTCTGGTGCTCTTCACCCAAACAGAAAAGACAGCGATCGTGTCCGTCCGATTGCAGGATCTTATTAGTGCAGAGCACACACCGCTTGAATGTTGCTGTAGAGGCCATAAAAGGCGGGAAGGGAAGGGGAAAGGCAGGGGGGGATAGGTTGGGGAGTGAAGGAGCGAACAAAAAGGGATAAAACTCAACGGGTAAAAGAAAAATAACTCACGGGAGAACGTCGATTGAAAACGGAAAGGTAGATGAGAAAAAAGGGTGCGGTACAGAGTACCAATTTGAAAGAAGTTGCTCTAGCGATCCGATATAGGTCTAACCTACGCAGTGGCTAAAAGGAACTGAGAGGACCTTGGGCGGGCGGAGCATGCGCTCCACGGGGGAACGTCCTACTAATCACGTGTTTTTAAGCTCTAGAAACTTCCGAGACGTCCTGCACAGGCGCAGAACAACCCATTTGTGTGCATTCACAGAGGCCACGAAGAAGAAGAAATGTTCTGCAGGTACAAAGTCCTTCTTAGTGTTCTTGAGGTTCACTCACCTCCCTAGCACAGTATGTCAATATTTTAAGGGGGGAAATCCCAGATCATGTGTGTTTGCTTGTGCATATGTAGATGTGGATTAGCTTTTAAGAGAACCAGCTCAAATCTGCTAGCAAGTAAGAGCCTTTTCTTTTAGGACATCATTTTCATAATTAAGCAATTCAGACTATCTGCTAGAAAGTGCCCGGAAAATTAGGCTTCGGTGTAGTCTTTACTGTAGAAATTTGTTGTTACATTTTTCACAACTGCAGCAAACTCTGTTAAAAATACAACATCAGCTTTGAAACCATGTCCTTGTTGTCAGATAATAGTAGTTTAAAGTTTTATGCTGAATGGGTAGAATCTTTCAGTGATGAGGCCCTGTACAAGTGCAATTTTGTTAAGTCATTTATAAACAGTGTTATTGCACAGACCAGCTAACATAAAGAGCTCATTTTCCTGTTTTGAGGTACATTGTTTGCATGACACAATAGAATATTATATGATTCACAAGATACTTCAAGCAGTATACGGGAAAAGGAAACATCTGTGGCTGAGCTCTGTACTCTTTTTACATATATAAGACAATAGCTTTTGTTGAATGTGTGATGGAGACCAAGAATAAAACCAGACAGCTAGCTGATGTGTTGAGTTATCTATTCTACTCACACAGGAGCCTATGAAGATGCCTTACAACTAACTCAAAATACTAATGTACTTAGCACAGTACTGTCTAACACTGAGATGAGAAACCTGTGATCCTCCAGGTGTTGTTTGACTCTAATGCCCCTTAGAGCTAGCCAAGATGGGCACAGATCAGGAGGGATGGGAGGTGGGGTTGAACAACCTCTGGGGTTCCCTGGCTCCCCTCTATTGATCTACACTGACTGGCAGCAGTTCTCCACAGGTTCAGGCAGGGCATTTTCCAGTCTAATCTTATTCACAAGTTCTGTAAATTTTAGGTTATGCATACTGGTTGGACTGATCAGTCTTACTTCTGTATTTTCTCACAACAATTTAAATATATATTTTTAATTAAAGTTGAAGGAAAGAGGAATACCACTTTAAGTTTTCAACCCTACACCCTCATGTGCCTGCCTACCTGTTGAAAAAATAAATAGTATGTGAAGCCACGGTAATGAATGAGACTGGAGTCATGGAATGGGCAATAGCTAACCTCCTATCATGCTACAGTCATAGTCCAGTACCTCCCCATCTGCTCTTTATTTTACAAACAAAATGTACACAACAGCTATTCAAGAACTAAAGAGGAAATAATTTTATATTTATTGTCATAGTTAAACCAATCCTCAACATTAACTCAGTGTTGGATTTTCTTGCAGCTTGATTTGCATCCTATTTTATGCTTCTGTTTGGATTAGGTGATCACACAGATACTGTGGATTGTTTTGGCCCTCAATCTGATGCAGTGTGATCTGCCGCATAGCCCCTCTTTCTTTGATCCTGCCCTCTGCTGATCCTCGGATCTCCTTTTATTTGATTGATTCATTGATTGGCTGATTGATTGTATATTAGTATATGCACTACTCTTGGCGTTTTTATGGTTCACTGTAAAGCCAGTGGGCTGTTTAAACTGTTGCATAGTGTTAGGGAAAAAGGAAAGTTTGACAAAGTTCTCCATAACATACAAACACATACCACAGAAACACAGTAGTGTGGTTTAGTTTGATGTAGTCGTTTCTATTTCATATCAGTTTTTATCATTTTTGTTGTCTGTGCAGAGGTGATCTAGCACTAAACTTTATAGTATGTTTGTTTTTAAATTGAAATACGTCAGGTTGACTAACAAGAAATATCATAAAGTTGGGTGTTCCCACTGTCCAAAACATCACATCCAGCTTAATACATCACCAGAATACCACCCACACAATCATGCCCCCCAACTCCTTTTGGAGAACAAAACAACAAATCTCATGGGGAAAACACCATCCAAATCACTCTGGCTTGAAAAAATAGACTCCCGAAGCAGGTGGAAAAACTATGCTTCAGAAGGAAAAACAGCCAGGCTGATTTTAATTAGCCTTTGCATCATATGATCAGTTTTTTAAAAATAGAATGTATCTATTTTACTTCCACAGCAAATCCCATACTATTTGCCTGTGCAATCACAGGCTGGGTGTATTGAAAATACACCAGTAGACTAAAGTTGAATTTTGTTTCACAGCCAAAGAAGAAACCTCTTTTATGAAGAGGTCACTAGGAATTTCCACTATACAACGAAGAATCCTTGGCAGGAATAACAAAATAATATAAAGATCTTAGCTTTGCCAGGTCTTTAATAGAAAGAGATGAAGAATGAGGGTTGATCTTAAAGGCTGGATTGTATGTAGAAGCATCCAGAAATGCTTGTGCAAAAGGATGTGGATAAAAAGGAGTTTGGTTTACACGTTCTGTAATGATGTGAAATTAAAAAATCATGTGACCATACTGAGGAGAGAAACAGGGTGAGAGTAATTCACTAATTTACGAGCTATGCTAGATGAATTAGGAATTTGGGCTCCGTCTCAATGAATATCTCCATAAAATTTGAAAGTCTACATCATTAAACTAAGAAAACATGATATTTAAGAAAGGAGGGCATGAAATCTATTCCATGCTTCCTGTTCTTAGAATCCAGCAAAATCCCAGCTGTCCTGTTTCTCAAGCAAAGCATCTAGATCTGCAGTGTGCTATATTTTCTGCTCTGGGATACAATGATTCAGCATTCATGCTACCAAGTGCTTGGCCAAATGGGGCTCCTCTGACTCTTAACAGCTGCATAAAACAGAGATATCTGGTGGTGCCAGAGGTCCTTGATCATAACTGGTAGCTTTGGACTTGTTCACAAAGTGGACTCAGAAATCTGGGACACTCTATGGACAGCCTATCTTTGGTCCTCCTCGGAGAGACGTAAGGGGTATCCAAACCATTCCTGCTTCCTTTTAAAAAAATGTACTTACTGATTATCTCATCTTTCTCCCAAGAGTAACTCAAGGCAGCTATAAAATTAACAAGTAATAAAACAATTTAAAATACTATAAATTTATTAGAAGAAATTTATTAATATTGATCATTAAAAAGTAATAGCTAAAATCCTTTTAAAACAACTTTAAAGCACATTTAAAAGATTAAAAATATTATTTCCCCATCAAAATGTCTTCCAAGCATCTATCTACAGTACCTATTGAAAACCCTATCTTGTCTATGCACCAAATGTATTTATTTGTTTGTTTGTTCGTTTGTCCGTTCATTCAATTTGTATCCCGCTCCCATTAGTGTCATAGCACTACTCTGGGCGGGTTAAAAGGTAAAGGTAAAGGTTCCCCTTGACAATTTGTCCAGTCGTGTCCGACTCTAGGCGGCGGTGCACATCTCCGTTTCCAACCCATAGAGCTAGCGTTTGTCCGCAGACAATCCTCCGTGGTCACGTGGCCAGCGTGACTAGACACGGAACGCCGTTTACCTTCCCACCGAGGTGGTACCTATTTATCTACTCGCATTTTTGCATTTTGCATGCTTTCGAACCGCTAGGTTGGCGGGAGCTGGGACAAGCGACGGGGCTCCGTCGCATGGATTCGATCTTACGACTGCAGGTCTTCTGACCTTGCAGCACAGAGGCTTCAGCGGTTTAACCCGCAGCGCCACCACATCCCTCGCAGCGCCACCACGTCCCTACTCTGGGCGGGTTACAACTCGTAAAATAGAAAACAAAAACAAAAATAGAGATATTAAAACAAAGGGCAATAACCCTAAAAAACCAGATGGCACTGACTAATCCTAGAGTGACTGGAGAAGAAGAGAGGAGGGAAGAAGAGAAGGGGAAAGAAAAAAAGGGGGGAAGGTGGTCAGCTGGGGTCGGTGTAGAAAGCCTCCCTGAAAAGCAATGTCTTTAATTGCTTCCTAAAAGTCCACAGGGAAGGGGCTAGGCGGAGCTCCTCCGGAAGCTGGTTCCATAAAAGCAAACTGTGCTGCTTATATACCACCCCATAGCACTTCAAGCACTCTCTGGGCGGTTTACAAGTTAATTATGCAGGCTACACATTGCCCCCCCCCCCCCCAGCAAGCTGGGTACTCATTTTACCAACCTCAGAAGGATAGAAGGCTGAGTTAACCTTGAGCCAGCTATCTGGGATTGAACCCCGGGTCCTGAGCACACTTTTGGCTGCAGTACAGCAGTTTAACCACTGCACCACTAGGTTCCTAAAGTTGGAATCACCGCAAAGAAGGCCTACCTCTTGTAGAGGATTTATGGGCCTCCCTCGAGGTGGCCAACTGGAGGACCCTCGACTGGGATAATCTTGTGGGTTGGGCAGATGACATTAAGGAGAGACGCTCCAACAAGTAACATGGGCCCAAACCATGGAGGGCTTTGTATGTAAGTGTCAAAACCTTGAACCTGATCCGGGACGCCACGGGCAACCAGAACTGGAGTGATGTGTTCAAATTTACTTGCACCAGTCACCAGTCTGGCTACCACATTCTGGTCCCGCTGAAGTCTCCGGATCAGGTTCAAGGCCAAATGTGTCTGTGGGTGTGAGAAGACTGAAAAAAAGTCTGCCCCAAAGATCTCAAAACTCCAGACAGCTCATACAGAGAGATACAGTCCCTCAGGTAACCCAGACATAAGTTGTTTAGGGCCCCTTAGGTCAAAACCAGCACTTTGAATTGTGCCTGAAAATGGGCCAATAAGCAGAGAAGCCATTGTAACAAGGAATTTCCATTCTCCCTGTAACCAGCTGGGTCAGGAGTCTAGCTGCCGTGTCTTGGACCTGCTGAAGTTTCCAAACACATTCCAAAGGCAGCCTAATGTAGAGTGCATCATGGTAATCCAAGTGGGATATAACTAAGACATGCATCACCATGGTCTAGTTAAGATTCTGGGTTCCATATTGCAATTATAAAACAGGCAAGTCTACTGAATTCTAATTTTTGTAACAGCACCCGTCTAAATGTAAATTAAAGCAACTGACTCATTCAGAAAAAGCATGGTTGTTGCAGCAGGATATGGCTTTAATTGTTTTTATGTCTGGTTTGATGTATATTTTCATCTAGGGATTTTGCAGGAGAGGAGTATCCCGTCCTCAGATAATTTTTCAAAGCTCAGAAAGCACCTGCAAAATGAAAGGTTCTCAAGGTGGCACAGCCATGTAAAATAGCATGCCATTCATTATTAACTGTAGCACAGGCATTAATTAGCAGATATCTCTGCTACTTGCAAATTCCACTTACTGGTCCATAACAATGGACTAATCTATTTAAAACATAGTTCTTGCTATATGTAATAGCACCAGAACAAAAATTATGCTTTCAGAGAAACTAAGAAAAAAAAAGAGAAATCTGTATGTGTTTACAAAGTAAAACACACACATACACACACAAAAGGACTAAGAAGATGAAAGGCAATCAATCAAGATGGAAAGAATACAATCTCAGCTAGGACAAGGAGTAATTTCTGAAGGAGAAGAGTTAAAGGATGAGTTATTTGACTTGTGAGTTGTAGGTCAATATTTATAATGGCCATGGGATGAAAAAAAAGGCACTTTCACAGCTCTGTCTTACCCTCTTATTACATCCATGATTAGAGAAGAGCACTGGCACAGGTGACTGGCCTGATTACCTCCTGCCTCCAGAATCCGCCGGTCCACTTACAGCACGATGCATGGCACACGTGCTGACATCATCATCATTGCGGCAGTAGCCCAGCTGCCATAACCCCATCTCCCTGCTCACCCAGCCACTCCAGCAAGGGGGCGGGAGAATGAGTCTCCCCACTCATCCGCAGAGTGGCTGTGTGAGCAGGGAAACAGGGTTGTGGCAGCCAGGCTACTGCCACAATCGGCGTGCTGACAATGATGCCGACCATACACACCGCGCTGTAACTGGACCAGCAGATTCTAGGGGTGGGAGGTAATCGGGCCGGCCACCTGTGCCAGTGGGCTTCATTTTCGTCTACGAATACAAAGCCCCCATCTCTATCCATGATAATAATAAATAATCATGTGCCATCAAGTCAATTCTGACTTATAACAACCCTTTTCATAATTTTACAGGTAGAAGATACAAGTGGTTTACCATTTCCTTCTTCTGACTACACAGACTGGCTCTACTCACAGGAGGCACAGTGGGGAATCACACTCCCAACCTGTGGCTCTGCAGCCAGATACCTAAACCACTGAGCTATCCAGCCAGCCTACCCATGATTACACAAACATGATATTCATGATAGCACAATCATTTTTAATTAAAATTAAAAGAAGGGAAATGTAAAACCAATCAAATGATAGGATAATGAGATTTGTACACTGCGTGGCATTAGGAAGTCAGATTCTTGGACATCTAAAATCTGATAGTCAAATATCAAAATTGCTATTGTGAAGTCAGTACTACACACAAAAGAAAACAATCACACACAAAAAAACCATCAGATTTTTGGCAATGTCCAAGGATGCTTCTCTCTATTATTGTATGTTGTATAGAGTACATCAAGGACAACAGAAGACCATCTGAAAAGAACTGACGGCCATTTACTATTGGCCTGTATATTTTTGCTGTTGCCACTTTAGTCCCAAAATGTGGTGTTAGCTATAATATAACTCTGGATTGACCCAGCTGATCCCTGTTTACAAAGCATGGACACAGTTTGTGACAAGATAGTGTCACTGCCCTTACTCATCACCTCTGGCACTTCACTCCTTCAGCTAGTAATAAGAGGTAACTGTGCTAGATTGGTTTGTTTGTTTTTTTCATTTGGAAGGGAGAGGAATCATTTTGTAAAATGCAAATATAAAACTGTGGTCTATGTGGCAATGAGTATAATTTCTACTACTTTTTTGCAGAAAGCGGAATATTTTGTAGAACAATGACCTCAATAAACATGTTGGCTAATCTCTCCCATCCACAATACAGGTCAAGCCTTTTAAATAAAAACAGGAACATTCTGTGTAACTTCTTTGAAATATAATCAAACAGAAACAAGTGTGTCAGCCTAAAAATGTTAATTGTTAAATTACAGATTCATATCATCCAGATAATTTAACTTTCTATTTGCCAACCTCAAATATAACTGTAGGGTCTTGGAAATTAACAAGAATTCTTTCATAAAAGCAGAATTCGACATAAGGCTACTAACTGAGTAAAATGGCTACCTCACCTTAATTCATAAGGGTGAATTCAAGCAATTCAAACAAGTTTTCTCAAAAGTAAATCCCATGGGAGTCAGTAGCACTTACTCCCTGAAAATCCAGTCTGCAGAACTAGAGCAAAATGCATTCAACAGCACCAAAGTTATGGAAGGATGAAACTGTATTTGCATACTTAGAGGCCTAGTGCCTTCTAGTGGGTGGGTTTTCTGCTAGAGGCATCTGCTTGGATTGGCCACTGTGAAAAGTAAGATGGTGGACGAGGCACTAATGGTTCCTAGCAGGAGCAAAAGAGGCATTTCACCCTTCATTTTGGGGTGAGTCACCTCCCCACATCTGAGGGGAGGCAAGAAGGAGTGTAAAAGTAGGGACAACCATTTAGCTATTTGTTTCTTTTCTTTCTTTATTGACTTTATCTGATGATCTCATATTGAAAATGAAAATAAATGCTATATAATCCAGTGCAGTGGAAGAATTAACATTAAGCATATATTTTTTTCCACTCTGTTTTGCATCTGACAAAGTGGGTTGTGTGTCAAAGAAAACTCATGTTGTAATAAATCTGCTTGTCTTAAACAAACCACACAACTCTGTTATTATGCTGCAACAGATTAACATGGCTATCCTGCGGAACCCCTTTTTTGGTTTTATTTTTGCTTTTGCTATTCTCTGGAGGAAACGACTCTAGTTTTTTCCTACTTTTTGCGGCCTTCCCCTTGAACTTAATCTTCAGGATTTGAACACTTAAAATAAAGTATGAACATTCCCACAAAGGTCATTTATTGAGGCTCTAGGAAACTATGCAGCCCAATAGCTAAATCAAGAGACTTAAGCTCAAGCAAGCTCTCAAGTCTTCGGATCCAAAGGAGCTCTACAGTTCTGGAGTTTGCTTCATAAAATGTGGAATAAACCCCACAAAGTCTCTTTATAAACTCCCTGTAAATTGCCATCCCAGCCTACAGATTAGCAATAAATTCACACGCAGGCCTGCCTACCATTACGTAAGAAAGCAGGTGGAGGGCAAGACTATTCCTAAACCTTAGCTTTGTTGAGCAAAATAATTTTGCCATATTCAGTAATACTGACTCAGAAATTGCAGTTTCTTGCTGCCAAGCTCAGTGAGTATCCCTAAATTGTGTCTAATGTCTCTGGATCCTTACTCAGTATTTGGTTCTTTTTTAAACCCTATTTGTGTCTGGTGTCCAGGACATGCATAAGAAGCACTTAAGCACATTTCATTTGCAGTTAATCAACAATAGATAATCTGAAAAGCACAAAATGTCAGCTCTAAACTAACACAGAATAATATTAAAAGGTTATTTTAATGCTGTGAACCAGGTCTACTGATCATGAATGGATCAGACCAAGACTCCTCCTAATCCAGCCCTTTGTCTTCAACAGTGGTCTGCAAGGTGTCAATAGGAAATTCTCCAAACACCATCACTTACTCTCTGTTCACAGCACCTGGTAATGGATACATACCCTCTGAAGGTGGAGCTTCCATTTACCTACCATGGCTAATAGCCAAATATTCTCATTGTGGCTACTGGCCATTACCCCAGTTCATAGCCATAATTTCTTAACGGGTAGCTGTGTTAGTCCACTGCAGTAAAACCAATAAATAATCATTAAAGATTAACATATATATTAGAGCAAGCACTTTCTGGATTATAGACCTGGTCATCCATAATGTGCCATATAACTCTTACACATCAGTGAATTCTGAAAGTAATATAAGTGTTGCATGAAAAATATAGGGGTTTTTGTATCCCCCCATTAGTGCCTCTAATGATCTATCTTTTCTGAATGCTGTTATAATTCCCCAACATAAAAGAATCTGTTATGCCTAATGTCTTTATAAAGTTAGATTACAATTATTAGTATAACCAATGGGTATGGAGCCAAAAGAAAAATACTCTTATCATGTGCTGGACTCAGGAATACTGTCACTTTGCTACCAGTGACATATAATGCAGCATGTCAGAAACTGCGTACAACTGCTACTCTGGAAAGAAACCACTCTCTTTCTCTCCAGTTATCTACTTTACTGACAAAGAAGTAGATTTTTGGTTTCAGCACCTGCTCATTAGTGAGCTACTATCGATTTTAGGAGTTCTGTTTCTCACATCGCCTGAAGATGACATATAAAATCAAACTTTTTACGCTCTATAATATTTTTACAGTTAACTGAGAGTGGAACACTTACTGGCTTTCGAGTTGGTGTGACTTGAACAGAATGGTAGAATTCCGGTTGTACTCTGCTGGCTTTTTTGATTTTTCTTTTTTTGACAGATGTTTCTTGTTCACTCAGCTGACGTGCTTCTACTAGTGGCTGCGTTTCTTCAAGGCGAGGGATTATACGTCTTCTAATATGGCGTGGACTTGGTCTAAAACCCTGTGAAAAGGAATGGAAAGGACTGATATAGTGTCTGGTAATTCTTGTATTTTGGGTGTAATAAAGATATTATATAAAGTTAGAACCAGTAGTCTTATGCGCTTCTAAATATTACTCAATGGTTAATATTTTTTTATTAAACTTGGTTCCCCCCCCCCCTTCTGCATTACTTTTTCTCTGAGAAATCAGGGTAAGTGCTGAGTAGGAATGTCTGACTAAAAAAACAAGATTGATTTCTCCTTGATGCGTGTAAATAATCCAACTGTTAATAAGGAAAAAAATGCATTGCTTGCAGTCTAAAAAAATTAGGTAAGAATGAGAGAAAGAGATGGGTCAAGACATCTATAGCCACTCACCTTATTGCATCAGTGAGGGCCCCTCAGCTTCGTGTGTCCACCCGTGCATTTTATTGTCCCAACATGTGAATTAGATTAGGCCCCAAAGCTGAATAATCTTGGGTCTAATCTTATTCACATGTTGGGACAATAAAATGCAGGGATGAAGACATATTACATATGTCATCCTGAGTTTCTTGAAAGGAAGATGGGTTTAAAAAACACAATACATAAACAAAAGCTACCCAGTGGAACAAAAGGTATTTGCCTTATGCTGGGGACAATTCTGAACAAACATCAGGGTTTCAATGGCACTTCGGTTATAGTTGGGCCCACAAGCAAAGTCTACATACTTAAGACTAAGAAAGTGCATGGATTTCAATTACTCATATGTGAAAATACAATCTTGCCGTGTTTCTGTTTTGTTTTTGAAATTATAGATTTATGGGCAATTCTGCTTCTTTTGTGGTCAAAACAGAAATCATAAAAAGTGGAGCTTCCTTCAGAAATCATGTTTCTTTATTTGTCCTTGGACAAGGTTTCTCAGCTCCTCAAGTTTCATACTGGCACTTGGGAGATAAGGACATGCTTCAGTTGCAAGGTGACAGCTTTGAAGCACTGGCCAAAATCCTTCTACAGCCACTGGCATCAGGCAACCAGTGTAAATAGCGTGCAAGTGAATTAAAGTAAACGAAGTTTGTAATGATGTTATGGGTAGTGGAAATGATGTTGTTCATATGAAAATGATGGTTGTCTTATATTTTGAAAATATTTTATAGTCCAATAGCACACAGTACCAGTGACTGTAATATTTTTAAGTTTACAAGAGTTTAGAATCCTAACCCATTATTACTATGATGTCTTATTCGTCTGGGGTCTTAGAAGTTCTAGGCCACTAGAGCTCTTAGCTCTGCCAAACATTATTCACAACAATCCTGTTTATCATAATAATGGAATTTAGCCAAATATAAGTCTGCAGATCTCTGAAGTCACAAAGGGGTGTAAAAGTAATGAGAAGTCATAATGAGGAAACATTCCTTGGAACACCAGACTTCTGTAATTGGCAAGTTCTAAAAAACAGATTAGGGGAAATCAAAAGAGTTTAAAGAGTTGTAAATATGTGTAGATGTACAGACATACACAAACAGACAGGCATTCGTCACAGATCCATGCTTTTTTGGGCACCAGACATCAAGAACAACAATCATCATGGAATTTTCTCCATAGACTGTGTAATTGGTATGGTTGGGCAGTATAGAAAATGTATTATTTTGTGCATATATCTAATACTGTGCTTAGAGGCTAAGAAAGTTATTTTTTTAATATATTTTTACTTTTAACATCTTTGATAATTTTAGCATGCTTTAAGGCTAAACATTTATTAAAGTGATAATGCTTTTACTTTTAATATTTTTAGAGATGTATTCTCTGTCCTTTGTTTTTAAATATGCTTCTTTTAGGCTATGAGTTCCTTTATTTGTACAAGATTTGATTTCAGCCTACAAATTAAGTTGTGTTTGAATGTCTGCAGCTTCTCATAGTTGTAAGACTGTTTGGATGGAAATCACACCTCTAACTTTTCACAAGTTGCAAGGATGTATTTTTAAGTATATGTGCCTACAGGTTTTTTTTCATAGCTGTAAGACTTTTATATTTAACAACTCTGAAGTGATTTTGTGCATATGGAACATAGAAGCAATGTAGATAAATCAAGCTTATAGAATTAGACAAGCTGAAGTTGCCTGGAATTATTGCAACAATGAAAAGATTCAGATGAATATTGATATGATCATCTGTGATTGTTTAGTTTCATTCTGGGATTAACCCACAAGTGAGATAAATTACAGCTGTGACGAACAAAGGCTTCTGATTTTTTCCTGGAGGTCTAAGAAATTTCTGTAGGACTCTTGGGTAAGGTCAAGTACCTAACTTCTGAATCTAACATCTGTGGCAAGGCAGCCAGGAAATCTGACACCCAGTGGCAAAAGGCTGCAAGTTAAGAAGTTAGCATAGGCATTTGCTGATCTGCACCAAGTTTTGCAACTTGACATGCAACAGCAAATGTCCATACTAACTTCTCAACCTGCTATAATTTACCACCAAGGTTTACACCAATTCTGTTATGTTGGTATAAAAACAATAAAATTGTGCCCACTGTGTTCTTGGAGAAAAAATATTGTACAACGTTTTCATTTGGAACTTTTAGATATAAACATTATTTGTATTAGTAGTAGTAGTAGCAGTAGTATGTGATAATTGTTACTGAGCCGCTACAAAAGCAATTTTTTTTCTAATTCAAGAAAAAAAAATAGGAAGTCCATTAAAATAATGAATAGGCCATATAATCCAGACAAGTTTAAAAGGTCTTTTAAATCACCTTGTTTTGAAACAAAAATAATTGTTTCAAAGTCTAATTAAGTACTTTGAGGCTCATTGATTTCAGTAGTAGAGAGCTCTATAGGTACACAATCTTCCTACTGAAGTCAGTGAGGTAGTTAATAATGGCAGGAATGTGCTTTGGTAGAATTGTGATTCTCATGCTCATTTTGAAATTCAGTGGTCATGAAATAATTTTTGAAGACCAGAGAGTTATACCCATAAGAGCAGTGGCTGAACAAACATAGATTTTCCTTAGTACCCAAGTTAGGCGCTTTCCTTTTTTTTTGTATACACACAAGTTTATGGATCAGAGGCTTTTACTGTTCTATATGAAAGGGATGTGGATATAGAGAGAATATTGCCAATCGCAGCTGAGGGCTCATCTACCCTGGACCTTTTGGAGCTGGCTGGTTCAGTCTAAATTATCGTCACCTTAGAACTGCAGAGCTGGAAGGGACCCTATGGATCAAGTCCAGCCCCTGTCAAGGAGGCACAGTGGGAAATTTAATTCCCAACCTCTGGCTCTGCAGCCAGATACAAAACAGTGAGCTATCTAGCAGTTCAATAGGGTCACTTGGGATCAGGTGGAGGTGCAATATGCCATTTGGTGCGATCCTCACATCCAAATGGCATACAGATTTCAAGCAACCCTATTTAGTCTGGCTCCTTCCACTGTCAATTTCTGGTATTGTGAAGTGGCTTAATAAGCAACCCACTCCACAATACGTACTTGAAACTGACAGCAGAAGGAGCCTTGACAGGTTAAGCAGCAAGCAGCACGCTTCTTGGTCTGTTTCCAGCATTTGCAGACAATGGAAACAGACCAAAATAAAGCAAACTTACTTGTACCAAAAAAAGTAGATGCCCCTAACAGGGGCTCAGGAAGGTGTGGGTAGGGGCACTCTGGGGACAGATTGGTTTGCTCTAGTGATTACATTGTCTGATCATCGGGGGGGGGGGGGGAAGCAAACTAACCCATTCTCACGGTGAACCAAACAATGAGGCAAATGCCTATCTGACTGAGTCCTAAGCCACTTTTCTAGAGCTTAAAATAAAGAAATTATGGGTAAAATAAGAATTATAAATGCCGGTACCTAAGTAAAAAGATAGTAGCTAGATTGCATATGCTAAATAAAAAGGAACAAAATATGCAGCCCAACCATTCCAAGCAAAATAAAATAGTTTGAACATCCCTATTTATGTAACAAAACAATCTGTGAGCAGTAAAGCAGCTCCCAAAATGCTTACAGATAACATATCAGAATGAGATCTAAGGGTGCGAATGTATCTTGACAGGAATTTATACTTCCAAGTTTCTAGGTTAACAGGTAGCTACTTCCTTTAAAACAGCTGATATATGTTTGGTCTTTTAAAAATATTGGTAAAGTGCTACTTTTTAATCAGCATAGATTTGATTGAAATCAAATAAATTTAAATCACAATAAAAACTGATTTAAGTTTTTAAAATTCATTTTTAAATTTTTTTGAAATCACTGATTTTTCTCTACCCTGCAGTGATTTAGATTGGGATTTAAATCAAATGCACCCTGGTTTTAATACAATTTTGAAAATAATAGCCTTCCCTTGTTTTTCAGTGCAATATTATATGAAATGAGATCTTCGTGGCTTTAAGACTTCATCTGTTTCTAATGCTGGCACTTACACTTCATTCTAAGTCATAATCTTTACTTACGACTTTGCAACTGAAGAAGATTACAATGTGCTACAAGGAATAAGGTCTAGATTTCAGGTGAAAAATAAAGAGCAGGATAAAACAAGCCAGCAGAGATCACAGTATAATGCGCTGGTTTTCAGGCCACTAAGGCTGCTTTCCTATATACACTTACTTGGAAGTACATTCCATAGAATTAAGTAGGACTTACTTCTGAATAGACACTGTATTGAGTTGGATTTCATTTTAAATATCCATGCCCTAGCCCTCATTTATGAAGCAAGTTTTCTTCTCAAATAGAGATTTATGTCTTCATTTCCTTAAATTGTCACTATTCAACTGAAGACATTGGCCAAAATCCTATTCTAATTGCAATTTACTATGCTAAAGTAATTCACAAAGCAGGCCCATTTGAATGAGTAGAACTTGGAGAGGAGTTGACCCACCAAATCCCCATTGATTCAATGGCTCTACTCTAGTGCAATGTACTATGCTTAGATTAGGCATCCTTCAGTCTCAAGAGACTATGGTAACGTGCTCTGTATGGAGGACTTGGAACAGCGTCTAGTGTGGCTGAGAAGGCCAATTCGAGAGTGACAATCCCTTCCACACTGAAGACAAATACAATCTGTCCCCTGTCCAGCTCCCTGATTTGGCTGGTTTCGGGACTGCCTCTTTGCCTCGGCCTGCTGGACAAGTGTCTCTTCAAAATGGGAGAGGCCATGATGCACCGCCTGCCTCCAGGCTGAACGCTCAGATGTCAAAGTTTCATCTGTTGAGGTCCATTCCTAAGGCCTTCACATCCTGCTTGCAGATATCCTTGTATCGCAGTTGTGGTCTCCCTCTGGGGCGCTTTCCCTGTACAGTGGTGCCTCGCTAGACGATTGCCTCGCAGGATGAGGAAATCGCTAGACGATGCCTTTTTGCGAGCGCTACTGCGCTTCGCAAAACGATGTTTCCCTATGGGGAATTTCGCTAGACGATGAGGTTTCCCCATAGGAGTGCGCCGACTAGTGGTCAAAAGCTGTCAGTGCAGCTGTCAGTGCATTCCTATGGGGACCCTCACTCGCTAGACGAGGTTTCCCTATGGGAAATTTCGCAAGACGACTGCGTTTTCCCTTGGAACGCATTGAAGCGATTTCAATGCATTCCAATGGGAAAACGTGCTTCGCTAGACGATGTTTTCGCTAGACAGCGATCCTCGTGGAACGGATTAACATCGTCTAGCGAGGCACCACTGTACTAATTCTCCATACAGGAGATCTTTTGGAATCCGACCATCAGCCATTCTCACAACATGCCCAAGCCAACATAGACGTCGCCAACGTAGACGTGTACTATGCTAAGCAACATGATTTTGGCAATCTTAAAATAAATGCAACATGCCTGAAACTGTTCTTACACAGCCATTACAAAGCTCATCATTACAAAACTACAAAAATGGCCTATTGAGGCAGGATCAAAACATAAGGTCTTGTGAGCACTACTCACATGAACTACTCCTTGTCTAAGTCTCTGGAAGAGGGACAACAGCAGCTATTAGAACTACTATGCCAACACTCCTACTAAGCAATTAAGCATTTGGACTCAGGAGATCTGGGTTTAAATCCCCATTCAGACATGGAAACTGACCAGGAAGGGAGAGGACTGATGAAACCACTTGTTGCGATCACCCTGCTTTGGCTCATGTACTAGGTTATTTGCATGTACCAATGAAAGCTGTTGGGAGGCGGAGCCAGAGAAACCAGAAGGGAGGGGTGAGTCAGAGTTTGAGGAGTTCAGTCAGTGAGAGTCAGAGATGAGAGTCTGAAGTAAAAGTCTCTAACAACTATCTGTGATAGTTAGAGAGGGTGGCAGAGTTAGGAGTTAAGAGTGTGGAACTTATAAACAGCTAAGAGAGTTAAGTGTGAAACAAGTTATTACTAATCTAATGAATACATTAAAGTCTGTGAAGAACCTGTTTAAGCTAACTGTAATCAATAAACCTGTGTTGTTCAACTTTATACTCAGCTTGGACCTCAATCTTTCTAATTAAAGGGTGTTGACAGAGGTCAACTGGTGGCGGCAGAAAGGAGAGAATGTGCCGTGGGCCTCAGGCTAGTGAAACAACCTGGGGACACGTGAGGGGCACATCACACCACTCCTTAAATATTTCACTTTCCTTGAAAGCCCCATTACAATATATTACATTATATGTCAGTTCCAACTTGATAGCACATAACATACAGTATAAATGTGAAGAGAGAGTAAACCTGCATTGTATGGGACACAGGGCTTCTAAACACAAAGTTGCCTGAAAATCCTATTGAATACTGTGGGCCTCCTTCCATGTAAATTTGGCAAGAGTTCTTATGAACAAAATTCATACTCCGTATCTTAGGTGGCTGTACTCTGTGGGATACAGCCTTGGAGAGCTAACAGAGCTTGGCTTCCTCAATTGTAGCAGCCACAAAAAGTAAAACAGAAGGAACTCATAAAAGAATTATCTGTTAGAATTAATGCAAGAAAACAGCTGTGTAATCTCTTCATAGAGACTAAATCTAAGGTTTGGCAATATTGGATCACTGAAAACTTACAAATAAGATAAGCTTCTGAGTTCTCCGTTCTTGCAATGAATGGATCTCACTGTTTTTTTATGTTTGGGCTTCCTTGTTTGTTTGTAGTATTTGCTACTGGAAATACCACTGTCAGCTACCTGGAAAGAATTCTACTATCATTTATTTATTTATTTATTAAATTTATACCCCGCCCATCTAGACACATGTCTACTCTGGGCGGCTAACAATAAAAATGGAATAAAAACAGTATAATAAAATAAAAGGCAACAATAGTAATATAGTTCAAGATGGGGGGAAAATAAAAATAATCAAGTGATGACAGGAGGGAAAGCCTGCCTAAACAGCCAGGTCTTAAGTTGGCTCTTAAAAACACCCAGCGAGGGAGCCAGACAGATCTCTGAGGGGAGACTGTTCCAAAGGCAAGGGGCCACTGCCGAGAAGGCCCGGTTTCTTGTTCTTGCTCTCCGGGCCTCCCTCGGCGTTAGGCCCCTCAACCGCCCTTCCTGGCTAGAATGAGTGATTCGGGTAGATCTAGGTGGGAGGAGGCGTTCCGCTAGATATCAAGATCCTAAACCGTTTAGGGCTTTATATGTCATCATTAACACTTTGAAATCAATGCGGAAACGAACAGGCAGCCAATGCAAGGCAGCCAGAGTGGGGGAAATATGCTGATATCATAAGACGCTTTAGCAGGAAACTGGACTTCAGTGAGGATTCCACCTCCTCCAGTCTACTGGGCATGACTATACTTTGGCTCTAATAGACTTTCAATGGATACTTCAGTTTTGCTGATGTAAAGAATGGAACCCTGGTTCATGTTTTTCTGCTGCAAGCCTAGGAGAAGGCTTGTGTTGTATCACCAAAGGCAATTAGCAGATCAGTGGGCGGTGGGGGTAGAGGAAGAGAGCTTTTTGTTTGCAAAGTGGGAGGAACTGCAATTGGTATCTTTATGATCTCTGTCCCATGTGAAATCTAAACTCTGTTTTTCTTTGTTTACAGCCTGGCTTCATGAGCCAAGGACATTACATTTGGCCCTGTTTTTGAATTATTTGCCTTAACCTTGAGTTTTGTATCATCTTTGCCTCACAAAGAATTTCAGAGAACTTGAAAGCCTATCTTGTTTGTAACTTTAGTGATCCAATAAAGAAAGTGATTGCCTAACCTCTGACTTTCAGTTAGAATAAGGATTTAAAACTACACAGCCTCTAAGTTTGCACAGTAGCTGCTGTTCTCTGCCCTAGGTGCTGATCCAAGCAGTATGCTTCAATGAGTGCTAACTGGTGCAGAGAGTGGCACACCTGGCATCCACCATGTAAACATTTATGATACTTGTATGTTATCATGTCAGTCATCCCCAAATCATTAATGTAGCTGGAAAGGGTGGATGCCTAGAAGTACCCTTAAGCTGCAATTCAAATTAACTTTCAAAGGGTAGCCACATTACTTATTCAACATGTATAACCCAAACCACCAAAAAAAAAAAAGTCTTGTGCCATCTTTAGCACCAACTGATTTATTTCAGTGTGTGATTCAAATTAAGTTATACATGCACATACCCAAGGGAACTACAGGCACAGTGAGAACTTTCTTTTATGTTTTGGATATTCCGCTACCAAAGAGGAAACTTCCTTTTTCAAATGGAACAGTAATTTGTCTCTTTGACATTGGAAAAACCTTCAAAAGGAAGCTCTGACTGCTTGTAGATGATTTTTCTCTTGCACAACACAAACTACATGAGATCACACATTAAGAGGTGTACAACATGTGATTCATCTGAATGAAACGCTGAATCTGAAGTCATAAAAGTAAGCTTCAAGGCAATATTTTCCTGGAAGCAAATTCTAAAAATGCTGTGTTTCCCATTTTGATACAAATAATTTAACTGTAAAGTCAATTGGAAAAATTGGCCAATAATTAGTGTGTTTTAAAGTAAATAAATAAAATACAGAACATTTGACAGACTTAAGAATCAAAGAACATTGCTTTACACCAAAGAGAAATGTCTTTCAGTGGTAGTTTGCAATGTGGCATGAAAGGGAAAAAGAATTTCTTAATATAAAAATTCCCATTGGCCCTGTGAAAGCCTTTTGCATGAGCCTATGGCATTGACCCTATGCACAGTTACCAAGGAATACTTCTGACTATACATAGTGTACACAGAACTGCACTACATTTAACTTTTTCTTTCCTAGTTTAAGATTGCAATTCAACTCATTCATCTGACAGATAAGCTCCACTGAATACCATGTGAATTTCTTTTACGTAAACATGTCTAGAATTGTATTTCCTGAATATAAAATCAACTTTATGATTTTAAAGTAGTAGTAGTAGTAGCAGCAGCAGCAGAAAACTGGCTGGATAGCTCAGTGGTTTAGGTATCTGGCTGGAGAGTCAGAGGTTGGGAGTTTGATTCCCCACTGTGCCTCATAGGAGGCACAGTGTGGCCTTGGGCGAGCTGCACAGTCCCAGAGCACCTCAGAAGGGAATGGTAAACCACTTCTGGATATTCTCCACTTGGAAAACCCTGAAAAGGTTCGCCATAAGTCAGAATTGACTTGATAGCACATGATTAGTAGTAGTAATAGAAGGAATTGCAAACAAGGACAAAAGTAATGTTAGCCTAAAAGCAAATTTCTCAGATTTCCATTGGTGGTGGAGCAGAATGTCTCATCAACTATTTATATGAAAATATTACATTTTGTTCCTGACTCAGCTCAGAAAAACATTATAATTCAATCCTTGACTATTTGAGCATCAGAGTCTGATAATGCCAGGTGCCAATATAATTCTATTATCACTGTAAAGGCAGTATATTTTTCAGCACAACCAAAAAGACAGAGAGATGGAGCAGAGAAAGAAATACTGTACTGTGAAAATTGCTATCCATCCAATTAGGTTATAATCTGGTATTTTATGGTCAGTTGCCAGTACTGTACTGCCTCTGATTTTACAAAATGGAAATTAATTCAGCTGCCTGAAATAATCTGAGACTTGTTAAATTAAATTAATATCTGAAACATACACATGACGCTTGAGTTGTTAATATCAGCAAAGGATTGACTAACATAAAGGGCTACTAATTTTTCACTAGGCAGCACTGGTCAAGATGGGAGAAGTCATATTCCCCCTAAAATTATGATAGCATTATTTGGACTCAATATTCTGTTGTCAACCCCAAACTATCTTATTTTGTTACTGTTTTTTTAAAAAAGTGAAAGCTAAAAAGAGTTCAGAATCCCAACCCTGCTGTTTACTTATACTGTCTGCTAAATCATATTCTTCTACTGTAGAAGATGCATTTGTTTATGTATATGTGTGCTTTAAATCATGTACATTTTATGCTGTAAAGACTGAGATTCATCTGCAGCCAACTGGCTCCCTACCTGATTGCAGTCATTCTGCATTAGCAATATGAGTATTCAGACTATAAGAAGGAGCCTTATAATGAGTCAGATCCTGTTAGCCTTGGGCTTCCAGTTGCAATGGACAAGCAATTTCCAATGTCCAAAGCAAAAGCCTTTCCTGTTGTCTCAGATGCAGTCTGACTCAGAGATTCCAGAAGCTCTGTATTCTTTCCATACTACTGAGGGAGACCTATCTCATGAGGAATCATCCTCTGTCTTTTATCACCCCACCAAGCCTGATGTCATTTGTGTCTGCCTGTGTGTCAGTTCTCATCTTTAGCAGTGTAAACTGCACTTAGACATGGCCTAGTAACTCTGCAAAGGAAGTACTGTAGAAAGCCTACATGTACCAAAAGAAACTCTTTTACATTACTAGATGTAACGTCAATAGCTGTTAAAATAATATTTAGGAGGGCGATACACCCACAAAATAGTCTCATAATGATTATTGTTCGTAGTTTATACACCCATGTATATTTTAAAGTTTTATTCCATTAATTATCTCCTGATCTTCCTCCATAGCACTGGAGGCTGTATGCATGAGGACTGCAGAGGCCTTCATTCCCATTCAAATCAGAGGCAGACCTGCTTAACTTCGCCTCATAACCACATTTTAAACACAATCTCTGTCTCTATTGACAACCATGCCTCTTTATTTCAGTCACAAAAGTGAAATTTGACCCTTTTAGCCCCACAGAATACGCAGATGAGTTCAGATGGTGCTGTTTCTGGTCTGCACTTCTAAAGAAACTTTGGCTCCTTTTTAGCTGTGAGCCCAAATTCTTTTCTCGGGCGAGCCTAAAATCCCTAGGCTGCTCTCGCCTGCGATTTTTACACTTCTTAGGGAAGCATCTCCACCAACCTAATAATTCCTTATGACAGTCTAGAATCTCAGGGAACAGCACCATCTAAAATAAATAGCTTTAAGAAGTGTACCTGAAGCATATAGTCTTGGTCCTTGAAAAAACATAGACAACCTCAGGCACAACAGAGCAAAATACAAGCTTTCCAGGATGACTGGAAAAAGAGGAAGTTTAATAGTTGTTTGGGCTCACTCCAATTCTGATTTAGCTGCTCTATATTTTGTCTCTATTTAGTAGATGGTTGGGCGACAGACAAGAAGGTGGGAAATCTTTGGCCCTTCAGATGTTTTGGACTACAACTCCCACAAAACCTTACTATTGGCTAGGCTGAGTGAGGGTGATGGGGGTGGTATGCCAAAATACTTGGAGGACCAAGTATTCTCCACTCTTGCTGTGTTAAGTGTTTGCCCTTCTCCGTTTTTTTGGAAAACAATCTGTCACAAGAAGTAAGTGCTGAAGTGCACTAAATATTACTGAAGTGTGATGAGGGAAAGGGAAAAGTTTCACAGTTAACAAGGCCTAATTATGAGGGAACCTTGCCCTCTCCAGGGTAAACAACATTTGCATTAGAATTTCCTTTTGTTTCTTCTAAGGTCTCCTGTGAGGTTTGGGCAAGCACTCTCCCTCCTTTGAACCCTACCTAGCCTCAGCTGGAATGGTCAACGTTTTATTCTTTCCTTCACGCGTTAATGTACTTCCTTCTTTAATAAGAGACATGTTTCAAACTTCTCTCTTTGGCCTCCATGGTTCTTTTACAACAGTGTTCATAACAACTTCTTCAGGTTTAACCAAACTATCAACAGGCAACATCAGATCTCCTACCATTGGGGCAGAAGCGACATGAACACTCAGAAACTGGATCACTTGTGAAATATCCAACCCAGGCTGGGCTCCCAAACTCGGCGGCCCGGATCTCTGTGAACTCGGGCAGGCAACTGGCTCTTCCTACAACTGGTTCCAGGGGAATCTGAACACGGCCTAGTTTCTCTATAATTAGCTTCCCGAGCAAATCTTGTCCTTTCTTCTCTCTCTCTTCGGTCTCTCCCCAAGTAGGGAGGTTTTCTTACTGGCTTCTCATCCCACTCTCTTTTGGCTACTTCTGGGGGCACTTTGAAAGTAACCCATTCTCCAGACCATGAGTCTTCTTTTACTATCTCCACCCAGTCTTTCTCCTCGTCTCTTTTTACCTCAGTCACCCAACACTCCAATTAACTCCCCTTTCCCCTCTTCTATCTTTTTGTCCTCCCCTTTCCCCGCCAAAACAGCATCCTCTATTGGTTCGTTCTTTCCCGGCCTTTCTAATGTTTCAGGATTTAAATCAAAATTCCCAGTCATTCGGTCCATCAGTTCCTTCGGTTCAGCCAAAGTAATGTCCTCTAATCTCTTAGGAGTAGACGGCACACTTTATTTCTATACTGCTGTCTCACGATCTGTCACAAGAAATAAGTGCTAAAGTGCACTAAATATTACTGAAGTGTGATGAGGGAAAGGGAAACGTTTCACAGTTAACAAGGCCTTATTATGAGGGAACCTTGCTCTCTGTCCAGGATAAACAACATTTGCATTAGAATTTTCCTTTGTTTCTTCTAAGGTCTCCATAAAAGTTTCTTCCCTTAACCGAACAATAACAGTTATATCCATAAAAAATAAACATTTAAACATTCACAAAATGACATAGCCATACAGTGAGAGCCACATAGCTACTTAGGAGAATTAAACAGGTACAAACTAGGATGAATATGTGTGATAACCACATTTGTTGCTGTCAGCAAAATCACTGAAGCTTTGAGGGGGGAATTTCTATTGCTTCTCCTCTGTCCCAATGCGTTTTTGATCTGAGGAGTCGTTTAAAAATGTACCTGTGCTTAGCTCTGCTTTCACTTCTCCTACAGGGTTAGCCCGCTACTTGGGGCTGGGAAGGGCCAAGATCTCTTCATCCTTAGAAGGCAGAATATGCTCTTTACCCTCCTGGTATTCTGAGAGAGTGCTAACAGAGCTGTCACAGTCGGACCAGGTCTCCTCAGACCTGCCTTCCCGTGACAGAGACTAAAGCAGCTGAGCCTCCTCTTCAGAAAGGGACCAGAATTCCCCTGGAACAGGCTGGAGCTCCCGATTTCCTCTTCAGAAGAGGGGGCTCAGCTGCACAAGGCATGACATTAACTGTCTATTTAAGACCAAGCTACCCTCAGGTACTTTGCATTACCACGGGGATAACTTGCAACGCTTTTTGTTGTTGTTTAGTCGTTAAGTCGTGTCCACCTCTTCGTGACCCCATGGACCAGAGCACGCCAGGCCCTCCTGTCTTCCACTGCCTCCCGGAGTTGGGTCAAATTCATGTTGGTCGCTTCAGTGACACTGTCCAACCATCTCGTCCTCTGTCGTCCCCTTCTCCTCTTGCCTTCACACTTTCCCAACATCAGGGTCCTTTCCAGGGAGTCTTCTCTTCTCATGAGATGGCCAAAGTATTGGAGCCTCAGCTTCAGGATCTGTCCTGCCAGTGAGCACTCAGGGTTGATTTCTTTCAAAATGGATAGGTTTGTTCTCCTTGCAGTCCAGGGGACTCTCAAGAGTCTCCTCCAGCACCACAATTCAAAAGCATCAATTCTTCGGCGGTCAGCCTTCTTTATGGTCCAGCTCTCACTTCCATATATCGCTACAGGAAAAACCATAGCTTTGACTATGCGGACCTTTGTCGGCAAGGTGATGTCTCTGCTTTTTAAGATGCTGTCTAGGTTTCTCATCGCTTTCCTCCCAAGAAGCAGGCGTCTTTTAATTTCGTGGCTGCTGTCCCCATCTGCAGTGATCATGGAGCCCAAGAAAGTAAAATCTGTCACTGCCTCCATATCTTCCCCTTCTATTTGCCAGGAGGTGATGGGACCAGTGGCCATGATCTTAGTTTTTTTGATGTTGAGCTTCAGACCATTTTTTGCGCTCTCCTCTTTCACCCTCATTAAGAGGTTATTTAATTCCTCCGCACTTTCTGCCATCAGAGTGGTATCATCTGCATATCTGAGGTTACTGATATTTCTTCCAGCAATCTTAAGAAATCTCTCCCAGCTACTGTAGGGACTGCTGTTAGGCTGAGAGGAAACAGAGAAACCTGTGTGGGTGGCAGATGATGTCTTAGTCCCTCCTACTCATAAAGTCATGGGGTTTAGACCATGCAAGTTCTGGATCCACAGCAACTAGTGAATATCAATGAATGGGGCAAATGATAGCCAAATATGACATTTGATGGATAAATGGTGGATAAGGGGGATATTTGTAAAGGCATAGAGGGCAATTAGACTGTTCATTTATGGAAAATCAATAGCAATTTTCAGCTAACAGATCTCTGTACATTTGACATTTTCACTCAAACAGATCATTCCACCGGACACATATACACCCTTCCTTTTGTATTTGCTTTCTCAAATAAATAGAATTATTTTTAAAAATCCATTACAGCTTCTAAAGGAGCTTCCCACCTAGGTCAATTCCAAATGATTAATTTCACAACTGCTTTCGAGTTGAGCACTCAGCCTCTGCCAAAGCATTAAAGAAGCACAAGAGAGTCAGAAGGTTCACAGAAGGACATTGCCCAAGCCTCTATCTTTCCTAATGGTGCCTCCTCCTTTTAGAATTGTAATCTGTTATTATATATAGACTAACCAGTAATGCAGTTCAGATTACAATGAAGACCTAATGTAGCCTGACATCTTTAGAACTGATGTCAGCAGGATATAGTACTCTGGTGTTTCTAGGCTACCCAGTATAAAGACTAGAAGAAAATAGATTACTTTATCTAGTTTATAAAAAGTCAAAATGAATTCAGCGATATAACTTCAGTTCCTCTTCTTTGCTGGGCACTTTGCTAGAAAAAAACAAAAAACACCACCACCTAAACCATTACCAGAGAAATACATCACTGAAGAAAGAGGAATAGAACAATACAGCAAGAAGGAATCCAGTATACGGTACTTTCCTCTATGAAAACCAACTAGGAGTCTTATATTTGCACTGCAAAAGTAGAAAATCACATTTGAATCAGTGGAGTAATGCTTCCTGGACTGGGTTCAACAAAAAATAACCCCAATATCATAATCTTGATTCCTCCCCCCCCCCCACTGATTTATATAGGCAGCTCTCATTTCTATTTAGTGAATTTTTAAAAAATAGGCTCTTTAGCAATAGAGATACTTTGGCTACATAAATGTGAAGTCTAAGGTGAGTATTAGTATACGACCCTTAACAAAATAATGCAGTGTAGAATCCTCCTGTATGCTGTCATTTGAAAAAGACAGGACACCCTCTTTGTATTCTATGGTTTTGTGTATTAGGACATAATAAAAAAAATCATCTGGTCCTTAGCAGGTCTGAAAACTAGGTAAATACAACCTCAGATGAACAACAACACATGATATATTACATCACTTCATGATCTATTTTACAAAAAATAAAGCCAAAATGGAGAAGCCATGTGTGAAAAACTAAATACACCTTATGATTCAATAGCTTGTAGAACCACCTTTAGCAGCAATAACTTGAAGTAATCGTTTTCTGTATGACTTTATCAGTCTCCCACATCATTGTGGAGAAATTTTGGCCAACTCTTCTTTACAATGTTGCTTCAGTTCATTGAGCTTTGCGGGAATTTGTTTATACACAGCTCTCTTAAGGTCCCACCCCAGCATTTCAATTGCGTTGAGCTCTGGATTTGAACTGGGCCATTGCAACACCTTGATTCTTTTCTTTTTCAGCCATTCTGTTGTAGATTTGCTGGTGTGCTTGAGATAATTGGCCTGTTGCAGGACCCAATTTTGGCCAAGCTTTAGCTGTCAGACAGATGGTCTTACATCTGACTGTGGAATACTTTAGTATACAGAGGAGTTCATGGTCAACTCAATGACTGCAAGGTGCCCAGGTCCTCTGGCTGCAAAACAAACCCAAATCATCACCCCTCCGCCACCATGCTTGACAGTTGGCATGAGGTGTTTGTTCTGATAAGCTGTGTTTGGTTTTCGCTAAACGTGGTGCTGTGCATTATGGCCAAACATTTCCACTTTGGTCTCGCCTGTCCAAAGGACATTGTTCCAGAAGTCTTGTGGTTTGTCCAGATGGAACTTGGCAAACCTAATCCATACTGCCATGTTCTTTTTAGAGAGCAGAGCTTTCTCCTGGCATCCCTTCCAAACCAACCATACTTGTTCAGATTTTTTCTAATTGTACTGTCATGAACTTTAACATGTAACATGCTAACTGAAGCCTGTAGAGTCTGAGATGCAACTCTTGGTTTTTTTGTAATTTCTGAGCATTGCATGGTCTGACCTTGGGGTGAATTTGCTTGGATGTCCTCTTCAGGGAAGATTGGTAAGTGTGTTGAATGCTTTCCACTTGTGAATCATCTTCCTCACTATAGAATGATGGACTTTTAAGTTGTTTGGAAATGGCCTTATAACCCTTTCCCAGATTGATGGTCAACAACAATTGCTTCTCTATAATCATTGTTGATATGTTTCTTCCTTGGCATTGTATTAACACACACTTGAATGCTCCATACCAGCAAAGTGCTAAAGCTGTAGCTTTTATAAAGGTGGTCCTCAGACTGAAGAAGCTACTTGGATGAGTAGTGAAACGTTTCAACCTAACAAGATTGAAGTTGAGTTGCCATGACTCAACTTCCAGATAACTTCACCTGGATGACTGAGAATCTTCACAGATGTAACCCTTTCCAGGGTTTTCCAGGCGTAGAATACTTAGAGAGGTCTACCATTCCCTTCTTCTGGGGGTGCCCTGGGACTGCGAAGTTTGCCCAAAGCCACACAATCTGGTTCTTTTACTGTAGGACACAGTGGGAAATCAAACACCCAACCTCTGGCTCTGAAGTCAGGTACCTGAATCACTGAGCTATCCAGATAGCTCAAATACATAGAGTACTAAGGGTACATAAACATTACAATAAATGTGTAGTTTATATTCACCTAAATGTAATGACTTCTCCCACAGCATTCTCAAAATTGTAATTTAGTGAGGGTGTGATAAATTCTATGTTGATTCTGCAAGATCCATAGCTGGCTCATGTGACATAGGTCTATTGTTCTTCAGGTTCCCTAGAGATACTTGAGTGAAGTGTCCTAAGGGACTTTAAGAACTAATTCATGTATTTTCTGATGTATTTTGTTTTGATTTTGGCAAAAGAGCATGACTACATTATAGGATAATACAGGCATGAGTTCAACATATTAGCACCAGGGACAGAACTAGTAGTTATAGGGCAATACTGCATGTATACTGAAAACTAAGTTCCACTATGCTTGGTAAGACTTACTCCCATGTAAGTGTATATAGGGTTTCAGCCTTAAATTAAGTATGCCCACAGCAGAGTCCACAATACCTTCTAATGTATAAGGAGACCCCAGCTGAGTCACAGGTGCTGTGTGGCAGACCAACCAGCATGAAAACTGTCCCCTGATGGTTGGTTTAAAATACACTGCTATTGATAAAAAGGCTTCTATGATAGAAACGGTAGTGTTGGGTCTCTGCAGCCTGTTATATGTTAGCATGCAATTGTTATCCTTTTATACTGGGCAGTCAGATAAATTCAATTAGGAAGAAACTTTTTTGCTGAGGAATTACACTTGTTTCCTATACAAATTCACATTTGTTTCATTTGTTCCATGCAGTATTTTATGCTGAGGAAAATGTGATTATTGTTTTTCTCCAGTGAATTTATCTTCCTCCTTTTCAGGAAAAGTTACATGTCTTATCCCAGGAGCCTACTGAATTGTTACAGAAATGCTATTGTGTTCTGTCAAGCAATGTTATGATAATTCCTCTACATTTAATAGAGTTTGACACAGAGAGCACAAGAGGGCACAAGGCACGACCAACAAAAATTTTTGGGGGGGTAAGCTCTATACCACCTCACCCACAAGCCATCCCCCAACCCTACCCCACCTCCTCACTTGGCTGCTTGCTTAATAGGTTTAGATCGTTTCTTGATGACAATATCAAAGGTACAAGACTGGTCAGGTAGCCCTGTCAAAATCAGTATGGGCTGTAGTTACTGTGAACTATAATAGCTGCACAGGAAGGAAAGGTAGTATTAGCCATTCTCATTACCACATTATTGCATGGGCCTTGCAATAAATAATATCACAATATGAGATGAGATTTTGTGGGCTAATGTTATAATCAGTTTATTAGCACTTAGGGTTCCACAGGAGTCTGTTGTTTTTTGCTGCAACAGATCAATATGGCTATTTTGCTTGACATTGTTGAGATGGAAGAAGTTGCTTCCACATAAATAAGTACTTCTGTTAATCTATTAGCAGTAACCTAAACCTCTCTTCTATTGAATTCAGTAACTCTGATGATGTTCCTGATACACAAGTTAACTTGGTGTGTGTGTGTAGGGGGGCTGTTCTGAGGTGGTATAATCAATTGTGTCATTTCACACTATAGTGTCACACGTTTAATGTTTCCCAGTTTGGAAATACTCCCCACAGGGAGAAGACTAGCACAAGAGATAAGGGAGCTGGGCTAGAAAATTTATCCTAGATGTGCTTTTTAAAAAATGCTGAGAGTTTTTCATATGTTGGACTTTTACATCACTCTTTCTGAACCGCCTGGAGTAGACCTTCCACTTCACTACTTTTCATCACTACACGCCTCTGCCTTGCCTCATCCTGCTGCAAATATATAATCAGATGGTGTAACACAGATCCACAGAACATCTTACTATTCTGCACCTGGCTGTCCTTCCCAGCATCTGGCCAAGCAGGGATATAAGTGTCTTATTTTATAATACAGAGCAAAGGTTTGGCACTCCGCAATAATAGATACTGAGGTTAAGAGAACCCACTGGGAGAAATATTACTTCATGCTGCTCTTAGCCAGCCCAACTAGGCCAAAGCTTCAAGTGATATAATGCATCAACTGAACTGTGATTCACCATTATTTCCCCATTCATAATGCTTCATGATTTTAGTGGGAGAATGTCAGGGTCACAAGGTCTGATGGAGAAAGAAATAGAAGCCATTAAGTGCAGAAAGTTCTCATCTTTGTGTTATATAGCAGGTGAGTGGTTGACTGATGGAGTAAATGGGGAATCAAGAATTACTGCAGCATCTAAAAAAGAAAACTCTTGACCAATTTGTTCCATGACCTACATTAACTCTATTTTTAAAGGTTTCAGCGGGATTTGCTTATGACATTGCCCAGAATAAGTGTGCATGGCATCAGATTTTTTTTCTTCCCATCTTTTCAATAAGAGGAGTGCAATGCCTTCTGAAATCTGAAAGAAAATGTAATGACCACAGTATAAGAGTGTTCTGTTATCAAAACAAGCCAGCAACATTGCATCATTTAATTGTCGCACTGTCGTAAGTGTGAAAAATAGTGTGCTGTCCTGAATAGACTGTTGGATTAGGCTTCAGAAAACTAGAGTTTCCCAATCTTTTGGCCTAACCTACCTCACAGGATTGCTATCAACATGAAATGAGAGAAGGGAAGAGAATCATCCACACTACCCTGAGACCTTCGATGGAGGAAAGAAAAAGTGTAATATAATTCTGAACACGTATGCACGACTTTAGACTGTTTAGGTCACACCACATACATTATCTTGATAAGATATTATCTTTTTGTGTTAGAAATGAAGGGCTGAGGCTGAGATACAGTGGAATCCCCAGTGAGTTCAGCGAAAGGGTCAGGTTTTAAGCAGACAGATTCCAATGCACAGCTTAGAGAACAATCCTGACTAGCAAAGATGGCTGAGGGCCAGTAGAATAATATTAGGCAAACTAAATCAAAAGTAAGTGCAAAAGAGTTCATGAGCTTTGTTCTTAAGGGAACTAAATAAAAGGTAGCAGCCTTAACCACTCCCTGACACCAGTTTTCACACATTCATTTTCCTTCTGCCACTTGCTAAAATAAAGCCATTTAGAAAATAAAAAGACAGAGTGAGTCCAGATTCATGTCTGCTTGCCAGCCTTGTCCAGACTGTCACTGGGAAGATAACTGCTGCATTTATAATTAGGGAACAGAGACAGTGCTGGAAAGATAAAACACAGATGCTCAACAATCTGTCTGCTCTATCAGGTGCATAGAGGGCTTCTAAAGCAGGAAAGGTAATTGAGTTAGCTCTCCTGTCAAAACTCTGTGCTCCCCTCCAGTCTGCAGATCCTTAACACATTTTGTTTAGCATTTTATAGGTGACCCTTAAGTCATGGGTGCAGATCCCAGGAGCACACCAAATGGAGGTCTACCCTATCTCCTGTTACCAGGCAAGGCAGCCTATCTCTGTCCACAGCAGATATGGAAAGCCCTTATCATTAACCGTAAGTGTATAGAGCTACCAAAGAGTCAGAAAGATTAGTGAATTTTCCATCTTGCTTTGCTCAGTGACAAGGAATGGGGCTGAAAAATGAGACATGGCTCACAGACTGTTTCTTTGATGCTCTGACTAGTCCTCCTTTGATTCCATTTGTTTTTCAGAGAAGCTTGCTCAGGGTAAGTTCCTACTGATCCTGCTTTTACTCTGCATAGTAAAGAAGAATCACCACACCCACACAAACACCTACACCCACACCCCTATCTATAGCTCTATCTGTTGAAAATCTTTATCCATCTGCATCTGCATGTCTTGATAGTTATTTACTGTACATAATAGAATCACATGCACCGCATCAAGTAAATTTAGCATATAAGTGGCAGAAGTTATTCCTATTCTGAAAGTTATCCCATACTTTTGGTAGACTTCTATACAGTACAGCTGACCGAAGCATATAAAACTTTTCTAGTTGTTCTCTCTCCCTCTCTCTCTCTCTCTGGACCAAAAACGTTTATTTTCTCTTTGATTGCCTTTTCTCCCCTGACCTTGACTCTTAAAACATTCTGGATACAGTTCTAAACTCCTAGGGGCAGAAAGTGCATCCAACACAACTGATTCAAGCCACTTAAAAATGAGACATGGCTCCCTGGATAAGCAGCTGCTTGCATCTTCCTATGCTTCTTTCCCCTGGAATACGCTTCCCCCAAATAAAATACAGAAGTACAATTCAGCATAAAGGCTTTGCTGATTTTTTTCTTTTCACAGGAGTAGTACATACATGGGCATGCTTATCAACAACCCTGAAATTCTCCTAGTGAATTACAGCACAAGGCTTCCAAGGCTATTCATTATCCTTCTATAGAGGCAACAAGAATTGTATTTTAAGCTGTTTGTCCTGTTAAGCAGAAAGTGGGTTGACAGCAGTAATGGGTCACACACCGAGGATGGCTTTCACAATTTATATGTGTGCATCTATATATCCATGCGCATGCACACTCACATAGACACACACACAGTGCATCAGGAAGTAGCTAACCGAGTGAAAGTATACTGAGTTACTGCATCTGACAGTTTGAATTTTCTGTTATCAGAACTACAGACAGGATTTTTTTAATGTGTATTTCATTCACTGGGTGACCTATTTTTAGAATCAGACATGTATAAGCATCTCATCTACATGACAGAATGAATACACAGATGTCACCTCCTGCCATCACAGCAACTATTCAACGGGGCAAACAGCCTATGTAAAGTCTATGAAATGTAAATTCAACTAAACAGCATTTCTCCAACCTAGAAGTAATAAGTGCTGTCATCGCCCCATGACTAGAATAATAAGCAACCAAACGCTGGTTCCTTTACTCAGGGAACAACATGATGTCACTATCAGGCCCACTAAATCCCAAATATTCCTGAGGTGGGAGGTCTGTTGCCAAAAGAAGCACTCACAATACAATCTATTGAAAGGTAACTTGATAAGTCAATTAATCTCTATTAGCCCAGAAAGAGAGAGAGAGAGAGGGAGAGATTGTACCAGGCCCTACTATTAAGGCAAAATGGAACAGCAAGGCAGTGGATATTAAGGATGTATTCAGGCACCAGTGGCAGCCTTCCTGCCCATTCCCCTCTGTCAGAGGACAAACAGATATAGCTTTACTCTGTTACTCTGCACTCCCTGAGCTAACTCTGGTGCTGGCTCCACTACACATGTACTAAACTGTGCTCCCTTCAGTTTCCAACTCAGCTGCATTGACTAACCAGGTCTGAAGGAGATTTCAACTCATGCTTGCTTGAATGCACACAGAATGCTCTATGCAATCTGAGACTCTCAGGAGAAGACTGTTACAGGAGGCTGGATCTAGCATGCACAGGGAAGCAGGGATTAGACGGTGTCCATCTCTCTAAGCACTCTGAGCCCTTACACTTTACAGCAGATGCCTGCACTGTGCTGCTATGTCCACGTGCCACCATCCCACCTCCTCCAGCTCTCATGCCCCCCAAAACATGAACATGTAGCTTCCCCACCACTGCCAAACACACTAGATTTTTCCTCCCCGCCTCTGCAGCTCAGTTGCACTTCCTGCAGCCAGCCAAGCAGTTGAGCAGCAGTCTTTGGACGGAGGATTTGAGTGTTTGACCAACCATGGCCTTGGTGGAGCCCATGCAGCCCTTGGGCCATACAGTAACCACCAAAATTAATTGTTCAGCAGAGGGGTCCTACATAATAGGAAGAGGATTCTACAGGATGAGATCAGGATCAGGTTTTCAGCCCCTGCAACATAATAACCGCAGTCACCAATTTAGTTTCTCTTTACCTTCTTTATCCAGTCCAGCACACAAAATTATCTCCAGACTTATCCATGTAAAGACTGCCTAGTGGCACTCTGTTCTGTGCCTGCCAAGGGGCCTGTGTGAGTTGCACTGAATAAAGTCAGTTTTGAGCTTTCAAAGGGAATTGTCCCATTTTCAAAATAAATAATCAATACGGGCTGCCGTATTGACAGCATGCAGAATCTTCTGAAATAATTACATCTTAAAATAGCAGAGAACATGTCTTTAGATCAGATTTTCCCATCCCACCATGTGGTTTTTGCAACATCACACCAGATGAAGAACTCTGATTATCTCAAACATTTCCACTGCTTTTTGTGATTTTTTGTTTGGCCTATTAAGGGAATTACTATAATACAGAGTTTACAAAAACAATTTCAATGTAGTAGTAGCATATAGCATGACATCATATGAAATGGCAATTAAAATTGGCCATTTTATCTTGATATATTCTGTTTATATTGTTTTATGTAATCTACTAGTGAATGAGATACATTTCTGCTTCACAAAGCAATATAGTAAGCAGCAAAAAAGACCTTGATAAAATGTTTAATATCATATCTTCTTCCAATAATAACTAGTGGGTAAATTTGCACACATTTCTTTGTTCTGTTGCAATTGGGAGGGTCCTGTGTCTTTAACTAAGCAGATTTGGGACCCTAGCTGGGGTTATCAGTGCATATGATATCCTCATGGATTTGTGATAACAAATCTCCATGTGGCCTCCATCCTGTATTGTTCTGACTGCATACACAAGTATGCTCAAAGCAAGCAATAGGAAACCATGACAAGGCATTCATTAAATTTGTTCATCCATTTAAAACATCAGGCGTGTATACAAAATATATACACTATCCAGACAACCTAACACAACCTTGGTCCTGTGGGTGCCATCTTTTTAATATTACCTTAAACACTGACTGGTGGGTATTTTGTTTCTTTAGTGGACATATGTCTAAGCTTAAACATTAATGATGTACCCTGCTGCATAAATATCCAAATTAGCATCCTGGGCAGCTGCGTTTCAGCAACTCAATCTTTAGGGAGATCATCAGAGGATCACCAATCTGGTTATCCTGTGATAATTTTTATTTACACTAATGCATACATTTCACAGCTGCGAAAGCTATATGAGCAGCTGTCTTCATTTGCCTTTCCTCGGAATAATCTCTTCCCTAGGCACCTGGGACATGGGCTGCCCAGTGCCTAAGGCTGCACCCCTGCACGCAGTTCAGCTGCTCTTAAATCCCACTGAAGTCAACAGGATTTAAGCAGCTCTGCATGCAACATTATAGCTTAAGGCTGCAATCTTCAAACAGATTACCTTTCATGAGGGTTGTTGTGCTGTGGCAGCAGTTTTAAAGATCAGTTTATATATTTGGGGAGGGGGCAATAATGAGAAATCCAACAGTGATAGTAACTATTCTCTCCTTCAGAACACTTCCCACTAAAATTCTCAGATCTTCTTCTCCTTGAAAATTACAGGAAAAAGCTGGGCTCTCAAGCAAACCACTTTGGAAATTAAAGTTTCAAGGAACCACCAAGTACAGAGTTCACAGGCAAATAACGGTGCCAGAAACCGTGATAGATGTCACACAGAGAGAGCTTGGAAACATTAATTTTCTGGCCTGCAACTGCTAGAACCCTGCAGTCATTATGGTCATTGGGGAACTGTGAGTGGTACTGCCCAAAATTTAAACTTTTGCAAGCAGTGCCAAGGACTACCCACTGCAGATTAATAAGATGCTGTGTGGTTTCATTCTAGGCCCCCTGATTAAGGCATACGCAGCGGAATGAAGACAGTAGAGATCAGAGGTGGTAGAGTGGACTGTAACACTTCACGCAGCAGATGCAGGATACAATTCTTAAAGATGCAAATAACAGCCATATGATTCGTCACTAGAAGTATAGTTCTGGATCAGCTAATGGTTTTATTGGATGTCTAAGAGGTTACAAAGAAAGTACCGGTAAGTGTTCAAATTCTTGAGAATTCTTCATCAGGCTGCCTAAGCCATGACCTCTGAAAACTCCCTTATGTGAGTTCCACGCTCTGGTACAAGACCTATAATCCTAACCACAATCCTACGTACAAACAACTATACATTTTTATATACAGCCCTGGTCAGCAACTAGCTTTTTTGGAAGAGCCTGTTGAAGAGGCAAAGGAAGGCTGCTGCCCAAGGACTCAACCCCTGAAGAAGATTTGCCATCACATTCTGCTGCTAGAAATGTCACTTGCTCCATGTGTCACTTGTCTTTAGGCTAGCAGCTGAAAGGAATACAGTACTGGCATCCCACGGCTTTGGCTACAACTACTTACTTCTGTATCATTATCATATGGATTTGGTCTCCAGCTATTTGGTTCCCCAAAGTTATCTGGTGGATTCAGCTTCTGTATAGTAAGTGACCCTTGCCTCAGCATATACATTATACTCTGGGAGACTACAACTCCCATAATGCTCCAGCCAGGATGGCCATGAGCATGTTCAGCAGAGGACTGGGGACTTACGTTTTCTATCTCTACCTCAGCAATTACTTGCCACGTATCTCATTGCCACTATATTGTGCCCTCCAGCCTTGTTTCCAAATGCTGCTGGATGAGGTAGGAGGGAGGCAAGATGTGATGAATCATAGCAGAAACAAGCAGTTCTTTCAAACCTTAAGACAGTTCTGTTGGTATCAACCTGATACATTTGAACACATCAAGACCTCATAGTCTTCATTTTAACTACGGTTATTTGAATTCTAGAATTTGTCCAAGGTAACAGACTTTATAGTCATCTCACTAAACTAAATGATAATTTAGTATCTACATTTCTTAGACAATCACAACTTGTGCAAATACCATAAAAACTCCAGTTTAGATAAGTTACTGAAGTAGTGATATGGTAAGAAAGCTGTGTCACCATATCCCTTAAAAATAACTTCCACTGAAATAAACAGGATGCGGTACATAAGTTTTATTTTATTTTTATTTTCAATGACAAAATCCCCATAATTCAACATATCCTCAGATCTCTTTACAATTGATAACTACTCTGTGGAAACAACAGTGCATTCACTACATTTTATTACTATGCATGTGATAAAATTCAAAGCTGAAATTACACCAGAGGACTTCAATAACTAATGCTCAAACCTAGTATGTTATATCCTGTATCTATCATGAGTGGGAGGGGGAGAAAAGGGGGGCTGCAAACTGACCTGCAACTTCTAAAAAATATAAACTGACAGTGTTAATATAAAAAAATCACACTTTTTGTGCAAATACTTTTCTAAATACTATTTAATTATTCAAGGATTTTCAATGTATAAAAACAAGTCTGTATGCATTTTAAAGTAAAGCAGTTAAACATTAAATAAAATGACAAATATGAATCCCTGTGTGTTCAAGTCAGTTAATTCGAGATGAAGCAAAAATTAATCCCCATTATTGATTTAATCATGAGTAGTATAACTTATTACATATGTTCCTTAGCCACTGCCCAACAGTACAACTCGTGAACCTCCCTCCTGTAAAGCAGGGGAACCCGTGGCCCTCCAGAGGGAAAAACAAGTCCCACATTAGCTGGGTCTGACAGGAGTCCACCAACATATGGAGGTCTACAAGACTGCCCACTCCTGTTAGAAAGGTTTACTCTGACGTAGGCCTCACTAACTTCAATACAATTTACTCATAAAATATGGTAACTAAGTGGAACAAATTGTATATGGAGTTTTACAAAATGTGCAATACTGCTTTATCCTCACAACAGTTATTGTTTGATTAGTCCTGGTTAACTCAATTTCGAATTGGCTATTCCAAATTAAGAGCAAGATCTAGCTAGTTAATTTGGTTCTGAGTCCCATTTACTCAGCACGCTCCTACATATGTTCACCCAGGAGTACATCCAATTAAATCTACTGGGCCTTCCTCTTGAAGAAGTGAGGTTAAAGTTGCATAGTACATGGTTTAAGGTTTCAATATCGGCCTCACTTGTCTGGAGCTAAATCGCATTGAAATCAAAGGGCCTCACATCTAAGTAAAATGCTTTGGATCATGCTGCAAAGCTATATGCATTTAGCTGGAGATAACCCTGCTAAACATTTTGAAGCTTACATCTAAGTAATCATGCATTAAATTGAGTTGCGTGACAGAAATAACAACAATAGTTGTTTCTTAACTGAACAATTAATGACAGAACTAGAAATGTTAAATGAAGGTCCCACTTAGTCTGCAAACTGAGTTTTGAACCTTCAGTTTATAGATGAAGATCAGTCATTTTATACCAAGGTGAAAAAAATACTTCAAAAATATATTAATTTTCCAGTGGGAGTTGGCTACTATTTTAATAAAGAATCAATTGTCCTTGAACATTAATATGTAAGAAAAGGGGTAGCTCTACAAAGATGTCCCTCCAGGATAGGACCCCCAGCAAACTGCTTTGAAAGAATGTTCATCTTAATGTACAAATGCAAGAAAAAAATCAGTCCAGTGGGGGGGGAAATTAAGTGCCAGAAGCACCAAATAACCTTGAGTTGTTGGGAAAAGATTAGATGTGCTTTGCTTGTATAAATGTCTGACTGTCTTTTTTTTATTATTTGTCGGCATTAGTAATGTTATGTCAGCATAGCAGGCAAAAAAAAAAAGTCTTAAATGTGAATGGTAATGGAAGGCTTAGATGCCCTTAAGTCTATAGTTCTAGAACAATGACAGCTCAAACTGGAAATGATGTCAGTCCTCTTATAGATGGCTGCGTGGCAGTTCCCAAATATTTTGCAGCCCTCCTTTTTCCTTGCATTTTATGTGAAGTTTGCAACATAAAGCTGTAGGCTACCAAAATACATCCAATAATCAGTGATTATTAACACAAGTAAAAGCTAAGTTAAGTACATATCTGATGCCAGCGCATTTGCTTTTATACTACCTTAATTAATAGTTTTGTCTACTTAACTACCACGTAAAATTAAGTGAAAGCCTGTAGTGAGTTGCAATTAGACTAAATCTGTTGAATCAGTGGGGATTTGGTGAGTCAACTCTTCCATAAATTCTATTCATTCAATGGGCCTACTCTAGATGTGACTTCCTACTAGATTTCAGCCAAAGAAAGGAAGCATTAACACCTTAGTTGACAAGAAAGCAATGTTAGATACTAGGATATTAGGACAGATATTAGATGCTAACATAGGTATTAGGGCGTTAGGTATCAGGATAAATAGCCATTTAAGTGAAATAGATTATTCAAATCATAAGGTTCCACGCAAAACTTTTTTAAAAATGAGGGTTAAGTGCTCTTAAAGAATAATAGTCTCAGTTATTTGTATTATGGTAAGAAAACTTGTTCTGACCTTGAGATTGCGTGCTAAATAAATTACCTCGGAACGAAAGTGATGGGTTCTCATGGCAGCATCTAGAAAGGAAAGGGGAAGGAAAAAGACAGGACTGTTTCTGTCTCCATTTCAAAGTCATTTAAGTTTGAGAGAACTGTTGGCACGGTGTTTCCTCCGACCCTCCGGGGGGGGGGGGGAACCAGCCATCATCACCCATAGCCCCCTCTGAAGGCGATCCCTGCCACCGAATACGTATCTTTAATTCCCCACGTAGAAGTTGATGGGAAAGTTCTGCTGTAGTTGAACAACCACGGCGGGGGTGGGGGTGAAGGGGGGTCCCCGCTATCGGCGGGAGCTTTCCTGAAGGGATGGGGCGGAGACCGAGCTGCCGCAATCGGGGCTTCCCCCCAAAGTCCTTCCGCTTGTAGGATCGGCGAGGGGGGCTCCCAAAACAAGTCTGCCCATCAGCCAGCACCATCTACGGCGGATCCCCGCACCCCTCGCAGCCTGGGCACCGCAGGGGGATTTCCTTTCAGCCTCCCCACCTCCCGGCCAGTTCCTCCTCCGACCCGGTCCTTTTGGCAAAGGAGAGCAGGCTTTGCGCCTCTTTTTACCTCGGCTCCTTGAGCGGCCCGAAAAGACGGATTTGATGGGATGCCTCCCTTTCTGGAGCTTGCGGTGCCAGCAGCAGAAGAACAGGATCGTGGCAATGGTCCCCAGCAGCAGCAGCAGCAGGAAGAGGGCACACTGGATGCTGTAAGGGCGCAGCAGAACTAGGAAAGCGGCGGCGATCATGGCTCAAGCGGAGATTGAGAGAGAGAGAGAGAGAGAGGGGGGGGTGCCTGGGAATGCGTGTGAGTGTGTATGTGACACGGGCGTCTTTTCCGGGCCGAAGCGGGGTTGGGGGTAAGCAAGAAGGGATGCTGTGGAGTGAGAGCCTGCAGGAGGGCAGGCGGCAGCCTCCCGAGAAGGCGGCGGCGGCAAAGGGCACGCTTGCCTATGCGGCCGGCTGGAAGAAGAGGAAGAGGAGGAGGAGGAGGAGGAGCATGATCCGTCCTTGGTCCTGGTGGCCCGAGGGTAAGGATTCCCAATGGCTGCAGCAGGCACGGTCTGGAGACGTGTCAGTGATTTCCGCGGTGTGTGTGTGTGTGTGTGCGTGTACGTCTGCGCGTGTGAGAGCGAGGCAGACCCTCAATCCATGACTCAGCAGACGAGAAGGCGGCGGCAGCGGCACTCGCCCTGAAAGCAGGGATTTCTCCCCCTCTGGCGTTTCCACCCCCCCACTTTGCACGCGTAATGAGAGAGAGATTGGAGGGACGGACGGACGGAGCGAGTGCGGAAAGATCAGCAGCCGCTAAGCTGCAGCCCTGCCTGGAGACAGGGAGAGGGCACCCCGCCGGCGCTGGCTCTGCAGCGCAGAAATCCGGTATTGCCGCCGCCGCTGCTGCGCGCCTCCAGCTCTGGCATGCCAGCAATGCCCTGTAGCCAGAATGTGGCGAATACGGAGGAGGCGATGGCTGCCGCCGCCGCCGCCGCTGCTGCCCATCAGGAAAGCGATGTGGAGAAGGGCGGGAAAAAAAGAGAGGGGGGGTGGACTCGCCAAGTTTGCGGCGGGCGCTGCTCCTCGGCTGCTGGCTCAGGCGTGAAGGGGCTGGTGGGGCTTTTGGGGAGGGGGGCTCGCCTCCCCGGTGCTTGATGACATCATAAAATCTGCAGAGTGAAAAATGGCTGTGCAGGTGCGAGCGAGCGGCGATCAGGAAGCCAAGGGAAGCTGCCCCCTGGCGCAGGACGGAGGATCGGGGCCCGGTGCGGAGCAGGAGGCAGCGGCAGGAACAGCATCACCGCCCAGCCCAGCCCAGCCCGTCGTCTCGGTAGCGGCGGCTGAGGCTGAGTGAGGCGCCGGGCGTATCATCGTGATCACCACCGTCATCCGCCGCCTTCCCAAACTGCGCTTCACTTCCTCGTGGATTAAGCGAGAGAGGATCTGGCCTCCCCTCCAGCCGATCTTGCAGCTTCGGTGGAGGCGGCGGCGGCAAAGAGAAGCGGCAACTGGCGCGGCGACCCTTTCCTTGCTTCCCCCCCCCCTCCGCTTCCCCGCCTCGTGTGTGCCGTGATTTGGGCAAGGGACGTCACACTTGCCTCCCCGCAAGCCCCCTCCCTCCGCGCTCCGCGGGAGGGCTGCACGTGTCGAGAGAGAGCCCTCCTCCCTGCTCAGGAGAGATCAGGTGCTGCGGGAGATCGGGCTGGTTTAGACTGCAATCCGGCTGTGCTCTCTTGCCGGAGAATAAGCCCCCCTTCGGGTCCATGGAACCCGTCTCTGAGTAAACACGCGTAAGAGGGGTTCAAATTAAACAAACAAACAAACGAAAGGGCCACGTCAACCTGTTTGCAAGCACTACAATCTAGTTCATGTTTACTCGGAAGTAAACCTTACTGTGATCATTGCCACTTCGGTGCAGTTGTGGGGAAGGTTATATACCGTTGGCCCCAGAATCGGTGTGAAGTGACGTCCAAGCAGAAGAGACTAGTCCAAGCGGTTGCCTACATTTTTGTGCTTGTGATCTTACCTGCCACGACCAGGATTTGGCCTCCAGGCTTAATGTGCCAAAGGAAAAGCAGGGCATCGCCAGTTTTTATGTAGGACAGATGATGGTACGCGATGCCTAGGATGCTTGTTAGCCTCCCTTGTTTCTTTTGCTCCCACTTTGCATCAGCCCCTTATTGAAGGCAAAAGAGATGCTTCCAAACGCCCCACATGGAGGCTGCTGTAGAATTTTCATATAATTTTCAATTACGCATAGGAAGTATATAAGTTTTATATTTAACCACTGATAATTACAAGGAGATTTATGGGTGCTTTCTGATGCTGCAGTGACATCAGACATGTTGCACAGGAACCTAGTCTAACATTGTCATCCTCCAGTAAACTGGAGCTTGCTGTGTTCCAGAAGCTGCCACTGAAATCACTGTAGAAGCTGAATAGATTGTGTGTGATAAAATATATATGAGACACTTAAGCTTTCCTGATATTTTTACTGACTTCATAGTCACATGTCCACAGAAAAATATTTTTAACTCTTTAGTAATCATCAAGCCCACTGAATGGTGTTAATCCAAGAGTAATCTTAGTTTCATTTTTATCAGATTGGCAAAGACCACATACGTGTGTGTCAGTGCTAAACACACATTTGCAACACAGAATTCTTGGGTTATCAGAATAGATAAGGAAATAGCATTAGATGTGACTGCCAAATACTCGGGGATTAAAGTGTTAGATGGAATTTAAAATATTTTATGGTTTAACACTTTACTCCCCTGAAGTTTTGTTTTCACCCAGATTAGCATGATTTTATATAACAGGACGATACCAGTATTTCAGCCCAATCCTGTGCATGTTTGATTAGAAGCTACTCCCATGTTTCTAAATTCCAGTAATGGATCTTACTTCCAAGTTAGTATGTGTGGAATTGCAACTTTACAGCACAGGTATATATGCATGTTTACTCAGACATACCATGGCGAACATTATGGCTCATTCCCTTGTACATGTATTTAAAATTACAGCATCAAACTGAATATAAATGCAGTTGAAAATATGAGTAGACTTGCACTCTTAAATACTTAGCAGTTTCTCAACTTGATATTTCCCCCCAGTCCTGGTCTGTTACCATAGTGCTGCATTAAAAATGGCTGATGATACAGTTTACATTATGGATTTGTAGCTTGGTTTCTGATAGATGCATGGAGGCTGCATCGCATGATGTCATAAGTGCAGTGTATCTGACTACTGCAGTCTACTGCAGTCACTCATTCATTGTTAAGGGATGCAGGTTACCTGAGATGGTTAGTAAGAATTCCAAGGTGAGGCAGATTTCGTATGTTTCTTGTCCTGTGCATTGCTGCTGCACAGGGCTGCAGTAGATTGCCGTATCAAGAAACTTCTAAATGTCTTTCCTTCTCTGTCTTTTTTCATATATATATTGTAAGACGATAATTGGTCAGAGATAAAAACTTCCAGTGTTTTTTACAATTAATTCTCAAGGTGATGAACTGTGGCAGGTGGCATGCACCATTATCATTAATAGATACAAAGAATAAGGGTAAATGGTTGCACATATGCATATGACAGCAATGTCTATAAAAGTTGAAAATTATAAACCTCTGGTTTGCTAAGCAGCCCAACTCCTTTTGACTTCAGCAGGAACACTGTGAGGTTTCATTAAGCCTGGAGATTTTTTTAAAGCTTTTGGATATTTTATAAATGAATATCTCATCTTGTATTTGTAACGTTATTCAAACTATCATATCTTTAACATCAACAAATACAAAGCACTGACAGAGATCCAGCAAATAGCGGAGTGAAGCTAAAAACCAAGAGAACCAAGAAGGTACGGCAGCTCCTGGGTGCCTAAGGCTTGGCATGCCATCTGGTCCTGGCAAACCTCATTGTGAAGCACATTCCACAGTGTTTGGTGCCATTACCACAAAGGCCTTGCTCCTAGCAAGCTATCCATCATGTTTTCCTGCTCCGTTACGATTTGTTTGGTGCAGGCATTGAAAGCAACAGCTGTGGGGATGAATGGAGTACATGGGTTAACAGATCCCTTGATGTGTTAATCCATGCACTCCATTCATCCCCACAGCTTCCAAGGAGCCTTACTACAAAGCCAAATGTCCCCGTTGTCTTCAAAGGGACACTGGCAACACTAATGCAAAACAAAGCAAAGTTACCCACAACATTATGGGTTCACTCATTTCTCCATCTTCCAGTATGAGGTACTTGGTCTTCTATCATTAATGTTACTCTGCATTCTGCATTCAGCACAGGGCAAACAGGCCAATCTCTGTGCAAAATAATAACCAGACACAGTGTAAAAACAGAAAAAAATATTGAGAGACACTGTCACTGATCTTAAAGTAGGGACTGAGGAACAAAGCAAGCTTCAAAGAAAGATGAAAGAAACAGCTGAGTTTCAACTCAGTAGGAAGTTTGTCATCAGATATTTAACTCAAGCTGAGGAATTCTTATTACACAGAGGTCAGAACTGTGTTGGTGATTTATGCATACATGTAGTTAAACTGCATGACCCACTGCTGTGAATTTTTGCTGCCTAACAGGGCACTGATTGCATTATGAGCAGTATTCTTTGTTGCACAAGACTTACATGACTAGTAATGTGACTGGCTTTTCATTGGTTAGCAATAATTAACCATACTGAGTGATCCAGTTTAACTTCCCTATGCATAAATCAGTACCAGGATTCTGGCCTTTACATGTTCACTGGTTTACATAGTGCCAGAAGGATTCAGTATCAGTTTTGTAAGTGGACATACTAATATAATCATCATCAGTGTCAATCTTTTCTGCATTTAATTCTCCTTTTACTTCATTGTATTGTGTATATAACCGAAATAAAACTCTGCATCTGAGGAAGTGGGCTAGAGTCCATGAAAACCCATGTTACAGTAAATGTGTTCATGTGACACAGAACTCTTTTGTCATGAGAGTAATATGTGAATATGATAGTTTAATTATTTCAGAATTCACTCTTTTTCATCCTGCATATTAATGTATGGAAGTTTTGCTGATGGCAACAGTTATTTAAGTGCTTGCAACAACCAAACAATGGCTTGCAGGGTTCCATTAAAACTCACAGGTAAATGATACATCACAGACCTGCCAGTGTCATATGGCCAGCTGGGATACACATTCCTTATGCTCGCAGCTTTCCTCTGATTGTTTTGGGAGTTATGGGGGAGAAACAAGCTTTTAGCAGATCCTGGCAGTTCTTCTTAAATGGCATGGCTCCTTAGTCCAACTACCACATTATTATAATTCTTTCGTTCAGGAGTGACTTTGACTCTCCTGAGGTTTTGGGTTACAATTTCTGTATACCCTTAACACTGGCTCATGCTGTGCAGGCACTCTGTAACTTGTAGTCCAAACATCTAGAAAGCCATAATTTCCCCATACCTGTTCCAACTGTGAAATTATTTAACAATAGGAGCATCCAGGGAAAGAGTAATGGAAGTTATCATGATCCAAAACAGTGTCAATTTTAAAACATTATGAAATACTTTTGTGACTGTACAGCATCACTTTCACCCAGGAAAAGCTACAGAGGAAAAAATAACTGCATGTCAATGTTTTATGTATTTTAAAAAGACAATACTATAAACTCACCCCTGGGGCTCCTTCCTTCATACGCTAGATTCTGTGCTTATTTGTAAAGGGTGCGTGGCTTTTGCCTGCATATTATAAACAAACGTGAGAACCTGGTGCTTTCCATACAGATTCTACAAGGAAGATAAACAATTCATACTCACCATTAATAAAGAAGTTGTTTCATATTTTTATCCAACTTACCCTCCATGGATCTTGGGACAGTAAACCATGGTTCTCTCTCACTTTACTCCTACACTGGGAAAAGCATCTGGGAATAACAAGTTGAATATAATTAATATAAAATTAATTCTTTTTTTTCTTTTTAGAAAGGGGACAATTAGCTGTTATATATTTGCTTGTCCAAATAATCCTAGGTAGAGCCTGAAATCTGCAGGACATCTATCAAAACGTAATCCATTTAAGTGTGTTCTCTATCTACTCTGTTTTAAGACTGACAATGCAGATTTTGTAACTTCAAGGTCAAGTCAACATTTTCTATTGTATTTCTTGGTTGCTTTCCTGTTCTTCCTCCATTTTTGGTTTGTTTTGGTAGCATTTTGGCTGCTAAAGAGATGTGGAGCTTTGGAAAGCTTGCCTGCCATTTCATGTATTTATATACAAATGAGAAGAAAATGTAAAAACGCTTATTATGGCTGCTGTAGTGGTTGTATTTTATCATGATTTTGTCATATTCTGCTATCAAATTAAATGCCCACACAATGTGTTTGTATTGAAAACACTAACAAAGCAAAGTCTTTACTTTGATAGAATCGTGACTTTGTCAGAAGCCCATACTTGTCCCGCACCCTTTTGTTTCATAATACTGTGATACATTTTTTTCTTTGTGTTTCCGTGGAAAGACCTCCCATTCAATAAAGGAGTTCTTTGCTCAAGCAGAGTCTCTACCTTCATCCTCATATGAAGATTGAGCAGACCTGACAAGGGTAGTTCATGACTTCTAATTGTCCTTCATATCAGACATTTTTATTATCTTTCGGTCCCTTTTAAGTCACTCACTGGGGAAGATGTCAACAGACAGGTGGGCATTATCCTAGGGGCCAATGGTTTGTCACAGTAGATTACAGGACCAAAAGAACTGAGGAGAAAGCCAGAGTTACGCATAGCGAGAAAGGAATTAAAGGGAAAGAAGGAGGCACCCTTTCATGTTATTCCACGTCCTTGATTCTGCATCCATTTTATTCCACATCCTTGATTTGGCAAAAAAGCAAAACCCCATTTGAAGCCTTTTTGAAGCATTGCTGTCTCAAAGCCAGCACTGCTTTTCACCTCAGCCTCCGCAAAAGCAGCGGGTTCATTGGCACAGTGCAGATGCTCATAGAGCAGCCGTGTAAGCTCTTGATTTTGTTCCAGAAACACAGGAGAGCGTGTGTGGTTTGCAGGACATACTATTGTCACTACGTACATATTTCTGTTTGCTCACCATTGCCTTCAGTTGACCTCTTGAAACCAGCTGCTCTCAAGAGCCTCAACCAAACAGACCCACTGTTTTGGTTATCAGCCAACACTAGATCCTCTTATCTCAAATCGTGGAATTTTTGAAAGCAAAGCTCATGCATGGATCAGCAGCTGATTTATGTATGGAGGAGTTTTATTGCATTTATAAACCAAGCCTTAATTGCATGGAGGTGTCCCATATGTATTTAAATGTGAAGAAAAGTGTCAGATTCCCCTTTGGACTTTTGCCATAGGAAACTGGTGTAGGAGGGCTCCTAATAATATGGAGGTTGTGTGTATAGCTGTATACATGTGGGCACTCCCTTTGGACCATCAAACAGGGAGGGGAAACAAGGTAGAGATTTTGGGGTAGGACTACCTAGCCCAGCCCTGCTGTCCTCCTACACACATAATTTAATCGGTGGAGGGGATTTGTGAAGGGGACAGTAGACATTGTTTATTTCCCAAGCTATACATAAGGTGAGGACACCACATTATCTTTGTCAGATGCATTTGTACGTTGTTTGGTACTTCCAAAAAGTCATCAAAATAGGATTGAGGCTCACTTACCTAACTGTTGGGACTACATTTAACTTTTGCAGGCCTACCCTGAAGATTTATTCAGATATGTTCCTTTTGGGAGAGAGGATATATTGCAGTAATAAATTGTTTTCCTATGAATTTTTGTTAGATTGTAGTTTGTGTAACAAATCTCTTATGAATTAAAAGGTTGACATTATTTGATTTTTTCATACCTGCTCGCTGAAGATGGGAGAGAGACGTTTGATATGGGATCTTCCTGAAGACAGCATTGAAACAGGAACAGAAAAAGAATATTATGCCCTTTAGGGTATACAATTGAACAACATTTCATAATTAACAAAAATGAAGAACAAATATAAAATGACAGCAGTGACATGGCAATATCGAATATGCTAGTGTATTAACATACTAGAAACAAATTAATTCTGATGGCATTTCAAGTCGAACTGTATCCCTGGCTAATTACATGTAATAGTACAGAGTCTGAATAGTATGATGCAAGAGCAGCACCTATAAGCCAATGAAGGAAAATATTTGGGAAAATAACAGCATCAAAATAATAAATAATTGAGAGGAGGATCATGCAATCTCAGACAAACTTTTCTCGAATGTAAGTCCCATTCAGTGCAGTGAGGTTTATTTTCCAAGAAACATCTCTAGGACTGTTCTGTAAATGTGATGGATTATCATAAAATATAATTAGTTTTCTGTTTTGAGAAACCTGGATGAAGGGGAGATAGGCTACACAACTGTTTCAAGATTTATGTTATTGGCGGCCTTCTTCTAACACTCAGGAGAGTTGTCTGATCTGGACAGCAGTAAAAACCCAGAGCTTGGGAAAATTAATTTTTTCAACTGTAACTCTTAGAATCTTGCAGCCAGCAGGGCCACTGACCATGCTGACTGTTGGATTCCAAGAATTATAGTCCCAAAAAAGTAACTTTTCCAAACTTTGTGGAACGAAGACCCAAAAATTAGGAGTCACCACCACTCCTCCCAACCTTCTAGCTGCATATGGTTGTTACTCCTTCTAAGGTAAGATCTGGCCATAGCAGGCATTCTTGATCAGCCAGAAGGATGTCAACTGGGTTTTCAGAGACCAGATGTTGCTGCATCTCAAAGTTATTCAAAAAAAGTTATACCTATTTTATCTTACTTTTATCTTAGAGAAAAAAAAGAAGATACTGCCTAGGCTAGTGTTCTGGTGCCTGACTTTTCCATGAACTTGTGTAATAACTCTCCATGCAACCCATAATGCCGCTAACCGTTACCGAAGTGAATGAGGAAAACCTTCCATATATGGAAGTGGATGAATCAGAGTGAGTTAGAAGCATGTGGTAGGGAAACAAGATACTGGTTCTTAATCAAAAATCTTCTGAAATACAAATGATCCAATATATGCAAGTGAATCCTGGGACAAGTTAGTTTATTTGTTAATAATTAGGACATTATTACAATTTCTTGGTCCCTCAACTACAGCCACCTGTCTTCCCCTTTCACGCTACACAAGCCTCCTGGAGGGTTGGTGGATCCCCCTGAATAATTGTGGAAAGTGATGTGGGTTTGGGGAACAGCTAAGTGGAACCATCCACCTTCAAACTGGAACCTGGGGATACACTGACTTAAGAAAGTTTAAAAGGCGAGTTTCCATCCACTTCTTCAGCCCAGCGGCTTCCCATTGCAGTCCAGGAAGGAGGAGAGAAGACCAGGGGAAAAGTTCCTTTCTTTAACATAGCTTAAGGCTTTAGGTCATTATGATACATTCCAAAAGAAAATCATACATTATTGAAGTTTGAAGAACTCACGCCAAGAGTCATCGTACAAGCAAATAATTATTTAAAATAATTTCAGAAGTTCAGTGTGGGTGAGCTTGCTTTCCAGTTTCTTGGAATAAAAAAATATGCTATTTATATAGCAGATAAATAAATTCCTATACAGTATAGTCCAAAATATTAAAGCAAACTATCAAATGCCTCAAAGATTGTACAGACTAGAATTTTACCCTCCAGCAAAGAGAAATAAATAAAAGAGAAGTAATGACTTCCTGCATTAATGTGCAGTGCTCTTGTGAAAGACAAGAAAAAATGGCTTAGCTTTACAGATGAACAATTCACATCTGCTTCTGTGACCACATTCCAGCTGAGCGCACTTGCAGAAGGATGAAAAAGAACTGCAATTTCATGTATTCTGTTCCTCCATATGGCTGTCCACCGTCTTACTGAGCATGCCCTGAGTAAGATATGAGCATAGTGTGCAGTTATGTGGATTGCATGCAGCTACAGACCACTCCAAGGGCAAAATAACCCTGGAGATCTGTGGTTTAATCTCCTAGCTGAAGTGTGTGTGTTTTTTTGAAAGCAGCTGCAGTCTTTTTGATTGGGGTCAAGGCTGCAGTTTTCAGGAAGAGAATTAATTATTTCCCCTTTGCCTGATGCCATAGCTCTAATCTACCTTTTGCTGCAGAGGGGGAAATATACAGGCACAAAGGTCTTAAATAGGCAAGGGAGGGGCACTTTGTTTACTTAGAAACTCTCTGATCTGAAAGAATAGGATTCTGGAAGCTGCTAAATACTATTGAGGAAGGAGTGAAGTTCACACTTCTTTGCTCTTCATGGTATAATGTATCACTAAGGTATCAAGGGATTTAAAAGGTTTTGAAAATGTTATGGGCACAGACCTGTTGAAAACCATTATTTCCAGCTTCAATGGTGGAGGTAATCCATCTCAAGTGACTATCTTGTCACTTCATATGTTTCTGTGTGCTGCATTCATGTAAGTATTGCTGTAATGGTTTTACACAGGCCAAACCACCAAACTGAACAGTGCTGGTAGACACAACCACCAGCAGCCTTTACATGCTCCTTTTATGCACATCAGACAACATGGAAGAGAGAGCCTCTGCTTGATCATACCAAGATTCCATAAATTTTATTTCTCCATCTTTTTTTTTCAGGGATTAGATTATTAGAAGTGATCGGTAGCAGAGACCTACTGGACCAGATTAAATAATCCAGTCCAACCAGAAGCCCAAACCCAAGGTGTTCTCTGTTTTTTGCTATACCATTTGTAAATGGTGTTATTAAAAATGTTTTTCACCTAGTTTAGTTCTAGTGCTAAAGTGATACAGCACTAATTCAAATGCTTAGCATGTCTTGTCAGCTCAGTACTATTTCACTTGCTAAAAATTTTTTTAAAGGGGAGGTTTAATGCCAGCAAAATGTGTGAGTAGGAGGGTGTGATAATGGCAGAGAAAGGAGAGGGAGATGGGGGGCTGTGTGATATGATGCTTGACACACACATTACTGGAATAATTAAATATTTCTGTGTGAACTCCAGCAATCATGGAGGGTGCAGTACAAAGAAGTCCGGATCAACCTGGAACAAACTTTTGTGTGGTCACACCCTCAGTTCAAAACTGAAGATGGAGTATGTAAAATAATTCTTAGCACAGTAATCCTATACCCGTTAACTCAGAAATGTGACCCACTGTGTTTGGTAGAGATCACATCCAGGTAAAGATGCATAGCATCACAACCTGAGTAAGTCTTTTAATGACTAATAGGTCTCTGCAGGTCTCTGCCCAATTCTTTCTTGAATGCTTTTGTGATGAAGGCTGTTTCTTCTTGACACTAAAACCTGAAAACTTAACTGTATGTTGAAAGGGGGGCGGAGTTTCTATAGGCTATATTTTGTACATTTTCCTTAGTATTATTTTTCCTTAGACATATTATTGAAGCAGTATTGTATAAAATAAAAATGGCACTTATCCTGACACTGTGTTATATTTTCTTACCACAAGCATAGAAATAATTTCCTCTTTTGTTTAATTACCTGTAATTGGGAAGAATGCCAGTAATTTAAGGATTTAAACCAAGTTGAAGTCTACATTGTAATATTAACAAGATTCTCTGCTTTTATCATTAATCTTTAGCTATGCCTTCTTTCTAAAAGGCCACAAGCTCGGCCATTTCCCCTCCACTATTAAGCATTTTTGGTCCTATTAATCTATCTGATTTCTAATTGAAAATGTGAGGGGTCGGTTGTCTCATTCCAATCCAGGACTAAAAAAGCTCAGTCAGTAGTTGGAACTGAAAAACAAGCACAGACGTTGGAGAGTGAATTTAAATTCTGATTAGCTGCGAGCTAAGAACTGGGTATGTTTAACTTAACGAAGAGAAGACCGAAGGGAGACACGATAGCAGTCTTCCAATATCTGAAGGGTTGCCACAGGGAAGAGGGCATCGATTTATTCTCCATTGCGCCTGAGGGTAGGACAAGAACCAATGGGTGGAAACACGTCAGAGGGAGATCCAACCTGGAAATAAGGAGGAATTTCCTGACGGTGAGAATCTTTAAGCAGTGGAATAGCTTGCCTCCCGATGTTGTGGGTGCCCCGTTGCTGGAGGTTTTTTTTAAAAAAAGATTGGACAGCCATCTGTCCAGGATGGTATGAGGTCTCCTGCCTTGGGCAGGGGGTTGGACTAGAAGACCTCCAAGGTCCCTTCCAACCCTACGACGATTCTACGATTCTATACTATGACCCATGACTTGCACATAGTATGTATATCTATATATCTATATATACATATACCCTGTTTCCCCAAAAATAAGACCTAACCTGAAAATAAGCCCTAGTATGATTTTTCAAGATGCTCGTAATATAAGCCACACAGAATATTATACCTCGGGGAAAAGACTGGGTAACTTTCTGTGCAGATGGAACTGTTTTGCCCATGTAATCCACTCACTCTCCAATATTTATCACAGAATGAAGAGTGGGTGGGTTCAGTTTCTGATGACAATGAAACACACACGTGCAGGCACTAAACCACCCTAGTTACAAGGGCAGTGAAAAAGAAGGAAAAGGAAAAAAACAATTACTGTTAATTTTTAAAAATAAAACAATGTGTTTGGAACAAAAGCAAGCAGTAATTCTCTATACAGCTAACAAATGTAATTGGTACGCAGTGTGATTTGTATCCATCTTCAGCATAAAACCTCAGCATTGTGTCCATTTTCAAAACAAAACATAAAATAACGTCCATATAGCTGGGATAGCTCCAAGTCCACAAATCTGAATTTTCACATTGGATCTCAGAAGAAGCCGGGTCCTCTCTGTTTTCCTGCCCTACAATTATTTAAAAGCAGGCCTACAAGTTTGGGAAAGTGTGAGGGCAAGAGGAGAAGGGGACGACAGAGGACAAGATGGATGGACAGTGTCATCGAAGCTACCAGAGTGAATTTGACCCAACTCCGGGAGGCAGTGGAAGACAGGAGGGCCCGGCGTGCTCTGGTCCATGGGATCACGAAGAGGCGGACACGACTTAACGACTAAACAACAAGTTAATACTGCAGGTTTCCTGAACAGCTCTGGAGCTGCTTCCCCTCTCCCAAACCAGACTGAACTGCAGGGAAACTTCCAGAAATAATCCATCTGCCCCAGTACAGTATCTTACTTCCTGGACATGTTACAACAACTCATTTGGGGAAGATAAACAGGCATATCTTGTAATGACTGGAGATATGGTCTGTTATTTTATTTATTTTAATTAACCACCATATAGACTGTTATATAGAAATAGTGAAGTATTGAGATAGAACAACCCTTATGATGTATCTCCTATAAATAAAATGTTGTGTAAGAAATAGTTTAATATAGCTTTGAAACTGAGGATATTAAAATTTTATATATGGTCAACTTTCCTATATGGATGTGACGTCTGGACTACTAAGGAACAGATGCTTAGTAGAATAAATGCTTTTAAAATGTGGGCATACAGAAGAACCCTGGATTCACAATGTTCCATCACAATGAAACAGAACATGCATGTGCTCTGGATGCATGTGCAAAATTTGTACATTAAAGTGAATTAATCAATTTAGGAATCCACATGGGTCCATGTACTGTACTCCACTGGTCCCCCTGACAAACACTCCTGGCCTCATATGCTGACTTGCGATATTTGAGGAAAAACAAGACATGAATTTCACAAATACATGACAATTAATACATTATAACATTTTCAAAACTGGCATATCATCTCTGTTTCTTGATACTTTTTTTTTCTTTGGTGTTACAATACATTGAGAGTTTTCTGAAAAGAGAAAGTAAATTACTGTTTAGATAGAAGTGTGAAGCTAGCAATTTATTATGTTAAAAAAGGAGAGAGCAAAGATAGGAAACCAGAAATTTATAGAAATAACGTTGTTGTACTTAATCAGCATAAACTACAAGCTTTGAAAACAAAACAAAACTTTAAGTTATAGATGGATAGTAAAAGAAACAACAGATCCAGTAGTGTACTTGATGGCTATATGATACAGAAATAATTGGAATTTCTACTCTCAATCACACGCTTGGGGCCAAGTAGAGCAGCAGCCACTGTGCCTAGAAGTGGCTCTCAGAAACAGATGTCATTTCGGCTATACTATGAGAGAATTTTAACTGAAATCTAGTGTTAAAATGTCAATCTATGAAACCTGGGTTCACATTCCCACTCAGCCAGGAATCACCTAGAATGATTTTGTGTTACTCTATGTGGGGTTAAGACATACATAGGGTATGCCTATGTAAAACCCCTCAATTATTTGAAGGAAGGATGTAAGAAAGGAGCTAGACACACCAGGGACAAACGGTGTAATCCAAATTTTCACCTACTCAGAAATTACTTCCATGAGTTCAACAGGACCTGTAGCTAAGTTTGCACACATACACTGTCTGAATGGGAACTTATTTTATTATGAGATTCTTCCCTCAGGAATAACTGGATATAGGGCAGACAATTAGCTGTTGATTAAACAAGGGTAGTAAAATGGAAGGGGACACTCTTACAACAACAGTGACAACCCTATTTTGTATGAATATGTACTGAAAACAAAACACACACACACACACGTCACCAATAACTGCGGTTTTTCAAACCATTTCCCTGAAAAATAGCTATACTGGGCTGATTGAGCAGAGGCAAATATAACAAATGCTTGTAGTACTGAAAACTTAACATATATGATATTGTAGGTATAGGTAAGGCTTTTATCCTGCAGATGTTTTGGACGACACCTATCACAAGCCCTAACCAGATCATTATTTTTTAACTTTCATAGACAAAGGTCCGTCAGATACATAAGACGTTATCCTCATGTTTTTGCCACTTTATGCACCTGATGAAACAGCCCAGAGACAGGTAAATGTGGCAAAGTAAAGCTTCAAAGAAAGATCAGCTTTGGGTAGTGGAGCCCAGTGGTAAGAGAGGATGGGAGAGTTGCAGTTTTAACAACTTCTGCAACAGACCTTTGAAAGTTTACTTTTTGGACTATATCCCTGGAATACCCCAGCCAGCAAAGGCTATGTATGTGTGTGTGGAGGGGGTGTCTAGGAGATATAGCTCCCAAAAGTAAATTTTCCAGAGTATTCTCGAAGGCTTTCACGGCTGGGATCCGATGGCTGTTGTAGGTTTTTCGGGCTGTTTGGCCGTGTTCTGGAGGTTTTTCTTCCTAACGTTTTGCCAGTCTCTGTGGCCGGCATCTTCAGAGGAGTTAGAACATGAGTTAGAACTATGTGTTCTGGTGTAGTGTGTGGGATATCCTACAACAACCAAATTTTCCAGACTTTGATTTGGAAATACTCATTCTCCTTATCCCTCCTCCAAAAGAGGCCATAGTCCACAAAACCTTTGTTGTTGTTATGTGCCGTCAAGTTGCCCCCAACCTATGCCAACCCTATGAATGAGTGATCTCCAAAATGCCGTTTCCAACAGCCTTCCTCAGTGTTTGCAAACTAAAAGTCTGTGGTTCCTTTCCTTTAGGGATTCAATCCATCTCGTATTTGGTCTTCCTCTTTTCCTGCTGCCTTCCACCTTTCCCAGCATTGTTGTATTTTCCAGACTGTCATTTCTTGATGCACCCCCAAGTAGAACAGCCTCAGTTTCAACATTTTTTGCCTCCAGAGATAGTTTAGGCTTGATTTGACCTAGGACCCACCTGTTCCTCTTTCTAGCAGTCCAGGATATCCACAAAGCTCTTCTCCAGCACCACATTTCAAATGAATCTATTTTTTTCCCCTCTCAGCTTTTTTCCCTGGCCAGCTTTCCCACTTATATATGGTGATTGGAAACAGGATAATGTCTTGGCCTCCAGTCACACTTCCTTACACTTGACCATTTCTGATTTCCTTCCACGAAAGCTTAGGCTGGAAGCTACATGGTGCCTTTAAGGGAGAAGTGGGGAAACCTTGGCCCTCCCAGTGTTTTGGACCACAACGACCACAATCCCTTGCGTTTCAACCGGCTGGCTGGCTGAGGCTTCTGGAAGTTGAAGTCCAAAAATATTTGACGTGCCAAAAAGGTCTTCCCCGCCTTTGCCTGAAGATGTCACAGAAGCTTCTGCGTTGTTTGTCCCCCTCAGAATGAGAAGGGCAGCCCTCGGGAATTGCCTCGCGTTGCCCCCTGGGCTTGAGAAACCCCAGGGAAACTACAACTCCCGACAGGCCTTGAGCGGCTTGCCTGGCCGGGCAACGTCCCGCTCTGAGCTTGAAGCCGAGGAAGCAAAAAAAAGAAGAAGAAGAAAAGGCGCGTGCGCTGCCTGGTGGTCACGCGCGAGGCCCCGGGAGTCGGTTCGTGTTGTCTGGAGGGCGCTTGCAAGAGCCGTGGGTGGGAGAGCGGTGGCGGTGAGGCCTCTGGTTCCCCGGGCCTCCTTCGTGCTGTTGGGCCCCCAGTGCCAGTCAAGCTGCCTTCTTTTGCCGCCGCCGCCTTCTTGCAGAAGTCCGTTGCCTGGGCATGTCCGGGCATCGCTGAGTCGTGGGCTGGGCCCGGCGGCAGTACCCACTGTAAGCGTCCCTCTGGCATCCCCCCTCCTCGTCGTCGTCGTGGTCGGTTGTGAAGCTTGCGCGCGTGGAGGTGGTCTCTGAAAAACTGGCTCTTGGCCCCTAGTTTAGGAGAGCGTCTCGCCCTTTCTTCTCTTTCTCCTCTCGCGCCTTTCTCTGTGCTCTCTTGCTCGTGTTTGGAAGTGCTTTCTTGGAATGGAGTGGAATAGAGGTCTTGCACAGTTACTGTACTTCTTGTGTAGCACAGTGGGTTGCTGTTGTTCGTATATCGTTGCTACTCTGAATTCATGTCAGGAAAAACAATGTTCCCCTTGCACCCTCCGGAAGCTTTTTTCGGGGTTGCCCTACCAAGCCCTTGCTCCTTTTGTTTCCCCTTGGCTTTCTCTCTTGACCTGACCCAGGAGGTAGCATGCCTAGAATGCCAGTTACAAAACCAGGCAAGTTAATGTGGACTCGTTGAACAACATTTATAGCATTGGTAAGGCAAATCCCCCCCCCCCCCCAGCAATAAAGAGTGCTTGGATGCTCTTTATATTACTAATAAGTCCGCCAAAGAAAAAAGGTTACTCTGCATCTTCTACCTTCAAGGTGTGGAAACCACTATGTCAATTCCCATTAACAGTTCTGTTGCCAACGTCTGTGTAGAACATGTGAGTTTGTATGCCTGATAAATTAGTGAAAGTGGAGATGTTGTCAGTGAATACAGCCTTTATAGTTTAGTTTCCTTTTGATACTAACAGATATTATTTGTAAAAATAGAATATGTTTGCATTGTTTTGCACAGTGGGGATTTTTTTTTTGCTTTTTGTCATCCTGTCAGAAAATAATTCGTTAGTATCAAACAAAAATACCTATATTTAGCATCTTAACTTTAAAATAAAGCATTAGTATTTTATTTTTTGTATGTAAGACATAACAGTACAATGTTAAACATATGTGTCTCCATAGCTGTAGTGTGTACATTATTGTGCAAGTAAAATTAAACAAGTTATTTTATTTTTTGTAGATAATGGAGTGTCTTGTGTCTTCTAAAAGGACTGAGGATGCCTCTTCTCAACACGAAGAAAGCGAAGATGATATTGAGTTTGTTGGTGTATGTAGACAACTTTTATTTAAAAGCTATTAGCATCATCATCCTTTCTAAGAGCAAGTGCAGGTGGTTGAGCGCCAATCACTTTGGAAGCAAAATAGAGTTATCTACAATTAAGGTAGTGATACTTAATTGAGCAAGTGGGAATCACAGGAGGGACATGCTTAGCCGAACCCCAGGTTGTATTTCTGGTCCAAATACTTGAATATGTTCTGTAGTATGCAACAAAGTCCTAAGTATGTTCAGAAATCAGTTTGGAGAAGTAAAGCCCGGATAGCAATATAATAGTCCTGGAAAATCAAAGTTCCTCCATGTGTGGAGGGCTTTGATGCAAAGAGGAATCTCTCAGTTTCAGGCACATTGCTTTCCACTTGAGGAAAACAGTAGTGGAATTGGGCAGGACTCTGTATTTCCTTGTTCCCATGTTGAAGAGACTGGAGTAATTAATACACAAATAGAGTTTTCACAGTTCTGAAAGTTTCACAGTTTCACAGTTCAGACCTGGCGTGCATAACCGAGACCTGGATGGGCGGGGAACGGGGTTTTCCCTTGACCCTTGCCTGTCCTCCTGGTTATGCAGTCCAGCACCAGGGTAGACTGGAGGGGCGGGGGGGGGGGAGTGGCCATTGTTTATAAAAACACTCTTGAGGTTACTAGGCGCTCTATGGTGGTAAAGCCGGGTCTGGAGGCCCTCCATGTGTCTGTTGGGACCAGGGACGGTATTGGGATCTAGCTGGGTTACCGCGCTCCCCGCGACTCAGCCACATCCCTACCGGAGCTGGTGGACTTTGTCTCCACGGCACTGTTGGAGTCCCCAAGGCTTTTAGTCCTGGGTGACTTCAATATCCATGCGGAGGCAGAGGTTTCCGGTCCAGCTCTTGAGTTCTTGGAAACCATGGCTTCCTTGGACATGTCCCAACATGTTAACGGTCCCACACACGTGGGCGGTCATATGCTAGACCTGGTATTTTCCACTGAGCGGAGCGAGCGTGGTCTGATGGTGACTGACCTTGTGTCAGTTCCCTTGTCATGGTCAGATCACCACCTAATAAAATGTAACCTCTCAGTGGCACTCCCTCCCTGCAGGGAGCATGGACCAATTTCAATGGTCCGCCCTCGAAGGTTACTGGATCCAATGCGATTCCAGGATACCATGAGAGGGATTCCAGCTGATCTGTCTGGCGCCCCTGTCGAAGCTCTGGTTGACGGTTGGCTTGCTGCCGCCACTAGGGCTGTAGACACGATCGCTCCTAAACGCCCTCTCTGGTGCAGAGCTTGGCCAGGGGCCTGGTATAATCAGGAACTACGAGCGATGAAGCGAAATAGGAGACGGCTAGAGTGCACTTGGAGAGATAAACCGACGGTTTATGATAAGATAGCTGTCAGGATTGCAACTAACCATTACCTGGCTAAGGTGAAGGCTGCCAGACGATCACACTTCACAGACCGGATAAGCGAAGCTTCAAATCAGCAGGTGGAACTTTTCCGTATAGTTCGCAATCTATCCGGAATTGGTCTGGGTGATGGGCCTCCCACTAATATCTCACCTGACCAATTTGCAGCATTTTTAAAATCAAAAGTGGAGGCCATCCGCCGGGATCTCTCTCCTTTTTTGAATACAGTGGATCGAGCAGAGATGTCCAGCGCTCCGCCTTGCCCGGTTGCGCTTGAATGCTTTCAGCCTGTGACACCAGATTTGGTGGACAAAGTGCTTGATCGCTGTCGGGACACCACCTCCTCCCTTGACCCTTGCCCGGCCTGGCTAATCAAAGCAGCCAGGCCCATAACAATGGAATGGGCCACAGCAATAATTAATGGGTCTCTCCAGGAGGGCAAGGTTCCCCTTGCCCTCAAGGAGACACTCATTAGGCCCATCAGGAAGAAACCAAATTTGGCGGCGGACGATATTGGCAATTATAGGCCCGTCGCCAGTGTTTCCTTCCTTAGCAAAGTGGTGGAGAGGGTGGTGGCTGATGAAACCAATGCTCTGGATCCGTTTCAGTCGGGCTTCAGGCCGTGCCATGGCACAGAGACGGCACTGGTCGCACTGTTGGATGACCTGTTGAGGGAGGCTGACAGGGGCAATATGTCCTTGTTGGTCCTCCTCGATATCTCAGCCGCCTTTGATACCGTCGACCACGGTATCCTCCTGGGGAGGCTCTCCGAGCTGGGAATCGGTGGCCTGGCGCTTGCCTGGCTCCGATCCTTCTTGGAGGACCGCCCCCAGAGAGTACAGATTGGGGAGAATGTTTCGGCCCCGTGGAGTCTCAATTGTGGGGTTCCGCAGGGGTCGATCATCTCCCCAATGCTGTTTAACATCTATATGAGGCCGTTGGGTGGGGTCATCAGGGGGTGTGGGGCTTCGTGCCATCAGTACGCTGATGACACCCAGCTCTACATCTCCTTTTCACCTACTTCAGTGGATGCCGTTCTGTCCCTTCGGCGCTGTCTGGAGGCTGTACTGCAATGGATGCAGCTGAATGGGTTGAGGCTGAACCTGGACAAGACGGAGGTCTTGAGGGTGGGTGGCCCTTCCATCAGCGGTCTGGGAGACTCCCTCTCTTTTGGGCGGGTTACTCTTACCACACGGAGTGGGGTCCGCAGCTTGGGGATACATCTGGACCCGGCACTTACCATGGAAAACCAGGTGACGTCCGTGGCCCGTTCTGCCTATTTTCATCTGTGGCGGATCGCCCAGCTGCGTCCCTGCCTTGATGGGGGGGCCCTCACCACTCTCGTCCATGCGCTCGTAATCTCGAGATTAGACCACTGTAATGCGCTCTACGTGGGGCTACCTTTGAGATTGTTGCGGAAGCTTCAAATGGTGCAGAATGCAGCGGCCAGACTGCTCAGTGGGGTGAGAAAATACCAACACATCTCTCCCACTCTGGCCGCATTGCATTGGCTGCCCATTCGCTTCCGCATCGATTTCAAAGTGTTGATGATGACTTACAAAGCCCTAAACAGTTTGGGACCTCGGTATTTGGCAGATCGCCTTCTCCCACCTAGATCTACCCGAATTACTCGGCATAGCCAGGAGAGATGGCTGAGGGGCCTAACGCCGAGAGAGGTCCGGAAAGAAAGAACTAGAAACCGGGCCTTCTCGGCAGTGGCCCCTCGATTATGGAACAGCCTCCCAACAGAGATCTGCCTGGCACCCTCGCTGGGTGTTTTTAAGAGCCATTTAAAAACTTGGCTATTTAGGCAGGCCTTCCCTTCTGTCAATTCTTAAATTCTAGTTTTTAAATTTTATTATTCCCATCTTGAATACTTTATATTATTGTTTTAATTGTTTAATTGTTTAATGTTTTATATATTTAATGACATTTGTAAGCCGCCCTGAGTAGACGTTGTCTAGGGGGGCGGGGTAGAAATCTAAAAATAAATTAAAAAAATAAAAAAAGTTCTAAAATAAAATATTTGATAAGCCAACATAGTATGGGGAAAACAAAACAAAGTCCTCAGGGAGGCAAATCCCTCTTATCTGACCTCAGAATTTCCTGTTTTTTTTCTGGGAGGTTGTGTCTCTTAAGATGTAATAAGTTTTTGTAGCCTAGGAAAAAAGATTCTTCATGTTAATCAGCAAAGTTGGTAGAAGAGGTCAGCCTCTGAGCTACAAAGAAAAAGACAAAAAGCAGAGGCTACCATTTTGTATTGGAGGAACTTGACACAAGGACATTTATGAGCGATATTGACTAATGTTTGTTTTTTAAATAAAGTTTTTGTATAGTATTTTAAACCTGTTAGCATTGTATAGTTTTAATTGTGAGCTGCCTTGGCACCTCTATGGGGAGAAAAGGGACATATAAATAAATAATAAATGAACTACAGCAGAGAGTGCAGAGATCAGAACAGCAGCCAATCTGAATGTGGTCTGTCACTACAGTAAGGCAGGAAAGCAATATATCCAAGACTCATACTGCTGATTACATCTTTTGCAGTTTGCAGTCAGTTTTCTATTCTGGCGAAAGAACAATACTGGCAAGAGAGGCTGGCAATCTGAACAGCAGCATCAGTGTTCCCACAGGTTTTCAATTGGCAAGTTGTAATTTAGTGAGTGAAATTAAAAAAAAAAAAAAGCAAAGATAACCTCTGAATAACTTTATTGTGTTGAGCTCCTTAGCTTGCAGGAGCTAGGAGTTAGGGCAGTGATGGCAAACCTTTTTGGACTTGTGTGCCCAAACTGGGAAAAAAACAAAAAACAGGGGCTGGTGTGCCGCGGCGGCAGCAGAACCGGAAGTGGTGGTGGAAGGGAGAATCCCAGGCATGAAGGTGCCTCGAGACCCCACTCCGGATCCCCCACCAGCACCAGCTGCTCCGGATCCTGACCTGCCACCTGTCCAGGCACCAGCACCGCGGTTGCAGCCGCCTGCTCAGATTTGGCTGCGGGGGGAGGGGGGGAGTAGCGATCCGGCGACTTATGGCTCACATGCCGGCAGAAAGGGCTCCGCATGACAGCTGTGCCATAGGTTTGCCATCGCTGAGTTAGGGTAACTGGTCGGACTCCTACCCTTGACCTGAGAATCTGTGAATTTGCATGAAGGAATCTTCCATTCCAACTGTCACTTTCTCCTGGGATGACCGAAGGATGGCATTCTGCCCTATAACACTGGCCAAAAGGCTGTTGGATATGGTTTTGTACGGGTTAGTCTGACTCTCCTTAGGTGTAGTTATATTGAAAGATAGGGTGTAGGTGTTCAATAAAATGCAGAAAATGTTTGCTGAGATCAACAAAACCTTGCTTGAATGGACACCCACTGGCCACTTTTTATGGGGTTGTTATTAAAATGAGTTTGGTTTATGAATGCTGTATCATTTGTGCTTACCTTAATCATTTTGCAGTGTATTTCATTTGTGCCTGAGCACAGGTTAATGTATTTTAGTGACAAATGATGAATCGTTTTCCTTAATGAAGTGTTGAAAATTCTGAGAAATGGGTGGGTTGTTTTCTTGTACTTTCTACTACGTATCTTCAGCCGTAATACCAGAATAGTTCAGAATGGGAGACGTTGACACTGAGTGCAATTTATTTTTAACGTTGAGCCATTTCTGGTATATGACACTCCTTGCCAGGGTTTTCTAGGTATAAAGTACTCACACTTGGTTTATCAGGGACTTGCTTTTGTGCCGCTCTACTTTGCCCCAGGCTACACAAGCTGGCTGTTCTCCCAGGAATCAGTGTGGGGAGTTGAAGTCCCAACTTGCCCTGGCTCTGCAGCCAGATGCTCCAAACCACTGAGCTACTGCGTGCAGTGACATGGCATAATTTTGTCCCTTTTGGTAACTGAGAACGATTTCTAAAGCCTGTACTTGTGAGTGTGGAGCCAATTTGTTGGGTATCTTAAGATTTGTAAGGTTTTGGAAGAGGGTGTAAAGGGGGGGAGGTGGGATACACTGCTTAAAGATACATGTTTGTTCACATTTCTAGGAAGGTGTATTGAGACCTGTTGTGGACTGCGTTGACCTTCTTAGTAGTGATGAGGAAGACTGTGTCAGCTCTTCTAATGTGAGTGTTCAGAATAATTTGAGAAACTATGTATGGTGGCCTGCAGAGTCTTATTACCCCTGTAACTTTAGTAAGCTCTGAGCCTGTAGATCATCAACATGATCTTAGAATTGCAGAGCTAGAAGGTACTCTGTGTATTGTCGGGTCCAGCCCCTGTCAGGGAGGCACAGTAGGGAGTTGAACTCCCAACCTCTGGCTCCACAGCTGGATAGCTGGAAACCTCAATAAACATTGCCAAGATTTTCTGTGAAATCTGATTAGCACCTATTATGAAACAAATTTAAGAGATGTTAGTTATTCACATTCCACTGACACCAGTGACAGCAGTTGATTATTTCAGCGAGGAAAGATTACCTATGCACAGGCTATATATGCATATGAGTGCATATTTGTTCTTTTATTTTAATATTTTAAAATATTCTTATATTCTTTTTATATATTTTTTCTTCAAATCAACAAATATTGTTGCTATAGAAACTGCCTTCCTGCTACCAGCACAAGTCTCAACTTTATTGAAAGCCCTTTTGTTCATGGAAGGAAGTAATTGTGTTTATTTGTAAAACAAGACTTTCATATCTTGTAACGTTGGCTGTGAGTCTGTAAATGTGTGTGTGTGTGTAGAGTTGAGTACAGTTCATAGAAATCTAAGATCCACTCCATTGGTCTTGCTTGTTAAATGTTAAAGAAATTAGCATTCTGAAATGTTTCTAAGGGAGAAAATAACTAAGGTGAGTAGCCTTATTCTGATATTCTTCTGTGAACCTATGGAGGGAGAAATAGGACTGGACATGCTAGGTCGATTTCATTCCAACCCTACTACCTTTTAAAATATTTAATGTTTAATTGTTAATTATGTAATATTCTAATTATAGTCCTGTTTTATTTTATGATGTTTATATCTTGATTTTATTTTTTACTTGTAGAACTGTCTTTGTTTAACTATGTTATGAACTGTCCAGAGTAGCTTCAGCTAGATGGGCAGTATACAAATCTAATCAATAATAATAATAATAATAATAATAATAATAATAATATCCCTATGTGTTCCAGCTTCACATCCAGCCTTCCCACATTCAGTGGGAATGTCTCAATGGGGGTTCCTTATGCATGCAGTAGATGTGGGGAGGATTCTAAGTATGCTGAGTTAACTGTACAGAAAATCTCCTTCCTGACTTTTGTGCCTGGTATTGGATGGGGAGCTCGCTTGTACAGGAACACTGGGGAAGGTCTTGCCTGTATGGTTTTGCTGCTTCCTCAGGAATGCCTGAATAGGACTTCTGATTCAATACTTACAGGGGCTGTCAACTGGTGTAAAGTTCATCTGATGAAAGTTGTGAAACAGGATTATCTAATAATCACCCAATTTGCATTTTATTGTTCTCTAATAGCTAAGTTACTATGGTGTCGTCCATCTCTCAAGGTCAAGTAGCCATTTTTGTGATGTAAGAGGAAAGTGTCATCTGGTTAGGATTAAAGCCTCATAGTATAGGAACTGAGGTGCAGGCAACTGAAGGGGGATGACTGGGTAGGTAATGAGATGAGAAACAGTGGTTTGTGGGGAGGGTACATGGCAGAGACAAGCTATGGAGTGACTCTTTTCTGACTGGATGATCTTCGTGCCAGGAGAAACTTGGTTAATGGCTTACTGCCTCATCCTTCATTGGCTGTTGAAATAAAGACTTGGTGTGTGGTAAATTGAGCATAACTCAGCAGATACCTTCCAACAGAGGATATTTAACTTGTTGAACCTAATTGTTCTTGGATTGGTAGCTTCTTCCTGTTTCTCTTCTACTAACTAGTAATTGTGAAGTGCTTTTTTTCACATGTAGAAAAATGTAAAGAAGAAAGACTACTTTGAGTATCAGAAGGAAAAGGTTGCTTCAACTCTAGATCGCTTGGCACGTCATGTTGAAGTGGAGAAACAGCTGAAAGAAGAGAAAAATAAAGCATTCAAGGTATGGCTCAACTATGGAATAATTGGTATTGTGTGGTTTCTTTTTTATTTGTGTAGTTTTTGCAATAAAATACAGAAGTTAGGGAAAGTTACAAAATGGTATATTATCACTGCATGAGAGTGTAGTGATGTTACTATGCTGGCAGAGCAAATCATAATTCTACAAGGTAATTCTAAAAATGGGGCCACCTAAATATATATATATATATAACTTTGAAACTGTTTTTTGTATCAGCACCAAATGTGGCACAATTGTAGCAGACGGTCTGCTCTTGTTTCATGCCAGATTTGGGAACATTTGAGCAAAGCGTTTATGAGTTTTAAAAAGTAAAACTTGTTTTGGCCACACACACACACTGTGCAGAAACAAGCATACTTAAATGTCCCCAGATTTAAAACAGATCAAATAAATTGAAAATACCAATCTTGTTTATCTTGAAAGAGAATGATTGGCCCCATCCATTTTTTTTTTAATTTGGGAGGAATCCAGGCTGCAGGGGCTGAAAAACAGATCCTTAAAAAAGGCTGTTAAAAAAAGATAGAACAATGACTTTCTTATAAACGGAGCGTACCTAGAGCAGGCTTACCAACAAGACTGTGGCAAAGTAGATACTTTTTGCAGCTTTGTGACCCAGGAAGGGAGATTTTTAGAGGATAATGAAAGGTCAAAGAAATAGTCAAAAGACAGATTTTCTTTGAAGAGTAAAAAAAAAACCAGGCTTGCTTTAAAGAAAATAATGGATTCACAATCCACCAGAAAGGGACATTTTGCCATGTATCTCCAGGGAATTAGCATGTACTTTTTTTGCAAGGCATGTTCAAATGACTTTTGCATTACAAAAGCGCAGAGCAGTTGTGCTTGTTTCAGCCCTGAGTGCTTTTAGTAAATCTTCTTTCAAGATTTCTGAACCTAGGCTCCTGACACAATTCTCCAAAGGGGAAATCAGCAACAGGTATGCCACAATCAAAACTTTGGACCCTCTCTGTCATGACCCAATTAGGTGCCTCTCAGGAGGAGAACTTTTTAACTCATTCCTGTCCAGACAGGCACTTAGTGCTGGCAAAGGGATTCTGTGTCTGGTTGTAAAAATATTTTAAAAGATATTTTAAAAAGAATAGAGAACATTCGGAAGCTCACTTGTTTAAGTATGAAATCACTTTTTTTGCTTTGTTACTTGATGTTAGCAGAGCTTAGGTGCCTATACCCTGTCATAATTTCAGCCATCCCCTCTGTCTTGTCACTACACCATTGTCTGGTAAAAGGAAAAAAATCTCCAAAGATGTTATGTGCCATCAAGTCACTTCTGACATGTGGTGACTATATGAGTTAATGACCTCCAAAATCTCATATCATCATAGCTCTGCTCAGATCTTGCAAATTAGCAGCATCTTACGTTAGGTTATTCGCTCTTCTTACTGCTCCCCCTTCCTAGCTATATTTTCTTTTCCATTGAGTGACTTGAGAGTGACTTGATTGACCACAGACTTTTCTGCCTTTCTAGCTATCTCTCCAACACCACATTTCAAATGAGTTGACTTTTGTCCCCGTCGTTGTTTACAGTCTTTCTTTCACATAGTGTGGATGATTTTGACCTTGGTTTCCAGTGACAATCTTTGCTAACTCCCAGTTCCCCCCCTTTTTTTTAAATTTCAAAAGGTGAGGGGACATCTTTTGGAAAGCATGCACACAACGTATTTGTAGAGCTTTTGGTCCAATATAACTTCTTCCTCAGGTTGTTTACTCCAGGGGAAGGGTCTGAAAACAGAAAGACAGCTTTCTAGTCTGCATTCTATGGAACGAGCATGGCATCATTAGTTTACCTGAGAGGTTAAAGGGTGTGTATGTTTTTCCATTGTATTTGTTGCACTTACTCACACCTTTGTTTAACCATTTAAGTAAATCCAAAACAACCCTTCAATGTTTTTTGGCACAGAGGGACTACAGCCACATCCTAGCCATTCTTGCTTCTGTCCCCTCCCAGCAACCATAGTACAGATCATGGGATCTTTTGGGATCTTCTGTCACTAATTCTATATGAGGGAAGTTTCTGTTGGAAAATGTGTGTAGTATATGTATGCTTAAACTTCCACTTTGAAAAGCCAAAAAATTCAGTTGTTCCAAAAGCCTCAGGTTTATGAATGTGGGATATTGTGCTTCTGTATCCATGATTCAGAACACCAGGAAATGGCCCCATATTGCTGCATGATATCGTGCACGCATTGCCAGCAGGAAAAAGGATGCCAAGCTCTACATAGCCTGAATGTTGACAGCACCAATGGCAGCAGTTAAGAGGGTCTACAGGTTACCCTCTTGTGCTGGCAGAGCATTCTATAAGGTAAATCTAAAATTGGGAGCATCCAAAACAAAACATATATTTGAAACTGGAGTTCAGATCAGCACGAAATATGGCACAGATATAACAGGCATCTTACTCTGTGCCAGATTTGGGGAAGTTTGGGCAAAGGGTTTTTGAGTTATGATTTTTCATATTTGTTGAAAAACAATCCTCACGGTTGTTTTGTGTTTGGGTGAGAAATGGTTAACTGATGAAAAAAGGAGTCAGCTTTTGGGATTTTCCTTTGCTTAGTGTTGCTTTGTGAATGGCTGTGAGCCCAAGAAAGTATCCCGTAGGCCATCTTGACTGCTGCCATTCATGTTGTCAACATTCAGGAAACCCTTCGCTTTGTAAAGCTTGACATTCTTTTTCTTGCTGACATCACAGGGGCCATATTATGCAGTAATATTGAACCATTTCCTGGTGTTCTGAATAATGGCTATAGACGCACAGTATTCCCATATTCATAAATGGGACGGTTTTTGAACAACTGAATATCAAGTAACCTTGTCAGTTTCCTTTTATAAAGTTTGTTGGATATTCAGAAAGATCTTCCCTTCATTCTTCCAGTTGTAATGCCCCATCAAAAACGTAACTCCTGTCAGAGTGGCATGAGTCCAGTACTTATTTGTGGCTTCACATGCTCGGTAGCCACTGTTCACTTGTTTATATAATGTAGCTTTCTGCAACGTAGGCTATGCCAGGTTGGGGAAATGGGAGTTACAGTTTGTCACGCTGGGAAGGAGCTAAATAATTTATTCCTTCAAGTTTCTTTTCTTCAATAATAATAATAATAACAATAATAATGTTCTATCAAGTCAATTCTGTCTTATGGCAACCTTATCCAGGGTTTTCTAGGTACAGAATATTCAGAAGTGGTTTACTGTTCCTTTCTTTTGGGAGCATCCTGGGACTGTCAGCTTGCCCAAGGCCACACAAGCTGGCTCTTCTCCCTGGAAGACACAGTGGGGAATCGAACTCAACCTCTGATTCCTCAGGCAGATTCCTAAACCACTGAGCTATTTGGTCAGCTCCTTCTTTTCTCTTGTGCTCATAATAATCTGCTGTCTTAAACGTTTTAGCCATTTGCACTAGTTGCCCATCTCTTTTCTTCAAAAATCATATGCTGAGTCTGCCAGGAAACCATAGTCTTCTGATAGTTTCCCTCTTCCTAGTGAATCAAAGTAGCCATGAGTGCCAGATTCTTATTGCTGTGCTGACAGATAGCTTGGCAAAGGGCACTTCTTGAGTTTTGTTGCTGTAGAATGCGTGATTACGTGCAGTTGCAGTGGCTGCATGCTGTGGTGGTACTTCTAGCGTTCCCTCTGTACTCATGAAAAACTAAACTTTAAAAAAAAACAAGAAAAGACATAAAATTGGCTTTGTTTCAGGTAAGACCCTTCTTGTGTTTTCTCTTAATTACTGTATTAAATATAATATGATTCATACTTATGAAGGTATTCTGCACTATTGGATGGCCTTTTCCCACTTAAGCATCTAGTGAGCAAATGTTGACCTATCTCAGACAATAGGTTCTGGAGCGACATTTAATTGGCATGGGGGATTCTGCAGAGGTCATGGTACCTGCAGTTATTATTTTCTTGGGAATAACAGCAGATGCCAAATGGTGCTTTGAAACCTACTGTAAAGGACATTCCCCCCCGCCCGACAGTGATTTTTAAATTCTTATAAACAGCATTCATTATAAATTGCAAGAACTGGCAGCTTCAGAGTCTAATCAGTCCTATCAAAGATTTTTTACCACAATTCACTGGTCTGATTGTCAGCTGGTAGTAAAGCTCAGATGATCTGTCTGTGCATTGTAGGCCTCCCATTGTCTAGCTATTAAGTATTATCAGCTTATTCTTTTTGGAATAGTTACTGTATATACACCAGTGCAATGAATTTTGTAGCAATTATAGGTTGTATAATCAGCACCATGGGGATGGGGGGCATTGTTCTGTTAATGCTTCTGTGACTGGTCTAGGTAGAGAATAAAAACTATTAAAATGGCTATGAAAGGATTATATTTAGAATTGTAAAATTTTCAGAGATTTTAAAGCCATGTAAAAAGAAGCATCCTCTTCCTCCAGGTTTTCTTCTTCTTCTTCTTTTCAGGAGAGGAATGAAAATTTTGACAAGGATTGTAATATTAGCAGCATTTATTTTCATATCAAAGCTAAATATAGTTTACTGCCTTAACCAAATATTTCATGTATATTTTAATTAGCATATACAATTGTACTATCTGACATATTTGTGATGTTTAAAAATATAAAAGTCTTAACTTCTGTACAGGCAAATATGTGAATATGTGTTATGGTCAGGAAGGAGCTGTAAACTGCTGCATCCTGTGGTACTTAAGCACGTATATCTTTGTTTTTGCCATCTGACAAGTAAGGAAATAATGCAAACAAAACTCACAGATTCTATGATGTGAGAAAAGTCTATTATTTGGACAAAAACAGTATGCTCCTATTGTGGTTGTCTCTACCAAACTAGAAGAAAAGTCAGCAGAAGAAAGAAAACAGCAGTCTCTCATAAACACGGCAGCCCTTATTCTGTGCAAAAAAGTCTTCATATGAATCTTCACAGTGGGCAGTTTCTCCCATTCTGGGTGATTAAAAGGACTTTATGATTTTGGGGTGAATAAAAGGAGTGAATGATTTCAGTCATTCCAGAAAATAATATTGGCATTTCTTCAGTGTTTCCCAGTGTTTCTAAGTTTCCTGTTGGGAAACTAGAAAATTTGTTCTTGAAAAGAAACAAGAAGAAAACATGGTGTTTTCTGAATTTTTCCCTAAGCCTTTGTATCTCTAGTTATATTGTAAACGTATAATGAACTAGAGGTTCCAAACTAATCTGAGTTAATGGATGTGGCACTAATTTGCCCCGGTGACCATGTTGTATTGGTTCATTTATAATATATGAGCAATTTCTAGAGAGAAAAAAATACTTCTTTTAAGAAGTGGTAATTGAAGTGCCTGTGGAAGTTTCAGGTCCGAAGCGTAGGTATTACTGTGGAGTGCATTTAAGTGTGCCACAATATAAGCATCAGATGTTTTTGCTGTGTATACTTACAATCTTGCTTTTCCTTAAACAATTCTCATTCAGTATGACTAATTTTACAGAGGAAGAAAATCCACATTTTAATGGCCTGTGTTCTAATCACTGTGACTGTTAGGAAAAACTGGATTCTCAACATGCTCATGGACTGCAAGAGTTGGAATTTATCCAGGGACATAGTGATACAGAGGCGGCAAGACTGTGCGTGAACCAGTGGCTAAAAATGCCAGGTAATGTATTGATAAACTGGCTGGATAGCTCAGTGAGTTAGGTATTTGGCTTACTGATATCCTTTGGGTGGCCTTTCTGGTTTCATTCATCAGTAAATTAGTTGGCTAGATATGGCTTTTTCCAAGGCAACAGCTCCTGTAGGTAACCATTAACCTGTCTAGTTGGAAAATCCTTGCACGCCAGTACGTAATAACAGCCCGTGAGTCTGATAGAGAAACAGCATGGCATGGTATATTTTCAGACAGCAAGTTACAAGACATTGCAGCCCCTGTGGTCTAGCTATTTTTTTTGCTGCCCTTTTGTGATATGACTTCATATTGACTTCAAAGATAATCACACCACACACTAAATATTTCTTTTTTTCATATTGTAGGTCTCAAGCCAGGCACTGTGAACTCAGGAAGAAGAGCATTACCTCAGAAATCAGGCGAGATGCCATCTAACAGGAAATCTATTTTATGTCCTATAATGCATTGCAACAGAAAGTTTGACAATGGGCATCTTCTCCTAGGGCACCTTAAACGGTAACTGTTCTTTCTGATCTGAATAAGCCACTTAGTTTTCTGAACATGGGCCTGTAAGAAGTTTCAAATGTATAATGCACTGGTCTGTCGGGATTTCACACAATGGCAGATACATTTAGGATTCACCTATTGTCTATTTTAGGCAACTTGGCCGGCGTAATAAATTAGGCTACAGGATGTGTGATGAAACTTCAGGGTGACAGGCAGTTTCTGCTGCAGACTGATTTGCGGGGAAGGGATAAAGCACCTGATAATGCAGGCTGCAGTTGAGGAAAACTGTCAGTGAAAATGTACTCATCTTTAAGGTGCCACAAGCTCCTTGTTGTTCCTGGTCAGGATTAACATGAATTCGCCTGGGAATTTTCTGTTGGTTTGGTTTGGTTTTTGGAAATTATTTGATGTTATGGATCCTGATGCCAGTGTGTTATTTTCTTAGGTTTGATCATTCTCCATGCGATCCAACAATTACACTACATGGACCTCCGGCCAATGCCTTTGCCTGCGTAGTCTGTACAAGAAGATTTGCCACTTCTCAGCAATACAGCGACCACCTTTCCTCTAAGGCAAGAACTTAAGGATGGATGTATTTCAACAAAATAGCAAATTACATTTCCGTATATCCATCCTTTTTATAGGCACACTTTTATTTGGATTCCCTTGGGTATCCACCTGATTTAGGATTTGCCTTGAATTTTTATTTATTTTTTTTTATTTTTTTTTAAGCTTCCCTTCCTTATTAGTCAGTCAGTGGAGGTCACTCTGCATACACCTTACTTGATTTGGACAACTTGATAGCAGCAAAGGTCGAGTTTGGCCTTTGCAAAATGATGGAACCACTCTTCTGTTGGAGAATGATATCTTCTGAAAATTAAAATGTGGCTAATGCTGTCAGCTGAAACCCTTTCTATTTTGACTTTTTGGGTTTTGCTTTGATATTGCTCAGTTGCAAATTTTTTTGCTGTGTATTAATGAATATATACACATGTAAGTTGTACTTTACAGATGTAAGGATAAGTGAAACAAATGTTAAATTCGTGTTATCTCTGTCTACACTTCCACTATTAGGAATGGTCCTTCTACTACACACAACGGATCCTTCAAAAAAATCCTCCAAGCCTGCGTTGTTTTTAGAAAGCTGAGTTCATGTTTTTGTTTCTTGTTTCTTGTCTCCCACCACCGTCATCAGGCAGGTGAAAATGATGGCCATGAAAGAAATTACCCTCCTCAGCATATTCAGTGCTTTGCATGTCCATGCTGCTTCCTCCTCTTCAGCATAAGAGATGAATGTCTGCAGCATATGTCTGAAAAGAAGCATTTTTCTCAGGCTTTTAAACTGGATGGTATGTTTCTTACTTTGATACATATATTTTCTCTGATATGAATGGGTATTCTATGATTTTTGACCCTCAACTTAAAGAGTAATGACCTTATCATCTTCACAAGTGATAATAATTTTTGTCTTAAGAATGTGTATTGAAAATGTCAGTGAAATGAACCTGCAATTTTGTCTCTTGGTTTTCCATGCTTTTCTAAATATGCTGACTTTTAAAATGCCTTCATTTGTCTCACTACCAGTTATGTGGATTTCATCTGAGACTGTAAGCAGAGATGGTTTCTCTTTTCTACATACGTGCATTAGGAAGACTAATTTGGTCAAATCAGAACTTCAGGGTCATAATTTCTTTATGCAAGAAACTTAGATTTAATTGTAGCAGCTCCATGGCTCTGTTAATTGTTTCAGATACTATTGCAATCTAATAAAGCAAGAAAATAAAAATATAACGATAGTTGCCAAGAAATGTTTTGCTCAGTGTGGATTATGACGCTGTCCTGCTGATACATGTTAGAACAATATAATATACACAGTACTCTACTGTTCCGAGTATTTCTACAAAAAAAGTGTTGTACTCAGTTCTGTGCAGGGTAGATAAAAATCAATCAATTTAAAAAAATCAAATTTAAATTAAAAATTAAATTAAAAATTTGATTTAAAAAAAATAAATTGTCCAAAAAAACTGTTGTTGTTTTTTAATTTAAATCGGGACTTAAATCAAATCTTCCCTGGTTCTGTACTACTTTTTTGTAATTTGGTATAAAGCAAAGCATTCTCTTTTTTTCTTAACACCTGATTGGAATTTTCTTGTTCTGTTTTTTCATACCTCTAAGGTACTGGGTACTGTGAACATGACTGTGACATACCTCTGGAAGAGGGAGTTTCTTCGTTACAAGCTGTCAACCAAGAATGCTTGTGAAAACTCTAACCAGATTTGGGGCATGCATGGCATTGTTGATTTGGCACACTGTTTTGAATTGTTTCTCCAGACAGTTTTTGGCAATTTCTCATTTGATTGTTGACCGAAGATTTTTTTTAAAAGATGTAAAGTGATTGGAAATAGAAAGCTGTTTGCAGCATACGATGCAAACTAGATAACAGTGGGCCATAAAACCTGACTTGCCTGTCTGACATGCACCAATGTTTTCTGGTAAAAATACTGACATCTAGATTTGGAGTAGGATGTGTGACGGCTGGCAAGTGTGGGGTGGCCCTCTCTTGAGTACAAACAGGGCTGGATTAACTTTGGTCCTTTTTTTGCCCCAGGGATACCATGTTCTGTGCCTTCCTTTGCAGGTAAACCAGGCCACCCATTTCCTTTGTCTTTCCCAACTTATGCAAAGAATCTTCTAATCTCCCTGTGCAAGGAAGTTCCATTCCAAGTGAAGTGCACGTCTTGCCACCTGGTCTTGCGTTCCCACATAGAATTAACCGCACACTTCAGGTTTGTCACAGATTGTAATTGTAGAGTGGGCTTAGTTCTGTTTTCCTTCCTTGGAGTATCTGTTAGGCATTCTGCTGTATGATCTTTGGTCTTCCTCCTTGTATTTTAAACACAGAGATGATTGGTTATCTGGCACTAAAAAGTCATATATGCGCCAGCCATTTTGCTGAACTATATCCATGGAGAAAAGAGCAATGCACTTTACTTGCTGTATTCATATATATACTCTTCTGGTGTTAAAGAGAATTTTGCCAGTAGCTAATGTTCGTTTTTAAGGGCTCTGAGAGGTATCTGGGGCATTTCTGCTGCAGGTGAGGGAAATGTGAGACCCTGATAAACTATGGTGAGGCAGCAGTTCTCTTCCTCATTTCTCTCAAAACCTTGCCTGAGATTGGCAAGTGTTACGTTCCTCACAAAATAACCAAGGTGCCATCCAGGGATAATGTTGAGATTGCAGTCAGCTTTGTAGATGTACTGTTTTCTTACACACACAGCTGTGAAGGTGCTATTGTATCCTCTCCATTTCTAGAACTCGTTGTCGTAATGCTGGCCCAGTGTCTGTATCAAAGAAGAGCATCTCTCAGATTGCTGAAATTTTCAGAGCCAAAGGTTTCTGTCAAAGCTGTGACAACCTGTTTCTCAATGATGACCATATCAGTAAGCACACTTGCAAAACTCTACCTAAGGTTAAAATTTTCACCACCATGGAAGAATCCATCTTAACCATCTGCCACGTTAATGAAAGGAACAAAAGTGTCCCCCATCTGCAGAAGCATGTAAACCTTTTAAAGTCTTCTCCTCTGAAAAGACCTTTGGATTTGAATGTACTACTTGGTGATCAGGGAGAAACCACTTCAAAACGAAAAAAGGATTTCGAAGGCGGAAGCCAAGAGGTGAGCCGTACTTATACTGTCAAAACCTGGGTATGTCAGTGCCATTTAGCATTTCCTTCTGAAGAGTTGGTAGAAAAACATATTTTTTTGGAAAACCGAATTTGCCACAGGTGTGGTGTGTGTGCCAAATCTGCAGAAAATGCAAGCATAATCCGTTTACACATGAGCCGGTTCCATGGAGGAGCACACTTATCCAACTTCCACTTTTGGTGTCAGTCCTGCAGTGTTGTCCTTCAGAAAGAGGAGGATGTTATGGCCCATGTGACAGAACTCCATGGAGGTCACAGTTACTATTGGGAGAAAGACTTTTCTGGGGATGAGCCTGCCTTGCCATCTGATGTACAATGCAGCAGTTCCCTTGAACGAGAGGAAAAGTCTCCAAGCCCCATGGAACTGTCTCCACCTGCAAGTCCAGTGGACCTGATCGAGAGCACTTCTGGCCAGTGGCAGTGCCGCCTGTGTGAGGAAGTATTTGACTCAGAAGACAGTGTGAAACAACACTGCATGTCATTAGAGAGCCATCACTTTCACAGATACAGCTGCGGCTTGTGCAAATTGACATTTCGGAAGACTGAAACCCTGCATCGGCACTGTAAGGATAGGCACGATAGTGTTGTTCAAATTAAATACTTCTGTGGACTGTGTGGTGACATCTTTTTTGATGTTGAGGAGGAGTTTTTATGTCACTTCAGGAGCGTGCATAGCATAGATTACCTGTGTGTGTCTGGAAGAGCAGGGGAATCAATTAAAAATTTTGAAATAGTAGAAGAAAGCAACCTTCTAAATTGTGGCTGCAGGGAAAAATATATCTGCAAAGAGAACAGGAAGGCAGACTACAAGAGGTGTCAGGCAGCCCTATTGGAAAAAGGCAGTGTGTGGTTTCGTTGTACTTTGTGTTCTTCGACAGCGCAAAGCTACTCTGACATGACAGCTCATCTCAACAGCCACACAAACAAAAAAGAAGACCAAGAATTATATGTTGTGAGGTGTGGATCGTGTAACAAAAGCTTCAGTGATATTGCAGTTGCCCATCAGCACTTTCATGCCAAACATTGCTGCTTAAAAAAGCCCCAACTATCCTTTGGATCTCAGACAGAAAGTGATGTCTTCCAGTTCTCTGCCTGTGGAAGCACAGACAGCAAACCTGATAAACTGAAGATTTCTGTTGATACAACTACATCTGCTTCAGGAAAAAAGATGAAACCAGGAGATATAAAAAAAGAACAAGGTAAGCCCCATTCTGATGTTCTTGGCCAAGGTGAATAGAAATCATGTTACTATTATGGCTGCCAATACCACCTTTGGTAAAGAAGTCGATTAGACTGAAAATACAACATTTCTTACCTTCTGCCTAAGTAATGCAGGCAAGCCTTCCCCACGGGCATTATTTGATTTGATTTGTTTTGATTTAATTTGATTTAGTTCCATCTTGAATGATTAATTATTTTTATTTTTGAATATTGATGATATTTTAATTGTTTATTGGTACACTGATGTACGCCGCCCAGAGTAGTCAAAACGACTAGATGGGCGGGATAAAAATGTAAGAAATAATAATAATAATAATAATAATAATAATAATAATAATAATAATAATAATAATAATAATAATAATAATAATAATAATAATAATATGTGTCTGTGTGAGAATTTTTTTAGGCTGAATTTTTTTCAGTATTTGCACTTTTGTCACTGATCATTGCAATCCATAAGAGAGTGAGTTAGCCATTTTTTCTCCATATCCATATGTGGCCTGTTTTGTGACAACTGAGTTTTGCAGCCTGATAGTATTTGTTTGTTTGATGGGGTCAGTGGTAAACTTTAGCCTTGTACTCTTGGGAGGGTGGAGTGAAAGGAAGGGAAAATGGCAAGAAACTAACAGAAAAGGGATAAATCTCCTAGGTCCTGAAAAACGGTGTATCTACAAAATCACGACAAACTAGCTTCATCACAGCATGCATTTGCCAATAAGTATGCTTGTGTTTTTTGTCTGTGTTCTTGCCTCACTGCTTATAGTGACTTCCTCCTCCTTGGCAAATAATCATCTAAAGTTAATGGGTATCACTTGAAAAAATGTGCAAATTTATAATAAAAAGATTCCTTGGAGGCTAACAGTGCTTTAGGTATCTGGCTCATTTGATTCCCCACTGTGCCTCCTCGAAAGGGGCTGGGTTGATGATCCATAGAGTCCCTTCCAGCTCTGCAGTTCTAAGATGATTGATTAACTTAGGTGGGTATTCTATTAAAAGAGTATGTTTTTATGATTTAAATTACATTGATTAAAATTATATCATTCAGAATATGATTTCATATTTTGAAAGCTGCCTTGAATACTGATTTCTACCACAGGTAAAACACAAATATATTTTTATTCTGCTTTCTTTTCCCAACCCCTTCCTCAAACCTAGATGATGGAGATCTACCTGACCTTGATTATTTGTGCACTATGACTCATATTATAATGATGGATTTAGATAACTGGGGAAACCTTTTCCATCAGTTGCCTGCGACCCTTAACCAAGGAACTTTTATCTGGGGCTTCCAAGGTAAACAGAAGAATTAGCCGTCTAGTATATCAGACTTGTATTTCTATGATTTTACATATTTTTAACTTCTAAAACTGTGTTTTAACAAGGCTTAAATGAAATTTCTTACAGTAGCTGGCGTCTTATTTCATTGCTTAGGTGGGCATAATAACTGGAAGCCACCTGTGAATTGCAAGATTTTTAATTATCTCAACAAGATTGGGTGTTTCTTTCTCCATCCACGTTGTGGCACAAGGAGAGAGGCAGCTGATTTTGCAATCTGTGTTCATGTAAGTTTGCGAGCTTCAGTGTTGAAAAAATAAATGGAGAGTAATTTAAGTGACTAGTATTTAACTTTGGTTATAGGTGATGTTCTGAAAATCAATAGGTAAAAACCAATCAGTAGGTAACAGGATTCCAGCTTCTGTTTTTCTTTAGTTTTCTTGGTGTTTCTGGGGGCGGTGTGCCTTCATTTTGCTTAGAATAAAATATGACCTCTTATGAGACTGACCACTTATGCAAATTCCAGCCTAAGTTGTTTTCTGACCTTTTTAAAACAGAGATTAGTGTTTCATCAGTAGTAGATTTGGCTGTGGGCAGCTTCTCGATTCAACCTTTATGACAAACCATGAAAATAAAATAAATACCCTTTGTTAACGTTCCCTCTAAGTTGCATGCTTGTGCAGCGCTGCATCAGGGCTGTGCAGCTGAGCCAGTGTCTCCGCCCATTTGCTTCTGGTTGTGTACACCCGTCCAGCACTCTGGAAAATTAAAGGGAACTTTGCCCTTCATTGTTCCCTCCTGTCTCTTCCCACTTCTGGGAAGAACTGATGCAGCACATCTGTGTTGCCCTAATACCGTTTAAATATATAACTTCCTCTTCACCTCCAAAGAGCAGGGGAAGTATTTAATCCTGAAGTGGCTCTTCTCTTCAGCCACTTAATGGTCTGGAAAATTCAAAGAGGAAGGCTCATATGGTACATTTCCAATGATAGCACATGCTGGAAAGGAACCAAAAAGGACTTCTCTTACCGGCACAAAAAAAATAGAAGCCCCTGACAGGGACCTAGAAAGTTGTGGGTGGGAACGCTCTGGGGACAGGCTGGTTTGCTCCAGCAATTATGTCATATGATCACCGGAAAAGGAACAAACCAGTCCATCCCTACAGCGACCCAAACAATGGGCTAAATGCCCATCTTATCACACCCATAGTAGCCACATAAAGAGAACAAGAAGTAAAACTGCACTTCTAGTGCTTACACCTTAGCTAACTAACGTAATATTCCCAAATAGTAGTGAACTGGTCATGAGATGCACAGAGGAGCAAAGCAGAAGATAATGATTCCTCCTGGCATTGTGTTGTGATTCATGCTTTCTAGTATCTCTCTATGTGTGTATGTCACAGTGAGAAAGTTTAAAACCATGTATATTTCCTGCTATTGAGGAGAGGCATCATTGTTCTTTCTTGTTGAAACTTGTAGAATAGAACCATTGTCCACCAGAGATAGAACATTTCATCTCTTTCCAGAATATATACTTTACTTACTTACTTTATTGGATTTTTACCCCGCCCCCCTAGACAAAGTCTACTCGGGGCGGCTTACAAATATCATAAAAACATCATCATCATCATATAACAATCGTACAGCGTCATAATTTTTAAACAATTAGATTAAATTAGATTAAATTAATGCCAAGATGGGAGTGATTATAAATGAAAGAATAGATATCAGTTATTGACTGAAGGGAAGGCCTGCCTAAAGAGCCAAGTTTTTAAATGGCTTTTAAAAACACCCAGTGAGGGTGCCAGTCGGATCTCTGTTGGAAGACCATTCCACAGCCGAGGGGCCACTGCCGAGAAGGCCCGGTTTCCTGTTCTTTTATATAATAACTGGTAACTGGTTGTGTAGAACAGTGGTTCTTAACCTTGGGTTACTCAGGTGTTTTTGGACTGCAACTCCCAGAAGCCTTCACCACCAGCTGTACTGGCTGGGGTTTCTGGGAGTTGCAGTTCAAAAACACCTGGGTAACCCAAGGTTAAGAACCACTGGTGTAGAAGATCAAAGATCTGAGTTGAGAGAGACTGAGAAAAGGGATAGATGGAATTGTCCTCCTGTGGGGATGACTTTCTGGTGGAGGAGAAAGGTATCGGCCTGTTACTCCGTGACACTTAATCTTGCCGGTATATTCTTAAGCATATTGCAATATAAAAGATTGGACTAAATGATCTTCATAGCATTTTACCCTTAAGATTTGTGAAGTGTTTCTACTGAGAAATGTGGTACCAAATGTCTCCATACCAACTCTTGAGTTTCCAGTTTTATTTAGCAACTTTCTGTTTCATAGGTGGGCCGTCTGGATGAACATCTGCCGAAGCATATTCCCTTCACAATTCTTTCTGGAGACAAAAGCTTTCTAGAGTTGGAAAGCCAGCTTAAGATGACTCAAAGGGCAACCCGCATTCTAGATCCTCATAAGATTGATGCTGATATGATGTGTGCCTTATTAAACAGCATTTCAGATACAGCCAAAGGTACATTTTTATACCAGCCATGCATCACTTGATAAAAGATTTAAAATATTTATATTTCCTATGAATTTCTTTACAAATAATTTTGCACCGAATAAGTAGAGACCATTCTTGACACAAAAATAGGCAGAAGGGAGATCAGGATCGTCAGGAAGACCTCTGGGTGACTGGTAGACTGCCAGTGGCTGAACAGCAGTGAAAATGGAAAATCTTTCCATCTCAATTTTGCTGTTGAAATAAAAAAACACTTCTTAGGGTGGGAGTGGAGGAACAGGAGCTAGTTGGTGATCAGAATGATTTGTCTGTGTGCTCCAGTTCTGTTATGAAAAACTCACCTGAGCTAAGCATGTGCATGTCAAAAACATCTTTCTTAATTCCCTGTCCACCTCCTAGAACCACTGTTTTATTCCTGTTGGTGAATCTCATGATTTTAGTGAAAAACAAAGGAGATCCCACAAGTCAAGAGTCTGCCTAGCCTTGCTTTTCACTTTAAGGGCTCAGCAGTATGTGCATACTAACAAGGAAGGGAGAAGAGATGTGTACTATGGTTGTACTCCTTTAAGAAAGTAACCAAGGTCATTCATTATATTAACCCTGACATTGCTTATTAGAAACCTATATTTTAGGTTGCCAAAAGCAGATAGGAAAAAATTAATTTATTTTACATGTGATGCTGGAGAAGAGCTTTACAGATACCATGAGCCACCAGAAGGACAAATAAGTGGTTCCATATGCAGTCGAACAGAACTTTCACTAGCAGCTTAAAATGACCAAACTTTGGACATACCATGAAAAGAAAATACTAGAAATGACAAAAAAAAAAAAAAAACTTAAGTAAAAGGCAGTAGGAAAAGAGGGAAAGACCTAACATAATACTGATTGGTTCAGTTAAGGGAAGCCATGGCCTTTAGATCTAGGATCTGAGCAGGACTGTTAACAATAGTTTTCTTTTGAAAGCAGCTTGGCAGCACATAACCTTGTTCCACGCATTTTCCCTACTGGGAGGCCAAGCGGGGCATCACACATACACACACACACCCATCTGGCACTCCTTATAAGGTTCTGGACATGCTGGCTGAGAAACGGTTTGTTTCTCCATTCCTCTTTGTGGAAAGTAAGGAGAAGAAGCTGTCAGGCATCTCCCAGCTGACACTCTGAGGAATACCAGCTGCATGTGGGTACCCCACCAGCACCTCTTTCTCTGCTACTGCTTCCTGAGAGTTGCTACAACATAGTCCTCATCACCCTGTGAAGGAAATGTATGAAGGGACCAGGGCAGTGCTGAATTTGAGTTCGGTTCTGATTCACTAAAGAGAACAAGACATATCTTGTAACTGGTTTTAAGTAGACATTCATGAGAATACCTAGCCCTGAACATGACGAGTGTTTTGCTGTCTCCTTGAGAGTTATTGTCTTTTGCACAGAGGACATGATAGGCAATTATTAATTGATCAGCAAAACTCTAAAGAGGAAGGCCGGTTATAAGAGCTAAAGTATTGCTATATTCAAGCATTCTTCTTCGTGGCCTCTGTGAATGCACACAAGTGGGTTCTGCGCCTCCGCAGGACGTTTTGGAAGTTTCTAGAGCTTAACATTTGACAATGATACATCTCCCTGTGGAGCGCATGCTCTGCCCTCCAAAGATCCCCTCAGTTCCTTTTTTCTGCCGCGTTGGTAGGACGTACAGGAACAGCTAGAGCGAGAAAGAGCGAGTATTACATATAGAAAATATCCGATTTCCTAATTGATTATCTTAGATTATATTGTAATTATTATTGTTTGACATTCCCTTGTGATTAGCCTCTATTTTTTACCCTTTCGCAACAGTTTTTTATTTTCCCGTGTTTTTTCTACACCCCCCCCCCCACAATGCCGGTTTTCCCTTTCCCATTTTTATGGCCCCTCAGGGACCGTTTAAGCGGTGCGTTCTCTGTTCTAAGAAAATACCGCTAACGGACGGGCACGATAAATGCTTGTTTTGCCTTGGAGAAGAACACCAGACCCAATCGTGCCCTGAATGCAAAAAACTTACAAAACCAGCAATAAAATTAAGACTACAGCATTTAAGATCTTACTTGTGGGAGAAATCTCTTCACCCGACTATGGAAACACAAACATCTCCAACATCCAAAGATTCAACCCGTCCTGAAACAGCTAGATCCATGTCGAGCCCGACAGCTCGCTCGATATCGAGTCCGACGCCAACTCCAACAAGGCAGAAAGAAACCTCTAAGGTTTCATCGAAGTCGAGCTTGACGTCCATCTCCAAAGCTCGAACCCATTTCGATGAACCTGCTAAAAAGAAAAGGGACAAAATTAAGACATCTAAACCAAAGAAAAGATCAAAATTCACACATATCGAGCCGCCACAAGCTGTGCCTCCATCTCCAATTCTGGAGGAAACATCGAGAGAGGCTCCTGTCTCAACATCCAACAGGGATGAACATACTTTGACGGCTGCACCGTCAGTAGCTAGCCTTTCGCCTAGCACAGGCCAATCACAGGCTGAGATTCATTCCAGCCCGGCCTCGGCCCATTCCAGCCCTCGTTTACCAGGGCGGGCAATACTGGTGCAAGCGTCGGGATCGGAATCCTCCCGATACTCTCCATGCAAGCATAAAGAAAAGAGACGGCATATTTCTCCATCTCAATATGCCCCTCGACATGGAGAGAGGTACTATTACCCTGACCAGCACCAATACTTTACTAGACCTGACTATTATTACAGACATTACTATGACCCGTATTACCCGGGAATGTGTGCTGACACTGTATTATGACGAGCCTAGGAGAGTTCGCTATGCCTCTCCATCGTGGCATTCAGCATCGAGATCACCATCTCCTTCAAGGCGGCGACAACACTCAGCACACACATACAGTGGTGCCTCGCAAGACGAAATTAATCCGTTCCACGGTTAATCCCGTCTAGCGAAAATTTCGTCTTGCGAAGTGCGTTTTCCCATAGGAATGCATTGAAATTTAATTAATGCGTTCCTATGGGGAAAAAAAGAGTGAGAAACCAAAAAAAAGTCACCAAAACGTCACTTACCAGGTAGCGTAGACTGAGCCCAGCTCCTCACAGTGCGTTTGTAGCCCCAGAACGGCCGGAAAAGAGTGCCAAACAGCGGAGAGTCAGCAACCAGCAGGGAGCCGGCAGCCATTTTGTGGTCGTCTCCGCTCCTTCCCCGCCTCTCAGCTGATCTGCACTGGGTCTAACAGGCTTCCCGAGGCTTGCCTAGCAGGGGAAAAGCCTCTTAGACCCAGCGCCGATCAGCTGAGAGGCGGGGAGAGGGGGGGCAGGAGACCTACCTCGGTACCAGAAGCACCGATACCGACTAAACAATCAAAGCAAACAAAGCATTCTTCTCTACATGTATCCACAACCTATGTAGGTCCTTCTTTGCACACCGACACCGAAGTACAACCGATACCGATCTATTCATCCCGAGAACCAATACCAATAACATCAACTTCCAGAACACATCGTTCACCTTCTACTTCTTGTACATCATCTCAAGATTCCGTCTCCACTGCATCCAGAGAATCACCTCCTAACCTTCCTACCCCTACATCTGATATTGGAGAGAACCACCCTCCCTCACCCTCAGAAGATTTTACTTCATACTCTCAATTAATCCTTAGGATGGCTAAATCACTACAATTGGACATTCAAGAACCACCCACCCAGAAAAAGGACTTAGTCTTTGATGATTTAAACCAAGACAAAACCCCTCCATTGAGTTTGAGTTTTATATCAGCCATCTTTGAACTGATAAAGGACTCATGGGACAAACCCCCATCATCACTTCAAATTCCACACAGGGTGGAAAATCATTATAAAACTCATGGACCGGACACATCATTTCTTTTGAAACATCCGACACCAAACTCTATTGTTGTCGAATCAACTCAATACAGAGCCCGGAACAAGTAATCCGTGGCACCAACTAACAAAGAGGGAAGCAAAATTGATATCTTAGGTCGAAGGCTTTATGCACTTACTTCCTTTCTAATGAGGGTTGCTAATTACCAAGCAGCCATGGGGGCGTATCAACGCCAATTATGGGATAAGGTCTTGCCCTTTCTTCAAACGGCACCAGAAACCACCAGAACAGAAATAATCAATACTTACATAGAAGCATCAACATTGGCAAAACAACAACGAATAGCTGCACGACATACAGCTGATGCAGCATCCAAGGCAATGGCTACATCCATCGCACTCAGAAGACACGCATGGCTCCGTTCATCAAACATCCTAGACGATACTTAAACAAGAATAGTGGATCTACCATTCGATGCCACCGGTCTCTTTAATTCAAAAACATGAACTAATGGAAAACATTCACAAAATAAGGAAGACCGCAAGATCCTACACGCCACAACAACCTTATCGATACCAGAGAACACAATATCGAAAACAACCATATTACCAACAACATTACCCATATCAACAGCCATTTCATTCATTTCGACCACAGCCTCATGACAGACCTTACCCTACAGCATCGACATCTGCTGCTCAACCCTTTCGAAATCAACAATCACAAAACAGAAGGCAGCCCTTTCGGAAGCAACAAAGAAAGGGTAAGCAATATCCATAACCCTCTACCATCGGTATTTCAAACAAGACTTCACCCCTTTTTACCAGCATGGAGAAAAATTACCAATGACAAATGGGTATTATCCATCATTCAAAATGGTTACTTTATCGAATTCTTCACTACCCCACCCCCAGGCATCATTAGGACCACCCCTTATTCATTGGCTCTTCAGGAAGAGGTATCATCACTCCTGCAAAAACAAGCCATACTCATAGTCCCCTCATCGTCATCTCATGTGGGATTTTATTCCCGATACTTTACGGTCCCTAAAAAGGATGGAGGACTCCGTCCCATCCTCGATCTCAGGAACCTTAACACGTTTATTCGACCTTGACAATTCCGTATGTTAACTCTCGACACTATTATTCCCCTTCTTTCACAGGGAGACTGGTTTGTTGTCATCGACTTACAAGATGCCTATTTTCACATATCGATTCACCCACTCCATCAAAAATTCCTCCGATTCAGATTCGACAGGACATCATACCAATTTTGCTCCCTCACTTTCGGATTATCCACAGCATCAAGAACATTCACAAAATGTATGGCACCGATTGCAGCTTATCTTCGACTTCAAGGAGTAGTCATTTTCCCCTATATCGACGATTGGTTGATCGTGGCTTCCTCATACCAAGATGCAGTCAGAGCTACAGAAATAACCCTCGAAACCCTACGCAGCCTGGGACTCAAGGTGAACACTACCAAATCTCACCTACAACCAGCACAGACCGCCAATTACATCGGTGCCTACTTCGATTCTCTCCAGGCCAGAGCATTCTTACCTCAAGAAAGAATCACCAAATTAAGACATGCCATTCGACTATTCCAAACTATGACATCGGTATCAGCACACAAAGCCGAACATCTACTCGGGCTCATGGCATCTACCACAGCTGTCATTCAGCACGTAAGACTCAAGATGAGATTGTTGCAAGCGTGGTTCCTGTCCTTGTTCGACCCCATGACAGACTAACAATCAAAACGCCTCACTGTAACACCAGAACTTGCAAACCAACTCACCTGGTGGGCATTCCTTCCGCATCTAGCAGTAGGCAGACCCTTCAGACCTCTACAGTTATCTATACAGGTAACCACCAATGCCAGCCCTTCGAGATGGGGAGCCCACTGTTGAGGACTCGAAATACACGGCCTGTGGACAAAGAAAGAACACTTATTACATACCAATCACCTAGAACTGTTAGCAATCATAAAAGCTTTTTGTGCCTTCTTACCACTCATCGAAGGACGAGCTGTACAGTTAGCCACAGACAATACAACGGCGATGTATTATGCAAACAAACAAGGAGGTACCCACTCCCTCTCACTTCTATATCTCACCATAGAATTATGGGAATGGTGTTATCTCCATCACACCTTTCCAGTGGCTATTCACATTTCAACAGAGGACAATTACATCGCAGATTACTTAAGTCAACTCCCTACACAAACACACAAGTGGACATTAGACAGTCACGTCTTCGAAATCATTTGCCATCGATGGGGACACCCGTCCATCGATCTTTTTGCGTCAGAGCACAACACCAAGTGTCAGAGGTATTGCTCTCGAGCCGGCACCGACCCCAAATCACTAGGCGATGCATTCATGATAGACTGGACCGGAGAACTACTATACCTGTTCCCTCCAATCCCTCTGATTCAGAGATCAATCATTCGGATCCGTCAATTCCAAGCCAATGCGATACTCGTAGCTCCCTGGTGGCCAAGACAACCATGGTTCACCCACCTAAGGTCGACGTCGACGGACGTATTCCATCTACCGTCGATACCCAACCTCCTGTCTCAGAGCAACGGAGCGATCCTCCATCCCGACATCCAGTCTCTGAATCTGACAGCTTGGAGGATACTCCCGCCTTTCGAACCGTCTTAGACCGAGCTCGAAAGCCATCTACACAAAAGCTCTATCAAAACAAATGGAAATCTTTCAATTCATTCACTGAATCTCGGAACTTGATTGCAGTACCAGTTTCCCTCAGAACAATATTTACCTTTATTCTACACCTCTTCAATTTAGGACTGTCACACTCAACCTTGAAGGTTTATATATCAGCTATTGTGGCCCATCAACCTTTACATTCCCAATCAGCAAAACTTGTTTCACATCCAACTTTAAAAAGATTTATCAAAGGACTCCAAAATATTCGACCTCCAACACAACAACCTGTGCCCCAGTGGTCTCTACAGCTGGTCCTAAATTCTCTTACCAAACCACCCTTTGAACCAATGGCCACATGTAATTTAAAATTATTATCCCTGAAAACGGCATTTCTTGTTGCAATAACATCTGCCAAGCGTGCCAGTGAGCTAACAGCTCTCTGATCAGATCCACCTTACCTGCAGTTTCATCCTGACGAGGTCACCCTATATTTTGATATTTCATTCCTACCCAAAATTGTCTCTGATTTTCACTTAAATCAACCCTTGATTTTACCAATTCTATTTTCTTCTCCTTCTACTTCCATCGAGCGCATGCTCCATATGCTGGACGTCCGAAGGTCTTTAGCCTTTTATACCAATAGAACAAAGGCATTTAGGAAGTCTCCAAGGCTTTTCCTGTGTTTCCAAGGTCCTCACAAGGGCGCTCCAGCATCAGCTCAAACCATCTCTCGCTGGATTGTTCAGACTATCTCATTGGCTTATGAACTTTCAGGCAAGACACCTCCTGAATACTTAAAAGCTCATTCCACCAAAGCATTGTCAACATCCACTGCTTTGCATCATGGGATAGAACTACCAAACATCTGCTGAGCAGCGACTTGGTCCAACCCTTCGACCTTTGTCAAGCATTATCGCCTTGATGTAAGGGCAAAAAATGATGCTGCTTTCGGCAGAGCAATCCTGACATCTCTGCTACCGTGACGTCCCACCATCCGGTGAGCTTGTCAGTCACCCACTTGTGTGCATTCACAGAGGCCACGAAGAAGAAAGAGAGGTTACCTACCTGTAACCATGGTTCTTCTAGTAGTCCTCTGTGAATTCACACATCCCTCCCTTCCTCCCCTCTGTCCGTCACGTTGTCTTTTATTATACTACCTTGACAGCGGCGGACTATGGAAGGAACTGAGGGGATCTTTGGAGGGCGGAGCATGCGCTCCACGGGGGGATGTATCATTGTCAAATGTTTTTTAAGCTCTAGAAACGTCCGAAACGTCCTGTGCAGGTGCAGAACAACCCACTTGTGTGAATTCACAGAGGACCACTAGAAGAACCATGGTTACAGGTAGGTAATGCTGCCCAGAGTAGTCGAAATGACTAGATGGGCGGGATAGAAATATAATAAATAAATAAATAAATAACCTCTCTTTATTACTGTCTGCTTACAGAAAGTGAAACAGATGATACTCAAATGGCAATGCAACATTTCTTGCAAGATGCAAAGGAAGAAAAAGGTATGCCTTAGTTTTCAATGTACTGTATAATCTTTATTGAAAGATCAACGGCTGCAGCAGTTTGATACCAATAAATGAATAGTCTATATTCCCTCCCCCCCCCCCCCCATATATTGGTGTACTCAGCACTAATTGCATTGGAGCAAAGATAAATGGATGACAGAAAAGCAAGGAGATGACCCACAAAATAAGCAGCTGCTGTTCTGGAGGCAAAAATTTTATATGCATAATATTGATTTCTTTCAATTGGAGATTTAAATCAGAGGACACCTGTACAACCAGAGGTGCTTGTGCATAGGCCTCTAGGAATGACTGGACAGTTGGTGGCTTCTAAGAGCGATTAGCCAATTGGTGGGATCTGTCCCAGGATTGCATAAGGCTATAAACCTGTGGCACTGTGTGGGGATTACATACATCTCTCTCTACTTTGAACAATCAGTTTTCTCTCTCTTTTTTTTTTTTACAAATGGGCATGATGCAGATATAATAAGCAGCATTGTGGCGTCCGCCCAGGTAATGAATATTAATGTGCTATCTGCATGGACTAATGAGAGTGCTGGAGAGGCGGAGTCACGAGATATAAGATTCTCTGCAGGAGGAGGAGGAGTTTAGATTGGATTTTTAGAGATTGAGAGTTTAGATTGAGAGATTAGAGTTTGGATTTGGGAGTTTGGAGGAGAGAGAGAGGGTTGGCGGTTGAGGGTGTATGAAGAAGGATGTTTTGTTAAGAGTTAATGACATTGATTGTACCATCATCACCTGTAACAATAAACAACTTCTATTTGGTTCTTTTGAAAATGACACATTGCCTGGACCTCTATTATTAATAATACGTAACGTTGATGTAATCAACTGGTGGCAGTGAAACAATACATAGCTTGTCCCATTTGATTGGTGAAACAACCAAGGGACAGGCAGGAACACGACAAATTGGTGGCACAGCACTGGGATGCGAAACAGTCCAGTGAAAAACTGAATGGGCTTGAGTTGGAAGGTATTCCTAGCTAAGAGGGGTTAGGATCTGTGGTAAAAAGTGGTTACCCGTTAGAGTCTTGTGGAAGACTTAGTTTCAGGGCTTCTGAACCCAGATCTGGAGAATCCTAAGATAGGGAAGATACCTACTCAAGAGAAACCATTTACCTCAGGATTTACAAGACCAAGTGGCTAGCTCAAAATCCGGAGCTCTGAGGGTAAAGAGCAGTAGCGGATGGTGTGGAAGCCTAAGTCAGGATAGATCTGAGGTGATAATAAAAGCTAAGCAGAAAGTTGTTCTTGTGTCTGGAGACAAGAATCGCCCAGACAGGAAAATATTGTGGCAAGGGTTGTGGGCTTGGGAGTAGCCGAGGCGAGCTGCTGGGAAAAGTGCAACCTAGTTATAAGGAAAGCCACTGAAAGAAAGGTCTGTTTGGCTCGTGTGAGGGAAAAGAACCAGTCCAGTTTAATAAGAAATTGTATTATTTATGCCCCCCAAACGAAGTAAAAAGTTGGTTATGGAAGCACAGATTGAGCTCCAGGGTGCTGAGGGAAATGGGAACCCTCAAATTCAAAGTGAAAAAGAAACTGTGGGTTCAGTAATAATTGCCTCAGAGGGAGAAAATATCCAAAGCTCCCAAGATTTTGAAAAATAGAAGTTGGAACAAGAATACAAACTCAGGGAACTAGAAATTAAAGAAAGGGAAAGGGAATTTGAGCAAGAATTGGAAAGAGAAAAAATCAGAGAATTTGAAAGGGAAAGGGAATTTGAGCAAGAAAACGAGAAGGGAATTTGTGCAAGAAACTTCAGTTGGGTGAGAAACACTTGTCCACAATAGAAAAAGAGTGCCTAGCTATCGTATGGACGCTGCAAAAGCTGAAGCCGTACATTTGGGGGAGAAAATTTGTCTTGTGCACCGACCAATCTCCTCTTCTATGGCTAAGGACTATTCGAGCCAACAGCAGCAAATTGATGAGATGGGCGCTGATTTTACAAGACTTTGATTTTGAAATCTGTAGCATTAAATGGACTCAAAATGTGGTTGCTGACGCCTTGTCTCAAAGGCCAAATGACTAGAGTAAATTCTTTGTTTTCATCCGAGTTCAATATTAACTGATCTGTTTGTGTGATAGTTATGTGATAAGCTTAAAGTGCAAGGTTTGCTTGGATATTAATAGACTAAGAAGTATGTATAATGATGGTAAAAATAACAGTAAGTATCCTTAGTAATGTAAGTAATGTAAGAGGTTAATATTTGCATTCTTCCATACATTTTTGTTTGTTTATGAGGGCAAACTGTTAAGTTTCCCCTCCATTCACAAACGTATTAAGGGGGGAGGAGTGTGGCGTCCGCCCACGTCATGAATATTAATGTGCTATCTGCATGGACTAATGAGAGTGCTGGAGAGGCGGAGTCACGAGATATAAGATTATCTGCAGGAGGAAGAGGGGTTTAGATTGGAGTTTTAGAGATTGAGAGTTTAGATTGAGAGATTAGAGTTTGAATTTGGGAGTTTGGAGTAGAGAGAGGGTTGGTGGTTGAGGGTGTATGAAGAAGGATGTTTTGTTAAGAATTAGCGACATTGATTGTACCATCATCACCTGTAACAATAAACAACTTCTATTTGGTTCTTTTGAAAATGACACATTGCCTGGACCTCTATTATTAATAATACATAATGTTGATGTAATCAGCTGGTGGCAGTGAAACGACACGTAGCTTGTGTGCCCTTTGATTGGTGAAACAACCAAGGGACAGGCGGGGAACATGACAAGCATGTATTAGATTTTGTCCCAAGATACTTTTATCTTTGGATCATACTGGCTTCAGAAAATAGAGCTACAGTTTATACGTTTGGTTGACATATATACAGAAGGACTCTTCTTGCATCTCTGGCTGGTACAAATAACAATGATATTCACCTGACAGTTAAACAAGATACCTTCAACAAGGCTCTGATTAGGAGACTATAAATGAGTGAATATCCAGACTAAGGTTTAAATCTACAGTGGTGCCTCGCTAGACGATTGCCTCGCAGGACGAGGAAATCGCTAGACGATGCCTTTTTGCGATCGCTACTGCGCTTCGCAAAACGATGGTCTCCTATGGGGAATTTTCGCTAGACAATGAGGTTTCCCCATAGGAATGCGCCGACTAGTGGTCAAAAGCTGTCAGTGCAGCTGTCAGTGCATTCCGACGGGGACCCGCACTCGCTAGGCGATGTTTCCCTATGGGAGATTTTCGCAAGACGACTGAGTTTGCCCTTGGAACGCATTGAAGAGATTTCAATGCATTCCAATGGGAAAACGTGCTTCGCTAGACGATGTTTTCGCAAGACAGCGATCTTCGCGGAACGGATTAACATCGTCTAGCGAGGCACCACTGTATCTGCTTGTCCCAAGTAGAGTAAATTTGTTGAAAGATAACTTGGCACTTATGTAAATCCCGCTGGTTCATTGGATTTACTCTGATTGAAAATAACAATTGGATTTTGGCTAAATTCTAGTCCTATGCACTCTTCTGACTGAACAAATTAATAGGGCTGTATTTGTGGTTGTGATCCTGACTTGGGCATAAGCTCTGCTGCCCACCATCTGGTCATTTGCAAGATCTTTTTACCTTATCAGAATTCATAGTTGCAGGGATCTATAAACACGTTCAGCTAGGCTCCCAAAATCCTCATTCAGACCTTGCACTCAATGTACAAAAATCTCACTGGCTTCTGAGGAATTGTGATATTCATAGAATGGAACTTACATATGTCCCCATCTGCCCACCAGTGATAAGACATGGGGGTATTTGTATACGAATACCCGCACACAGGTGGAGATAATGAGGGTCCGGCTCCCTGGGGCCAGACTGTCCACTCACCCTTCCGCTGCTGCTGCGGGCTCTGCACTCCCTTCCTATCGCTCCAGAGCTTACAGTCGGCTAACCACTCCTGGCAGGAGGTGGGACAACGAGCCTCCCTGCCAGGTCGAAGAGTGGCTCACCAACCGCGAGCTCCAGAGCGATTGGAAGGGAGCATGGAGCCTGCAGTAGCAGCGGAAGGGTGAGTGGACAGTCTGGCCCCAGGGGTCCAGACCTTTGTTATCTCCACCTCTTCCATCTCTAATAGTGATGTTTACATGTTTAGGCAAACACTTGAATAAGGGTTCTATAACTGTTTCATTCTTCACATTCTGATGTTTCTATGCAGATGCAGAATTTCAAGAGGCAGTCAGGCGAAGCCTTGAGGAAATGTGAAGATGTTTCAAGATCAGTATACTAAAACATCCAGTCTGTTTCCAAGTAACTGAAATCTGTTCATCATTTTACAAAGATTAAAAAAAATATTGGTTAGAATTTCAAGGTCTCAGCAGCAAATTAAAGAACTCTGTTAGCAACCACAATGTAGGGCACATAAGTGTATGAATGGCTGTGGAACCTACATATACTTCACTGCATGCAGGATTTCAACCATACTTCATTGCTAGAACAGTAAGAGGTATCTAGATGTGTGGTATGGTAGAGGACATTTTAAAAGCTTAAGAATGTGGCAGTTACAGAAGGGCTGCCCTTTTTCTTTCTTTGCTACCTGGGCTGAACGCTAGGATTGCTTATTAATTTCTTCTGTTTTTCTTCTTTTAAACTTTTGTTTCTTTTTGGGGTTTTATACTTCCTAGAAGCATTGCTATCCTGTTGCAGATGAGTTTCTAGGACGAGTATTGTAGATACAAACATTAAATCCTGATTCTCTGGGACCATGTTGTCTTTGTCAATTAGCCCATAAAGGGAAAGTTAGGTACTAATCTACAAGTGCACAGACAAACGTCTGAGGGGCTTTATTTTGTGGACTATATTTTGAGACTGTAAATCTATTTTCTCTTAATTATATTTTGATTCTTACGGACAGGTTTGTGTTACTTTGTTTTCAAAGAACAAATTCAATGACAAAATGACTAGACTGTCTCTGTATATTTTGTTCCCAGTCTTATATTTCTCTTCTCGTTGAACTATATTGCTTTAGAAAGGCAAGGGTCTTCTACGTTCCTATACGGTTAATTTATTGCTGTTATTTCTCAAATATTATAAATTAAAATATCAACTGTTCTTGTACTATGTCCTCATTTCAGCCAACTGCTGCTTAAACCCTTTCACCTACCTTCTGCCATCCATCCAAACACAACTACTGTATGATTCAGTTTCTCTTGCAGATTCAGCACGTGTAGATGTGTGGTGTTCAGGTGGTGTTAATTCAGTTCTTCAAAAAAATCTCTGGTTTATGAATGTGAGATATTGTGGTTTTTGTATTCATGATTCAGAACACCAGGAAATGGCCCCATATTGCTGCACAATATTGTGCCCATATTTCCAGCAAGGAAAAGAACGTCAAGCTTTATATAGCAAAGGGCAGCCTGAATGTTAACAACACCTTTGGCAGCAGCCAAGAAGGTCTACAGGATATCCTCGTGCTCGCTGCTATTCATACACGTTGAAAAACAACCCTGACAATTACTTTGTGTTTGGGTGAGAAGTAGTTAATTGATGAAGTAAGGATTCAGCTTCTGGGATTTTCCCTTTTTGGTGTCACCTTTTGAATGGTAGTAATTACTAGACAATTGTATAGTGACAGGATTGGTGGAAAGGTTGAAACTATAACAGCATATAGGCACCAGAGCTCTGCTAACATCAAGTAAGACCATCCCCAGCTGCAAAACAGACAGACAAACGGATACTTCACAGCTTAAATGAGTGACTGTCTGAATATTTGTTCTCTATTCTTTTGTAATACATTTTAAAATATATTTTTACAAGGAATAACCGTAAACCGAGAGAGATTCACGTAAAAGTTTTAAGGAGCTCATTTAGAAATCAAGTTTTGGCAAACTTAAAAGAGAAACAGCTGGTTTGGAAAGGTCAAGATTACAAAATATTGAACGATATTCCCTGGAGAGTCAGAAATAAAAGGGCAGATTATAAACAATTAACAGAATTTTTGATGAAAAAGCAGATTAGTTATAAATGGATCATCCCAGAAGGTGTGCAATTCTATTATCAAGGTCAGCGACAATATATAAACACTACGCATAAAGCAGAGGCCTTCCTGGATAGATATGGAGGAAGAAGGGAGAAGAAAAGAAAAGAGGAAGAAGTTCAAAGGAGAGATACAACAGAAGGCAGGAAATCCGTAGACTCAGAAAAAGCCCAGGAAAGTGAAGAAGAATCTGAGGAAGAGGAAGAGGAAGAAGAAGAGGAGGAGGAGGAGGTTGAGTCCAAAGAGGCAAAAAAATCTATAGTAGCAAAGAGCCAGACCAGGTCGCTAAGGAAGAGGGAGGACCACGGAGGTAATAAGCAAACAGGAAATGTCTAAAAACCAGCTGAGACTAATCACTATCAATGTAAATGGACTGAATGCACCTGGAAAACGGAAAAAAATATATCATCAGCTTAAGAAACTGAATTTAGACATCACATGTATACAAGAAACTCATATTAAAAAAAATGACTTGAAATATTTGGAAATGCCAAAATTAGGGAGGCTATTCGCTGCATCAGACAATAAAGAAAAAAAGAGAGGGGTGGCAACATTTATAAAAGAGGATTTGAAACCTAAACCAATTTTTGCATCACAAGATGGAAGAATACTGATGGTAGAAATTCAAAGAGGGAAGGAAAAAACATTGATAGTGAATATTTATGCCCCAAATAAAAATCAAGATACATTTTTCAAAGAATTACAAAAAGAACTGGCAGATAAAGAATACAAAGATATATGCTGTGTAGGGGACTTCAATGCAGTTCTAGATAGAAAACTGGACATAAACAGTCAGACGTTAAGAAAAGGGAAAAAAGAAAGAAGGGACTATATTACCGAAAGCCTTCCGGTCTATAGCAGAAGAGTTTCATTTGGTTGATGCATGGAGAGCAACACATATAAAAGAGAAAGATTACACATTCTACTCAAATTCACATAAGACCTGGTCTAGAATAGATGCATGCTGGATGCCAATAAGTTGGATAAAGATGATGAAGACTATAGACATATTACCAAGAACTTTCGCTGATCACAGCCCAGTTATTTTACAACTGAATATACAAAATAAAATATCACTTTGGAGAATGAATACCAGTCTTCTACAAAATGAAGATTTTAAGAAAGAAGTGGTGCAAGAAATGTCTTGGTTCTTTAAGGAAAATAAAACCCCAGATGTACCAATGAGAGTAGTCTGGGATGCAGGAAAAGCAAAGTTAAGAGGGATAGTTATAAAGCATGCAGCAAGACAAAAAAAGGAAAAAATACAAAAATACAAAGAATTAGAGAAAAAACTATCTCAGTTAGAACAACAGTCGAAACAAAATAGCTTAACCGGAAAACTAGCAGATAATATGAAATCTGTACAACATCAAATAAATCTATGGTGGATGTCAGAAATGGCAATGAAGATAAAACAAGCGAAACAAAATTTTTTTGAAAAAGCAAACAAACCAGGCAGATGGCTTGCCTATAGACTGAGAAAAGAACAAACAAAAAACCAAATTATAAACCTTAAAGACCAGGAAGGAGAGACTAGATGGGAGCAGAAGGAAATAAAAAAAATTGTCAAGGATTTTTATCAAGCACTATACAAAGAACCAGGGAAATTAATAATAAAGCAAAGAGAATATCTGCAGAAGCTTCAGTTAAAGAAATTATCTAAAGAAAATAAAGAGATCTTGAATTCTTCAATAACGATGTGTGAAGTGGTGGAAGCTATTAGAAAACAAAAGAATAATAAATCTCCAGGAAGTGATGGATTACCGGCTGAATACTACAAGAACTTTGAAGAAGTTCTAGGTCTACCTTTTAAAGAATTAATTGAAGAAATAGAAACAGAAAAAGAAATACCCACTTCATGGAAAGAAGCTATAATCTCAGTGATACATAAAGAAGGTACTGATCAATCAGAAATCCAAAACTATAGGCCAATTTCGTTATTAAATGTAGATTATAAAATTTTTGCATCAATATTAGCAAATAGACTGAAAAAGGTTTTGGTGCAGATCATTCATCAGGACCAATCAGGATTCTTACCAAAAAGACAAATGAAAAACAACATCAGGATAGTATTGAATGTTTTAGAATACTATGAAGCTCACCCTGAAAAACAAATGTCCCTAATATTCTTTGATGCAGAGAAGGCCTTTGACAATATGAACTGGAATTTCCTGCTGACACAGTTGCAATTAATGGAAGTTGGAGAAAAGTTTATAGGAGAAATTAAAGCAATTTATTCCAAACAAGAAGCAAGAATTAAAGTAAACGGAGAGCTGACAGAAACAATTCAAATTGAAAAAGGTACAAGGCAAGGATGCCCGCTGTCCCCCCTACTGTTTATCCTTATGCTGGAAGTCTTGAATCAACAAATAAGAGAAGATAAGAGAATCAAAGGACTAAAGGTTAAAGGAGAAGAATTCAAAATTCAAGCTTATGCTGATGATCTAGTAATAATCTTAGAAGAACCTACGACATCAATAGAAACATTAGTAGAGATAATAACGGAATATGGATATATGTCAGGTCTTAAAATAAATAAACAAAAAACAAAAATTTTGATGAAAAATATGACAAAAGAAGAAAAAGAAGAATTACAAAAACTTTCCGGATGTCAAGAAACATGCAAGGTGAAGTACTTAGGAATTAATATGACAAAAAAACCAAGTACATTAATGAAGGACAATTACATGGAAGTAATGAAAGAAATCAAAGTAGATTTGCAAAAATGGACTAAACTCCAATTATCCTTAATGGGCAGAATAGCAGCAATAAAAATGAATATACTACCAAAACTAGTTTTCCTTTTTCAAACAATTCCAATAGTATTAAAACAAGACTTTTTTAAAGAACTGAACAAGATAATGACCAAGTTTGTCTGGGACGGGAAAAAACCAAGAATAAAACTTAAGGCTCTTCAGGACAATAAACAAAGAGGAGGGTTTGGTTTGCCAGATTGGATGAATTATTATAGAGCAGCAGCTTTGTCCTGGGTGAGAGAATGGATTACTCTACAGAATCAGAGACTCTTAAAAATTGAGGGGCATGATTTAAGACTGGGCTGGCACGCATATCTATGGTACCAAGATGATAGGCAATGCAAAGCATTTAATTTACATCTGATTAGGAGAGCTTTATTATGGGTCTGGAAGACAGTTAAGGTACAACATTACAGAAAGATACCATTATGGGTAGCTCCATTAGAAGCCTTCTCTGATCCGGCAAGAACACCTCAAGGGATAAACAGAAGATATGCCGAGATATTAGATAGAGATTTTAATCTAAAAAACAAAGATGAACTGGCAGAACAAGGTATTATCCTAGACTGGTGGTCGATAAACTTATTGAAATCAAGATATGTAAAAGATAAAGCCATAGGGTTTCAGAAAGACAAAATACCTTTGGATAAGGGGTTACTGGATTCAGAGGAAAAATTGATTAAAGGTTTATATAATACTTTAATGGAGCAAAAAATGGAAGATGAAATTGTGAAGGACTGCATGGTAAAGTGGGCTCAAAACATAGGACATAATATAGAATTAAGTGCTTGGTCACAAATTTGGGAACGAAACATTAAAATGACTAAATCTATAAATCTAAAAGAAAATATTTACAAAATGTTTTATAGATGGTATGTAACACCAGAGAAATTAACAAAAATGTATAAAAATGTTTCTAACAAGTGCTGGAAATGTGAAAAGAATGTAGGGAGCTTCTATCACATGTGGTGGACGTGCAATAGGGCCAAGGAATTTTGGAAAATGATTCATGAAATGATAGAGAAAATTTTAGGGGTTAAAATTGCCTTGACACCAGAAAGCTTCCTACTGAATATATTGCCATCTATACTCGGAAAAAACAAGACATATTTGACTTTACACCTGATAACGGCAGCTAGAATTGTATATGCCAGTAAGTGGAAGATGACAGCGATCCCAACAAAGAAGGAATTTAATGAAAAAATTTTGGAACTAGCAGAAATGGATATTTTGACAGACACATTAAATGACAGACTGGATAATAATAAATGGGAACCTCTTTACACATGGATGAAATCTACATCAACTTAAGTAGAATAGATTAGATCAATACTATGTTAGAGAGTATAAGATAAGATTAAATGAATGGTATATATTGTAATAAATCACTCTGGTTGCAACAGATTGAAAAGTAGAAAAAACACAATAAAAATATATATACAAAAAAAAAAAAATATATTTTTTACAAAGAATCCCTTTGCCAGCTACAAAAGCCTATTTGGCCAGGAAGGACTTAAAAGGTTTTCTTCCTAATTGTCTCCTGATTGGCAGCGCCAAATATTCAGATCTCCCTTCCCAGCTCACAGGCTGCAACAGTGTTTCTAACTTTGCAGTGTTCAAGTTGGTAAGGCCGTTTATAAGAAAGACACTGTTTTACCCTTTTGAAAGGACTTTTTTGAATATTAGTATTTCACCCCGGGGCCTAGATTCCTTCCAAATAAAAAAAAGGTGGCTAGGACCATCCCTTCTCTTTCAAGATAAGCAAGACTGGTCTTTTCAATTTATTTGATCTGTTTTAAATCTGACAAAAAAAAGTCACCAGTGTTTGCACAAGGTTGGAGGTAAAGCATGTCTATACTTTAAAAATCATAACATTACAACTATTTGGCTAAATTTGGTGCTGGTTCAAAGCCTGATTTCAAAGTTATAAGGTTCTTCTACGTGGCCTCTGTGAATCCACACAACTGGGTTTAAACTGCGCTTGCGCTGGATCCTCGGAATATTCTAGAGCTTAAAATAAGAAACATTAGTAGTACGTTGTCCCCTACCACGCATGCTCCGCCCGCCCGTGTACCTCAGTTCCATTTTGCCTCCGTCGCATTTGGAACCTCCTTGCTAGAGCTATTCTATTTTGCCTTTGGATTTAGAAATTTTCGATTGATTCGCTCTACGATTCTGATAACGGCTTGTCTTGACTTCGAATTTGCCTTTTGGACTATTCGTACGTTGTTCCCTGGCTTGACTTCGGATTGGTTACCGTTTCCCGCCTTTTCTACACGGACTGCGATTTTATTCATATTGATCTCTCGGCTTAACTCGGACTGTTTTTTGACCAACATTTCTGGATTAACCTATCATAAAACCTTTCTAATTTGGACTCGGACTGGTTCCACTATCCCTTTTTGATTAGCGCTTCGGATTTGTCTTACATTTTCTCCTAGGCTGAATATTGGCTCGCCGATCCTTGAGTGACTTTACCTTAATTGTAACTCTCTGGGGCTTGACTGGTTTATGGCCTCTTCAGGCCCTTTTAAGCGGTGTATTTCTTGTGCCGCCAAAATACCCTTCACTAACGGTCATGACCGTTGTCTGTATTGTTTGGGGGAGGGACATCAACCCCAAGTCTGCCCTCAGTGTAAGAAGCTCTCAAAGCCGGCATTAAAGTCCCGTGAGCAAAGACTTAAAGCTTTCCTTTGGAGTAAGTCTTTCTCCCTCCAAACCTTCAATGGAGCAGACCCCGTCTCAGGCACCTGCCTCCCGTCCCGAAACCCATGACTTCACCCTTATCATCTACTCCTTCACTGAAATCCCCGTCAAAGTCCACCAAAAAATCTTCGGGGTCGGTGTCGAAAAAATCTTCGACCATTGCTCTGGGTTCGGCGCCAAAACACTCATCTTCGGAAAGCCTAAAAAAGAGGAAAGTGTCAGCTAAGTCCAGTAAGAACAAGAAGGACAAGCTCTCCTCTAAGGATAGACTCCGCGATCTACCTCCGATCTCAACGTCGGTGCCCTCCCCTATATTGGAAGAGTCGTCCAAAGACCGGCCTGACACTGAGTCTATTTCGGAAGGCGATGCTTCTGCTCGGCACCGAACAATGCAGGCTTCGGTCTGGGTACAGAGTTGTTCCCTGACTCCGGAACGTATACAGGCTGAGGTTGTCTCTAGCCAGGAATCTGCCCATTCTAGCCCTGTATCTACCGGGCGGGCGATTGTGATGAGGCGGTCGAATTCAGAGGAGTCCCTACGCCAGGCATCGCGTAGGAAAAAGACCGCTAAAAGAAAACACACTTCTTCACCTCGACATCAGTCATCACGTCGAGAGGTGGTAGCGCTGCCTAGAGCCTCTCGGCATCGAGCCTCAACTGATTACGACGACCCGATTTATGTAGAGGTCGAGCGCAGGTCTGGTAGTCATCGGTATCATCATGATGACTCCGATGTCGACCCATATTATGAGGTCGAAAATTATGGCAGACGTAGAAGGGTTAGGTACGTTTATGCCTCTTCTTCACCATCTCCGTCGCCACCTAGGCGTCGACATTGGTCGACATATGAGATCGAAATTCCGGTGTCGAAATCCTCTAGGCACCGGGTTTCGAATCAAGACTCCTCTACACAGATGGCATTGACATAGAAGAAAACCAATGCCACTGCTAATGCTTCAGTGCAAATTACTTGACATCAGCCACCTGCGGCTCAAATTCGACAAGCTACTAAGACTTCTAGGAAGCGTCATATATCGCCCTCACCTTCTCCTTCCTTTCAAGGAGACTCTTCAGCTTCGTCTGCTTCAGATCAAGAAAAGGAGACCCTTTCTGAAGCATCAGAGGAAGCCCCTCCAAACATAAACACACCTGATTCTGACATGGGGGACTTGCGCCCCCCCTCTCCTTCCCAGGACTTTACGTCTTATTCCCAAATGATTTCGCGTATGGCTAAATCACTCCAACTTGATGTCGAACAACCACCTCCCCCAAGCAGGATCTGGTGTTCGATGATATTAATCAAGAAAAGTTGCACCCGTTGAGTTTGGCCTTTATCCCAGCCATGATGGATATTGTTAAAGAGACTTGGAACTTACCTTCCGCTTCTATGCAGATTTCTAGAAGAATGGAGGGCCATTATAGGACACGTGGCAGTGACACCCTGTTCCTATCCAAACATCCGGCCCCTAACTCAATTATTGTCCAATCTTTCCAGAACGGGAGGCAAAGCAAAGGTTACCCCTACAAATCAAGAGGGAAGAAAGCTGGACATTTTGGGACGTAGAATGTACTCCTTTGCTTCATTCTTAATGAGAGTTTCAAATTATCAGGCTGCTTTAGGAGCCTATCATAGGCAGCTTTGGGCCAAAGTTTTACCTACCCTTCAATCAGCCCCTGAAGATACTAAGACGGCGTTACTTAATGCCCACGCTGAAGCATCAACTGTTGCCAGACATCAAACATTGGCTGCTCGTCACGAAGCTGAAGTTGCATCTAAATCCTTGACATCGGCTATTTCTTTGAGATGACATGCGTGGCTGAGATCCTCAGGGATCACAGAAGATGCTAAAGCACGCATAGAGGAACTACCCTTTGATGGAGCTGGCTTGTTTAATGAGAAAACGGATGAAATTATGGAAACCTTTCACAAGATAAAGAAAACGGCCAGATCCTATACTATTCAACTACAGCCTAAGTTTCAGAGGTATCAGTGGCGTAAACAGCATCAAAACCAACAACAATACCGCCAATCTTACCGTCCTTATAGACCTCCATCTCAGGGAAGATCAGCACAGTCCTCTTCTGCCCATGTTTCTTTCAGGCCTCAAGTTTCATCTCAGCGTCGACAGTCTTACCGGCAACCTTCAAAGAAGGGGAAACAGTATCTTTGACTTGACCACAGCCCACACCAGCGTTACAGAAAGATTATCTATACCTCTCCAACCCAAATTATTAGTCCTTCCCCAACCCAGATTAGCTCCATTTCTAAAAAACTGAAATCTGATCACCAAGGACACTTGGGTGCTATCCATCGTTCAATTCGGTTATCGGTTAGAGTTCGCAGAACTTCCTCCTATTGGGCACATCAAAGTTACATCCTACGTACAGATTTTAGAGGAAGAAATATCATATCTCTTAAGAAAACAGGCCATTCAACGGGTACCCCCTCAGGACATTCCAAGAGGTTTTTACTCCCGTTACTTCACAGTACCCAAGAAAGATGGTGGCATCAGACCCATTTTGGACCTCAGGTTACTAAATACTTACCTTCGGCCAAGGCGCTTCCATATGGTCACTCTAGAATCCATCATCCATCTGTTAAGAAAAAAAGACTGGTTTGTTGTTATAGACCTAAAGGACGCCTACTTTCATATTTCCATTCATCCACGTCATCAAAAATACCTCGGTTTTTTCTTCATAGATACTGCCTATCAATTCTGTGCCCTCCCATTCGGTTTGTCTACCACGCCAAGAACATTTACCAAGTGTATGGCACCAATAGCAGCTTACCTTCGTCTGCAGAACATCACAGTCTTTCCATACATAGACGATTGGTTGGTAGTGGCTGCTTCTCGTCAAAAGGCCATACGAGACACCGAGTTTGTTCTGCAAACTCTAACAGACCTCGGCTTAAGAATCAACAAAAAGAAATCCCACCTTCAACGAACTCAGATCATAGATTATATAGGTGCACGTCTGGACTCTATCAGAGCAAGGGTGTTTCTTTCACCCGAATACATCAACAAATTAAAACGTGCCATCCGTCCATTTCGACCATATGCCAAAGTGTCTGTCACCACACACAGCATCTCCTGGGCTTGATGGCATCAACTACGTCCGCCCTCCCTCATGCGAGACTGAAGATGCGTGCTCTGCAGGCTTGGTATCAGTCCCAATTCGACCCTCTGACAGACAACCCGTACAAGCGTCTCCATGTTACTCCAGAGTTAGCAAAACAACTGAAATGGTGGACATTCATTCCAAATCTTTTAATGGGCCGTCCATTCCGCCCCTTGCAACTCACAATTCAAGTAACGACGGATGCAAGCCCCACTGGGTGGGGAGCACACTGTGGTCCTCACAGGATCCATGCTCTTTGGTCCAGGAAGGAGAGGCTGTTACACATAAATCATCTGGAAATGTGGGCTGTAATCAAAGCCTTTCGTGCGTTTCGCCCTCTGATAGCAGGTTGGGGTGTCCAAGTGGTCACCGACAACACCACAACCATGTATTATATCAACAAACAAGGGGGCACCCACTCGATGTCACTCCTGTATCTAACAGTTCATCTATGGGAGTGGTGTTATCTGCATCACATTTTTCCTGTAGCTATTCATGTGTCAACAGAAAACAACGAAGTGGCGGACGCCCTCAGTCGGATGAATGTCCAGACGCACGAATGGCAACTCGACAATGCTGTCTTTGCAATGATTTGCGACAGGTGGGGGTCTCCAGAAGTAGACATGTTCGCAACTCACCTCAACAACAAATGCGACATGTTCTGCTCTCGGGCAGGGATGGACAAAGCATCACTCGGAGATGCCTTCATGGTGGAGTGGATGGACTGCCTTCTTTACCTATTTCCTCCCATCCCACTAGTTCAAAGAACTCTGATCAAAATTCGTCAGGTTCGCGCCAATGCCATTCTAATCGCGCCATGGTGGCCTCGGCAACCATGGTTTACCACTCTCAAGCTAATGGCATCAGAGTTCATCAAGCTTCCACATCTGCCACATCTGCTAACGCAGAATGCAGGCAGCATCTGTCACCCGGATCTAGATTCCCTGCACCTGACAGCGTGGAGGATTCTCCCATGATTAGGGAAGTTTTGGACAAAGCTAGGAAACCCTCTACTAAGCTTTTATATTTGTACAAATGGAGTAACTTCCTAAAATTTACTAAATCACGAGACTTACGACCTGTGCCTGTATCTATTGATACCCTCCTCACATATTTGCATTACCTGTTTGACCAAGGCTTGGCCCTTTCTACCCTTAAAGTCTATATTTCTGCCATTGTTTCCTATCAACCGCTTGGATCGGAAGCCTCCCGCCTATTTTCACAGCCTACTCTGAAGATGTTCTTGAAAGGCTTACAAAATATCCATCCACCCACCCGTCGTCCTCTACCTCAATGGTCCTTGCGCGTTGTTTTGCAAGCTCTTACACGTCCGCCATTTGAACCCATGGCTTCATCTGATCTTCGACTCTTATCGTTTAAAACATTATTTCTAGTTGCAATAACCTCTGCTAGAAGAGCAAGCGAGCTGGCTGCACTTCGAGTTGATACGCCCTACCTACAATTCTTCCCGGACAAAGTGATTCTGTACCTGGATATCTCCTTTCTCCCTAAAGTTGTTTCAAGTTTTCATGTCAATCAACCATTAACTCTACCTACGTTGTTTCCTCATCCCTCTTCAGATGTTGAGCGCATGCTCCACTCGTTAGATGTTCGCCGTGCTTTGGCTTTTTATATGTCCAGGACTAAGGACTTTCGCACCTCTCCCTGGTTATTTGTTTGCTTCCATGATTCTGATAAAGGCTCTCCTGCAACCTCACAGACTATTTCGCAGTGGATTGTGTCTACAATTACTTTGGCCTATGAACTATTGGGTAAAACCCCGCCAGAGGCGTTAAAAGGCACATTCTACCAAATCTGGCAACTTCAACGGCCCTGCTGCGTGGTGTTGACACATCAGACATTTGCCGGGCAGCCACATGGTCCACTCCGTCCACCTTTGTGACTCACTATCGTTTGGACCTTAGGGCCAAGAAGGAGGCGAGTTTTGGGAGAGCTGTGCTTACATCGGTACTGGAGTGACGGCCCACCTTCCGGTAAGTGAGCTTGCTAGTCACCCAGTTGTGTGGATTCACAGAGGCCATGTAGAAGAAAGAGTGGTTACCTACCTGTAACTATGGTTCTTCTAGTGGTCCTCTGTGAATCCACACATCCCGCCCGACCTCCCCACTGTCCGTCACTCAGTCTTAGCTCTACAGCTCTGACGATGGCGGACAACTGGAACTGAGGTACACGGGCGGGCGGAGCATGCGTGGTAGGGGACAACGTACTACTAATGTTTCTTATTTTAAGCTCTAGAATATTCCGAGGATCCAGCGCAAGCGCAGTTTAAACCCAGTTGTGTGGATTCACAGAGGACCACTAGAAGAACCATAGTTACAGGTAGGTAACCACTCTTTTTGTTTGGACTGCCCCCATTTTTAGAACTTAGAATATTCCAGAGCTAAGTTGGTGCTCCACCTCCTCAGTGCACATGCTCCTCCACCCAACAACTGCTCTTCAGTTCCCTCTCAGCCAGTGCTGACGCAGTACCTTGGGAATGATCCGGAGGAAATGTTTTTCCACGGATTGCAAAGTTTTAAATGGTTTTGAATACCTCCCTTACCCCCCCACACACTTTCTTTTGTCTGTTTAAAAAAAAAGTTGGTTTGTTATCACTTGGGAGTTTCCCAACTTTTATGGCCCTTAAGGGCCCATGTAAGAACTGTATTGCTTGTGGCAGCAAGATCCCTCTAGCAGATGGGCATTAAAAAAAGTGTGTCTGCTGTGCAGGTGATATCAAAAGAACAGGCACCAACGTCAACAACATCCATTTGTAAAACAGTATCTAAAAAGCTACTCATGGAAGATGTTCAGTCCGATAGACCATCAATTCCACACAACAATCCATCACAGTGAGATCCAACTGAAGCTCACCAAGATGCCCTGGAACCAGTATCACTGGCATTAAGGATAAAGAAACAATAAAAGAATCAAGTACCATCTGTGGGTGATTCACCCTCCAACTCCAAAACAGTCCTCAGTTTTAAAAGAACTGTTTGTTCTCTATGTTGGAGGAAAATATCAAATTCAGTATATCGGTATACACAGATATCTTCACAGAGTGCCTCCCTAAAATACTATCAGCACTGATGGATGTTGAGCTTGTCTGAAAATGGATATGACTATACGGGAACCTCAATATTGATTAACAGAAGATCGGTCAAAATAAGTAACCTGTCCTGGCATTGCCCAGAAGCTCTTATTTGCTTTCAACTATGGCTGTGGAAGATTTGAAAGTCCTTGTGGTTGTTGAGCCACCTTCTAATCTGGCTTTCAGAAAGGTGCATGAAGCTTCTGCTAATGCTTCCCCTATTGCCAGAGCCTCTATGCTTTAGGAGGAAGATTTTTTAAATAATCCACTCTAATGAAGAGTTCCAAGATGTGCATATTTAGTGTTCCCAATAAAGTTGATGCCAATAAAGCTGTTGTCCTTCCTGCAATTATCTGCAGCAGTGATGTGACAAAAACAGTTGTCTGCAAGAGTGACTTACAGAACATGTGAAAAAGGACTTCGATTGCTTTATAAACCACAATCTCCCTAAAAGAAGTATATACGGCATGACTATAGCTACATACGTAAGTTGTACTGAGGATAAGATTTCATAGAGTTAGAAGAGGGCTTCTTGGCCATCTATTCCTGCAGCTGCTGGAGTATCCTCAACAGATGGCTGTTCAACCTCTGTGTGAAGATCAGCAGTGAGGGAGCCAACCCAACCCAGCTGACTTGTCTACTTTTGAGTAAGCAGGTAGAAAATTCTGATGCAGCAAACAGACAATAATATGGTATAATATTTGAAAAAGCACTATAAGAACAAGTTGGTGGATCTGAGCATTTGGCATTTATTTGAGGAAGAAAACAGCAGAAATTGGTGCTATCTACCTTCTGTGAAGGCCACACATTAAGACTGAAATTAGGATTTTGAAAAGTATTGGGCTTGTCAGGCAGAGGTGCTCTCAAACCTTTTGATTAGGTCTGTGTCCACTGCTAAGCTATATTGCTCTATGCTGCTGTCAAGTATCTTGTCTTCTGAGCTGCTGCCAGTTTCTTTTCTGTATATCGACCAAAACTGCAGTGCATGCATGTCCTTTCTGTACCTCTTCTTGTAAATGTTCCTTTTCTGTACATATTTCAAATTACTTGAAGGTATTCCAGATAAGAATAATACAGTAGTAAAAGCAATCTGTGCTATTTCCCAAGCCAAAATTTCCCAGAAACAGACATTTCTAAACTGCATTTCAATTGCATAGGACTTTACTCTTTATATAGCTTGTCTTGTATATAAATTTTTTCTAAAAATGTTAATAGCCATAGAGCTTTGTGTACATCTTTTCTAAAACAATTCTGTTACTTTGCTTTTTTCCATAACAAATCCCACCTACAACATGTGTACTTTCTGCTAAGTTCACAGCTTCCTCTTCCCCACTCTGTACATTCTCAGCCTGACTTACCTCACAGGATTTTTGTGAGGATAAAGCAGGGAGGTGAAGAACTGTGCAAACCACCTTAAGGAAAGATGGAGTACATATAAATAAATAAATGTAACATAAGATATTTTAATTTCTAGTTCTTATTTAAGAACTAGAAGAAATCGCCCTGATGCTCTCTGGCAGATAAGTTGTCCGTCTTATCAGAATTGCCTGTAAAGCACACAGTTTCAGGGTCTTTTGGATGCAACTGCTGAGCTTACAGGTACAGCATAAACGGAACCCTTCCCTCTATCAGCACCCATGTGCACAAAAAACTGGTTCCTAATTAAAGCTCCACAGCATTTGTCTCATAGGTAAAGTTTACTCCAGAGGTGTCCTCTTCTTGGTGTCTCACTCCTGATAGCACTCTAGGTCTTACTTAATTTAAAGAATATCTAATATCTGTCTTCCTTCAACAACACTGGGGTCAGGGGTGCCACACACCCCTGTAGTTCTAAATCTGTGTATAACTCTTATGCCCCCCCAAAACATAACTACAAAGCATACACCGCTAATTCACACACACATCTCCCCCAACCTGTGTCAGCCTCCCAGTATGCCCCAGCTGCCAAATGACGCTGCCATGACAGGAGAGAGGGATGGGCCAGGTAACCACCATCAGACTGGGGGCTGTCACACTGCCAACAACAGGATATTAAGTAACCCTGGGACCCACCTTGCTCAGGCCACTTCCTGGAGATGAATAGCAGCACAGTATTTACTGAATATTTATTTATTGGAATTTTATTTATTCACTGGGGAAAAATGTATAACTAAAACTGTTGCTCTTATCTGTGCAATTCAAGGGAAAAGTGTATATGTAACCAATTTATCAGTTAAACACTGCAGATGTCATAAACATTTTATCTGAGCTCATAAGTACAGTCCAACTGAAGATCAGTAATAGCTTCTCACCTCCAAATTTCAACAAGATATTTTTGTGTGCACACCCTGAAATAAGTGCCACTGATTATTTGTTGGTGCATTGGGGCTAAGAATGGTATCTTGCTCCTAAAGGGAGTCACCACTATCAGACAGCAACTTTAAGCAAAGCAGTAGGTCCACAGCTGCCCTTTTCACCCCGACATCTCTTGGTATATGGTCATAAAAATGTAACTTAGGCAGGGGTGGGTGTGGCCAGCTAGAAGGCACTGGGATCTGCATCAACTCCAGCTAAACCAACCAATGACCAAGCATGATGGAAGTTTTAGCCCAGCAACATCTAGAGGGCCACATGTTCTCTAGCCTTAATGTATGGTATTTGAGCCTGTCTAGGCATCTTCATATTAAAAACGAATGGAAATCATTTGCATGCATTTCACTATTAAGCATGTTTAATCAGAGGGATATATTCCCAAAGAAGAGAACAGAGTTGTAGCTTTAATTTTAGATCAAGATTAGCTTTGAATAAATCTCAAATATTGCTGTTAGGTAATGATATAAATCAAATGCACAAGTCCTTTCAGAGGCACAGGGGGAAAATGACAGAGCAGGAAGAAACAGGCACTTTAAAACCCATGAGTGAGTGAATTCCATCTTGACACACACATTAGTCTAATCCTTCCAATTATGGTTAAGTTTATAGAACTCTGAGGTCACAACATATTTTCTTTCATAAAAGGAAAGTCTTCTACCATCTTTAAATCATCTTTATATATAAACAGACTTCTGGAAGTTCTTGGGACCCCAAAGAATACCTACAGTACTGTTTTATATGTTCAGTTCTTTATGAATTGAATTTTAAAACCTATGTGAATGCATAGCTGATTTTTTTCTGCTAAATAAGCCAATGCATTTTCTTTTCAGTGATAAATTATGCATTATTCATTCCTGCAAGTTCACATATACAAGAGTGGAAATGGATACATAAGTTCAGGCTTGTTGATTAGGAACTAGAATTAGCTTAGACATTCTAATATGAAGTATCTGCTTCGTAGTTATTTAAGGAAACAAATGGGTTAAGATAAAACAGCATGCATATCCATTGGATAAATGTGGCCAGATGTCTTAGAAGTCATCCTCTGGTATCATAAATGCAACAGGCATACTATTGTGGGCCTTATTTCCAACATCTTCAGCACTCTTGATTTAGTAGAACACATGACCAAGATTGTGTCTTGTATGACAGAACTGCATTGGAGTGGCTGGCTTGGGAGTTCAAATCCCCTACTGTGCCGTGAGGAGTCGGCCATGATCATAGGGGCTTGTGTAATGATGTGCCCTGCCACCTGCATGGCCTTGCTCCATAGTTCCAGAGTGCACCAGAAGAAGGGACTGGTAAACCACTTCCTAATAGTTTATACCTACAAACCCTAGGATAGTTGCCATAAATCAGCACATAACTATAATAACTGCATATTAAAGTTATTACAGTGTTATAATAATTAGTATGACTAACTTTAATGATTTCTCACTTAAAAAAAACTAACTGGAAGATCATTCAGGTTATGCCAGAGTAGAAAAACATAATAATTTACCAAGATTATCCTAACATGGCCATTTAACTCTTAAGAAATCAGCCAGTTTTTGTGATTTGTCCCATAATATATATGAGAGGAAAACAAAAAACAGTGCTTGGGAAGGTAACTTTTTTTGGACAATTCCAGAATCCCATAACTGGATATATATTAATTTTTGGTTCAAGAGTTATACTTGTGAATCCTCAGAATGCACATGAGTTCATATGTGTGTCTGGGGAGCACAGTTGGTAATAGTAAACCAATACAAAACAACTATGACAGTAGCATTAAATAACATTAACAATACAAAAACAGCATTATCAGGTTCTCTCTGAACAGGAAGACATAAAAAGGGAACTTGACTGAATGACAAAGAAAACAAAAGGCACCACCGCTGAAAAGGCCCTGGTTGTGAATGCCAGTTTACCTAATTTCAGAAGGCAAGGGCATTCTGAGCAGGCTGCTTTTATTAATCTGGGAGTAGAAGCCTTTCGCTAGTGGCAAAAGCCGATTACAAGAATTATGATAAATTATCACCATCAGTCTAAACTGACTACATCTTTGTCCAGTTTCTGGTGGGAAAAGAGGTTCTCACCCCTTCTCCCAGCCCAGATTTTTTTTTGGGGGGGGGGCGGAATTAAGTATGTTAGTCAATGTTTCTTAGTAGGAGCATGCCACTACATGCTACATTCCAACTACATGCCCCTTACCATGAAGAAAATATTAACTTCTGGAGACTTAACAGTGACAAAATGCGAGATATATGCTTATTAATTGCAGAGGGCTGAAGTCCCAGACATTCGTGCTGAATTACATCTAAATATAGGGGTCCCTTAAAGCCCCTAAAGAAAGTTTTAGAAGGTTAATATCTGTTAATGCAAGAGATGTCTATAAGGATTAAAAGCGCTTTATGAACATTATTCTGTGGATCAAAGGATGCTGTAATCCTTCCAACAACTCTGCAGAGAAGGTCAGCATTATTATCCTCACACTGCAGATCAAGTAGGAGGATGAGTTGTGGGCTACACTTGTGACAGAGTATGAGAGGCAAACCAGATCACAGTTCAGTCTTAGCCAGGATAACAGTACTTGGCTACAAAATACTTAGCAGTTCTTTCTCGTCTTTCCTGATCCTAAACAACAATTTTTATGCTTATTTGGCAACTTCTGTTGTTCCTAATGCAATGCATTCTTTATTCTATTTGTTTTTAAATTCTACAATTAAAACAAGGGTATGTCTCTGGATCTTCCGAGATTGGTATGAAATCTTTGTTCTTATCCCCTCCCTTTCCAAAGATGGTTGAGGAACTACTGCAATGCAGTTAATGAGAGGAAAGTTTCTGTCAAGGGGTGGCATGAGTTCTGGAGGACACAGGACTGCTGTATCCCATTAAAAACTGATCAGATGCAGACCTCCTTAAGTACAGACACTACTCACTTCAGGATGTGTCAAGACAAAAGCTCTGAGGCAAGAAAAAGGTTAGCACTTTTGAGAAGGGAAATCGTTCTATTAGACTAGAGCCTAGAATAGCAAGCGTGTCCTCAACATAAATCAGGGAGAGTGATACATTTTAGGGGTGTGGGAGAGGGAGCAGGTTGCAGGTTTCACTCTGGTCCTGTATGTTGAAGAAAAGAACAGTGTGGACAGGTAACTGGACTAAGATGGGAGTGTGTGAGTCACCAGATGCCAGGACTGCAGTTCCCATTGTGTCTCATCACCTGCTACATTAACTGATGGGAGATGATGTTCCAAAATAACTGCAGAGCTATACTTCCCCCTACCTGGGATTAAACAATAAATAGCATTTCTATACCCAGTTAATGGGCTGGAAAAGAGAGGAGACACCCCCCATCAGGAATCCCTTTTGTTTTCTTGAGATTTGCCAGTTCTGGGGATGAGCAGGACAGCAGGCAGGCAAGAGAAGCCAGCGGCTGCGCCTGCCTTCTGTTTCCCCTCTCCAGACGACATCAGGCCAGGGAGGATCAAGCCTATGCTGCTGCAGAGATCATATAAGGTAGCAACTGTTTCCCCCCCCCCCCCAGCCTTTTTTCTTCTTCTTCTCGAGGCAGAGCCGGGTGTGGCACAGAGAGGACTGATCACTGCAGAAGGGGCTCCTCCACCCTCACCCTCCAATGGCCTCCCTGGTTCTTGTTGTCAGAGGGACCTGGTGAGAGAGATCGGGCCAAGGAAGCCCAGGGTTCCTCAGCACCTAGTGGGGAAAGGCAGAGGAGCAGGCCAAGGTGGCAACCCGCTCCTTCTCCAAACTGGGAGCTGTTTTTTTTTTTTTTTAAGCCTTTTAAACAACCTTATTAACTAGAAGACCCTTCAGATCCATTCTGCCCCGGCTGTGGTAGACAATACTACTACAGTACAAAGCTTCTGTCTGTCTCCCTGCCTATGTATTTTTCTTCGGGTTTTGCCTGGTGATCCTGCCAGGGTGTCTTGAGACCGAATCCCCACCACCACCACCACCACCACCACCGGGGAGCCTCAGAAGACACGGCGGTCATTGCCAAGGCTGGGAATGCAGGAATGCCATCTGGCTTACAAAGGAAGGCGGGGGTGGCTCTGAGCAGCGAAAGAGCGCCTTTCTCCCGCCGAGCGCCAATCCGCCGGGAATTGCCCGGGTCCTTCTCGGAGCGCCGCCGGCTCTGGAAAAGGGAGCGGGCGGGAAAGGGCAGGGGCGGCGCCTCGCCTTCTTTGGCGGCCACGCCGGGGTCGGCCCTGGGCGGTGGCGGTGGCGGCGGCGGCGGGGCTGCCCAGGCCTCTCCGCCCTCTCGCTCCCGGCAAGCGGCCGACGGCCTCCGTCCCTCCCCGTGCAGCCCGCCATGGCCCAGGCCAAGATTCACAGCAGCAAGAGCAGCGCCGCCGCCGCCGCCGCCAGTGTCAGTGAAGGCGCCCCGTCAGCCGGCGCCGGTCATTCCTCGCGAAGCCGCTTCTTCCGCTCCACCTCCATGGCGGACCGCTCCAGCCGCCTCCTGGAGTGCCTCGACCAGCTGGAGCTGAGGTAAAAGCAAGCCCCGGCGGCGAGCAGCTGCTCCCCCTTTGCCCGGCGCCCTCCCTGTGGCCGCTCTGAGGGGGAAAAGGGGGAGGAAGGTGGCCTTGGCAACTTGTGTGGCCTCTGCAGGTTTCCAGGCGGAGGGAGGAAAGAGGCGCCTCCTCGAGAGGAGCGGCTCTCCCCTTGAAAGGATGCCGGCGCGACGGTTGTGAGGAATTAAACTGACCCGAGTTGCTCCTTTCCAGTCGGAGCTTTTTATGGTTTTATTTTTTTCCCCACCAACTGCGTGTTTCTCCCCGAACAGCCGCAGTCGAGGGGCGTGTGTGTGTGTGTGTGTGTGTGTGTGTGGGGAGAGGTCCTGCTCCACCTGCTGCTCTTTTTTGACTGTTAAAAGACGGCTCAGGAGAGGACCCTTGTCAGGGAGTGGGGAAGTTGGTACGTCTGGCTGCGCTCCTCTCCTTTGGGTCCCTGAGAAATTCTTGAAAGGCTTCTCGGAGCCTTTGAACATCAGCTGCCTGTCCGTGTTTTTTTTTCTTTTTCTTTCCTCCCCACCTGGAATCCAGGTGGTGCTCCCGAAGAATACATGAAAAAGCTGCAGAAATTCCTGGCTTTATTCGCACATGGCATTGGACAAAGGAGGAAACCTGGGCTTCAGCCCTGCTCCCAACCTCCATGCCTTTATGCCCATGCTTGACAACTGGACATTTTATAGGCCTTTTTGCCCCTTACAAATATCCAGCTGAGATGCTCTTCAGCAGGGAAAGAGCCCAAGAAGGATCTGTGCCTATGGAAGATGGGGGCAGGGAGAGGGTGAGCAATTCCTCTTCCTCTCTTCTACAGAATCAATATATCATAAAGTCAAATTAATATATGCATTTTCATATCGGGTGCATGGCTCTGCAACTTCTTAATTAAATGTAATTTAAGTTTTCCAGAATGTTTTGGAGTGAAGGACGCTAGTCTGGCACTCGTAGGGAATGGTGATCAATTAAAATGTTAATTTCCAGCCACTTTGAGAGAGACACAAAAGGAGCGTCCTGGAAGAATGTGAGGATTGTGAACACATTTGGGCAGATAGTGTTGTGTTGGTGGATCCTTCCACTCTGGAAGCACCATTGGCTTGTTGATGATGTGAACAAAGAAGAAGTCACTTTAAGGGCACACCCACTGGAGCGACCAACACAAATACCCAAGGGTGCCCTGGTTGAGTTAGAACCATTATTAGGTTTTCCTTGGTTACAGGGAGCACCTTCCTTAAATAAAATTCCTTTAAAGCTCTTTATTATAGCCAGTGAATAATTTAATTATTCTTTATTATTTAACATCTATTTTCTCCTTTTAAATATCTTGCTAAGTTTACAGTTTCAATAGTTGATTGCTTTTATTTATACTCAAGTATTGGCTTTATTTGTGTGATGGTGGCCCTGAAAAATCTATCCTGAGCCCTATAATTATTAAGAAGGAGATAGGCTGGTCAGATTATTGGAGTACCAGGACCAGGCCGAGGCAAAGAGGCAGTCCCAAAACCAGCAAAATCAGGGAGCTGGACAGGGGACAGACTGTATTTGTCTTCAGTGTGGAAGGGATTGTCACTCTCCAATTGGCCTTCTCAGCCACACTAGACGCTGTTCCAAGACTTCTATTCAGAGCACGTTACTATAGTCTCTCGAGACTGAAGGATGCCTAAGGACTTTGTGGAGTGGCAGCGAGAGAGAATTTCAGCAACAAGCTGTTGCCTAAGTGAGAGACTAAAGACAAGTGCTTGTTTGGAAGCCATCATGGGCTGATGTACTGACTGCTTGCACTCTGATGGCTTTGCTGGATAAATGCGGATGGAGAACAGAGGTGGCCAGAAAATGTTTTGGTTAGAGAGGGAATTCTCAGCAGAGGTGAAATAGAATCCAGGCCTCTCCGATTGGCTGTCTGTGGTAACATGAAATAGGGCACCTCCGTTCCCATGCTGTGTGCAGAACCCGCTGGACTTCTAGGGAGATCAGCTATGAAGCTATAGAGGAGAGGGGGCTCTTCAAGCCATACTTCTAAGCAGATAGGAATGGCCTGTATTGCTGTGTATCTTTGTGTTACTATTGCTTCTGAAGATGGTTCAGATATTGCAGTGAGAACAAAATTTGACAGATTACCAGCTAGCAAGAGGCATGTGGAATAAATTTCAGCCAGCTTTGAAACTGCACTGCTATCCAGTCAGTTTTGGGTTCACCTCAAGGTGCTGATGTTGAATTTTTACCACCTCAAATCACTTGAGACTAGGCTAGCTTGATCATTAACTTCTCCCACATAAACCATCTTAATTATGAAAATCTTGCTCAGGGATCTTTTATGATAGCTCTACTCAGGAACACTGTCCCCAAACAAGCTGAACCTGGTGTAATTTTGGCAGTATTTCAGTTTTTTCTTCTTCTGTGCTTTCTGTATTGTTTGAGTATGGCTTTTTTCTTTTCTTTTTCTTTTTGCTATTTCTGTTTATAGGGTTTAAATATGTGATTGATTTCTGTTTTATTATTTTAGATGAATGGTAGGTGCATCCAAAAGCCATTATCTGAGGACTTCCATATAAAATCACTAAATAAAATAATGCAGCAGTTTAGGAGGAAAGATTGTTTTTTATGTTCCAAGGTTTTTGAATGGGAGGTTTCTTCCTGTGTTGTTTGCTTACAGATGATTGATACTTGTATGTAGCTTATGGACTGTTTCTTTATCAAATATTCTGCTTATAGTCATGTCAGGTGAGAACTTTCTTTATGGTTTATTTTCAGATGAGGCAAAAACAAAATAAAAAGAAAAAGAAAGAAGACAAAATGTTGTGGCACCTTAAAGACTGCTATATTTTAATGTGAGCTTTCATGGACTAGCAGGTAAGACTTTTAAGGTGCCACAGTGTTTTTGTGTTATTTATTTTTTATTTTTATTTTGTTTTTGCCTGATATGCTAGCACAGACTAACTTGACTACCTCTTCTACAACTAATGCTATTTTCAGATGGTTGTTTCTGGAATACAGTTACTTAGGATTTCCATAACTAAATGGAGAACACACATGTGGCCCCAGAACTGTAAAGAAATTACGTACTGTATATACTGTAAATTTCATAGCCAGTGGAAGGTGCCTGAGACAGGTTCTCCATCTGTGAAAGAATAAGGGAGATATTTGCTGCAGAAAGATGGTTCTCCCTTTGAGTGAAGTACACAGGTGCTTATGATGGGAGAGACCTATATATAGTTCCAAACTAGGAGAGAACTGGAAGTTTCAGCTGTTATTCTTGAAACTATATGGAGTTGGTTACCTTTCTGTTGTTATTGGCAGCAGTGACTGGACATCAGATTTTGAGGGATCCCTCAGCTAGTCCTTTGTGAGTTAACTCAGAAGCAAGTCTGACTGAATTCAGTGGCACTCACCCCCTGCTAAAACTCACTTAAGATTTCAGCTTAATAGATCAGGAATTTGTGGTTCAGAATGACTGTGAAGAATATATATTCCAGCTCCTCTTTCTTAAAATGGTGAATGTAAACATTACTTCAGAACCATACCATACATCAACTCTTTCTCTACCCTAAGGTCAAGCAATACAGACCTCTTGCCAAGATGATGCGCATATTTCCTAAGGACACAAAGAGGGAAACAGGCTGTCTTAAAACTGTAAAATTTTCATGAAACGCCTTTAAAATTCAGATTTTAGATATTAAGAAATAAAATCTGGGATCAAGCCAGATGTCATAGCTAAGGGGGTGTTTTTTTCAGTCATGCATTCCTTTACCTTGGGTGACCCAGGTGTTCTTTCTTGGACTGCAGCTCCCAGAAACCCTGGCCAGCACAGCTAGTGACGAAGGCTTCTGGGAATGACAGTCCAAGAACACCTGGGTTATCCAAGCTTGGGAACCACTGACTTAGAACATTAGCTTGACATGCAAGAATTCATGGGACATTCCTTGTGAGAGGTAAAGTGAAAGGGAAGCATCACCATGGTCAGTTTCTGTGATGTCCGCTTGCTGTTAATAGTATAGATCTTGAGCCAACATGCCTGTAGAAGAGAAAAATAGTTGGCTACCATATGTTTCATTAGATTTTCCAGTTTCACAAGCATTAGCACATGCAGACATTAGGAGAAACATTATGTTATTGAACTTTTTCCATTTTTTGCATAATTCACATTGTTCCTACCTGCACATACAGTACCTATGTATGTACATAATTGTTTGTATTCACTTAAAATGGCAAAGATGCTGTCTTAAGGTTGAACAAAATAAAAGCTGTGCTAGACTCCCTCTTCCACCCACAGTCCTATGTTAAAACAAGTGCAGTAATATTGTATATAAAGTGACTAGTTGGAAGCAATAGACTGATAGGTAGCCAGGTGGACCTGACTGTCTGATCCATCTTGACCTTCGTCAGTGATCACTACCTTTTTAGGTACCGTGGTGCCTCTACTTACGGAATTAACCCGTATTGGAATGGTGGCCGCAACTCGAAATTTTCGTAAGTCGAAGCACCATTTCCCATAGGAATGCATTGAAAACCGATTAATCTGTTCCGGCTGTTTTTGGTTCTTATGTAGAGGCGCTGTTCTTACGTTGAAGCATTAGTTCCCATAGGAACAAATGCAAAGCCGGTTAATCTGTACTCTACCACTAGGGCGAGAATTTTTTTTTTTAACCTAAGATGACCTAAGGTTAAAAAAGGGGCAGGAAAGGACGGAGGGAGGGAGGGAACACCTTTTAAACAGAACCAAGCAGCTTTAAACGAAACCAAGCACCTTTTAAACCAATTTTTGCATTTTAAAATTACAGTACCAGGCAGTACCGGGCAGTCCAAAGTGCATTTCCCGCTTTTTCCACGTTTTTTTTTTAGTCTGTAAGTCGAAGCTCCGGCCGCAAGTTGAAGCAAAATTTTGCGGCCGGAGCTTTTCTTAAGTCGAAATTTTCGTAAGTAGGGACGTCTGTAAGTCGAGGCACCGCTGTAATTCTTCCTCTAGAATTAGGCTTCTATTACCAGTAAGTGGTGCCTTGACTTACGACCGTCCCGACTGACGACCATTTCAAGTTACGACCAGCTCCGGCTGCAAAATTTTGCTTCAACTTGCGACCGGAGCTTCGAGTTACAACCAGAAAAAAGGCAGGGAAAAAGGCGGGGAATTCAAATTGCTAACCGTTGGTGGCGAAGAGGCTGCTTCTTTGTAGCTCTTTCGCCCCAGCGGTTAGAGAGTGTGCATTCGGAGGAGGCTTCGGACTGCCTGGTAAGGTGGTGCTTTCTACCTTTTTAAAACTGGCTGTTCTAGGTGGGTTTTGCAGCATGGGTTTGGGTTGGGTGGTGGGGTTATGTTTCTATGCTGTGATGGGTCTTGCAGGGTTTGTTTGTTTTTTGGTTTTTTTCCCCCCATTTCCGATGGGTCTTGCAGGGTTTGTTTGCTTTTTGGTGATTTTTTTTGGCATTTCCAATGGGTCTTGCAGTCTCTGTTCGCTTTTTGGTTTTTTCTTTTTGCATTTCCGATGGGTCTTGCAGTCTCTGCTTTTTGGGTTTTTCTTTTTGCATTTCCAGTGGGTCTTGCAGTCCCTGTTTGCTTTTTGGTTTTCTTTTTTTGCATTTCCGATGGGTCTTGCAGGGTTTGTTTGCTTTTCTGTTTTTTTTTTCCTTTGGCCGGAACGGATTAATTGCATTTCAATGCATTCCTATGGGAAATGGTACTTCGAATTATGACTATTCCGAGTTACGACCATCATTCCAGAACCAATTAAGTTCGTAAGTCAAGGCACCACTGTATAATACTTGTGCTATGGGAATGACTCCTATGGCTATGAAGGAGGGGAAGGGTATATATGAAGTTGAATATACTGTATGCATTTGAGTTGGCCTTATAGGCCCCTTCCAACTTAATGATTCTATGATTCTATATTTCATTTCTGCATTGAGCAGGGGGTTGGACTCAATAGCCTTATAGGCCCCTTCCAACTTCATGATTCTATGAGTTAAAACAACACTACTATACCGTAGTGCTTGCTAAGTACAAATAGAAATTTTTTACACTAAAGCCTTATTTTTTACTCAGTGAAAGCTGAATTGGCTTCTGTGGTCTTTCCTGCATGTATTCCAACACCTCCAGAAATGTAAGTTAGTGAACTTAGAAAAAAGGAAGGTTGACTATGTTGTGGGCAAAATGTGTTTCTGCGGTTGTTTCCCGTCAGCAGCTTCTATCAGCCCTTAGCAACATAACCAATGGTGAGGAATGCTGGGTGCTGCAGTCCAGCAGCATTTGGAGGGTGGAACTTTGTCCCCCCCCCACCTGGATTATTAGGACTGGGCCCTAAAGAAGAGTTTGGCTGCAAGCTAAGATACTCTACCAGCTGATTGAGGGCCAGTACTCAGCTGGCATCATAAATCAGTGTCAGTGTGGATAGAACTTCAGAGTCTGGGTCATGCAGGCCAGGCACAGAACTACATATTTATAAAAATGCAATACCTTTTCTATAACCTTATTGGTTTAAAAATATAAAAGTAATTCCTTTTAGGCTGTTTCATTTGCTTCAAACATATCACTCTATCCATATAGCACTATAGCTGCAGAGTGAGCATGGCATATCAGAAGATGGCAAATTTAATATTAAGGATGTTTGCATATAAAGCTTTTACTGTGGAATGGATCTATCTCGTTTGTGGAATTTTACAGAGGATTCTGTCATACTCCTACCATATATGGATATTCATTTAAGTTCTTCCTCTCATGAAAGTATCTTTCTCCACTTCAACTACTATTATTTCGGTCTTGGAAGCTCTCGGCCTTTATATTATTTCTATGACTAAGCCCTAGAAGACACATGTGCAATGAATGACTCAAGCTGAATTGTTGTGACATATTTGTCATGTACGAGAGCAAGGCCAAGCAAGGATGAAGAGGAAGTTAGGAAATTAGGTTAGATGATAGCTGATGAATTAAAAACAGCAGCAGCGACCTCAAATTTGTGAAAAATTGAAACAAGATTTTTTTTAAAAACCCTAAAATATGTAAATTCCAAGTTTAAATAATAGAGTAATACTAAATAAAAGAGATTATGTTACCATGGTAGATACTGTATGTAAGGCAGTATCTGTTTCCTTTGTACTGTGAAGACTTGAACCATAAAGAAGCTGTTCCCTTGCATAGAACAGATAAGAAATTATATGGTGGAATTAGTTTTTCTATAATTGTGGTTAATGGAGATTTTTCAGTTATCTATTCCATAGAAGCAGTTTGTACAGACTGTTCTCCCCCCTTGGTAACTGCTTTATTACAGCTGTTATTCACTGATACAGTAACTCTGTTTCCCAATCTTGCATCCTTTTAAGAGCCTGAAGCCTCTGCTTATGACCTTTATGCAAATGAAAAATGTAAAATGGCAATTATGGGGGGTGGAAACTGAAGTACCCTTGAGTGGGGTTAGCTTTTGATGGAACATCATCTGACGTTGGAGTGGCCAAGAGCGCAGGATTGAAATGCAGCGGTTTCCCTGTCTGTGTTTAACAGTTAACCTACACAATTTCAGCAATAAGAAAATGTGCCCCTCTTTGCATCAACAGAAACTTTGGATTTTGTTTTTTGTTTTTGCTTTTTCATGTTAATTAAGCATTCTGACAAGCAAATCTGCAGTCATCTATGGGATGGGCAGTTCAACTAGGCCTGTACAGCTTAGTGATAGCTTGGGTTTTCTTTTCAGAAATTTTTAGGGTGTCATATTCTGAATGCATTTTAGAGGGGCAAAGTTAAGCCATCTAGTGTAAATATAGTTTTGGAGTTTCAATTTTAAACATTTACAGCAACAAGTTAATTTCCCACTTTTTATAATTTAACTAATTAATTTTTAAACCTAACATTCCAAGCTCTGTTTTAAATCATAATTTACATCAATGTACCTTGGCATGACAAGTCAATAAAGTATTGTTTAACTGTTTGTAAGTTCTACTATTTTGGTTTTTCTGCTACTCAGAGTTGAAGCTTTGCGTGAGGCAGCCTCTTCAATGGAGCAAGAAAAAGAAACCCTTTTGGAAATGATCCACAATATACAAAACAGCCAGGACATGAGGAACATCAGTGAAGGTGAGTCATTGTTAAACCTCTCATTTGAAACTTACTTGAGGGGAAGAGAATATAAAAATAATTCCACATATACTTGGAACACATGGCATAAGTCACTGGAGTGCCTTTATTGGACTGATGAAACACTGTGATATAGTATCTAATATAAAGGGCAGTTAATACTGGTGAAGTCAAAGTGATACCTAGGTAACAAAAGTCTTGTAAGAATTGCTTCATACCCACAAGAAATATATTACATTTGAACTTCTGTAATTTAGACCAGGACTTTCATTAGTACTTCCATTTTTCTTCATTCCTGCAATTCAGTATAGGCATTCATCACTTAATGATCGAGTTCTGTTCTTATGACTAGGTCGTTAAGCGAACTCGTCAATAAGCGAGGAGCAATAATATTGTATTAAGGAGTAAAATAAACTACATGCTGTAGAGAAGGGGTGTGGAGAAGACGCAAGCACGGATTTATGAGGGTCGTAAAGGGTCGTAAATCTGAGGTAAACAGGTAGGTTGTTAAATGAGTGTATTGTCATTTGGTCTCATGCAAAACTTTAAAACCAAAATGTTTCACTTTCAAAATACAGGTGAGAGAGAAGAACTCAATCTGACTGCTAAACGCCTGATGGGCAGAACTCTCACGGTTGAGGTTTCCGTAGAAACCATTCGAAATCCACAGCAGCAAGAGTCCCTGTTACATGCTACAGAGATGATTGACGAAGTTGTCAATAAACTCTTGGATGATCTGGAAGACTCCAAGAGCCGCTTACTCTCACTTTATGGTGCATGTATATCTGAGGTACCCTCTGGACCCGTGAATCAGAAATTCCAGTCTGTTGTCATTGGGTGTGCTATAGAAGATCAGAAGAAAATCAAAAGACGGCTAGAGACTCTACTTAGAAATATAGAAAACTCGGGAAAATCCATCATGCTATTAGAGAACCAGAAGACAACTGCAAGGCAGCTTTGCAACAATGGAAAAGATTAAAAGCTACTCAATCTTGCCATGAAAACGAATGTTTCCAAAAAGTATGCACGAGCAAAAATGTTGATGGGGCTTATTAAATTTACAGGACTTGGTTAGTGCAGGTCTGATACCCTGAAATCTGAAGAGGTCCTGTAGTCCTTAAGCCAGTTATTAGACCTTCAGTGCATGCAGAAGCATAGCTGGAAGGTGAGAAATCTGAAGAAATATTCTTACCTTGTCCAGATGGTAAAAAAGCATCTGTGCTTCCACCAGATAGCAAAATGAAGCACATCCTTTGGCAGCTGTAGGAACCATACAACTACTTGGCTATTTAGCAGTTTTCTTCTGTGGCTTTGGATCTCAACAGGGTCGTTGGCCTGTTCAGCCTTGCATAGGGAACATATCCTTAAACAAATAGGTAGCTATAATTTATTTAAGATATTAGCAGCAAATGTAGGTGTGTTATGTCCTAAGGCCTGACCTTTTAATAAGCAATATCCTGTTTGTTTTCACATGTTTTAACTGTTAATATTTGTATTGTAAAGGCTGTCTTTTCCCACTGCACTCTAGAAGCTTGTCAGTCTCCACTGTGTTATCTTTCAGTTCTTTAGAAAGCTTCAATCTCATCGGTCAAGTGCAAAAAATTAACTTAGCATATGCCCCTCTTCTGCCCTCTTTTGGGGGTTGAGCTTGTGCTAGACAGAGAGCCCATATACATATCAGATCCTCCATATGACTAAATGAATACAACTGGATGTCAAAGAACCGCCACCTCCTGTCAGTGGCCTGGTTTTCAGTAGCGTGTACAATTGTCATCTGCTCTGGTACTCCTTCCCTTTTTTTGCCTGGATTATTCTTGCTAGTAAAGCAGTCTTGGGTTAAACTATCTTCTGTGCCACCAGTCTCACACAGGATCAAGAACCTATACTGGATTCAAGAGAAAGGCACCATGTTTTTCTTCTAATACCCAAAGCCTCTCAGTCTTGAGAGAGAGAAAATTCCACCCATCTCCAGTAGAGAGAACAGGAAACTTGACTTTTTAGGCTTGCATTTCTAATCATCAGCCTCTCTTGTAGTGATAATTATCAGGCAACAAAGGCTACTTGCAAGCCGATCCCCAGGAAAGTCTGGCAGCTTTATTACACTATCTACTGGAGCAGCATACACCAGTTGCTCTCTCTTTTCAAGAATAAAGGTTGATGGTCCACCAGATCAACTCCTCTTGCGATGTGGCTAATGTATATCTAAAGTGATTACCAGGAGACACACATGGCTTAGAACAGCTTCAAACACAAATGATGCCAAGGCAGGGATAAATGTGTCTTTTGATAGAGAGGGTCAGTTTATCATTTAATTATGCAGGCTATACATTGCCCCCCCCCCCCCATGAGCTGGGTACTCAATTTACCAACCTCGGAACGATGGAAAGCTGAGTCTACCTTGAGCTGTCTACCTGAGCACATCGGGATTGAACTCAGGTCATGAACAGTCTTGACTGCAGTACTGCAGTTTAACCACTGCGCCACAAGATGAAAATTATGTTCTGTACAGATAAAAGGATAAGAAGGAAAAAGTTGTCATGCAGCAGTCAAAGCTGCATATATGATAATTCAGTTCTCATCTGGGACTGTGGGAAAACTGCAAGACAGATGGTATATGCTCTTAATTTCTGAGCAGTCATTTTATTGAAGGTGTGGTAGAATCAATTCCATCTTTTCCTCTTTCCTTGATCACACTATCAAAGCTGAAAACAATGGTCATTCTTTTGACAGTGGAATGTGGTTATAAAGAAAAACTCCCTATATTAAAATATACAAATAGCCACTAGAATTCATTAGCAGATCAATGAGTTGCATTTTGTGTTTTTTCCTTTTGCACTTCAAGTACATCCATACTGAAAATAAAATACTGAGGACTTGTCTAATTATCTTGAAACTAATAATAATAATAATAATAATAATAATAATAATAATAATAATAATAATAATAATAATGATGATGATGATGATGATGATGATGATAATAATAATAATAAAAGTTTGAGGTGTCTATCAATTTCAGGATCCAAACTGATAGACACCTTGAACATAATGCACCAGACATAGTAGTAATAGAATGAAGAAATGTCTGGATCTGGAACTGACATTGTAATTCCAGGGGATGCCAGAGTTGAAAATAAAGAATTGGAAAAACTAACAAAGTACAGAGAACTGGCAATCAAAACATCTCACCTCTGGAAGAAACACACTTCAGTAGTCCCCGTAATCACTGGGGCTTTGGGATCAACATCAAGAAATTTCACACAATACTATAAACAGTTGCAGATCTCAGAAATCACACCATCAGAGCAACAAAAAACAGCAATATTAGGAACAGCATACATGCTGTGCAGATATTTAACAGATACTTAGGTTTTTGGTTAAAACTTGTATCTGTTATATAATACCAGTCAATGTTTTTATAATTTGGACTGTGCCTGGTGTTTTTTAATAATAATAATATAATATCAAGTCAATTTGGATTAATGGTGGCCCTTTTCAGGGTTTTCTAGGTAGCGAGTACTCAGAAGTGGTTTACCATTCCCTTCTTCTGGGGGCACCCTGGGACTGTGCAGATTGCTCAAGGCCACACAGAGCTCGCTGTACTCATAGGTGGCAGAATGGGGAATTGAAGTCCCAGCCTCTGGCTCCATAGCCAAATATCTAAACCACTGAGGACCTCAATCCTATGCATATCTCCTATCCATGTTTTCAGCTCATAACAAACATTTACATCAGGTTTTTAATTCTGAAAATAATGTATATGCAAAGATCTTATACACAGCAGCATAAATGGCAACTGTAGACTGTTAAACACATTTTAAACGTTTACTGTTTTATACAAATGGAATCAAGACAAAAATTGAGACCAGAGTCCTTTTGTCCACAAGTACAAAACAAGTAAGGCTATCAGTTTAATGTAAAAAACTCCATATTTAAAAAATGTGCACACAGAGCCCTAGAGATTGAAATCAAGATTATTTTACAGCAAGACGAACACAGTTTGGACCCACAGATTTACAGCCATCTTGTAACCAGATATGCTTGTTAAAAAAAATAAGGGACTTGATACAATAATTCAAAATTAAAGATAACTGCAGTGTCCATCTCATTGCCAGCAATGGGAATGGTTACAAAAGCAACAGGAATCTTTATCTGTTCCATATACTAAGCCATCTACTTCTTATGCCCAAGTTATGGCAGAGCTGAGCCAAGATACCTTTGAAAAAATGTAGATTTCTGTTTTAATATATATAAACTCATGGAATGTTAAAAACCTCCCAAAAATATACAGTAGGACTCCCATATGTGCATGGAATTAGTTCCAAGTTCCCCTTGCGGATGCTGAAAATAATAGAGAACACTATACACAGTATGGTAAAAGAAAAAAAAATCCAAGAAAAAGCAGAAAATGTATTACCAGAACTGGCCACTAGAGGGAGCCACAGACCAAGCTACATATGCATTTTTCAACAAGAATACATACCATTTCCCTGAAAATAAGACCTAACCTGAAAATAAGCCCTAGTATGATTTTTCAGGATGCTTGTAATATAAGCCCTACCCCCAAAATAAGCCCCAGTTAAGTGAAACCCTGCCCTCCACCCTTGTGCAGCAACCAGAAGAAGATGACATGACTGTATTTGAATAAATGTAGGTTACTGTATATGAAAAAAAAACATCCCCTGAAAATAAGCCCTAATGTGTTTTTTGGAGCAAAAATTAATAAATAAGACCCTGTCTTATTTTCAGTGAACACGGTAGCATGGTCTGTGGCTCCCTCTAGTGGCCAGTTCTGGTAAATACATAGTGACAATATGTATTTCTAATTTTTTTTCTTTTAATATTTTAAATATTTTCAGACCAGAAATAAGTGAAACCGCAGATGCCAATCCCACAGATACAGGGGTCCTACTGTACAGACTTAAAGTGGAAAGATCTCCTGTGTAAATGTACTATTTCAAGATTGATGAACCTAGTTTATATATAAAAACTAGAAGAGATCATCATCTAAAAGAACTGCACAGTTCAGCTGGCATAGCTCCAGGTCATCTTGTTTGTCCTTCAATATAACTATGTTTCTAAACTACTACTATATGAACATTTCTCAGAAATGGCAATTTGACGCTGGCAGAACATTTACAGAAATACTGTAGAAATACAACAGTGAAATATAATCAGATGCATTACTATAGAAGCATGCTTCAACCAGAAAACTAGAGTTAAAATTTAGCCCATGACTTTCTAGCACAAAATTTTTAAAAATTAGTTTACTACCCTGATCCTAAAGCTATTATATGGAGGTACGTCAACATGGATAGGATAAAAAAAGTGATCCTATGCATGTTTCCCCTTCACGGATTGCTGCTTTGTCGTGGCGAAGGGGCTTGAGTAATTCAGAGAAGCTATGGGCTATGCCGTGCAGGGACACCCAAGATGGACAGGTCATAGTGGAGAGTTCTGACTAAACGTGATCCACCTGGAGCAGGAACTGGCAAGCCACTCCAGTATCTTTGCCAAGAAAACCATCCCAAAGAAAAGGAAATGCAAGAAAGCAAAGTGGCTGTCCAACGAGGCCTTACAAATAGCAGAGAAGAGAAGGGAGACAAAATGCAAGGGAGATAGGGAAAGTTACAGAAAATTGAATGCTGACTTTCAAAGAATAGCAAGGAGAGACAGGAGGGCCTTCTTAAATGAACAGTGCAAAGATATAGAGGAAAATAATAGAAAGGGAAAAACCAGAGATCTGTTCAAGAAAATTGGAGATATTAAAGGAACATTTTGTGCAAAGATGGACATGATAAAGGACAAAAATGGTAGGGACCTTACAGAAGCAGAAGACATCAAGAAGAGGTGTGGCAAGAATACACAGAGGAATTATACCAGAAAGATCTGGATGTCCCGGACAACCCAGATAGTGTGGTTGCTGACCTTGAGCCAGACATCCTGGAGAGCGAAGTCAAGTGGGCCTTAGAAAGCATGGCTAACAACAAGGCCAGTGGAGGTGATGGCATTCCAGTCGAACTATTTAAAATCTTAAAAGATGATGCTGTTAAGGTGCTACACTCAATATGCCAGCAAGTTTGGAAAACTCAGCAGTGGCCAAAGGATTGGAAAAGATCAGTCTACATCCCAATCCCAAAGAAGGGCAGTGCCAGAGAATGCTCCAAATACCGTACAATTTCACTCATTTCACACGCTAGCAAGGTTATGCTCAAAATCCTACAAGGTAGGCTTCAGCAGTACGTGGACCGAGAACTCCCAGAAGTACAAGCTGGATTTTGAAGGGGCAGAGGAACTAGAGACCAAATTGCTAACATGTGCTTCTACTTCTGCTTCATTGACTACGCAAAAGCCTTTGACTGTGTGGACCACAGCAAACTATGGCAAGTTCTTAAAGAAATGGGAGTGCCTGACCACCTTATCTATCTCTTGAGAAATCTCTATGTGGGACAGGAAGCAACAGTTAGAACTGGATATGGAACAACTGATTGGTTCAAAATTGGGAAAGGAGTACGACAAGACTGTATATTGTCTCCCTGCTTATTTAACTTATATGCAGAATACATCATGCGAAAGGCAGGACTGGATGAATCCCAAGCCGGAATTAAGATTGCCGGAAGAAATATCAACAACCTCAGATATGCAGATACCACCACTCTGATGGCAGAAAGTGAGGAGGAATTAAAGAACCTCTTAATGAGGGTGAAAGAGGAGAGCGCAAAAAATGGTCTGAAGCTCAACATCAAAAAAACGAAGATCATGGCCACTGGTCCCATCACCTCCTGGCAAATAGAAGGGGAAGATATGGAGGCAGTGACAGATTTTACCTTCTTGGGCTCCATGATCACTGCAGTTGGTGACAGCAGCCATGAAATTAAAAGACGCCTGCTTCTTGGGAGGAAAGCGATGACAAACCTAGACAACATCTTAAAAAGCAGAGACATCGCCTTGCCGACAAAGGTCCGCATAGTCAAAGCTATGGGAGTATTTTAGCTATAGAGTTCTATTTTTTTAAGGAAGCAAACTGATTATGTTCAGCTTGGCTGTACCTTTTATCATCTGCTCGTCCTATTAAGATTCAGAATTTCTACCTGATATACAATTGACTAAAATATCTAAGTGCAGCAGCATTAACATGACTTTTTGGCACAGCACAGTTTTTTAAAAGAACTTAAGGCCCATCATGTAGGGAAAGTTTGGATATGGCAAGTACCATCAAAAGTTACCTAAAACTTAAAACCTAATATTAAAATGCCACTTTGTAAGTAATTAGGACCTTATAAATGGACCCAGTACAAGTTTATTAGCCTGAATCTTTAAGCAAGTTTCTACACACATAGGCACACTGAAGTTAAAATTCATAAGCTATACAAGTATTGCACCACCAATGTTGACAGAATGTGCACTGGGCATTTTAACAAACCATTAATTTCTGCTTTTCTTCTAAAAATATCTTGCTAACAAGGCAGAGCATCCACCAGGAAACATTATTTTATCTTGAACAATGTGGACAGTATTGATATTTAAGCATTTCAGCTTTATGTTAAAAAAGTAAAACCTACTGTACACTTTAATACACCATACCTTTCAACTGGAAAGTTGTCATATGCAATATAGAATGAATGCACGGGCCAATAATTCTATTTCTGTGCCACCAGAAATCTCATTATGTACCAATAATAATAATAATAATTCATTGTAACAGCAGTATCCACTAACATGGTGGGATCCAATGTGTGCAACATCTGCTACCAGCTGGGCTCCTTAACAACACCAGTTGAAGAGCTCTGTCAGACCGTCTTTCCTTTCCCCCCATGGCAGGGCTAGGGGATGCTGCAGTTGCTAAAAGGGCTTCTGTTTTTCTTGGTCCTTTGTTTGTTTGGTTTAAGATTGATGACATCACCACCATTAAGCAAATTAGAATTCTGGCTGGAATGACTTCCACCTGCTGTGTTGAAGACACCTATATAACATTGAAACATGGAAGATAAAAGTTACACTTTTAATAACTAACCCCTTTCAAGTACAGAGCATGCAAGTTTAAAGGTTTCATTTTCATTGTTTAACTGGTACCCCGGCCATCTGGAGATATTACCTACAGACTGTAAAAGTAAAATAAACTTAAAGCCATTACTAATACGTAACTTATACCACTTCCTCATCAGATAAAGGGACTGCAAGCTATGATTCTGAAGCCAATTTCTGTAAATAGATGCCGTTGTCAAGTAACATTTCAACAGAAAAACCAAACTGAAGTCAAGAGACATGGGCACTCATACATACTCTCACTTGACAACATGGCAACACAAGCACAGCTCAGAAATAAAACCCAACAAATCTTACTTTGAGGGGGCGACCACGTTACCAAAAACTGCAGAAAATACTACAGGTTTGGGGTGTGCCAATTTGCATTCCCTCCTCCCACTGATCAGCCTGATGCGACAGGAAACGCGAATCAGCCCAAAATTATTATTATTCTTTTTAAGGTTCTCCTGGGCAACACTCCTGTCATTTTATTTATTTTTTTAACAGCTTAAGAAGACAAAGCCCTGTGTCAGAAGCTGACAATAGAAATGGGGTGGGGTGGGGGGAATCCTGTCTCCTGGCCTTTGAATGCCGTTATTTGAACAGCACCACCTTCAGGCCTGTAAGAAGGACTGCAAGCAATTCCATTTAAGCCTGGCAACTGAAATCAAAGAGATCCGAATTCCCTGGTGCAATGTAGTAACACCGAGATTCAGTCAGCAGTAAAGGAGGTGGTAAGGAAAAACACAGAGTCAGTTTCAAAGAAAGAGCAGTGAAATAAATAAACAAATAAGTAAATAGGTAATTAAACAATAAGTAAATAAATAAATAAATGTTCAGTAATCTCTACAAAAGGCAGTTTACAGAGCTCTTTTCATCAGGTGCCAGATACTTCAAGCCTTTTGTACATTTTTGCCAGCAAATTGACCAATACTGGAAACTATTTAGTTTTCAAATCTTTGCCAGTAGGTAGGAAATTGTATATTTCCCATTCACTGCAAAACATCTATGTTCAACATTTTATGAGGAATGGCTGAAAAGGCCCAGCCAGCATTATTAGTGCTGAAATAGGACAATCCAGTAGAGCCAACATGACTGCAACGTCTCCTGTGTCTGCCAAGTGTTCTGATTCCACTTCCACTGAAACACACTGGAGACTTTGAAATAATAAAACAATCATGTGCTGTTAAGTCAATTCTTACTTATGGCAACCCTTTTCAGGGTTTTTCAAGGTAGACAGTACTCAAGAGTGGTTTACCATTCCTTACTTCTGGGCATTTTGGGACTGTGCAGCTTGCCCAAAGCCACACAGGCTGGCTCTGCTCATAGGAGACACAGTTGGGAATCGAACTCCCAACCTATGGCTCCACAGCCAGATACCTAAACCACTGAGCTATCCAGCCAACTGGCACCCCATAATTAGCAGCACACTTTTTATGAGCAGCCATAATTGTCTGGCTGCAGTTTGTTGTTACATACATACCAATTTTATTACTACTTGTATGTACTATTTCTGGATCTTCAACTATTCGTTGTTTGAGTTTTTGAAGGTACTTCTCAGCCAAATATCTAAAAACTGAAGCATACAGAAAGCTACATTATGACATTTAGAAAAACAGTAATACACATTAATTGTAGTACTCAAGCCAAAAACATCATTTAGTGGCACTAACTATGATCTGGTTTATAAGTGACAAAGCTGCTACAAACATTAGACACGTTATGCATCCAAAGCTAATGACACCCGTGGAGAAAGGGGACTGCAATAGAGAATCACAGAACTGTAAACCAGGAAAGGAGCCCAAGGTTGATAAGAGTCCAGCTCCCTAAGAAAGCAGGAAATGTATCCCTGACAAATGGCCACCCAACCTCTGTTTGGATTATAATGGCCAGAATCCTGTTACTTAGGGCTCCTGGTGCAATTCCAACAGCACCAGTTAAGAAGTTGATGCTTACTCTTCTTGTCACACAGCGATCCTATCACCTAGTGTACAACAGGAAAAAGAAGCATTGACAGGCAGCAATTGCCACCAAAATGGCCATGTTTCTGTCAACATTTATATAATATGATTTCAGCCAGTGTTTATGACATTGTTAAGAATCAGCATAAGAAAAACAAACAGAAAATTGTAGCTGTGTTAAGTTCCCCCTGTGACCACTGTTGTGTTAAGTTCTCCTTACATGATGTCCGACCATTGGGCCTTCCTGCTCAGCACAGTTGGCATTAACAGGCAGCATCCTTCCATGCAAGGTCTCCCCTCAGGTGCTTTTGCTACCAATTAATTTGTCAATCAATCCTTTGGAACTGAGTGCAGCTTAGGAAAGCCTGGTTTCTGATCTGCAACTGTAGTTTATCAAGTGGTCCTCAGTGAAACTGCACAAAAGCTTTCTATGCTCATGCAGAGCTCCATCTGGGAAACTCCTAAAGCTAAGCTAGAGTTCTGGCAACACTCTTGATCCCCCCCCCCCCCCAGCCACCACAAACCCACACAAAGTGCCCAGAAAGCACAAAGCTAATTTTGCCGGGGTCTAGCTCTTGCTGAGGTGGAAAACAGATCTGTGGGACGGACCCTTCCAATTACAAATAGAAACTGCCGACAACTGAATGATCTGCCATCCAAAAGGGATTTCCTGAACCTAGAACATTAGGTATTTAGGGATGAAGGTACTCAGAGGTTAGTCACTCAAGTGAAAACAAGGCCTGCCTCTCGTGATGGAAAAAAGAAATTAAACAGAAGCAATGCTAACATAATTAACAACTGGCATCTAAATAAATTATATCTCCGTATCAGCAGCTCCTCACCTTCTGTTACATTTAAGTCCTCTTTCACAGATGTTCGATAGAACCTTAATTTCAGCTTTTTGGCCAGTGCCTCTGCTTCTTCACTATTTACCAAACAAGGAAAAAAAATGGTGACCTCAGTTGTTTTTTTAGTACAACAGACAAAATTCACATTGAATGTAGTGAATTGTTTTGCTGAAAGTGGATTAGATTATTGAATATTAAGACTGTGAAATGACTGGCAAGAGTAGAGCACTGCATTTACTTATTACAAGGAGCGCAGAGAGAAGGAAGCTGAAGTGGATTGTGGGCTGGCAGACAGAACAAAACAATTTAAAATATCACAGCATTTGTATGAAATACAGAAGGCATCACATATAATGGGCAAAATCCTGTGCTAGCCTGATGCAAAGTTAACTCTGAGATAAATGTGTTGGGTGTGTAATTTTGCCATCTGTCATATGTCTCCAGCACAAGTGACAGTGTAATGCACCAGTGGAAGTGCTTCAGCCATCACACTTCCACCTTGGCATTAGCGCAATTCTTGGTGGCACATCTTCTGAGTTGCACACACATAATTGCACAACAGGATTTTGGCCATGAAGTAAGAGATCCAAAACTACATAAATTCTGCTAAAGGTATCCAGAATAAAAATATGCACTTCTTGCTTACACAAACCAAGCCACAATAAATACATCCCCTTTGGGGCAGCTGGTCCAAGACCCCAGTCCTACAGACGCTGCTGAGAAGTCAGTCACGTCAATTTCAGTAGGGTGTATGGCCCAACTGCACCTTCAAAGAGTGTCAGCCCCATTTCTTGAACTGGAAACCTGTCCCATTCAGATGGTATGTAAAGTGAGGGATAGGGTGTAATTCAAAGAGAAACCGAATAGGATTGTTGGCCACTTTTGTCTGTTCTGTCCCAGCTGTCCCTCGCCAAAGCCAGGATCTGTGCCAATACTAAAAACAAACAAACACAGAACTTACCTGTAGGGACAGAATGCAGAGGGAAGAAGAGTGGGCAGGGGAAAGCCCAGCACCGCAGGTCTATATATCCCTTTTTTTCAGTTGAACTCACAGCCCCACCCCTATACAGGGGTCACTCTGCTTACATTTTTTGCAGTTTGTGATCAGCTTTCCTTTTTGGTTGACATATCATCTGATCTGACGACTATGTTGATGATCTCTCAGCATCAGCAGCAGAGTGCCCACAGATTTGAAGTGTAAACAAAATATAGCTTAAAAATTGTCATTTGGCAATTGAAATTGTTATTCTGTGAAAGGGTTGGGAAAAGAACTCAAAAAGCAAGGGTAATCTTGTTTACAGAGACTTCTGCTTATGCCCAGTCATTCAAGCTGAAGTGGAGCTACCTGTAGAGATACACTCCTGCCCTTTGGAACTGGTGTTTCATTTGGATCCAAACTATAATGGATGCCCACAGATGAAGGTGAATGTGTCTTTCCTTATTTGTCATTCATATGCGATTATTTTAGTCACTTAAGTGCCCATAAAACTGATTTCATAAAGCACCATACCAACACTTACTTCTTTATACAAGAATAATCCAGGAGGTCAATTTTATTTTGAACAAGCACCGTGGGAATGTCTCCAACTTCTGATACCACTTTTTCCTTCCAGGTAGGGATTGCTTCAAACGACTCTCTGTCAGTGGTTGAAAATACAAGCACACAAGCTTGGGCTCCTAAAAAACAAAATTAGTATACAATACTAACTTCCGGATCAACTATAATGCACTCAGTATCTGGAGCAGACCAGTTTCTTCTACTTTGTTCTAGTAGAGTTAGTATCTTCATGGTTTGTGCTGAATTTGGGACTAAAATTCAGAAATGAAGGCTGCTATCTTACAAATATTTACCTGGGCATGTGCTTCACTGACCACAGTGGGACGGACTCAACCTGTACGGCACTCTTAGCTGCTAATGTTTATGACCAGGTGCTCAGATCCTAAAAGGTCAGAAAGCTATGAGCTGCATTATTATAGAGAAATGATACAAAGAATACTTTCTATGTTTTGGAAAATTATTTCACCAGGTGAAAGAACAGTGTGAAACCTTCCCTGCTAATTTTAAAAACAATAAAAACCTTTTACTTTCAAAGCCAATATGCTTTGTACAAGACTCATAATTGCTTTGACATTGTCTTTTTGCACTTACACATCTATGTTTGGATATTTCCTGATAATCTTATTTTTATTATATGAATATATCCAATGTGAGCATAAAAAGCAGTTTTGCTTAAAAATGCTGAAAACATAACACAGCGATTTTTTGTGCATTGACTGCAGACTCCATCCTCTATATTTTCTACATGATCAAGTGACTAACTCTAACTTCTTCTGTTATGTTAAATCTAGTGAAAGAAGACTGTAATTCAGGCTTTGTGGACCATGCAGCAAGAAGGGGATCTTGGATTTCAGAATCAAAGCTTAATTTGTTTATGCTACAGCTTAAAGCGAATCATGTAATGAGCTCCTTATCAGGAGTGAAATAGGTGAAGCTGAACAATGAGCATCGGTGTCTAGTATTATATGAGCCAGCCACCCATGACATTCTATCCACCTTGCTGTTGCAAACAGTGAGGGGAAGGTAATTTTACACTGATATGCACTCTAACCAAGTTCTGAACAGTCAACTCTTGTACTATGAACAGTAAGAAATCTTGTGTACTTAATGTAACCTTAAACCCTGCATCTTAGCTGAAGTCCTTAGATAGCAGTGTTGTACGAAATACCAGCAAAGTCTTACTTAAGAGACATATAATAGTAATAATTGTGTCCCATCAAGTCAATTCTGACTTATGGTGACATATTCTCTTTCATTTAGTGGGAACCTCCGTTATTAAAATAATGTAATTAATATTATACAGACTTCACACACAGTTTAAGACAGTAGCAGAACTCACTTAAACACTTGGAGGAAAATTTTATAGTGACACACGTAACATTTAATAGGCAATTATTTATATATTACATTTCACATCAATTGACACTGTTAGCCATTGTTCCAAACATACATAAACCAAAGACATGCTCAGAAGCCTTCTATAAGGATAAAAGACTGGGTAAGAGAAGGAAGAGAAAGAGGCTAAGAAATAAACAAGCACATGAAGGCAGGGGTGTTTCAATCTACTGCTATTGCAGGGACTGGGTTTTCTGTCCCTGGGCTGCTTGCAGAATGGAGCCTCACATTCAATACAGGGGGAGCCACCAGTGCATCTTCCCCAGAAGGGAACTGGGAGACCACTTCTTATGAATCACTCCTCCCACATGAACAAAAATGCACACATGCACACAGAATCCCCTCAGCAGATAATTTTAAAATGAAAATAAAAATGAAGGTTGAGAAACTGTTCCAACTGATTGGTTCTAACTGTTGCTTCCTGTCCCACATATAGATTTCTCAGGAGATAGATAAGGTGGTCAGGCACTCCCATTTCTTTAAGGACTTGCCATAGTTTGCTGTGGTCCACACAGTCAAAGGCTTTTGCGTAGTCAATGAAGCAGAAGTAGATGTTTTTCTGGAACTCTCTGGCTTTCTCCATAATCCAGCGCATGTTAGCAATTTGGTCTCTAGTTCCTCTGCCCCTTCGAAATCCAGCTTGTACTTCTGGGAGTTCTCGGTCCATATACTGCTGAAGCTTACCTTGTAGGATTTTGAGCATAACCTTGCTAGCGTGTACATTAGTACATTACCCATTGCCATTTCTGCAGAAATCTGTACCAAATTTCTGCTGACTTAAAAAACATTCTATTCCACAGAATAACCTAAAACCACTCCTGAGGAAGCTAGAAATTGTTCCCAAGCATAACACCTCACCTCTGGAGAAACCTATGTAGACCATTTTTAATATATTGACAGTTCCTCAGTGGAAGATCAGGGCAATAGCTTGCTATACAATTGGTTTTGCTCCATAACAAGAGTGCATGATGACACTTGCTGGAACTAAGCACAAAAAGTCTCCAAGCAACTGACCCAATCCATGTTACAAGTGCTATGCTTGCCAGATAAAAAGAATTACCATGCATGCAGTTTTGAGCAGTCTCTATATGGATGACTATGTCTAAAATGAAATGATACAAATACTTGTGCTGTAGGTTTATAGCAATAACTTGGCAAATTTCTACCACAACCAAACCATTTGATTCAATCCTTTTGCACATTTGCACATATTTGAGTACAAAACATTATTTAATGGCAGAATTCTTCTTTGATGGCTAAAATCCATGTACAGGAAGACTGTACACGTAAGTGCAATTTTAACAATTTCTCCTTTCACGCACCATTCATTGCACACCCAGGTGCACCATCATTTGCTCGGTATACCAGTGGATGTACAGAAATACAAGAGATTGCCTCTTAACCAGGTACAATCACTTACATGATTGCCCTTAGGCAGGGATGGGGTCTCAAATCGTGGTACTCGCTCTCAAATCGGACTTAAGTCGCATCAGTGACATGACTTGGGTTTTTTTTTTAATGACTCGCTTTGACTTGTGACTCTGAACCCACACACCCCTCCCTTTTTTGGGGGGGAAATATTGTTTTCAATAGAGACTCGTACTTGGGGCTTGGGACTCAGGAACTGGTACCAAAGACTTAGACTTGGACTTGGGACTCGAACCCAAAGACTTGTCAACATCCCTGCCCTTAGGCAACTCTGCAGAGGAACAAGATTCTGCCCAGAATTGCTAAACTCTGAAAGTCTCTTTTCAAAAATGTTTCAATTATGTTGACAATCTACTTTAAACATTTGTTTCTATATAAAAAAAAAATACAAAATACCATTTCAAAGTTTATTACTAAAAAAAAAAGTTACCAAGCTAAGGCAAATATAATTGGTCTCCAACATAACTTACAAAAGCATAAACAAAAGATTTATATTGGGGAGATCAATAAAAGTTATCACAATCCTGAAGTATTTACACAGCTGGATTTACAGGTCTTAGTAATTCTACCTACCTCTGTAATAAGCTTTAGTAATAGCATCAAATTCTTCTTGACCAGCAGTATCCCACAGCATCAGTCGGACATCTTCATCGTTGACTCTGAAAACAGACAATTAAACTATATATATATATATGTGTGTGTGTATGTGTATGTATATATATATGTGTGTGTGTGTATGTATATATATATATATGTATGTATATGCACACACATGCATCCAACATGGCAGTGTTTTCTATCACTTGTCAATACTATTGCCCCATTTGTAGAGCTCATTCATTCATTCATTCAATTTCTATACCGCTCATCCAGCCAAAGGCAACTCTGGGTGGTATCAGTTTCATCCAAGAGTGCCTGTAGCTTGGTCAGTCACAAAAAAAACCACATCATAAAACGTAACTAAAGATTCAAAATGAACATAAAATAAAAATAAACAGTGAATTTTAAAATACATAATAAAACGCATAAAAAATTTAAAATGGTGGTAGTCGGTCACATTAAAGGCTAATAGTTTCAGTGGTCTCTATAGACTGAATAGTTTGAAAGGCCTGCTGAAATGATATGCCACCAATACGCTGGTGACACCCAACTCTATTGCTGTTTATCTTCTGACACCAAAGAACAGTCGGGACCTTGAATACTGCCTTAGCTCACTAATGAGCTGTATAAGAGTGAATAAGACTAAATTAAATCTTGACAAGACAGAGGTGCTGTTGGTCAATATAAAGTTAGGCTCAGGAATTAGGATTCAACTTGTTCTAGAAAAAGTTGTGCCTCCCTGATAGTTTGGGTTTATAGTCTGTGAATGCTTCCTGACTCTGAAATGCTCTTGGACTCTAAGATAGCCATGGTGATGAGGAATGCCTTTGTCCAACTCCACTTAATGCACCACTTACAACCTCTTCTGAGTTTCCCGATTACCACAACTTGCTCTACCCGTGGCAATTCACGAAGAGGGTCCAGGATCTTCAGCTGGTGTAATATGAAGCAGGTAGGCTGCTAATTAGTGCATAGCATCAAGATCATCACACCATGGTATTGAAAGATTTGCACTGGCTTCCAGATGTTTGACAGGCATCATTTTAAAAATACTGCTTTTAATCGTCAAAGCCCTAAACAGCTTGGGATCCAGCTCTCTAAGAGTCTGCCTGTCTTGTTACAAACTTGTCTGGAAGTTAAGATCCTCAGAAGAAGAGTTGAAACCATCACTACATACATCTCCAGTTAAGAATATAAATCAGTGTAGGCCTTCCAGATGTCCAAGTAAATGTTCTAATGAAATAGGTGCCTGTATGATAATACGTTAGCCGATCTTCCAGCCATTGTGTAACGGATGGTGGATGTTTATCCCTCCTGGCTCAGAGTATCAGTCTCTGAGCCAGCATAAGTGCTAGTAGGGTCCTGTTTTGTTGCCAATTTGTTAGACCCCATGGAACAGGGTTTGGATTGTGGAACACACATCCCTCAGCGGTGTGAACAGTTTCTACTCTCACTGCTATTAGGAAGGCTGTGAAGGCAAAAATTTTAAAACTGCTTTTGATAGTGTTCAGTTTATTGTGATGATTTTAATGGTTTGTAGATGTATTAATTTCAACAGTTTTATGATTGTTTATTTGGATGTTAATGATTTTATGGTGAATCTGATTTTATTGTTGATTTTCTAATGTTTTACGAGTGTAAGCCACATTGAGCACTATCTAAGAGTGGAAAAGCATGACACAAATATAATTGATAATATTAGTAAGAACCAAGACCAAAGCACCACCAGCAGCAAAATACAAAATTATAGTTTACTCTCAGTGGAACATTAGCTTCCAAAGTGGGGGGGGGGGGGAATGCCTCTCCCCCAGAGGCATGAAGAAATTCTAAGGGGGTGTGAGACTGACATATTTAATAGAAAGTTTTTCCCCAGCTTGAACAGATTTCTGTAATAGCAACAGTTACTACAATTTAGGATTTCTCAAGAAAAACCCGGTGTGCTTGATTCTTTGATTTAAAATAAATGTTAATATGTTTTTATATTTATTTTAAATTTTAAATTATGAACTGAATTTTTGGTTGTAAGGAGGATGTTGAAGGAGAGGTAAGGGGGGTATGAGAGTTTCTTAAAAATCAAGAAGTGACACAATGCTAAAATCTGGGAACTGCTATACTGGAACATTTATGCTGTTTGTATACATTTACACAAGCTGTTTTCAGAAACAGTTCCCTTTCTTTTGCTCATTCGCAGCCTTACTTTGTCCTCCCAGGAGAGCAAAATAGCCCCTTCTTTACTTGCAGTTTGCAAGCATGTTTGCATTTATTGTGCATACTGGTGAATCTGGCACTTAGGTGGAAAGACTGCAGAACACAATTAGCATATCAATACCTCACTTCCAGCTCTAGGAAGAAAGAACAATGTCATAACACTTTTCTTGGAGACACATGAGTTCAGTGCTTATAAAAGCACTGAACACATTGAATTAAAAACAACAACAAAATGGCAAGAAAGAGTTGTGCTCCCATCTGTTCAATACATACTGCATTTCTCTTTCCAGGAAATCAACTCCAATCGTCTTCTTGTAGTCTTTTGTAAAAATTCCTTTGCAGTATCTCTGGATCATACTAGATTTCCCAACTGCTCCATTCCCAACCACCACCACCTTGATGGCCACTTCCATATCTTCTTCCAACATCTTGTCAAGTCACAGAAGGCTGCAGCTACTTCAAAATCTTATTTTAGATATTCCCAATTCTGTAACTGAATGGAGAGAAGGAATAAATCATAATCACAAATCTAGTTTTGACTTCTAATTCTTCCATAGACTTTTCATATGACCATGGTCACACAGTACAGTCCTATACACACTTTGTTGGAAGCTGGGACTTAGGATGCAAAGAACTGAGCAGCATGTTAACACTTCATTGTTTCCTCACAGCTATCGTATGACTCCTATGAACTGCTGCTACAGTATGTGAAGTAGGAGCACTGCACCAGCTGAGTACAGCAGGAGAGGGGAACCTCTGGCTTGTGCACTGAATTCAATCCAAGGAAAATCCCATGAAAACCCCTCCCTAAATGATGCTCCCGGAGACTAGCAAGAAGAGGAACCCCACACATAAAAAAAAAAGGGGGGGGAATAGCAAATAAGGGCCCCTGGCTGACCATTTGGGATCCAACAATATCTGGATGGCCAACCTATCTGGATCCCCCTACACATGGAGAGCTCTGGATGAAGCTCACACTCCCAATCCAGCTATGCTTACCCAGCTTGGAGTAGCAAAAGGTTCAAAAGCAACCTGTTGCATGGCTACTGTATCACTAAGTACATAGTCCAGCTAGGTATACAGATTTCCTAAAGCAGGAGCAATACAGTCAATACTGGAGTTTTAAAAGATCATTAGAACTTCTATTATGTGTCTAATGTAAACAGGATCTACGATACTATCAGCATTCAACACTGGCAAGTATACTGCATTTGGTATACTAATGGTACTTAGCACTTATGGAACAACTTTGTTGTGTTCAAAACTTTCAAATAGAGGTGCCAGGACTTTATTGGTTAGTAAGTGCAGTGGTGTACCTCACAGCAGTGAACTGTGATGAGTTGCCATTTGTATCCCTCAGCACACATCAACTCATACAACTAGTAAGCAATATTGTTATCTAGCAGCAATTGACTGCTACAGTTGCATCATCACTGACTCAAGTGGTCTGGACATTATATAATGTAATAACATAGCATTTGTAGGCTAAAATCTGGTCACTTGATATAGTAAGTCACAATTAGAGTAAACCCACTGAATCAGTGGGAATTTGATGAGTCAATTCCGCACGTTCCACTAATTCAATGGATCTACTCTCATTGCAACTTACTACACTAAACTGGGTTTCAGTCATTGAATAGCTACAGAGGGTTTAAAGACTTCAAATATATCATTTATTTATTAAATTTATATTATAGGTCTATAACAGGGGTCTCCAAACTTTTGACCCTGAGGGCCACACCAGATACTTTCAACATCTTAGAGGGCTGAAGGAACAGGAACGCGCATACATGTGTACGCTCCCCCCCGCGCTCCCCCGCAAGCACACACACACACATGCCCATAGGCACACATTCCTGCCCCCCCCCCCGCTCCCGCATGCACGAACGCGCACACACGGAGTTAAGGGAACAGGCCAGATAAAACGGCAAGGCGGACCGGATTTGGCCTGCGGGCCATACTTTGGAAATCGCTGGTCTATAACAATGTACCACCTTTATACTAAAACAGTGATCAAGGCAGCTAGCAACCATAACATAGAGCTAAAATTCAAAATCATTATTGAATTACAAAACAAATAAAAATCAGAATTTAAAATAACTTAGGATCAGGGGGATATAAATATTTTGATACCTTAACTAAAAAAAATGAATAAGAATATTTCTACCTATCAGTTAAAACCTGCTTCAGCAAATGAGTTGGCTTAAATGCCAAAATCCTGTCTGATTAATCATCTCTCTGTTTGCCAGTGGAAGGAGAACAGAGATGGAGTAAGCCTGGCCTCCTTTGATAGACAGTTGGAGAGTCTGTGTGGAATTACAAGAAAAAACTGTCAATGATTCTTTCCACAATGACTTGATATAAGATAAGCTCATATTTTATTTTTCTAACATGGTAGAAGAAAGGTAGGAGAGGTTAAGAGAACAGTTAGCTTATTTATGAACAAACCATGTTGATCTGGGGAATTGCTGGTCCACAGTACTGTCATTGGGAAGGTACAGTATATTCTTATGTATTCCGAAGTCAGCTAACACAGTTTTATGCTGCTGCTATTATATAAAAACTGAAGCCATTATCAATGAGATTTATATGCAATGTACTTACAAGATGGCCAAACTATTTATGAAATTTTCTCACCAACACATCTCAAGACTGAGATCTAACATGGATTCAAATTCCCTTAACCTGTAGTCATCTAGGGAGTCCAACTTTCTGAACTATCTGCCTGGCACTGTTAAGAAACTGGCTTGCACGCTCCAGAGATCATAATTTGTGCTACTTCTCAGTGTATTCGTCCTTTCCTCAGGGCATGATGCCAGGATATACATTGATTGTGATGACATTAACAATCCATCATCAGCACATAAACATTGGGAGCCTCTCAACTTTTCAGACAGCTCGATTCAGTTATGTCAACTACCAGATCCCTGTACTTTATATAGCACATTGTTCGCAACACGTTGTATCAACAATGCTCTATCATTTACTTTCAAAATTCCAATGGAAACAACACAAATACATGAATACTCTTTCCAAAATTATTTTGGATCGTAGCAATGATTCCTACAAAAGGTCTTTTACATGGATGTTTTGCTCTTGTATATATAATGTAACATGCTGACATAACATATTCAATTACACAGTTCTTGAGAATAAGGTAGAATCTGAAAAGCCATTTAGTAAATAGGCTAAGCAAAAATTCTACAACTATCTAAGAAGAGTTATCCCTCCTGTAATGTTGAAACTGTATTTGCAGTTATGCATGTCTTACAACTCCATCTTATCAATTTCCAGAACATACACACCACCTGCTCTCAATACTACCCAAGACTGTAACTTTCCAGACATTTTTGGTTTCTCTAACATCATTTTTCCAAGATACACCCAGGATTTATTTCAGACATCAATGCAGCCTCTCTCCTCTCTGAGGATTTCGCTTCATTCCATTCAGTATGATCTGTTGCCTGTTTCCTTCCCCACCCGAAGGCAATGTTCCTTCAGCAACAAGTTGATCCCATAAATCTGGCGTTTAACCCTCCCATCACCAACAGGAGAGAGGAGAGGAGAGGAAAAGGGTTTCATTCCTATCATATACTCTAGCAACTGAGACCAATGGTCTTACATATCCTAATCCAGTCCTTGTGCAAGTAGAGTAGCAGTGCTTCAGGATGGTTTTAACAAAGCATGTTGGCTCAATAAATATTTCGGCTTTGGCTTTTACATAGTAAGTAAAGGCCATCTACTTTTGTTGGTTGGGAAGTGGGAGGTATACCAAAAATATTTCCACATGGAAGCACCTCTACACATGGTTTCCCTTTCCCTTTCAGGGAACCAGCTGGTATATAATGTTGTCATACAAACGAACAATTGTATAGCACACATTACTCCACTGTTCTACTGTATTGTATGAAGTCCCCACCCTAGCACCAGGAAGTATACAGTACTGGTACTGGGCAATATGGAGAATACAAAGGGTCAACATGAAATGTATAATAATCAGTGCACAAAGCAGTCACCACATGGTGAATATAACGTGCATACTAACTCTGTAAAGAGGTTTTGAAAGAAGTTGCAAGTTTTACATTAACTGAATTAACTCACCCACAAAACACTCCAAGACAATCAGTCCTGTGCTGAGAGCTGCCCCAGTAAAAAAAAGTGAGCAGAGCAATATTGAGATTCCTGTCTCTACCATTCAACTGCTATATTACAGTATGCTGTTAGTATCTATTCCCCACAACATTTACATATCACCTTTGTAGCAGTTCATGTTATATACGGAATTGTATGGGTCTGTGGATAGAAACCACTGCCTTGTCATTTACTAGCACAGCAGATACAGCAGTTTAAACACCAACCATTTCGTACATTCCAAAAATTAACCTACAAACCAAGAATTAAATACAGCATGTTGTTAAACCACTCACATCTCCATCACTGGTAGAAATAGCATCTCCCTTCTGGCACCATCCTGCATTTTCTGTTAAGTGCAGAAGTGTTACCAAAAATAGTGGCAGTATAAAGATAGTACTGTTGGACCAGGCCTTGGGAGACTTGGGTTCAAATCTCCCCTGACACTCACTGGTAACCAGGGGCTAATCACTCTTTCTTAGCCTGACCTACTACTTCACAGGACTGTTCTGAAGATGGAGGGGGGAAGATGCAACAATATATCCTGAGGTTTCCTTACTACCACTGTTATCAGGTATTCTCTCCCTATAAAACCTCTACCATGAGAAAGACGTAAGCACCACTCTGAGGAAACAGCCTTCCTAGCGCTAAGATAGCAATGCCTCTGAGCACCTCCGGAGTGTCATTTCATCGCCGCTTCAGTCATCGCAACAATATGACTTCAAGGGTCAGAGTTTTCTGGTCCTACCCCGTAACTTTCCAGCAACCTCGATCCCCACCAGGGCACCTTTTCTTTACGAAACAACTGAACCTCGAGTGAAATCCCTGCCTCTGCAAGGACGGCGAGGCTGGCTCAAGCTGAGGGGACGTTTCTCTCTCCCCCCCCCCCCACCCCATCCCAAGAGAGCCACTCCGCCTCTCCTCCCAGTCCAGCCTCCCCTCCCCGCCATGGCCCTCCCCACGGCCAACTCGCCCTCACCGGCCATCCCCGCCACGCCCTACGGGCCCCATCCTGCAGCTCCGAGGAGGGCGAGAGCAGGGGCGGCCCCCTCCGCCCTTCCCCAGGCGACCCGTCGCTGGCGGGCTCTGGGGCTGCCCGGGCCGCGCCCAGCCACCGGCTGACCGGGGCGCCCTCTCCCGAGGACCGCCTCGCCTCGCCTCGCCTCACTCACCCGCAGCGCCGCGAGAGGCGTGTGCGTGTGTGTCTGTGCGCGTTTGTGGCGGAGCGGGAGAGGCGCCTCCAGGGCGACGGGCAGCCAGCAGAAGGCGAGCCGGCCCAACCCGGACGCACATCCCGGCTTTTTCCCCCCCACCGAGGCTAAACGCACACGCCCGGAAGCACCGTCAGCGCCGCGGCGGGACCCGCTCGGGAAACCCGCCCGCTTCTCTTCTCCCGCTCCGCTTCCCTCCCGGCTGGCTTTCCCCAAGGAAGGGCGGAGAACGCCAGGCTCGCTCACCGCCGCCGCCGCCGCCGCCGCCGCTCCCCGTCTGCTGCTGCTGCTGCTGCTGCTGCTCTGTGGGGGCGGGAACAGCCGCGTTGGCCCGGGTGGGACGCTGGAAAAAGAGGAGGGATCGCCCCGCGCCTGGCCGAGAAGAAGGGAAGCCCCAGCAGTGGCTCTTCCGAGGCGGGGAGGCAGCCCGAGCCCCGGGCGGCCCTCTTAGGCCGAGCTCGCCCCACCAGGCAGGAGCCTCTTGCCCGCCGCTCATCAGGGATACCCGGCCGGCGAGACACCCCCCCCCCCCGAGAGCTGAATTGGATCGTGGCTGCAGCCCCGGACTCGCGTCCTTACCCCAGTACCTTAGGGCACGTGCCCGACGGCGTCCTTACTCCCAAGTAATCGTAGCCAGGCCTTAACAGCATGTTTTCTTGCTGTTTGGCTTCACCACAACAAGTGAAGATGCTTCGTGCTGACCCCATCTAAATAATAAGCCTAATCAAGGCTGCACCGCCCAATCTCTTAGGCGAGTCTACTCAGTGAAGCCAACCCGTTTGGGTTGTAGGGCCTGACAGAATCCATCAAGATGTCCATCAGCCTCACACATCAGGTCTGGTGCCCATTCTGCAGAAGGCATAGCAGGCCAGAGTAGGCAGAGCTCCCAAGGGGGCAGAGAAAACGGGGGGCAAAAGTGGGTATTCATGCAGATAGAGAGATGTACTCAAAATATTTTCTCACGTTCAAGCTTTCTCTCAGACAGTTCCTCATTTCTTTCATGTACAGTATACTGTATCCTCCTTTTCCCTCTTGTGGGACCAAGGACAGCTCATCCCATAGGTTCAAATGTTCAACTGAAAAAACAAGTCCTCACACCCATCATTTATTCATTCCTTCATTCCTGCCACAACTCAGAAAAATGCACCGTGTCCCAAATTTAAAAATGCTGTTACTTGCTGCTGCTTTCCTCTGTGCCTGGTTTCAAAACAGGACAGTTGACTTATTAACTCACAGCCACTGTCTCACGTCCTTTCTCCTTTTTCCCTGTTCTCTTTCTCACACATACAAAAACAAGAGTGTGTTAAGGCTGGGAGTTCAGGGCCCACATCCACTACTGCTGGTAAGGTGGCCTGCAGGAGTGGGCTGGTCAGGGGAGCCTGAGGCTAGCCATGGGCCGTTCGTGTTTACACTAAAGAGGATAGAGACGCAAGAGGCTGATTTATTTTCTTTCTTTTTTTTCATCGTAACCCATTTGAGATTATTGAAAGAGGATCTCTTAAACATGAATGATTTGTATTAATAAACGAGGGCTACATGAATGTTCTGTCTTTTTTTGTGTTTCCCACTTTCTTTTAGCCTTTCTTTCCCTCTTTGTCTGCCAAATCACTATTTTCATCCCATAGCAACACCAGGGCTGCTGTCAGGAGCCAATCAGAATGCCCAGGAAGGGAGAGTGGGAATTTTGAATCTGCAAGAGGGCCTGGATTGGTTGGAACCCTGTGAAGAATGCTCTTTGTTTCAGTTCTTGGTGAGTGTGTGAGCTCCTTGCGGCCCTCCACCTTGGATTGTACTACCTGTGACTACCTACATGTTGGATTTGCTCTTTTTTGCCATTTTTTCCTCGATTTTGGGAGAGATTTCTCCCCATTTCTTTGGATTGTTTTTGCTGCCACCACCATGCAGCCTGCTTCTTGGGTGCTTTCTTGGGATTATTTTTTTGGACTATTTTATTAACCATCCTGCAATTTCTTTGGAGATTGTTGACCCTTTGGTCCTTTTATGTCTTGGATTATTTTTATTGCCTGCCTGTTTTGCCTTCTGGACTCAAATAAGAGAAGAGAAGGCATCAAGTGGTAGAAGGGAGGGAAACCTCCCTATATTCTAGTAGTTTGGGGTTTTGAGAGACTTTAATTATATTGTTCCTTCTATTTGCTTGCTTGCTTGATTTTCTTGCTTTTGCCTGGGGTTTTTTTTTTTTTTGCTATTCCCCCCCCCCCCGTGTGTGAGTGTGTGTTTATGTGTACGCTTGCACACACTTTCCCTGTTTGCTTCTTTTTAAATACGACAGGGTAATATAGCTAGTCAATCATGTAATCGACAGAATCAACTTCAGGAAAAAAAGTAATTCTGGGAGCCAGGATTTTGCTATACATATTACAAGTTTTCTTCTGTGTTACACTGCTGGGATAGCTCTTGGGGGAACTCTTGAACTGAATTAGCCCATAAGATGACTGTGTGTTACTGTGACTGGCAGTGCCAATTTTATTTAAGAACACTTTGTGGAAGACATCCCACAAATTACTGTATTACTAGAAATGGCAGTGGCAGACAACCACACCATCCAGTGACAATAACTAAACAGGCGATTACTTCATCACACTGCAGCAGTCCTAGAGGATAGTCACAAGCCTGTATAGCAGTGCCTGTGCAGGTTCTCAGGAACCTAGGTCTGAATCTCAGAGCATCTTCTCATGCATCCTTTCCCCTTTGATGACAATAGCCATCAGAACCGCATGCATCCTTCCACTGTTAGCTGCAGCTTTTTGTCAGCCTACTTCCGCTTTGGCGCTGCTTCCCCAATGGTAACACTTTTCAGTCCCTTCCTGTCTTGTTTCTTCAGGTTCCCTATGCAGCTTCTCTCCTTCAAATTCTCCTATTCAGTTACCCTTGTGATGACTACCTTTTCTTTGGCCCTGCTCCCAGTGGCAGTTCTCCTGTGAGCTTTTACTTACACTTCATCAACTACTATAGCTCCATGCTATAGCCAGTTGTTCCTTTCACTCTCTTAACCAAGGTTTGAAAAGTTACTACATAAGTCAGAATTGACTTGATGGCACACAATTAATTAATTTTAAATTATTACATAGCCTTAGTTTTATAATTAACTAGTGTTATAATTAGCTTTTTAAAAAATCCTCTACTTTCCTGTTTTTAATGAATAACTAAAATATTAACACAGGATGCAATCAGACAGACATTTGTACTACTGTTTGGTCCACTGCAGGTATGGGCTAGTTTGCTCCTTTTTCCAGCGATCAGATGACGTAATTGCTAGAGCGAAGCAACCCATCCACATAGGGTTCCTACCAATATCTTTCTGGGTTCCTGTCAGGGACTACTGTTTCTTTAGTACGGGTAGGATAACTCAATTTTGCTTTGTTTTCAGCATATGTGAATCACACCAAATGGCATTTTAGCCTTCTAGCTGACCTTAAGTGACCCTATTTAGCCCACTCTAGTTTGCTCCAGTTGAGCCTGTGTAGACAAGCCCATAGCTACTTTTAAAAAATCTGAATGCTACAGTTTATTGGCTTCTAGTACAAGACACACTCTTCCCATCTACCTCATCACACAGAACCATGCATGAGGGAGTAGCATGAAGCAGAGCACAAGCCAGCATTTGAATAGCATTTGATACTCCTTCACGAAGCCATGTAACTACAGAAATAACAGTTACACAACAAAAGGAGTGAATCTCATCCCTTATTAAGTTACACGTATCATGTAACTTAGTTATATCTTTGTTATCGGAAAGAGAATAATTGTAAGTGAACTATTCTAGGCTTTGCTTTTATGTTAAACTGATGGGCACCTCTTGAGTATTCCACCACACTCAACATGAAAGGAGGCCTTTCCTGCTCTAGAATTCCCTCCCAAGAGGAGTTTAGTTGTCCCTTTTTTGCTGGCATTCATCAATTATAAGAAAAGATATTCCAACCTCCCAGGAAGCACTGGCTTCTGTACTGCTTAGATTTGCTTGTTTTAGTCTGGTTCTCTTATGATTCATGCAGCGTTATTGTGGCTTTAAAATGTGATATGTTTTTCTTTATTATTGCTAGGACTGTATTCTATACTGTTTTATTCATTGTTGTCTATGTAGGACACCCCAATTTCAAGAGAAAAACGGTATTATTGAATGGGCATTAATTAGTGAAATATATATATATTATAAGAGTACAGATATATATTGTTAATCTGTTCCTTTTCTTTATAAAGCTAGATATACGTATTGCTTCAAAAACTAGCAAATCTGTCTACAGCTCTCTTTCAGATCACCAAGCTTTGACAACTTCCTTCCCTTGCAAAAGCCAGGATAGCAGAGCCCCTTAACCAGTCACTTTTCATGCAGTTCCTCTGGTAATTTTTTATTCAAAAGCTTCAGAGAGTATTTTCACAAGCTGCACTTAACACAGGAATACTTAAACCAATCATTCTTATTGTAGATCTTGGAACATGTGTTGTTTTTTTCTTAAGCAGCTGTACTGAAGTGTCAATCTTTGTTACTAAAACTTATTTTGTTACTTAACACATGTCAACTAACAAAGCCTGAATTAAGGAAATATATCCTTCATAACTGTATTCATTTTCTCCTGTTCCTTGCTATTTTATCCAGTAATGTTTGTAGGGCCAAAGGGTTTTTTATTTACACGTTATTGCCCAGAGAATAGTGAAGGACTAAGATAGCCATAAGTGGAGTATCCAGACAGCATTCCAAAGCAAATGGTATTTTTCCTGAGATCTTTTTAGAGTTGCATGTCATGTCAGTTCTAAGCTTCCTTTAAAAAAAAAAAATGAAGCTCCCCACTTTTCTGTTCTTTCTGTTATTGCAGTACATTGCAGAACCACCCATCCACATTAGGCAAGATTCCCTGCTTGGCAAAGGACACCACATCCATGGTGGGAGTGAAAGACATTTTCATAAAGGTTCCATACAGCTCTTTTTGTTTCTCCATCTGCCCTACACTCATTTTCTCTCTGCAGGTATAAGAGTTATACAGTAGGACCCCCCGTATCAACGGGGGGTGGGTTCCAACCTCCACCCCTGTGGATGCTGAAAACTACAGAAAATATCAAACACTATATATATAGCAGTGATGGCGAACCTATGGCACGCGTGCCACAGCTGGCACACGGAGCCCTTTCTGTCGGCACGCGAGCCATAAGTCGCTGGATCGCTACTCCCCCCCTCCCCCCCGCAGCCAAACCTGAGCAGGCGGCTGCAACCACGGTGCTGGTGCCTGGAGAGGCGGCAGGTCAGGATCCGGAGCAGCTGGTGCTGGTGGCGGATCTGGAGTGGGGTCTCAAGGCACCTCTGTGCCCGGGATTCCCCCTTCCGCCGCCACTTCCGGTTTCGCCGCCACCACTTCCAGTTCTTCCGCCGCCACCACACCGCCCCCTGTTTTGGTTTTGGTTTTTCCAGTTTGGGCACACGAGCCCAAAAAGGTTCGCAACCACTGATATATAGCATGGTCTCTGCCTCCCTCTAGTGGCTATTTCTGGCAATTACATTGTGGAAATACATATTTCTGTCTTTTTTCTTTTAATATGTTTAATATTTTTCAAACCGTGGATAAGTAAAAGCATGGATATGAATCCTGCAGATACAGGGGCCCTACTATACTAGGCTTTGGGATTGCTGCTTGCTGATAACACAAAGCAAAATGCAGCAATTTTTTTTTTCTTAGTGACCATGTATGCCACAACATACTGGTTCTCCCATCTCTGTAACATCAATGTTTTTGCACCTTACAATCTGTTGGCATGTCACTTTCTTGATATTGTGAGATTATATATCTCCCAAGTGGGAAGAGGGTGATCGTTGGTTTGCAGGGCAGTGTAAGGACATGCCACCATAATGACATGTCATTGTGACAGCCATAGCACCCAGACATCGCAAAAGAGAGCTGTTGGCCCCAATGCTGGATCTAGACACCAACATGGTCACTCTGAAGCAAAGCATAGTTTAGGAGGAGTGGTCATTAATAAAGCAGGAGAAATGCATATTATTAAATTAGGTCAAGAACATGAACTTGGGAAAAAGGAATGATTTCAATACTAAATACTAAATGCTTGGAGAGACTGAAAAGTAGGAGACTGAAAAGATCTGGGGAAAGCCACTCAGGAGGGTCTGAGAGATCAATTAGCAATTGAGCAGCACTGGGCACTGGAAATAAGAATGAGGACACAGGAAGGAAAAGTGGATAATCTTTCAATTAAGAGAGGTGCTCCCTGTGGATCATTACTGTACTATAAAACAAAATACAGCCACTGCTGTCAGGAAACACACTGTGCTGGAAACTGAAACACACACAAAAAAGGAGTGTAACATCTTGTGCTCTTCCCCTCCCCCCCCCCCCGGCCCGGCAACATTGAAGGTCCTCATATGGTCTTGACCACTGTGTTTTATTGGGATAAGATGTGCATTGTACAGATTCAGGAATCTCAAGGGGCACCTGGTCCCAACACACCATCTTGATGCATAAAATAATGCCTTCAGGTTTGTGCTGACTGCTAATCTTCGATGCACATTCTTTGTATGTATAATTGTTGAGGTAAGGATTCCACTTTACTTTTTCATACTTTTATGAAATTATAATTTATAATTCTGCTTAATTTTACGAAACTACAATTGTATGTATTTATTTTATATTGTTCTGGTCTTACTGGTCTTTGACCGTAATAAAGTTACTACTACTACTAAATTACAAAGTAGTTTGGAGCTAAAAGTAGAAAAGCTCTGTCTTCGCTTTTCCAAAATAAACCCTGTTCATGGTGAATTTCAGCTTTTTTTCTTTCTTTTTGAGACGTACTCTTTTCTAAAACCTTTTGGAAGTATCGGTGATCAGTTGCTTGATTTAAGACAACAACAAACAATCTTTGTGTTCTGGAGTAAGAAATTGAGCTTAATCTTCCCGCCTGGGCCTTCCAGACTATTTCCCTTTGCCTATCCAAGACTGTGTGACACAGGAATTCATTTCTAGTTCAGATGGGGGGGGGGGAGATGAGATCATTTACAAAAATACCACTGCTCCGCACATGGGAACAGATGAACACACTCAGCCCTGTGCATGGCCAGAGGGCGGGGTCGGCCTGGCCTAGCTGGAAATCGGAGCACCAAGGGCATCTGCTGGCTGTTGGATATAAGCAAGTGAATGAAGCTTCTTTAACCATCTGCACACGTTTTAAGCATGTTAACATTGTATTAGAAATCTGAAGAATTTATCCTCTGACAGACAATAGGAGGGACAGTTTGTGGAATTATGAATACTTTGGGAGAATGAAAACTAGAATTCCTCATTTTATGGCCCCCAGAAAATAGTGTACATCAGTGGAGTGGAGAAACAGGGATTATAGATACGGGCACTAGATGTATGCATTTCCTAATGCTAATCTGTGTCCGGGTTAGCAAGTTGCTGTACATTTTTAAAGGAGGAGTCCTTTTGATCTGAGCCAATTTCCAATTTGGGAAAGATCTCAGAAGGTTACACAAATGTAAGTGTGGGTGATACCTTTTACTGGACCACTAAAAAAAAAAAATCAAACAAATTGCAAGCTTTTGTGGAGAAAATTTCACTTCTTCAGGCTTAGCACAACCTCTTCATGGATAGTGCACAACAATTGTCACCAAAAGTCCAAAAACTGGTGGTACATGTCTGTGAGAGTTGATGCCAATCCTCTTGAGGCTGCTGTCTCAAGCATCCTTGCGGCATAGTTTGGAATTTTTACACTTCTCTCTTTGGATCAAAAGGTTGCCAATTACTCTTTGTTTTCCTCCCCCCCCCCCCCTCCTGCATATACATACATTGCCTGCTTTGAAAGGAAAGTTTCTTTTCGGCTGTGGGGGTGGGGGAAATGACGCAAAGACATAGCAGCCTCTAGCACTAGTTAGGGAGTGTAATTTGGTTTATTCACTGGGTGGAAATATCTAATTGTGCCAAATTAAAGTTAAAACAATGTTTTTACCTGGTAAGCATAAGGAGATATTTCTTCAGTTTGTAGTCACCTCTGGCTGATATAAAGAATCCATGTGCCTGGTGTTGAGAATTCACATTGTCTTGTAGGTGATGGTTGTAGGTGATGATATGGGTTGTTCTTACCTCAGAAGGTGTACTCCAGCACTGGAAAGGTCAAAGAGCATAGGGTAAAGAAGAGTAGGTGAACCAAAACCAAACCAGGTGACACCAAGTGCAGTTCTTCTCAGTTTGGGCCATTACTAATCATGCATGCAAAGTACAACTGAATTCTAAACATCTCTACTCAGACGTCAGTCCCTGCCTGCAAAAGACAGCACAGCTCCCTGGGCAACAGCTTTCCTGACTGGAAAGAACAGCTGTGTTCTGTATATCAGTGGTTCCCAACCCAGGTGTTCTTAGACTAGCTGGGTAACCCAGCTCGTGATGAAGCTTCTGGGAGTTCCAGTCCAGAACACCTGGGTTACCCAAAGATGGAAACCACTGCTATATATAATAATAATTGTGTGCTGTCCAGTCACTTCTGATTTATGGTGATCCTTTTCAGGATTTTCTAGATAGAGAGTAGAGATGGGCACAAACCATGAGTTTGGCCATTTGCCCCAGTTCGGTTACCACCACCACAGGTATTCGGCAGTTTGGCACCCTACCCCCTCCAGCAGGCGCCCACTCAGAGGCAGTGACCAAAGGAGGCGCAGCAGGGAAGTCAGGACATTGACTCTGAGTGGATGCCTGCCGGAGGAGCAGGGCACCGAACCACTAAACATATGTAGTGGCAATAAACAAACCTGGCCAAACTGGCAGTTTGTGCCCATCTCTAGCAGAGAGTACTCAGAAATGGTTTATCATTCCTGTCTTCTGGGGGCACCCTGTGACTGTTCAGCCTGCGGAAGGCCACACAGGCTGGCTCAACTTCACACAGTGGGGAATTGAATTCCCAACCTCTGACTCCACAGCCAGATAAATAACTCACTGAGCTATACAGGGGGCATAATATTTACATACCCTCTTAGCTCACTGATCCAGATGGTAGCAGTAGAAGTCTCAGGAGAAACCCCCTCAGGCTGCATCTGGCCAATAGCTGGCAGTACCTCATCCCTGTTTCAAAGGTTCTGATCACTTCAAAGTCTTTTGCAACATGGGACAGGATTAATTAGGATATGGGTCAAAACACCTCCTGCAATCTTAATTAATTGCCCCCCCAAAAAACAATATAAACTGCAAGAGGGACCCAGAGATATTTCCTTTATATATTTAAAAGAGAAAGAGCACCAAATAATTTCTATAGGGACTGGACTTACGGGAACTCTTGAGAGCTAGTTGGGGAAAAAAAGATGAGGGGAAGAAGGGATGGAAGCAATCTGAACAAATCACTACCAGCTTATAACAGATTTCCCTGATGTTTTGTCTCCAACAAAAAGGATAAACATATTATTGCAATGAGGTAGTGGAGTAATGGGCAATTAACCCAAAGTGCAGAAGTCATAACATCTGAATCGTGAGACAAATTCACCTTTTACTTTAATGAATTCTTCCTAGATATATTAGGACACTGTTTCCCACATGCTGTTAGGCAAAGTGGGTGTCTGGAAAAGAAATACCCTCTGGGGAAAGCCTTCCTCAGAAGGCTTATATCAGAGTCCTTCTGCCACCAGGTGGAGCTCTTTCTGTATTTTCATTTCCAGAATATTTTTAATGCACTTTGACCTTAGTACTGTATACTTCTACTTTACCGCTGATTTTATATTGGTTTTATATAGTGTGGTGTTTTGATTATCTGATTCTGCTTTTGTGATGTGCTGACACTGTTGCAGAGTTTTGAATGTTTGGTTAATATTTCTTTCTTGCTACGCAGTAGAAGTACAAGGAGAATAGCTTCAAGTTCCCCAAATAGCCCACCCCTTTCTCATTAACTGGCACTTACAGTCTCAATAACTAACTCTGAGACATTTGGAGGTGAAAGAATAGAAACATTTCATTGCTTACAGATGTGAACAGATCAATAGCAAACAAATCTCCTTCCAGCAGACTAAAGAGAAGGAAAGGGACACTCAGCAGAAAGGCAAGGCCCTCTTTGAATTCAGAGGTAGGAGGGAATTATTGGTTAGTGCTGGACAGATTGATAGTCACACCAGCCCTGAAGAGTCCCTCCCACTCAGTTAAACCACAAGCAACATGTGATCTAAAACCTATAGCAATCACTAGTCACTGTTTCATAGTTTATATATTTTAAGGACTCATGACACCTGAGTTCAAATGCCTGTATGGCCATGGAAGACTCACTGAGGAGTTGCAAAAGGAAAACCACTCTTTATATATCTCATATAGTATGAAATCTATTTAAGGTCGCCATAAGTCAGATGCAACTTGACGGCACGTAACAATAATAAAGTCTATTCCCACCAGTGAGGAGGAAGATGAATGTCTATAGTGGTACACAAACTTGTTTCTAAATGGCTGCATTTTACTTCTACGAGGAGTGACACCAGGCTACCCAATTTTGATACTGGAGGGGATGAACATGATTGTACAAAGTTTCTAATTTAACTGATGCATTCATTGTTTTTTTTTAATTGTAATGGTCAAGAAAGCAAAAAATGCCCCTCCCCCAACATGAAAGTCATAGAAATCATAGAAAAGTGAAGTTGGAAGGGGCCTACAAGGCCATCAAGTCCAACCCCCTGCTCAATGCAGGAATACAATCAAAGCATATCTGCCAGGTGATTATCTAAGTTTTTATTGAATGCCTCCAGTATTGGAGCACTCACCAACTCCCGAGGTAACTGGTTCCACTGTCGTACTGCTCTAACAGTTAGGAAGTTTTTCCTGATATTCAACCGAAATCTGGCTTTCTTTAGCTTGAGCCCATTGTTGCGTGTCCTGCACTCTGGGATGATCGAGAACAGATCTTGCCCCTGTTCTGTATGACAGGCTTTCAAATATTTGAAAAGTGCTCTCATATCACCCCTCTGCCTTATTTTCTCAAGGCTAAACATGCCCAATTCTTTCAGCCTTTCCTCATAAGGCTTGGTTTCCAGCCCCCTGATCCTCCTTGTTGCCCTCCTCTGAACTTGTTCCAATTTGTTAGCATCCTTCTGGAAGTGTGGTGTCCAGAATTGGACACAATACTCAAGGTGAGGCCTAACCAGTGCCGAATAGAGGGGGACTAGCACCTCACGGGATTTGGAAATGATACTTCTATTAATGCAGCCTAAAATAGCATTTGCCTTTTTTGTAGCCACATCACACTGTTGGCTCATATTTAGCTTGTGATCTATGGCAATTCCAAGATCCTTCTCGCTCGTAGTTTTGCTGAGCCAGGTATCTCCCATCTTGTAACTGTGCAATTGGTTTCTTTTTCTGAGGTGCAGGACTTTGCACTTATCCCTGTTGAATTTCATTCTGTTGCTTTCGGCCCAGTGCTCCATCCTATCAAGGTCATTTTGAATTTTGTTTCTGTCTTCTAGGGTATTAGCTATTCCACCTAATTTGGTATCATCTGCAAATTTGACAAGCATTCCCTGCTCTCCCTCATCCAAGTCATTAATAAAAATATTGAAGAGCACCAGGCCCAGGACTGAGTCTTCGGGCACCCCACTAGTTACCTCCTCCCAGTTAGAGAAGGACCCATTAATCATCACCCTCTGAGTACGATTCTGTAGCCAACTGTGTATCCACCTGACACTTGATCTATCCAGCCCACACCTAGTTAGCTTGCTAATCAGGGTATCATGGGGCACTTTGTCAAAAGCTTTGCTGAAGTCAAGATATACTACGTCTACAGCATTCCCTCTGTCTATCAGGGAGGTAACCTGATCCAAAAATGAGATCAAATTAGTTTGGCAGGATTTGTTCTTGACAAATCCATGTTGGCTTCTAGTTATTACTGCATTGTTTTCTAGGTGCTTGCACAATGACTGCTTTATGATCTGTTCCAGAATTTTGCCTGGGATTGATGTCAGGCTGACTGGCCTGTAGTTCCGAAGTTCCTCTTTTTGGCCCTTTTTGAAGATAGGGACAACATTGGTCCTCCTCCAATCCTCTGGCACCTCACCTGTTTCCCATGATTTCAAGAAAATAATGGATAGCAGTTCTGAGAGTTCTTCAGCCAGTTCCTTCATTACTCTCGGATGTAGTCCATCCGGCCCTGGAGGTTTGAACTCGTTCAAGGTGGTAAGGTATTCCTTGACTATTTGTTTATCTTTCTCTAGCTGCAATCCTGTCTCCCCCACTTGCACTTCCAATTTGTTTGGAAGTTCATAGTCTGTCTTATGGGAAAAGTCTGAACTAAAATAGGAATTGAGCACCTCTGCCTTTTCTTTGTCCTCTGTTATCGTTTTTCCATCTCCATTGCGGAGCTGTGCCACTATGTCTTTTGTTTGTCTTTTGCTACTCACATACCTGAAGAATGCTTTTTTATTGCTTTTAGTGTCTCTAGCTAACCTCAGCTCATTCTCAGCTTTTGCCCTCCTAGTGCCATCCCTGCATTTCCTTGCTACTTGTCTGTACTCATCCCTGGTGGCCTGGCCTTCTTTCCATTTCCTATACATGTCTTTTTTGGTTATTAGGTCCTCCTTGAGCTTTTTGTGAAGCCACACTGGCCTTTTTTTGCCACCTCCCACCTTTTTTTCTTGTTGGAATTGTTTGTAGTTGTGCCTTTAGAATTTCTTTTTTTAGAAGCTCCCACCTTTCTTGGACTCCTTTTCTTGTTAGGATCTCCTGCCACGGGACCTTACTTATCCTTGTTCTGAGATTATTAAAATGGGCTTTTTTAAAATCCAGCAGACGTGTGTGGCTACACTCTGCTTTCGTTTCCTTTGAAACCAAGAATTCTAGAAGGACATGGTCACTCTCGCCTAGAGTTCCCCTTACTGCCACTTCCCCCACCAAGTCATCTCTGTTGGTCAGAATCAAGTCAAGGATAGTAAATCCTCTAGTTTCTTTCTCCACTTTTTGTAGGAGAAAATTATCAGCCACACAAGCCAGGAATTTCTTGGGAGGGCCATACTTGGCAGAATTTACCTCCCAACATATATCTGGATAATTGAAATTTCCCATCACTACTACGTCGTGTCTCTTTGAAAACTCTGCAATTTGTTTTTCAAAAGTTTCATCCACTTCCTTTCTTTGATTGGGCGGTCGGTAGTAGACTCCAACTACCAAGTTCTTTTTTTTTTTTTTTGCCCCAACTAGATTGATCCAGATGCTCTCGATGGGACAGCCAATCTCCTCCTCCTGTATTTCTGTGCAGGAATGTGTATTTTTGACATATACTGCAACTCCACCTCCCTTTTTATTCTCTCTGTTCTTTTTGATCAGTTTATATCCCTCAATTCCAGTATTCAGCAAGTCCTATGCACATCACAGAAGATATAGGTAGAGGAAGAATCTCTATAAGTACTGGATTGAACTGTGGATTTTGTTTAGGCTTTAGGTTCCAGGAAAGACAAGAGATAATTGTTAAGAATAACGCAGAAAAATTAGCCACTCTTACATTTAACACGCCTTAATTAACTGCTTCACATATAGATAAATATCACATTTGGACTCTACCTTCTGTTCAAGGAATGTAGAAAAGCATATGTATACGATGTGTAAAGGTGTCACGTGGCAGCCTTATGGACTAAAATTCAAATCTAGTAATAGCTGACACAAGAGCAAGGACTAAAGTTTCCCATATAGCTTTCAACCTCAAACAAGACTGTCAACTTCTGTGAAAGTCAAAATACAGCAGAAGACCAAACTAAACCAAACCAAACCTATAACTGAAGGTTGCCAGTGAGGAAGCCAAGCATCAGAGACCTCAAGGTCTTCTGCTTCTCAAGATATGGAGACGGGCTCTGCTGGATGGAGCACCTTGCCTTCTCTAGAAATCTCAGGACAACAGATCTTCTTGAAACCAGTGTCGAGTGCTGCAGCTCATTCTAATTCACAGATAAGTGAGAAATCCAAGTCCTTGGCTCCCCAGAAACCTTTGTTTTTTGGTACTAGCACTGCAGTGCTATTGAAGGAGCCTTTCCCAGGAAAGGAGATACCTGAAATGACAACACCAAACCAAAAAGGGGGCAGTGCACCAGGATTGGAGCTGATGGGGGGGGGGGGGGCAGCGAAATTTTAAATGTCAGCTACTTACCTCTAATTGTTGGTATCGGGAGGACATTTTCCTATATCACCGGACTGAATATATGACAGAGCATACTTAATTTTAGTTCGTTCAGGTGTGCTTCCACCCTAGTTGCCTTCTCTGGTACTGATATCACTTGTTTATCCATGCATTTCTGGGCATAATTAACATTCCTCTCAAACTGTTGCCATCATGATATATGTAGTTAGCATATAATGTTATTGCAATGTAATATTTCCAGGTGTGAAATGATATAATGCTACTGATATAGTGACCCTGACATTCTGCATCACCTGCTTCTCCATATCACAATAAATTGTTTCTAGGTGAATGAAATAGCTTCGTTAACATTTTTTTAAAAAGCAGCTTTCAGTCAGTGGTATGTACCACAGCAGGACACAGAAAGAGTCTACTGAACACCGTTTCTTTGTTTCAGTTACTAAGAATTCAATCTGTCTTAACCCCCATGTCCTATAAATGTGAAGTGCTATCTCCTACCAAACCCATCTGCCACTGATTATCCATCTGTATCTTTCTGGCATACGTAGTAGTAGTGGCTTTAGACACTTAGCATTTCGCCTAATCCTCATTACTTCCACCTATGAATATATTATAAATGATAAATGTAATATCAGAATGCCTGTAAACATAAACACTCTCTTCTTAAAACAGGCAAGAGTCCTATTTCTATCCTTGTGGGACTCAACGTGTTTCAAACAGTGACTGGTGAACGATACAAAAGGTTGAGAAGCATTCTTTTAGATTATAAAATATTGTTACATGCCGTGCCTAACTTTGTGAAATAAAATCAGCCCCTTTCTTGCTCAGAACAAAAGCAACAGCCATCGTTAGATGGGCAACATTTCGCCAGCCTTATTGTTCTCCTTAAAGCAGGGCAGCTAAAGTAGCCCTACTGATCCTAGAAACAAAGGTATGGCTATAGCTAGAACAGGTGAAGTGAATGCTGCTGAGCTAGCTGTTGAGAATTTGTTATGTTTCTGGATGTAAGCAGAGTTAGGAAATATATAGTTGCAATGACACTATAACACTGAGAGAGTAAAAATCAGTAGAGTCTATTTACAAATATACAGAGAGCTTAGATTTCAGACATGAAACTGGCAGCATAACATCACACATAACATGATACAGAATAAATGATCTGACTTACAGCAGATAACTTGTCCCCTTAACACATGCCTTTTATACATCTAGGGACCAATCACAATGTACATCACATCATTGGACATTACATAACGTTACATCATTTTCACCAGCTGCACAATGTTAAGTTTTCAACTTTGATACACACCTGAATCCACTTTGTACATGACTCAGGTTATATCTGCCATTTTACATTCACTATACAACACTATATTTAATACATTTATAGTTCAAAAAATCTCAACACTAGCTGTTGGTCCATATGGCAGTTCTTGTGGGTGCTGCTCACAGCTTTTCACAGCTGGGCCACACTGGCCAAAATCCTATTGGTGTTCAAGTAAAATGTGAGTAATTTGCCATGGCTAACTGATGAAGTAGCTGGCTAGATAGCTCAGTCAATTAGGTCTCTGGCTGCAGAGCCAGAGGTTGGGAGTTCAATTCCTCACTGTGCATCCTAGAAGAGCCAACCTATGTAGCCTTGGGCAAGCTGCACAATCCCAGTACACTCCTAGAAGAAGGGAACAGTAGGTACCAATGTACTCTGTAATTTTCAGCCCTGCTGGGTGGGGCTCTGCCCCTTGCGTGTGTGACTCCACCCCCCCCGGGTTCCATTGTGTTCAAAGGGGTTGAACACAATCACTGTGTGGAGGGAGCTGGAGTTGCACGCATGGCTTAGAGAGAACCTTGGTAGGTACTTCTGAGTACCTAGGACACCCTGGAATGGGTCACTGTAAATCAGCATTGACTTGATGACACACAATTATTATTAACTGATGAAGTGCCAGGGTCCATCTTAGTCATGTGTTTGGCCCAGTTGTGCAATTGAGATATACCCTGTGCCCCATTGATTAGCTGCAGTTAGCTGTGCCAAGTTATACAAATCTTATGCAAACAAGAATAGGATTCTAATTAGCCAGGAAGAATAAGACACGGCTAAAGCTTAAGTCAGAGAATTGCTTCCTCCTCTGCTGTTTCCCTTTGGTGTATCTTTAGTGTAGACCAATGAGGCTCACTGCTGTGCGGAACCAATTCACCCATTTTCAGAGATAGGAAAAGTTAGGTTTTTTTTACTATGACAGTTACAACGCCACAACAGTATGGTTGCTTGGTCCCATAAAAAGATGTTAGATTTATAGATTTATTTATTTAGTGTTTTTTTTAATCTGCTGGCATGTCCCTTTGTCTGCTCATAGATGGAACAATGAATGAGCAAACTTGCAGTTTCACTCGTTTTATTATAATTCAAGAAAAGATAAATTGTGTTAACTGGGAGAAGCAGAAATGCAATTACTTTCAACTTTAATTATTGTTGGAGTGCACTAGGAAGGCTTCTATGACTCATATACAACATCTGTTCCGTTAAGAGAATTCCATAGTGAACAATACTTACATAAAATGTAGCAGCAGTAATAAACTTATGCTTCTCCAGTGTAATTGTTCCAACTGATGGAAACACAGAAAATATATTCCAATCTGTGGACAATCATCTCAGGTTACATTATGTGTTGTTCCCAAAATATAATTTCAACTGGAACTGTAATTTGTCAAGCAGCCTAATCTTCATCAGGGTTTCTACAACCGAGCAATCAGGCATGAAGCTACGAATGCGATTTTAGGGGAAGGAAAGTAGCAAAATGCAAAGGAGGACACTGCTCCTGTTCTTTTGAAAGCTGTGTCACAACAAGTTAAATATAGATTACATTTTTAAAAAAGGATACACTTTCTCCCTTCAAAAACTATAAAGCAGTGTTATGCCAGATGGCATTTTGCATTAAACAGGCTTACGCCTATAGCCTACATTATATAAAACAAAACCTTCGTTCAATCTGCAGAAAAATGCATTAATTAATGCTTTCTGAAAGACCATCTGTTAGTATAAATGTTTGGTTTTCAATTCAAGTAAGCCAGATTCTAATGCTGCTCCATCCTCAGTCTCTCTCCTTCCGTTCAGCCTTACCTGACAGGCAAAATGTTGTAAACCTCTGGCCAGCATCTTCAATACAGTCTGTTACAATGAGAAACCATGTGGTTTGGTTACCAATGTAGGCAGCTTCTTCTCAATTCACACTTGTTGAATAACAACCCTGACAATTACATTGTGTTTGAGTGAGAAGTAGTTAATCGATGAAGTAAGGATTCAGCTCCTGGGATTTTCCCTTGCTTGGTGTCACTTTTTGACTGCTGCCATTGGTGTTGTCAACATTCAGGCTGCCTTTTGCTATGTAAAGCTTGGCATCCTTTTTCCTGTTGATAATGCGGGCATAATATTGTGCAGCAATATGGGGCCATTTCCTGGCTTTTTGAATCATGGGTACAGAAGCACAATATCCCACATTCATAAATCAGATATATATATATATTTGAAATATTAAGTATAAAGATGTGTGAGATAGAAAGAAGACATGGCTAAACATACTTTTGAGTGCAGGGTATTTCTGGGTACCTCAAAATTGCTGCCTGGTAAAAGGTCATGCTTTATTTTTATATTACATTCTTTAAAAAAACCTAATTTTTTTAAAAGCCTTGTAGGGCAGCGCTGATGTGCTATGCCTTTAAAAAAAAATACAAAAATGTGCAAGCTTCATCCTGTAAGGAGGAGGAGACAGGAGCAAACAAGGAGGGGGAGTTTTTGTTTGTTTTATTACTTTCCCTTTTCCTTTAAAGGGAGGTAGGCAAAATTCCTGACCTGAGAGAACATAATCCTTGCATGTGGATGCAAAGATTGGACCAAACGGCATACTGCACCTCTGTGTGATCTTAAGTAACCCTATTTAGCCTGCTCCGATCTACTTCAATTAGGCTGTCTAGTCACAACTTGACACTTGGAAGGGTGGGCTATGAAGGATCTAGAAAAGATCCTGAAGTGTAAAGGTGTATCACTGGAATCGACGTAGGTCAATGTAATCGATTCTGTGTCATTCCAGATATGATAGCTGTGCAATAAATAAAGATGGTAGGGGAATAAAATCTATTCATTTGAAGGTTGATGTTGGAGGACAGCTTTATGGATACCAAGGATTACTGGGGAAGAAAAATAAATGGTTGTAGATAACATCACATTGGAATCTCTCCACGAGCTAAACTAACAAAGTGAGGCTATAATATTTTGGGCATATCTTGAAAAAAAAACACCAAGACTTATTGGGAAAAGTCAATAATGCTGGGGAAAATGGAAGCAGTTAGAAAAAAAATAAGATTTAACATGAGATAGATCAATAAAGGAAGTCATGGCCTTTCATTTGCAAGACCTGAGCAAGGCTTATTGATAGGACCTTCTGGAGGTCATTAAATCATAGGGCAATCAGAAAGAGGAAATTTCATAATAGAGGTTTCCAAATGTACATATTTAGAGATAGTTTATTATTGTTATGTTCTGTACAGTATTAACAAGAATTAGATAAGCTTGGGTTTCATTGCCATTGTCTATGAAAGATCCTCTGCCAGTGTCACTCCACTACTGTTACAGCCCAGTGGGTGCTCTTCGGGAGTTTCTCTAGTCCATCCACACTATAAATTCTCTTCTGATGATGCGATATTAGTCCTGAAGAGGATGGATGCCTCTTACTCTGGTATCTCAGCTTTAACCATTCTGCCTTGGCTGACCTCACAAGGAGTTTATCCTCCCAATTGTATTGTTCTTATGTTTCCTTAAATATAAAGCCCCTCACCACGTAAGACCCAAGCAGGGCTGTTAATGATATTGGAAGTCACTCATTTATAGGGTCACCAAATGTAAGAAATGACTTGACCGCGCATAAAATAAGTTGAAATCAACTTGATGGCATATAATAACAATGTAAGGGTGCGACTACACAGTACGCAAAATGCAAATTGATCCACTGTGAAGGAAGTCAAGTTTCCCCAGGTGAATTCACTTCAGTTAGGAGTCAGGAGAGATAGGGGATGAAATTAGTTCTTACCTTTGTTTGCAGAGCTCTACTCTGGTCATCTAGATTTGCAGGAGGCAAGGTTAGAGCAGAGCTATCTTAACAAGCTGCAAACAAGGTTGATAACTCTTCTCTCTCTGCCAACTCCCCACAATTTTAAAAAAAGTTTTATTCACCTAGCTACCCTATTAGGGCAGCAAGCCTTTAAAAGAAAAAGAAGGAAAACTGAACTGAAAGGAAATTTAAAAACAAGCAGACCTAGATTCTAGGTTTGGGAAAGAGATGATTAAAAGAACCCACTGCCTGGGTTCGGTCACTACTGCTGTAGCCGAGTGGAGTAGCTTCAAGTAGAACAGCTACAACTCCCTCCACTTTGGCTCAATTGATATTGCCTGAACCGATGTGAATGAAGTCATTGTCAAAAAAGTAGAAGCCCTGGCAGCGGTGGCAGGGGGGGGGGGGGGGAAGCTATGCCGTGGGGTTGCAAACTCTGGGCTGAGTGACATGTACTGATTTCCTGCATTATTTGTCAATGTAGTTGCCGCCTAACAATTAATCATTATTCTTGGCAGACATGTGCAGATTTTAGGAGCAGATCAATATGAATTAGAGCTTTGCTAAACCTTTGCATATTTTAAAATAAGGTTAATATTTTCAAATATAGTTCACATAAATATTAATAATTCTGTGTCATTAACTCAGTTCTGACTTATTGGGACCCTTCCAGAATTTTCTAATAAGATAATCAGAAGAAGTTTATGGGTCTTTTCATCTGGTGGCACACAGCTTTCCCAAGGCTGAACAGGTCCCCACACATGCTCTGGGTGTTTGGGCTGGCCCCTTTTCCTGAGAGGCAGAGGACAGATTCAAACTCCTGGCTCACCACTCCACAGCCAGCGAAGTGTTACGGTCCCTCAAACTGAAACCAACTTATAACAACCTTAAGAAGGCTTTCAAGGGAAGTGAGGTATCTAAGGAGTGGTTTTACCAGTTCCACCCACCCCCAGTGAGTTTCTATGGCTGAGCAGGGATTCGAACTCGGGTCCCCTATTCTGAATCCTAGTTTGTCACTCTGTCCGTTACACCCCACTGGCTACCCACAGCCAGCGACTGCAGATTTGATTTAATTTTACAAGAACTGTACGGCTGAAAGTGAATGATCCCTGGACTCAAGCCAGAAGCAGATGCTACGAGACTAATTTATGTGACCGTCTGAATGTTCTATGACCAGCCTCTCTCATCTTTTGGATTCTGTAGATTCGTTCTTTGTTTGGTCTTCAGGTTTTAAATTCCAGTTTCCTTTCAAGTTTGATTCCATAAACCCGAAAAACAAAAAGAACCCCAGTCTCAATCCTCAGCTCAGATGACAAGCTATCTATCGCTAATGCCTGGGACTGCGCTCAAACTTGAAGGCGGCTTCAGATAAGATCTTCCAGTCCCTCGGGTCACGTGGCAGCGCGAAAATTAGCTCCGCCTCCACCACAGACGGTGGCGCTCTCCGACGCCGGGGACCCTTCTACTTCCGGCCCCGCTTGGTCACGTCATCCGTTATGCCCGCGTTCTCTCACCCATTCACTGTATTTCCCTTCCAATCCGGGAAATGGAAGAAGGAGGCGGGGGCGTTACCGTGACAACCGCAGAAGCCGGCGGAAGGCGTCGGGCCGAGGAGCGGAATCAGAACGCAAGGGAAGACGTCACGGGGAGGCGGAGCCTGTGACGCTTTTCGCGCGGGAAATTGGGATCTGGTGGTCCAGCGTCCAGGCGGGGCTGCAGGTAGGCTGCGCAGGGAGGGTCGCTCGCTCTCCGTCGAGGGCCGAGTCCCCCGACCTTTGTTCCCGGTCCGATTTCAGCACCAGCGCCGTCTTCGAAGAGGTTTGCTCTAAAAAAGTACGTCCTTCAGAGTTCTATAGGGTTTCCCCCTAAGGAGGTGCTCCTCTTGCAGCGCCCGCTGGCGCTTCTCTGGCGGGAAAGGGGACCCCTCGGGGTGTCATAGACTCCTAGGGAGAACCATGGAGTGGGAAGGGGCCTCTGAGGCCATCGAGCCCAACCCCCTGCTCAGGGCAGGAATACCGATCAAAGGACATCTGCCAGGTGGTTGTCTAAATTCCTCTTGAATGCCTCCACCGCCTCTCGAGGTAACTGGTTCCACTGTCCTATTGCTCTAACCGTTGGGACATTTTTCCTGATATTCAACCGAAATCTGGCTTCCTGTAAATTGAGCCCATTGTTGTGTGTCCTGCACTCTGGGATGATTGAGAACAGATCCTGCTCCTCCTCTGTATGACAGCCTTTCAAATATTTGAAAAGTGCTATCATATCACCCCTCAGTCTTCTTTTCTCAAGGCTAAACATGCCCAATTCTTTCAGTCTTTCCTCATAAGGCCTGGCTTCCAGCCCCCTGATCCTCCTTGTTGGCCTTCTCTGAACTTGTTCCAGTTTGTCAGCATTCTTGAAGTACAGTGTCCAGAACTGGATGAGGCCTGAATAGAGGGGAAAATCAGTCTTGAGGTTTCCTTGATTTCTTCTCTGCTGCCTTTTCCTAAAACATTGCCTTTTGCTTTGTCATGTGTTGCCTGTGAAGTATGATGCCTGGAAACTGACTGATTTTGCTGTTTTAGAGATCAGTCGCTCTCCTCACGGATTGGAGATGTGTGTGTGAAAGTTGCACTGTGTGCTACTTTCTTGCAAGCTTTCCCAGGCTACTGCAGCCGTCCATCAATTTACAGAAAATGTAACTATTGTATTTTAATGTTCAGTTTTGTTTTAATGTTCAGTTTTGCTTTAACTTTGCTGCCTACTACGTTGCAATTTTCAGACTCAGGTTATTCATTAATAACCAGAGTAATCGTTATGGCATAGTAGAAATGGGGCTTTGTGCATCCAGTTTGTTCGACAGTTGTACCATTTTTCCAGTGTCTTGTGGCAGAGTGTCACTGTTTAGATTTTCTTAGTCGTACAGCTGTTGCCATTACCTCTCCAATGCACAAGGTGCTTAAATGTGGGGGTGGGGACATCTTAGCCCTAGAATGAGGTGTGGTGTACCCTTTGATATTTGCCTGTGGTTGCCCCTGAAAAAAAAACTCTTAACAGAGGTATCCTAAATTACTGGGAAGGAGAAGTGACAGCTGTGGTGGGGTCATCTGTGTTAAGAGCCCTGTTGGCTCATAGAGGTTAAAGGGTGTGTGGGCAGTTTCATTTGGCTTTTTTGTCAGCATTATTTCACTTCAGGAAACCTCCCCAAAACCAACAGAAGGGGATTGAGTATGGCAACTCCAAGGCTGGTGTTATTTTGGGATACGTTGAGGAAATGAGAACTCTGGGGATCCTGTGGGTCATCATCTTCCCTAACATGAACCTGGAATAGTCCTTTCTGGTCCCCTCTGTCTATAGAATGTCACAAGTAGGTCAGAAATACAGTGGTTGAACTTGCCGCCCTGGAGAAGCTTCCAGTCGCCTCATCTGCAGGCAGAGATGGTAAAATCATTGTATGGTCTTTTAGCAGCCCTTTCCCAGCGGATGGGATTACTATATTTTCTTTTTGTTGTTTAGTCGTTAAGTCGTGTCTGACTCTTCATGACCCCATGGACCAGAGCACGCCAGGCCCTCCTGTCTTCCACTGCCTCCCGGAGTTTGGTCAGATTCATGTTGGTAGCTTCGATTACACTGTCTATACTTCTAGTCCTCTGTCGTCCCCTTCTCCTCTTGCCTTCACACTTTCCCAACATCAGGGTCTTTTCCAGGGAGTCTTCTCTTCTCATGAGATGGCCAAAGTATTGGAGCCTCAGTTTCAGGATCTGTCCTTCCAGTGAGCACTCACGGTTGATTTCCTTCAAAATGGATAGGTTTGTTCTCTTTGCAGTCCAGGGGACTCTCAAGAGTCTCCTCCAGCACCACAATTCAAAAGCATCAATTCTTCGGCGGTCAGCCTTCTTTATGGTCCAGCTCTCACTTCCATACATGGCTACTGGAAAAACCATAGCTTTGACTATGCGGACCTTTGTCGGCAAGGTGATGTCTTTGCTTTTTAAGATGCTGTCTAGGTTTGTCATTGCTTTCCTCCCAAGAAGCAGGCGTCTTTGAATTTCGTGGCTGCTGTCACCATCTGCAGTGATCATGGAGCCCAAGAAAGTAAAATCTGTCACTGCCTCCATATCTTCCCCTTCTATTTGCCAGGAGGTGATGGGACCAGTGGCCATGATCTTAGTTTTTTTGATGTTGAGCTTCAGACCATTTTTTGCGCTCTCCTCTTTCACCTTCATTAAGAGGTTCTTTAATTCCTCCTCACTTTCTGCCATCAGAGTGGTATCATCTGCATATCTGAGGTTGTTGATATTTCTTCCAGCAATCTTAATTCCGGTTTAGGATTCCTCTAGTCCAGCCTTTCGCATGATGTATTCTTCATATAAGTTAAATAAGCAGGGAGACAATATATAGCCTTGTCGTACTCCTTTCCCAATTTTGAACCAATCAGTTGTTCCATATCCAGTTCTAACTGTTGCTTCCTGTCCCACATATAGATTTCTCAGGAGGTAGATAAGGTGGTCAGGCACTCCCATTTCTTTAAGGACTTGCCATAGTTTGCTGTGGTCGACAGAGTCAAAGGCTTTTGCGTAGTCAATGAAGCAGAAGTAGATGTTTTTCTGGAACTCTCTGGCTTTCTCCATAATCCAGCGCATGTTAGCAATTTGGTCTCTAGTTCCTCTGCCCCTTCGAAATCCAGCTTGTACTTCTGGGGTTCTCGGTCCACATACTGCTGAAGCCTATCTTGTAGGATTTTGAGCACAACCTTGCTAGCGTGTGAAATGAGTGCAATTGTACGGTAGTTGGAGCATTCTTTGGCACTGCCCTGCTTTGGGATTGGGATGTAGACTGATCTTTTCCAATCCTCTGGCCACTGCTGAGTTTTCCAAACTTGCTGGCATATTGAGCGTAGCACCTTAACAGCGTCGTCTTTTAAGATTTTAAATAGTTCAACTGGAATGCCATCACCTCCACTGGCCTTGTTGTTAGCCATGCTTTCTAAGGCCCACTTGACTTCACTCTCCAGGATGTCTGGCTCAAGGTCAGCAGCCACACTATCTGGGTTGTCCGGGACATCCAGATCTTTCTGGTATAATTCCTCTGTGTATTCTTGCCACCTCTTCTTGATGTCTTCTGCTTCTGTAAGGTCCCTCCCATTTTTGTCCTTTATCATGTCCATCTTTGCACAAAATGTTCCTTTAATATCTCCAATTTTCTTGAACAGATTTCTGGTTTTTCCCTTTCTATTATTTTCCTCTATTTCTTTGCACTGTTCATTTAAGAAGGCCCTCTTGTCTCTCTTTGCTATTCTTTGGAAGTCTGCATTCCATTTTCTGTAACTTTCCCTATCTCCCTTGCATTTTGTTTCCCTTCTCTTCTCTGCTATTTGTAAGGCCTCGTTGGACAGCCACTTTGCTTTCTTGCATTTCCTTTTCTTTGGGATGGTTTTTGTTGCTGCCTCCTGTACAATGTTACGAGCCTCCATCCATAGTTCTTCAGGCACTCTGTCCACCAAATCTAGTTCCTTAAATCTGTTCTTCACTTCCACTGTGTATTCATAAGGGATTTGGTTTAGATTATACCTGACTAGCCGAGTGGTTTTTCCTACTTTCTTCAGTTTAAGCTTGAATTTTGCTATAAGAAGCTGATGATCAGAGCCACAATCAGCTCCAGGTCTTGTTTTTGCTGACTGTATAGAGCTTCTCCATCTTTGGCTGCAGAGAACATAATCTGATTTCGGTATTACCCATTGGTGATGTCCATGTGTAGAGTCGCCTCTTGTGTTGTTATTTTCTTAGTTGTTTTCATCTTTCATACAGCAAGGAATAATACTGAGGAACCTCTGACATAGTAGATGGATAGAGTATTGGAACAGAATTCAGGAGACCTGGGTTCCAATTCTCACATGGCCGTGGAAATTGAATGGGAGGCGGCAATGATAAAGCACTCCTTGGATATCTCACATGCCTCGAAAACCCTGTTAGGGCTGCCATAAGTTGGGAGCAACTCTATAGCACATAACAACAATAACCTCTGCAGTGTGCAGAGGTCCATAGTGTGTAGTGCTTATATTCAAGCACTGTACATCTTTCAATTGCTGCTTGTGATAGAGGTATTTAGATGTTGTTTCTTTCTTTTGTATGTTTACATCCAGTTCTTCATCTGCAGAGGCTTCCCAGACAAGCTAACAAACCAAAATATGAAAATAACAAATAACTCAAGAATATGATTTAATATCTGTCTAGTGCAGAGTATCTGCTGCTAATTATTACGTGTGTTTGTTTTATCTCTCACCTTTTGGATGAAATTGGGGCTCAAGGCAGCTCAGAGGAAGATTAATCCCTCCCCAATAAAAACACAAAAAATTAATACCGAAATTTAATATGAAGCACAAAATTCTGAGGATTTCCCCCTTTTTGGAACAATAATGACCCAATTTCATTGTTTTTGTAGCACATTGTAACTCATTTTGCTTACTGAGACAGTGTTGGCCCCTCATTGCCTGTATCCAAATGAAAGGTAAACTCTTTATGAAATGTGGGGAATATTTGTAAGTCACAAGCTGCCTAAAGCCACGGTAATTGTGAATTATAGATGTTCTGTTGAATCCAAAGACTCAAAATTAAGCTTCACATTTCTTCTAACTTGATCAGGAGATTTCAGCTCTAAGGAAAGTCTTGTGTTTTTATCTGCCATTCAGAGTGGTGCAGGTTCTGAAAACAAACAGATCTGTGGCCGCTCCTTAGTTATATACTAAATTCTTACTATGGCCTTTTATAGGATTACTTCAAAATGCAGTTTTTAAGAAGAAAGAGACAGAAATTGCAGACTGATGGTAAAGAAGTTCTGTACCCATTTAGCCTACAGTTTTATTTGCAACCGCCTACGGAAAATATCTCTTTAATGGAATTTGAAAGTTTTGCTGTTGACAGACTTAAACGTGAGTAATAATGTTTTCTGCTATGCTCAGGAATAGTGAGAAGGCTATATTTCTGTAAACTTCTATATGGGATGTTACTTGAGGTGAACTTTTTCATGGTTAAAGAAAATGCACTCAGTTTGTTTGTCATAGCTGTTATTACCCTTTATGTAGGATAATTACAATGTCTTTCCCAATTGTTAATTTCAATCTGTTCTGCAGACCTTCAGATTTCTATATAATTCGCTTATACATTTTAAGACTGTTATTGTTTGTTCTTCACAGTACTCAAAGTAGTTGAGAACCTGGGTGTGACTTATGTGAAAGGTAGTAAAGACTACAATCAAAAGCTAGAAGCAGAACTTAAGGCCCTTCACTTTCCGTACCATGTAAGTAAAGCTGAATGGAACTCCAGATATACGTAAATGTTGTTGTTCATTTACAGGTAAGACAGTTCAGGGAGAAGTCCTTTAGAGAGGGAGAGCTATAGATTGAGAAATAGGCATATGCTGGCTGTTACTGGGTTCCTTGTCATGTGGGACCCATTGAGTCTGTATTTCCTAGACTTCCACACATGTTGTCCTTGTCAACATGTACTGGACCACTGTGGCTTCTGAGACTGCTGCTGCTTAGGCTTTCCTGTATAGCAGGAAAATCAAAGCTCTTTGCGGGTGCAAACTTCACATCTTGTAGATGCCCACAGCCACATCCAAAGGTATTTACCTCAAATTACTAGCTTGGATGTCAAGGTTCAGAGCCATAGAAATACCACTGAATTTATTTCTGTGGCAGGAAGAAGATTGTTTTCTTCTTTTAAATCAAGATGCACGGTCCGAGCATTCATTGTTTCTAACTAAAACTGGGAGTTTTATCTTTGTTAAAAGAAATTGCAGGCCTTGTTTTAAAGGGAAAAACTGACTGCAGTTGGAAGCAAGGTATCCATTACTGGTACCATAATCTTCCTTCCAACCTGCAGTTCTTGCTTCCCTGAGCTCTTACATGCTAAGCAGTTGCCATCGTTCATCCTGTCAGTCTGATGCCCCTTCCCTCCAAGCCTCCTCTTAAACTCCTCTGTGCCTGTTCAAGTCGTATCAGCTGAAAATCTCACCACTTCCCCATATTTCCACTTTGTCCCCTCCTATGACTGCACATGGTGTTAACAGATCCTATAACCAAAGACATGAATGACAAAGCGTGAGAGTTGCTCAGGACCTTTGTAGAATGTGGCAGGCTGCTGTGTCCTGCATGGGGAACACCAGAAGGGTCTGGTCTTTAGAGGGCTAGATAGTCCCACCTTTAATGGGATCAATCAGCTTTAATACTGAAACATTATTATTATTATTATTATTATTATTATTATTATTATTATTATTATTATTATTATTATTATTATTATTATTATTATTATTGTGTGTCCCCCCCCTTCTTTGGCAATCCACATTAGATTTATTTTATAAATAAAAATGGGATATAAGTTTATTGTAAACAGATTAAATAATGCCATTGGGTAGTTAGCCAAATGATCTTCCCATGGCAGGGAATTCTTTAGCCTTATGGTGTAATTGCAAGTTGGGTGTGGTGGGAAACATGGTTTTGCATTTGGCTCTTTCTCAGCACCACCGCCACTATATGGTAGCTGTTGCCAGTTGGTGAAAGTTAGGGGGAAAGAGTTTGCAAGACTGAGGTGTACACCTAATTCTCGGCTATAGAAGCACCCCTCTCTCTCCTCAAAATTGTTCTTACAAGTATTCAAAACTTTGTGATTGTAATGAATGAAATCTGGTGTTATGTGAGTGGTGGGCAATTCATGCACTGGGTCTTCTCCTTCATCATCTTCTCCCTGAAAAGACGAGATGGTGGGAGGGACTTAAGAAATGTTGTGGGCTGTGTCCCAAGGGACTTCAGTAGGAGGTAGGAGGAGGAATTTTCCTGCCTGGGGTGGAGGAATCTCACAGTGCTCACCCAGTGCTCTGGTTCCAGTGCTTTCTCCAGGAAGCTTTGGAAAAAGGAGGGAAGGCGGTGGTATTTGAGCCTGCTTTCTGCTCGCTTAGTGTTGGAGATCCCATGAGAACATGATACACTGGGTGCTATCTTGTTTTTTTGTATGTTGATTTTTTGTTAATTTGTTTTGTTTTCTACTTAGGCTTTGCTTCAAGAGGATCATGAGAGAAGAAGAAAAGATCATATTTCTCATTTCATACTGCGACTTGCTTACTGCCAAACGTAGGTATTGTTTGCCCAGTTATTGTGAAGTTCTGCATATATGCTGCCTTCAGGCAGTTTTTAATATCTGTAAATGGGTATTCATGAGCATTAATTGAACCACATCCCAAGAAATATAGAATAATCTGGTTCTTGAAATGGTGCTCTTTTGAGTTTGAAGATCATTTCAGATGTTGTATTAATCAACAGTTAAAAGAAGTCCATTTTGGGGGACAAATTAACAAACCCATTAGTTGCAACCATAATTTCATCTCCAGAGGCTACCAGACCATGGAGGAGGGCATGAATGTGCGATCCTGAGTTTTGAGATAAAGGTGAAGCCAAGCAGATGAGTGGCTACAAGTCATGGTTCACAGCAGAGGAATTCAAAGAAAATAAAAGTGGGACTACAGTGCATTTTTATGTCTATTTATTTTTGTCCAAACCCAATGTTTTGGAGGTGACTCCTCCTTCAAGAACTACCTGCAGTAGTCAAACCAGGTGCTTGATACTGCATGTGTATCACTTCTGTTTAGAGTTGGGGGTATTTGTATTTGTATATGAATACAAATATCCTCACGCAGCTGGACTTAATGAGGGTCCGGCCCCTGGCGCCGGACCATCCACTCACACGTCCACTGCCGGCAGCTTCGCTCATCCTTCCAATCACTCCTGGAGCGCCACTCTCTTCCTGTTCGACTAGCCACTCCAGGCAGGGGAAGGGAGGACAAGTTTCCCTGCACGGCTGCCAAGTCGCTAGCCGAGTGGGAAGAGAGTGGCGCTCCAGGAGTGACTGGAAGGATGAGCGAGGCCACTGCCGGATGCGTGAGTGGACGGTCCGGCCCCAGGGGCTGGACCCTCGTTAAGTCCAGCTGCGTGGGGATATATGAATACCCCCATCTCTACTTCTGTTTTCTAAGTAAGTCATCGTTTGCTTATTTTGCATGTTGAAGCTCAAACTATAATTCAAGTTATAAACTATGGTTAACAAAAGTAGTGGTATACTGAGATGTCTGAATTGAGCCTGTCTTGCTCTTAGAAGTGGGACAGGTGAGCCTAAGTTACATTTACTTGCAAAACATTTATATGGTGTTTTTCTTTCTTGAGGGGAAAAAAATCAAAACAGTAAGTAAAGCACATTACAAATTGTTGTGATATTGTACGTAAGTAATTGGAAATTTATAAATCAGTAGAGGCATGAATAATTCTTGAAGGGACTTAGCTATTACAAAGTGGCTTTTTAGGAAGCATGTTAACTTTCCGTTCGTCATGAGAACCCAAGTCCTTTGAAGGATTGGGCTTATAATATTTCAGTCAATGTTAATTGAGCTCTCACTGGGATGTAGTACAAAGTTCTAGATCTATTTTAATTATGCTTCTTTTTGATGTTTTTAAGGAGATGTATTATATCAGTTCTTGTCTTATATAGTCTTGGTGGATGGTTCTCAACTAATTAAAGTTAAGACTGTCATTTTATTATTTGGTGGCTCTGAGAGCAGAATTAAAACGTTCTCTGCTAAAGATGGTTCAATAGTGCCATCGTGTGGCAAAAGCTTGCTTTGTCGCTCTCAATTTCTTTCTGGTTGTACCTTGGCTTTACAGTAAGGCATTTGTCAATAACTCGTTTGTCCATGAAAGAAAAGGTAAATGGTTGCTTGTCATAAACTTAGTACTGTACTTTCCTTTGGTTGTCCATGAGTCATTCGTGTATATAATGTGTGTACAGTTAAAGAAAATGTTTAAGAAATCTTTTTAAAAGTACATTATGTCTGTATATTTTAAAGGATTTGTTGTTGTTCTCTGCTGCAAAGTTGACCCGGACATCAAGTATGACTAAGATGGGAGGTAGTTCTGTGTGTGGTGTTAGGCTCCGATACTTAGTTCTCCACATTAGGCTAGCTTCCTAATGTAAGTGTGTTCACTTCTTTGCAGGCCACATGGGTTTCAATAGAATTTGCTTCACATGTGGACATACAAATGGTAGGGCCCTGGGTTCAATTTTAAAAAATGGCAGTAGGTTGGGTGAGAAGCAGGAGTAAAACAGACAATTGGTTAGGTGTGCCTTGATCATGTTGGTATGTCCTGATCATATAGAACTGTCCAGGTAATGGCTTCATCATTTGAGTAGTACTATTAAGAGGAAAGCTGGCAGGATAGGCTGAATTGGGTAGCTGGCTGAGGACCCAGAGGTTAGGAGTTTGATCCCCGCTTGTGCCTCCTGTGAGAAAAGCCAGCCTGTGTGGCCTTGAGCAAAGTGCAGAGTCCTCGAGCACTGTCAGAAGAAGATAATGGTGAACCACTTCTAAGTTGTAAGTAGACAACTCTATACCTAGGAAACTCTGGAAAGGAATGAGTCAGAATCACCTTGATATAACTATTAAGAGGAAAACAGATGTTTGATGATTACATAGTTTTAAGGCAGTGATTACGTAGTTTTTCAGCCAAGTTACTGGCAACACTTGAAGACCACTTGACAATTCCTAGGTGTAGAAATCTTTCTGCCTGCTTACGAGTTCTGACTAGAACTGTTTAGCTTTTTTCAAACTAACATTTATGTGTATAAAATGTTGAAAATCATTATATATTTCTGAAGATCTTGAGGCCCAGAGCTACTGGAAAAAGTTATGTTAGCTTAAAAGGCAATATTTATATTCATTAGTATACAGTCATGTGAAAAAGAAACGACACCTTTGAATTGTGTGGTTTTACGTATCAGGACATAATAAAAATCATCTGGTCCTTAGCAGGTCTGAAAATTTGGTAAATACAACCTCAGATGAACAACAACACATGACATATTACACCAAGTCATAATTTATTTTGCAAAAATAAAGCCAAAATGGAGAAGACATGTGAAAAACTAAGTGCACCTTATGATTCAACAGCTTGTAGAACTACCTTTAGCAGCAATAACTCGAAGTAATTGTTTTCTGTATGACTTTATCAGTCTCTCAAATTGTTGTGGAGGAATTTTGGCCCACTCTTCTTTACAACACGGTTTTAGTTCATTGAGGTTTGTGGACATTTGTTTATGCACAGCTCTTGCAAGCTCCTGCCACAGCATTCAGTTGGGTTGAGATCTGGACTCTGACTGGGCCATTGCAACACCTTGATTCTCTTCTTTTTCAGCCATTTTGTTGTAGATTGGCTGATGTGGTTGGGATCATTGTCCTGTTGCATGACCCAATTTTGGCCAAGCTTTAGCTGTCAGATGGATGGCCTCACATTGAACTCTAGAATACTTCAGTATACAGAGGAGTTTATGGTCAGCTCAATGACTGCAAAGTGCCCAGGTGGCTGCAGAAGAAGCCCAAAGTGACTGCAAAATAAGCTCAAATCATCATCCCTCCACTACCGTGCTTGACAGTTGGTATGAGGTGTCTGTGCTGATATGCTGTGTTTGATTTTTGCCAAACATGGAGCTGTGCATTATGGCCAAACATCTTCACTTTGGTCTTATCTGTCCAAAGGACATTGTTCCAGAGGTTTAGTGGTTTATCCAGATGGAACATGGCAAGCCTAAGCCATGCTGCCATGTTCTTTCTAGAGAGAAGAGGCTTTCTCTTGCCAATCCTTCCAAACCAACCATACTCGTTCAGGCCTCTTCTAATTGTACAGTCTTGAACTTTAACATTTAAAGTGCTAACTGAGGCCTATAGAGTCGTAACTCTTGAGTTTTTGGCAATTTCTCTGAGCTTGGGGTGACCTTGGTGTGAATTTGCTTGGATGTCCACTCCAGGGTAAATTGGCAACTGTCTTGAATGTTTTCCATTTGTGAATCTTCCTCACTGTAAAATGATGGACTTTAAATTGTTTGGAAATGGCCTTATAACCCTTTCCAGATTGATGGGCAATAACAGTTGCTTCTCTACAATCCTGGCTGATGTATTTCCTCCTTGGCATTGTGTTAACGCATACCTGAATGGTCCAGATCAGCAAACTGCTAAAACCTCAGCTTTTTTAGAGGTGGTCACACTTGCTCAAGGGCATTTGATTAGCTGTACCTGGCTGCTTCTTAAGCTCTTAATTCCTATGGAAGCAGTAAGCGTGTACTTAGTTTTTCACACATGGCTTCTCCATTTTGACTTTATTTTTGTAAAATAAAGCATGACTGAGTGTAATATGTCATTTGTTGTTCATCTGAGGTTGCATTTTCCTAATTTCAGATCTACTGAGGACCAGCTGATTTTTATTATGTCCTGATACATAAAACCATAGAATTCAAAGAGAATGTCCTTTCTTTTTCACATGACTGTACCTTTGATAGAGTAAAAGTCTAAATTCAATCTAATGCTGACACTACAGTGGCAACATGATAGAATACCATTGCTTTCCTCTTCTCACCCCACAGCTCTTGGAAGTGTCCAGACACCAGCTCCAGAGGGTTTTTCAACCCTATGCAGCAGATGTTTGAGACACAAGGGGCTGCAGTGGGAGAAAAAGATGGCTCCCTTGAACTTCCAGTCAATTCTTTTGTTCTTTCAATAAAAGTCCAGTGTTGTTCCCTTTCTATCCTGAATTTCAGTCATTTATACATTTTGTCCAGCATGGCCCATATTCAATAGACTGGTCATTTAGTGTAGAATGACATATTTTGTGTTCTTGATCTAGCCATGTGCCGAGGTCCAACATAGGTTAATTGCATCTGGACTTACTCTTCCATTGATGTTTACAGAAGGGACTGAGATGCAGCTGAGACACCCTCTGATGTATCTTTTTTTGGGGGGGGGGGGCTACAGAAGGAAGAATTTAAAATCTCCCTTGCCTTGATTCCTGCAGAAGTGTCTTATGAGTAATATTGTACCCATGGGGATTCTGGACCCAACTCAGTGTTGAATTTAGTTATCAGGAACTCAGGAAAGTGTGCAAACTTGACATGGCTGTTGAGAATGACACCACTCTAGTCAAGAATGGAAGACTACTAAAACTATATATCAGGTTTAGTAGCTTATGTGCTGATGTCTTAATGCATCAGCTTCTCCTGGTGCAGTGGTTCAGCACCAGGAGAACTGAAATGGGAAAAGAGAGGAATTACTGATGTACAGTAGAACCCTTATCCATGGGATCAGTATCCACTGATTTACTTATCCACTGTGTGAAAATATTAAAAATACTGAAAGAAAAAATCCAGAAAAACCCTATTTTTTACATGTATTACCAGAACTGGACATTAGAAGGAGCCAGAGACTGTGCTATGAATGCTTGTTAGTGAAGAATACATAGCATGGTCTCTGACATTCTCTAGTGGCCAGTTCTGGTAATGCATGTGAAAATATTTTTTCTGCTTTTTTCCCTTTTACCATGCTATCTATCTATCTATCTATCTATCTATCTATCTATCTATCTATCTATCTATCTATCTATCTGTCTGTCTGTCTGTCTGTCTGTCTGTCTGTCTGTCTATCTATCTATCTATCGTTCACTATTACCCACAGTTTTCAGTATCCACAGGGGGGTTGGAACCAATCCCCAGCGGATATGTGGGTCCTACTGTATTTCTTTCTTGGCAAAGGTCCTGGTTGCTGTCAATGCATCACCCTCTTCCCTTCTGGTGTCCAGTGCATATGGAGTCTTTGCTAAACTGAAGTACTGCTCTGCACTCTGTTAACTGCATCACCTTACAACTGTTTTATTAGCCAAAGGTATTACTGTGTATTGCTTTGCTTCCTTGACTTATTTAAAAGTATCTTGAGTGTTTTTTTTTAAACTTCTCAGAGACTCTTGCAGAGTGCGGGCGGCATACAAGTTGAATAAATAAATAAAATAAATTATATACTTCAGGCTGTAGGTACATCTCCTGAATGCTAAACAACTAAACAAGAAGTGGAAGAAACTAATTTTGTCCAGCTACAAGGAATGAGAGACCAATACCATAAAAGAGAACACCCAATATAAATTTCAAGACTGCAGTTAAAACCCAAATTATGTAAGGAAGTTATTTCCAAAAAGAAACATGTGAATGTGACTCATGGATATTGTTGTTTATCTGCCTTCCAAAAAAGGTAAAGAACCTGAAGTATGTGCTTGTTACAATTAAATGTCCTTCAGCTTGTCTTTCTCTTGCAGGGAGGAACTTAGGCGGTGGTTTATCCAACAAGAAATGGATCTTTTCCGCTACAGATTCATACAACTAAGTGATGAGTTGGCGAAAAAGTTCCTTGAATATGCTAATTTAGCATACGATGTAGTAAGTACAGTGTGTTTCCATTTTGGTCTCCTCCGGCAGTGCCCCATGACAGTAGACTTACTTCCACAGTGCTGAGATTTGTTCCTATTAGCGCTGCAAGTGGGTGAACTCCCCACGGAGGGGCAGGGAGCTTCTTGTGAAGACTGAACTCTGAATTAATGCACCTAGATAAAAACTGCATCATAAGCCATCTTGAAACCAGGAGTGGTTGTTGGCCAAAGTGTATGTAAACAATAGGTCTTCTATCTGTGTTATCTGTCTTTTACTGATATCTGTATTATAAAGGGATGTGACAAAGAGATTTTTTATTGGAGCCTTGTGTAGTTATTCATTAAAAACAAACCATTGGAATCAGAGATGCAAAGACCTGTCAGGTTGCACAGTGTTTCTGTATTCTCTCCCCAGGGAGAGAATACAGAAAAAAGTCCTCTAAAATATTGTTTCTTTAGGAATGAATGAAATGCTTTTGAAGAAAAGGGTGGAAAAAGTCACAGTAGAAGCAAAAGGTTTTTGTCAGAATAATTCTTTATTTTGTTTATTTTTTTAACTTCTTATGTGGCAAACATTAAGTTATAAATGTGGACTTTAAATTCATCAGGAATGTTGTTTCAATTATATTTTGGCACTATAATTCTCTTAGTGTTCTTTTTCAGCTTTACACTAATATTGCATATTAACAGTTCATGATCAGTACCGCAATCTGCTCCTGGTATTGTTTTGGCCACTATTTGATTTCTATATTGGCGTTTTCTTTGTATACAGTCATTTGCTTTGTTGCTTGAAGGTTATATTTGCAATAAATAGATTGTTGGCTCAGCAGAACTTTATGAGTCATTCACCTGCTTCATTTTGTCCCCTGGGCCTACTGCGTAGGTTGATGATGATGATGATGATTACAGAAAATGGCCTTTTTCTAATTAGTTAAATACTTATCTAGCAAAATATTTAAAATATTCCATGGAGTCACTGTAAAATCCTGTGCAAAAATCAATGTATAAAATCTGTTTGAAACGCAGTGGGTTTTTCCAGAGTTACTTTATATGAACAAATGCTTATATTTCTGATGATGAAGGGGCCATGCAAATGCAAGTATGCAGGTTATATATGTTTTTACAATATTAAAGTGTTATAATCTTAGTGGGTGAGCCCAGGATTGAGCTGTACTGTCTCCTATTTTTTTTATTGGTGAAGAAAACTAATTCTTTTATAAGATATTTATAAATGTCAGAAACAGATGCTGAGGTTCAGGTATAAACAGTGGTTGCACCTAGACACTTTTCAAGAAAAGAGAGAGAAATCCCTTTAAAACTCTATGTGAGAAGACGTCCTCAGTAGCGAATGGGGTGCAGTTTCTCTGTGTTTTCTGTTTCCTAAGTTCTAAGCCTATTAGGCTGGGGGGAAATCTCTTTTTTTAAGACTAGAAGTGAACAGATGTCTGGGTCTCAAACAGACCAAAAATCTAAGAAGAACACTGTTTTTAAAAAGAGCTTTTTAAGTAAAGGAAGAAAATTTGAGGGGGGCACAGGAATATGTGTGACCTGAGGTCCAGAAGGCCATGGACCTCCTGTAGAAATTGAGACCACTTTCTCTATGGCTATAAACTTGAGAGTAGCTCATGGCTCCTGTGTTGGTTACCTACAGATTATCTCCTATTGTGCAAAATTTGGTCTAAGAAAAAACTCCGACACTCAGAGTTGCTTCTGGGGGTTTCTTAGAGTGGAGTCCTTCTGGTCAAAGGACCAGAGACCCGTACCTCTGATGACTGGGATGGTGGTACCTGGTTGTGATCATATCACTGTGTTTCCTGCATGCTATGTTGTGGTAAGGCTGTCTTGGAGTAGCAGTGGCAGGTATATCCAGATCACAACCTAGTGTACAGGTACACATCTTTGAGCTTTGTTGATCCTAATAGGACTTAAATGTGTGTCCCTTGCACGGGCTTGTGGATCTAAAATCCCTGGATTCTAACTGATAACTGATTCTTTTTAAATTCAACATTAATGGTGTTCTTTACAAATAAAAATCTTTCATTGTGACGGTAGCAAACAAAAAGTTTTCAGATGCACTATGATCAGCGTTCCCTTTAAGCTGCATGGCCACATGGTGGTGCATCGGTGCGCGCAGATTCTGAATTTTCCAGATATCTCTGTATTAATCATTCTGCTGTGTGTATAATTTTTCTTAAATTCTTCTGGAACTGCTTTGTTCTGAACTTATAAAGGGAGGAAAAATATGCCCTGAAATAGTCAGCTGGAGGCGCTAATGCTCTGTAATTCAATTTCTGGGCTGCTGGGCAGGAAGGAAAAAAGTTGGGTAGCAGATGTCAGTGAGGTTTAGTTTTTCCCCAGGTAGCTGCTCTTTGATATTTGTGTGTGTGTGGTTTAAAAAATGGATTTGAAGAGGTTTGCTAAACAGTGCAAATGGCACTTCCTCAGTTTCCTGTTTTATCACGAATTGTTCTGATAAGAGCCCACACTCTTTCATTTTATTTCACTTCCAAGTCCTTTTAATTGAGAAGTGGAAGGAAAGTATGTGAGTGCTGGTAATTCAGCATCTCAGTGAGCGGTGAGTTCTTGACTTGCTTTAAAAGCAGCACAAGGACAACTAGGGTTTGACAGTTGTTAATTAATCTAATACTTAAAAGTGCCTGCTGTCTCCTGTGTTTTGACTTGCCTCGCTGGAGTTCAGATTTCCACCACTTTGAATTTCCTGTAGTGCTTTCTGGTTTCCCAATATCACAGTGTCTGCAGAACAGACAACATAAGACAAGCTGTAGTAGATCAGACTGCAAGCCTATGTAACCCAGCTCTCTCTTCTCATAGTAGTGAGCAAGATCTCTCTCTCTCTCTCTTTTCACCCCCACCTGCTTCTTCCTTTTTTCCTGTTTGGCCAGTAGGGTGTCGGGAATGGACAAATGACTGCTAGAGGGCTTGTGAAGTTCAGCCAAGAGCCCTTATGAAATTGGGCCAAGGGCTGCAGGTGGCCCATGTTGTACGTACCAAGGAGATGACCCCTCATCCACTTCTGTGTATCCGCCAACTAAACTGAGGTTGGCAAAACAACAGTGATTTTTGGTAGGGGAAGATCTGGAGGAACATTTGCTGCTTCGGGGAAAAGTTATCTGGGTCAGGGCTTGGAAACTGTGAAGGAGTGACCTGGTTAATATTAGCCTCATGGGGCAAGGCGAGGACTGGAAGCAGCTGTGACTTCATCTTTCCAATATGTTGCATTTTACGAAAGGGTTCTGCAATAATTTAGAAATTTCTTTTGCTTCTTGAGTAGTGAACTTCTGGTTGGCCTGTCTTTATTGGAACTTGACCCCCATGCCTTTCTCTCGGGTGATGTTCATCTTCTGGAGAATACTAACCTGCTATCTCTTGTTTGCTCAGAACCGTGTAGCTCTTGATCTCACAGGTTAGCAGTGAATCTACTCTGCAGTTCTGAGTTTTTGAGAAAAATGGCTTACTGTTAACCTTTTCTTGTCGCTCTCTGTACCTTCCTGACACAGTTTGGCTGTATTATTCAGAGAGCAGTTTTGTAAAGTTTGTTCCAAGAATTCCATCCTTGGATGTAGTTTTCAACCCATATGGCATGTTGGTTTCTTCACTTTTGTGAAAACAGAGTAGTAAATGTGATTGAAGAATAACTAGCATGGCTGCCTCTTTTCACTTCCATAAACATAATGGAAAGCAATTTGAGGAAAATATATGCAGTGCTAATTAAGAGTTTTAATTTGTTCATTTTCTCAGTTTGATTGGAGACAGATGGTGATTATCAACAGAGATCTAAATAGACCTTTCTAAGATTGTTTTTACTAGTTACAATAAACCTGTAAAAATAATTCAAAATAAAACCAAACCCTGTGCCATATATCATAACTGGTTCTTGAGCCATCTTGCGATTTAAAATGTTAGTTAAGTTTTAGAGTAACACGAGGATGCACTGGTTAAGATTGATCTGAACACACGAAGTGCCTGCTCAGCCATAAAACTTCCTGGGCACAGCCTCCGTTATGTGTTCTTTGCAACAATAAAACAAAGCTGCACATAGTGTATAGCTTTGGATATTGTGAGTCGAAATGCAACCATTTTGTAGTTGGTTATAAAAGCAGCTAAAAACATTGGTGTTGAGCTTCTTGGATCTGTTGCAGCCTCAGCTTGGCCAAACAAGATGCTAAATCTTTGGAATACAGCAGAAAGTTTGTCTCTCTGTGTGTGTTTGTGTGTGTTTGTCCCAAAATATCACTAAAACACTGAGGACAGAAAAACAACATTTTGTGTGGACACTACCAAGGCCCCAACTTAAATAAATGATGAGGTTATATCTTGACTGGCCATGCTAGCTGTGGGATTCTGGAAATCGCTGTCTGAAAAGAGGTTAGCTTTCTGTCTTGTGAGTATTAGGGAAGGACAGAGGCAGAAAAAAGGCAAACATGAAACTTAATAGTGGGATGGGGGATGGAGAACAAGAGATGGAGAGAGTGTGCACTGAGGTAGTGTATTTCTATCCCTGATACGTATAAGTTGAAGGAGAATGTGAAGGAGAAAGAAAGAGTCTCATGTGAAGGAAATGATCTGGGAGGCTGAGAGAAGAGAGGAGGGCATAGGGGGTGTGTGAGGGTGGGAGCCATCAAGTTTCAACCCAGGTAAACCTGGACATGTTTACTAGGATATGGTGTATTGTGGGCAATATGGGAAAGGAATCAATGGCTTGTTCTCAGAATAAAAGAAAGTTCATTAGACGTTTGTTTTGGGAAGCGGTTGAGCCTGACTTGGGCTATGAATACCACATTAACCTAAACGGATGTTCATAGTGCAGTATCCAGAAGTGGAAAGGCAACAATGAAGATCACTGAACCTGTGCTCTATTCTAGGACTGAGGAAAATTAATAACACATGGACGCTATATTTTGGGGGCATGGTCTGCCTTAGGGTGGTTGTGAAGAAGTATGCAAGATGTTTGAGAGGGGAAAATACCCCCCAATCCTCAGACATCATTCACTGTTGTTTGGCATGACACCCAAGCACAGCCATTTTCTTTTTAATTCTTTCTTTTTCGGTGAATAGTATATTTGACTTCTGCATTTTTACTACATTTACCTTTCAGTTTATGCTAAATTTAAAAGGTTTTCATTTAAAGCATTCTGAGTAGGTCTTGAAAATAAAACTGTTTTTATTTTAGGCTTTGGAAACAGAAAAAAAAGATATTGATGTCGATTTACGATATGTGACTCCTGAGGCTGATGTCAACAGTTGCATCTTCTATAAGGTAAGAGAAATCACTATAGATTGTATTGGCATTTAGTACAAAATGAACATTTTTGGTACTTTCCTTCCGTTCTTCCCACTTGGCTGAGTAGTGCTCCTATTTCATATTCTGATTCCTTCTGACTGTAATTCTAGTATAAAAGATTTGTCTGAAAGGAAATGGGTGGTTGATTTACTAATCTTAAACTGCCAGTTTTTATCCAGATAAGTAGATGAAATACTCTCTCTGGTTGAACATTGCATATTCAAGTATTAAAGCAGATCATATTGCCTGCAGGACAATGCATGACAAGAAGGATTTGCTCTTTGCAGGGAAAAAAGAAATTCTTGAAACAGAACTTGTTAGCATTATTATTTCACATTAGGCATCTTAAAACTAATTAGTTTACCCACTGATGCCCTGTATGCATTTGTATACAATATGTGCGTGTCTTAAAAATGGTCAGTACTGAGCTAAACAGATTGAAGTTCAGAGACAGCTAAGGCCTTCGACAAAAAGCTGAAAGTGACAGAAGCCCTGCAACAACACGTGGGCTTCCTCTCCCTGTATACTTGGGGTACAAATAATTTCCCTCTCCTGCAGCCTTCTGTCACTGAGGAATAGAAGGGGTGCTAGAAGCAAAATGGTGTCTGCTTTCTCAGAACAGATATGGTAATTCCTGAAAGTATGTGGTTCGTTTAACATGTCAGGGTGCATTGCCATGTTAATTGGCAACCATTTCAAAAAACGTCTTTCTGAAGTGCAAAAATGCATAATAAAAGTTCCTAAAATCACCTCAGCAAAAGAAAAGGGGGAAAAGCAAAAACAAATAAAATATTGTAATACTTTAGGTAAAGGTAAAGGTTCCCCTTGACATTTAGTCCAGTCGTGTCTCACTCTAGGGGGCGGTGCTCATCCCCGTCTCCAAGCCGTAGAGCCAGCGTTTTGTCCGAAGACAGTTTCCGTGGTCACGTGGCCAGCGCGACTAGACACGGAACACCGTTACCTTCCCACCGAGGTGGTACCTATTTATCTACTCGCATTTTTACATGCTTTCGAACTGCTAGGTTGGCAGGAGCTGGGACAAGCGACGGGAGCTCACTCCGTTGTGTGGATTCGATCTTACGATTGCTGGTCTTCTGACCTTGCAGCACAGAGGCTTCTGCGGTTTAATCCACAGCGCCACCACGCCCCTATTGTAATACTTTAAAGTCTAATTATTTTACTTCAGTGTGAGCGTTTGTGGATCAAAGTCTACTTCCTCAGACTTGATACTGGAAATTATAGATTGCTTCAATATTTGGGTTTTCCCCCCTCTTTTTGTTCTTTTTGTTTTTCCTTTTGCCCAAGTGGAGAGACAGACTAACATGGTTACCTCTTTGTAAAATTGTGTTGAGCTTTCATATCTTGTGTACAAGCTATCCATTCATATGGCTGGGAAATAGACGCTTAGTGACATCTAGAGTGTTATGAGCTCACTTAGATGCTAAGAATTGGTGCATGTTTTACGTCACATCTCCAAAATTACAAATTCCCTTCATTAGTTTTCTAAAACAAGTTGTTTCCTTTATTTTAAGTTAAAATACCATCCTTGCTGGTCTTTTATAAATTTCATCTCCTTTTTCTTTTCAATTTCAGGTTCCTTTCTGTGATGCTGCAGATTTGGTTCGTGCGAGAAAAGTTTTCTTCCATGGCGGTTATGCTTATGTACTACATCAGGATTTTCTTTCTATTGTCCTAAACAATTACAGAACCAAGCTGTCAAAAGCCCTAGCGGTAAGTTTTCTGCTTCCTAATTTGTTTTGAGCCTTCTTTTTGTTCTCAGTTTATAAATGGCACCATTGCATCCAGCCTGGTAAAACTGATTGGGGTCAGGTATCAGGATTTTAACTTAACAGGATGTCTATCTTTAGAAAATACCCTACCACTTCACTTCTATTGAGCAATGTACGATTGGAGTGGCACTGCCCAAGGTGACATTGATATTTTGCAGTCATTTTCTGTGATACTTCTTATTGGCAACTCCTTGTCTTTTGTGCTGTCAGTTTCACACAGTAGGAAAACAGGCAGAAAAGGGAGTGATGGTTTTTGAGCATGAAATATTGTTAATGATTTATTACTCTTGCTATTGAAATAAATGTGTGCCCTTAGAAAAAGATTTGAAACCAGTACAGCCTAGTTACGTAGTTTACTCCACTACCTATAGCAAAGATCAAATAGCACCTTTTGCTTTGATTGGCCAGATGATGGGAACAATTTTACTTTTAATGAGGTAGTTACGTGGAATAGTTCATGCCTGAACAACTCTTGTCGTTCTCCCCTTTTCCTCCTCTCCCCACCTGCAGTGTTTATTATATACATAAGCATACAGGGTACAGTTGTTTTATGATGAAGGGTAGTTTGGGATGGTTTGCTGAAAGGAAAACTCAGGGGACTGGAAGCTGGAAGCCAGATTTGCCTGTCTGATGTCCAGTAGTTAAGTACTTGGCATTATCCATTGAGAACCCTCTATGGATAGAGAACTCAAAATAATCTCTGTCAGGGGATCATGGGAGTTGCAGTGCAATTCCCTCATCTGGAGGGTTGCATTTCCCCCATCCACTCTCTAGCATAAACCCCTGGATGAACTCATGTAGATTTGGGGTGGATTTTTGTTGGAGATGGCTTCAAGAGTGTTCACCTTATTTTCCATCTGCACTACATTCTTTCAGTTGTTGTTGTGCCATTTCGTTCACTATCATGAAGGTATCTAAAAGCCCTAGGTTTTGCTGGGTGTGTATGTGGAATTGGTGGCTGAGGACTAAGGCAAAATGTTATTCTCAACCTCAGAATATGAGGTTGCAACACCTCAGCCAGAGTCTTCTTGCAAAATGCTACCCCGTTTCCCTGAAAATAAGACCTAACCTGAAAATAAGCCCTAGTATGATTTTTCAGGATGCTTGTAATATAAGCCCTACCCCAAAAATAAGCCCCAGTTAAGTGAAACCCCGCCCTCCACCATTGTGCAGCAACCAGAAGAAGATGACATGACTGTAAAATAAAACATCCCCTGACAATAAGCCCTAATACATTTTTGGAGCAAAAATTAATATAAGACCCTGTCTTATTTTCGGGGAAACATGGTACATACCTAAAAGAATTGTGCAAGACTTTTTTGCAATTTTCTGTCCACTTGTTGTGCGCCTGGGTGCACAACCAAGTGTATGAATTAGGTGTGTGACGGCCAGCCAGAACAATCACACACAACAGTTACACAATTTGGGCTTTGTGCTACACAAACCCCAGCACGATTCTAACCATACTTCTTTTACTTCATGCGAATGTGTTTGTATTGTAAAATTACTTCACACTGGAAAAGAGGTGAAGGTGGATGTGTTTTGTTGCACAAGGTCGAGTTTGTGAGGAGAATAGTTTATATTGGCAGAATATTGTGATAGTGTGGTGAAATGAAAGGATTCTCTGTGTTCTCACTGTCTTATTCACTGTCCTTGACAATCCTACTTCTGCATAGATATTATTCTCTAAATCAGCCATTCTCAACCTTTTTTTGAATAGCTGCTCTTGACAGTCTGTTAAAAAATTGCACACTCTTGATGCAGTATACATCTGTCTGTCTTGTTAAACAGAATTTAGCATCCATTCCTTCCCTGTTTCACCTAGATTCCCTGTTCCTTCTCTGTTACCTTGGATCAGTTCCTTTCTGAAAAACCATTAACCCTAATTTCAGGCATTCAGCCTGAAAAGATGTTGGACTCATTTATTTATTTATTTATTTATTTATTGTATTTTTACCCCGCCTATCTGGTCAGACGACCACTCTAGGATGATGGAGACCTGTACATACACCCAGGCCCCCATGTCCCCCCACCCAGAAGTCTTGCACATCTTGGTGTGTCCATTGCATAGGTCTGCATAGGTGCTGTAATAGCTTCCAAGGGCATATGACTTTGCCTGTAAGAGAATGACAATGTATATGCAGGCCTTTGCGCTGAACATGCATGCATCTGCAGGACTTCCAGTTGGTGTGGGGTCATAGGAAGTGGGTCTTACTTGCATCCCTATGTCTCTGCCACCCTCTGAGCCCAAGATGCTTTCAGTCTAAATGCCTGAATAAAGCCTATTGGAAGAGGAGGTTACTTTCTGCTTTAGTTTCCTTGTTTGTGCATTTTGGGGGCAGAGTCAGAAGTATGAACACAGATAGGCACAAGTGTCCCATGTCTCCTTCCCTTGTATTATTGCTCGTGGAGAAGACCCTTCCTTCACACATCACAATTGTTCTCAAGACTAAAAAAGTCAAGAGAGTTGAAGGTAAGTTTCTTCTCTGTGGGACAGCATTAAAATCATCTGTATTAAACTTGGAATCTGCTAACTTGATGCAGACTTCAAGTTACCTTAGCACTTCAGAGGTTTCTCTTCTCTGTAAAATGTTTAAAATAAATGACATGAGAATTCATAAAACAAATGTAGCAAAACCACAGTGCCATCCTGAACTTTTATTTGAGTCAAGTCTTCCATCGTCCCAATGAACATAGACATGGAAGACATGTCTCCAATCCCCCTCCCACAAGATTTCAAGGTTTATGAGGTTTCAGTTCCCCCGAAGAACCAAGTACACTGTTCTGGAGTGAGTGAGTGAGTGAATTAGTTAGTTAGTTAGTTTATTATTTTGACTTCTGTACTGTCCCATTAGTGCGAATATTCTCTGGGCAGTTTGCAACCCATCTGACAACAAATCACACAAAACAATAGCCACAATATGCCTAAAGGAGAGGTGCACCATTCCTGGAGATACTGCAATATCAGGTCAATGTTTGGAATGGATGGAATAGTCCCCTCTTCCACTTCCCAGCCCCTCAAATCCATTTAATATATAGTCCTCAAATAAAGGTTGTATCAGATACTGTATTAAATTGGTAAGAACAGATATAACACTTGATCTTAACCAAAAGGCAGACAAGCAGTTCTGAACTTGGAGTTAACTGCGGGGGCTTGAGCTCATGGCAGTGGCTAGGAGTATATTCTACCACCTTATGCTAGCTTGCCATTTAAAGCCATATATGAATCTTGCTTCAGTTATCCATAATCTAATAACATCCAGGCTAGATTGCTGGTTGCCATTCAAGTGTTAGTAAGTGCTAGGTGATCAGGTCATGGCAAGCTAGATGGCACTAGCTTCTTTAAGTGCATATCAGGCCCAGCTTAGAGGGCTGGTATGAGTTTTAAAGCCTAAATAGTTTAGGTCCAAATTTCTTAAATGGCTCTCTTGGCCCATATTAACCTTTTTGTGCTCTGTTGGCAACATTAGAAGCTGTGCTGATCTTCTTCCCTGTAAGAACAAATAGATTATTGGGGACAAGCCTGGGCCACCTTAGTGGTGGCTCCTCACTTGTAGAATTCTGTTTCCGGCTCTGTCATTAGAAAAAGACCTAATCTTTATCCTGATGTAAAACTGAGCTCATGTACTGGATGACATATAGATAGTGTTGTCTGTTTTGCTCAATGCAGACATTCCAGTGCTTTGTCCTTACTCCTTTACAGTTTTAATTTTGTACACCACCGTTGGATGGTTCCCTCTAAAAAGTGGCTTGCAAGTTTCAAAGTTAATAAGGTGGGCTGGTGATTGGGTGCTAGGTTCAACAGGTAAGAAGGAAGGGGACAGAGGCAAGGATGTAGCAAAGTGAGAGATTAAAACCACATAAGGTGTAGCAAGGCTGTTTTGTGTTATTACTGTTAGGCAGTACATTCACACAGCTTGGAGCAAGAATTCTATATAGTCAACCAGGCGTCTCAGGTTATATTGTCCTGGCTGGACTTGCAAACTTCACTTCAGCTCTGACCACCTTAGGTGCGGTGCTGGAACATAATAGCAGTTAGATAGACAGTATCTCAGCTTGTGGCCTCTTCTGATGTCTCGGGGACCTCTTTTCTGCTAGACGCCGTAGCTTACTCTCAAACCAGTCTCCATGACAGATTTCATGCTGCAGCTTTTTTTGAAAGTGCTTATAAGAAAAGAACCACCATGACCTTTCTAGAGCTTGCCTGTTGTCAAAACCGTTCCTGTAGTAGGAAGCTCCTGAGAAGGAGGTGAGATAGCTGTGAAACAGAAGGAGCATAATGGAAAGTGAAGAGCAATAATGCAGTTTTAATGTATTAATGGAAACAGCTTTGAAAAGGATCTTGTTTTTCATTATTCTGCTCATAGTCAAAGTTCCTTGCTACTTCAGGTGTACCTCACATGCTCAGGCATATGATTTTGTTTGTAAAAGAGTTAGTCCAGTGTGGAGCCAGAGTTTAGGAGTTCAATTCCCCACTGAGAGGGGCTGAACTCGATGATCCAGAGGGTCCCTTCCAGCTCTGCAGTTCAAAGGTTGTAGTGAGTAAGAGTCTGAGATGTCAACGAGGAGGCTTATGGTTCATATCTTGCCTGTTCTGATAGACCTCACAGAAGTCACTGTGTCAGCTTCATCACTTTGTTGGAAATGCATAGAAGGTTGCTGCATGGATTAGAAGGCAGTGACCAGAATCTTGTTTGGTTTGCACAGTGCCATTAAAACTGGACAACATGTAACAATGCGTAGCATAAACCCAAAGTTACATAAGTAATGCACGCAATCATTCTGGCTTTCTGTCACAGACTTGGATACACTCAGACTTGGTTTCACATTGGGCATGCAGCGATGGCCAGAAAATGGCGAAAACTGGTTAAGCAGTTTCTCTTATGCATGTTTTTTTTTGCAGTAGGATTCTGGCCAAGTGATTTGCATCCATGGGTGGTTATGCATGGGCAGGAGGCACTGTAGCTCATAAGGGTTGGCCCATTCCAGTTTTTACTGACACTTTCCTGCCATGTGAGACCCCCATTCCTCTGCCTGTGCTATTCCAGAGAGTCCTTCAAACTTGGAGGAAGCTCCCTAAGGAGTGTGTGTGTGTGTGTGTGTGTGTGTATGCGCAACAAGCAGAGGGTTGAGGAAACAACATTGTGCAAGGACAACTACATTTGCACATCCCTGGATCCAAGATAAAAACACCTGGAGTTCAAGTGTGTTGTCAAATACTGACAATGTTACCATCTACAATTTGACCATAGGCACTTTGTAAAAACATACATGTGCGTGTCATTCCCCCCATTTCCCTGATTTAGTGATAAAATGAGTATTTCCTCTGGGAGCAGCTGTCCAGGTTGCATCTGAATTACATTTCTTCAGTGACACATTGCATATGCAAAGTGCCACAACCTCTGACAAAACAAAAAGTAGTGGTATACAGTTCTAAATCTAATACTGCATTTATTAGAATACTTTCCTGTCTGTATTTATAGTGGGAGGCTTCTCACAGCAAACTAGCGTGCTTTCCTTGACACACGACTGCCCTGAAACACAACAGATCTTATACAAATTACCTACTTGTGATGAGCGGACGTGAGCAGATCCTTGTTGCTAGGGAACAGGAGAACATTGAAATAGTTTCCTTACTGCTTGCAAACTCTTTGGAAGCTTTTTTTAAAAAAAAAACAAACCTGCACTTGAAGTCTACAGAAATTCTTAGAGATACTCACTTTGAAGTTTTGCACGGTATAAATGTAGGAATAAGAAAAGAATGAAATACCTATTATGTTGAAGATTTATTACGTGTGATGGTGCAATTTTAGCTTAACTAGAAGCATACACACACAAACGTATACACAGTTTTATACTGGGATTTCAAAGTTAATTTTCCTGGATATGACTAAATGTTTGCAGGTCCCTGTCAGTAGCTTTGAATATGTTGATAAAATTGTTGCTACGAATTCCAGAATGAGAGTGTTAATACAGTTTCTGGTCACCAAGTCTGTGCTGCAGATAATAGGATGAGATGGTGGGGAGACCAAGGGGGAAATGCTCCCACTGACACACACACCTCATTCAAGGGGTGCAGGAAAGGTTCAGTGAAGAGGAGAGGCACAGTAACTCTATGGTTTGAGCCGAACTTGGAATTAGCAGTTGGGCCATAGTCTAGGACAGGTCATAGGGTTGTTGTAAGGTTATGATGCTGTTCTGAGTCGATAAGTGGAACAGTGGGACTGAAACACTTTTTAAAAAACCTTGAGGAGATGCTGGACAGGCAGGGATGTCCAGATCTGTCAGTTGTTCCATTTCTACATACTTTCTTCTTCCACCTCCCAGTCTGTTTCATGCTGGTTCGGTGAAGAATTATTTTTAATAGAACAAATCAGTCTGTATTTTGTGCACATTTTTCAAACAGATGCAGAAATGCACACGTGTCCCCACTGAATGAAACACCTCTGTGTGGATTTTAGAAGAGGACATGAGTTCTTTGGACATTTTGAAGTATTCATGCTGTGGAATAAACACATTTTAAATTCAGCAGAATGAAAGGATGACTCCAAAGAAAGCTCAAGGGAACTGATTCCTCATACGTCTTTGTGATGTTTGCCCCTCGTTGCCCCTGTTTCTCTTCCAAACACAGAGCACACGAAGACAAACCAAACACCTTTTCACACGCTGCCACCAGTTGATCACTAAATCAACGTACTTTACTTAGGAAAGATGAAGGTCCATTCAGTTTTCACTTTTTCTTAAAACAGGTTTATTAATTACAGGTGTTTCTTTAATAATTCATAAGTATCTACTTCAGGTTCATCAAGCATCAATTTTCTATTTAAATCTCACCAGTTACTATTCACTCCTCAGACTATTCACACCTCAGATCTCCCAACTATCTCTCCCTCTCTCTCTCTCTAACTCTGACTCAACTCTCCTCTTCTCCTCTCAGGCTCCGCCTTTTTAACCTCTCTGGTGGCCCCACCTCTCAACCATATCAGCATAGAACATGAATAATGCATAACCTATTTAGCATAATAAGGGTGAACGCCACAGTCTTTGTGAAGAGGCCAAGTCAGCCAATAGGAGGTTAGGAGATCTCAATATATTTTGAAATCTTGAACTGTGGTTATTGAAGTTTCGTTGGAGGATGCTAATTAGACCTGTACAAATTGTAACCCACCAAGCTGAATGCCGTTCATGAGAAACCTGATGCACAGCCTCTGTTTGCTGTCTGTCTGAAACTGTAAGGAATGCTAAGCCTGTGATGGATTACAGTAATAATAGACTGTTAGGTCATCTCAAGATGAGGTCATCTCATGTCTTGGCATTACGCTGCTTTTTTGGGGGAAATCCTGCTTACTTTTAAAAAAAGTGGCTGGTTATGATTGATGCTTATCTTTAATAGACAAAGGATTTCCAGTAGTGTCTTGCTTTCCACCTTTAAAAAGCAACAACCTGGGGTGTGTGTGTGTGTGTGTGTGTGTGTGTGTGACAAGGAAATTCTGCCTCTTTGCTTGCATTTTCTGACACATTCAGACCATCTGAGAATGGGATAGTGTCCTACTGCAGTGTTCTTTGGTCTGCTGGAGGAGGGCAGAAGAGTGATCAAAGTTATACAACTTCTGGCTAGAAGTGTGTGAGAGAAGCTTTGCATAAACTGGGAAACTTTTAAAAATCTAAATCTATTCCTAACTCTGATCCTTCCCTATCTCCACCTGTTGGTTCTTTCTTCTTCCTCCTTTCGTGGACTCACATAGTGGATACAAGAATTTGGTCACATCCAAAAAAATTATTAGTTTAGGCAGCAACATATCAACAATAATTTGGAATGGTTCACAGTCAACAACGTTACTCTAGAGATTAACAGTCTTCTCTCCTTCACCAGTCTCTTCTTTATACTTGGCCCCAGGTCAATCCTCCTTTTTCTGGCCTCCCTGTGCTTGTCAAAGGAGGTGACGCTGTCCTGTATGACAAGATGTGTGGCAGCAGGTATGGAGGACAGACCCACCAACCAGACCAGTCAGTGGTACCTTATTTCCTCCCCCTGCTCTCTTGTCCCCCTTGGGAAGGGGAGTTGAGGTGCCCTCTTCTCTCGTGCAACACCAGGGTCCTTCCATTTCTGGGGAGATCTCCCGGTGACTCATCCTTGTGACCTCCAGCATGGCTCTATCCTCTCTCTGAGAGCTTTGGAGAGGGTTTGTGCCGCCACTATATCTCAGTCTTGTCCTTAGGGACATGGGGCTGCACCAACTTTCCGGCCCACAGATCCTTCTTGGTTACTTAATTCCATCCCTTGAGCAAGTTAATTGCCTTTCTCTTGTCAAACAACCCCAGGTAGGGCTCAGCTTCTTGATATTCCACAGCGTCCTGCTAGATCTATCTTTCTCTCCCACCTTTCCCCATCTTTTGTATCATTTTTCTTTTCTGGCTTCTCCTCCCCGGGCTGTTGTTCTCTTCCTGGACTTCCTGTTGTTCCAGGGCTTTCTGGCGTCACCGAGGAGCCATCTTCCTCCAGGGTTCCTCCCATATCTATGGAGGGGGCTAAAGGTGTGGAGTATCTCTGGTTCTGTGGGAAGAGAGGATGGGATACTGACAGGGGCCTTGGCCTCCTTGTCTCCCTTCTCACACCAAGAAACAAAAAATGTACACTAAAAATACATTATTCCCTATACCACCACACATGGTGTAATACCATCTTGTAATATCACATCTTACAATATTCTAAAATGTATTTCCACATCTAATATAGTCCATAAAGATGTCCAAATCTTTTTCAAAAATAGTAAAAATTACTACTGATTTTGAATCTTCAAAATCTCATTGACACTTATTTTGGATGTAATGTAAACATAATCTTTTTTTTTCTGATTAAATTACAACCCTGATCAAGTAGCTCTTAATTGTTGGAATATTCACATTCTTCCACATTTTTGCGGAACAGAATTTGGCTTCTACAAACAATATCAAACCATGTTGCTCACCGATTATGTATTCTGGAATTTAATTTATTAATAGCACTTCAGGTACAACCAATAATGAATGACCAGTTACAATAGCAATAATTTGTAAGGTTTCTTGTCCATAGTTCTGTACATGGGGACGCTCCCACCATGAAGGTTAGTAGCTACATTTATTACTTCCTCTCTCCCAATAAAACCAAATATGTAACATCCTTAATTTTTTAAAAATCAACTGTGATGTTGGATGCTATCTAGAAATTACTTTAAAATGTGTCCTTTAAAAAAGAGATTAAAACGCAAGAATACCCTTCACATTTCCTAAATATACTGCTTATGCTGATCTTCCATTTCTGCATACTGTTGTTCCACAGATCTACATTACTAGAAAACATGAAGAAATATAGCTTATTATTATTTGGATAACGAAAGATTTTTAGAAAAGGATACTAGAAGATCTGTAATATAACTATACCATAGATAGCAGAAATGCATGTCTGCATTTGGAAATTTGTGGTTTTAACATAGGTAGGAAAAAGCAAATATTCTTGAATAGTGCCTGGCGTGATACCCCCTTGCTATGGCCGTTTTCCCCCATTTACAATATTCCTCCTTTTTCTGACACTGAGAGGGTCTCAGTCTTGCAAATCACAAAATGAATGGATCCTTATCTATTTTGCTCATTTGGGGGCGGGGTCTCCCTCCCCAAACCGTTTCACTGAGAGCGAATATAATGAAGTTGATGAGTCTCTACTTCAGATGTGGAAATGCTTGTCCCCCCCCCCCCCCAAATGTGGCATAATGGTGTTCCACCATTCTGTTACAGATTGGTCCCCGCTACACTGAGCTGTAAGCACCATCTATCATTGTAGCTGCTGCCAGTAAATTCTGTTTGGAATTGAGAGCAGGGATATGCAATTTTGTGCAGATGGTGTTCAATAATATTTGATCACCTGAAGTTTCAAACTGGGAAGAAGGCTTTTTGTTGTGGCATTAATAACTCAAAATTATGATTAATGAGGGTCTTGTCACTTGAGATTCGTTTCAGGTATTGAGTTCGAAATGTTAACCCAAAGTAATTCTCTGTAACATAAATGGATGATTTTTATAATATGCATATACAAGGTTAGTAAGGTAATAACTTTGACAGTGCAGTATAAAACATGATTAAAATGACTTTGTCCTCTGGATACTTCATGCTGAAGTGCAGCAGAAAAGAGCTTTCATTTTAGTATAATTTCATTTAATGTCTTCCTATTATTTCTCGGCCATTTGTTATTTTTCCCCCATTTGTGATACTATGGAGCAGTTGGAAGATGTTTGGCGTTGCTTGAGAGTTCAAGGTACTTGCACTGTTTTTGTGAAATATTTTTAACAATTTCAGTCACTGTGCAATAGAGTGCATAAATATTATTTTTCACAAGGCTATTGTCTGAGGCATGCTGCCCATAAGTGTGTAGTCAAAACAAAGTCAGAATTGGTGTAGAGGGGAAGTTACACTTCAATGGACCATGCATGTGGAATGACCTGAAATGATACATGAGCATTGCTGCTCATCATGTCTATATGGTTGATGACTTCCCCTTTCTTCTGAATTCCTTTGGCAGGGATGAGCTGTCATTCAGACCCATGTCCGGAAAATTTAGGTGACTCTGTCCCTGGTTTAGGAATGATTTCAGAAACATCTACATGTTTGGCCTAGTGCAGATTGATGGAGATCTCTGATGCTTTGGAGCTTTTGTGTTGTGTTCCAGTCATATGCACTGTTTTATTAATGTTTGTCTAAGACAGCCTTCCTCAGTGCATGTCAACAGCAACCAGTAGAACCAGTTAGATATGATGAGATTTGAAACCCCAAACAGCTGGAGAGCACAAGATTGGGGGAAATACCGTTATTTCCAGATTTCAAGTGTGTGGCAGTCTGGATTTTCTTTGAAGAAAATAATGTTATATTGTTGTTATATTGTTGTGGTATGTGGTATTTGTTACGATACGTGTAAGGATAGTAGTTAGTAGCTTGGGCCATATGTACAGGGGTTGACATCTATTTATGTCAGGCTGGGTCTGTCTCATCCTATTGATGGCTAGCGATACTGGTGGGGAGAACCAGTATCTTCTGCTTGCCCATATACTGTATTGGAGTATGCCAAGCAAAAGAGGAAATCTGGTATTGTAGGCTTCAAGTCTGGCCCAATTGCAACTTGCACTGTGCAGCAGGAAAGCATGTCCTTCTTGTTAAGCAGGATACATCGAACTCTAGTCTTCTGCTCTATTAACTGACCTCAGGGAACAGAAGAGCATGCCTGTTCAAATTTTGTGTGTTCTCTCATGAGTGATTGTGCTTTCAGAATTGTTTGAAGAAATTCCTGAGTTCTTTTGCATTTGGAAGTTAATAGGATAACTCCTTTTGCTGGCCAGTGGGAGTGGGAATGGTAAAGCTAGCACCAGACAAGCACACAACTGTAGACTGAATGGTCATCCGTGCTGGAGTCAGTCCACCTCAACAGGCTCCCCTTTCTGTTTGCTTGAAGTTCACTTTTGAGTGCTTGAGACATGTAGGAAGAAAAGAACCAGGAGTAATAGGCTTGGTTTCCTCTATACTACTCTTGTTGTTTTCATGGCCTTTCAGTGTTATCTAGGTGTTGTATCTTCCCAACTGTTTGCTCCTGAAATTACTGATTGCATTCTTAGGTTTTCACAATATAGTAAATGAAAGGTAAGAGCGTAAGACTATGGCAAAACAGAATTGGATTCCATGTCTTCTTACCAGATGTTTGTAGAGTGAAAAAATAAGTTGTTTTAAAATTAGATTTTACTCGTTCTGCTGCAATTATACAACTGGCATTTTTTAACATCTTGGTTAAAAGATGTACTTGAATTGTTTTGGCGCATTTTTTTTGTGAGATCGTAAAGACTGCAGAAATGCTTCCTGGATTCTTATTGCTTTTGGCCTCCCTCTTCCCTCACCCAAGCAGTTAGAAGAGATGATACAGCAATTGTAGGGTTTGTTTAGGTATTTGTTGGGGTGCAGATATAAGTAACAACTTAGAGGAGGCTGTTAGCAGATATATTCCCCAGAGCTGTAGCATAAACAAGCCATCTGTTGTGCACAACCTATTGCAATTCTAATGGATTCATTTGAGTTAACCATCTATTTTTAACTGGTGAGTGTTTTGCAGATGGCAAGTTGTTAAAGAACAAAATGCTTTTGTGAGAGAAATCTTTTCTTAAAATTGGTTTAGTTACAGTATCATCCTAGTTCACTTTCAGAATATGAATTTAGAGTTAGGTTTTAATGATTTATTGAAGTAGAATCAGCACAAGATGACCAAGCATTGAAGTTTGTGTGTCTGTGGGTACTGCTAAACATGATGCAGTTGCAGCTTGCATCAGGAAATGACACTGAATGTTCTCCTACCAACGTGGAAGCAGCTGCAGGTATGATGTAAGGGCAGGTTTAAATGGGAGGCCTTAGTTTGAGACATCATTAAAATAAATGTCAGAATTCTGGAAATCAGAGGAGTGTCATTTCAGAAGCGGTGAACCAAGCTGAAAGCAGAGTTCTAGCTCCTGTCCTCTGAAGATGCCGGCCACAGAGACTGGCGAAATGTTAGGAAGAAAAACCTCCAGAACATGGTCAAACAACCCGAAGAACCTACAACAACCATTGGATCCCGGCTGTGAAATCCTTCAAGAATACATCAAGCTGAAAGTAGCTTTTAGCTTTGATACAGGAATACATGTGCACCAATCCTACTGCAGAAAATATGATGAAATAAATGAACAAGTATTTGTTCATAACACCCTATACTGCAATTCTATTGAAGACTGCTTGGTTATACAAAATTAATAGGTGTGATGGGTATTATTTGAAAGTTGTAAGGTTACAACTGGATTATACATTTTCAAAAATGGAAGATCAAGCCTTTCTGTCTCTCTTGCTCCCAGCATTCCTAGGAATAATTTCAGGTGACACTTAACACTATCACGTTGACTTTTTGAGCCACATTTGCACATCTGCACACCTCTGTTCCTTCATTCCTTCTGAGGACATCATGTAGACATCCATAATTTCATCATTAAGTCTTCTTTTTCTTCTCACCACCTTGACCCCTGCTTTTAGAACATTTCGGCTGAAATCCTATTTCGGATGGTGGTGTACTGCTCTCCCTGCTATTTATTTATTTATTTATTTATTTATTTATTTATTTATTTGATTTCTACCCCGCCCCCCTAGACAGCGTCTACCCAGCACTCTCCTTGCCAGTACTGGTCAAGTTCATTTTGGCTGCAGTGCTGAGGTCTCCTAGACTACTGATAGTTAGAGACTTCCACATCCATGCTGGGACTGAACTGTCGAGTCCAGCCTTGGAGTTCATGGACTCCCTGACATCCACGAGCCTATCCTAATATGTCATCAACCCCACACACATAGCGGGTCATACTGTGGACCTGATGTTCTTGACTGCACAAGCTAAGATTGATCTGAGGGTGTGGAACATGAGTTCTTGCCCACTTGTCATGGGCAGATCACTTCCTGCTGAGTTTTAATCTTTTGACTGTGACCTCCAGAAGTTAAGGGGGGTTATCTCTAGATTGATGGCATTGCCCTCCTGCTTGGAAATCAAGTTTGTAATCTGGGTGTCCTTCTGGACTCAGATCTTTCCTGGGGCTCCCAGATTGCAGCCGTGTCTAGATCTGCCTTTAATTAGCTCAGCCTTATCACCCAGCTCCACCCCTGCCTATATAAGAATTTCTTCAGGATACTGGTGCATGCATTGGTTGTCTCCTGAATCGACTGTTACAATGCTCTCTACATTGAGCTTTCCTTGAGGTTAATCTAGACACTGCAGTGGGTCCAAAACACAGCAGCCGGACTGGTGTGAGTGAGTTTTGGTTTGCCTTCACTGGCTACCCAATGTGTCCTGGATCACATTCAAGGTTTTAATGGTCACATATAAAGTGCTCCACTGTTTGGGACCACACTACTTGTCGGAGCATCTGTCCCCAATGTTATCTTCCCAACACACCAGATCCTCTTAGGCAATGCTTCTCCAGGTTGGCACTCTGAGGGAGGCCAGAATGTCCTCCAAGAGGGGTCAGGCCTTGTTTGTGGTGGCACCAACTTTGTGGAAGTAGTTTGCAGTGGAGATATACCTGGTCCCCTCCCTACTAACTTTCAGAAGGCAGCTGAAAACATTGTGTTTTAGGGAGACCTTCCCTAATGGCCCCACTTGATGTTATGCTTCCTGCCCTGCTTTTACAGAGATAAGATGCTTTGATACCATTGGTTTTAATGTTTTGACTGTTTTATATATATGTGGATTTCATCTGCCTTTGCTTTTCCTGTGGTTTTCTGCACTAGTCTTGAAGCTTCAAACCTTGTTCTGTCCTTGTCAGCATTTCTTCAACTTTTCTTGGTCATGTACCTTAAATTAACTTTGAAACTACATCTTGCATACAGATTTTGTTAAATATGAAAGTTAAGTCAGAGGCTGACTCCACGGGCTGTTCAGCCTGCTGTTTAGAATGCTACAGGGATGGGTTTGTATGCTCTTAAATATGGTGATTAGATAATATCTTAGCTAGAGAGGAAACCAGCCCACCAGATTATTCCTACCCACACCCTTCTGGCCCCTGTCAAGGAGTTTCTACTTAGGGTAGGATTGCTTTGGTTTGGATTGGTCCCAACACGTGATCGCTTGGACTGATCCAAAGCAAGCCTTCCTCTTCCAGTTTGTCATATCATGAATTGACTTAATAAGCCACCTCAGGATATTGGCAAATTAATTACCTCTCCAGATCAGCAGAGGGCAGGGGAAGTGAAACATTTTTTGACTGTATGGATTTAAAAAATCTTCTGTTTGCATCGCCTTAAAGGGCTGGTTGAGAAACCACCTGCAGTTGAATCCATGATAGTAGCTTCAGCTGCAGGCACTTTTTCAACTGGCCCTTTAAGAAAAGGCAAAGAAAATGTTTTTTAGTTTTTTTAAACAACTGATGCTGCACACCAGCAATAGTCTATATCCATTAAAAATATTTTTTAAAAAAAAAACTTCCCCTGCCCTCTGCTAAGCAGGGGAAGTGATTAATTTGCCAGTATCCTGAAGTGGCTCACTTATTAAACCACTTTACGATATGGGCAGAAGCCATTTCTGTGTAAATGGCTGGGCTTGATTAGCTCAGTCTAATCAAGCCCAGCTGCTCCCAAGCTGCCTACACTAGCTCGTTCCCAACTGCTAGTGTAACAATATCCTCAATTAAATATCTTTCAAATGAGATCAAAGAAAGTTGGAAATGACTTCAAGAGATGAAGACAGAATTCTTTTCCAGTTTCTAAAAATTAAGCAGCCTGTAGCCAAGTCAATTGTCTTTTAAACCAAACTCTGCTCAAAAGATTGGGGTTTGTAGACTTTCATATCTTCCTGTTTCATATCTAACATCATGCAAATACTGCACTACATTGGTTCAGTGATGTACTAGTGCACTGTGTACTGGATATGGCTAAATGCAAAATTATTAGATAAGGGAGGTGAGCAAGTGGCTCCTCTCCTTTTCAAGGATTTCCATTACCGAAAGACAACCATGTTTTTGCGAGAGGCTTTGTCAGAAGGCTTTGCATATAACAGTGGATGAATGGATGTTGCCACGGAAACTTTGCTGCTGTTTGTTGTCAAGATGAGGCAGCGGTGTAGCAATTTCAAGAAGTAACATTAATTTGTATACCTGAACATGCTGCTATTCTCTCTGTCCCCTTCTCCTCCTCTACTGCCCAGATGCAGAATATGAAGAAGAATGCAATGTGAAATGTTCTTTGTTTCACTGTATTAAATCTTATTACTAGATTAAAAAAATTAATGTAAGGAGTAGCTTTCTAATTATTGTCTCCATTAGACATTTCACAAATGTAAGGCTTGTCCGCTGGATGCATCTTTTGTGCATTTGACTTAGTAACATAAAGTAGTGGCTTTAAACTGGAGCGGTCTCATCACTCATCAGTCTTTGGAAGTTTCGGTCCAGATAGAACTGTAACCAGAAACTTGCTGCAGATAAAAAAGGTTTCTGTGGTTGTATGCAAAGGCATGCAGACTCATACTAGGTTTTTTGATGCTGTTTGCCCATCAGGAACGTTTTGCACGGCACCAAAACCCAGCTGGATATCCCTTAGTGTATAACATGGTTGGTCAGATCAGGTGCAGGGCTCCTTCTAATGGCTCCCCCTCCCAAGGTAGAAAAAAATATTGGCCTGGACCTCTGGATGATGTTCAGTGGCAAACTAGGGATTGACGTCTCCATTGAACAACCTCAAAACATTGGACTGGAGAGACAGTTCTTGGCAATGGAAAAGCTGTTCTCAATCAGCGCTTGGGAAGCTGCTTTGAAAAAGTTACTGATTCCTTCACTCATTGCAGTATGTAAAAAGCAGCACTTTGCTATTGCTTAATGGACTGTTAGAGGAAGCCGTTCGTCATGTTGCTCACTGTGCTCTTCAGTACATTCTGTCACTTTCCATACCTTTTTTTCCTTACACCCAACAACCAACGATCTTTGGTCTGCCACCACCCTCTCTGCAATAAATGTTCCTCTTTCCTGACCGATGGAGATCCAGGTTCCTAGCCTTGGTTCTGTGGCAGAATGTGTTCTTGCAGCCCAAGTTAGGTAGAGGAAGGTTTGAAGGACATAGCCAGTTTCTCTATTACTGTTCAAGGGAAATGGTTTTATTTAACCAAAAAACAAGAGTGTTTCCTACTTGGTTCTGTGCATTATTTACTCAAAGTATTTAGATATATTACAGGCCTGAGTAGTCTCAACAGCTGAGATATCTTTCTTGGTTTCCCTTAAGGGTGCTATTAATACTGTCATTTTTGGGACATCTTCCCTCCATCAACCCTCTTTTGTCCAATACAGATAATCCTTATATGACCCTTGCTTCTTTAGTTGCTGTAGAATTGGCACTCATTTCCCCCCACAGTCCTTTATATCTTTCCCACTGGTTTCAGACTTTTTTGTGTTACCTGAAGGCTTAAAAGTTCTCTAGATATTCAAACTACTGTATTTTTCCGTGTATAAAACGACACCTTTTCCTTAAATAATTTGAGAAAAAATTGAGGGTCGTTTTATACATGGAAGGCAGCTCTTTACCGCTGCCTTTTCCGAAGGCACGGGGCTTAGCAAAAAGGAAGGGGAGGAGTACAAAATTCAATCCAGCTATTATATTCATACTAGTTTTGGTTTTATGGACTGGTTTAGGCCAGAATGAAATGAGACATAGAAAATGACAGGAATGAGGTACAAAAAACTACAGTGTATTATTTAGACTGGGCATAAACTTTGGTTAGCATGAACATCTGGCCATAAATAAGGTTAGTTGCCAAGTCAACTACTCTCCGAAGCATTAAAGCAGCGGGTTTTACTTCTAAGACAGAGTCTATTTTAGCTGAGACCAGAAGTGATTTGTTTTATCTCACAGTTCTGTTGGAAAAAATCACTTAAGGCATATGCAGTCACGCAGCAGTACAGAAAAACCTGCATGAATGAGCAATTAATGTAAGTTATGAGAGAAGACGCCCCTATCTTTGTTCAAGCCAGAGGTGCAGGTAGACCTCCTCTGTCTTTTTGTTCAGCTGTTCCCCTTTGGAAGCTGTCCTTGATGTTCTTTTGTTCAGGGATATCCAGGTCAGGCTATCTCACATTTACCGTGTTTCCCCGAAAATAAGACAGGGTCTTATATTAATTTTTGCTCCAAAAATGCATTAGGGCTTATTTTCAGGGGATGTTTTATTTTTTTCATGTACAACAATCTACATTGATTCAAATACAGTCATGTCATCTTCTGGTTGCTGCACAATGGTGGAGGGTGGGGTTTCACTTAACTAGGGCTTATTCTTGGGGTAGGGCTTATATTTCGAGCATCCTGAAAAATCACACTAGGGCTTATTTTCAGGTTAGGTCTTATTTTCGGGGAAACAGGGTAGTCTCACATTTTCGTTTTATAGTCGTTAGAATAGGTGCCCATGGGAGGTCTTCGAGCACCTTTCTTCACATGTTGTCAACAAGTGATATTTAGAGCTATCTTTCCTCAATGAGCATTTCTAATGAATGACTTACCGTATTTTTCCGTTTATAAGACGACCCAATGTATAAGACGACCCCCCCTTTTCTAACCCCCAAATTTGAAAATTTGCATGATCGCACCCCTTTGATCCTGAAGCCCTTTCATGGCTGCTTCAGGATGAAAGGCGTGTGATCGTGCTGCCCTTTCACGGCTGCTTTACCCTGTGGCTTCGCAAAAGGCAGGGAAAGCAGCTGCCTTCCGTGTATAAAACGACCCTCAATTTTTTTTCTAACTATTTAAGTAAAAAGTGTCGTTTTATACACGGAAAAATATGGTAATTTCTTTGCACCTTTGATATAATGGCTGAAATCCTGGTCCCTAAGTCATACTAGTGTAGGTTCATGAACCACTGAGGATCTGGTGTGTTAATTCCACCATAAGTTCCATTGACTCAAATGGGCCCATTTGAATCAGTGGAACTTATGGAGGAGTTGATTTACCAAATCCTGAATGATTGAATGGGCCTACTCTTTTGTGAGTGATTATGCTAAGTAATAGGATTTCAGCCAATATGTGGTAATTTTTTTAAAAAAATCTCTTTAACAGTCTTTACAATAAATCACTTCAAGGTCAATCCACAATATCTGTTCTGATGTTTAATTCGAAATATCTGCTCCTACCCTAGGAGTGGATTATAAATGATATCAAGAGGGTTTGCAATTCTTCTCAAGTGGACTTTTTTTTCTTTGAGGAAACTGCCCTATTGCATCCTGCTGAAATAAGACAAATTGCTTGCTGGGTCATAATGATTATTTCTTGAACTATATTGAATACTCCTGATTAGTCTCATAACTTATGTGCAAAGGCAGAATTGCTTCTGTGATTTCCGAGTATATGCGTCTCTAATATGTAGCTGTTGCACTGTATAAGCTTACTTTTCTGTGATGGCAACTTCTGGTTTGGCAAGTTGAAATGAATGGCCTGTGCTTTCTTTCTCGCCATACAGTTCACCAGATTGATTAATAATAATGTATGAAAAAAATCTGAACTGTTAAAAAAAGGGCTATTTCCTTTGAGGTAGTGTACTGTAGTGTAGGAGTGACATCACTGGCAGTGGCAGCTTGCTGGTAATTAAAGAGTGTTTCCTTAGATTTCAGGTTGCATGTGTTTCACATGAAGTGAAATGAAGTTATGCACAACCTGAAGGTGAAGCAGGAGCTCTTTTGTTAGTGGTAATCTGTTGCTGCTGGTGACGTCACTGCTACTGCACTATCAGAGCTATGCAATAGGATTTTGGCCAGTGAATTTGTTTGCTTCTCTAATAGTTACTCCTAAATACTTACTCAGTATTGAAAGTTTGTTTGCGTGACACATTTTGAGTGTCAGTTATTGCTTCAATTAAAAACAAGGCATTATAAGAGTACTGCCTGCCTCTTCACATTTACAGCCCCCTTCACTTATTAGTAGTCTGGTCATAATGTAGTCTGGTATTTGAATTCTTTTTAAGTATTACTTGCTGCCGCTAACCAAAGGAATGATCCTGATTGAATGTATTGTAAACTAGGCATGCAATTGGTGTCTTTTATCTGATGTTTAATGGAAAGAAAATGTTAATTTAGGATAATGAAATAGGCCTTCAAGTATAGGGGGTGAATAGACCATTAGGTTAATTAAAATGAAGATATGTATCACTGCTGTACTGGAACTATCATTTTGAAGGAGACAGTTTCATTTAGTGCTTGAATGGTGAAATTCAGAATGTCTCTCTCCCAAACTGGATTTACGACATGTAGGACCAAGATAAATGGCAAGGGCAATTTGAATTTCTATTCATTTACTTTTACCTGCCTACCATTGCTTGTCAGTCTTGACTGCTTGTCACATAAAGGTGAAGATTTATCCAGCCTTATTTAAATCAATTAAATGCAAATTGTGTTGCTTCACTGTATTCACATAGACATTAAGGTTCAGTACAGAAAAAGTATTAAAAGTTGTGAGAAATTGTACAGAATAAAGGTCTCAAGCCAATTGCAATGACTGCACTCTTTTTCTCTGGATTGTCGTGAAGTTTAGCCTCCCCGCACCCCCCCAAGAATCGTTTTGAAGAATCTTCTGAAAGAGGAATGAGTTGTGTTGATATATTTATAGTATCTGGTTATTGTTTGACTTTTTAAAAAATAGTTTACAGTTCCTGCAAGTGAAGAAAAATTAGTCCCCCTCACTATCGCTTTTTCGAAGGAAAAGAAGATCCAGTAGCTGTGAGAGTCCTAGAACCAAAGTAGCCTTCTGGAATAGTGAGTCACAGGACCACTTCACACAGAACCATGAAGAAGCCGTTCTGTGTTCAGAATTCTGAGTGACTTTTACTATTACTGTTATATGCCATCAAATTGCTTCTAACTTATGGTGATACTGCAAATTAATAACCCCTCATCATTAACAATTCTGCTCAGCCTGACAAACTCAAGGCTATACCTTTCTCTGTTGGGTCATTCCATTTTGTGTTCAGTCTTTCTCTTTTTCTGCTGTCTTGTGAGTTTGGAGCATTTTTGTTTTTTTCCAGTGAGACTTGTCTTCTGATGATATATCCAAAGTACAGTAGCCTTAGTTTAATCATTTTAGTTCGTAATCAGAGTTCACACTTGAATTGATTTGTAATCCATTTTTCTATCTTTCTAGCAGTACAGTGGTGCCTCGCTAGACGATTTTAATCCGTTCCACGAAGATCGCTGTCTAGCGAAAACATCGTCTAGCGAAGCACGTTTTCCCATTGGAATGCATTGAAATCGCTTCAATGCGTTCCAAGGGAAAAGGCACTCGTCTTGCGAAATTTCCCATAGGGAAACCTCGTCTAGCGAGTGAGGTTCCCCATAGGAATGCACTGACAGCTGCACTGACAGCTTTTGACCACTAGTCGGCGCACTCCTATGGGGAAACCTCATCGTCTAGTGAAATTCCCCATAGGGAAACATCGTTTTGCGAAGCGCAGTAGCGCTCGCAAAAGGGCATCGTCTAGCGATTTCCTCGTCCTGCGAGGCAATCGTCTAGCGAGGCACCACTGTACATGGTTTCTATAAAGGTCTCCTCCAATACAACATTTTAAATGAGTCACATTTTCCTGTTGGCTTTTCTATCTAGCTTTCACATTTCTACATAGTAATTGGGAATATCATGGTACAAATGATCTTACTTTTTCTCACCAGTGATATTATTCAGAATTTTTTTCTGTTCTATTTGGATGGATGATTGAACTAAAATATAGAAAATCTTTCACTATTTTGATGTTTTGTTATCACCATGTAATTCTTCTGTAGTTATAGTTTTTGTTCTCTTAATGCTGAACTGTGATTCTCCTTTTCGTGCTTTCTTTTTTAACCATCACTAGTAGTTTTCCAAGTCATTGCTGCTTTCTGCCAGTACTGTAATATGATGTATCTGCATATTTTAAATTATTTGTTTCTGCAACTTTTCACTCTTCCTTCATCTGTTATCTGATCCAGCTTTCTATATGTTACGTTCTGCATATAGATTGAATAGACAGGGAGATCAAATACACCCTTCGTCTTGTCACCCTTTGCCAAATGGGAAACCATTCTGTTTCTTCTCATTCTGTCCTACTAGTAGGTTCTTGTCCATAGTATAGGTTATGTCTCAGCATAATCAAATGTTAGGGCATACTCTTTTCTTTCAGAATGATCTGTAGCTTTTCATGATCCATACAGTGAAAGGTTTTACTGCAATACATAGACCACAAACTGATTTTCTTTTGAAATTCTTTGGTACACTCCAGCAGCCAACATATATTTACAATATGGTCTCTAGTGCTTCTCTTGGCACCCTTTGCACACTCTTGATACCCTTTCTGAATCCCACTTGAACATCTAGTATGTCTTATGGCATAAATGGCAAAAGTTGTTCTTTTAAAACCTTGAGCATCAGTTTGCGTGGGAAATTAATGTGATGGTCCTACAATTAGTGCACTCTCTGCTCTCTTCTTTCTTTGGGACTGGAACATATATTGGCTGAAATTCTATTGTGTAATTATGCAAAAGTTTTCACGTTTGGAAGCAAATTTCTGTAAGTTAAGAAATCTCCTAGGCCTTAACTGTTGCATGCCAGGTCACATGGTTCAACATGCAACAGGTAACATCTGCATAAATTTCTTGCAGCAATTGGCTTCCCAGTTACATAGCTGTGCAACAGGATTTTGGTTGTTGAAAGTTTCCAATCTGTGGACCAATATTCCCCCCCCCCCCACACACACACATATGTTTCCATAGTCTTGTTAGGGCTTTGATAATGTCAGTCTCTGCAGCTGGAAATAGCTCTTTTGGTATCCTATCTACTCCTGGTAATTTATTTTTTCCTATTGCTTTGATAGCAGCTTTCATTTGTTATGTGCCGTCAAGTCAGAACTGAATTATAGTGACCCTAAAAGGGTTTTCAAGGTAAGTGAGATATTTAAAGAGTGGTTTTACCAGTGCTATCCTCACCCCCATCCAGGCAGAGCCGGGGAATCAAACCTAGGTCTCCTGAGTCGTAGTCCATTACTCTATCCACTGTACCACATTAGGTGCCTAAGCTTTCACTTAGGTTTCTTAAATTGGTTCTTTATCAAAGGATTCTTCTTTAAAGGAATCTTGTCATTCTTACATCTCTCTGTATAGTTTTTTAATACAGTATATTGTTTCCATCTTCTCTTTATTTGATCCTGATCATACAGTATATTCCCTTGTTGATCATTCTGCCTCACCATTTAAATTTCCCTTTGACTTCTTGGATCTGATAAAAAAAGATCTCTTGTTTTTCTTGTTATGTTGTTCTCTTCTATTGATTTGCACTGATGATTGTAATGGGTCTCTCTGTCCCTACATGTAAGTCATTGGCTGAAATCCTGTTCCTCTTCGTGTAGCATAAATTTGTGGCAGCATAAGAGCACTAGGTGTTGTTTCACCTGTTGTGCAGCATGTGTGTGAAAGTGCTTTGTAAATAGCAGTTTCACCTTGCTGTGCTTTATCATCTTAGAATTGCAGAACTGGAAGGGACCCTGTGGATCATTCAGTCCAGCCCCTGTCAAGGAGGCCTAGAGGGGAATTGAACTTCCAACCTCTGGTTCCACAACCAGAGACCTAAACCACTGAGCTTTCCAACAGTCTTCATGTTGCTGCAAACAATGTTGTTCACATTGTTCACACAGAGCTGCACAGCAGTATTGCAAGCAATCCAAAGTTGTAATTATGATTCTGACCCAATTTTTGCCATCTTTTAATTTTGTTTCTCATCTGTTAACTACTGTAAGAGTTTCATCAGTCATCCATCCAGGCTTTGTTTTCTTTTTTTCTTCTTCAACTATAAAGATAGTCTTTTTGTATTCTTCACTGGTTTCAGTCCTCTAATTTTCTGGTTCACAGTCAGTTGAGTTTAGTAATCCAAAACTATTCTTTATGTGGACTGTAAATTTTTGAAAAATGTCATTTAAATTATATTTTGGTCTTATGATTGTTATAGTGTCCTTCTTTGCTCTAATTTTTGACATCATCTGGTTGTTGTTGGTACCACAGGCAATTCTGGTCTTGTTCGGCAGAGACAAAACAGCTTCCCTAATCTTCTGCTTTTGATTATGGAATCTCTGTGATTTCTGAATGGACCATCTGGTGACATGCATGCATACAGTTGCCAGTTTGGTTGCCTGAAGCATGTATTTACAATAAACAAGTTGATGGCTTCATAGAATTCATTGAATCTGGTGAATCACTGCTTCATCTCTGGCTGCTAGGCAAAATTCTATAACAGTGCTAGATTCAGCTTTTTTTTTCCCCCAGACACATTGTGTTTGCTCAATTTCCTCCTGGACAGATCCATAACAGCAGTTTTACAGCATTAACAATGATTTTGATCTGTATCCTAGGATTTGAAAGAATTTCAGAATAGGTTTTTTTGTGCTACCGTAATTATATATAACAAAGTTTTCCCCAACTTATGTTAGACATAGCATTTTGACAGTCATATAGCATTCTGCTGAGAGAGAATGTCTTTGCAGATCTCTGCAACATTTCTTTTAATATAGCTTAAAGAATTAGGCTAGTATCCTGTTCAGTATTTATGTGCATGGAATGCCAACTGTGAAAGCTGCTGCAGTGACCTAACTGGATAATGTGGTTGCACACATGACCACACTTGACCAGCCCATGATTATATTGCTGCCACAGATCCCCCAGTTGGACCTCCATTCATGTACATATTGAACAGGATACTGGCCTTGCTCATCCAGGAATATTTTTGAGTTGGAAATTGCTTATGACACATGTTAAATTGCAAAATAAAAACAATATGAGAGTTGTGACCTCTTACTTGTTTCCTTCTACTGATAATTTGTTCTTTTGACGTCAAAGAACAGTTGATTCTTCGGGCAAATAATTATCTAATCTTTGATTCCAGAAATAAAATACAATATGTGTAGGAGTGCTTTTGTGGCGTTTAGGGTACTTAGTGACTTTATTTTATTTTTATTTTTTACCATGCCAGTTGTCTCTGATAAATCCTTACGTTTTTTTCTAAAAGGACTCTTTGGACCATGTTGTATTTTGTGTATATCTCATTAAGAGCACCTGTGACATTGATACTAGAGCTATTGGTAGATTATGGGTTCTTGCTGTTCTCAAGAAAAGGTGATGCATTCCTTGCTAAGAGCAGAAAAAGTGACAGTCACACTGGTTGCTTAATTCAGGCTGCTGTCAATGGTTATTCTTTATTCCTGGTGATATGCCACTGGAGAGACGTTGTACAAAGCTCAATGAAGGGTAGACAAGAGTAAAAGCTTAAAACTGAATTAAAGATAAGACAAGATGTGGCAAGTATGTTAAAAAAGGAAGAAAACTCTGTGGTTTGGAATCCATAATTTATCTCCTGTGGACAGAAAGGCTCCTTCCATCTGCAGCGAGTGTCTGATCTAGTGCTGCATGTTCACTCCTCTGCATCTCTTCCCCACCCCACTTCATCTCTCCCGCGTCATTTCTAGAGGGTTGAAAGACCTGCCATAACTGTGGGAGGAATTGCATCTTGGGCTGTAGGGAGGGAGAAGAGGACTGCAAAAACTGCTTCCCCCATTTCTACTGGCAGGAGTGTTCTGAGTGAAATTCTGCCCAGGGAGGAATGTTACATTTCCTGCTATGAATAAAAGCCTTCAAGGATAAATCCTGATGTCACACATTTTAATACCGCAGCAAAGAGGGCAAGAGAAACAGGTCTCTTCCCACCCCACAGGAAAGCAAAATGCTGGATTCCGGATATGGCTCTGTGGCTAAGAGAGAAGCAGTGTGAAGGACTGTGTCATTTGGCACGAATATGTATACTCCAGAAGATTAGCTGAGCATTTTAAAGTAGCTCTTCAGGTGGTAGATCAAATGTGTAAGCACTGGATGGATCTATCTGTTAAATAATAGATGGCCCTTCTTTCCTGCCTGAAGACAGACATAGGGCTGGGTCTAGCTTCTTTTCTGTTACTGGAAGTATTTCAAAAGGCTGTTCTGCTTGGCATATTTACACCTATCTCGGAAGAGTTAATGTTTGTCCATTTCACCCTACATTTGTAATGTCCAGAATCCCCTCCAAAGTCCCCAGAGTTCCAGAGAAAATGGAGGAAACATATGTGGACAGCACGATGATGGGAGACTTAGTGAAGCCTTTTGGTCTTAAGAGCGGGGGTGTAAAAATTCCAAACCATGCTGCAAGGATGCTTGAGACCGCAGCCTCAAGAGGACATGTGACATCAATTTTTGGATTTTTGTCTAGAAATTTTCTGCACTTTTCATGAAGAGGTTGTGCTTAGCCTTAACAAACTGGAAAGAAAGCTGACTAATAATTTCCTCCCCTCTCTCTGCTGACTCCTCACTCCCCCCCACCCCGGTCTCTTAGGCACCCTAGCACTAGGAGAGCAAGCCTTTAAAGGAAAATGAAGAAGAAATAAGGAAATGGAACAGAAAGAGAAATGAGAAACAAGTTGACTCAGGCACCAGGTTTGGGAAGTAGACCATTCAGATGGCATCCAGTTTCCCTGCTGTCCTGTTGGTTAAGGAAGGAAAACTCTTGGCTCATTTGCATTGACTCATATGTCATGTAGTCAACAGAAAACACTGTGAATCTGAGCATCCCAATCCCAGATATTTCATACATAAATTTTCAGTCTGGTTGCACCCAAAGATGTAGCTGGAATGTCAGCAGGCAGGTTTAAAGAGATGAGGTGGACAATGGAGAGTGGGATGTGGGTTGGAGAGTTTCTGGTGGGAAAGAATGGAATGGAGACCTGTTCTTCAGAAGGACTTTGATAGTGGTGCATTGATAGCATCTAGAAATGGGGACGAATATGAAAACAAATCATGATATTCGTTGAATATTACTGATTTGTCAGATATTCATCCCTTCATATTCATCAGTTTCAGAGACCCCAATGAATATGAAGGGACGAATATACCCGTTTTTTGTTCGTCTATTTGTAGTGGCTTCCCTCTCTGCCTATGCCCCCACTGATCAGCTGTTCAGCGGGTCATAGAAAGCCTGGCTGCCAGCAGGGAAGGCCCCCCCCCCCCCGTCTTTGCAAACCATGGTAAGAGTCTTCATTTTGGACATCCAGGCTTGCCCTGTCTGTCTGTGGCCCGCCGAACAGCTGATCAGTGGGTACGTATTTTATTTATTTTTTTATTAGTTTTATTTATATGCCACATTTCTCTCAACAAAGGGACCCAAAGCGGCTCACAACATTAAAATTCACACAATTAAAAAACAAAATAAGTTAAATATTAAAAGATAAATTAAATAATATATGATTTAAAATACAATTAAAAGATTAAAACATTACAACATTAAAAAGATTAAAATTATCTGCTAAAATGGGGTTCAGGGATTCAGTTATAATTGTTAAAAGCCTGCCTGAAGAGATGGGTCTTTAGCTTTTTTTGAAATGATAAAAGGGAAGGGGCCATCCTGATCTCCTGAGGGAGAGCGTTCCATAGCCTGGGAGCTGCCACAGAGAAGGCCCTCTCCCGTGTCCCCATCAGCTGTGCTTGTGCTGGCAATGGGACCGAGAGAAGGGTCTCCTCTGCTGAACTTAATTGCCGAGAAGGCGCATATAGGGAGATACGGTCCTTCAGGTAGCCTGGACCCAAGCTGTATAGGGCTTTATAGGTAATGACCAGTACTTTGAATTGGGCCTGGAAACGAACTGGTAGCCAGTGTAGTTCTTGTAACAGGTGTGTTATATGCTCCCTGTAGCTGGCCCCAGTCAGTAGTGTGGCTGCAGAGTTTTGCACCAGCTGAAGTTTCCGAATCGTCTTCAAAGGCAGCCCCACACTGAGCGTGTTACAGTAATCCAAACGGGATGTAACTAAGGCATGTGTCACTGTAGCCAGATCCAACATCTCAAGGAACGGGCGCAGCTGGCGCACCAGCTTTAGCTGTGCAAATGCACTCTTGGCCACCGCTGACACCTGGGCATCCAAGCTTAGGGATGAATCCAGGAGTACACCCAAGCTGTGGACCTGAGTTTTCAGGGGGAGTGTAACCCCATCCAGCACAGGTAGTATCCCTGTTCCCTCATCTGCCTTCCGACTAACCATGAGCACCTCTGTCTTGTCTGGATTAAGTTTCAGTTTGTTTGCCCTCATTCAGCCCATTACTGATGCCAAGCACTGGTTTAGAGTCAAGACAGCTTCCCTGGAATTAGGTGGAAAGGAGAGAGAGAGTTGGGTGTCATCCGCATACTGGTGACACCGAACCCCAAAACTCCGGACAACCTCTCCCAGCGGTTTCATGTAGATGTTAAAAAGCATGGGGGACAAAGCAGAACTCTGAGAAATGCTACAGGCCAATGGCCAGGGCATTGAGCAGGAGTCACCCAGCACCACCTTCTGAGTTCTCCCCTCCAGGAAGGACTGGAGCCACTGTAAAACAGTGCCTCCGAGTCCCATCCCAGAGAGACGGCCCAGAAGGATACCATGGTCGATGGTATTGAAAGCTGCTGAGAGGTCCAGCAGAACCAACAGGGACACACTCCCCCTGTCCAGTTCCCGGCGTAGGTCATCGACCAAGGCAACCAAAGCTGTCTCTGTCCCATAGCCAGGCCTGAAACCAGATTGAAATGGGTCTAGATAATCCACTTCCTCCAGGAATCCCTGGAGCTGAGAAACCACCACACGCTCCAGTACCTTGCCCAGGAATGGGATGTTTGAGACTGGCCGGTAGTTATCCAGTACACTGGGATCCAGGGAGGGCTTCTTCAGTAGCGGTCTTATTACTGCCTCCTTTAAGGAAGCAGGGATCCTACCCTGCTGCAAGGAGGCATTTACCACTTCCCGTACCCAATCGGCCATTCCTCCTCTGGCTGCTTTTATGAGCCAGGAAGGGCAAGGGTCCAGCACACATGTGGTGGCATTCACCTCTCCAAGAATCCTGTCCACATCATCAGGCTGCACCAACTGAAAAGTATCCATTAAAATAGGACGGGCCGGGGCCAAAGTTACATCCACTGGGTCTGTATCAATTACAGCATCCAAGTCAGAGTGGATCCGAGCAGGTTTATCTGCAAAGTGTTGTGCAAATTCCTCACAGCGGGTTGTGGAGTGGTCAATATTTTGTTCTTTTGGTGGGGCATGTACTAAGCCCCTGACCACTCGAAACAACTCCACTGGACGACTTTGTGCAGATGCAATGGCAGGAGCAAAGAACCTTTTCTTTGCTGCAGCCACTGCCACGGAATAGGCCTTCAAATGGGCTCTAGCCCGTGTTTGGTCGGATTCGCTCTGAGTTTTCTGCCATCATCGCTCTAGTCTCCGTCCCACTCGTTTCATCACTGCCAGCTCCCTGGTGAACCAAGGGGCTTGCCTGGCTCTACTTCATGGGAGAGGACACTTAGGAGCGATTGTGTCCACCTCCCTGGCCATTTCCCCATTCCAGAGATCATCCAGAGCTTCGACAGGATCGCCTGCCGAGGCAACAGGAAACTCCCCAAGAGCTGTCAGAAAGCCACTTGGATCCATCAGTCTCCTGGGGCGGACCATCCTAATAGGTCCTCCACCCCTGCATAGATTAAGAGTTCCAGTAAGTCTAAACCTCACCAGGTAGTGATCTGTCCATGACAACTGAACTACAGAGAGCTCCTCCACACCCAGATCACCATCATCCTGCCCAGCATGAAATACAAGGTCCAGAGTGTGCCCTGCTATATGTGTGGGGCCAGAAACCACTTGGGACAGACCCATGGTTGTCATGAAGGACATGAAGTCCTGAGCTGCTCCTAATAAGTTGGTCTCAGAGTGGACATGGAAGTCCCCCAGTCCTATCAGCCTAGAGGACTCCAACATCACCTCCGAGACCAACTCAGTCAGCTCAGGAAGGGAGACTGTTGAGCAGCGGGGTGGATGTTACACCAAGAGAATCCCTGTTCTGTCCTGGGCGCCCACCTTTAAGTATACACACTCGAACCCAGAAAACTGTGGGACAAGGCACCTGGTGAGGGGGGTGGAATCACGATAGACTCCACCTCCCCGCCCCCCAGGTCTGGCCTGCTGCTGCTGCACAGAGAACCCAGGTGGGCCAAGCTGGGAGAGACCAACTCTCCCAGCTTCATCCAGCCAGGACTCTGTGATACAGGCCAGGTCAGCATGCTCACCCAGGATCAGGTCCTGGATGGCTGAGTTTTTCCCTTTTACTGACCTGGCATTCAGCAGCAGCATTCTTAACCCAGGGGGACTATTGCGACGGCTATCCAGGCTGTCTGAATAGGGAGACAATTTGGGGGTGACTAGGATCCTCTTCCCTCCCCCTCTCCTACAGTGATTCTCTTGTCTGCTCTCCCCATATCTCCCTCTACCCAGCGTCATGCCAATGGCAGCTCCCTGCTCCCCCTCATTGGCCTCCTTATTTGACAGACACATCCCTCCCACCCCAGACCGACAGCAACAGGCAGGCAAATAAAAAGGAATCCCTCTAGGCAAGATGAATGGACCTCACCCTAATTTCTCAATCCCCAAACCAAACAACCAACACCCCACCAATCCGCCCCTTTGCTGAAAAGGCTCTCCTTAAAGGTTCCTTCTCCCCTGGAGCCAGGTGGCCGGTGTTGACGAGGGGGTAGGAAGCAGCCCATTGCAGGGACCCAGTCCTGCAGGGCAGTAGGAGTCGGGAGCCAAACTCCCACAGGGGAAGCTGGCAGCCGGCAGCAGCAGCAGCAACACTGTCTCTCACCCAGTGCCCTGTGAGACGGCAGATGATGACGACTCCTCAGCAGGCCTGGCTGCCTGAAGAGAAGCCCCCCCCCCGCCACTGTTTGCAAAAAGACAGTGGGGGGCTCCCCTTTGGGCAGCCTCCCCTGCCGTGTCTGCCTATGCACCCGTCGCTCAGCTGTTTGGCAGGCCATGGACCAATAGGGCAAGCAACAGGGGGTGGGTGGGGCTCAGCTTTTTTAAAAAGATAGCCACTGGATGTCTTTTTTTAAAAAAGCCCCCCCCCCCCAACCGATTTGTGGTTTGTTGGTAAACTAGTTCAAAATTTGTGGTTTGTGGTCTGCAACTTTGATGAACCACAAACCAAGATGAAGAGATTGGTGGTTTGCCCCCATCTCTAGTAGCATCCTTTCTGCTAAACCCACTGGTGTGTGCAGGTCAGTGTCCAAGCAGGGGTTCTTCCTGAATGGTGAGGGGATGAATTGGAAGTGCGCAGGTGAAGTTAAAAATATGAAATGAAAATATTTACTGACAAGCCTGACCTGATCAATTCAGAAGTTAGTTGGACACTGAGGATAGTATGGATTAGTTCAGAAGTGGATCGTGATTATTTCAATATGATTTTGAACATGGACGTTTTTACAGTCTAACTTACTGGTGACTTGAGTCCTAGGATTACATCCACTGGTGTGCTGAATAGTACCAAGAGAAATTTATTCTTATTACTTCCATGCTAAAACTCTGTGTTCCACCAAAAAAAACACAACCCCACGAACAAGCAAACCCAAACAAAATATAGGATCTGGAGGATTTCCGTAGTCCTGTAGAGTAGTTTTGAAGGTATGGGGTGCCTGCAGTGAAAAAGGGGGATTGCCTCTTCCAGGGTTCAGTTGTTGCATCCATAGTGTTTGGTTTGGAGCTGATGCTGTTGGCCTCTAACTCAGATTGTCAGAGGTAACCCATCCATGTTCATTTTAAAGTAGATCTTACTGTGCTGAGTAGGGCTTGCTGTCAGGTGTACATGGGGATTAGAGAATTTGTAAAATAGTTTTTGTGTGGATCAGGCTGCCTGAGATATATAAAATTTCATCTTTTTAATGCCCGCAACTTCAGCTCCAAAGAACTTTGTCCTTGCTTTCTAAACTGAATAATGCAACAGCTGCCACAGACCAGGAAAAGCATTAAGTTAATTGACATCAACCACTGAATTCTGTTTATGTTTTTTTTTTAAAAATACTGCTGTTCTATGTTAAGATGAAAAAAAAATCTTATTTTCCACATAGAATTACTACTCCTTTAAATAGTGCTCTTTTGAATTTTAACAAGTGCCTCAAGATGTGCTTAGTATTAAAATATAGTAATTATACGTTTGGTAAGATTGTTTATTTTGCTTAGTTCTTGAGAACTTCAACATGCTTAAAGGTTAAAATCAAATGTTCTCAAAATTGATCAGCATTGAAATGTCAGTTGTCTAGTTACAGCAGCATACCAGCATGCAAACACAGGTCTAATATTGATTTCCCTGGTTGCATAACATTTGCATTGTGACATTTTGCTACAACATTAGCAAAGTGGTTGTTTCTTGATCAATCATTTTTTGATAGTACACACCATACAATCACATTTGTTGTGACCTATGTAGAAAGGCCTATTAGCTACTGGCTTAAAGTTCTCCCTCCCCCAATGTATACTTGACAAGTGAACTGTGTTGAATTGAAAAAGTTGTACTTAGTAAAAATATCTAAATGTCCAGTTATTCTTTGGGGTATTGGTCCTGTGTGAAATGCAACATCTTGGCATTTTCTTTAACTAGCTAACTAAACCATGCTTTAATGACATCATTAATTTGCATCATTGAGTGCTTTTGGTAAATAGACTGACCTCTATTTCCTTCCTTCTTCCCATTGTGACTTCTGATTAGTGGTGTAGTCATGTCACCCTGTGGAGTGTCGAAGCTCCGGCACGTTTGCAGTCAGGACCCTCCCAAATTCATTCCCTGTTGGCTCTGTCACATCTCTCCTTCATCCCCTCTCCTCAGGCAGCTGCCAGCTTGTGTCTCTTCAGAATGGCCCCTCCTTCAAGATTGTCCTCCCTTTGTCTCATAGGTATATAAATCCCCCCCCCCGCCTCAGACTGCTTTTCCCTTCGAGTAGAAGAGGGATCTTGTCCCACCACACACTCCATCCAAGGCTCACCCTGCTTGCCTGATTAGTATTAGTAGTATTAGTAGTATTGGCTTTCTGCACCCCAATATTAGTTGCAGGTGTCAGCTAAAACTCAGAAAAGGAGTCATCCTGCAACTTGCTCATCAGGTTGCTTGGAAAACTTTGTTTCCCTTCATCTCTCTGATGCAATACTCCCACTTGCAGCGTTGTATTGCTGAGGCTGGGAGAAGGAGGAAGGGGTGAGGTAGAAGTGCGAGGAGTGTGGTAGGAAAGCCACAGCACCTGCCACTGCTTCCATGTTTCACAGAAGGCAGGTTGGTAGATGCTAGTCTCTGAATGGCAGCTTCTTCCTTCCTTCCCCATGAATTCCTGCCTCCCCCCCACCTCCAGGAAATTGCAGCTAAGTCATAATTTGGAGCATTTGAGTGCATACACATGTTCTCGAAGGAAAGAGTTTGTGTGTGTGTGTGTGTGAGAGAGAAACCCTGTGCTTCTGAATTTGCAAATACACTAATGCATCTGATACAATGAATAAAAATGCATTGTGTCTTCATGCAACTTTCTGCAGTAATTCTGAGGGCAGAGATGTCTTTCTCTCATTTTTTTTCTGTCACAAATGCCATATGATGTACATTAGACTGAGGGTCAAACTACCACTATGTTGCATACATGGTTTAAAGCCCAAGGTAACTTGTCGGAGACCTGCTCTGGCAAACTGTGATGATGAGAGAGATCTCTGAAATGGTCCGGAGGGAGAGATCTCTGAAATAATGGAGACTGCAGTCTGGGTATCAAGTTTAAAGCGTGGTCAGGGTCATTGGCTGAGATACAAGATCACTCTTACTGATCTACTCCTACTACTCCAGCCATGCCCAGCACACCCTTTTATTCTCTTTTATGTTACATAACATAACTGTCAGTTACATAACTGAAATTGACCTGAACCAATAGGGCGTCAAGGTTATTCTGCCCAGCAACAAGCCTCACAAGAACATAAACATGGTACAATACAACATGGTACAATACATGAATACGTGATAAGAAACATGTAAGTTATGGCACATATTCCCACATCCCCTCCGTTTTTGTTTATTTAAAATGTTACAAATATATGCCAATTATAAGTACCAGAAGGTTTAGAATCTATTGAAGTCATCATCGTAGGAATTCAAAACATGGTACTTGATCTGATACAATCGTTTAGCAGAGAGGGATACAGTATTTGACGATTTTTTACAACATTGAATAAACATAGCAAGTAAAGAAGAGATGCAAGCAACAACCATTATTGCAATGGTAATAACCGCATACTTTAGTAAAGAACGAAGCCAGCCAAGGTCAGGAAGCCAAGACCATAACCAGTCCCCGGTGCCGGAGGATCCAGCACCAGTGTCCCGTAAATCATCTATGGCTTTCTGCAGTTGTTCCATGGACTCAGTAATTACTCCGGTTTTGTTAACATAAAAACAACATGAAGTATTTAACCAAGTACATAAGCCACCATTGTGAAGAAAGAGGAAATCTAAACCTATACGATTTTGAGCAACAACATTTGCAAAGGAATCAATCTCTATTTGTAAAGCCTTGATAGCAATCTTGGATGTATTAGCAAGCAATTCGATGTCACGAGATATTAAATCCAATTTAGCATCCGTTGCCAGGCCATAAAGACCTGGGACAAACCAGACAAATTTATCTAGGGCTAAGATACCAGCTGGGGTTGCGGGCATACTTAACGTGATGATGTTGAGCAATATACAGATTATAAGGTCCTAGCGTGCCTAAAGTACATCGTCCCTTCCAGTCTGAGGGAAGAACTTTATAAGCGGAAGTACCACAAATGAAAAAGACTCCCGGGGAAAGGCCGTACGTGTAATTTTCAAGACCATATCCCCGTATTATATCTACTCGCTGCCTACGCATAGATTTAAACAAAAGGTAATCATTGTTTCTGAGGGAACTCCACCCTCCCCAACGAGTACGGTTATCAGGCCAACCGTGGATAGCAACACATTCCGAAGAGACCAATTTTTGACCGTAAACAATGCGGGTAACAGCACTGCCGGCTTTAAATATGCATTTAGTGGCGTGACAGGGACATAATGGTAGATATACAGATTGACCATAATCTGCCATTGTCGAGTTCCAATCAATGTTACCATAAGGCAACGTGAGGGTCATGTTACAGACAGGATAAGAACCTAATGAAATGGAGCCATTGAGAGACTCAATACAGATAGGGGCGATAGGCCATAAGGAATTGGACACCAAAGGAATGGGATGGGTAGTGTGCATATGAGAGGTTTTGCTATCCTCCGTTCTTATGGACAGGTTAGCCCATGCAGTAGAGTTAAGAAAGCGAAAAGGGCCAAGAGGCCAAGCTTTGATGTGAGTCGTGGGGGCACACAGCCAACAATCAGTTTCAGTAGTAGTGTTTACTAAAAGATTAGCTAATCGAAGAAACTCATTCTCCTCTGAGTAAGGTTTCAAGCTTATAAAAGCACAAACATCAGAGAATGCAAAGGAGAGACTACAAAAAACCAAAGTCATTCTGATTGAACTGTAGAAGGACGAGATTTCCAAGGTCGGACGCATCTTGCAGGTATCCAAACGGCGCCTCTGTCCAGGGCAACAGCAGCATAGCCTCTTCCCCAGGTAATCAGCGGGACGGGGCCTTTCCAGTCAGGATCTGGAGGTTGTCGGTAGGAGACCAACGGACGAGGCAACTGTTCCTCAGACCTGAAATGAAGTTCAATAGGCGTATGGTTCCTATTATGAGGAAAAAGCAGAAAATTTAGCGTAAAAAGAACTCTGGCAACTGCAGAAGGAATCTCTGCAACAGGAACGCCTTTCCCTGAAGTCTGCTTCTGCAAAAGAGATTTGAACGTTAAATGAGCTCTTTCGACAATGGCTTGACCTGTGGAATTGAATGGAATCCCATGTTTAAGCTTAACACCCCATTGGTTACAAAAGTCTGTGAAGGCTGAAGAGGTATAAGCAGGTCCATTGTCTGTTTTGAGGAGCTTAGGACGTCCCATGACAGCAAATGTGCGAATGCAATGCTGTATGACATGACGAGAAGTTTCTCCCCGAAGGGGGGGTTGCCCATATGAATCCAGAGAAGGTATCTACTGTGAGATGAAGCTTCGATAGCGGGGCCAACAAAGGGACTTGTGTAACGTCCATTTGCCACAAGTCATTGGCCTGTTCACCTCGGGGATTAACAGCATCGAAAGGCAAATTAAGAGGTGAAGTGTTACAAGAGGGACAAGTTGTAATAATGTCTCTTGCTTGTGTCATGGGAATAGAAAACATCTTATGTAAAACCTTAGCAGACTGATGAAACATATGATGAGAAGCAATGGGGTCATCAAACAGGTGATAAACTGCATTATGCTGTTTTAACAGGGAATCCGCAACCGCATTGCCTTCCGCCAAGAAACCAGGCAACCCCGTATGTGATCGTATATGAAAAACAAAACAGTTCAGGGTTCGATGCTGTAACAAGTCCTGTAAGCGAGAAAACATGGCATATAATTCTTTATCCAAAGATGGTGACAAATAAGAATAGGGCAGGTGGACCAAAAGCTTATAAACATACTGAGTGTCCACTACAAGGTTAAATTCATCACATACAAATAGTTCAAAGGCTAAAATTACTGCCGCTAGCTCAGAGCGTTGTGCAGAGGAGTGTGCAAAAGTAAAACGAGACGACCAGCTTCCTTCTGGATCTTGCCAAGTCACAACTCCTCGGGTAGACGACCCATCTGTAAAGATAGTTCGAGCGTTTGGTAGAGGACAATTTACAAAACAAGTTGTTAAAGTATAGGGAACAAGAGAAAGAAATGTTAAACGTTTATCTTTTGGAGGGTTAGGTAACACAAGTCCCAGAAAGTCAGCAAAAGCGGCTTGAAACGGGGTAGACAATTGTAAAAGCTTGTCCATGTTTCCCTGCGGAAAGGGAAAATAAACAGAGTTAATGTCGCTGCCAGTTAATTGACAACACCGCTGATGCGCTTTACCAAACAAATCAGCCACCGCTTCAATCAGAGGATAAAGTTTTCGAGATGGTGTGTGTGGCAGATGCAACCATTCAACAATAGCAAGACGATCCTTCTGAAACGGCGCATAAAGAATTGCAGTGGGTAGCAGTGGTGTAGAGAAGATGGCACAGGAGAGGCGGCGAGCACCAGCAGGTAGTCGATCCACAGCTTGTAATCGAAAACGCTGTGAGACAAGATGCAACGCGTCCTTCATCTCCGGAGAAACAGGAATAACATCTGCAGGAGAAGTACGGCCAGCAAGGGCAGTAAAGAGCGGTGAAAGATCCTTGGTTGATAATGCCAAAAAGGGTCGAGCCCAATTGATATTTCCTAAAAGGCTTTGCAATTCCACTAATGTAAACGAGGAGGGTATTTTTAACTGTGGTAGTTTTGGTATAGAAGCAGTCTCTGATAGTTTATGGCCTAGGTATAAAAATGGAGGAACTGTTTGTACCTTGTCTGGGGCAACACAAAGTCCGAAAGATGTTAATGTTTGAGTGAGAAAGTTAACATGTGTTTGTATAATATGAGGACTGGCTATGAGAATGTCATCCATGTAGTGGTAGACTAAAATGTCCGGAAAAGCTGTACGGAATGGTTGTAAGGCCGTAGCTACAAAAATCTGACACAAGGTGGGGCTGTTTGCCATGCCCTGTGGTAAAGTTTGCCACTCAAAACGGCGTACTGGGCGGTCGTTATTGTATACTGGTAAAGTAAAGGCGAATTTTTCACGGTCCTCAATAGCAAGAGGAATAGTAAAAAAACAGTCTTTGAGGTCAATGACTCGCAGATCATGATCCAAGGGAATCATGTTAGGATTCGGCATTCCATATTGAAGTGGACCCATAACCTGCATTCGTTCATTTACCTTCCTGAGATCTTGCAGGAGCCTCCATTTCCCTGATCTCTTTTTTATTACAAAAATGGGAGTGTTCCATGGGCTAGTACTGGGTCTGATGTGCCCTAAAGTTAATTGCTCCTGAACTAGGGCCTCCGCCGCTTGGAGCTTTTCAAAAGGTAATGGCCACTGATCAACCCAAATAGGGGTGGGGTCTGTCCATGTAATTGGCAAAGTATGCAGTGGCGCACTGGGGGAGGCCCTTATGATAAATTTGTATGAATGACTGCACCAAGACGAGACAGCAAGTCCCGTCCCCATAAAGTCACCGGAATATCCATGACTAATGGTCTTAATTGTACAGTTTTGTTTTCTGTTTGGAAAATGAGGTCATGGGCGCTCTGTTCTGCGGCAGTGAATCCACCAACTCCATAGACAGCAGCTGCCTTTTGCAAGGGCATGTTAGGAGACCAATCTTTCTTTGCAATGACTGAAACGTCTGCTCCGGAATCTAACAGTCCAGTAACCTGTCTACCAGCCATTTGGATAGTCAACATGGGTCGTTGATCAGTGAGGGAAATGGTAGCCATCACCATGTTGTCTGATACCTTGACTGTGGGATCAGACCCAGTCGGAATGAGAAAACGTTTGGCTATAATTGTGTCCGCCGGGAGATGTAACGGCGTAAAGGCCCGAACATGAATAATGAAAGTGGTAGTATCAGAAGGAAAAAACATCCCAGGAACAATGTCCAAGTTAGGAAAGCGCATGTTAGGGAGAAGGAGACCCATGAAACCGTCTGGAACAGGACCCGGACTGTTGACCAAAACAGGAGTGAGCAGATTTGGGATATTGATGTAGGAGTGTTCCACTGTTTGCACAAACATGCCTTTGTCAAATGCAATGGGGGAAGTGAGCTCATCTGGATTGACATTGTTGTTGATGGCTCCTAATTCTTTGTGCGGGCCTGGAGCTGGCCCGCTTTCCGGTTTCCCTGAATGTTGTCAGTTTGGCCTAGGTTATCAGGGTGGGAACGGCACTGGTTGGCCCAATGATAACCTTTATGACAGATGGGGCATTTTTTTGATGGTCGAGCTGCGCCCTTGGGGGCCGAGCGGCATTGAGAACGGAAATGTCCCTCCTTTCCACAAGAAAAGCACTTTCTACCCGCCGCTGGGTGAGCGGCTATTTGGGCATCTGCTAGCAGATGTGCTTTGTAGGTATGAGTTCCAATATTTTGACATACACGCAACATATCCTGGATGGTCGTGTCACTTTTGCTGTAAATGGGGGTAAGCGCTGCTCGGCAGTCATCGTTAGCATTTTCAAAAGCTAATTGTTTAATGAGCATAGAGCGGGCATTAAGTTCCATTTTATCGCCTTCGCGCACTGGAACCTCTCGGTTAGAGCTCTATTATTACGAATATTCTGACTGGAAAATCGGCTTGAAACTCGGACTGCCTTCTGACTTTGAAATTACTCTGTTGCCCCTTGATCATCGGACTGTCTTGGATTACTCTTTGGACTGTGAATTGGTTGTGTTTCCCGCGCCTTTTACGGCCGCGCTCCTTGATTGCAGCCTTCCGCTCTTGCGGTCTGCCGCTCTGTTCTTAAATCATCTCTTCCTAATTCAATCATCGCCGGAAACCATCTATCTTCCTCGCTGTGAGTCTTTTCCCCTTTTTTCCCTGCTTTATGTCCCGATCAGGACCTTTTAGCAGATGCAAGTCGTGCTCCCGCAAGTTACCATTCTCCGACGGACACGACTATTGCCTTTTCTGCTTGGGAGAATCTCATCGTCCCCACTCTTGCAAACATTGCAAAAGCTTCACTAAGGCCGCCCTTAAGGCTCGTGAACAACGTTTGAAACTGTTCCTCTGGGACAAAACGTCGGCATCCAGACCCTCCGACATAGAAACCGCCTCTAATGCATCCGCTACCCCTCGTTCTGAGGTTCGCATTGCCTCACCAACCCCAGCACCCCCATCTAAAGCTGTGGAAAAACCTCCAAAAAAGACGGCAAAAAAACTTACCTCCGCGTCGAAAACTTCGTCGACGTCGTCTTCAAAAGACCCTACAAAGCAAACGAAATCATCAAGCAAAAAGGATAAAATCAAAGACCTTCGAAAACATCTTCCTCCGATCTCGACGTCGTTACCCTCCCCGATTCTGGAGGACTCGTCTAGGGATCGAGAATCTCTTTCAGAGGTCGCCGAATCCCTTCCATCTCGGCGGGCACTTGCCTCCCCTATCGCATCTGAGCGAACTTGTCGGTCTCCGACACCGAGCCGGCTAGTCCACACCGTAACTAGCCAGGCTATTGCCCCTCTAAGCCCTGTTTCAACCGGGCGGGCTTCTCCGGCACCTTCGACGCCGGTGTCTTCTGTTTCGAGGGAACCTTCTCCACCCCGTAAGAAGACCTCTAAAACTAAACATGTCTTACCTGATCGACGCGGAAAAGCTCGGCAAGAGGTGATAGTCCTGCCTCGATCTTCTCAACGTCGACATAGGTCGAAATACGATGAACGAGACTATGTCGACATTGAGCATGGAAGATCTCGACGCCGACGTCAAAGGGAAGATTCGGATTCCGACTCGACGTCGAGCAAAGGCGACTATATTAGAAGGAAGAAGATTAATATGTGTATGTTACCTCTTCTTTTTCTTCTTCCTCTTCATCCCCTCCTCGACGTCAACACCGAAAACATGTCGACGTCGATACGGTTTGTGTTTCGAAACGTTCAGGTAGGATCAAGGCGAAAACTGTTAAACCTTCATCGACGTCGAAGACTGCACATATAAGAACCCACTCGACGTCGATGCCTCCAAACTCTGAATCAGAGAGCAGAAAGCGCAAAGCAGATGCACACCTGCTGTCTACTGATGGAGACAAGTCTCTTTCCTCAGACGATTCGTACCAAGGACATGAGGCTCCTTCTGACGCATCGGGGAGAACACCTGTGGGAGGAGATCCATTAGACTCGGATGCTGGGGATCCACATCCATCCTCTCCGTCTGAAGATTTCTCCTCGTATGTGCAAATGATCTCGAGAATGGCAAAAACTTTGAAAATACAAACACTTGAAACACCCCCTCCATCAGATGACCTCATCTTCGGGGATATTAATCAAGAGAGGACCCCTCCACTCAGCTTAGGATTCATTTCAGCTATCATGGACATTATTAAAGAGTGCTGGGATAAACCATCTACCTCTGCTCCAGTATCCCGCAGAACAGAGAATTTGTACCGCATACATGGCGAAGACACGACCTTCCTGACTAAACATCCTGTACCAAATTCTTTGATTGTAGAATCTAGTTCCTCGAGACCCTCTACAAGATCACACGTCACGCCCACCAACAGAGAAGGATGCAAACTGGATGTGTTAGGAAGAAAAATCTATTCCCTCACGACCTTTTTGCTCCGTGTCACCAATTATCAAACGGCAATGGGGGCTTATCAAAGACAGCTCTGGACGAGAATACTTCCTGCACTTCAGGCAGCCCCAGATGACACCAGACAGGGCTTCTTGAACACCTATGCAGAGGCTTTGACAGTCTCTAAGCACCAACGTTTGGCTGCCCGCCACTCAGCAGATGCTGCTTTTAGGACACTGATGTCTGCCGTGTCGTTGAGGAGGCATGCCTGGCTTCGGTTTTCAGGCATCATAGAAGACGTGAAAACCCGTGTGGAAGACCTACCTTTTGACGCCAAGGGTCTGTTCAACGAAAAAAACGGACGATAACCTTGAAAATCTGCATAAAATAAAGAAAACAGCAAAATCATATGCCATTCAACAACAACCAAAAAACAAATATCAGTGGCGTAAACCATACACACAACAACAACAATACCAACAACATGCCACACAGTCGTACCGCCCATTCAAGAACCAGAATCAGAACAGATCCTTCCAGGCCTCTTCCTCTACTTCCACATTCCGACCACAGTCTACATCACAGCGTCGCCAATCATACAAACCACCAACGAAGAAGTCCAAACAGTACCTTTGACTTGCACCCACCAGATCACGGCTCCATCACTCGACTCTCCCCATATCTTCACAACTGGATAGAAATCACAAAAGATGCTTGGGTCTTAAACATTATTCAATTCGGCTACCGTCTGGAATTTACAGAATTTCCTCCTCTAGGACAAGTCAAGCTCACATCCTTTGATCCTGTTCTAGAAGAAGAGATTCTCACTCTTCTACGAAAACATGCCATTCAAACAGTGCCTATGCGGGACTTAGCAAGAGGATTCTACTCCCGATATTTCGCTGTGCCAAAAAAGGATGGCGGTATAAGGCCCATTCTAGACCTCAGAGAACTAAACAAGTACCTTCATTCTCGACGCTTCCGGATGGTCACATTGGAGACCATTCTGCACCTGCTAAAGAAAAGGGACTGGTTTGTGGTTATAGACCTCAACGACGCTTACTTTCATGTCACCATCCACCCACAGCACAGAAAGTACCTCAGATTCGTGTTTCAGAACACCATATTCCAGTTCCGTGCTCTTCCCTTCGGACTATCAACGGCTCCGAGAACATTCACAAAGTGCATGGCACCTGTGGCAGCCTACCTTCGACTCCACAATATACAGATATTTCCCTACATAGACGACTGGCTGATAGTGTCTCCGTCAGAGCAAAAAGCTCTCCAAGACACCGAGTTCGTTCTTCGCACGCTAAATTGCCTGCGACTAGCGGTCAACCACAAGAAGTCCCACCTTCGACCATCACAGATAGTCGACTACATAGGAGGCAGGATAAATTCTCTCAAGGCAAGAATATTCCTACCCCCAGACCATATAAGGAAAATCAAAACGGCGGTTCAACGGTTTCGACCACACTGCACTGTATCAGCAAGGCATGCCCAACATCTCTTGGGCCTGATGGCCTCTACGACATCGGCATTAGCGCCCGCCCGCCTGAAAATGAGATCTCTCCAGGCATGGTTTCTGTCTCTTTTCGACCCCATTCAAGATGCTCCTCGAAAGCGCTTGTCGGTTACAGTGGAGCTGGTGAAACAACTGCGATGGTGGACATTCATCCCAAATCTCCTACTGGGCAGACCCTTTCGTCCACTACAATTGACTGTCCAGGTTACCACGGACGCGAGCCCCACAGGTTGGGGAGCTCACTGCGGGTCCCACCAGATTCATGCCCGGTGGTCTACTCAAGAAACACATCTACACATCAACCATCTGGAGATGCTTGCTGTGATAAAGGCGTTCAAGGCGTTCCTTCCTCTAGTGCAGGGTCGTGGTGTACAAGTGATAATGGACAACACCACGACCATGTACTACATCAACAAGCAGGGAGGGACACGCTCCATGTCCCTACTTTTCCTCTCAATACACCTTTGGGAATGGTGTTACCAGCATCATGTGTACCCAATTGCACTACATGTCTCCACCACAGACAACCAGCTGGCAGACAGATTGAGCCGTCTTGCGACGCACACCCACGAATGGGAGCTGGACAACAAGATCTTTCATCTCCTATGCAGCAGATGGGGCACTCCGGTCATAGACATGTTTGCCTCCGAAACCAACAGGAAATGCACGACATACGCCTCTCGTGCGGGGAGAGGCGCACACTCCTTGGGAGATGCTTTCATGATACCATGGGAGCGGGATCTACTCTACCTGTTCCCGCCGATACCACTCATCCAGAGGACACTGGTCAGGGCTCGACAGATGAAGTCCAGCGCAATTTTCATTGCACCATGGTGGCCTTGTCAACCTTGGTTTTCAACCCTCAGGATGATGGCAATAGATGTCGTGAAGCTCCCGAGCGTCCCTCATCTCCTAACCCAGGACTCAGGACAAGTCTTACATCCAGACCTCGAATCACTACACTTGGCAGCCTGGATGATAACCCATCGATCAAGGAGATTTTAGACAAGGCAAGAAAACCATCTACCAATCTCCTCTACAAGTATAAATGGAGGAATGTTCTCAAATTTGCAAAATCAAATCACTTCCAGACGTGCCCTGTATCGTTATCCACCTTACTTCAATACCTTCAGTACCTGTTTGATTCTGGTTTAGCACTATCCACCCTCAAAGTTTACATTTCAGCAATCGTGTCTTTTCAACCTCGTGATTCGGACTCTGCAAGATTCTTCTCCCATCCTACCCTCAAATCTTTTTTGAGAGGTCTTTCCAACATTAGACCACCTACAAAACCCCCGATACCTCAGTGGTCTCTTCAAGTGGTCCTCCATGCGCTTACGCGCCACCCATTTGAGCCTATGGCCTCTTGTGACATTCGTCTGCTGTCATTCAAGACGTTGTTCTTAGTTGCCATTACATCGGCCAGAAGAGCAAGCGAATTAGCTGCCCTGCGATCTGATCCTCCTTATCTTCAATTTTTCAAAGATAAAGTCACCTTATACCCGGACATATCTTTCCTACCTAAAGTTGTCTCTGAATTCCATCTTAATCAACCCCTTATATTGCCTACCTTGTTTACGGATCCTGCATCGAATATTGAACGCATGCTCCACTCGTTGGATGTAAAAAGAGCCTTGTCATATTATGTGTCACGGACTAAAGATTTTCGTGCGGCTCAAAGACTGTTCTTATGTTTTCATGGACAACACAAAGGCTCTCCTGCTTCTTCGTCTACCCTCTCCAGATGGCTTGTCTCCACTATCTCCCTTGCCTATGAACTGCAGGGCAAAACACCTCCTGAAGGTCTCAAAGCACACTCCACCAGAGCTGTGGCAACATCTACGGCCCTGCTGCGTGGTGTCGATGTCCCAGACATCTGTATAGCAGCTACCTGGTCCAATGTGTCTACATTTGTAACACATTACAGACTTGACCTTAGGGCTAAGAAGGAGACGAGTTTTGGGAGAGCGGTGTTGACGTCCATTCTTCAGTGACGACCCTCCTTCCGGTAAGTGAGCTTGCTAGTCACCCTATTGTGTGCATTCACAGAGGCCACGATGAAGAAAGACAGGTTACTTAGCTGTAACCATGGTTCTTCAAGTGGACCTCTGTGAATTCACACATCCCGCCCAGCCTCCCCACTGTCCGTCACTGGTTATATCTGGACTGATTCTGTCTAGAGTGAGCTCAGGCTCTCGTGGCGGATAAATGGAACTGAGGGCTGAGGCGGGTGGAGCATGCGCTATAGGGGCAACTTAAACTTTGTAACTTTTATTCAAAAGCTCTAGAAGATTCCGAGAGACCAGCGCAGGCGCTGATAAAACCCTATTGTGTGAATTCACAGAGGTCCACTTGAAGAACCATGGTTACAGGTAAGTAACCTGTCTTTTCTCGTACGTGTTGGTTCTGACCTGGTTCAGAGGCACACATGCTTACTGTATTCGGTAAAAAAGAGAGTGATCTTAGGCTGCATATTGCCCGTTGAATGCACATTTCCATTTGGGATGAATACTTTCATCCCAGGTGGAAGTGTGCGGCCAAGGTAATTTGATGAACGTCAGGACCGAATCTTTTTATACCCAGTCTAAGACAGAACATGTACCCAGTGTCAGATTTGTGTCCTCTGATGTGGGAAGGAATGTTTCACATAAAGCTTCAAAAAAAGGGGGAGTGGATGAAGCACTAAACCCTCTTCCCATTTTTCATAGAGTTATAGAATTGGAAGTGTTGGAGTTTTACTGTATTTTTCCGTGTATACGACCCCTCATGTATAAGACGACCCCCTAATTTTGTCCCTTGCTGCTGCTGCTGCAGTCTCCTCCAGCACTACTTGCGGGCTCAGCGACAGCAGGAGGAGGAGGCGGAGATGGAGGCAAAGGAGCAGCTGCGCTCGGCTGCCTCTCGCGGCTGCCCATTGACTGCTGCCGCCGCCACCGCCAGATCGCCTCCTCCAGTGCCACTCGCCGGCTCCCTTCGGGCAGGGGACAAGGCGGCGACGTGAGCTGGAGGTGAGCCCCGGCAGTGGCGCTGAAGGGGGCGATCAGATGGCGGAGGCAGCAGTCAATGGGCAGCCGCGAGAGGCGGCTGAGCACGACTGCTCCTTTGCCTCTGCCTCCGCCTCCTTCCGTGTATAAAACGACCCTCAATTTTTCCTCTAATGATTTTAGGAAAAAGTGTCATTTTATACACAGAAAAATATGGTATTTGCAACCTCCCATGCTGTCTGTGGTTTGTGTGACTGGGAGGGACTTTTTTGGGCTGGGGGGTTTTGTTTGCTGTCGATTTGTTCATTTGGAGACAGGATCAAGGAGTGAGGTGGTTTCCGTTATGCCCCACTTCTTGCTTCAAATGTGTTTATGAGATATCTTCATTTAAAGACCTGAGTTTGTGTGAGGCTGGGAGTAACCCCAAGGGTACTCCGCAGAGTGTACTGTCCGTCCGTCTCTCCCAGCAGAAAGACAGAGGACGAAGTGGCAACCATTGTAGGAGAGTTAAGGCAGTTGAAGATAGAGTCATAAACACCAGAGGGCGCCAGTTTGGCGGGAAAGAAGGAAGATATAAAAGCGGGTGATAAAAAAGGGAAAGTGAGTTCAAAGGAAGAGGAGGAAGAAGCTTGTTGGGCACAGGAGGAGAGGGTAGAACAAGAGGAGGATTTGGTGGAGATAGTTCAAGAAGACCCCTGGACACGGGAGTGGGTACTAGGGAGTACGCAGAAAGGGAATGGAAGAGACAAGTGTATAGAAAGTCACCTTATTGGGGGGAGACGGAAGAAAGAAAGCAACGTAAAGAATACAAAGCCTGGCAGCAAAGAGAGGCCCAGAGACGAGAGCAAAGGAGATGTATGGAGAACCCTGGGAGATCCCGTGGGGCCAGTCCCTTCCGACCGAGATGGAGGCAACACCTGGGCAAGAAGGTTTGGGACCCACAGCTGGGCTGGGTTTACCACCCTCAGCAATAATGTTAATGGACCATGTACCTGATGTACCGGGCGCCATACCTAAGTGGAACCAGGGAGTTACGAGTTCTTCACCCCTGTCGTTCAAAGGGGATTTGATGCGTTTTGAGAAGGTTATGACTTATTGTTGAAACCAGAATCAGAAAGTATGCATATAAATGAAGCAGAAGATTTGTTAAACAATAAACCCGTTTTGCTTGAGGACTTTGGTGTGCAGCAATCTTCTTTGAGTCGAAAAGTGTTGAAAGAGGTAAAGGACACGGGACAGGATCATAGTTTGCTAATGATGTCTGTATTTTGAGCCTTAGTACCAAGTGGAATGATAAGAAGGAACTGAGAGTTCCATATGTCAAGTGAAATCATGCCCTAGTTTCTACACCCTGCCATTAGATTAGCGTATCAAGTAATTTTAGTCCATCGTTAAAAGTTATACAAATAAAATAACAAAACCTTATTGTTAATAAGTAATGATGTAATGATCTCCATGTGACTGATGTAAACACTGATTGTTCTAGCATAGCACTCCTGTTGTAGTAAAATGCAGGGATATTGTTCCCAGAGGCTGCATTTTGCTGTCTTTGGAACACAAGGCATAATAAAATATGGATCTATCCGTTGAAAAAGACCGTGGCTACTGCCCTAGCTTGTCCTTTGCTTGTCTGGTTATTAATCAAATACTATCAGCCTGCACCAAAAAGCATGAAATACTTCCATTGAAAAATCAATCAAACGTTTTGTCTTAAACCTTTTCCTGTAGAGCTGTGACTCATGAAGACTTTTAATAGAACTGTAGTTGCATATGAATCAAATTTCTGAGTATAATACCTGTTGTCACTGATTTTTTACTAAAGATTAGAACATAGGATTCTAATAAATGGATGTTTAAAAACAATCTGAATTGCGTTTAAATTTGTGATGGCATCAGAATTAGCCATATGTAATGGTTTTTAGCTTATGTAGATACTTCTGTTTATGTTTAAAGTAACTGCTTAGATCTTTTCACCTTTATACATTATTTCCCCATGATTCTTTGAATGTATAGGATGGTATAGTTTAGGAAGTCGGAATAGAGCATAAACACATGTAGCAAGCCTGAAGATGATGCTTGAGACCAAGTGGGTTTTTACCTTTCTATTTTTTCTGAATTTATAGGCAGATTGTTATTTTCACATATTTCCTTGCTCATCCTTTTTCTGAGGTCACTTATTTCTCTAACTAGAAAAAGGAAGCAAAAAGGCTGCTGGCAGACTAGCCTGTGTGGGAGTAATAGTGCAGGCTTCTTTATCTAAGTTTAGGGTTTTTTCTTCCTTAACTATTCCTAATTAATTAGCAGTAGGCCCAGTCTCAGTTCATTGCAAAAGCATTTCCTTTTTTATACCTTTATTTTCAGTCTCCAGAGTTGTTATATTCAGTGGTCACAACCTCTGTATGAGGCAGTAAATACCAAGTAATCCTGGTGCAAAACATGTGTTTTGCCTGCATAGAGACTTAGATGTAACATCTGGCATTTCCAATTGAAAAGGTCTTGGGTTGTAAGATGGGAAAGATCTCTGCCTTTGGGGTAAGCCATCTAGAGTAGACTGTTCTAGGCCAAAGGGACAAAATGTGTTGATTCTGTACAAGTCAGCCTCTGATGTGTTTCAGACATTCTTCATTAGTTCTGTAAACTTATACTTCAGCTGCTGGGATTTCCTGTTGTTACTTGGCAAGCTTATCAAAACCCAAAGATGGGAACGTAAAGGATGGAGAAGCAGGATACATGAAGATACAATATATGCAGGATATATTAAGATAAAATGTTCAAAAATAGAAATAAAAAGATTACTGCTCCAGTCTGTTAATTTTTGTTTTTGCTAAAATGGCAATTTTTTAATGAAAAATAGGATGATAAAGGAGAGAGATCTTCTAGAACAGGGGTCCCCAACCCCTGGTCCGTGACCTGGCAGCGGTCCGCGGCCTGGGCAGGACCAGACCGTGGACACAGATCTCCTACCCCCCTGCGAGAGGCCCCCCGTGAGCGCCGCCGCACGCATGCGCGTGAGTGCGCTCCGCCCCTGCGAGCGCGCTCCATCCCCTACGGGCACACCACACCCCCACAAGCGTGCCACGCCCCCCCGGTCCGTGGTTGGGAAAAGGTTGGGGACCACTGTTCTAGAACACCTACCAGATGAATAGCTAAAACCAGAATGATAATAATAACATAATAATATTTGGAATGTTTGAAGTTGTTGTGGCTATTGTTATGTGCCATCAAGTCACCTCAGACTTACGATGACCCCGTGACTTCCCAAATATCTGGTAATTAACAGCCCTGCTCAGCTCTTGCAAACTCAAGGCTTCGATTTCCTTATGGAGTCAAAGCATCTCATGTTTGGTCTTCTTTTCCTGCTGCCTTCAACTTTTCCTAGCATTTTTGTCTTTTCTAGTAAGTCTTTTCTTGTGATGTGTCCAAAGTACAGCAGCCTCAGCTTCATTATTTTCCCCTTGTAAATCATTTTGGCAATCTTGGCTACAGTTTCCATACTCACAGGTCGCCACACAGCACTGGGATCCTTCATCATTGTTGTTGCGCCAATCCAAGCAGAAGCCTAGCTGGCACTTTCCCGCCTCCCCAAGCAGCCAGCCATTCCAGCAAGGAGGTGGGACGGGGAGTCTCCCCGCTCAGATGATGAGTTTCGGTTGCTCAGGGAGGCCGGGAAGCGCCAGCTGGGCTTTTTCCTGGATTGTTGCAATGACGACGACGAAGGACTCTGGCACCGCATGGCAACTGGTGAGTGGACCGGCTGGTTTTGGGGGTAGGGAATGAGCCTCCATGGCACCTGTGGTGCTGCAATTCGTATTCGTATCCCCAGGGATATGAATATGAATAGCCCATGTCTAGATTTATATTTCATACAAATTGTGAGTTGCTTGTAAAACAACCTTTTTGTGCAGGCAGGTACTGCAACACAAGGCTGGATTTGTACTACAGTGGTGCCTTGACTTACAAACTTAATCCGTCCCAGAAGATCTTCTTAAGTCAAAACGTTCATAAGTCAAATCAGCATTTCCCATAGGAATGCATTGAAAACCGATTAATCCATTCTGGCTGTTTTTTGTTCTTATGTCGAGGCGCCGTTTGTAAGTCAAAGCATTAGTTCCCATAGGAACTAATTCAAAATCGGTTAATCCGTCCTGTACCATTAGGGGGAGAACATTTTTTTTAAACCTAAGATGACTTAGGTTTAAAAAAAGGGCAGGAAAGGAGGGAGGGAGGGAACGAACGAACACCTTTTAAACAGAACACCTTTAAAACTAAGCAGCTTTAAACCAAACCAAGCACCTTTTAAACCAATGTTTACATTTTAAAATTACAGTATCAGGCAGTCCAAAGTCCATTTTCCGCTTTCCCCGCGGTTTTTTTGTTCGTAAGTCAAAGCTCCGTTCGCAAGTCAAAGCAAAATTTTGCGAACAGAGCTGTTCGTAAGCCTAAATGTTCGTACGTCGGGGCGTTCGTAAGTCAAGGCACCACTGTATGCGTTATGAGTGATTAAGTAACTTCTCTAAAATGGTTGAAGAATAGACTTCATTGAAAGATTAAAATTTTGTGTGGCAGGCTGACGTAAAACTCATGTAGTGGGAAGTAGGAATATGGTTTACAAATAGAGATCGCAAAGTTATTGGAGACAGAAAAGAAGAGCGTTTGATTTCCGTTTCTTCAGATTGAACATAGTGCATGAGAAATAAGGTAGAACACATTCTGAAGATCCTATAATTTTACCAAGTCTATATATGGGATGATTTAGTAAATATGACTTTTTGGGAAGGGCATTATTAGCAACTGCATAAGTTGTGGTTAAGCAAGACCATGAAAATATTTTACTGGAGCTCAATGACTTGCATTTTGCTTATTCTGCTTTATTTCTGATTACTATTTTTTTTATTCCTGTTCTTTCTTAGCTAACAGCTCGATCGCTGCCCATGGTGCAAACCGATGAGAGACTCCAGCCTCTGCTCAGTCACCTCAGGTAATACAAGTACACATTTTCCTCTTGATTCTTTCTCCCTTAAAGCAATGGTATTTCTGGATGGGGCAGCAGCACAGAACAGTATCTGTGTGTGGTGATGGACCAGCAACTGGGGCCGAGAGGTCTTAAGAGGAATGTCATGTAGCTGCTGAGTGCAGCAAACTAACATGCCCTATTTCTGGCCCTTTGTAGTGCTGCCATGTTGTGGATGTCGTCCAGGGGTGGGCAAAGTACAGCCTCTCACCTGTATTTGTGACCTCTTCCACTGCCTGTTGTTCCTCATGTAGGAAAAAAAGCCTTGTTTGATGAAAAATGGACAGTTTCCAATACTCAGAACTTCCAGCAGTAGAGATTTTGTGTTGAAAGAAAACACGGGTAGCAGTGCTCTTGTGCTAAAGATGAGGCTCCCATGCTTTGTTCTCTCCCCCGCCTCCATGCTGGAATTGGCCTTCAGGCCACTGCTGGTTTTTATTTTTGTTCTTTCAGGGACAAAGTGCAGCCCCTGATACATCCTGGGGTGGCAGACTGGTCCCCCGACCCCTCAGAGTTGCCCATCAATGGTGTAGTTAATTGACATTGTAGGACAATTCAAATGGCAGCTTGCTCACACAGGAGCAGCAGCTGTTCAGTGGTCAAGCTGAACATTGGGGAAGAACTAAAGGGGGCCCCACCAGGCCACACTCAAGCAGGCATCACTGGTGGAGTGCCCTGCCAGGCCCCCTGCATTGGCATAACCATACCTCCTGCCAGTGCCTTGCCTGGGCCAACCTGCAATGCCTCTTTCCCTGCCACTATCCAAATCAGACCTGACTTGAAAGACACAGTGTTACGAGCCTCTCAGAGTTCCTTTTTTTCTGATAACAAAAGCTGTGCATTCTCCATGTGATACCATTTCATGCATGTGAGCTTTCCCCACTCTTATCCCCTCAGTATAGGAGTTGTTTGGGCCGGAAGGCTTTTAAAAAAAAATCTAGGGTATGGTTAGTTTCTCAGAAGTAAGCAAAGGCAACTTCTTATCCTAGAAGTCAAGACAGAAGAGTCTCATTATTATTATTATTATTATTATTATTATTATTATTATTATTATTATTATTATTATTATTATTATTATTATTATTATTATTATTATTATTATTTTTATTTATTTATTTATTTATTTATTTATTTATTTATTTATTTTTGGGTCATCTCATCTCCCCAGAGATGTCCCTGAGTAGTTTTTCTTGCCATCTCTTCACCACAGTTCTTCTTTCAGCATGAGGCCCCAGCATGAAGAACTGCACTGTTACATTTTTCATCCTATGCAGTAGAACAGCGGTCCCCAACTTTTTTGGGGCCACGGACCGGCTGGGGGGAGCGAGCTCCATGCGCAGGGGGTGTGTCATGCTCGCGCAGGGGGCGTGTCACGCTCGCGGTGGGCGTGTCGTGCATGCGCGCGAGCGTGACACGCCTACCACGGGCACAACACCCCCCCACGAGCGCGACACGCGTGAGCACAACACGCCCACTGTGTGGGCGTGCGGGGGGGCTGAGATCCGTATCCGCGGCCCAGTGGATGTCACCATTCTCTGATAAATTAAAGAAGGCAGATTTTTTTCCTACTGATTCCTTTAATAGGAAAAAAACTGGGAGATCTATACCTGAAGAACTAGAAATACATTCTTTGGACAGCTACTTTGATTTGCCTTATTAGATATGAAATGTTTTGCTCATAATTGAAATGCAGAATTAAGCTTGGGATTTGATTTGGAACACAACTCCCAGAAAATGATGCTTCCAAACAAATATATCATGGTATTTGTGTGGTAAAATGACAGAAATGGCTTAGGTAAAGATAGTTCCTTATTGCTTCTCACTCCCCTATCCCCCTTCCAATTTAAGAGTCTCAAAAATATTCTGGCTTTCACAAGATTTAATTACATTGCTGAGTTGTTATTATGAATTATGACTTCTAAAATTCATAGGAATATAAGCATATTTGATTTCAGGTTCCCTAGGTAACAGTAAAGCTATCTTTTTGAAATTCTGAAAAATTGCTATAAATCGTTTTGCTGTTTTTTCTTTTCTTTTCCTACTTCAGCCATGCATATGTTGGGCCAGATTACAGCTTTGAAAAAAATATTGGGAAAATTTCGTTACAACAGATAGATTCAGTAAGTGTGTTATGCTTTTATACTGAAATCCACATTCCCCTGGACCATCATACAGTTTGCGTGAAGAAACTTAATTCTATATACAAATGGAAAATAATAATGGGTTGGATCCAGAAATCCCACAGATTTCAGTGGAATGAATGCACGACTAAGTTCCTTTAGTTTCAGCTGAGTATATTTACATTGTCTTCACTCTACCAAATGTATAAAATTCAAACTGATTTTAAAAAGTGAAATAGAAGCTAGGAGAAGTCTGGCTGAGCATATTTTCATTAAAATAAGATATATATATTTTTAAAGAACAAGCTGGACAGAAATGTAACAAGTAAAACAGTGAATATAAATAATACTTCAAGTTTCATCCAGCACTAAGAATGTTCAAAGCATACATGTAGTGCCAGCCACTGGCAATATGCCAGCAAGCTTATGCCCTTTCTCCTTTGTCTTCTTTGCTTCCAGTTCTGATTTTGCAAACTAAATGAATGAATAGAACTTGCTAGGTCAACACTTGCATATGTCTGATGGATTCATTAGGCCTATTCTAGTCAGGATTAATGATTGGATTTCCCAATATATGTAGTTACAAGTTTATGTTGATTTACTCAACTAGTATTTGCTTGCATTTCTGCATTACAAAACATCAGTTGGAATAAATTATTTTCTGACTGCGCTATATAGGTAACATATCAGGTAAACAACAATTGTCAAAAATAAGCAGGGTTTAAATTTGTTTTAGCATTGCATTCAGCTGTTTTATTTATTTGTTTGTTTTACCATAGAATCTGACATAATGAATGACAATGCATAAGTATTTTAAATAAGTAGAACAGCTATTCACAGATATGATGTCATGCCACCACATTTATTTCTGTTCTATCTTATACGGATTCCAAGGTCTAAATGCTTAGACTTTTATTGAAGTGGTGAAATAGATTTATCCACAGGCCATACTTTTCCTCTCAAGTTGTTCCCCTTTTCAGATGGATGTAATTAGTGATCAAAATAAAGCCTGCAAGCTGATCTAGACAATAGATCTGCAATACATGTTTTCTTGTTGCAGCTTTCGGTGAAATCGTTTCCTCCCTGCATGCGCCAGTTGCACAAAGCTCTGCGCGATAACCATCACCTCCGCCATGGAGGCCGTATGCAATATGGCTTGTTTCTGAAGGGCATTGGTTTGACGTTGGAACAAGCTTTGCAGTTCTGGAAATCGGAATTTATCAAAGGAAAAATAGATGCAGACAAGGTAAATTACCTGTTGCAAGCACTATTCATTTCTCACCATTTCCCTTTTGGACATTTGGTACAATACTGTCCTGTGGACTAAAGTAGGTTAATGCAAACCACTGACACCAAAGCAACTGTCGTTGCATCCCCCGCTTGCAATGGGTTCTTATTGTGATTCCTCTTTCACGGTACGTTTTTTATTTATTTATTGAATGCATTTCTGCACTGCTAACTTAGTGCAAAGCAGTATTCTAACCAGTTTATAGTAAGACAACACAGCAAACCCTTCGCCCCATACACCAATATTAAACACCTCTAAATAGTGAAGACAATCAATAAAAAGCCCAAATGATGGCGAAACAGGGCACTTAAGTGAGGATGTCTTTGAATGGCTCTTGAAACAAGACAGTCTTCAGCATCCTCTTAAAAGACAGGAGGGAGGATAAATTAAATATTATTTAATTTCTTTTCCATTTTTTAAAAAATTACAAATTCTGTCATATTTTTTGGTTCAGTTGGAGACAAGTAGTTATAACCTATGAAAGCTCAGCTTTCAGTATTTCTGCCGTCAGTGGTTGGCCTTTATAGAAAAAATTTATCATTCTATGGATTTTCTTTTTCATATTGATTTCTTTTTAGTGAAGTTAAATTGAGGTTGGTCTAGTAATGGATATAGTTGTGAGTGTGACACAGCAAACAGTCTAATGCAGAATGGCTAGGTTTCTGTCATATGCAACAAAAATGGATTTTTTTCTTAGATGATTCTTATATAGTTGCTTAAAAAGGTAGCACATCTGGTGTTCATATTTTGTCACTTAACTCCAAATCTACCAAGGAAATGAGCCAGCATTTCTCTTCAAGTGTGTTTATTGTTTTAGTTGAAACAATAGTTGAAATCCAGTAGTAAGTCACTGTTGGAAAAAAGGATTTGAGACACTGAGACAAAATATAAATAATAATCTTTATCTTGTTCTCTTAGGAAAAGGGTAAACAGGACATCCTAAGAAAACAATAAAACTACTAAAACTACATAACACAACATACCAAACAGTAAAAGGAATTAAGGCGGCGGCAGCTCAGGCAACGCCCACAAACTCAGGCAAGCACACACGGTCTCTGCCTCGCTCGGTCAGTCAGCACCATTGAAGTGAGAGAGAAAGATTTATAGAGCCTCATTGATTATAAGGGACAGGTGAGGTCTTTAAAGATATTAACCCACAGTGGGTAGAATGGTGTATCTTGCAATATACCAACAGTCACAACTATAGTAAGCTCATTGAGTCAGTGGGGATTTGTTGAGTCAGTTCCTCTTAAGTTCCATTAATTTAGCAGGCCTAACTCTAGTCATGACTTACTACTGGATTTCAGCCAACATTGTAGTACCTTTCAAGATCTGGAACCATGAAGCTGCCATAGGGTTCTATAACCCCCCCTTCCCCGCCCCAGAACTCCCCCCCCCCCGCTAACAAAACCCAGGATCTCTTCCTGAAAGCCAAGACACATCTGCCATGCTTCAGCTCTAGTTTACTAGGAATTGTCTGGAACAGGAAGATTAGTTTTACAAAGATATGTGACTTCATAGCTGCTGCTTGGTGCAGCAGAGAAAGCTTTGGCACTAAACCAGACGTCAGCCTAGCTTTTATTCATTTGAGGGACAGATTTCTAATTTCTCTTTTATCAGTTGAATGACATTCTTAGCTATTTGTATTCCAATGTATTTAGAACAGGAGCAACCTAACTAAAATCTTGATTGTTCCTTTAATTTGTGTTGTTTTGGCAGGAGTATATTTATGCAAAAAAAGTTTTGATTTGGTATAATTAGCTTTTAATTTTGTATGCAAACGGAAATGGTCAAAATTGATTTTAGGGATAGTAAGGTTTTTCCCAGCTTAGTGAGAAGTAAACTATTGAAATGATATTGTATGCTTATACATTTGTATAAGTCCTGCGGTTGCCAAGGGAAACTAGAGAGGCAACCGGAGTGTTTCTCCATTTTCTCTGGCCTCTTTCTCACTAATTCAGTAACAAAGAGAATGCTTTAGGCTTAATGCTTTTTGAAACTGCAATTATAGTTGCTGCTAAAAATAGTCTTTAAAAAGGACAGAAATGAAGTGTCTATTTCCCTCTAGCCTGTTTAAGTTACTGTAAATATTAAGCACCCCATCTCAAAACACTAAAGAGAAATTAATTACTGAAAACTGATAAGGGAAGTGGTGTGTGTAGAAAAGAGAGATGAGCGAAACAAAAACCAAACAAAAAAAAACCAAAAACCCAACAACAAAAAAACCCACCAAAAATGTTCAAAGATGATATTAAGGACTTGTGCTTTTAATACCTGAATTGAGTGCAGTATGTAGATTCTGGTCTTGAAGCAGTAATAAATAGGAGAATAAGAATATTTCAAAAGATGACAGAGCTTTGAAGCACGATAAAGAACCTTTTTCTCCCTAGAGCTATAACTTTTTTTTTTTTTTTTTAAAAGCAGTTTGGGGATGGATTTGCTGAAATCCTGTTGCTTAGCATAGTAAGTTGCATTAGAGTAGGCCCATTGAATCAGTGGAGATTGGCTGAGTCACCTCTTTCATAAGTTCCATTGATTCAAGTGGGCCTACTCCGGTTATGTCTTACTTTAGCATAGTCAATCAGTGGAACTTACAGAGAAGCTGACAAATCCCCACTCATTCAGTGGGCCTCTAGACTTACTTGGCTAAGCAATAGAAATTCAGCCAGTTACATTGTCTAGAAAGTGATTTTGTTTAGGTTGAAAGAAGTCTTTACGTGCACAGGTGTGAAAAGGCACAGCAAAGCTTATTAAAGTAAATTGCAAAAATGAGAACATTTCTGGCATGGTAAGCCTCAAAATTCTATGTTTTGTAGAAAAAGGACACCTGTCAAAAGGACAGCTGTGCAGGCAGTGTCATGAAATTTGGAATCAGTGATCTACTTGATAAAGCCAACTCTACCATGTTTCAAAACGAGTCCAGTGATAACTAAGCACTTTAAGAATTCTTGAGAGCCACAAGATATGTTGTACACCTTTAATCAAATGGCTTCCTATTATTTATTGTTTACTAGTTATGTTTATATCTTGCCACTCCTCCAGTGGGCTCAAGGCAGTGTACATGACTGTCCTCCACTCCACTGTGTCTTCACAGTGACCCTGTAAAATACCTCTGGCTGAGGAAGAATGACTGGCCACAGGTCACATAGCGAAGTTCAAGATCTAGTGAACAATAGCATAGCTTCAGTTTTGATAAAAAAAAAAGCTTCAGTTAATAGTTACATTCTGTAACCAGGTCTTGTACAATCACATTATAGGTAAGTTCTTACTCCTGATAGCAACTATTAGGGCTTGATGGACTGGGTCAAGTCAGTGTGGCAAACCTTTACATATTAAGATATGTTGTGGGGTTTTTTTGCATGAAATGAGACTCTAGTTCTCTTGACACTGTTTTATTTTATTTATTCAAAAATATGTTTCTCCCCCCCCCCCCCCCGCTGACTCCTTAAAAAGGACTCAAGGCGGCTTACATCATTAAACAACTATGTTTAAAAGCTAAAAGAGTACGTTTACAAAAATTTAAAAAGACTCAAATACCACACTAAAAATGGCAAACAACATCAACATCAAAAACACATTCAAAAGCAACAAGGCACAACAGTCCATTAAAAAAAACCCCAACTCTGACAGCCAGTCACTAAGGGAAAGCCTGTCTGAAGAGAAAGGTCTTTGTCTACTTGTAGAAGGACAGCAAAGATGGGGCCAGCCTAGCTTCCCATGGGAGGGAGTTCCAGAGTCTGGAGGCAGCGACAGAGAAGGTCCTCTCCCATGCCTCCACCAAATGCACCTGTAAAGGTGGTAGAATTGAGACAAAAGCCACCCCTGATGATCATAACACCCAGACAGGCTCATAAAGGGAAATGCAGTTCTTGAGATAGCTTGGACCCAAGCTGTTTAGGGCTTTATAGGTTAAAACCAGCATTTTGAATTGTGCCCAGATTGGCAGCCAGTGGAGCTGCTTTAACTGGGGGTTATGTGATCCCTGTAATCAGTCCTAATTAACACTATGATGTCATAGTATCATAGTGGTGTCAAGTTCTGCAGACTTGAATGGGGGATATATATGTGTGCATTTTTGTTCCTCAGGATGATCTTTCTTACCATGTAGTTAATAATATGAAGGATTGTCATATACTGCACTATTGAGACAAGTATATGCCGTCTGTTAACTGAATTAAGAGCCAAATTGCTGGTTAAAGGGTATTGTTTTGAATAAATATTGCAGCTCTGTTACCATAAATGAACACATAAACTGTCAATTAGTCTATATTTTCAGCATTAGCTCTGTCTGTTAAGCAGCAGTTTCATTCATGGGGGGCGGTCGCTTGATCATTTTTAATGCAATGAGTTGGAATTGTGGTGTGTGCAGCAGTATATATGCTGGCAACCACCAAATTCAGCATTAGGTGTCTTCTGTTTTACTTTCAGTTTTATAGCATTACACTTAAAGACATCTGACCTTGTAGTCCTCAGGCTGCTTCTGATTTTAGCTGCAAAGTAAAAGATACTAATGAGAATGTCTTTGGGATATAATTATGTAGATTTAAAGGAGTGATGTACTTTTAATTATGCCCTGTAGCTAATGCAGATACATATTAAACTAAATCATGCCTCTGTGTATTTCCCTCTTGAAATTTCTCTTTTTTCAGACCTTAAATTACTAATCAGCTCATTGGTGCACACCAAGGTTAAGTAAACTAGTGGAATAGTGACAGATTAGATTTTATATTGTACTTCTAAGGCATCCTGTTCGTTGGTGAATCTAATGACTTTGGTACAACAGAGGTTTAACAAAGCATACTCCTGCAGGTGCTTTGTGATTTTTTTTTTACACAGAGAGAGAGAGAGAGAGAGAGAGAGAGAGAGATACAGGGACTTTACTCTTCTGCTGATTGAATTCTTCGTTTCAAAGCTCCAGAAACAGGCTAGTCCACCATGTATGTGTGACGTGCCTCTGCGTGTCCCCAGATTATTTCGCTAACCCAAGGCGCATGCCACGTTCTCTCCTTTTACGCTGCCACCCGTTGATCTCTGTCAACAATATTTATTTAGAAAGATGGAGGTCCATACGGCGTGTAAAGTTTAACAAAACAGGTTCATTGTTCACGTAAACAGGTTCCTCAAAGACTTTAAAGGATTCACACTTAACTTAACTTGTTTCACACTTAACACTCTATAAGTTCCACACTCTCAACTACCTCCCCGCACAGACTAACTCTTATCTCTCACACAATCTGACTCTAACTGCTCTTATCTGCCTCACCCCTCCCTTCTAGTTTCTCTGGCTCCGCCTCCTAACAACTCCCATTGGTACATGCAAATAACCTCATAATATGAGCCAGGGCAGGGTGATCGCTACAGTATGCCTTTAAAATAAATCAGGAGAACAGTTTCCCGTAATGTATTTATTTATTTGGCCTCATCCTTCTGTTCTGCACACTTTGGCTTTTCTACTTTTGCTAAGACCAAGAAAATGATTGTGACTGCTAAATCAGCCCTCCTCCCATAAATTATGCTGTGTTTGTATTATTCTAGTAAGTAACAGGAAGGACCCTACCGAAAGGGAAACCTTTAACATGAAATGGGAACAAGGAGTTCTGCCTCTTAACAATACAAAAATACACCATCAGACATGTGCTGGAAACCCTGATGTGCCACATTTCTTTTGGTCTGAAAAAAAAAGGACAGGACAGATTCTGGGTCCATTTTTTCTGTCATTCTTAACCCCCAATCCACCAATCATCAGGAAATCCCACCATTAATTTGGAAATATAATTCCTCTTTAACATACCAGTGGCATTGCATCTGCACCAAACTTATTGTGTTTTATTCCTTTCAAGATCTTAGGCTAATTACTCTGAGGCGTGTTCTGCTGTCCACTTCCACAACTAGCCACTAGAGGGAGCCAGAGCCTATGCTATGTACTGTAGTGTATAGGATTTGCTAGAGAGAGATTTCTATGATGTCATTACCAGAACTGGTCACTAGAGAGAGCCAGAGACCATGCTATATATCAGCGATGGCGAACCTATGGCACGCATGCCACAGCTGGCATGCGGAGCCCTTTCTGCTGGCACGCGAGCCATAGGTCGCCAGATCGCTACTTTCCCCCCCACCCCGCGCAGCCAAACTGTTCTATACACGTAAGAGTGGTGTGGGCGGCTTAGCACACATGCGCCGCACACGGGACATGCCTTTGGCGTGCTTTCGAATTCCCTCCCCGCCGCTCCCGAGGCTTGCGCGCTCCCGCTCTCTCCCATCCCCATTTCTCTCTCTCTCTTTAGTTGGTTGGCGTTGCCCGCCCGCACGGTTTCCCACCTGCTTCTCCTGAAGGAAAGCGGCTCCAGGGACAGAGAGAGAGAGCGAGTGCGCAGCGGGGGGGTTGTCTCCCCTCCCTTTCCCAGGAGGGCTATTTTGCGCGTGCGCGCCGCGTGAAGGGAGGGAGGGAGGAGGAGCGGTTTAAAATGGCGGCGGCTTGGCTTTTACGACTCCTGAGGAGCAACCGCCCCCGCCCGATCTGGCGCGCGCGACAATAGAGAGGCACCCGAGCGGTGGGGACAGAGCGGCACCCGCCTCTCCTCCTCCTCCCTGGGCTCGGCTCATGGGTCCTCCACCGCCTCAGCCCGCCGGGTCTTAGCATGGTGGGGGTCGGCAGGTGGTTGCCCACCTCCGCCGCTGCCCCCACCTGACCTCCTCTTCTTCCTCCTCTTCCTCTTCCTCCTCGTCAGACTGGCTCTTTCTCGGTCTCTCCTTCTTCCCCCCCCTCCCCACCGTCGCTCGGTCTTCTTCTTCCTCACAGCCACCCCCCCCCCCCACACACACACCGCCTCAAGATGGGCGAGAAGCTGGAGCTGCGGTTCAGGTCCCCTGTGGGGGCTGAGGCGGCCGTCTACCCGTGGCCCCTGCCCGTCTACGTGAGTCCCTGAGGGAAAATGGGGGGGAGGGGGACTGAGGGGGAGACCCATGGGGTGGATGTCTAAGGAGGGTGGGGGGGGGAAGGGAAAGGGGATGTATTGAGGGGACAGGTGGGGGGCAGGAAGGGGGGGGTAGCCCCCAGGGGGGAAAGGGGGGGTGACTTCCGGGTCCGCCACTTCTGGGTCCGCCGCCGCCACTTCCGGGTCCGCCACCCGCTGTTTTTTTTTTCCCCCCAGTTTGGGCACGCGAGCCCAAAAAGGTTCGCCACCACTGCTATATATAATGTTTCCTATTAAAATAGCATTCACTATAATATGCGTTTTTCAGCATCCATGGGGGGGGGGGGGGGGCAGCGGCTTGGAACCTGTCTTCCTGTATCTATATTAGATCATTTAGTCAAATATTTAAGCAAGATTTTAGTGACCTCTCTGAATTAGAATAAATCAGTCAGAATTTCACCTAACTCCCTTGTTAGGCATGTCCATTTGGAAGAAACTGTTGAAAGAAATTCATTCAGATAACATTATTCAGGGATGGCTGGTCTCCTACATACAGAGTGGGTGTGGCAAAAGTTATTCATAAGATTTTGTAGTTCCTGAAATGGACCTCAGTGCGTGAGCCAGAGGTTGAGAGTTCAGTTCCTCACTGTGCATCCCAGAAGAGCCAGCCTGTGTGGCCTTGGGCAAGCTGCAATAGTCCCTGGATGTCCCCAGAAGGAGGGAATGATAAATTACTTCTGTGTATTGTCTACCTAGAAAACCCTGGAGAGGGCCTCCATAAGTCAAAGCAGACTTTCATATTCTTAACTGTACAGTCATATTTCATTGATGCTTGATGTCTTGATATATTTACTACCTATGTCCCTTTCTAATATTCATTCATTCATACTTTGGAAGCTCACAGTTATATCGCCCAATTATTTCAAGGAGTCTGTAGTGAAATAATTCCTCCATGTTGGACATATCAAATGACACATTACGAAAAACAGTAATCCTAGGAAACGTTGAAGGTAATAGGAAAAGAGGAAAACATGAGATGGATTGACTCACTGGCCAAAATCCTGTTGCTTAGCGTAGAAATTGGCACTAGAATAGGTCCATTGAATCAATGGGGATTTGATGAGTGAGCTCCTGTATAAGTTCCATTGATTCAAATGGGCCTTAGTGGAACTGTGATTTACTTTAGCAAAGTAAGTTGCAGTTAGAGTAGGCACCTTTGAATCAATGTAACTTATTCTGACCAATATAGGAAACTACATCTTTTAAGTTGCAAGACTTGAGCAAGGGTGTTAAGGATGGAGGTTATTAATACATAGGATTGGCATAAGGTGCAAATGACTTAACAGCATGTATAACAACAACAAAGAAAATTTAAACATTCAATTTTTTCTTATCTTGGCTGAAATCCTGTTGCATAGCATAATCCAAACCAGAACTTCCAGTCCGTCCTGCCATGGCAAATAAACCATCCTCACCACAATTTGTGGAGGGTATATACTCACAGCCAGCATGCACAATGCCCCCTTGCCAAGAATCTCGGTAGGAACAGTTGGTTTACATGAGAGGAATGGACCAAAAGTTATGATTTAGCTTATTCTAAGCAAGAGGATTTTGGACCTTCTATCCAACACTAAGTAGTTCATAAAAATACTGCCTCGGAATGAGCTTTGTAATATACACTGGAGCAACTGGCATTTAAAATAGAACGCTATTTCCATCAGAATTAATTGGCATTTCTACCAAGTATATCTAGTAATTATATAATACAGAACATAAAAAGCAGGAATGCTCAGTACCATCACTAGCCACATGGGGTGGCGGGTTGCATTTTAGAGAGTAGAACAGATTGACCTCGGAGGAGCTAGATTGTTAACAAGCCTATTAAGTATTTCAAGGGCAGTCCCACCATTTTTAGAATAGTGATCATTTTACTCTGTCCTTATACTGATTTGTTTGGAAAAAGAAAAATTCATAGGAAATGGAAATCCAGGGTTGGCTGTAATCCTTTTTGGATTGTTAAAAAGTTACAAGTATGATGAGCTTTCGAGTTCTCCAGAATTCCTTGTCAGGAAAAGATGGTATAAAATCATGCCAGTGAAAGGAGCAGAAAATAATCCTTTCCCTTTACATTAAATTCACACCCTTTTTCCAAATAGTGCATCATCTGAGAGGGCTGGCCTGAAAGAGACTAAAGGCTCAGAGAAGCTTTGTGTTTATTAGAATGGAGAAACTGAAATGAGGTTTCAGGCTTACAAAGGTTGGATGTTTCTCACCATAGGAGGCGGAAGCCAGGGAGAGAAACGTGTTGTTTTTTTTAAAAGACTTTGGATGTGTACTTGTGGGAGCAGTATTTGAGGTGGATATAATAGTGTGTCATTTTCTTGGGTATGCTGGAAGATTCATCAAAAAGTATCTGAGAAGCATCAATGTGAACAATCATTTGTAGTCTTTACAACTGTTAGGTTGCAGTTGGATCCCCATTTCTGTGGAAATAAGCCCCACTGAACATGGTGCAACTTATGTCTGAGTAGACATGGATAAGGTTTCTCTGCTACTCATAAATAGTAAGAGGGTTTTGAGTGTTGGGGAAAAAATTGTTCTCAGATTTGCTGTTGGTTTAACTATGATTACTTTGCCTCATTAATAAGTCCAGCAGAAGAGATGATGATGGTAGAAAATGGAAAGATCAATCTGCAGTGCCAAGTGGCTATACTCCAAAAATGATTTCTAAGCCCCTAAGGTAACTTGCTGAGAAGAGAGATCATCAAATGTCTGATAGCACACCGTCAATTTTCACTTTAAACATTGTTCTAGGAGGAAGTCATTGTCAAATACAGTGGTTAGTGTTCCAATATTTCAGCCTCCAACACTGAACCCTACCTCCAAACAATGTGCAATTTAAATGTAAACCAACCATTTAAAAAAAAATGTTTTCATTATTCAGTTTGACAAAGGATATGCATACAACCTCCGGCACAGCTATGGGAAAGAAGGCAAGAGAACTGATTATACTCCATTCAGCTGCATGAAAATTATCATGTCCAATCCACCAGGCCAAGGGGATTATCATGGTGAGTGCTTACACCTGACATGTTCACAATGCACGGGAACCCAGCAGCTCTGGAAGACAACTGATTGGCTGGCTGCAGTTTGGGCAGGGAGTTACTTTTGCGGCTTATGCCAGTCATCTCTGTCAAGCCTAGTGTGCGACTGCTCTTCTGGTGATTTGTCTTATTACAGAACTAGGTCAAGCAGGAGAGATTCATTCAGCAGCATTTCAATATGTGCTTCACTGAGCTTTTCAGCGCTTCTCGTCTCTTCTTGCTTCTGTTGCTGGAGTTTTTCTTCTCTCTCTCCCCCCCCCCCCCCCGATGCCTCAAAACCAGGGCCTGAAATATTAGGTTTAAAAATTAATTAGAAGTTAATGTTAGAAACTAGGAACTTAGCTTGTTGCTATTAACAGTTACATTTGAACACATATTCACCAATTAAAAGTTCTATGTACGCTGTAGTAAGTTTACGTCATTCAGAAAAAACAGCTATTCTTCTACTCAAACTGATGTTACAAGGTACAGTGCACAGTTGCCTGTCTCAGCATTCCCCACAATTTACAATAGTCATTACAATAACACAGTGTAAAGGAATTAAAAGTCAAACCACCCAGAGCCCCAGCAGTGCCGCCTGAAAATAAGATCCTTTATTTGCCCCAGTGGGCAAAAGGTGTAACCAAGAGATGATCTGAGGCTATCCACAGGTTAAATTAATTTGAAGATTAATTTGAATCACAGGTTCAGATGAAATTACAGCTATGCAAAATTAGCCACAGTTTGCCCTTCATAAAACACTCTATTTGCTCCTAGCCTTCCACCAGCACTCTAGTTGAAGCAAATTATGTTCCATCTGTTTGGCCTGAAGATTGAGAAAGGAAGATATGTAGCTCCTGAAGACTCAGTGGAATATGCAGAATTGCTCCAGAAAATCAAAAAATGCAAAATAAATTAGTAAAATCACTATGTTTCTCTGTGTGTGTGTGGGGTGTGTGTGTGTGTGTAGAATATCCTAGAAATAATCTAACCCATTGTAAAAACTGAAGCTTCTCTCAGAATAAAGCCAGACTAAGAGCCAAAGGGCCCAGAGCAGTCAGGATCTGCAAAAGTAAAAATAATATGAGAAAAGTAAACTGAGAAACATCTGCTTGTGAGCATGAATGTGAGTGTGAATGAATGTGACTCTGAGTCTCAAGTAACAACTGCTTTTTGCTCCACTGATGCCCCTAATTTTACTGCGTTCCGGTTGGCTTCCTTATCATTACGCCTAATAGTTCTGTGTTGGTAGGAGACAAGCTGGGAGAAAAAAATGCATTAGGCCATTTTTCTTTATTCCTAGATAGTAAATAATTCCTTTGTTCTGCAGCACACCCTTTTCACAATACACTCTAGACCTGTAGCCATTGAAATTATCCAACCTTGTAGCCTGTCTATACCGTTCCATTGTCTTCCAGCTTGTCCGGAGCCTTGTTGACACAACAGTCATGTTGCTTTTCTTTTTTTGCTCATTCCATCATGCAAAAGTCCAGGCTGGAAAGAATCTTCAGCCCTTTTTGCCAACAGGAAACAATCAATTGTGCTGTGTACAAAACAAAACAAAGATTTCCTTGATGCCATTCCATAGGCAGATCATTCCACAGGTCAGCAGTCCAGTCTATAGGCATATATATCTGTAGGCCAGTTTAGTCCATATGTCTACAGGTCTTCTGTCCAATGTACCCTTGCACCCTAAAAATGGACCTGATTAACACCACCCATTCTTCATCGTGGCCTCTGTGAATGCACACATATGGGTATTGTCCGCGCTTGCGCTGACGATCTCGGAAGATTCTAGAGCTAAAAGTAACAATTTTATGGCATGATCTCCCATGAGGCTATGCTCCTCCCACTCACCCTTCCCCTCAGTTCCTTTTTTTCCGCCGTGCGGTTCAGTTACCAAGCCTAAGAAAACCAAATCTGTTCGCTTGGAGACACCCGGAGAGCGCCCACCCTCTCCTATATTTGAAGAATCTTCCATGGAAGCGCCTGTGTCTGTGGTGGAAAGGGATGAGGTGCTTATTCCCTCAGCACAAGCTCCAGCTTTGCCTGGTAGCTTTTCTCCCTCCACCGGCCATGTTGGGACTGAGCCACCATCCAGTCCGGCCACTGCCCATTCCAGCCCGACTTCAGGGCGGGCTTATGACACCGAGCCGTCGGAACCTGAAACTCCTCCTCCATCTCCAAAGAAACGTACTGGGAAGAGGAAACATATCGAACCGGCAGCCCCACTGCCTCAGTTCGCTCCCTATTATCAATTCCCGTTTTTCCCAGCCTACCAACAACTTGCCTTCCAACAACTTGGCATGGAGAACCTTTTTCCCTTTACCAATCAATTCCAAATGGAAGCCTATCAGGGATTCTCGCAACCGAATCCGGCGAAAAGATCTCGCGGCGAATCCCCACAACATTATCCTCAGATCCCATCGACAATGACGTCTCAACCTACGGAACCACTCTCGACATCGATATCCATCTCGACGTCGAGGAAACGACACTCCCAGTCTTCCACTTCACTTCCATCGAAGCAATCTAAACATTCCTCTAAGACTCACCATGTCACAACGGCTTCGACATCGAGACCTGCGCTACCCAGACCTTCCCAGGTTGCTGTTCCTTCAGATGAGGAATCGTCTTCTGATTCACCAACCTCAGATCACGACACTGATGCGGAATCATCTCCAGAATCGCCAGCGAATATCCCTACTCCCGATTCCGAGCCTACTGATCTGCGACCATCCTCTCCGTCAAAAGACTTCACTTCATACTCCAATTTAATTTCTCGTATGGCCTCTGCACTCAAGCTAAAGGTAGAGGAACCTCCTTCCCCTGAACCAGATACCATATTCGATGACATCCATACAGAGAAGTCGCAACCGCTTAGCCTAGCTTATATCTCTGCCCTCAAGCAAATCATCAAAGACGCCTGGGACACACCTCCCACCAATCTGAAAATGTCTAGACGCACTGACAACATGTACAGGACCCATGACCCGGACATGGACTTCCTGATGAAACATCCACTTCCTAACTCCATAATAGTCGAGTCCAACTTACATAAATCCAAGGGTAAACCTTCGACTTCCCCAACTAATAAGGAGGGAAGGAAACTTGATGTCATAGCCAGGAGAATCTACTCCTTGCAGTCTTTCCTGCTTAGAACGGCTAACTATCAGGCAGCAATGGGTGCCTACCAGCGGCACCTGTGGGCTAAAATTCTACCCACTTTGGAATCTGCGCCTGAATCTATCAAAACGAGCCTCATGCATGCCTATACTGAAGCTACATCCCTAGCGAAACAACAAAAAATAGTGGCTCGACATGCTGCCGAGGCTGCTTCTAAATCCCTGGCATCATCTATAGCCATCCGTAGACACGCTTGGCTTAGGTCTACATCCCTTAACGATGATGCCAAACATCGGATAGAAGAACTCCCTTTTGATGGCATTGGACTTTTTCATCAAAAGACGGATGATACCATGGAAAGTCTCCACAAGATGCGCAAGACTGCCAAAACTTACATGAACCAATCCTCCTTTCATCCCTACAAACCAAATTACAGATCCTCCTCATATTATCCACAAACCTTCCAACCATTTCGGAAGTACCAGTCCTACAGGCCCTTTGGTCAACAACAATCTGACAGACCATTCTCGACACCGGGACCGTCGACCCCGAACCCCCGTGGTCACAACCAGCAGCAGCAACGTCAACCTCAGACAAAACCACAAGGGAAGGGTAAGGGCTACCGACGATATTGATGCCCCTACCCATTTCCCAAGGACCGCGGATACCTTTAATTTCCCGCGCTTACGACCATTTCTCCCATTCTGGGAGCATATTACAAGTGACAAGTGGGTCCTTAATATTGTTTCTTCAGGTTACCGTATCGAGTTTCAATCTCTCCCTCCCTTGGGCAATCTCAAATTTACTCCTTATTCGGACACCCTTCAGGAAGAAATTTACTCTCTGTTAAACAAGAGAGCAATTACATCGGTTCCAATTGGTGATTCCCCTTATGGATTCTATTCCAAATACTTCACGGTGCCGAAAAAGGACGGCGGTCTCCGTCCCATTCTCGATCTCAGAGACCTAAATACCTATATTCGACCTCGAAAATTTCGAATGATCACTCTTGACACCGTTATTCCCCTTCTTTCACAGGGAGACTGGTTCGTCCTCATCGATCTCAAGGACGCATACTTTCATATATCCATCCACCCGTCTCACCACAAGTACCTCCGCTTTCACTTCAACGGTTCGGTTTACCAATTCTGCTCCCTCCCGTTTGGGCTATCTACAGCCCCAAGGACATTTACAAAGTGCATGGCTCCAGTTGCGGCTTTCCTTCGTCTTCAGGGTATCCATATTTACCCTTACATCGACGACTGGCTCATCGTAGCACACTCCCGCGTCGACGCCATAAAAGCCGCTCACACCACTCTGCATACTCTCCAAAACCTAGGTCTCCAAGTCAACCATTCCAAATCGCATCTGGAACCGTCCCAAACTGCTACCTTCATCGGAGCCCTACTCGATTCCAGACGCGCCAGGGCATTCATCCCGCAGGAAAGAATCACGAAATTGAACAATGCCATACATCCGTTTCGACCTCAAGCCTCGATCACGGCTCGGCACGCCCAGCATCTCCTGGGGCTCATGGCTTCGACAACCTCAGTCATCCAACATGCAAGACTCAAACTCAGACCCCTTCAAGCGTGGTTTCTGGCACAATTCGATCATCAAACGGACAGCCAGTCAAAACAATTGAGAGTAACACCAGAACTCTCTCATCAACTCACCTGGTGGCTCTCACCGAGCAACCTCCTTGTCGGTCGTCCATTCCGGCCTCTTCAACCCACGGTGCAGATCACGACAGACGCCAGCCCGTGGGGATGGGGTGCTCATTGCCTGCAATACAAAATTCACGGACTCTGGACGAGATCGGAATCGACACTGCACATAAATCACTTAGAACTCATGGCGATCATAAAAGCCTTCCACGCCTTCCTTCCAATCATTCGAGACCGTGTAGTCCAACTGGCAACAGACAACACCACTGCCCTATTCTATGTCAACAAGCAAGGGGGCACCCACTCCCCCTCCCTCCTCTCCCTTTCACTCAACCTCTGGGAATGGTGCTACGAGCACCATGTCTTTCTGATAGCAGTACATATTTCCACGGAGGACAACTACCTAGCCGACCATCTGAGTCGCCTCACATCGAGGTCACACGAGTGGTCTCTTCAAATCTCTGTCTTCCATCTCCTCTGCCACAGATGGGGAACACCGGACCTAGATGTCTTTGCTTCGAAATCGAACGCAAAATGTGCGACTTATTGCGCTCGAGCTGGGGCCGATGCCAATTCCATCGGGGATGCTTTCATGGTCAACTGGTCGAACACACTACTTTACCTCTTTCCCCCGATTCCACTCATACAACGAACCGTAATCAGGATCCACCAGTTCCATGCGGACGCTATATTGATAGCCCCATGGTGGCCGAGACAGCCGTGGTTCCCTTACCTCCGATCGATCTCGACAGACACGTTCCGGCTACCGCTGATTCCGGACCTTCTCACTCTAAACGACGGGATGGTCTACCACCCGGACCTTTCGTCCCTTCACTTAACGGCCTGGAGGATAACCCCAACCTACAAGAGATTATAGATAAGGCTCGAAAACCCTCTACTAGACTCCTCTATGAAAATAAATGGAGATCTTTCCTTAAATACACGAAGGACAATAACTTACCTGCCGTACCTGTTTCAGTCAAAACACTTCTTACTTACCTGCTCCATCTTTTCAATTTTGGATTATCGATCTCCACTCTCAAAGTTTATATTGCAGCGATTGTTGCACACCAACCTGATGACTCTTCTTCTGCAAGACTCTTTTCTCATCCTGCGATAAAGAAGTTTCTCAAGGGACTCAATAACACCCGCCCCCCACCCCAACGTATTACCCCTCAATGGTCATTACAAATCGTTCTGAATGCTCTCATGTGTCCTCCCTTTGAACCTATGGCCACGTCTGACCTCAAGTTACTTACCTTGAAAACAGCCTTCCTGGTTGCTATCACTTCGGCCAAGAGAGCCAGTGAACTCGCTGCCCTCCGGTCTGACCCTCCGTTCATTCAGTTTCATCCTGAAAAGGTGACTCTTTATTTTGATGTGTCCTTCCTTCCGAAGGTGGTCACAGAGTTCCATAGGAATCAGCCTATCATTCTGCCTTCCTTTTTCAAGTCACCATCATCTCCTTTGGAACACATGCTCCACACAGTGGACGTTCGGCGCTCTTTGGCGTTCTATCTGGACAGAACTAAGAGCTTTAGGACCACTAACCGGTTATTTGTTTGTTTCTATGGACACAATAAGGGAAGCCCAGCATCTTCCCAGTCTATTTCCAGATGGATTGTGCAAGCTATATCCCTTGCTTACCAACTTTCAGGGAAGTCACTGCCTGATCAGCTAAAGGGACATTCCACCAGAGCACTTTCCACGTCACTAGCCTACCAACGTGGCACAGACATCCCAGATATCTGCCGTGCTGCAACTTGGTCCACTCCGTCGACCTTTGTCAAGCACTACCGGCTAGATGTCAGAGCACGCTCTGATGCTGGTTTTGGCAGAGCTGTTTTAGCTTCATTCCTACCGTGACGTCCCACCTGCCGGTAAGTGAAGCTTGCGAGTCACCCATATGTGTGCATTCACAGAGGCCACGATGAAGAAAGAAAGGTTACTTACCTGTAACCATAGTTCTTCGAGTGGTCCTCTGTGAATTCACACTACCCGCCCATCCTCCCCTCTGTCCGTCACGGTACTTTATTACTTGTATAACTTTTGCCCGGCGGACATATTTTAGGAACTGAGGGGAAGGGTGAGTGGGAGGAGCATAGCCTCATGGGAGATCATGCCATAAAATTGTTACTTTTAGCTCTAGAATCTTCCCAGATCGTCAGCGCAAGCGCGGACAATACCCATATGTGTGAATTCACAGAGGACCACTCGAAGAACTATGGTTACAGGTAAGTAACCTTTCTTTACTTTATATCAGGCAAAATTCCAAAGGGGAAAAAAAATAAAATAAAAAAGACAAAAACTTTATGGCACCTTAAAGACTATTATATTTAAATGTGAGCTTTCGTGGACAATTCCACTTCTTCAGACATATGGAGTGAAATACAATAAAATACAGAGTTCACAAGTAAAGCATTCATGCCAGCTTTGAGAGTCAATGGTGTATGGTTGTATATCATATGTGCAGTAATTTATCACCTATGTTTGGTGTTCAGTTCTTTTGTAAACGTTCCCACAAGAGACAGAAAACAATGCAAGAGCAAAAGAAGGGCAGTGGGGCTTGTGTTGCTGTAAAGACCGGCTATGAGCAGTACCATAATTAAAGGAGACTTCAGAGGAACAATGTGTGTTAGCGCAGAAAATATCAAGTTTTTACCCTTGAGCTATATGCTAAAAGATGGGGTTGGTAGTTGTGAAGAAAAATAACAGTAGACACTTGTGTACATATTATATTTGGTAATGAGTTAAGAAACTCTGACATGCTCAGTTTATTTATATGGGTGTCCATCATGCGTATTACATTTTATCTCAGCTGTTTCTCTCTGTATTCTTGTTCTGTAATGTTTCTTTTCTAGAATAGCAACTTTCATATCTTGTGAAGAGTTTCCTGGTAGACTGAAGCGATTTGAGACAGGCTTTTGTGTATTGTAGTTTCTGATGTCTGATTCATTTCTATTGATTATTTTGTGTAGAGATTGTCCTGTTTGTCCTGGCACTGTTAGCGAAAGATGGCACAGATCACATTAGTTGAAGAACAAATAAAGGTGTCTTTGATGTTGTGTGTAAGTAGTATTGTTAGGTCCTGTAATCGTGTTGCCAGAATAGATGTGGGGGCAGAGTTGGCATCTGGATCTGTGGCAGGGTTTAGTCCCGTGTCTGTGTTAGTGTTGTGTGGTCCATTATGTGTCAATAGTTGCTTAAAATTGGGGGCATAGTCTAAGCAAGTATAAGTCTGCCACCAAGGGCTTGGGAGAGTGAAGTCTTCTTGTCAAGGATGGGCGGGAGATCATTTGAGATGCATGTGAGTGGTCTCATGTGTGGACTGAAAGTGACAACTATCAGTGTTCTGTCATTTTCTGTTGTGAACTCCATTTAACTCCATATGTCCGAAGAAGTGGACTTGTCTACAGAAGCTCACATTTAAAATATAACAGTTAGTCTTTAAGGTGCAACAGGGTTGGGTTTTTTTTGTCTTTTTTTTGCACTTTAGGTTTCACCTGACACGCTTGCACAGACTAACACCACTACCTTTTCTAAAACCATTACTTTATAAAAAAAGCTATCTAATTATTAGCAAATACTGTACACTCTTTTCAAATACAATTATAAAAACTTTTATCTAAAAGCACAGATAATAGATGTTGTCTCAGAGAACAGGCCTGTTTGATTCCAGGTAGCTATTGAGGTCCCAGTGACTCATTTATGTTGTACCCAAGTAAAATAAAAAACACTGCCCTGCAAAGGAAAATGAAAATTGGTTTCAGTCTCCCATTGATAATGTTTTAAAAATAATGTAATTTGGAGCAAAACCACAACCCAGCAGCCTCTGTGTGAGATTATCTGCATGTTCCCTGCCCTCAAAGGCTATATATACTGCAAAACGGGACTGCGAATGAAAAAGTATTTTCTTGCACCAGTAGAGGTTTTTTTCTCTCCTTGTTCTTTCATCTTTTCCTTCTGCTTCATTCAAACAGGCCATTTTGCAGGCACCTGTGCAATGGGCAGCTCAATTAGCCTTCTGCCCAACCTCGGGGCTGCTTGATAGTCTTGGACCACTCCTGACAGCCTTGAGAAATACCGTATTTTTCCGTGTATAAGATGCTACTTTTTCCTAAAATCATTAGACTAAAAATTGAGGGTTGTCTCATACATGGAAGTAAGCTGAAGAGAGAACAAAATGGCCTGTACCTTGCCTCTACAAACAGGCTTCCTTCAATCAGGAGGCTTAGCTTCCTACAGTCAGGAGACTTAGCTTCCTCCAATCACGAGCCTTATGGAACTGACATCAGCTGATGCTGAACAAACCAATTGTAACAGTGCTCAGATGCAGCAGGGACTCCTAATGTCCGAGTGTTTTGAGCCCAGAGGCTGAATAAAGTTGTGATGCATAATATGACAGTACTGGTATGTAAATGTTACCTAATTTCTAAATAAAAATGTGTTCTGTTCTATATTTAAAATAATGATTTCTTAATTTTGAGTTAGAAAAATGGGGGGCGTCCTATACATGGGGGCGTCTGATACACTAAAAAATACGGTACCACAGAGCCTTAACTGTGTTAACTAAGGCTTCTACATAAGGCTGCTAGTAATTTATAGGCCAAGATTGCATGCAACATAGTATGCATCCAGTTCTACCCATTAGGGATAGAGACTATAAATTAACATGACCCCTCTACAGAGGGGCACACAAAAGTAACATTTTTAACATGTAAAACTCTTACTACTTTTTTACAATATTATTTTAAAATATTAGATTTCAAGAGCTTTTTTTCTGGCCCCTAAAAAGCCAATTGTCTAATCTTATCCTCATTATCATTCATGTTCTTCGATGTTACTCATAGTGGAGCGAACAGGCTGATGCCTTTAGCCAGCATGCCAGTTTTTTTAAAAGAAAAAAACCTGTATAATATATTTCCATATATTTTAGTCAGATTCATAAACATTGGCATTTGGTGATTTCAGTTTAACATTCTCTGTGGCTGATATACCCACTGAATTTTCGATAATTGGGTTTCTAATGAGCCTATATATCGTAATGAAATCAGTGGAGTAAAATGGTCTTAGATATAAATGCTCAGCTTCAGAACAAGAGCCATATGGGATCCCATCGAAGGCCCATCTGGTCCAGCACTGGAGTTCCACAGCAGTCAACCAGATGCCAATGAGAAGTCCGTAAGCAGGGCATGAGAACTTCCCTTTCTGTGGTCATCATAACAAGTGTGCAGAGCCATACCTACACCTCCCACTAGAACTAATGTATAGCTGTCAAGATTAGTAGCATCAGTAGCTTCGGCATCTTTGAGTTTGGCCAATGATTTGATAAAAGGCAGCCATGTGTGCAACATTCTTCTCTGTGCAGGACAGAGGTGGCAACATGTTGCCCTGCAGAAACTGTAGCCACCATGACCATTGGTGAGAAATCATGGGAGTTGCCTTTGGAGTACCACGAGCTGCACCCCGCCCCCAAATAAAAGTGTGCCATTTGTTGAAACATTTTCTGTTCTTCGGTTTGTCTCACCTGAACGACTGCAGTCTTCTCTGTCTGTGTCGCTGCACTGTAATTTTGTTTGTGTGGTTTTTCAAACTCATTAGAAAGAAACTTAAGTTAGTCCATTTTCCGTCCAAATAAATGAGAACCTTGGCCTACTTCTTGTAATGCTTCATGTGACTTCTGAGCCTTGAAAGCTGTGAGACACCGCAAGTGCACTCGTTATTTAGAAGAAGAGTTGAAGCAATAGCTCACATGGGCAATTAACTTTTTTTTATGAATAAGCTGTTAGACAATTAAAAACTGCTTAGCCAGGCTCTTGAGTGTGGTGTTGCATTAATGCCTAGGTAAATAGCCTTAATTTGTGTTGCTTGCCTGTGTTCTTTGTTATTAGGGTGCCCATTCCGCCACAGCGATCCTGAGCTCCTGAAGCAGAAGCTACAGTCATATAAAATCCCTCCCACTGGGATCAGTCAGGTAGGGAGTATTTTCTTCTCATACTTCAGTAACACATTTCCTTTCAGCTTACTTTAATACCGATGTACAGTGTGTGACAATGCATGCAAAATGTCTTTTGAGTCAAAGTATACTACGTGCTTCAACAGTCTTTTTCCCCCCAGGAAGTATTCTCTTCAGAGTGCTGACAAGTAGATTGATAGTTCTGTTTTTCATTACTATAATTCATTCTTTGATATTTCATCAAGGACAATGAGCAGTGCTTATTTATTGCAGCTTCTTATAACTTCATGGCTAAAACCCCTATTGTGAAATATCACATGGCTAAGCGGCACTGCACAAATGGTTTTTGCCATTTTCTGGGCATCTGTCATGAGGCCGGGTGCATGGCTGGGGGCACCACCTGGGCATGTCTGAGTGTGTGACAGTCAACCACAACAACCATGCACACCAGTTACACATGCAAAAATAGGTGACACCTTTATCGACCACTAAAAACCCCATCATACATTCAATTACACAGTTTCTGTTTTAAGGTCTGCAATGGGAATAAGATTCTGGGCCGTGGGTTTTAATCAGGGTCGCTGTTAATGGCAATATATTCGGGGATTTTCTAATTTTCTGTGACACAGTGGAAGATATTTTGCAGCTGATTAATGCTATGGCATGCTTTAGTTGTTGTCTTATATAATGGTCAGCTCTATAGTGCAGTTCCAATTGAGTTCCACATGCCTTTTCTTTAAAAATGCTTTTTTTTTGGTACTGAACTGTCATAAAAAGATGTACACTCCTACACGTGCCCACTGACAATTAAGTCCTAGTGTGTTCAATGGGATTTGCTGCCCAGTGTGTCTAGGATTATGTCCTTCCAGATAGTAAATCAGTTTGCAATATAATTTAACATTTAGACTCATCTTAATATACATGAGTGCAAATATAGAGACGTAAGAAACTGCTGACAGGATACAGTTCTGCTGCTCTCTCATTTGCATATGCCACTGGGTGTGTTCTGTTTCTTGCGGCTGGAAAAGAGATCCCCATTTAGGCAAAAAAAAGTGGCAATCTGAAACATGAGCAAGCAGACCGTCGTTCGAGCCCCACCCCCTGCCAAACACTATGTCCATATGAAGAAGGATGGTCTCAGGAAGAGACCGCGTGCTGTGTGTGAAGCCTCTCCACAGGATTTGATCAGGGACCCTGATTTTCCAGGATCTGCCGTCATGTGGAAGCTTTGCTCTTCAGACGGTCCTTCTCCCTGCGGAAGTAGCAACAAGCTGGAGGTGGGGGCGAGAACCCTCTCCTCTGAGCACACTTTCAAAATGCTTTTTTGGATTGCCTGAGTAGGCCTTCAGACACACTTTTTCCTGCCCCAGAGAATGGCAGGCCTAAATAGGGCAGTGTTTCCACTCGTCCCCTTTGCCCGAATCACTCACCCCACTTGCTTTTGGCATAAACAGAAATATGAACCATTTCCAGTCATACTTGGCCAGAGTCTCCTCAACTGCTAGAACTCCCTGAAATACCGTTCTTTTCTTGCTAGTCAGTCCAAAGCTGCTTGCCCTTTTAGGAGCCATGTTTTACTTTGCAATTGCTCTGTTGATCTCATTGGTTGTGAATAAGTCAGTAGCAGGCTGACATGGTGAAAGTTGTGAAGTCTTCATATTCAGTCTTAAGATGAAACATGGGAAGAAGCTAGAGATATTTCAACCTTGTTCTACCAGGTGATGTAATAATTGCACTTTGGGCCGCCACATAACTGCTGGAGTGAAAGAGAAACAGTGCTGGACCCCCTGCTTTTGAAAATTAAAAAAATCCAGATGGTACATTAAATCTAGCTGTTACAATCCAGCTTTCCCACCTTTTATCCCCCTCCCCACAACTTTTTATCACGTCCCCCCTCCGGTTTGTGGAACATCTTGTCTAATTAAGAGATCTGAAGGTCTTAAAAATTTGCATATTTTTTCCTGAGTTTGCCAAATAAAGGTGTTATGGACTGAAATCTTGTTTGGCAGGTTCTGCCTGTGGTAGATTGCTGCTGATTAAAGACATCCTTTTCAATTTTTGGGACGTGGTGGCGCTGCAGGTTAAACTGCAAAGCCTCTGGGCTGCAAGGTCTAAAGATCAGCAGTTCGAATCCACGCAATGGAGTGAGCTCCCATCACTTGTCCCAGCTCCTGCCAACCTCGCAGTTCAAAAGCATGTAAAAATGCGAGTAGATAAATAGGTACACCACCACCACAGTGGGAAGGTAACGGCGTTCCATGTCTAGTCGCGCTGGCCACGTGACCATGGAAACTGTCTACAGACAAAATGCTGGCTCTATGGCTTGGAAACGGGAATGAGCACCGCCCCCTAGAGTCGGACACGAATGGACTAAATGTCAAGGGGAACCTTTACATTTACCTTTCAATTTTTGGGTGCATGCAACTTGTCCCAATGAATGTGAGCTGTGTGTGCATCCTGGAAGTGGAAGAACTCTTAAATCAGTGGCAATCTGCGATGGACAATGACATCATTTCCATTGTTCAGGCAGAGCTGTATAACAGGATTTTAGCCATCATCTTTCAGATTTTATATGTTTAATATGGTGTAAATTTAGGTTTTTTGTAATTGTTTGTAATTAACTGTGGTGAGTGGCAGAGTTGGTAGAGTACAGCTGTTAGTGAAATATGATAACATCCTTTAAGTTTTGTTTTTTTAAAAAGCGCTCTTCAAATATCTAAAAATGAGTCTTATTCAGATAGCATTGCTAAAAATTTCAGTTCAGACAAGAGAAGGAAATGCAGTTTATTATAATAAATGAAAGGAAGCTACACCCGTGGTTTGTGTAACCCCTTGCTTTACTGTACCTCATAAAAATAATCTTCATTCACTGTTCCTCTGTTGGCCAGAATCCAAGTAAATATTTATGTCTGCATAAGTACATTGGTGTAGCTTGTAGCAGCAAATAGCTGCTAATTAATAAGTCCCCAATCAGATTCCTAATTGCATGCTGAGTCTCATAACTGGGCATTAATGGGAATTCAATCAGGGACTCCTTAAATTAGTGGCTGTTTTCTGCTCTGAATTATGCCAGTGCACTTATGCAGGTATAATTATTCACTCGGATTCTGGTGGCTATTTTTCTGAACAAATAGCTTCTTATTTCCACACTCGTTGAGGGTGCATGGGCCAGCCTTCCTTGCATAGCTAAGTAATTCATAGCCTTGCTTCAGGTAATAACAAATGACTTTCAGGATCAGGCCAGGGTTGACCTTGTCCAGCATTTTGTCAGAATTCCAAGCCACAAGCGGACATGGAAGAGTTGTTTCTACGCATTCCTCCACATGTCGTGTATAAATACTGAGAGTAAAATCCACATGCTTATTGTCTGGATTGACAGTTTACGCACATAACCAAAGAAGTAGTTTTGTTAGACTGTTTTAGCATTTTGGCAAAAATTAAAAGGGGAAAAAGGGAGAGGGGAAAAGGTAAAATATAGTAGCATTTTAAATCTGAACAGATTTATTTCAGTGTGAGCTTTCACGAATCAAAACTGACCGAACAAAGTGTCTGAAGAAGTGGATTTTGATCCATGAAAGCTCACCCTGATATATGTGCATTCAAGTCCCACACTGTGTTGCTTTTCCTCCCTCTTACACACATACATTCACTTTCCCCGGTGTTCCATTGAGTGCCCAAATAGTGGGGCAAGGTTGGGAGCAGTGCACATCTTGGTGGTGCCATTAGTGGGAGTGGTGCTTCCATGTTTTGGCAGTGCATAAGAAGGGAGCTCTTGCAGGCAACCCTAGACTGTGCATCGAAAATTACCCAGTGTTTCTTTAGAGGTCTACAGCTCATTACCTGCCCACTTTCTGTAACCTTAAAGTTTGATTTTTGCATCTGTTACAGCTGCTTGAATAAGTCTGTGATTCTAAACATGTTTCAAAAAGTAGCCACTTTTCTGATAAACTCAGTAGTACTTCTAAGTAAGTGTTATTTCCCACACTGTGTTAATTCAATCAATGTAAGGAAGTGTGGTTCTCTCTTATTTATTTATTTAAAATATTTTTACCATGGCTTTCTCCTGAAAGGACACAAGGTGCCTTTGAGTATTAAAAACAAACAGTATTAAGAGCTAAAAACAATGAATTATTACAGTGTTAATATTTTGCCTGGATGATCTTCACTGCTCAAGATGATAGAAAAAAAAAGTCCTTTATGGGAGTGTGTGGTATTTACAGAACTAATTCAGGTTCTTTCTCTATGGACAGATGTAATACTTCATGGTACCTGGATACCACTAAATTCAAAACTTTGGGCCTTGTTAGCATACCGCCAATTATCTTAAGAACAGGATAAAATCTTGGTTTTAAAAAATCAAGTTAAATCTCTGTAGAGTGTAAAAAAATGAAGGGCCAATGTTTTTTTTTTATGTTGAATGTTAGTAATAAAATGTGCAAAGAAAGAAGGTGTGTGCTTCACATAAACAAGCAAATGAAGATATTTGCAAAGCTCTTAGAGAATGAGTTGAGTTATAGTGAGGTGGCAAAAAGCTGACCTGGAATTCCAGGACTGCCACTAAATATGTTCCAGTAACTGCATCTCAATCACATTTTAAGTCACCTATCCAATAAAAAAGGTCAGACTAGGTAAAATGCAGCAATATTTCTTTACTGGAAATATTGATTCTTTTAAAATTGACGTATCTACTGTGTTTGAAAATGGCTTCAAACCTGACCTTTAGTAAATGAATTTATCATTGTTACGAAGATAAAGGTAGCTATCCATTTTAAAAGTGCGTGTTGCAACAGTACACTGTGATCTGATCTACATAACTCGAGTCTAGAGGGAAGTGAGAGAAACTCCACTCCTGCATTGAGTTTTTCCCACCCTGCACATCCACACCAGTACCCTTCTCTTCTCCTCCTGAAAAAGATGCTCCAGAAGAGACGCAGTGAGATTTGGAAATAAAAAAAAATGCAGAGCTTACTTTGTGCAAGTGCTATTCTGCTTGTGTAAGATGCTGTGGGATCCTGATAAATACCCTGCCTATTAGCGATGGAGAAGGTCTGACCCTCCCAATATTATTGGACTGGAATTCTCATAATTGCTTGCCATTTATTGAGCGTGGTGGAGAGGGTTACTAAGAGGTGCTGTTCAACAGCATGGGGGTAATGTGGAATCACATGTTTCCCACCCCTCCTTACATACTTGAGGGAGTTTGTGTGTGTTGTAACAACTGCTCATACCATGTCTCAGGTTACAGCTCCAGTTTCCTATAATGTCTGGGCTTTGAAAGATATGGGCAAAAAAGTGAGAAATCTGATTTTAGTGACAGCTTCTGTCACTCATCATTTGACTACTGTGCTACCCTGAACACAACCAGTCTCACCTGATTTGGGAAGTTAAACAGGGTTAAGCCTAGTTAGTACTTCGATGGGAAACCATGAGGGGAGAGCAGGGGTCTCCAGGTAAGATGAAGAAAGAATCTGGCCTGAATCTCGGTTGCCAGTCAATTGTTGACAATATGGGACTACATCAAGCAATGATCTGCCCCAGAATAAGGCAGCATCCTGTGTTTCTGTGACAAGCCATATGTTACTCAGGACTGCGACTGAACATTTCCATTATGCTGTCTTCGCTTAAAGTGAGCAGACCTGTTTCTGCGTGTTATCATACCGTATTTTTCCGTGTATAAGACACTACTTTTTCCTAAAATCATTACACTAAAAATTGAGGGGCGTCTTATACACGGAAGTAAGCTGAGGAGAGAACAAAACGGCACATACCTTGCCTCTGCAAACAGGCTGCCTCCAGTCATGAGGCTTAGCTTCCTCCAATCACAAGCCTTATGGAACTGACGTCAGCTGATGCTGAACAAACCAATTGGAACACACCTCGTTGGAGGTGGAGCCTGTAGGCTCAGATTCAACAGGGACTCAAAATATCCGACCGTTCTGAGCCCAGAGGCTGAATACTTGAAGCTGCGTTTTCTTAATTTTGGGGTTAGAAAAGTGGGAGGGGTGTCTTCTAAACGGGGGTGTTATAAATGGAAAAATACGGTATGTACAGCACACATTTAGTATCAAGAAGACAAAAAATCTTGTTGGACACCATTTCAGTTTTGTTTGAAGCTGCATTGACAAGTTCAATTATGGAAGCCTGGTTTTTATAAAAATTAAATGTTATTATCTGCTTCCTTTTAAAAGCAAAGCGATAGTGCTAGACATGAGATTCTCTTGGCTGGTTGACTTGCTTTTCACACAGTATTTAACAGGAAGTGACAGGAAAGGCAGACATTTAATCAGATGTGCTTGTAATGCTAAAACAGACACAGTAAGCACTTCTTTGTCAGCGCTGGGTCTTGATATATTCAGCAAATATTATTTCTGCATCTATCAATAACTATAAGCCAGCTTCCAATAATGAGGACAGTAGGGGTTTGTTTTTTTGCCGGAGTTTATTGCTGTGCTTGACACAGAAAGGGTAGCCTTTCGAAAAAGGGTTGAAAATTTGCATTTCTCAAGAAGTTCCTTTCTGCTGAGGCTATCTCTCAGTTCCAGAAGTTTTCTGTGCTCGATAAGCAGCAAATATACAGTTTAATTATGTGATGGTGAAGGGGGGGAAATGACACACAACTTACATTTTTCAAATGGCATTGCATTCAGCTGATAAGAATGAGTGCTTATGCAGGACAGAAGAGATTACATGAGGTAGAATTGGAAAGCAATTTGTATTTACAAGAGATAGAAAGATGTTTCTAATGGGAGTTCAAAACAGACAGTTCCCTTTCTCGTTCCAATGAGCATTGCTAGGAACAACTTACTTTGAGGAGTGATCTTAGAGAGAGGTTGAAACGTGCAATTTCTTTTGTGAATTAATTACTTCCATTTTTTCTAGATGGGAGCCTAGCCTGATTATCTCCTACATTGATGAGGAAGTGACAGCCTTCTTGAGCAGGTCACATTTCAGTCACTCAGTGCTAAGTTTCTATTTGAAATCATGGAAGAGACTTTGCAATATGCTAATATGTTCTGATAATAGCTATTCCCAGTTTCACTGCCCCTCACTTTTCAGTTTTTCTATTTTTATTTATAAAGGAAAAACTTGTTGAAATGTGAAGGAGCTCTTTTCTATTCCTGGATAATTCATTTATAAAACTGAACTGAAGGAAACTTCCAGTAGTGCTGTACTTTGTAACTCTTAGGACCACTGTAGAATATAGATTGCTCTATTGTACACCATGTCACTGGTGACATAACATGTAAAGGTCATATTTCATACTGCAGAATATTTTGTTTGTTGTAAATCTATTGATTCTCTTTCACTTTTCTAGATTTTGGACCTGGTGAAAGGTATGCATTACCAGCTGGCCTGTCAGAAATACTTTGAACTGACCCATGATGTGAGTGCATCTTTACTTTTGACTTCTCCCCTCCTTTTAAAAAAAAAATATTCAACCAGTTCCTTGCCTCTAGAAAGAAAGGGGCAAATATTGTGTGGAACTTCAAGCCTTCTGTTGATCACATTCATCATGTACTGCCATGTGTAGCTAATTATGTTGAGTTAATGATTATATAGCAGATGTCTTTGGTTCTGTGTTATCAGTTGACATTCCACATTTGTGAATTGTTTGGCACGCATAATCAGCCCGTGTTATAAGGTTATGTAGTTTTGCATTGTAGCACAACTGTGTATTTATGGAGTAGTGTTATGTTGATCCTAGCAAATGAAATGAAATAGAAAAAGGGTAATTCTAGCTATCTACTTGTTTGTTCCCCTTCTACTCTCCACCCTCCACCACCAGAAAAACAGATACATCTCTAAGTCACATTACAAGTACATTTGAATACTTTTTTCTTAGGAGATGTCCTAAGATGTAAAAGGCGTTTTCTTTTTTACTGTTGGGACTGCCTTGTAGTTTGACTTCTAATTATAACTGGGTCAAGACTATTTATGGTAAATTTATGTATTTACTTATTTAATAAATTTGTATACCATCGCACTTAGTGAAAATCCACTACTCTGGGCCATCATATACAAAGCCATAAACAATCAACAGACAAAAACGAAAAAGCAAATCCCACAAAACACCCCCTCCCAGATAAGAAGACATGAACCTATAACAAACTCAAACAATAACCTAGATAAATGATCCTGCAATCTGGAATGCTTTTACTAAATGTCTTTTGCATATTTTTTTTTGAGTTTAATGCTCAATATACGTTTATTGCCTATTGTTTATATTATTTTGATGTCTCTATGTTGCTATTATTTGATGCTCTTATTATTGTCTCATTTTGTTGTAAACCACCCAGAGTGGCTGTCGCGATTTGACCCTTTTTAGATCCCACACCTCTGGAACCTATGTGGCGTTGGACCCACTCGTGCCTTGGTCTGTCCACCCAGACTCAGACCTCAGAGCACACCAGGGCAAAACTAAACTCTTTCCTTTCTTCCACTGCTGCCACCAGGAGATCCCTAGATCCCCATAACTCCTTTATAAAGAATCAGGTCCACTCTTTAATGAAATAGAAAGATCTTTAGTTTATTTGCTTATTTGTTTCAGTATTTTAATATTCAGTTCTATTCCTTCTCCCTTCCAGTCACTGGTCAATCACTTCTCAGATCTCCTACTATATTTTCATCAGTCTAATCACAATCACATAAATCTCTGAACTCTCTAATCAAACTCCTTCCAAAACTCTGATCTGATCTTTCCCCCCCTCAGGCTCTGCCTCTTATACTCTGCCTCTTGGCTCCGCCTCTCAGCAACATAAATATGCATGACTCACTCTAACTAAACCTGAGCCATGACCACATTTAAAGGAGAACGCTACAGACCTCCCCCCTTACTTAGGTTTGTTTGGGAGGGGAAACACATTTTTCCTCCTGAACAAACAGGTGCAATTGCTTAAACTTTTTTTAAGTTCTCATAACATTTTAACTTTCACATTTTTACTAAATTTCAACCAAATCCTTACCTTATCATTTAATAATCAATACAATACTTTACCTTATCATCTACTAATCAATAATATACCTTACCTTATCATTTTACAGAATTTACAACCATACAGAAATCACGATCATGAACTTTTACATAAATAATTAACTGTGAATTATAGTCCATTTCAGTTTATAATAAAAGTCCTGGTATCATTCATCTAGCCTCCTGGAAAGCATATGTGCGACAACGTTGTGGGCTTTCGAGGCAAGAACTGAGTCTCTGTTGCAAAGGCAAAATTTGCAAAGTCCAAGTCTCTCACTTTCCCGTCGTAATCTGGCGCACCATGGACTGGTCCGGTCGTGGTCATCTCCTTCAGCTGGACACACCTCTGCTGGCACTCTGGAGTCCCTCTGTTGACCACTGGCTCCTTCTTCCGCACCCTTTTCCGTCGACTGGCGGTCATCGGCCACTCGGTTGTCCACAGGATGTCATCTGCTGGTCGTTTTAGAGTGACGTCATCTTTAAGTCTGGCTCGGGGCTTCACTTGCTCAGCTAGGGAAAGGGTAGGCAGTTCCCTCTTCTCCTCCCGAACATCTTTAGATGCATCCCTCTTTAAGGCATCAGGGCCTTCCTCCTTCTGTATCACATAATTGACATTGTTCAATTTTGTCACTACTTTATAGGGATCCTCCCAAGCTAATTGTAGCTTGTGACCTTTGACTGGCCTACGCAAAAGAACTTCATCTTCAGGCCCAAAAGTTCTTTCACGGGCTTTCTTGTCATACCAGGTCTTCTGCTTAGTCTGGGCAGCCCTTAAGTTCTTTCTGGCTTTGGTCCTGTCCTGCCCAGTCCCTCGTCTCTGACAGACATCACACGTTTTACAGAAACAAGTAATCTGTTTGCCCATACCTGGCCAAAAGAAGTTCTGGCCAACCCGTCTTTTGGTTCTGGTGATCCCCATGTGAGCTCCAAATAAACTGCTGTGAGCTTGATTAATGATTTTCTCCCTGTATTTACTAGGGACCACTAATTGCTTTCGGGGTTCCCCTTTTCCTCGGTATGGAGTAGCTAACGTTTCCCTGTACAGAAGGTCTTTGGTTAAGCTAAAGCTCTCAGGGCACTCAGGAGACAGTACAGTGGGAGTCCTGGCAGCTTCAAAGCAAACTCCCAAGCTAATGTCCTCCTTCTGCTCCTGGGCAAAATTGTTATTTGTTTTGGGATTCTGTAGTAGCATGAGTTCTGCCTCAGCCCTATCAAGCTGGGTTGCCACGGTAACCGCTCCTAGGCCTCTCTCTGCTACAGTATCGGTTTGAGCTGCAGAGGGTGAGTTTTGACCCCCCTTTGAGCAGGTAAGCACTAACGCACTCTTGACATGCTCTATTAAATCCCAACCAAGGAGAAAAGCTGCTGGTATTTCATCTGACACAGCTACTTGCCACTTTCCAGACCAATTCTGGTATTCTACTGGTATCTCAGCCACTTTTAAAACCACGGTTTCCTTCCCAATTCCCTTTAAAGACATTTCTTTGCCAGGAATAATGTCCTCCTGGGCTACTAAATCGGAATGGACAATGGAGATTTGAGATCCTGTATCTCTTATTGCAATGTACTTCTTTCCTTTCACAACTATCTCTTCACCTGCGTTTCTGAGAAGGGTCTGGTCATTGCTGATATAGAAACAATGGACTACTTGGGCTATAGGAATATCTTCCTCCTCATGGTCAGTAGAAGTGGTGGTGGTTATGGGATCAGGTCTCTGTCTACTATTTTCCTCCCCTGATTCCACTTGCTTGACACAATACACCTTTTTGGTTAGAGAATCATTTCTCTCCAAGTTGGGGTATGGTTGCCTACACTGGAATTGTAAGTGGCCTGGTTGCCCACAGTTAAAACATTTAAAATTCCTTTTGTAATTCTGAGGTACTTTGGCGAACCGTGCCTCAGGGTTTGATGTTTTTGGCGGGCTAGCCCTTGGCAACTTTGGGGAAGTCCCGCCCTGACCTTCTCTCTCAGGATTCCTGCTGAGGTAATTTTTATTAAAAGGCTTTTTATAGTTATTGTCCCAGTTTGGTTTATTTACTCTCAGCTCTGAAAATCTAGGGTTCCTGTAAGCGTTAATCAAATCAGTTTGTTCTCCCGCTTCCCATAAATTTTTAGGATTCTTGTCCCTTACTAAATACCGTAGTTCTCCAGGTAATAGGGAGTAAAACTGTTCTAGCCCAATTAAATCCTTCAACTGTTCTAAAGAAGTGATCTCCTCTCTTTCAATCCACTTATCCAGAGTCTGCGCCAATCTAGCTCCCAACTGAGAGTACGATTCATCCTGCTTTTTAGAGAGAGAGCGAAATTTCCGCCTCAGGTGTTCAGAGTTCAGACAAAATCTTGAATAAACCATCTTTTTATATGCCTCAAAATCTCTTGCCTTCTCGGGATTCATCTGGGCATATATTTCTGCCAGATCTCCGCTAACCTGCGCTCTTAAAACCATCATTCTATCCTCATTTCTGATTTCAAAGTCATTGCAGGTGCGTTCAAAAGCAATGAGGAAGGATTCAGGACAGTCCCCTCTTTTGTACTGGGGAAACTTCTTCAAATCTATCTTTGACAGGATTCCACCTCCCCCACTGTTGTTATTATTAAGATTATTATTTAGAGCAGAAATCTCTAATTGTCTCATCTGTAGTTGAAAATTCATTTCCTTTTCTCTTAATTCTAGTTGCTTAGCTTCTGACTCAGCCCTGATTTCCAGTTCCCTTCTTCTCTCTTCCTGCTCAAATTGTCTGGCCTCCTTCTCAGCTCTTTCTTTGCTTTCCTGTTCAAATTGTCTGGCCTCCTGCTCAGCTCTGAGCTGTAGTTCCTTAAATTTAAATTCCCTTTCCAGTTTCCATTTCTCAAATTCTTGAGGGCTTAATTCCTTATTTCCCTCCAATTCCTGAGGTAACTCTTCAGACTCAGGACTCCCCCTTGTGGCGCGTTTGTGAGGCATCTTTTCTTTCTGGGGTGATTAGAGCAGCGTTCACAAATTTTTAAAAGGACCTGTTTTCCTTATTTTACTTCCAGTTACTGATATAAATTTTTCAAGCCTTTTCTTTTAGTTCTTTCCCTCAGATCTGCTATGACCTGGCTTCTGCCTTGTCCACAGCGCTCTCCTATCTCAGAGCCTGGGATTTTACAGTAAGCCCTCTGATCCTCAGATCCTGAGGTAAACTCAGAAATTCCCTCTCAGAGAATTCAAGCCTTTTCCTTAGGTTCTCTCCCTCAGATCTGCTATGACCTGGCTTCTGCCTTATCCACAGCGCTCTCCTATCTCAGAGCCTGGGATTTCACAGCAAGCCCTCTGATCCTCAGATCCTGAGGTAAAACTCAGAAATTTTCTCACAGAGTCGTTCCCTATCTTAGACCCCCCTGATCTGGGTTCTGAGGCCCCGCTACTAAGCTTTTCCCAAAAGCTCTAGCAGGAACCAAACCTCATTGCCACAGATCCTGTCTAAAAGGTACCCTTGACTCAATAAACTCTTTTATAAAGGCTTCACTGGATTACTTCAATAGGCTTCACTGGATTATTTCAATAGGCTTCACTGGATTACTTCGTATCCCACCGCTGCCACCAATGTCGCGATTTGACCCTTTTTAGATCCCACACCTCTGGAACCTATGTGGCGTTGGACCCACTCGTGCCTTGGTCTGTCCACCCAGACTCAGACCTCAGAGCACACCAGGGCAAAACTAAACTCTTTCCTTTCTTCCACTGCTGCCACCAGGAGATCCCTAGATCCCCATAACTCCTTTATAAAGAATCAGGTCCACTCTTTAATGAAATAGAAAGATCTTTAGTTTATTTGCTTATTTGTTTCAGTATTTTAATATTCAGTTCTATTCCTTCTCCCTTCCAGTCACTGGTCAATCACTTCTCAGATCTCCTACTATATTTTCATCAGTCTAATCACAATCACATAAATCTCTGAACTCTCTAATCAAACTCCTTCCAAAACTCTGATCTGATCTTTCCCCCCCTCAGGCTCTGCCTCTTATACTCTGCCTCTTGGCTCCGCCTCTCAGCAACATAAATATGCATGACTCACTCTAACTAAACCTGAGCCATGACCACATTTAAAGGAGAATGCTACAGTGGCCTTTGGAGCCAGATGGGTGGCATACAAATTAAATAAATAAATAGATAGATGGATAAACAAATAACTGAATAAATCATAAATGGTGGTGACACCCCTTTATAACAGAATGAAAAACCATGGGTCAAACTGCTACCTGACGGGAAGAATGTCCCTGAAGGCCTCTTCAAACAAAGTCATTTTAAATAATATTTTTAAAGTCTCAAGGGAGGGGGCCTGATGGATCTCTGATAGGAGACCATTCCAAAGTGAGGGGGCCACTGCAGAGAAGGCCCTATTCCTAGTCAAAGACTTCCTCGCCTGTCTCGGCACAGCCACCCACAACAACAAGGCCTGGGAGGACCAGCTACACATGTATTATTTTCTACAAGAGGGGAGACAAGCTAGATACTGTGAATTACCAACTGCTGTTCTGTATTCAGGACAGGGCACTGGAGGGATGGTTGGTCTGTGCCCTAGGGCCATCAGAGCACATCATGGGTAGCGGCTGGCTTGTTAAGCCATACATTTTTTTCTTTTGTGGCTCTTTGACTTTTAAAAAAGTTATTAGTTGGCAATAAGGAAGGGGACAGAAGAGGAGGACAAGAAACCAGCCCTTAGGTAGTTGTTTAAAGTATTGGAATACACCTCAAGTGTATGCAGTATTTTTATCTAGATATCTTAAAGGTTGTGAGCACATGGTGAACTTCACCACCTTTTATATGTATGTATAACCTTGGCATTTCTTAAATAGCCAAAGCTAAATTGGGAGAAGACAGTTCTCCGGGAAAAAAAACATATATTGTCTCAAGTGGAATGCTGACCATTAGATCCCTGGTTTCTTTTTATCTGAATTACATAGGCAAAATAAAAGTTAACTTGGGTGATTTTGCTTATGACCATGCTTTGAGAGTTTAATATTACAATACACCTTTCAGCTGCTCTGTTGGCCTGTAATGAAAATATGCGTGTCCCTGATGAAATGCCATGATGTTGGGAAGAAGCTAGTACCAGAACTATATAGCTGGCAACTGCTGATAGTGAGGCTCAGATACACAGTAACCTTAGAATCAGACCAAAAGAAAGAAAAATAGGTGGAAGCATACCATAGACTTGTACATCTTTGGTCCTCAGAGTGTTCTTTGAAACAATTATTGAGCAACACTGGTGCAGCAGGAGTTGAGGAGCTCTCTACACATACTTCAGGAGTTTATGAAAGCTACAGTTGACATCAATAAGAGCTGTGCTGAATCAGGCCAGAGGCCCATATCAGGAGTGGGAAACCTGTTTGGTCTACAGCAGTGGTCCCCAACCTTTTTGCCTCCACGGACCGGTTTAGCATGGGGTGTGTGTGTGCGTGTGTGGGAGGGGCCGTACGTGCAGGAGGGCAGGAGATTTGTCTCTGCGGCCCAGTCCTGGCAAGGCCGTGGACCGGGACTGGTCTGCAGACCGGAGGTTGGGGACCTGTGGTCTACAGCTTCCACCATCCTTGATAATTGGTTATGCTGGCTGGAGGGCCACCAGTTCCTCACCCCTGCTTTATAAAATGGCCAACAAGTTTCCTTTTGGGAAGCCAACAAACAGGTCATGGACAATAGTTCTCTCCAAGTGTATAGCATTAAGGGTGGATCTGTGAAAAGTTAATTTGTTAAATAAGAGCTTCCAGAATACCCCAGGTGTGCTGCTAGGGAAATTCTGGGCATTATAGCCCATTATTTTTTCTAAATTCTAATTCTGCCTCAGAACCCAGAACAGCCATCTTGCTATATAATTCTTGATATTCTGTTCTGATTCTTAGTGAGTCTTTTGCAAGCTCTACAAACTTGTTTTAATCTCATCTCAGTTGCCTTTATATTCTTTGCATTTAGATTTTAACTATGGCAGTTTCATGTACATGGGAAGAAACGGGACATCTCCTATCTTCAGTATTTATAAATATAGTAACAAAAAACAACAACCAACCTTATTCATGCAGAAGAGTTCTAAGCTAAACATTACCATGGCAAATTTATACTTTCCCATATGGTGTCTTTTAAAAAGTTCCTTGTAATTTCATATTTTATTAAAATGGAGCCCAGAACTTTGCAAATGTTCTGTAAGCAAAAACATCTTGGCCATAGCCTATGATGGTACAACATCGTTAAAAATAAAACACAGCAACTATACAGGGCTATAACTGAACAGGATGTAAATAATCAAATAAGATAGTTTCAAATACGATCACTGGAAAAATAATATTGGCGGCATTTGGAGCTACCATGGTGAAATTAAGTTTCTTTCCATGGGGAACACTAATCAGTTGTATGCCACCTTTCGTCTATGCACTCACTAATACATGGCACATAGCAAAGCAAAGCAAAAGTGTGCTGCTTATATACCGCCCATAACGCTTCAAGCACTCTCTGGGCGGTTTACAAGTTAATTATGCAGGCTCCACATTGCCGCCACCCCCCCGGAGCGAGCTGGGTGCTCATTTTACCGACCTCAGAAGGATAGAAGGCTGAGTCAACCTTGAGCCAGCTACCTGGGATTGAGCCTTGGGTCATGAGCAGTTTTGGCTGCAGTACAGCAGTTTAACCTCACTGACTTAGGTCTCTGGCTGTGGAGTCAGAGGCTGGAAGTTCAGTTCCCCACTGTGCCTCCTTGAGAGGGGCTGGACTCAGTGACTGATAGGGTCCCTTCCAGCTCTGCAGTTCAAAGGTGGTGGTGGTGGTGGTGGTTGTTACTCTCTTCCCTGCTTTATCCTTCCAAGAAGTCTGTGAGGTGGGATAGGATAACAGTTTGTTTATCATTGTTTCTTTCTTATTTACTTTAAAGTCCCATTCTACTTCTCCAGTTTTCTTTAAGGTTTCCAGAAAAGCCACTGAAATACATAAAAACAACTGCAGGTCATTAAACCTAAAAAAATTACACGTGCGCTTCCAACACTGCAATACTATACATGGACAGGATCCAATAATTGATGTCTGTACATGAAATGCCAGACACCGAAGAAATTGGGTATGAGCAGTTCCCATGTCCCAACTGCAGCCTTTGGTTTGTGCCCTAAACTAGCCTGGGAAACCCTTTTGAAATGGATTGGGGGGGGGGGGGGAGGGAGCGACAATAGTGACGGTGTGGAGGGCTACAGAATGGAGAAGAAGAAAGTTGTTTTTTGACTTTGAGTACAGTGATACCTTTATTTATTTATTTAAAATATTTTTACCCCGCCTTTCTCCGTAAAAGGATCCAAGGTGGCTTACAACAATTAAAAGACAATACTGTATTTAAAAGCGAAAAACAGCAAGTATACAAATATTTAAAAAGAATTAAACAAGTATTATATCAAAAACAAGTTGATAAAATCAGTACTAGAAACTCGTTCAAGAACAACAGAGGATAACAATTCATTTTAAAAAACCCTCTCAGGCCCCCAGTCATTTAGGGTGCCAGTAAATTTAGTCCCCTGCCTATTCAGAAATCGCCTCCTTTGAATTCCTTTGAATTCAGGGGTATTTACTTTTTGGTTAGCTTGTGTAAGATTTTTGGCTTAAAAAGCCTGTTTAAAGAGGTTCTGGTGATGGTTTGCTTCAGAGGCAAGAACTGCGTCACTTTCTTGCAGGACAGTTGGTTCCAAATGGCCTCCACAAGGGACAGTTTTTGTATCCTTATCCTTAACAGATAAAATGGTGCATTTATGTCCAAATCAACATGTTCTTTGTGCTTGAATAGCTGTTAATATTTTGCTGTCATGCATGATTTGGGTGAGCCAGTATTCTTAATAAATGTTATAAAATAGATGTGCGGATGTATTCTAGCCAGCTGTCAAGCTCATTAGGTTGCAAGCAATATAATTAGAGCTGTAGCCATTAAAATGAGCACTGAGTGCATCCCTTCTTTTAAAGGAAACAGCCACTTGCAAATCTAGTTTTGGAAAACCAATTTGTTTGATACTGTGGTTTTTGTTGTCTTTCCTTTAAAAATGTGTAGCTTGATTATGCTTGTAGGAAGAACGTTTTGTTTTCGTTTCCATGTCTTGCTGGTCAGATCTTCGTTTACAACAAGCTCTTGAGAAGACAAGAATACTGGAATAATTCTCTATCTTCCCTCTTTTTTTGGTGGGGAGAGGGAATACCAGCTTGTCTCATTATCACCTGCCACTTTGGTGCTTGCTGATTAAAACCCCAGGATCACACAGATTTACCATCAGTGCTTCAGCTTCTTTTTAAAAACACACAATATAACACCAAAAGGATGCCAAGCTTTGTGTAAATGACACCATTCAAAATGAACAGAATCTGAGGAAAGCTTTGAGGTTTGGGTAGATGGTGAAATACAAAGCTGACGAAACCGAGACCTGTTTTTAAATCCGGTGTCCTTTACTCTGTGTTGGTCTAGATTACAAGTTTTACTCCTTTTTAAAAAGGGCTCCATAAAGGGTTCGGGCTTTTGCATTTTCTTGCATATTAAAGTCTTGTTTGATTGAGTGTCGGGGCACAGGGTAGAAGTCTATTTCAAGCCACAGGGCCTCCTTAGGTTTTTCTTTCAAAAGGAACTGTCAGTGAGGCTTGGGGGTGGGAGGAACATGGTAATGAGAGGGACTTATCAAGCACATACCTGTTTTTACGTTACATTTTTTTAAACCCTGAAGAAATGTGCATCCTCCTCTGTCTTTAAAGTGCAGCCTTGATTTATCAGCTTCACTTTAATGATGTATGTAAAGATGATCCATTGAGATCTATACCTTGAAAACATGTTCTGCATAGAAAAAAAATTAGATTACTTGTGTGTGTGTGTGTGTGTGTGTGTGTGAGAGAGAGAGAGAGAGAGAGAGAGAGAGAGAGAGAGAGCTATCAAGAAACTGTTTTTCTGCTCCTGGAAGCTTCCAAGGGAGGCATTCTTCTTTTTATTTATTTATTTATTTAACTTATATGCCGCCCACACTACCCAAAGGTCTCTGGGCCTTTTAGAGTGTTTGGAGAGCTTCCCCCAGCCACCCCCAACCCCAAGTGAAACCCAGAGCTGGCCATCTGGGCACCTGGTTTCCCACCTCACCCCCGCCCCATTTGGTAGGCATTTTCTAACATTTCCTGGGCTGCAGCAACCCATCGCAGGTGGCTGGGCATGAATGCTTTGTCCCTGGGCCAGCCCAGGTTGCTGCAATAGCAAGGCCTTGCCTCTTAGAATTGCTGGTTTAATCAAGTATGAGCTAATAATCATGGAAAACAGGAAAAGTTTATATCTATCGTGAATGGAGAGGACGAAGTACTTAGGAGGATTTGGTACTACCCAGCTCTAAGTGTGAACACTTCTGACGGTGACTTGTTAGTAGAGATTTTCAGTTTTGGTCTGTAGCAACTTATCACAGTTTCCTTACATGGAATTTTGGCTTTGGCAACTTGATGGGCTAAAGATAGTTGCGCAGGGAAAGACAACCTAGGGTAGTGTGCAAAAAGCCAAAAGATAATGCATTTATGCATGCTTGTGGTGGACGGGTGGTAGCTACTTTGGGTTCGGATTCAGCCAGACAGTGCAGATCCAAAGACTCGGTATGTTTGTGAAGCAGAGGTTGGTATAGTGCAACCAGAAAGGCCCTTGGGGGGGGGGGGGGGAGGCCATTGGGAGCAGTGATTTTATTAATTAATTAATTAATTATTCTTGGGAGGTCCCCAAGATTCCACCCTCCAAAAGAAACCAGAAGTGCCCATATAGCCACTTATATCATATTGCTTGATTTCTGTGTTTTGTTTTGTTTTTAATTGCAGGTTTTGGCCATTTCTCGGCCTGATGTGGCCTGCAGTGGGGACTGGGGCTTGCATTTGGTTCCCAAGCCTCTAGACATTGCTTGCCCTGGTATAGAAGAATATGTAATCAGGGCTTTTACTTTAGCTTTTGCTGCTCCTACTCCTACCCTTGAGGAAATACAAACAGAACAAAACAAAAGGAATGCCTGTAGTTGCCATAGCCCCTTGGCAGTGTAATGGGTTCTTTGTCGGGTCTTTGCCACTGTTTTTCACTCGTCTCTTGAAGCGTCGTCATTCTTATCGCCACAAAACAGGAGAACCACGTACCTAAACATCTTTTGGCTCTTAGCAGCTTTAATGGAATAGTATTTCAAAGAAGGTGAACTATTATTCTCTGAAAGCTGACTGTCTCAATCAACACTCGAGCAGAGTGAAATGTTAGCGTGCAACCCTAGAAAATAAATATGTCAGCAAGGGAGGGGCGGGACAGAAGGGGAACAGCTGAAAACCACTGCCTCATTCTGTTGATGGAAGCCTTTAGGCAAAACTAGTGGGATGGCACTCTTAAGGCAGAGAAAAACAGTAATCCAGCATGTTCTGTTTTCTTTGTGTGTGTTTTTTTTTTCTACACAGGTCACTGACATTGGATTTTCTTTGAACCACCCAAATCAGTATTTTGTGGAGAGTCAACATCTACTAGGTGGCGGGAAGGAAATGAGAAAAGAACAAAGGCAACTTGAAAACTCCGAGCCAAAGCACACCAGCCAACAGAGTTCAGAAGCAACCCCCACTTCCTCTTCGGTGTGTGCAACAGAGGAAATGGAACTGGATGGGCTGGAGGATTACTTTACTGAAGATTAGGGAATAACTTTTCTCCACCCCATTTACAGGAGGACCGTTTGCTGACTCTCTCTGGATGTTCTCTTTCAAATCAAGAGTCACTATCATGGTAAACATAGGCCTAATATGTGAATAGCAACTTGTGAATTGGTTTTGCAAAGCATCCATCCCTTAAGATATGGAAACTGAAATAAATTTTGGGGTGATACATGGTTTGAATGATTTTTTAAAATTTCTGTGTGGAAATGTTCTCCTGCTCTGTGCTCCCAGCTATGCCATCCCTCGGCTCCAGCCTCCCATTATTTTTCTCAATAAAACTTATTCAAAATTGTAGACAAGTCCAAATATTTCCTGTATTTCTTAGGCAATGCTTGTTACATGTGTCATATAAAATTCCTATTTGCTGTCAAGAAGCAATGGCTACTCTGAAAAAAAAGGGTAGGCTTTAAGTGCATGGTGTCAAACAAATTTACACTTGATATTGTAGGCTGGTCACAGCCGGCATGCTTAAAAACGATGAGCTTCACATCCATTCTTAAGGTTTAGTAAGAAAGTTTTGTATCTGAAACCATAAAGTGGAAACGTCAGAGAAATGCCTGCATGAGAAACAGAGGAGGGTCTCTGCTGAAATAGATAAGGATGCTTAAGAGAATACTTTGTAATTACAAAAAGTTAAATATTTTATGGATAGAATTGGCATCTCCGAAGAGGGCTACAATATTCACTGTGAAACTTCTCAATTCCAAGGCAATCTGCTTTGCTGATACCACATTTAGAAAGAAATTAGTTCTACAAAAACAGCAGTGAAGTTCAGAGTAAATGTTCCTTGGTGAAAGTGTTACAATCCACCTTTAAGGACCTACCTGTGAGGAGGCATCACTGAGCTCAGTGCGATTTTGAGGAGACGTGTACAGGATTGCACGTTTCCTTTCAAATGGAGACTCACCAACTTCAGAGTGAAATCTTCCACATCAAAAATACTTAGTCCTTGAGAGCACCTTAAATTTTTTCTCTCTGCTATACCATACATTCACAATAGGTTTTAACCACTTGATGCAATGTATTTTATTATATCGCTATGCCATTGTTTTATGATACAGTTTGTTCTCCTATTATTTCTCATGCAATTCTTCTATGAACCACCCATAAGTACAGGGTCTGCCCTAAATCATGAAATGGTTATTCCCTTGTTCCTTACTTAGGCTTGGTATATTTGTTCTTCATAATTCATGGTGTTTAAAGGATCCAAAAGCAGCACGTTCAGAACTAGATGTGAAGTATGCCTTTCACAGCATAAACATCTACCACATCTCAGGTTCACGAAGGAACGATTTTGTGTGTCTGTGTGGCTTGCTAGATGAATTTTTTTTAAGTGTTAAAAAAAGATGATGCTGCCGCTGCCGCCACCACCAAGTAGTCTGTGCATTGCAAGATATTCAAGCAGCTCTAGCTGGTGAACAGAAGATAAGCCAGGACAAAGCAATCTGAGGGTTGCCTGGGCTTTATCAGTAATTTTTGACCTGACCTGCAAAGCTCTACACTACTGCCAGGTTAAAGAGTGTACATCCTGGAAGATCCCTTGGGGTTTCATTGTTTTTCCTCCCTAATCTCAAAGATTATAGGGAGAAAGGGGGTTCAGGTTAATAAACCTCACTGGTGATGTGCCACGTTTGTTCAGCATCTAATTCCCAGTCTTAACACACACACACACAGAGGCCCACAAATGAGTTGATTATGGTAGAAATTTAAAAAAGAATTCAGTGAGTACTCTTGGCCTGTATGGTTTCAGAATGTTGAATTATAAAATTCCCATACCTTGGATCTCTAACTGGACCCAAGGTTCAGCCTAGGACTGGTATTAGCTGCAGGAAGAGGTGTGCTTGGACACTATGGTTAGGAGTTGTTGTTGTTTAGTCGTTAAGTCGTGTCCAACTCTTTGTGACCCCATGGACTAGAGCACTCCAGGCCCTCCTGTCTTCCACTGCCTCCCGGAGTTGGGTCAAATTCATGTTGATAGCTTCGATGACACTGTCCAACCATCTTGTCCTCTGTCATCTCCTTCTCCTCTTGCCTTCACACTTTCCCAACATCAGGGTCTTTTCCAGGGAGTCTTCTCTTCTCATGAGATGGCCAAAGTCTTGGAGCTTCAGCTTCAGGATCTGTCCTTCCAGTGAGCACTCAGGGTTGATTTCCTTCAGAACAGATAGGTTTGTTCCCCTTGCAGTCCAGGGGACTCTCAAGAGTCTCCTCCAGCACCACAATTCAAAAGCATCAATTCTTCGGCGGCCAGCCTTCTTTATGGTCCAGCTCTCACTTCCATACATGGCTACTGGAAAAACCATAGCTTTGACTATGCGGACCTTTGTCGGCAAGGTGATGTCTCTGCTTTTTAAGATGCTGTCTAGGTTTGTCATGGCTTTCCTCCCAAGAAGCAGGCGTCTTTTAATTTCGTGGCTGCTGTCACCATCTGCAGTGATCATGGAGCCCAAGAAAGTAAAATCTGTCACTGCCTCCATATCTTCCCCTTCTATCTGCCAGGAGGTGATGGGACCAGTGGCCATGATCTTAGTTTTTTTGATGTTGAGCTTCAGACCATTTTTGGCGCTCTCCTCTTTCACCCTCATTAAGAGGTTCCTTAATTCCTCCTCACTTTCTGCCATCAGAGTGGTATCATCTGCATATCTGAGGTTCTTGATATTTCTTCCGGCAATCTTAATTCCGGCTTGGGATTCATCCAGTCCTGCCTTTCACATGATGTATTCTGCATATAAATTAAATAAGCAGGGAGACAATATACAGCCTTGTCGTACTCCTTTCCCAATTTTGAACCAATCAGTTGTTCCATATCCAGTTCTAACTGTTGCTTCCTGCCCCACATATAGATTTCTCAGGAGATGGATAAGGTGGTCAGGCACTCCCATTTCTTTAAGAACTTGCCATAGTTTGCTGTGGTCCACACAGTCAAGGGCTTTTGTGTAGTCAATGAAGCAGAAGTAGATGTTTTTCTGGAACTCTCTGGCATTCTCCATAATCCAGCGCTTGTTAGCAATTTGGTCTCTAGTTCCTCTGCCCCTTCGAAATCCAGCTTGTACTTCTGGGAGTTCTCGGTCCACATACTGCTGAAGCCTGCCTTGGAGGATTTTGAGCATAACCTTGCTAGCGTGTGAAATGAGTGCAATTGTACGGTAGTTGGAGCATTCTTTGGCACTGCCCTTCTTTGGGATTGGGATGTAGACTGATCTTTTCCAATCCTCTGGCCACTGCTGAGTTTTCCAAACTTGCTAGAATATTGAGTGTAGCACCTTAACAGCGTCATCTTTTAAGATTTTAAATAGTTCAAGTGGAATGCCATCACCTCCACTGGCCTTGTTGTTAGCCATGCTTTCTAAGGCCCACTTGACTTCACTCTCCAGGATGTCTGGCTCAAGGTCAGCAACCACACTATCTGGGTTGGCAACTCCTGTGCAACCCCATTGTAATTGACTTACCAGCCCTGTAGAATGTGTCATTGCCACCTTGTCCTTGTGTCCACCACTGTTGGGTTGCAACTGGAATAGGCACCAGATACAGTGACCTGCCATGCTCCCCAAATCTGCATGGGTGGGTTGGAGACCCTTCACAGCAGATTTGGAGTGGTTGAGTGGGGATTACAGTGAGGGGGAGAGGAAGAAGAAGTCAACCTGTTGTACAGGAATCTCAAGCAAAAGAGAGCTGCTGGGAATCTCTGAGCCTGTGTTAAAGATTTGAATGATGAGAGAGTAAAGAGATTCTGTGAAATCAGGTTTACATAGCCAAGGCATTACGTGATGATAAAGCAACCCTTTGAGAATGTCTTAGAAACAGTCCTGATGAATATTTCTGCTACTCTTTCTGTTTTGCGGCCAAGATGAAAAATGTAGAAATAATAGGATCCATTCAGTATTTGAGACATCTTCTGTCCAATTTGTAAACATAGATTCCACTATGCCTTTGTCACAGCTCCTTGTTTTTTAAATAGCACTGAAATCCAAACCCTAGCGATACACAGCTGAAATAAGCACCTGTTCTTCTCTCTTTTGGTGGCAATGTGTCCTCTTATATTTTTAATGCATCCTTTGTATTGATTATATTATATATAGTCATGTGAAAAAAATAAAGTACCCCCTCTTTGAATTTTACGGTCCTTAGAAGGTCTGAAAATTAGGTAAATACAACCTCGGATGAACAACAACACATGACATATTACACCGTGTCATGTTTTATTTAACAAAAATAAAGCCAACATGATTGCAGGGTGGCAGAAAAAGAGGGATGCTTGGGATTTCTGGGACTGATTGGCCACAATGGCTGAGAGACAAACTCTGACAGTAGAAAAGGAGAGCCCCTCTTTCTTTAAGGCAAGGAGGAATTCACACACCGGGAGGGGTGGTTGAAGAGGCGAGAAGCCCTTGGAGGCTGCGAAGGAGACAAATTTCTGCCATTTCTGGGAATAGCAGCACCTGTTGGATGGGTGCCGTGAGCCTCGGAGGACTTCTGTCAATGTGGGGAAAGCTCCCAGGCCGTCAGGGCAAGCATCTGCGGTTTGGATGGAGGATCTGGCCATTGCTCTGAGAGAGGATATTCGGGGAGGTGGGGAGGCGAAGTTAGCACCTGGAGCTCTGGAGAGGCGCAAACTAGGCCTGCCGAGACCACCAGGGAATGATCAATATGGCGCTGGTCCTGATGCAGGCCACTGCAGATAACTGCCTAATACTTTCACACCTCATCAACAAAGGTAAGGGGGAAAAATATCTAAATTGTATGTAAAGGGAACCTTTGACTGTAGATAGAGAGTCCTTATGGGATAAACTCCAAAATTTGGGTATAGATATAAAAGACCTCTCTCATAAAAATTTTACACTCTGGCACTAGCTGTCAAGTTAGATCTTGGAAGGGCGAATTAACCAACCAGTTTCTAACTAACAAGGGGGTGAAGCAAGGATGTATCTTCAACCTTTTTATGAATGATCTAGCTCCTTAGTGAACGTGGATGGTCACCCTCCCAAATTAGGGGTATATTCTGTTCCGCTACTGCTTTATGCGGATGATGCCGTTATTATCTCACGCACCCATCCAGGTCTGAAACGTTTGATTAATAGATTTGTGGAGTATTTGGATAAAAACAAAATGCAATTGCATTACAACCAGTCTAAAATACTAGTTTTTGCTAAGTCCTGGAATCAATTACAGTGGAAACTAAATGGTAAAAGTATCGAACAGGTCAAACAGTATAAATATTTAGGTATTCTTTTTTGCTATAAACATTCTTGGGTTCCTCACTGCAAATCAGTCTTAAACACAGCCAGGCTTTCTGTGCAGTCTATACTTATTACAACATTGGCAACCGATATGTCCCGGCAGCCCTACAAGTTTTTTAAATTTAAAACCACCCCACAAATTCTGTATGGCATCCCAATTTGGCAAAATGCCATGAATCGCTCAATCGAACAGCTACAATCCCACTTCTTACGTAAGGTATTAGGCCTACCGAGGTGTGTTCCCTACTTGGTACTCTGTTTTGAGACCGGACTATCCACACTGGAAACGATGGCAGGGCTGAGAACTTTTCAATTCTGGCTAAAAATGTTTTATAACTCAGACCAAGACAGCTTATTATATCAGCTCCTGCAAGATTCCGACCCTCCTTTTGGGTCTACTGCCCTTTTTAAAAAACTGAAATTGATTGGCCTAGACATTGGCTCTTTAGGTTCACTAAGTCTAGAGCTAGCATTTCAAACAGTAAAGAGACGAATAATGAAGGAATTATGGAGAAATTATGGAGCGCAGCTGATAAGACTTGTTCCCCATTGTTCCCTGTTGTCTCTCCACATCCCCTTTAAAATGGGACAACCAGCTGCTTTCCTCATGCTCCTTAAATGTCCACAAAACAGTCTTTTTTCTGGCCAGATGTAATGTCATGCCTGGTGCTGTATTGTATGGTAGGTATAACGGAACCCCTTATCTCAAAAGATATTGTCCATGTGAGCAGGGCGCTTTGGAAACCCTCACTCACATGCTCTTGCCCTGTCCACTTCATCAGGACTGCCTCAAAATGTAAATCACCTCAATATTATTAAAGCTGGAGGGGAAATCCGATCTGGACAAGGTCCGTTTTATGTTATCAGGGGAGGTGGTTGACATTATGGAACAAGTAGCTGTTTTCCTTGGGTCAATTGTTAGGAGGTGAAGCCCTGAATCTAACAAACTAGCTTGACTATGTTTATTTTATATGCCAATACAGGTTTATTATTATTGTATTTTGGGAGGTAGTGAAGAGGTCGACCTCTGGTAGGCCCCAGTGGGAAGTGATGGAGTGGAAGATGGTTGCATTGAGCTCCCATTCATGAAGCTGAGTCTGAGTGCGACTGAGAGAATTGGCCAGCACATTGTCCACTCCTGGTAGGTGGATAGCAAGAAGGAAGATGTGGTGATCCAAGCACCATTCTGAAAGAAGAATTGATATGTAGAGAAGTAGGGAGTGAGTACCACCTTGTTTGTTGATATAATACACGGCAGTTGTGTCATGCATGACCACCAGAACTACGTTCCCCTTTAGAAGCGGCAAGAAGGCTTGAGTGCATAAAAGATGGCTAGGAATTCGAGCTCGTTTATATGGCGGCCCTTGTCCGACAGTGCCTAACGACTGTGCATGTGAAGATCCTCTCAGTGGACACCCCATCCTGAAAGGCTGGCATCGGTGGTAAGTTGAAGCCTCAGACGGACTGGGGGAAAATTGCGGCCGAGCATGGTGTTGTTGATCTGGGACCACCACTGCAGTAGGGAGCTGAACTCCAGGGTGACAGAGAGAAGCTTAGCTTGGGGGTCCCAAAGGGAGTCGAACTTTGAGAGGAACCAAGCTTGGAGAGAACTCATATGACGCCTGGCATGTGGGACAACAGAGGTGGTGGATGCCATAAGGCCCAACAGCTTTTGCGCTTGTAGGGCTGAGATGAGCACTTTCGAGGAGAAAGCAGTGATGGCAGTAATTTTGAGTTGTCTCTCCATGAGGAGGAAAGTGTGGCCCGAATGTGATAAGATGGCTCCGATGAAAGGAACTGTCCTGCATGGGCGAAGAATGGACTTTTACGGGTTGATGCAAAGGCCAAGGTTCTGCAGAGTCCTGAGAGTAAAAGACACATCCCATCAGGCCTTGTGCCTGGTGGGCGCAACCAGCAACCAGTCATCGATGTAGGGATACACACTAATGCCTCGCGTGCAAAGGTAGGCAGCCACCGGCACCATGCACTTTGTAAAAATGTGTGGGGCGGTGGAAAGGCCGAAGAGAAGCATTTTGAAATGGAAAGCTAGAGAGCAGAGGGTGAAGGAGAGAAAATGTCTGTGGTTCGGACATATGTGTATATGAAAGTAGGCGTCCCAAAGGTCAATGACTGAGAACCAGTCTCCCCGTCAGAGAAGCGGAAGGATGGTCTCTAAGCTGGTCATGCGAAACTTGGAGGTTATGAAACTGGTGATATCATGAAGGTTGAGGATGGGACAGAGGCCTCCATCCTTTTTTGGAACAGTGAAATAGCAGGAGAAAAAACTGCTGGTAATCGGATGGGGGGACTGGTCCTTGCTGAGAAGAGTGTATACTTCGAGGTGGAGGGGGTGGTAAGCGGAGTGGGTTTCAATATGCCGAGCGGGGGTAGTGAATGGAATTCTATGGCATATCCGTTCCGAACTGTAGACAGAACCCACGTGTTGGAAGTGATGATCCGCCACTGAGGGAGAAACAGCGAGAGGTTCGGTGGAGAGTCTGCAGGAACCCTGGTAGAAGGAGGTCAGAAAGGCTGTTTTGACGTGTTCAGTGTGCTTGGTGGTGGTTGGCTGGCGATATTTGGAGCGCGATGCCCTGGGGGTGTATGATGCAGATACAGGAGAAGTGTAATGTGGCCTTTCAGGCATTGGTCGAGCAGGTTGATATGGCATAGGGCATCTATAGGGGTAGCAAAATATTGTTGGGTGGCTTGGGGGTAGATTCCCAGTTGCTTGGCTGCATTCATCTTGTTCTGGAGGTCCTCCATAATGTGGTTGGTTTGGGTATTAAATAAACCATCACCATCAAAGGGGAGGTCCTCGATATAAGCTCTGGCATCATCTGGTAGGCCTGCAGAACGCAGCCAGGCATGGCAGTGAAGTCAGACCGCTGTGGACACATGTGGCACTGGGCACTCTGTGGCATGGCATGCAGCCCGCATTTGTTGGGTAGCAACTGTGAGAGCTTCTTGGTACAGTTGATTGGCTTGTGCACAGCAATCCTCAGGTAGTTTGTCAAGAAAGGGTTGCAGTTGACTACCAAGAGTCCCCCTTGAAGACATCTGTGCTGCTGCCACATGGGCCCAGCCTTCCACATTCATCTCTCATTACCGCCTTGATACCCGTGAGCATTCCTCTGCCACTATGGGTGGAGTGGTATTGGCCTCTGTCCTTCCATGACAACCCTCCAGCTGGTAAGTGAGCTTGCTACTCACCCATAGTGTGCATTCACGGAGACCATGATGAAGGATAAGTTACTTGCCATAACTATGGTTCCTTGACTGGATCTCCATGAATTTACATGTCCCCACCACCACCCTTCTTGTCACGCTGCTTATAAGTGGTGTCAGGGGAACTGGGGGTGGCCATTAGAAGCGCAAACAGGCAACGTAGGGCAGGGTCTCTAACGATGTCCTGATTTTCAGCTCTAGAAGATTCTGAAGATAGTGCATGCGCAGAAGACTAACCCATAGTGTGAATTCGCGGAGATCCACTCGAAGAACCATAGTTATGGTAAGTAGCCAATCCTTTTGTATTCTCAAAGGCTTTCACGGCCGGGATCTGATGGTTGTTGTAGGTTTTTCTGGCTGTTTGGCCATGTTCCGAAGGTTTTTCTTCCTAACGTTTTGCCAGTCTCTGTGGCCGGCATCTTCAGAGGACAGGAGTTAGAACTCTGTCTGTGTTCATGTAGAACACGGCCAAACAGCCCGAAAAACCTACAACAACCAGCCTGTCCTTTATTTTTCACATGACTATAAATTAGAACAACATGTTTGTGCCTTGCACAGCTGCCTAATAAAGATATTGTCCTAAACTGGATTCAGAATTGTATGGAATGGTGTTTACTTTGCTATCGTGACAAGTTCTGAATTATGTGTTGTATCTCACTTGCTGCATCGCCCCTCCTTTTCTGTAGAACTACTTTTCTTGCAGTGAAAAACTCCTTGTGTTTGTGCCTGCTCACATTCGAGCCCCATCTTCCAAAGCTTTGCCTTTCTATTTCTTATTTTTACCAGTGTGCTCTCTCCTGTGCAGAATTCAAAACCTTTGCTTTCCCAGATGCTTTAGGGAATTCAGAGTGCTCAAAGATGTTTGTGGCACATGGCCATTTCTTCCAGTAACTTGTTCCTTGTCCTTGATGAATATGTGATGGGAAACAGCAGGGGGATGAGGATTGTCATATTTTCAGCACTGCTGTTGGCAATTGCCTCAGAAGAATCCTTTGGCTTTGGCTGTACTTCAGCTGGGCCACCTGAAGAGTCAAAACGATGCTTCTGCTGCCGATGGAAACGGCCCTGCCTACTGTCTGGGCTCTTCAACTTTCATGTTTGTGTAGCAGGTAGCTGAAGGAAAGGCAGTAGATTGAAGAGTGGTGTATTGGAAAACAGATGAGTCTGAGATCTGTTGATCCTGAGAGAAAGCATGCTTGACGCTTCTTGCCTACAACAGAATGCTGAGCTGTTGATTAGAAACATTGGGCTTCTATGAGGCGACTTTGGAACACTGAACGATACTCTGGTGTTGCAGAAATGAGGCCATTTTTTCCTCTTGAAGGCAAAGTACCATCTGGAATTCATTTCTGCCTGTCCTGACAAGATTCAACAGTACAATATGAACGGTTGTAATCTTGATATTGTACTCTCTCCTCTTTTTATTGCTAGTATGCTTGAAAGGGCAGAGTTAGGCTAAGAATATAGTTACTCAAGGAATGAAACCTAGGAGATTATCCAGGCAGCAGGTCACAGAAGTGCCTTCCAACAGAAAGTCAGTATAGTTGGTTTTAATACTCTTGCATAGTAGCTTTAAACGCTTCCAAGGACGCAGTTAATGCCACATACCCTCACTGCAGGATGTTTCCAGCTAGATGAGTTACAACCCCCAGAACCAGATGATGGTGAGTAGTTGACTAGCTCAAGAGGCCTATGACCAGGCTGCAACCCAAGATAGAGATGGCTTGTACAAGAGGGAGAAGAGGAGGCTGGCACTGCTCCCATGTTTGCGAGAACAGTGCAGATTGAAGGCATGGACTCAGCTTGAGCTCCCAGGCAAAGTGGAGGGGTAAGTTTATCTGGAATAGAGATACCCTTGGGAGTAGTCATGTGCTGTATCTCCTAAAAAAATATCCTACAGGGTTTAGAAGTTAGAAACTAAGTTACTGTAGAAAGGAAAGTTTTCACCTGCCGGCAGAAGTACTGTATGGACAGGGCCAACCTGACCTCGCGATGCAGGGAATTCCATAAACTGGAATCAGCCACCAAAAATACCCTCTCTTGGACCCTTTACCAAATGTGCCTGCGATGGCAGTGGGTACAAGGCCCACCGACACAAGGCCTTCTGAAGGTCTCAAGAGACAGCATAGGGAGGAATGATCTTACTTTCTGATAAGACTGTTTCTTAACCTTGGCTCTGTTCCCTGACCCTGCTTCTGGACTCCCTTCCCTAGACCTATTTGTGGTGCAAGAGCTTGCGGGAGGAATAAGATAGTTAATAATCCTATAAAGCAGACTGCAGCTACCTAGGTGCCCTCTGATATCTTGAATTACACTTCCCACTAGTCCTAGCCCCCTTGGCCAATAATCAAGGATTTGGGCAAATATAGTTCCAAAGATTTAGAAGGCCCCAGATGCTGACAAAAGCTAGAGAAAGCATGGCATTGGGTTCTCTGTGGCAGAATATGCATAACGGCCAAAATCCTATTGTGAAATATTGCACACAAAGGGAAATGACACAAAAGGATTTGGGGGTGTGTGTGTGTGAGACATCTGTCACAGTACGTCTGAGCACACCACAGCTAGCCAGAACAACTGTGCATACTAACTATGCAGTTTTCCATTTATGCTATGCTATTGCAATAGGATTTTGGCCCATGTGAATAGCTGTGAATGTAAATCCTCCTGAAGTCAGTGAAACGTGTGCACAAAGAAGTCATTGAAACATAGGCATACTGAACGTTCCTTGAAACTTCCCTTCACATCCACCATGAGTACTATGAATTTTGGAAGATGGAATGCAGAAAGTACTTTCTTAAATGATTTGCTGTGATAAAATAGAGGTCATAATCACTAATAGGTTGGACAATTACAGGATGTTTTTAATGGCTCTTATATCATCCTATGAATTCAGCACAGCTCTTTTTGGTTGAAAGGGCTTGAATAGCACGCAAGATGTTTGCACTACATTTATCATCATCTGTCCTCCCCTAAAATGGGAGCTGTACCACTTTGATGAATAGGGGGTAAGATCTGACCAATTTTTCCTGTAGCTTTCTAAATTGCGTGGATGCTGTTTTGTGATTTCCAGTACAAATAACCTTCAATCTTGCCTTGAAACAATTTTATTATGTCCTTCCTCTGTTATGGAAAACCAGGCATCAGGAAGTAGTGGATCTCCTTCTTTATTTTAGAGGATCTTCCAAACTCTTGTTTTGCCTCACATTGTTGTCCCCCTTTTTAATGCTTAGTGGCAGAAGCTAAGCTGTTTTCATGTCTTGCATCCAAACACCTCCTAGCAGTAAATCCAACATTCTCTGTAGTTGAATTCAACCACCCTTTGCCAGAGTTGGATGGAAGAAAGTAAAGGAGACAAAGTTCTATGTGGGTTCTGTGGAAAAAGACAGCAACTTTTCATCATTTATGAATCACATCTGTTCATGTCATGTGAAGGGAATGGTAATCCTGAGTGCCTCTTGAAAGGTGTTCTGTTTGTTTATTAGGCAAAGAAAGTGGATTAGGTTAAAACTGGGGAGGGAGCCAACAAGAAAGAGAAGGAGGAGTACGTGTACAGAGAGAGAAGTGGATGACTAGAAGAGAAATGCAGTAACAGGGGCAGTATCTGCTAACAGTCTGAAATGTCACAGCATGAAGCTCTCCCAGTCTAAAGCAACACTAAAAATAAACTATTATTTAAGGAGAAATGAAAAGAAGCTGAAAGTCATGGAAAGAAAGGCATTGAAGGAAGTGAGACAAGAAGAATGGCGTATGGATGGTGGAGAAAAATATCAATAACATCAGTGCAAAGCAGGTGCATAATATAGAACAAATGCTCCAACCTGAAGTGCTGTGGTGATTCGTATGTATTGCACTTGTTCTGATTACGGTGATGCTCCTGGTAACATCAATGCAACGACCCCCCTCCTTTTGCCTAATAGCATTGCTTCTCCTGATGGCAGAGTCCACTTCCAGCGCCTCACCATCACTGGCTCAGCTGGCAGTGTTAGGGCAAGCACTGTAGAGAGGCAAGTTTGCAGTACATTCCATTGAGCCAGTACTATTATGTAGCTGCTCGGATTGGTCTGTGGCCAGATGTATCGGTCTATCTAGATAAGTGACATCAAAATACTTGCTTCAATGCATTGATGAATTGGCCAGTGTCCTGCTCAATATTTATGAGCATGCAGAGCTCTAACTGCAAAGGCTTCCATGATGATTTAATGAGGTTCTGGTTGCACATGACGAGGCATGTCACTGGCACTTCAGTTTGCTCTGGCAGCTTCCGCAGTTGGAGTTCTGCACATGTACCTATTCAACAGGATACTGGCTATGGTGTAAATGTGTACGTGAGTGAGAAAGAGTTGGTGACTCTTTATAGAAATTTCTCCTCCATTATTATCCAGCAGATAATTTTAGAACAGAACATTTCCACTCCCTCCCCCTTTGAAAAAAATACAGAATACTGAGTAGTTCTCCTAGCTTGCTTTTCTTTCTTTTTCTGGTTAATTTTTTTTTCTTGTTCTGTGTCTTCAAATTCAATTAAAATCAGTATTTTAAAATTAAGCTTTATTCACCACATGGGGCACACATTGCTTATTGCAGCATTTGGCTTTATTTTGAGGGTGTACAAGCAAACTTTCTAAGAATTAAACGGGCTGCCCCTTAGATTCTATGGTATCTCTCTCTGGGGAATGGCGATGGATGGCAACGCCCACTGAGGCTGTGACTAACCATTGGGGATAGTGCTGTGGAAAGTCTCTTTATCCTCCCAACTGTTCTTTTGTCCTGGAAAGCAGGTCTCCTGTGTGTGGTGGGAGGCTGTGTTCAAATGTTTTCTCCATCATGATTTGTCTCCTCAGAATTGTTCTCCTTCCTCTGCTACCTTCTTTCTTGAAGAACAGAAGATGGGGACAATTTTGTCAGGGTGAATGTTAAGCAGATATAAAATGGGTGTGTGTGTAAATGGATCTGAGCACTGGCGATCAAGATGGATGAACTGTGTTTGAGTATAAGTGTGAAGCATCTTAAATTTGTAGGGATGTAAAATGAGCACTGAACGGGCCTCATTTGACTCAGGAAAACGTGTTTAATCCTCCTTGTGCACATTTTGCAAAGAGTGGCTTTTCTCCTAAGTAAGATGAACGAGCAGAGGGCCTAAAAACTCTCTGCTGATTGCATTCTGCTAGATGGGGAAATGAAGAAATTTGGCCCCAGGTCTAAGCCATGTTGGTTCTCCGTCAAGAGGCAGAAAAGAAACAGAAGTTGAAAACTGTACTCGAAAAGTGACAATGTGTGCTTTTGTGAGCTGTGTGTTTGTGAGTGCAGAGTTTCATTCTGAATATTTTATGTAAAGGTTGTGGTTTCCTCTGGCAGTCATGGAAGCAGAGCAGGGAACTTTTTTTTCATCTCAGTGAAACATTATGCCTATAATAAAAGCCACCAGTAGGGTGGCCATCACCTCGTCTTTAGAGCTCCTTGGCCTTCGTGTTCCTTTCAAGTCAACCTTTATACTTGTCTCACTTGTTTTTTGTTGGTTTTGTCACATGTGGAGTTTGTATCTTCCTGGTCTACACCCTTCTCTGCCGGTTTGCCCATATTTTCAATGATCTTGCCCAAACATATTCAATGAACAAGTGCTGCTGTTGTCCTCTTTGACCCATCAGTGGCAGTTTAGTCTAGAAAAAATATAATCGCACGATTTTCACCATCTTTGCACTGCACTCTTAGGAAGGAGGCAGATGGGAAATGTTAGAAGCATTCTCAACAGTTTTGTTACCTGCCCTGCCAGACAAATGTTGCAGCTTGCATGACGGAGAAGCATGCCCATCAGGGCTAAATTTTCTACATTGAACCAGACACAACTTTACAAAACTACACTTGTGAACATTTACTTCCAAGATAAAGCTACTCTTGTTTACAGAGCAGTAGAACCACCTCTAGAATGTGAAGTCTTCGTCTCCATGAGTGCTTCATGAGCTTCCCAGCTGTCTTCTTTTCAGAAAGCATGGTGGGGTCAGACTTGTTTATGTTCAGCACTACAAGCTGTGTGTCCCCTCAAAGAAGTTTCTGAGCCATTTTCGCTGTTTCCCCAGGTCCAAATGTTGGCCAGATTCATCAGATGTATAACCCAGGAGATGCACCTCTGGAACTCTTTGCCTTACATTGCGCTATCCTTCATCAAGACATCTCTCTGCTACTGAGGAATAAAAAGTTGATTCTCAGCAAAACACCTGCTCTAGAAATCCCACAGGATCATGTTAATGCATTTTGGACAGAAATACAAACCAGGCTGAAGAATCTCAGAGTGCTGCTCTTCTGACATTCAATGGCTGCCCTCTGTAAAAAGCAAAGGATTCCTTATAGCGATGTCCCCTCTCCCACACCGCAATGACATGCAAACCGTTTTTTTGACAAATGCCATAGACGGGGTGCAACAGGGTGATGCATACAGATTCAGTATCTTAACATGTTTACAAAATAAGTGTTTGTCTGGATGAGTGGATGAAAGAGTGAGAGCACACATGCATATACATCCATTCATATTCAGGGCTAAGTCCTTGTTTTTCTCTCTCTCCCGTTAATAAAAGGAACACATCACACTGACATTGTAAGGAAGCGTTGACTTCTGATCGTTTGGAATGAGTCTCTTAACATTTGACAGATGATTTCTTCTCAACATCTGCCTTTGAAAGCATATGATAATATGGGACTGCCTCAATGTTAAACACGTTTTGTAGGGCAACCTGTAATTTGATGGGCTGCGGAGAAGCTAACAGCTTTACAAAATGGCCTGCGTCCAAATGGCCACACAATTCTTCCCTTATGTTGAAATTACAGTCTTTTATAAGGACAGGGGGCGGGGGAGGCAGAGGAATTTCTTTCCAGTGCTCGCTCTTATTTATTGAGGATTTGAAAGCTTCAAGCGCAAGTGAAATGCAGGGTCTAATATTTGCAAATTGTTCCAGAATGAAAGTGAGGCAATTGACCTCTGCTTTGTACAATATTTCTATATCACTATCATTAAGTACTATTCGGCAGGTGTTTTGGGAAAGTGGCAGTCAGTTATTGGCCTTCAAGGTGGTTGTACACAAGATTTGATGCTGTCGATGGGGGAAGATCCTTTTAAAAAATACATATATTCAGCACTATTTGAGGCTATACAATGGAAAGTAAAACAAGCAACGAAGGGAACAATTATTTTAGTGCAGGGGTGAGCAACTTCCATAGGTTACAAGGCCATAGAGGGCTGTACCTGCCCTCCTGCCTCACCACCCCTTGTTTTCCTTTTACTAAAAAAAGCCCCATTGCGCTCTCTAGTGGCAACAGGATGCAATTTTGCTATTTTTTCTACTCCTAAAGCTCAGCAGTTTAGGTATCTGGCTGTGGACTCAGAGGTTGGGAGTTCGATTCCCCACTGTGCCTCCTAGGAGAAGAGTCAGCCTGTGTGGCCTCTGGCAAGCTACTCAGTCCCAGGGTGCCCCCAGAAGAAGGGAATGGGAAACCACTTCTGAGTACTCTCTACCTAGAAAACCCTGGAAAGGGTTGCCATAAATCATAATCGCCTTGATGACATACTATTATTATTATTATTGAAGTCTTCCTAAGTGACTTCCAATTCTGAAGAATGCCCCTCCCCCCATCATGAAAAACAGTCAAAGAGGATAAATCACTCCCCATAGCCCCTATGGAACATAAGGAGACATTTTGAGCAAATGATTTAACCATACAATTTGGGGGTGCAGAGGGCCAAATGTGGGGCTGTAGGGTGGCTGCAGCTCTCCTGTGCTCTACCTAATGGTCTTCCTAAGTTTACGTAGGTGCCTCCTTTTTAAAGAGATTGTATGTGAAACTTATTCTGTAAGGTTCAGGACATCGTCTTGAAGCCACCCCAAAAAGCAGAACAAAAACAAGGACCTTCAGAAAGAAGCAGTAACACAAGCCTCAAATGTAAATGACAACACAAGGTTCCCTTCTTCATGTCACTGCTTGATCTTGTTGCCAGATCTGTCTTGTAAGTATGTAGGTTTTTGTTTTCTTGTATGCAATTTTTTCCCTTGTAAATACTTGGAACCTATAGAAATGTCTCATAAGATTAGCACATCCACTTAGGAAAACATACTACATGGACTGAATTTGCCTTTATTGATGAAGGCTTCGAAACAGCAACATAAACCTGGGATTGTTGAGGTCTTTTTTTGCTGGATTGCTTTCAGTCATTGGATTTTTCAGCTCGGGTTTATTGAATTATTGTTTACTGGATGCACTAGTGGAACAAATAATTTTCCAATGGTGGCTTGTTAGACTGTTCATTTCTAGTTTGTTATGCCTAAAGATTTCTCCCCTGACTCACCACTGTATTTAAATAAGACCTTTTTATAGTCTGGATTTGAGACTTGTGCTATTTCTTTCTGTAGGTCACTTTTTCCTTTTTGTTCAGTGGTGGAATCCCTTCCTTCTCTATGTTTTCCCGAAATAGAGAAGACCCATTGTATCAGTAGGGTTTATGTTTATGTCACCATTCAAGCAGTGGATTCTGTAGATTCACTCTTGCTGAGACTAGCAATTAGATTTAGGTCAGCGTATATAAAACCAAAAGTGTATTCGTTTCCAAAGTAAAAGGTATTGAGAAGAGTTTCTGCCTAGAAGCTGTTAGCTAGACCAGGAAGGCTATTCTGCAATGCTCGGACACATCCATTTTTATTGGTGCCTCTCATGTCACAAAAGCAGTTATGTGGCTAATCCCTTTAAAACTTATAATTATTTCTTTTATGACACCTCAGTTCACTTATCAATCCAAATGGAGACTACAATCAAGAAATCAGAAGAAGACTGGGACTTGGAAGGACAGCTCTAGAGGGAAGAAGATCGAATTTTGAGGATAAAGATGTGTCACTGAAGACTAGGGCGAAAATCCTCCACACTATGGCATTCCCAATTACTGTGCATGGATGTGAAAGCTGAACAGTGATGAAAGGTGACAGGGGAAAAAAAAGTATTTCATTTTATATATGGTGTTGTAAAAGATCATGGACTGTCATAGAGAGAAATAAATGGACACAAGATCAAATTAGGCCTAAACTCTCTCTAGAAGCAAAAATGAGTAAACCAGGACTCTCATAGTCTGGGTACAAGATTCCCTAGAGAAGAAGACAATACAGCTGGAAAAACTGAAGGCAGCAGGAAAAAAGGAAGATCAAATATGGGATGGATTGACTCAATAAAGAATGGCATAGCTTTGAGTTTCTAAGACCTGAGCTGGGCTGTTGACTATTGGACCTGTTGGAGGTCACTCACTAATTCATAGGGTCACCCTAAGTTGGAACTGACCTGACAGCACATAAGAACAAAATTGCTTTCTAACTTTCTAAACAAAGAGCTTATATTCTCACAACCAGGGGAAGACAGATACCCATGAGATTTTTGTCCGAAAGAGCCAAAATAACTTTGCTGACTTTGGCTCATGTGCAGAGTAGGTGCCGCCCCTGTTTGGCATAAATTAATGTAAAACTGCAGGTGGTCATACACATAACATGAATGGCCAGGATAGGGAGATACAAATAAAATATTTTGCTGAACAATAGAAAATGGATCTTGCTATAAGGATACAGGTGGCATCCTAGAATCCTGGAATACCCTCACCTCCACCCCAACCTGATTTGCATGTGAATCTCGGCAGCAATTCAGCAACTTCCCACCATTTTGTTCACTTAAAGATGCTGTGCTTGGCTGTACGTCCCATCTTCCAAAAATTGTGGAGGGAAAATTGAAATTTATGCATTGAAATGCTGAAACTTTTTTTTTAAATAAGCAGAGTCTTGCTATATAAATTGTGTGCCAAATTTTAGCAGTCTGACTAGTGTGTACAACTCTCCTCATTCTTCTCCTACCAGAGGCTGGATATCATCATGTCTATCCCAACTTCGAAAGGGGCAGCTCTCGACAATCCTGGTCTGTTTCATCCAATCAGTTCCCCAGCCTCTTCAGCCAATGAGTTCTCCTCTTTCCTGCACTCCTTTCCTCCCTTGATTTACTATGAATGGTCAGCTGTGACCATGGGCACTTTTTGTTTCTTGTTACGTGACTGAAGCATTCCAGCTTTCATCTTCTTACATGTTTTAGGATTGATTGGTCCTTAGTCACTTCCTTTACTACATTTTTGTGTGGAGTTCCTTTGATCATTTAGTAGGATACATGTTCTCTCTCTTATTTTGGGGGTGGACTACTGACAGATGAACAGACAGCTGGAACTTTTTTCAAATTTCTCTGTCAAGATTGCAGGTTTTATGTGACTAGAAGAAGTAATCTTTTAAGGAGGAATGTACTGCATGCCCATTAGAGATCACAGCAGAGCAATCAATTAAGCCCCTGCACAAACCAAGAATTTTCCCTTAAGAGCCAAAAGTTTATCAAATCCAAGTGAGCCTTGCTAAGTTTGTCAAATTACATTTGAAGTAATGTAATTACTCTGCTGCTGTTCCCAGACTTTGGAACTCCCTCCCACATGAGGCCAGGCTGGCCCCATCTCTGCTGTTCTTCCGCAAGCAGGCGAAAACCTTTTTCTTCAGGCAAGCTTTTCCTTAGTAACTGGCTGCCTTAGTAGGACTTTTAAATGGATTGTTGTACCTTGCTGCTTTGAATGTGTTTTGGTGTTGCTAGTATAGTATTTGTTTGATCCTCTTTAGTATTTGTATACCACATGTTGTTAGCTTTAAATACTGTCTTTCAACGATGTAAGCCACCTTGGGTCCTTTTTAAGGAGAAAGGTGGGATAGTAAATATTTTAAATAAAATAATAAATAAAATGTATTTAATTTATTTACTTAAAATATTTAAAATGATGCTTGCTATTTGAGCAGGGCTCATAGCAGAAAGTTGTCTTTTCACTAGACAGGCAAAAGGGTCCTTTTGGTTTACTTTACTCATCAGCAAGCTCATGAGGTTCTGTATTAATCCCACTTCATAAGCAGACTGCCAGTAAGGAGAGAAAAGTGAGACAGAGATTTCAAAATATAAACATCCTATTCCTATAAAAGGGCAAGGGTAATATAGGCTTAAGTTAGGAGAGGAAACATCGAGGTGGGGAGACGCCCTGCTCGGGTAAGCCTGATGTTTAAACTGGATGTAGCCTCTGTAATTGCTTAGGCTGTAGACTTTGAGACAGTTACACATTTGAAGCTGTACCTTTCTTGAAGTTATATTCTAGAGCTGCATTAAGGCCTTGAGACCTCGTTCATTGAAATGGCTTCATTTCATTATTAAGATTCCAGTGCTTACTACACATTTTTTTAAAAAGAGAAAACACAATTACATATAATCTTTCTTATATACTCAATAAAAATAAGAAAACGAATAATTCCTCTAGACGCTTTGCTTCTGGGGCAAAAAAAACTATGAAGATATTCAGAATGAGGTTATTTGTGCATAATAGATCATCTGGATCACACACTACACAGGGATTCTTAGCTGTGACAAACTTCACAAGCTGAATGGATAACGAGTGTTATAAATTATGTAGTGCTCTGTGTCATCTAACAGCATCATGTCTCTGGTAAGCGAGGGGTTGGGGGATATCAGTGCACCCTGTTTGGAGCTTCTTGTTATGGATGAGCTTTAAACAGTTCTGAGAACCCTATGGCAACTCAGTCCCAAGGGGTACTTGTCAGGGTGGGAACATGGATGGCGTTGATGGTGGGATCTGCAGACCTAAGAAGCCTGGAAGATGTTGTGAAATGGATGAGTCTCAAGCAAAAGTAAATTTTAAACTGTTGAGCACTGGGAATGAATGCCTGAGAACAGCAACCATAGACAGTTTGTAACTGGAGTGGGGAGGGTGTCCCCTGAGATTTTGGGATGAGATGCCCCCCACCTTGATTCAACCCGTTTTGGGTTCTTTTTAAGAAGAAAGGTGGGATGAAAATATTTTTAAACAAACAAACAAACAAACAAATAAAGGAACTGCCCCAGCAGGAACTGTACTTTTTATATGCCTTTCACCTTTTGTCAAATATGACATAAAATAGCATAAAATGATTCTGGTTTCCTGACTGAAATTCTTGCTCCTTCTGCAATGCTGGACACAGAAGAGGAAAATTATTTAAGTCTTTTGCCATTCCTGTCCAGTAATCAATCTAACCAATAATAAATCATCCCTCAGCTTTATGTACAACCCTTTGTTGAATACTCAGGAGGCATATCTGGTTGACTCCCTGCTGTTGCTGCTTTACATGCATACTCCATTTCTGCCAGTACACCCTAATTATGAAGCAAGTGGCACAGTTTGGGAAATGATACAGCATATGCACGTATACATCACAGTTGTTCCGCCCTTCCTCAGTCAAAAGCAATCAAATGATCCTATGTCACATGTTACATTGTCAGGTGAATTTCTTCATCTCTGCCAATGGCAAGAGGACAATTCACAGAAGGAAAAAGCCACCAGCGTTTTCCAATTCTCCTTAATTGTTTGTTTCTCGGATTCCCATTTTGCTTCCAGAGTTCACTGCTGCCATTTCCAACTGCTTCTCTTGTCTTCTGTTTATCTTTTGTCAATAAAGGAAGAATAATGTAAAATAAATTCAGATGGTTTCTATGGGTACTATAGGAGGTGATGAACAGATAGATCTTCAGAGTTGTTAGGGACCAGCAAGATATTTTTCCTCCATCCTGATGCAAAATTGGTGAAGCACAGCAATGTGAAATCCTGCAATACTTTTTATTTTTGTAGTTAAGAGTATTTGTTGACAGTCGGACGGAACTTAAAACAGTTCTCTGCTAGATTCATGCTGATCCCCTATTTCACTCATTTATTTACTATTATGTCAAGTGTTGGAAGAAAGATACATCAGAGATTTTGGAATTCATGGAGGTTATCAATGGCTACTGGCCATGGTAGATGTAGTCTAGTACTAGAAGCAGTGTGCTGGTTGGTCCTTGTGCGAAGGGACTGCTGGACTAGAAAGTTCTTTAGGTTGGTCCAGAATAGCTTTTCTTTGTTTAGTGGACTGAGCTACAGTTGAGTTGAGTAGTCAGTTCAGCCTTCTGAAGATCAGATACATGATAGCACACATCTGATCCTCTGTAAAGAAATTCCATCTAGACTTATTATCCTAGGAAAATAAAAAATATATATGCTATTTATTAGTGAAACACATTGGGATGGGGAAAGTGTAGTAATTCTAGATATAATTGTGGTAGAGATACAGAGAATAATGGCTGCCTCCTGCTATTAGGAGCAAAAGCAAGATGTCTCCCCTTCAAGAGAGGGTTGAAATTGAGTGTGAGAAGGAGGAAGTGACATCAGCAATCCTACGTATCTGGATTAAGGGGAAGTCAGCATGGGTCAGGGCAGGTAAAGTCTTAACTCTGAGATAGATACAGTCAACGAGGCGAATCAGAGCACATTAAAATGTGGAAGGTAAAGATGGCTGACTGAGTGAGGGTGATGTCATTGTCTTGTTTTGTTGGTGCAAACGAACCTTAGCTAGCCCCACATGTCTGAAAAAGGCTGCATCAAAGCAGACAAAGAGGCTTGGGCATTGACACTGTGCAGCATTACTTTACCCTGCACTTGAGGTATCATATGCAGTGGAAACTGAACCTGATGTTGCTCTGGAGGAAAAACACTGAGAGAGCAGTCGTTTTAATCCAGACTACAGGGTGATATCGTGTGAAACAGTAGGAATGAATGCAAATTGAGGAAGGATTAAAAGGCATGTCTAAACTTGGTGTCAAAAAACTGGTACCCTGTTTCCCCGAAAATAAGACCTAACCTGAAAATAAGCCCTAGTATGATTTTTCAGGATGCTCATAATATAAGCCCTACCCCCAAAATAAGGCCTAGTTAAATGAAACCCCTCCCTCCACCATTGTGCAGCAACCAGAAGATGACATGACTGTATTTGAATAAATGTAGATTGTTGTACATGAAAAAAAATAAAACATCCCCTGAAAATAAGCCCTAATGCGTTTTCTGGAGCAAAGATTAATATAAGACCCTGTCTTATTTTTGGGGAAACACGGTAAAAGAGGGGTTAAGATATTTCAGATGCCCTGTAAAATTTAGGCCTGTTGACTTGTGCCAGAAAAAAGTGCGAAGGAGGAGGAAAGACTGCCTGCTAATTGGGGAGAAAATTTGCAGCTGAGTGTTATCTGGTGGGGAAAAATGTGTTCAAGTTCATAAAACACTTTTCTCCTGGTATGTTAATTAAATGAAAATTGGCTTCAGATGAACCAAAGGGAGGGGGGGGGAAAGAGTATGGTAAATGAAGTTGCTTTGAGAAAAGTTGCTCCTTCTTGGAAGGTTTGGGTATCTGGGGTGTGTGTGAATTCTTTTGAAAGGTCTGGAAAGGTGGATGATGGGTATAAAAATGGCATAAACAATTTAGTTACTTTGACTTAGCTTCGCTGAGGAGACTGTTATACTCGTTTGGTGTCTTGCTACTTAGTCTATGCTCTTTGTATGTTCTGGAACTATGCTTTAATTATGCTGGATTGTCAGAATTAGTATAGGATAGCTAGTTGTCTTATTTTCTTTGGGAACTGTTCTAGAATTGCCCTCATCTCAAATCTTTTTGAATGTGTATTAGCTTCACAGTTTTTGATTGCTTTTGAACTCTCTTTTTTTTTAATTTTTGCAACATCTTCAATAAAATAATAAAAATTTCACAGCAGTCTGGTTATTTTGGGAATAGAGAGTTTGCCGGTACAAAATCCAGATCTTGCCTTGGGCATCTATTGCATCCCTTTCTATTTGTGGGTATTTTTGGTATTCCTACCTGGCAAGTTTGGTGTGACAAATCAAAATCTGTACTGTTCTCAGCTTTGGTATGCCCTGGAGCATTCAGGAATCGGGTAGCTCAGAGTGTTGGGAAGTGACTGGATGGGAAGTCTTTCCATAGCCATTAGCACATTGGACCCCCTAGAAGCTACCCAAACCAGGAAAACTCAGAGTAGTGTGGCTCAGTGGTTTGTGTGAATCTCTCTGTCTTGGCCACAGTCTTGACATTTGGCCCTTGGAGAGAGTTCATAAGCGATGGGAGAGGCTGCAGTGACCAGGTTTACTTGGACATTCTAATGAGGCAACTACCTCAGGCAGCTGATTTTGGGAGTCACAGAAGGGCAACAAATCAGTCATTGTTTCCTTTACAAATGTTGTGGGGGTTTTGCCAAGAGATGGGAGAAGCACTTGTGGAATTTTCTACTTGATGGCCAAAATAACCTTAGCTGAATTTGGGGAGTGAGGAGATTGATTCAAGGTGTGGGTGCACCACTTGCTACTGTAGCAAACTGTCGTTAGCTGACCCTAAAGGATAAAAACAAAGTGATACAGGAATGTTTCTATAAATAATAGATCAATAAATATAGTATTTATTTGTTCGCGGCCATTTACATAATGTGTAGTGGCTACATGAGGCTTGAAAATGTTACCTTGTGAAACATTCAGAGATTCAGGGCCAAACTAGATACAGTGTTTAAAATAAGCCTGTGTATTTAACTTGCATATTTTATAAAAGGAAAAAAAAAGCCTGATTTTGAGAAACAGCAAACAGGCTTGCAACAAATGTTTTCTCGCAATTGAAACAGCCACTTTGGAGGGACAGTTTTCATCCTACCCTAGTAGGGCAAGAAGACATGGATCTACACGCATGCCTGCTACAGTCTCAGTAAATATCTGCCTCTGCCACACTGTTTTTCATTCTTTCTTTTTTAAAAAAAGTATGTATTAAATGTAGAGACTTATGTAAGTAAGCCTTTCGTATGCCATTTGTGAAACTGCAGCTGTTAGGATGAAGGTCAGCCCAGGACATTTTGTCGCTGAAGTGATGCTCCAGAAGCTGACTTCCAGCTGAATTGTACTACCTTTACATTGGTGACAGGAAAGAGCCCTCAGCCACACTGATCCACTGGCCTGATTTAAGGGGTCCATGATACGTTGTGTAGCTCTTTGCTTCAATTTAGCAAGGCACTCAGAGTTCATTAGGTTCAGCTAGGAGATTGCCTCCACGTCTGTGTCTGTTGTTTGAGGCAGTCTCTTGGCCTAACAGTAGGGCTGGTCCGGCTTGAAGCTGATCTGCCGAGTTGATTTTAGAGAATAAGAACTAGTGTCTGAGTTTTCTTTTCCCTGGCAGTGTGGTGAAGTGGCAGTATTCATTCTCAGTTCTGAGTCCCTGAGTTACCCTGCTAATACAAGAATTTGGAGTGCAGGTTGAGCAACTGGCATGGCAAAGTGTGACTGTGAAGTTGCAACACTCTCACAGTCTACCCAGAGCAAAGCAGTCTCCAGAAGACTTTCGTTCAGACCCCACCTCGCCACCGAAAACTGTCCGTGTGAATTGACCTTATTAGGGAATGGTAAAAGTATTCTCTCCCTACAAAGAATCCCTGAATCAGAACTGCTTCTCGACATAGTGCTTTCCAGGTGAGCTATTTAATACAACTGCCCTATATATTTCCAGGGGGATGTAATTTTGCCTCGGCAAGATAGCAGTTCCTGTGCTCCGACAAACCATTTGTGCAAACATCACTGCTCTACTTTGACAGCTCAGAAAAAGATTCCCAGCTGGAGGAGAGGGAGGCAGAAGGATTTCTTCTTTCTTCACTTCGATACACAAGAGCTTTAGAGACAGATATGCGAAGTCCTGGCATAGAATCACACGATCTATTCTTAATAAAATTATATTTTGTCCAGAGAGGTATCTTGAATTAGAATCTAGGTCACTTGCTTGAGGCAAAATGTTTAGTAATGAATTGAATGCTGAGCACCTGAGTCAGTATTGTTTCCTCTTGTGGCATCTACAAGCTTGTTTTTCATTTGTCTTGAATCCACAGCATCACAACATGAGGGCACGTAGAATCATACTTTGAAGCAATGACCATGTGAACGTTTGTCTGGTATTCCTTTCTTATACCTACATTCTCCCCAACTTCCCCCATGACATTTCAGCACAAGGGGCTGCCAGACAATTTATCCCATACACCCTGAAACTAGGAATGCCAACTATAGTGAAATGATGCATCAAGGTGTAGGAAATGTTCCCTTTTCATCCAAGGATACAGCAGATGATTCGGCTCACAGAAGACATGAATCCAACATGCATGTTCATTGGCCGTTCCTATTTTTTCCTAGACGTTTCCACTTGAAAGGTGGCTCGTTACCATTATAGTAGGCATTAGCTTATGCTTAAGCAGTAAAAATGTTTCACTTGTATTAATAGGACAGTAGGGATAGATAGCTAAGTGGTTTAGGTCTCTGCCTGCAGAGCCAGAGGTTGGGAGTTCAATTCCCCACAGTGCCTCCCTGACTGGGACTGGACTCGATGATCCATAGGGTCCCTTCCAGCCCTGCAGTTCTAAGATTAAGATACAGCTTCTTTCATAGGCCACGTTGTGCTAATTTGTGGCTTTTGTCAGTGACACCTGTGGACTCTACCACTTCAGACTTCAGGTGGGAATTCATGTGAAATGATCCCCCACAAAACACTAATGAACACAAAAAATAAAAAAACCCAAACATCATAGAAAAGTGTTGGAAAGATTTGAAGTTTTTATTCCTTTTTAGTGCAGAGAAAAATGCGGAGAGATCTGCCTAGCCTCATCTCCTCCCTTGAAAAAGGGGGAAAAATGTTTAGTCTGATTGCTCCTTGCTTAAAGTGAGAAGAAAAAAAGCACTTTTACCTAAAGCTCATGGTTTTGTCCCCGCTCCCCGCTACATTTCACAGCTAGAGTATGTCCATTGAACGAGTGGAACATAGAGGGGAGTTGACTCACTAAATTCAATCGGCCTACTTGAGTTGTGACTTACTGTGCTACGCAACAGGATTCCAGCCACTGTGTGGAGCTACATCTCCACACATCTATCTTTTTCAGAGGGTAGAAATGGAGGTGAGACAAAAGAACAACAGGAAAGAAGAGGTGGTCTCAAGGACTCCGAGGCATGGGGGGAAAAGTTAGTAGCAGATACAGAGCATGCTCCCCACAGATACTAAGTGTTGAAGGAGAAGCTAGCAAGACTGTATTTGTCAACAAGAAGTAACATATTAGGGAGAAGGGTTGATTATGTATCAACACAGCTCATTCTGGGTGTACATGAGGAAAGCTGCCTTTCTCTTTTGTCTCATACTATAAGCATGTCAAGGATTCCCAGAGCAAAAGTTGCTAGAAGGTCCACTCTGCCCAAGAAGAAGATTGAACAGTAGCCGCACTGGTTGTTGAAAGTGGTAGACAGCAGAAAAACTAAATGCTGCCTGTGTCAATGAGCTAGAAAGGGTAAAAGACAATTGCAATGTACGTATTTCAGGGGGTTAATGGACTCCAATAGCTTTTTTTCCTACTGACTCAAAATTTCGATTTGACGTCTGATGTTAGAAAGAGATCAGTATTTCAGATTGTACTGCAATACAATGAACAATGTTCATTTCTTTATTTAGGAAAATGCAGAATCAGAGAAGTAAGAGTAAATTAGTTGAGTAAAGTGATTCCAAAGGGACCTATTTTAAATATTGTACCCCTATTCTTTGGCCATAAGGACAGATTCATTATGTCTTTATACAGTAGCAATAGAGTGGGGGATAATAGTACTGGTATTTGTGCATCACATCTTTTTTTCTTAATTTCAGAAACTTCACCTCAGGTATTTACTGCAGATACATTTGGTGTCTATGAGATACATAAGTGAGTGTGCTTTTTTCCAGCAGTCTTTGAAAGCTTCGATGGAAAAAGTGTCAGCAGCTATTCAACCAAGGGCAAGTCTGAAGCAGACAGTTACAATATCTATGCTTTTATTGAGCTCCAGGGAGTATTCAGTGACAAATCAATGAAAATAACTTGTACGTATGCTAGTGTGAGGTGGTGTGCATTGAGGATAATGGAGTCATCATGTGTCCTAATATCAGTTGCTAGGCTTTCCCTTTTTGTGCCGATCCATTTAAAGCAGAGCATGGGAAATTATTCTTCCCCTGTGAAGGGGAATTACAGCAGTTTAACATAATGCACAGGAAAGTGAAAACCAGGTCTAGGTTTCCCCTTACATGTTAGAGGGGGAAATGTCCTATAAATCTGTCAAATTAATGGTTCCCTAAACTCCCTAAACTATGCTCATCTATGAACAGTATTGGATAAATCACATGAAAATGCACTATGAAAGGATAATTGTGTTGATGTGATCTATCAGTCATTCCTAGGATGTGGCTGAACCAGCACATGTTGTTAAGCCCTATGCAATTCTACCCTGAAATAAGCTTCACTGGGTTCAAAGGAGCTTGTTTATTATTTATTTATTTAAAATATTTTTACCTTGCCTTTCTCCTTAAAATGGACCCAAGGCAGCTTATATCAGTAAAAGAAAATATTTAAAAGCAAAAACAAAACAAAACAAAAAAACAGTTTGTATACAGATATTAAAAAAAAGAATCAAACAAATACCATATTAAAAATGGTAAACAAAATCAGCACCATAAACATATTCAAAGCAACAAGGCACAACACTCCATTTAAAAACCACTCTCAGATAGCCAATCAGTAATGGAAAGCCTGTCTGAAGAGAAAGATCTTCGTGTGCTTGTGGAAGGATAGCAAAGATGGGGCCAGTCTGGCCTCACGTGGGAGGGAGTTCCAGAGTCTGGGTGCATTCAAAAAAAAGGCCCTCTCCCATGTACCCACCAAACACTCCCGTGAAAGTGGTGGGATCAGGAGAAAGGCCTCCCCTGATGATGACTTTGGATCATGTCCAGGAAACTATGCAACTTCATTTTCTTTATACAGTTTGTTTTAGATATAAAGACAGAATATTTTACAACTCAGTGTATTATAGCGGCACAAGAGTGCAGTTATGATATTGTATAGCAGAGCAAATCAACATTTTACAAGGCAATTCTAAATTATGATCAGCCCAAACAAACAAAATAATATAACTATGGAAGATCAGCACCAAATTAAGGACACTTGTAGTAGACATTCTGTTCTTGCTCTGTGCCAAATTTGGGGTTGTTTGGGCAAAGGGCTTACAAGTTGTGATTTTTAAAAAAAGTAAAACTGTTGCCCCCCATTCAGAAATAGATGACCCCAAATTATTCCAGATTTAAAATAAATCACATAAATTGAAAAGACCAGTCTTGCTTATCTTGAAAGAAAATTGTTGACCCCAACCACTTTTTAAAATTTGGAAAGAATACAGGCTACAGGGGCTAAAATACTGATTCTCAAAAAAGGCCTTTTGAATGGGAAAAAACAGGGACTTTTTTACAACACTGAGCATGTGTGGAACAGGCTTGCCAGCAAGAGCTCCATGAAATTAAACACTGCATATAGTTGTGGGTGGAGGAAGGACATATTTGGAGAATTGCAGGGAAACTAAAGGTTACAGAAACAGAGTCAAAAGACAGATTTTCTTTAAAGAGTAAAAAACCCAACAGCCACCAGATTTCCTTTAAATAAAGTAATGGAGTGGCAGTCTTCCAGAAGGGTGGACATTTTGCCATGTATCTTCAGGGAATTACCATACAATTGTGTAAGGCATATTCAAAGTATTTCTCCTTACTTTAGAAAAGCAGATAGCAGTTGTGTTTTGTTCTACCACTTCAAGTAAACATTCTCTCAGGATTTCTTAGACCAAAGAGTCTCCTCACATAAGTTTTCAAAGGGGAAATCATCTCCATCTCTGGGGCAATCTAAAGTGCTGACCCTGTCAATCAGGATGCAGTTAGCTGACTCTTAGCTAGCTTCGTTGTTGTTTAGTCGTTAAGTCGTGTCCAACTCTTCATGACCCCATGGACCAGAGCACGCCAGGCCCTCCTGTCTTCCACTGCCTCCCGGAGTTTGGTCAAACTTAGCTAGCTTAGGACTTTTTAAATCCTTCCTGGCCAAACAGGCTTATCAGTTTCACGCTTGCCAGGGACTTCTGTGTCTGGTTGTAGAAATGGACAAACAAACAGAAAGTTTAAATATTTTAAAAACTACAGATGTATTTTTTTAAAAAAATACATTAAAAAGAATACAGAATAAATATTCAGAAGCTCACTTGTTTAAGCTGCTTTTTTGCTTTGTGGTTAGAGATGGTCTTACTTGATGTTAGCAGAACTTTGGTTGCCTATATAGCTCCTTGTCACTATGCGATTGCTTGGTAATTAAAAAAACAAACCAAAACTCCAAAAATGTGTCATGAAGTCACTTCTGATGTGTTGTAAATATATGAGTGAATAACCTACCAAATGTCCTACTATTAACAGCTCTTGTTTTTGAATCTGGATGCTGCCAATGTTTGAAACACAAGGTGATGACGATTAATGAATTATGGTATTAAGAAAATTGAGAGAATAATTTTTGCTGCTCCATTCATTTTGATGTAGAGCAGCAAATCAGCAAATACAGAAAGATATTTAACATAATTTTTTTTCAATCCAAAATAGACAGCTATTCAGATGCCCAAATTTAGGCCATTTCAATTCCCTCCCAAAGTTTCAAATAAATCCCCAATAAGAATCATCTTGCAAAGAAAGACCCACACTGCAAACTCCCGAGAGTGATTCAAAATGAGATTTTGCAAATAGTATCTACAGGTTTCCTTTAGCTTTCTTTCAAATTCTGAATGTGTTGTGCTCTACTCTTGAGCATAAAAGAAGGAACCTAGTTGAGACTTCTTTCCCAATACAGATGTCTGGGTGTGCTGTGTACTGGGTTGCATGGGGGCAGAAGCACTCGAAATTCATGTAAAATTCATGCACAGACATACTTGACTGCTCACAGTTAATCTGAAAGACACATTTCTTCCAGGCATTTTGATTACTTTGTAGATCCAAGAAATATATACCTAGACAACTTACTTAAAAACAGCCCTGACAATTGCTTTGGGTTTGGGTGAGAAGTAGTTAACTTCTGGGATTTTCTACTTCTTGGTGTCTTGTGACTAGTAATGAACACAAGAGGGTATCCTGTAGTAAACCATCTTGACAGCTGCCATTGGTCTTGTCAACATTCAGACTGCCCTTTGCTATGTAAAGCTTAGCATCCCTTTTCCTGCTGGCAAGGCAGGCATGGTATCATGCAGCAATATGGGGCCATTTCCTGGTGTTCTGAATCATGGATACAGGAAGCATAATATCCCACATTCATAAAATGGAGGCTTTTTGAATAATTTAATTTGGATTCATATTGATGTAGAATTTTCACCCTAATTGATAATTAATCAACATTCCCCTCAAGTATCCATTCCAGTTTTTCTGTGACCTTTCTACTGAGTCTGAGCAGTGGCTTGTAACACAGCACTCCCAACATTTAAGGAGCTAATTCTTTGATGATACAAAATGTCACACATTTCTCCTGAACTGTTCCCCGTATTTCATTGTTTAGCTGGGTATTGATCTGTATATTGAATGCATCTATCCTTTTCTTCTGCTACCCAAAGTGCTGGCCTTGCACTTGTCATGTACAAAAAGAGGAGTTACATCTACTGCCAACTTTATTTGTTTGAGAGGAAAACACTTCAAGGTGAAATTCAGGAGACAACCTTCCGTCTTTCTAGTGTTGACATTTCTTCTGATGCTTAGCTTTACCAGTCTACACACACTTTCCCCCATGTAGAGTATAACCTTGCTAATGCAAGGAGAAGAGATTCTGTTTGCACATGGCTGCCAAGTCACCAGGAAAACAACAACAGCAAGGGCTGTCAGGACCAATAAAGTATAGATGTTAAGTACCATCTTAAGAGCCGTTATCCTCCTGCCCCTAAAAACAAACAAACAAACAAACAAACAAAAAACGACAGAGAAATAACTAGGAGGACACAACTCAGACTTTGACCCAGAGGACCAAAATGTAGAGGGCATACAAGTTTTCTTCTGGATTGGAGTGAGCCCACCCACCCTGAGTCTGTATATTGCCCCCAGGTGCTGCTCCCTGGGCAGAGGAAAATATAAAGCAAGCAGGCTCACAATGGAACATCTATGGCTATTGCGCACTTTGTTCTCTCTCCAGATGTACTAATTGTATGTGACCCATGCCTAACCAGTAGGGACAGCAAAGTCCTGGATACCGAAAGCCACTGCTCTGAAAAAAGTCAGTGAGGCCATCAATAAACTATTACACAGTGGGTTGCTCTTCTTAGTGTTCTAGCCATCCAAGCAAGCCCTCCTCCAAGATGCCCTATTCCATTGTCCATTGTCTTCAAGTGGATGCAGTAGGTCATGTCTTCCAATCTCACCTTCACCTTCAGCATTTTTTTTTTGGACTGGGCACTTGCTCTCTCTTATGCTACCACTGGAACATATAATTTGTAGGGAAGACTACCCTTATTTTCCAAGAGATACCCATGCATTATGTGCTACTGTCAGTAGTAAGACTCTAGGTTAAAAACGTGGGATAAAGAGACAAGGAGATTTATTTAAAGTTTTAAACAACTATTTTATTATATTTACATATTAAGATGTTCAATTAGATATTATCAAGATGCTCTACCAGTTACTTGTGTTTTCAAGATGCTCTTTCTTTAAGGAAGCAAATATTTAAGCAGATGTTCCAACTGAACAAATGCCCTGTCAGATCCCCCAACCCAGTCAAACACAAATCTTCAGAGTGGGTGGTTGTTTCTTACACTGCAGTTAGTAGGGTCTGCGGACTTTCAGTATTGACAAAGATGGAGGAGGTTTTGGCCAAAAATAAGTAATTTTAATATGGTCGGGGGGAGTCTGATTAAAGTGTGGAAACCAAGCACTTCCTAAACCTTGTTATATATATATACATATTGTGTGTGTGGTTGAATAACTGTCATTTATATAAGTTCCTAACAAACAGATACACATAACCTGTCAACTTTTCTCTTCACTTCTCCAGCTGCACATTTATCAGTTCCCAAGTGCCCTTTTTCCCCCCAGCTGCACATTTGTCTCTTAACTATATGTTACAAAAGACCCCTGAACTATTGCATTCCCCTGGCCTGCTTCCCTTATAAATCCCAATGGCCAATTATCCAAGTTTACCTCGTCCCCTACTGGGTCTCCCAAGATGGCTTGGAAGTCTAGACCTGTGGTCCAGACACTGGAAGGAAATTCACTGGAGCGATACATAGTTGAAAAGGGTCTCTCAGGGATCTTGAACTGGCAGATCTTTTTTTAAAAGAGCTTTACAAAGTCTTTCTTGTGATCATACATAGTCATAGCAAAGAAGTCTTAACTGTCTATGAGACACTAAAGGGGATGGTTTATATTTTGTTGTTTCTAAATCTGTTTTTAGTAACACTTTTACCTAACATTTTAAAATAATGTTATTAATTCTTTTTAAATATTTGAATAATTTACTGTTTTTAGCCTTTAATATTATGCTCTTAATGATTAAACCACCTAGGGTGCTTTTTTTTTAAAGGAGAAAGGTGTGGTAAAAATATTTTAAATAAATAAATAATAGACAAGTCTTTCAGTTGCCTATTTTCCAAAGTTTTATTCTTCTTGAGCTTCTTTTCCACCCCCTCCCCCAATTTGTTGTTCTCTGTTTGCCTAGCTGTGTGCACCTTTTCCCTTTTAGTCAGTGTTGAGCCTGTCCTTTTACTTCATAACATTAGCTGCCAGTCCGTTGGCCTGTATTTATAGGCCAGCAAAAGTAAACAGAACATTTGTTAAATGGTTTATCACAAAATGAATTTCAGAGTATTTCCTCTAGGATATGAATGCTTGAAGCAACTATGCGCTTGCTTACTGACTCAAGTCTGCCCTTGGTGATCGTAACAATCCAGCTGACAGTTGGTAGGAAAGCAGGACAGCACATGATGCCATTGATTCTTGGGCCTCAGTTGGAGATACTATTTCATCTCCACTAATTAGCTACTGTAATAACACTATATATTTTGTAACACGTAATTAAAGTTTGTCCATTATATAAAAAAATAATTTCTCTCGAGATCTTTGGCATATTTTGGACACATCAAAAATACTATGGTAGCTTTTTGTGCAGTTAGGTCAGCACAATGGTAGTAAGATGAAATCACAGAATCATAGAATTGGAAGGGGCCTTTAAAGCCATTAAGTCCAATCCCTTGCTCAATGTAGGGATCCAAATCAAAGTCTATCTGACTGATTATCTAGTTTTCTCTTGGTATCAGAGCCTTCACAACTTCCTGAGATAATTGGTTCCATTACTTCTCTTAACAGTTAAGAGATATGCAATTGAAATCTGGCTTCTTGTAACTGGAACCAATTATTACCTGTCCTGCACTCTGGGATGATCAAAAATAGATCCTGCCCCTCCTCTGTCTGACTACCTTTTAAGTATTTGCTATCCTATCTCCTCTTAGTCTTCTTTTCTCAAGACTAAACAAGCCCAGTTCTTTCAGTCTTTCCTCATAGAACTTGGTTTCCAGCCCCCTGATCATATTTGTTGCTGTCCTCTGAACTTGCTCCAGTTTGCCTGCATTCTTCTTAAAATATGGTATCCAGAACTGCACAGAGTACTCAAGATGAGGCCAGTGCTAAATAGAGGGGAGCTAGTACTTTACGGGATTTGGAGACCACACTTCTGTTAATGCAGTCTAAAACAGCATTTGCCTTTTTTGAAACCACATTGCACTATTAGTTCATATTCAGCTTGTGATCTACAACAATTCCTAAATGCTTCTCACTCGTAGTATTACTTAGCCAAGTATCCCCCATCTTGTAATTGTGGATTTGTGTCCCCTCCTCAGGTATAGAACTTTGTACTCATTCTGTTATTTTCAGCCCAGTTCTCAAATCTAACCAGATCTTTTTGAATTTTATTTCTGTCTTCCAGGGCATTAGCTATTCCACCCAATTTTGTGTCATTTGCAAATCTGCATTTCCTGCACTCCCTCCTCCAAGTCATTCATAAAAATGTTGAAGAGCACTGGGCCCAGAACTGAGCCTTATGGTACCTGACTTGTTACCATGCCCCAGTTTGAGAAGGAGCCATGGATAATCACTCTTTGCGAATGATTCTGGAACCAACTGTGTATCCACCTGACACCTGTGCTATAGGTGTGCTATACCACACCTAGTTAGCCTGCTAATCAGAATATCTGGGGCACTTTGTCAAAGGCTTTGCTGAAGGCAGGATATATTATGTCTACAACATTCCCACCATCTACCAGGGAGGTTACCCAATCAAAAAATGAGTCAAGATTAGTCTGGCAGGATTTGTTCTTGACAAATCTGTGTTGGCTTCTAGTAGGTGCTTGCTGAGTGACTGTTTTATAATCTGCTCCATAATTTTTCTTGGGATTGATGGTCTGAAGTTCCCAGGTTCCTCCTTATTGCCCTTTTTAAAGATAGGGACATTAACCCTTCTCCAGTTATCTGGCACTTCACACATCCTCCATCATTTCAAGAAAATAATCAACAGTGATTCTGAGAGCTCTTCAGTCAGTTCCTTCAATATCCTTGGATGCATTTCATCTAGCCCTGGGGATCTGAACTTATTCAAAGTAATAAAGTATTCCTTGACTATTTGTTTACCATTCTCAGGCTACAATCCTGTCCACTCTATTTTGTATTTCACTGGCTGTGGCAGATTGCTGCTGATTAAAGAGTTCTTTTTTCAATGTCAGTGTTCACACAGTTTGGTACCCATGTTAGTTGCACACTCCCCAAAATCAGAAAAGGAACTCTTTAATTAAGGGCAATCTGTCACAGTTTGTGATGTCACTCCCAATGTGCAGGCAGAGCTACACAACAGGATACTGGCTAGTACTGTTGAATTTATATATCTCAAGTGCTAGATTGTCAGATCACTGGTCCATTTAGTCTAAATTTCACTCTCCCATAGCAAGCTGTTCCAGAATATTACAAACAGGTTACTAATGTAAGAAAATAATAACCAAATGACAGCAATTTGCAACATATGGAAGGAATGTTCTCATTCCAGCAGTGTTTTGAGGTATAAACTGTGTCCACTTATGAAAAGCAGGCCTGCTTGATGGAAACTAGAACAGCAACAGGAGGTGGAAAAAATGTCTTCTGTAGGAGAGCAAAGAGGTGAACAGTAACAATTTAGGTGAACAGCAGCATTTTCTCAAGTGCCAGCAGAGGGATCAATGGGGATAATAATTCTCTAACCTATGGTTCCCCTCATCCCAGGAAGTGGACCTGTAAAACAGCATGAAGGCAGCCAGCTCTGAGTACCAAAGAGCACTTGTGCAACATGGATGCAACAGAGCTTTGCTCAGTGAGGGCATGCCATCAAATCAAAACCACAATCCTCTTGCTTCTCAGCAATGCTGTTTGATCTGATTTAAAACAGACTACTGTAGGGCAGATAGAGCTCTTCATAAAACAGCTGCCACCTGGGCTTCTTGGTGATTGTTAACACGAGGGCAGAGTAACAGCTGTATCACACAGAGTCCTGTTGCTGATAAATGGACAATCCACAGGATTTATGCCTGCCCCTAAGGACCAGGGATCCTTGACAGCATTGCACCTTAACACAGTAATTGATCTCATTCACTGGCCTTTTGCGCTGCTCTGCTTTCAGTCTCATACACTAAATAATTCAGATCTCTATTTTCCCCACAGCCAGGGGGGGAAAAAAGCCTCTGGCTTCAATCATGGTTTTACAGTTGCAAGAGTCTGTGGAATAAAGTAACAGTGGGGCCCTGTGAGGTGGTTCACTTCTGTGACAGCTTTTTGTTCCTGCTGTGAGAATGCACTCCATCTTGCTGCCTGTTTATATTTTATTAAGTGTGAGTTAAAAGCAACAAACAAACCACAGCACTACAGATTGTTTCAGTTCATGGATAAACCAGTGGCTGTGAAAGACAATGCTGAATGCTTTATATAGGAATGAGGTCAAGATGACAGCATGTCAAAACTTTTAGTGAAGTGTCAAGAATGAATGTTTTAAGCAAACAGTTCCAGGAGATAGCGGCTGTATAATTGGTTATACATCTTCTTCGAAAAGGAGATTTTTCTAAGATTTTTTTTTAAGTGAACTGTTTTTGTATTGTTGTCATCTCTATTTATTTATTTTAATTCTACTTTTTCCTGGAGAAGCTCTGATGTCCTCCCTTCCTTTTATGTTTGCAGTAATCCTCTGACAGAGATTAGGCTGAAAAGTCTGGGATGGAGATTTGAACCCAGTGCTTTCCAGTCTTAGGTTAACTCTCTAATCATCACACTACACTGTTTTTTCTATCTGAAGCAAGAATTGGATGCCATATGCTTTGTTGTTGTTGTTTAGTCGTTAAGTCGTGTCTGACTCTTCATGACCCCATGGACCAGAGCATGCCAGGCCCTCCTGTCTTCCACTGCCTCCCGGAGTTGGGTCAAATTCATCTTGGTAGCTTCAGTGACACTGTCCAACCATCTCATCCTCTGTCGTCCCCTTCTCCTCTTGCCCTCACACTTTCCCAACATCAGGGTCTTTTCCAGGGAGTCTTCTCATGAGATGGCCAAAGTACTGGAGCCTCAGCTTCAGGATCTGTCCTTCCAGTGAGCACTCAGGGTTGATTTCCTTCAGAATTGATCAGTTTGTTCTCTTTGCAGTCCAGGGGACTCTCAAGAGTCTCTTCCAGCACCACAATTCAAAAGCATCAATTCTTTGGCGATCAGTCTTCTTTATGGTCCAGCTCTCACTTCCATACAGCGCTACTGGAAAAACCATAGCTTTGACTATGCGGACCTTTGTCGGCAAGGTGATGTCTCTGCTTTTTAAGATGCTGTCTAGGTTTCTCATCGCTTTCCTCCCAAGAAGCAGGTGTCTTTTAATTTTGTGGCTGCTGTCCCCATCTGCAGTGATCATGGAGCCCAAGAAAGTAAAATCTGTCACTGCCTCCATATCTTCCCCTTCTATTTGCCAGGAGGTGATGGGACCAGTGGCCATGATCTTAGTTTTTTTGATGTTGAGCTTCAGACCATTTTTGGCGCTCTCCTCTTTCACCCTCATTAAGAGGTTCTTTAATTCCTCCTCACTTTCTGCCATCAGAGTGGTGGTATCTGCATATCTGAGGTTCTTGATATTTCTTCCGGCAATCTTAATTCCGGTTTGGGATTCCTCCAGTCCTGCCTTTCGCATGATGTATTCTGCATATACGTTAAATAAGCAGGGAGACAATATACAGCCTTGTCGTACTCCTTTCCCAATTTTGAACCAATCAGTTGTTCCATATCCAGTTCTAACTGTTGCTTCCTGTCCCACATATAGATTTCTCAGGAGGTAGATAAGGTGGTCAGGCACTCCCATTTCTTTAAGAACTTGCCATAGTTTGCTGTGGTCCACACAGTCAAAGGCTTTTGCGTAGTCAATGAAGCAGAAGTAGATGTTTTTCTGGAACTCTCTGGCTTTCTCCATAATCCAGCGCATGTTAGCAATTTGGTCTCTAGTGCCTCTGCCCCTTCGAAATCCAGCTTGTACTTCTGGGAGTTCTCGGTCCACATACTGCTGAAGCCTACCTTGTAGGATTTTGAGCATAACCTTGCTATGCCATATGCTAGCTCCCCCAAATCCGGGTAGCCTCATTTGCATATCATACAATTAGTTACTCATCATGCAAATCAGGTGATCAGTCACCAACACCCTGCTTATTTCCCATTTAAAAACCATTCCTTTGTTGTTGGAGATGCAGCAGTGCAAGCTAAGACAGGGCACTACTAATAGTAATAAATAGCAATAATGGAATTAATTCCTCTCCAAAGTGCCTTTCACTTGCTGCTATAGCCAGCTGGAAAGACTTCAAATAAAATGGCTACAATTCCCAGCACATCGGCTCAAACAATTACACTGTCTGAACCAATGTGAATACATTTGATTCTGAAAAGGTAGAAGCCCCAGTGGCAGAGGAAAAAAAAACTATATGTGGGTGATGATGGTTCTGGACTTATTTGCATTAACTTGTACATCATGTAGTCAATGGGAAATAATGTGAATCTGACAATCCCAATGGTGGAGCATTTCTCACATTATTTGTCAATGTACTCCTACCCTTAGTTGGTAATCATCACTGTGTTCCCCACCCTAATTTTCTAAAAAAAATAACCAGACTTTTTTTGCTGCACCATGAACAACTTTCAAACCTTCTATCAGTTTTAAAACAATGAAACATGGGCAGTGAAGGGACAACAACATTGTTTGAGATACTTGAACCCACATCCCTCCTGGACATGGGAAACCAGTTGTAAGAGTCCTAAATCCTGGCCCATTCATTAGTCTGCCTCTAACACTCATAAAACGTTTTTGTCTATTTATCTCACATTACCTCAATATCTGAGATCAGATGGATGCAGGAAGAAGTGGGGTGGAGAAGAGAGAAGACAGTAGAGGTCAGAAGAAAGCATCTAGCAAGCAACCTGCAAAGAGGAGGTGGAGAGGAAGAGGAAAGACAACAGAAAGAAGTGCCTAGCAAGTGAGCCGAAGAGAGTTGTAAGGGAAAAGTGGGAAGACAGGGAAGGCCACAAGGGGTCACCAGCAAGCAAGCAAGAGAGAGGAAGTGTGAGGAGGAAGTGAGAAAACAGCAGGTTACATTTATAAGACCTAACTATTCATCAATAACCATACCACTATTGGTTATTGGTGAATATTTTTTAACATTGAGCCTAGTGGGAAACTAGGGTTTGATTTACAACAGCTTTATTTACATGCATCACCAGGAAACAAATTAGACTATAAATCTGGTTGGCTGCAGGGTTAGATATACTCTAACACTTTTAGACTTTTGGTGTACCCATTTCTGTTATGCTATTATGTAATCCAAAAAGTTTCAGCTGCTTTTTGTGATATTTTTGATTTACCATGCCACTCTTCAAAACTCCTGTTCAGAAGTATTCATATAGGGTAGAAACAAATTTAGTATAAGCAAACCGTGAGCAAAAACAGCAGTTACTTTATTAAAAGAAGAAATTACTGAAATTACAATTTTTCATCTGGATACTAATGAAAGAATTGCCTTGGGGTTTTTTGGCTGCCTTTTAAGATTTGTTTTTAAAACTATGCCAAGGAAGGGGTGTTAAGAATCTCTTCATAGTCACTGATGCAGGGTTTGAAGGATGGTTACCATACTTCAGAATATATTTCTATAAAAGCTTCTCTCCATAGATTCAAACAGCTCCTTAATAAGGTTTTCATGATTTTTTAAAGCTGGAAACTTCCTTTTGAGACCTAGAAGTTAGGATTTTCACAACAAAAAACACACACCAGCATAAATTAAATATAATAAAGTTTTACTTTTCCTCTACTTGAGAGTTCTAGCATTTCTTGAAATGAGAGTTTTTCCTTGCCAGTTTCCCTTTTCTCCATTTACTAGAGATTCGTATAAATTTATGCCAGAAAAAAATGGAAAATGCTAAAGATTGTCCCTTGCTACAGATTTATTACAATTCCTGAATATCAGTAAAAACTTCTTAAATGTTAGAGCAGTACGAGAATGGAACCAATGACCTCAGGAGGTGGTGAGTACTCCAAAGTTGGAGGCATTCAAAGGAAACTTGGACAACCATCAGTCAGATCTGCTTTGATTTGGATTCCTGCATTGAGCAGGGGGGTGGCCTTATAGGTCCCTTCCAACTCAGTTATTTTATAATTCTATGATCTTTATATGACAGGAATGGAAAACCTAGCTTCTGGTCCACACAAAACCTGTTGCAAAATATTTTATTCTGCTAATGGGCTATTTATAATGTCTGAGTGCACAGCAGGAAATTCTGTTATCTCTAAGAGATTGCAAATTCATTTGAATTGTTTTGTGCTTGCTTTTCAGAACTTCTCAAGCATGAAATATAGACTCAGTTATGTCTCTTCAACACTGATATGCTTTCAGCTCTAATCATGGCTTTTCTATAACGTCTGTTTTTGTCTTCAGTTTTCAAGTGTCTGAGTAATATGCTCAATAAGCGCACAAATAATGACTGTGTTGATGTCTTCTTGCTATTTTAAACTTCATTTTCATTCTGAGGATTAAAAACAAGGCCTAAGTATTAGGACTGGTGAATATTAACAGCAGGCACTTTGTCTATCTTTTTGTCTTCTGACTCTACAATTATGGATCAGGCCATCTTAAATCAGTGTTCTGTTTCTGACGACTGTCAACCATATTTTTATAAAATCATGAATGGGTCCTGGAGGTGATAATAATTCTTCGTTTATACTGTGTAGCCTTAAAAATTCTCTGTTCTTTGTTTGTAGCATCTGATCCACCTATTCCTTCTGTGTGGAAAGTATCCATTCATTATGATGTTTAAGATTAAGATTAAACGATGATGTTTAAGATGAATTTCTCTTTTAAAACTGTCCCATTTCATATGGCAATCACTTCTTCAGGCAACAAATTGTATGCAGCAATGTCATGTTATGTGACATATTTGCTTTTGGTACATCTGTGCGCTTGCCTCCTCCTGGAGGTGCCAAGATGACCCCAAGAAGAGGCAGCCTGCTTCCTCTCCTGCACCATTTGATGTGCTGCTTCAGCTTTGCAATAGCTTAGTGGGCGCAAATTAAATTGAACAATATAACAGGGCAGATGTAATGTGAGAAGCTGGACATAAGAATTTTTTTTTAAATCTACCACCCTTCCTTTTTAATAACAGTAACAAGTTGCTTCAGACTCTTCCTGGTCCCTTTTCTATTTCCTTTATCTCTGAACAGTCAATTAAAAGATGGAGGAGAAACAAGAGCAACTCTGAGAGCTTGGATATGTTTAAAGCAGGTTTTTCCAACCTGTTGCCCTCCAGTGGATTGCAATTCCCAGCAGCCAATTATGCTGGCTGTGGAAGTCTGGGAGTGGAATTCCCGCAGCTCAAGGCCAACAGGTTGGGGAAAGCTGGTCCAGAGAGTATCTGAGAAGATTCTCAGTCATCCAGGTGAGGTTATTTGGGAGTTGAGTCATGGCAACTGGACTTCTTTCCTATTAGGTTGAAATGTTTCGCTACTTATCCAAGTAGCTTCTTCAGTCTGAGGAGAGTTGGTAGGAGACCCCTGATATATCCTCCATGTTGGTTTCACTACCCCCTGGTCTGAATAGGCCCATTAGATGGATAAAGGAAGGTGAGTATGTGTGTGAATGAATGTATGGCCTCCCTGACCCCCTCTTCTCAAACCACCTATCTTTTCAGTCCAAAATGAGTCCATCTTGGTCATCACATGAGTGTCCTTCAAATGAGGGAACTCTGCTGATTGTGGTCCTGAGCCATTGCCCCTGCTGTGCTGGGCCATTCTCCTGTTTAGTGGCTGTTTGGTTTTTCCAATATAGAGCTCCGAACACTCCTCTTTGCATTGGACTGCGTATACTATATTGCTCCTTTTGGTCCAGAGAGAGTTGAGTGTTAATATCAGCTGCCTCCATTTAAATGCTGTGGAGGAATAGTAAGCCTCCTCATTTTGAAGTTTATTAAGATTACACATCAAATGCTCAGTGGGGTTTAGAATCAGGCTACACATCAAGCCTCACAAACCACCCTAAGAAATCCCAAAGAAAAATCAAGGCAGTGGGATTGCCATGCCCAAGAGCAGAAAGAAAAAGCAAGGCTTTTAAATGATGAGAAGCCTCTTCTAGGTGTTTTCCAGGGGTCTTGCTCCTTGGCGACTGAGGTTTGCCTCCAGCAAAAGGGGTGTTTTTATGCCAAGTGACTTGTTCTTCTGCAGTGATCAGGAAGGGCCACAGGAATCCTGGGCTGCCGAGCAAGGACCCAAACAGTTACTTTTTCATTCAGACATCTAAGGATGGGGTCTTCCCAGGAAACAAGAGAGGGGTCGCCTTCACGCAAAACAAGGAAAACACAAGTTGAAGATAAAAAGTGACATACATACACTATTGGGTGGCCATTTTCTCAGCCCAACAAAAGGGTGCTGGAGGGATGGATAAAGCAAAGGAATCCATATCCACAAACACCATTCTGAGCTCCTTTAAGGAACAGTGGAATCAAAATGTGTTGCTGCTGATGTATTTGTTACTATAAATGTGTAAGCAAACATTCATACTTTTATTCTAATCTCAATGTGGTTTTTGTTTAAGATTTCTTAGGTTAAGGACTGAGTTAGTTATATCTCATGTCAGCTCAAATTCTACAAAGGCAGAAAATTGATAGCTATGTTGGATACCTTCACAGGGGTACCTTGTGTTTAATAATGACACACACTGTGCAATGACACACACTGTGCTTGCCTACAACTTACCCTCCTTCCAACCACACTTTAAAAAAAAATCTTTCAGACCCAAATCCAGGTCAGGAAGATGATGTCCATGTTATATAGATATTGTATTGCCTTCCAAAGTTTCAAGCCTTATTCTACATCTCCATGTCCTGTGAGGTGGCTCATGTCTGTTTCTGTTGCAGAATTTTCAATTTCTGATAAAATTCCTTTTTGTTATGCAGTAGAAGTACAGAGATCCACAGAGGAAAATAGCTACAAGTTCCCCAGAATCCACCCCTTTCTCATTGCTTTCTTTACTTCACTCATACTTAGCAACCAACTAAGGAGATCAACAGCAAACAAACAACTGCTTCCAACTGAGGAAAGAGAGGGAAAGAAACACTCACCAGAGAGGCAGGGCTCTCTTTGAAATCAAAGGCTGGAAGGAACGACCTGTTAGTGCTGGATAGACAGACACTCACCCCAGCCCAGAAAAGTCTCTCCCAGTCACAAAAACTACAGACAGCATGCCAGGCTGCAAACAAAACTCCAACAGTTTCATGCTTACATCAGTAGCTGGCAGGATGAATTAAAGGGTACAGGGTGTGGTGGTCGTATTTTGTCCTTCACCATCATGACAGGCACACAGCACAAAAGTAATCTGTTACTGAACAAATACTCTGTAAGGATGTTTGGCTACAGCTAATTCATCCCTTGTTTTCTCTGGCTTGTGCTTTTTATTTAGTTGCTCTCCTTGCGGTCTCTCCAATCTTCTACTCTCTATTAGAATCGCCTCATGAATATTCCTCCTCAGAATCTCTTATGGCATATTCTTATGGCCCAGAGTCATGCCTCGACATTAATGGGAGTGGGATACAAACTCAACCAACCAACCGACCAACCAAATCTTCTCAGGGTCAAAAAAGGACAATGTTCTAGGCATCCTGCATGAGGGTATAGGATTAATTAAAGCAGCCCACCCTCCCATGTTAGGGTTCCAGTCCATGTAGTAACTAACATGTAGTATGAACCTATGAGGTCTCCTTTTGCAGAATCTACTATGTTCCCTGTGAAAATCACAGGTGTCCTGGCAGCATTCTAGCTTCAGAATGAAACTGAGCACACATGACAGGCACAGCAGTTGCTTCCATAGGATTTAATAAGGACGGAAGAGTTTAATAGCTTTTGAATTGCTCTCAGGACCTCAGCTAACCACTGAAGGGATTGCCTTCCCTGACCAGGCTAAATAAGATAAACTAATAACGTTCACCAGCTTTGGGAGAAATAAACCATCTGCCTGTCTACAAATTGGAGCACGAAGGACAAGTATGTCAGTTTTCCATGTTTTTAGAACAGTGCTGGAGGCAATTTTTATTCAATTGATTAGAAATGTGGACAACTGTAGACCTCATCAAGTAGATCATGAATGCCAAATTTCAAGTCATTAACTCATTAGATGGCATTTGAAAAGCAAACACATTTTGAGCTTTATAATAGCAGTTAACTTCTGTCTATGACCTTCCTTAACTGAAGGGACACTTCTGTGCAGGTGCTGAGGGTGGAGAGCAGCAAGGCCACATAGTCCAGGCCTTACATCACGGGAGGACCTTATCTCAGCCAGGAGTGAAAGGTCTTTCACTTCAACCCTTTGGCTGTGTTATTTAAACTTACTGTATTTTTTTTCCTTGTTCTTTTCGAACAATGAGGGGGCCTCACAATGTGAAATGGCCCTGGCCTCATCTGAGCTCTCAGAGGCCCTGCTTCTTTGCCCCTTTAATAGTAAGAAGATCCCATGTTTACATTAGACAGCTGTTTGTCCAATAACATGCATGTTATGACACGCAGCCTGAAAATCACCCCCAAGTAATCATGGTACATGAATGTATTGTAAAAGACATTTAAATGCATATAGTATATTTCCACACACACTAGAGGTCATGTTGTAAATAAATGTTGGCTTCTGGGGTACACTAAAGAATTTTGGAAGAAAATACGTTTGTGCTTTATAGATCATAACAAAGTCATTGACTGTGTGAATCATTTAATAGCTGTAATCATGGTAGCCACTTTTCAAACCATTGCTTTTTAGAAGAAAACAAAACAAAACAAAACAACTTAACTGATTTTTCCAAAGCCAAAGCACATTTCTTTTGCTTCCAGATCTCTAAAACAAATGGCAGAACAACACAAAGTCTAAATTAGCTGCCATGAGAGTTGCCACTGTACCTGTTCACTGTGGGCACGTCTAGACTGGCCCTTTTGGTGTGGGCTGATGTGGTCTAAAAAGGGTTGCTTGAGATTGGAGGGAGGAGAGATAGGCCGTTTAGCATGATCCTCATGTCCAAATGACATATTGACCTCCAGTGACTTCCGCTATCAATGTAAAATTTCCTCTGCAGAGGAGTTATTTTTTTCCTGTCCTAGACCATCATTGATGTAGTGAATCACTTGAGATTAAACTAAAAGTAATGTTGTTCTCTTTGCCTTATATCTAGTGCCAATTAAGAATCTGCCCACAGCCACAGTATTGATGGGTGCTTCACACAAAGGCAAAGAATTCTTTTTTTTTAAATTAATCTAAGCAATTCAGCACATCAACAAAGGTCTAGCAGATGGAAAAAATAATTTAACTTCCCTCCATAGAGAAGCACAGGAAGTACTCAATTTGGCGATTCACTTCCCTCCATAGAGGAGCATGGAAAGTATTCAGTTTGGTGATATCCTGAAGCATTTCATGTATTAAGCCACTTCACAATGCTGGAAATTCAAACTGGAAGGAGCATTGCCAGCTTTGACAGCTGGAAGGCTCGATTTTAGTTCATTCCCAGTGATCACATATGCTGGGAACGGACTAAACTAGAGTACACCAATCCACACACACAAAAAGTTAAACGCCTCTGACAGAGGCTCAAAAAGGTGTGGTTTGGGGTCCCCTTGGGGCAAATTGGTCCTCTTGTTGTTTGGTCGCTGAAAAAGAGAGCAAACCAATCCGCCCCTGCAATGCACCAAAAAGCAGGGAAAATGCCTGTCTGAACGAGTCCTCTGTTTGTCATTCTCAATACTTTTTATTAAAAATCTTTTTAAAAAACCTACCAATTTATTCCTACTTGAAACTGGATGAGAGGAGTTGGAAGCTGTTAGCTTCGTCTGGGTCTTGTATCATAAACTGGTTACAGGGCGCTGTGGGATGAATTGACCAAGACCAAACTTCCAAATTTAAGTGCAATCGTTTTGGTATTCTGGCCACTATTTCCCTCAAAATAGAATCTCTTTGCTTTTCATTCAACCTTTATCGGACTACTCATCACCGTATGCCAATGTGGAAGTAGCATTATTCTCTTATTTACTGTTCTCCCTTCCTTTTCAGCACTGAGAATGAATAGGAAATCAATGCTATTAGAGAGAAGAATGATGAGCTCACCCCCAGGAAGCATTGTGCTCGTATATTTAGTTGTCCCACTCTCAAAAAATATTTACATCTTTTAGCTCTCTGCAAACCTGCATGCAGGAGGCAACTGTAAGAACAAAGCTGTCAGCAAAGTTTGTTGCAGAAAATGTTGATAACAAATCAACATGCTGTGCCCCTGTATTTCCTGCCATTTAAGTCCCATATTGTGAAATACAGTACTAATAATTAGTACTATATAATTAAAATTACACCCAACCCTGTATGTAATCATTAATACAACTCCTTAGGAATGAATAGTACACCAAAATATCAGTGGGGATCTGGCAGATTTCCTGTTGTTATGGGCCTGCCTGGTGACTTCAGAAAGCAACAACAACAGTGCTCAGACTCTTTTTCAGGATGGCATTACTATGGGCCTCATGTCTGAGGGGGCTCACACACAACAACTTTGCAACTGCTGCATATTTCAGAATCTCAAATATTCTGTGAATTTTCTAAGTCAAATGTATTATTCATTTGTAAGCATGGGATTTTCAGAATTTGTGGACTATAGCCCCCAGAAGTCTATAGGAGTTCCCCCAGCCAGATTTCTTGGAGTTTTAATCAAATTAAAGTCCTGCCATATATTTGCAAATTCCCACAGCTAATGAGTTCAAACTCTGGCAGCCATTTTCATCCTGGGAAGAAGACAGGGGAAATAGGTGGGTGGTGGCAGGTCAGAGTGGGCAGGAGCTCGGACTTCCCTTCCCCGCCTCCTCTGGCAGTTGACCACTCAATGGCTATGCAAGGAGAATCCCTGTTCCACCTCCTCGCCCGAGTGGTCAGCTGCTGGAGGAGGTGGGGAAGGGCAGCCCAAGCTCCTGCCTGCACTGGCCTGCCCCTGCGGAAGTTGGACCCTGGCGGGGTGTGATCATGTGTGACTGGGCCAGCCAGCTGGGGGCATTGAGGGAGTGAACGTGTGGCACCTGTGGTGTTATGTGGAGGCCTCTATACCCATCATTGTGCTCATCTTTAATTAAGGCGCTGCTGGGTTTTTTTTTCTTAAGAGCCTTCCTGTGCAGACTCTAATGGGCAGAGATGGGTTCTGTAGTCACAACCACATCTAGCCATTGTGGATTTCACCCATGCTCATGGAAAAAGGGTAGTGTGGCAACATGGCTAGAGAAGGGACCTGCTGGCTACTGTGACAGACCTGAGACTCTGGAATCCATTAAGCCAGAAGAACTTTCCAGCCCTCTGGGCAGCCAGGAGGCCAGCCTGTGGATGACAAGGGCACAGGTTTTGAGTCAGAGGAAGAGATGGGGCCCCTGTCCAGCCCATGGGAATTGAGAACGTTGAAGGCACAATCGAGGCTTGAAGCCCCACAGCAAATGGGGGGCTATGAGAGAGCAAAACAGCCTCCTCAGTCGTAGGTGGGCCTCCTTGGGAGGAAGCTCTTACTTCCAATGAAACCAACAGGCCAAATCTTGTGACCCAGTTCTTCTCTCAATGGTCTAAACAGCTACAGCTGAGTGACTGTTGAGGCTCCAGCATCCCAACTGCAAAAAGCCTTTAGTGGGGGCTGCAAGTTGTGGGAGATGATATCTCTTCTGGTTTCTGACCACCTAGTACCCTACTTATGTTTTTGACTTTCCCTGTTTGGTTGATGACTCTTGGAGTGGATTGATGTGAATGGTTTTGGATTCTGGCTCCCGATCTGCTGCACCTGGCTTTAGTGTACACCCTAGTAAATGTGCAACTAACTAAGAATGTGTTTTTTTAACTACAAACCCCATCATTCTCTATTCTGGGAGTTCTACCTGAGAGACAGACATCTTACAGACAAGTATATGTGGCTCACTTGAGAAAAAGGTCTCACCTGGAAGGCTTTGAGGCTTAGCTAGGCCTGACTTTGCCCAAGCTGCCTGTTCCTGCCCCAGTGCTAGCTGGGTGTTTTGTTTTTGAACAGGAAGCTAGGCAGAGCTAGGCTTAGCTAAGTCTCAGAGCCTTCTAGTTGAAGCCTTTCTCCCGCGTGAGGCTACGTTAGGTTCTCCGTTAGGTAGAACTCCCAGAATGCAGAATGATGTGATTTGTCATCCTTTTTTTTTTAAAACCCAATTTCTAGTTAGTTCCATGGGAAGCAAATAGAGGTTTACCAGAGTGTAAGGTAAAATTAGATACAGGAGATATGGAGCCACAATAAGGGTCTGGTTGTAGCATAATTTCCTGCTTTTATCTAACTGGTAGTTTTGAAGTGTGGAGGAGAAGGATGAGATAATGATTAATATAATTGGAATGCAGTTTGTCATTGTGTTAAATTATTTTCTTCAACCTTAGCCATAAAACCTGAACATTCTAATGTCAAATGCATCTTTTTATTTGGAAAGTATTATACAAATGCTTACTTTTCTCCTAAGGCCTCAAACAGGGCCAAGCTAGCCATTTTGTTGTTGTTTAGTTGTTAAGTTGTGTCCGACTCTTCGTTGACACCATGGACTAGAGCACGCCAGGCCCTCCTGTCTTCCACTACAAGTATGTATTGTGGACTACCAGACACTTGACAGCTGGCTTGTCAGACAGCAAAAACCAGAGATTTATTACTCTGATGGACTGACACACATTGCTGTTGGGGCTGAGTTTGGCTTGGTAAGTCGAACAGAGTGATTTGTTGTTGTTTAGTTGTTAAGTCGTGTCCGACTCTTCGTGACCCCATGGACCAGAGCACGCCAGGCCCTCCTGTCTTCCACTGCCTCCCGGAGTTGGGTCAAATTCATGTTGGTCACTTCGATGACACTGTCCATCCATCTCGTCCTCTGTCGTCCCCTTCTCCTCTTGCCCTCACACTTTCCCAACATCAGGGTCTTTTCCAGGGAGTCTTCTCTTCTCATGAGATGGCCAAAGTATTGGAGCCTCAGCTTCAGGATCTGTCCTTCCAGTGAGCACTCAGGATTGATTTCCTTCAAAATGGATAGGTTTGTTCTCCTTGCAGTCCAGGGGACTCTCAAGAGTCTCCTCCAGCACCACAATTCAAAAGCATCAATTCTTCGGCGGTCAGCCTTCTTTATGGTCCAGCTCTCACTTCCATACAGCGCTACTGGAAAAACCATAGCTTTGACTATGCGGACCTTTGTTGGCAAGGTGATGTCTCTGCTTTTTAAGATGCTGTCTAGGTTTGTCATGGCTTTCCTCCCAAGAAGCAGGTGTCTTTTAATTTCGTGGCTGCTGTCCCCATCTGCAGTGATCATGGAGCCCAAGAAAGTAAAATCTGTCACTGCCTCCATATCTTCCCCTTCGATTTGCCAGGAGGTGATGGGACCAGTGGCCATGATCTTAGTTTTTTTTTGATGTTGAGCTTCAGACCGTTTTTTGCGCTCTCCTCTTTCACCCTCATTAAGAGGTTCTTTCATTCCTCCTCACTTTCTGCCATCAGAGTGGTATCATCTGCATATCTGAGGTTGTTGATATTTTTTCTGGCAATCTTAATTCCGGTTTGGGATTCCTCCAGTCCTGCCTTTCGCATGATGTATTCTGCATATAAGTTAAATAAGCAGGGAGTCAATATACAGCCTTGCTAGTATAGCCATATAAGCTAGCCATTAACCAGACTCAAGTGCTTGCCTCAGGCAGTGGGGTATGAGGGATGGCAGTACCATCTACTCTACTGCCTGAGCTGGCCACTACTGAAACTCTTTCTCTTTGCTACTGCTAACTCTACAACAATACACTATTGTATTCCTGATCATTATGTATGGATGTGAAAGCCGGACAGTAAAGAAAGCTGACAGGAAAAAAATTGATTCATTTGAAATATGGTGCTGAAGGATAGCTTTGCAAATACACTGGACTGCCAGAAAGACAAGGTGGGTCCTAGAGCAAATCAACCCTTAACTATCTCTGGAGGAAACATATGAGAGTATCCTACTTTGGGCACATCATGAGAAGGCAAGATTCTCTGGAAAAGACAATAATGCTGGGCAAGCTTAAAGGTAGCAGGAAAAGAGGAAGACCAAATGTGAGATGGATTGTCTCCCTAAAGGAAGCCACAGGCTTGAGGTTACAGGAGCTGACCAGGACAGTTGAGGACAGGACATTTTGGAGATTGCTTATTCATAGGGTCATCTCTTGGTAGACTGGACTTTTTTGGGGGGAGAGAGTGGAATTCCCAGTGTATCCCAGAAGTACAAGATGGGTGAATTGTACCCTTAACCCTATATCTGCTACTAGCTTCCATGGAATGGAATTCTTATGGGGCCAGGGAATACTCAGGAATCTACTCAATGCATCTTCTTCGCTTTAATCCTAAAGGATGAGGGTTCAGAATAATTATTCAGCACTCTGTAAGAGGTCCTCCTTTTCCTCTTATGCCTGAACCTTTTCACCTGCTTGCCTCCTTGCACACTATCACCCATCTTTAAAGATTACCTTTTTTTGGTGCCTTTCGCATAGTCCATAGAATAATCCATGCCTTTCCTTAGGATGAACTCCTTGTGATTGCTATACTCATTAGACTTTTAAACAATGAGCCATTGCCCATGTGAATTCCATTTATTAGCAAAGGCAATCCAGTGTATCTTTTGCAATATGGTACTTCCCCCCCCCCCCCCTTCTGATAAGACAATTTGTATTACATGAAGTAATAAATTTGGGTCTACAATAAGATAGGGAGAAACTGTATCAAGAAACTATACCAATAATACTCCACTAGTATAGTATTATACTATAGTATACTAGTAGTATAGTATTGAGCATAATAGTATGTATAGTATTTTAGTATTAAAAAGAGCCTTGTGTTGCAGTGGTTAAATTGCACTACTACAACTCAAATTTTGCTCATGACCCAGGTTTAATCTCGTGTAGCCAGCTCAAGGTTGACTCAGCCTTCCGTCCTTCCGAGGCTGGTAAATTGAGTACCCAGCTCGCTTGGGCGGCGGAGGCGGGGGTGGGTGGGTTAACATGTAGTCTGCATAATTAAATTGTAAATTGCCTGGAGAGTGCATTAAGTGCTATGGGGTAGTATTTAGGCAGCACGCCTTGCTTTGCTTTGCTTTTGGAAAGCAAGGACAAAGACAAGATGAGCTTACTATAAATTGACTAAGAGAGATGCGATCTTTGGAAGCCCAAGCTTCCTGCCCCTGCCCCATGTAGCAGAGGGAGCTTTCTTTCTGAACGGGCAGCTTGAGTGGAGCTTGGCCTAGTTAAAAAAGTCTTCTAATGTAGGCCTTTCTCCCAGGTGCATCATATTTAATTACGTGTAAGGTGCCTGCAAGATCGATAGAACTCCCAGAATGGGGAACTGTGGTATTTGTAGTCCAGAAAATCCAAAGATCCCAACCCTGGTGGCTAATGGTTGAAAATAAAAGCTTTGGTGGTTGGGTGGAGAGCAGAGATCTGGCAGTTTTAGTATCTTTCTCCATTCCCCCTTCCTGGGTGATGATGAGTGGCAGCAAGAAGAAGCAAAGAAGCCTGGTTTCTGCTCAGCTGAGATGCAGCGGATGGGGCTCCATTTATCCTTCCAAAAGTATTTTAAACTTCTGCACGTGGGTATGCTGAGGAGCAAGGATGCTGCAGCTGCATGCTGTTGATCTTGCTGTACCTAGTCAGAGTGTGAATGGTGGTGAGCACAAAAAGGATATCCTGTATACCAGTAGTCCCCAACCTTTTCTGAACTGTGGACCGGTTGGGGGGGCGGGGTCCATGCGCTCGTGGGGTGCGGGGTGTGCTCACAGGTGGGTGGGGTGCACTTGCACACATGCGCGGGTGAGCGGGGCGCGCTCGCGGGCATGAGTGGATGGGCGTGGGGTGCTCGCGGTTGAGTGGGGCGCACTCGTGTGCAGTGTGGGTGGGTGGGCCGTGCGTGCATGTGGGCGTGCGTGGGGGGAGTGTGTGCGGGAGTGGGTGGGAGATCTGTCTCCGCGGCCTGGTCCTGCGAAGGCCACGGACCAGCAGCAGGCCGCGGACCGGGAATTGGGAACCCCTGCTGTAGACCATCTTGATTGCTGCCATTGGTGTTGTCAACATTCAGGCTGCCTTTTGCTATGTAAAGTTTGGCTTCCTTTTTCCTACTGGCAAGGCAGGCATGATATTGTGCAGCAATATTGGGCCATTTCCTGGCATTTTGAATTGTGGGTACAGGAAGCACAATATTCCACATTCATAAACCACAGGTGTTTTGAAGAACTGAATGTATTGTAGAAGACATTTAAATGTATATAGTATATTTCCACACACACTAGAGGTCATGTCGTAAATAAATGTTGGCTTCTGGGGTACACTAAAGAATTTTGGAAGAAAATAAGTTTGTGCTTTATAGATCATAACAAAGTCATTGTGTGAATCATTTAATAGCTGCCTGTAATCAATCATAAAGGACTAGTGTGCCACAACATTTGAATGTCTAGATCCATAACCTATACTCTGAACAAGACTGTAGGTTATGGACAAGAGTATAGGTTAGGAGAAGAGTATAGGTTAGGACAGAAAATGGAGAAATTCAATGGTTTCTAATTGGCACAGTTGCCAGACAAGGGTATGCTTTATCTCCTTGTGCAGTCTTTATGTGGAATATAAAATATAGAACTCTGGACTAGTTTCAGATGGAAAGCTGATGGAAGAGACTCTTTAGGTTTTGGGTAAAAAGGTTTCTAGAAATTTTGTTACTCCCTTAATTAGCAGAGTAAAAGACAGGAAAAAAACAACACCAGAAATGTGGAGAGATTAGCTCAGTCTCACCAATCTCTCCCTCGTTGCACACAAAACTAGCACTTTCTGAAGTAAAAGTCATTCCAGAAGCATTTAAAAGTAGAAAAAGGTATTTTACTCAGTTTCATCTGGAATTACAAAGGGGAAAAAGAGTAAAATAAAGTCTTAAGACATGGAGAAAGCTCCCATCCTTGCTTCTCAGAGGATGGTCAGAGGAAGAAGATGGGAGAGAAGGATGCTATTAACAAAACAATAGCATTCCAGGTAAATAGTAGGAAGGGGCTTCTCCCAAATGTCAGAGGCAGGAATAACTTTACCAATCAAGTTAGTAACAAAGAAAAATCACATTAGCGTGTAAAATTCCTTCCACTGATACCCAGTGTTAGCGCATGCAAGATTTCTATTTTTTCATCAGAAACATGAGTAGTATAAGACATACATATGATGCCATATTACTGACAGAATAGAGCAATGACATGAAATAGTGATGAAGGATAAAGAAGAAAATGAAAAGAAATGCAGTGGAACATTCAAAAGACAAAAATGTTGACGATGGAAGTTACATAATTTTGATATTAGAGGCTGCAGCCAAAAAATCAGATTGATCTAAAGAAGAAGGATGTTTCACTGGAGACGAAGAGCAAGTTCATCTGTAATACCGTATTCTCTGATCACTATGTATGGATGTGAAAGTTGGACACTGAAGACAGTTAACAAGGAAAAAAACAATTTATTTGAAATGTGGTTCTGGAGAAGAGCTTTACAGAAAACAAGGACTGCTAGAAAGACACATAAATGAATTCTAGATCAAATCAAGTTTGAAATTTCACTAGATCTAAAATTACTAAACTCAGACTATGAAAAGAGATGGGTCTGTGGGAAAGACAACAATGCTAGGAAAAGTGTAAGGCAGTACGAAAAGAGAAAGATCTTACACGAGATGGATTGATTCAATAAAGGGACCATGAGCTTAAGTTTGTAAGACCTGAGCTGGGCTATTGATGAGAGGATCTTTTAGAGACCACTCATCTATTAAGCGATTTGATGGCACAAAGCAACATGCCACAAGGGTGTGAAGGAGATTAAGTTGTAAGTGGTGCACTAGACTAAGAAGAAAAAGGAAATTCAGAAACGTATATTTAATGGTGTAATATTGAATACTGATATGCTTAGAGGCTTAGTTTGAACAGTAGACCAGACAAATAATTGCCAGGGCAGCTACTCATTTGCTCTGTAAGTGCAAACTGGAGACATCAAAGCTCATCCAGCCAGTGAATCCTGATTAGCAAAGGGAAAAGTAGAGGCATGTGCCACAGCAAGTGGTGATTTCAAGGCTTTAGATTGCAAAAATTATGGCTGGACTTTCTATCTTACAGAAGGTAGGGTCACCCAATCAATTTCTCATCTGGGGCCCTGTTTACAGCCTGGCAAGTCCTGGAGCATGGGTAGGCTGGCCTCCATCTTGTCCGTCTTTTTGCAAAGCTGTTCTGGAACTTTGGAACATTGAGCCAAGGGAGCCCAGCAAGGCCAGCCAATCAGGGATGGCCAGCTGAGCAATGGGCAGGGCCTTGCCTGGCCAACCAGAGCAGTTTTCACTCCAGGTTGTCAGGGAAGGCTATATTGAACATTCTGGGCTTCTCTGGGGCTTCACCCACCTACCTCTCCCTTTATATAATTTTATATAACTTGTTGTTTCATGGGGTACTTGTATGTTTGTTGAGGGAGGATGGAGGGGCATCATGGTGGGGAATCATGATCCCTTCTCCCTATGAGGATGAAGGAGTGGGGGACTGACATTTATTTATTTATTTAATTTTTTTTACCCTACCTTTCTCCTTGAAAAGGACTCAAAGCAGCTTACGTAATTAAAAAAACAACATTTAAAAGCTAACAAGTATACAAACAATTAAAAAAAATCAAATACCATACAAAAAGTAGTAAATACCACATTTTTCCGTGTATAAAACGCTACTTTTTCCTAAAACCATTACACTAAAAATTGAGGAGCATCTTTTACACAGAAGTAAGGTGAGATAGCTGAGGAGAGAAAAAACGGCCCGTACCTTGCATCTGTAAACTGGCTTCCTTCAGTCATGAGGCTTAGCTTCCTCCAATCACGAGCCTTATGGAACTGACGTCAGCTGATGCTGAACAAACCAATTGGAACATACTTCGTTTGAGGTGGAGCCTGTAGCCTCAGATGCAACAGGGACTCCAAATGTCCGAGCCTTCAGAGCCCAGAGGCTGAATATTCAAAGCTACGTTTTCTTAATTTTTGGGTTAGAAAAGTGGGGGGGGGGTGTCTTCTAAACGGGGGCGTGTTATAAACGGAAAAATACGGTAGTAAGAATGGTGAACGAAATCAATACCACAAACAGATTCAAAGCAACAAGGCACGACATTCCATTTAAAAAATATCTCCCAGAAATGGTCAAACTTGGTTTGGGAGGCCCACCTTTGTTCCCCACAGCAGGTGCCAACGGGGCTCCCCTATTGGTCTTGCAAGTAGGAGGAGAGGCAATCTATCTCCTTACTACCCTGTGACAGTTTGGGAAGGCGAACATGGGCTGACAGATGGGTCACCTCATGCAGGTACTGTATCTGCTTCTTATGCTGTTCCAATATTGTTCTGCTACAGCCAATCCAAGCTGAAGCCTCTTACTATCCATCAACAATTTATCCTTCAATACTGTTAAACTGAGAACAACAGTGTGGGTTTTCTTGACAGGTATTGAATGTTCCGGGTTATCTCACCTGAGTCTAAAAGATAATACTGGGAATTCCTTTATCTCTGCATCAGCTAGGGCCAGCATGCCAAATAGTTAACAAGGAAATTATTACTGTTAAAAAAAAGTTATAATCCTGACAACCAACTTGAGTATGTTTTTGATTTCGTTAGACATATATCCTTGAAGATCAAAATACCTAGTGGTAATTCTATCCCAGTAATTAAACTGTCAATGTATTATACAACAGAGAAAGCTGAAGAATTTTGAATCTCTTGGCAGTTAAGAAAGAAAACTGAAAAAGAAATGTTGCTCTTGAAATCATTGTGCCTTACCACAGAAGGACAGTAGATGGGAGTGTGGAGGCAAAGAAAACGTGTTTTTCTTTCTCTCCTGGAATATGCTTGTCTGTGTTTTATGTGTTCTTTATTACAGCAGCGGAGGGATTAAGTGTCTCGCTTCACAAAACTGGGCAGTGTGCAGTTGGCATTAGAACAAAAGTGTCATATATATTTGCAGGGATGGGATTTGGGGAGGGGCAACCCATCCTTTCAGGGAAGAACAACTAAGGTTTCATGCATAACGCTCTCTTACAGCACAATTGCCTGTTTAAATTAAAACCCTGGAATGTAGTTAAACTCACGATTTTTTCCTTGTACTTCCTAAGTATGCTCAGTGCTGATTTAGATCTAATTCACTGGCAAGTAACACATGAATTTCTGGCTACCTGAGAGAGACAGCCTTGAATAACCACCAAAACTAAAACAAGATGGTGGTGGTGATTGGGACCTCATGAAGGAGGATTGATCACTGGTTTAAGTCTCTGGCTGTGGAGCCAGAGGTTGGGAGTTCAATTTCCCCCACTGTGCCTCCTTGACAGGGGCTGGACTCGCTGATCCATAGGGTGCCCTTCCAACTCTGCAGTTCCAAGATAAGATATCAATTTTTTTCTTTCTTTTTTCCCTCTCCCCGTCTTCCTCCTTATGTAACACCATGCCTACCTTAAGGGGCCCAATGACCCCGGAGGCTTGCTCCCCCCTCTCCCTTCTTCTCTTTCGGCTGACCTAATGAAGGTATCACCTTAAGATGAATTTTGCATTATGAATTTCTCAATGACAAAGCCAAATGAATATCCTTCTGTGTATAGAGGAAGAAGCTGTGGCTTGGCTTCCTATCCCATGTACCTAGCCCTTGCTTGTGATGAAAAAGACATTGATATGCATGAAATTGACACCATGTATGGCAGCATGCCTGTATTTATTTATAATGTAACATGCAATGGCTGGGATCTGGTAGTCAGGTGCAACCAGCAGTACACCCATTTGTGACTTAATGCTGGGTTTCAGGCAAAATATATTTCATTTTTCTCACGCAAACAGAATATTCAGGCAGTTTGCAGATACAATAGAAGCACTGAAATCCTAAGTGGGCAAAATAAAATTATTCCTGTATGAAACTACTCAAAGCTCAAACAATATTAAAATACAAATTGTATCATGAAATGTTGGTGTAAAATAGTTACCATTGTAGGAATCTGTTCTTCATGAAAGGACTGTCTTGTGCATGGGAACTGTGTATGGATTATTCTAACAAATAAATAAGGACTGTTAAGAGAACATTATTCAAGTTACAATTTCCCCATGCATCTTTATAACAAAAACAGCAGCCTAAAACTACTGGTGTTCATTCTTCAATCCATTTTGATGCAAAGGTTGCTTTACTCAGAAGAGCTATGGTCTTCCACCGTCCACCTTCTCACAAATTACAAAAAAGGGCCCCAAGACCCAGTATACTGAATCAGTCCAGAATAAAAACAAGAGCATGACAAAGAATAATGAAAGCTTCTGAGAGATGAATGGGGATCAAGAGGTTGGCTTTCACCCTTCATGTTACTTGGTTCCCAGCCAGAGCAGCCAGTAGGCATCCTTCAGTCTCAAGAGACTATGGTAATGTGAACTGAATAGAACAGCGTCTAGTGTGGCTGAAAAGGCCAATTCGAGAGTGACAATCCCTTCCACACTGAAGACAAATACTGTACAATCTGTCCCCTGTCCAGCTCCCTGATTTTGCTGGTTTTGGGACTGCCTCTTTGCCTCGGCCTGCTGGACAAGTGTCTCTTCAAATTGGGAGAGGCCATGATGCACCGCCTGCCTCCAGGCTGAACGCTCAGATGTCAAGGTTTCCCATCTGTTGAGGTCCATTCCTAAGGCCTTCAGATCCCGCTTGCAGATATCTTTGTATCGCAGCTGTGGTCTCCCTCTGGGGCACTTTCCCTGCACTAATTCTCCATACAGGAGATCTTTTGGAATCCGGCCATCAGCCATTCTCACGACATGCTCAAGCCAATGTAGACGTCGCTGTTTCAGTTGTTGTGTTGCAGCCTACTACACCCTGCTGGTAAAGAAGGGAAAGCTTAACCTATGTTTCCCCAGTTCATGAGTGTCCATGGAAGTTTTTTTTTCCAGCAGAGAGGTATGACAATGCTTTAAAAATGTTGCTGAGACCATGCCCTCCTCCGTATCCTTTTTAAAATATAGGGCCGTGGTGTGCTCCTGTGTGCTGAGTGACCGGCAATCCTTGGTCTAGCATTCTCATCCACACTGCCAAAGGGAGATTTGAAAGCTGCCACCTCTGAGCTATTTCTAAAGCTCCCATTTTGGAATTTGCTTGACCTGTGCATCTGGTCATGGATTTCGGAACTCGTAAGTTTCACCTGCACCATCCCCAGCTTAGTAATGCCCTGCCTGAGGAAGACTTGTGGGAAGTAAAAAAAATGATTTTTTAAAAATGGTCTAATAAAGGTATCACTTGCACAGTGGACTCCGCCATAGTAAACTAGACAGTGGGCCTAGCAGTAATAAGCATATGAAATGAAGGACTTGCCTCGTCATCAGAACCATATGCAAATCTGAGCCCTTCTCTGGTGTTCCAATCTAAATTAGAAGTTAATGCACAGGGGAGTGGAGAAAGTGCTCAAGGCCCACCCCCTCTGATGTCATTTTCCTCACGTGGAGATTGACAGTGTGAAGTAGAGCACCTCCTATATGGATGGAGGGTCTCCACACAATTTCTAAATCCTGATTTGGCAGGGTTTTTTCAGCCTATGTGGAGAACCATACCGGATGAGCTCTGTTTCAGACTGCCGCTGTCCATATGAGAGCAGTGGTCTAGTTCTCCTCCCTCATATGTTTACCCTTCAAAGTTTAGGATGCCTGAATGGGATTCCTAAAGACCTCTGTGACCTTGATGGACAATTTGGACATTATTCTAATAGGAAAAAATACTGTAAAGAATATTCTTAAGAATATTTTAAGCACAGCAACCAAGAATGGGCTTAAAAAAAAAACCCTAAGCGTTGCATTGCCTCAGAGATAGTCTATTGGGGCCACATACTGGTGATATGAATGAAGCCAACATTAGTTAAGGCGTTTTGTCTCCCTTTTCACTGTCTGCCATCTCTTTTCTCTCTCTGTCCTCCCTGCCTGGCAGGCTAAGACAGGAGAGGAAAGACTGCAGAGGAATTTCAAAATTTGGTGAGGCCTGCATGTGGTCCTAGGAACAGAGGTTGCTCACCCTGACATAACTATTATTCAGATACTGGGTGTGTATGTATGTGTAGAAACTCTTCTATTCAGTGCAGTTCTAGCAGTTAATTGAATCCTTCTTGCAACGAATCTGGGAGAGTCATCCACTTTGTAAGGGAGAAAATATAGGAAGAATTTTCAGAATCAATGACTGAAGGAGTCAATAGCATTTAGGTAAAAACAGGTTTACTGATCTGTGAACAGCTCTTACAAAATAGAAGATAGAGGGGTAAATGTAACTATTAGCGTCTAAAATAAGATATTAAGAGACAGATAGGAGAGAGGAGGAGGCGGAGGCGGAGGAGGAGAAATATATGAGAGAATGCTAGCTACAAGTTATCGAGGCACACAAAACTAGATTGATTGCATACTGGGACTTAAATACAAGCTCAGCAAAACAGAAGCTTCTATATTTTGCGTTTTTCATTTAAACGTGGATTGGTCCAAGCACACCACAGTAAGAAAAATGCAAAGGTTGTTACAGGCAGCTTATTGCATGGTTTGGATAGTACAGTGAAACAGTTTCTCCACCAATATAAAGATTGACACTGATTGGCAAAGAAATCCAAAATCCCTCTCTCCTGTTTTCACAATAGCCACAATGTTCTTTGCTAATGAATCAGGATCCCCCAAACTAATTGCTCTTAGGTGCCCATTAATTGCGGGGGTCAAAACAACAAGTCCTTACATTCCTTACATCCTATCATAACTGGATGCTGTTAGCTTCTCTTCTTTGTTGCTAACAGAGAAACCATTTGGGCTGAAAGGTAAGCTGTTAGCTGAAGAAAACCTGGGGGGAAAGGGACAAACTATCTTTTGAGTTCTAGTGTCACTCGAACTAGGAGGAGAAAGTCTTCTCTGTGTTACTTAAGGTAACCTTTGCCATTTTACAGAGAATCTAGGTAAAGGAATTAAGTTTATGCATCTGATATCGCCATGTTTTTTTTCAAACAAAATGTTGCATAGTATTATGCTACTTTTAAAGGAGGGCAAAATAGGATATAGTAGGACTGGTGGGAGATCACATTAACTTATAATGGAGCTATCTAATTTGTGGTCTGTGCACCAATTAAAGTGCACACCTATCGTTCAGTTTCTCTTCATTCTGGGGTGGGGGATTTTTTCAGATACTCCCCTCTTTCTTTCTTTTTTAATTATACAACTAAAAATGTGTATATTTTTACAAACATGGTTTAGTTGGTGGTGAAAATGGGTAAAATTGATTAGGAAAAGTGCATGTCAAAATGCACACAAATTTCCACATGAAAGAAAAATTAATGTCCCACAACATGATAAGGATGAGACAAGGAGGTTTGGATTTTGAAAAACACAGCAAAAATAGTCCTGTTTTGAAAATTTTCTGAGTAGGGAAGCAATCCGCTTTCTGCAGGAAACTTTTCATTCATTTTTGGGCATGGCGTTTCTTGGAGGTGTTCTCCCTAATGGTTTGGAATCCACATGACACCATACTCACTCGTGCTGCGAGTGGTAGGAGGCATTTGAAATGGCCCCAAACTTGATCAGAAAATTGTCACAAAAATCTCCATCTGATGAGATTGTACAACAGCCATTCATTCGTGACTCAGAGTAATGTTAATCTTATGCTCTGGCACTATGGGGTATGCCCATGTGTGGAGTCCAAACCATAGGGGAGAGGGGCATCTTAAAGAACAAACATGCTGTGCTTATTGTACCACAACTTTCTCACAGAACTCAGAAATCATACCAATGGTCTGGTATATGAAAAACAAATTGTGTTGAGAGAGGTTGAAAGAACGAAGTATTCTGGAAGAAAATGGAGCTAGAGGAAAAGAAGATAGAGGGCCAAAACAGGTGAGACAGGAAGGTTTTCAGCTACCGTGTTTCCCCCAAAATAAGACAGGGTCTTATATTAATTTTTGCTCCAAAAACGCATTAGGGCTTATTTTCAGGGGATGTTTTTTTTTTCATGTACAACAATCTACATTTATTCAAATACAGTCATGTCATCTTCTTCTGGTTACTGCACAATGGTGGAGGGCGGGGTTTCACTTAACTGGGGCTTATTTTTGGGGTAGGGCTTATATTATGAGCATCCTGAAAAATCATACTAGGGCTTATTTTCAGGTTAGGTCTTATTTTCAGGGAAACGGTAGGAGATGACAAAACATTATCTCTGCAGATACGTTCTTCACAGCTGCGATGTTTGCACAATTGACATGCATGTGAAGTAAATTGTTTCCTCCCAGATGACTGATCACCATACAAAAGTTAGCTAATTTGTAACTTGTAATGTTGGGAGAGGATAATCACGCTCGCTCCACTGCTTAAGTCTGCTCTGCTTCTAATTGCAGAGCAACCAGTCCCGTCTGTTCTGACCCTCCCAGAATCCCCAGCGAACATGATCACTAGCTCCTTTAATGCTATGATTCTGTATGAGATTTTGCTTTTATAAAGAGAGAAGGAAAATAATTTAAATGCATCCGTGCTATATAGCCCACATTCCTTTCTCAGTGTCACTAACGTAATTCAATGTGCTTTATGTGTTGTCTCTGCACTTGTGTGTCTTTCCCATGAGGTAAAAATTTTCTGTTCCAACTACATTTCACAGGAAATACACCTGTCTCTTTTATGTAATCTGTAATTCCCTAAAGAAGTGCAGGTAGCTGCACATATACCTGACACAGCAGAAGTGAAATGTGCTTGTAAAATAGCAATACGAGGCTGGAGGTTCTTCCCCCCTTCAAAAAACAAACAAACAAACAAAAAACAAAACAAAAAATCCTTTCTGCCTTATTTTGAAAATATGTACCATGATGTGATGATCCATAACTAAGTACTGGCTTACAGCACCTATGTAATAAATTTCCTTTATTACTCTGAATGATACATCTTTCCATCACAGGTATATACAAACATACATATTCAATACATCTAATCCATGGATAGGTGACCTGGTGCTTTCTAGATAGTTTTGGACTAGATTTCCAATTGGCCATTCTTGCTATGAGGGACGGGAGTTCTAGCCCAGATCCTCAAAAGGCCGCTAGGTGGCCTACCACTCCACCTCACCTAATTAGAAACAGGCAAACTTTCTTTTCAGCCCATCTCGCTTCATCATTAGGTTGAGTGTTCAAGCTTTCTCAGAGAGACAGCAAGGGGCACCCTAACCCTAGGGGCATTTTGCCCCAGGCTTTTGGTGCTGCCTTTTCCCTCCTTCCTAAACGTATCTTTTTACAGGAGGGGGAAATTAGTGGCGATAGAGGTTGACAATGGCAGGTGCTTCATTCTTGATATCCAAGCCTTCTCTCAGTAGCAAGTGATCCTAAGTATCTGTCAGCCTATCTGTTGCCAGAAGACGCAGGAGAACCAAGACTCAGAGGAACCATTTGGTGTCTTCTGATTCAACCCAGCAATCCAGGAGGAATGAAAAGCTATCAGGTGCGGGCTTTCTAGCAGTTCTGGATACAGCACAGTCCCTTTTACAATCATCTCCCACATTATAAAGGTAGGCCTTTTTGTTGTTGTTGTTATGTGCTATCAAGTCACCTCTGACTTGTGGCAACTCTATGAATAAGCAATCTCCAAAATGTCCTGTCCTCAACTGCCCTGCTCAGCTCTTGTAAACTCACCTCCCAAGGTATGGCTTCCTTTAGGGAGTCAATCCATCTTGTATTTGGTCTTCCTCTTTTCCTGCTGCCTTCCACTTTTCCCAGCATTACTGTATTTTCCAAAGAATCCTGACTTCTCAGGATGTGCCCAAAGTAGGACAGTCTCAGTTTCAACATTATTTGTCTCCAGAGATAGTTCAGGCTTGTTTTGATCACTTGTTTGTCTTTCTGGCAGTCCAGGGTATCCACAAAGCTCTTCTTCAGCACCACATTTTAAACAAACAATTTTTTCCCCTTTCAGTTTTCTTTACTGTCCAGCTTTCACACCCATATATGACAATCAGAAATAGAAGAGTGTGGGTAATCCTGGTTTTGGTCTCCAGTGAAACATCTTTACACTTGATGATCTTTTCTAGTTCTTTCATTGCTGCCCTTCCAAGTCTCATTCTTCTTCTGATTTCTTGGCTGCAGTCTCCATTTAGATTGATGATTGAACCAAGGCATACAAAATCTCTAACTAGTTCTATTTCTTCCTTGTCAACGCTGAAGTTGTGTAGTTCTTGCGTTATTTTGATGGAAAGGGAAGCAAACCTCCCCATTCTTGTTAGAAAGAACACAATAACAACTCAGCAAATTGCCTGACTTTAATGGCAAGCATAATCTGCTGCCTGCAGCAGCCACCTCTCAGTCTCTGCCTCTTATGAGTTTGGGTTTGTCTGCATAACGTTTTGGGGGCTTTGACTGAAAGGAGATCTAGAATTCCTTCAAAGCCTGTAATTCTTGAATTTAAGGTTTCAAACAGTACAGATATCAGCATAAATGCCTGGAGCCAATTCTATTACAGGTATGAAAGTGCTCAGTGGATGGTCAGTCATGGCCTGTTGAGATGGTTGGATGGCCCAAGATGATAATTGATCTTGGTTGGAGATCCACCTCAGTTTATGGCAATCAGGCGGTACTGTATTTGGAATGGCGAAGAGAGTTGTCTGCTTTCAGCAGGGAATCCTATGGCAATAGAAAGTCCCATAGACATTTGATGAGTAACAGGTACCTACTGAAGTGTTAATACTGTGAATCCTCATCTCATGCTAGTATGCATGTGCAGAGAATTGTAGAGAAGGAATACATACAATGGTCATCGATGTCCAACCCCCTCCCATGGCTAAAGTATCCGTGACAGATGGCCATCAAAAATCCAAAAAAGGAGAACCTAGCACCTCCCAAGGTAGTCTGTTCCACTGTCAAATAGCCCTTACTGTCATGACATTCTTCTTAAAGTTTAGACAGAATTTCCTTTTATGTCATTAGAATTCATTGGTTTAGGTCCTACCCTCTGGAGTGCTAGAAAACCAATATGCTCCATCTTTCAGATGACAGCTATTCAAATAATTGATGGTGGCTATTATATCATGCATGCATCACACTAAGTGTAGTGTGGGCTATGATACGTTTGTGCGCATGCATAAATGATAACCATCTTGAAAGATACCAGGTTTTTTTGATCTTATGGAAGCCATCAATGGCTTCTATAACATCAAAGATATCTTATATCCTAGTAAGGCCATAAGCCACCAATTAGCACCTTCCAAGGAATTCTCAGTTAAGTGCCGGACTCCGAAACTTCTCAGTTCTTGAAAGTGGCATGTTTGTGCCTACTACTTTGTGAATACAAATTCACATCTTGGTTATGAAAGACAAAGGGTTCTATCAAACTGGTGGGGAAGTGGGTGGACTTTTTTGGTATTACTATTATAAAACAAGTGGGAGTCAGAAATCCTTGCTGATCTACTGCAAATAACCTAGAGAGTTATCAGTAGATTTTGACATGCATTCTGCCCGCCCTCTTATAAACAATTCTTTTTCAGGTTCTGCATGCCAGGCAGAAAACTAATCCAGTATATATTTAATGAAGATTTTTAAAAGCCAATATGCTGCCTGAATTATCTATGCAATTAAAAAGAAGATGTATTTGTGTGTGTGTGTGTGTGTGTGTGTGTGTGTGTTGGGGGGGGTAGAGTGGGAGGGAATGAAAAGGAGAGAAAGATGCAAAAGGATACTGTCAGCCAGCTCCTGAGCCTGGCATTTCCCTTGCTGCTTCCTGCAGCTGTAGTAGATTGTAATTCAATAGAATCAAATCTTTTGTAGCCTCCAGCAGGCAACTCTCATTGGCCCAGAGGTCCATTCAAACCAGAGGTTTGATTTTTTTTTCTTCATCCACAAGAGATGGTTAGTGTTCTGTTCCTTTAAAAAGGTGTGTGCGCGTGTGCGTGTGTATAGGGTCTGTGTGAGAAAAGTAGGGCCTGGGAGAAGGTGCAGCTAGGATGGACTTGTAATGTGATAAGGACAGTAGCAAGTGCGGGCATGATCATTCTTGGAAACGCTTGCAGGAATGGGGAGAGAAGGGTCTTCCTTTTAGTGTTTCTCAGCCTTTGCTTGTCAGAGGATATATCTATGATGCAAAGCCTGTTTGGCTGGGTTGTGTGCTAGACCAGTGGGTCTCAACATTTGGCCCTCCGGATGTTTTGGACATCAGCTCCTAGAATCCCTGTCCATTGGCCATTGTGGCTGGGACTGCTGGGAGTTGAAGTCCAAACTATCTGGGGGATCAAAAATTGAGAATGACTCTGCTAGACAAAGCTGCACTGGACACAAAAGAACCACCAACTTGTGTTCCCCCCTTCTCAAGCATTTAATCTCTCCAAGATGAGCATCATGCAGTTATGTATTTATTATATGTCTATCCTGCCTTTCTTCTGAGCTGATGTGTGATTTCCCCTATTTTACCTCCACAATACCTTTGGAACGACAACATCTACTATCCCACATCCAGCACAGCAAGTGGATATGATGTGCTGAAAATGAATCGTATGCTGCTGCCTCCCCATCTTCATAGCATCATGGAGATGGTATTCTGCAGAGGTCAGTAGCTTTACTAAGCTGACCTTGGTAGCCTTTCCCCTTCAGGCAGCATTTCTAAAGATGTCTTCCCCAGCCTAATCTCCTCCAACTAGGCTGGACCAAAAAACCCAGCACCCAACTTGTCATAGTCAAGTGTTGGGGATGATGGAACATGTCAACCTGCATATCTGGAGGGCACCAGGGTGGCAGAGTTTGCTGCAATAATAGTGACTGCATTGTGCAAACAGATTCAGAATTGCTATTTAGTTTAGACTGAATAGTTGGCTTGATAGCTCAGTGGTTTAGGTATGTGGCTGTGAAGCCAGAGTTTGGCAGTCTGATTCCCCACTGTGCCTCCTATGAGTAGAGCCAACCTTGGACAAGCTTCAGAGTCCCAGGGTGCCCCGAGAAGTAGGAAATGGTTAGCCACTTTGAACTATTCTCTGCCTACAAAACCCTGAAAAGGATCACCATGAGTCACAATTGACTTGACAGTACATGATGATGATGATTATGATGATGATTAAACCGAATGGTAGGGTGAGAAGGAAGAAAAGAATCTATCCTCAGCCCTAGTATATGACACTGTTGAGGGGCATGTGATCACAAAGCAAAAGCATAGGTGAATCCTTTGTACTGAAGAAATTCCAGAGCTTGGAAATGTGACTTTTAAAGGCTCCAGCTGACTGGATGGGCTGGAGGATTCTGGGAGTTACAGTAGAAAAGAAAGACCTTTCCAAGCTCTGAGAGGTCTTTGGTTCAGGCCCCATGGTGGGCCGGGAGAGGACACCTGTCTGAAACACTGGACTGCCAGTCAGCCTTTCCCAACCTTGCATTTTTTGGGTGTTCTGGACTGCAACTGCCATCGTTGACAGGTGGCAGAGATAGTGTGTAGGGATTGCTGGACTTGTAGTCAGATTTGCTTGGGGATGGTTGGGATTTGTAGTTCATTACATTCTGAGGGCAGCAGATTAGGGCAGGCTGGTATAGACAATATGGAATTGGATGGCCCATTGGAAGATAATTTCATATTTTGTAATGAAAATACTAATCTAGATGAGCCGATATCTTAAGTAACAGTATACAAATGTTTTAAATATATAAAGCACTCTACTACAGTAATACAGATGCGTTTGACCTAATTTACAAGAACTTTAAAATCTACATTTTAAATGATAACAGAGTAAATTGTACCTTTCTAAAAGCTATTGCCGTTATCCACTGTGTCTCTTCCTGTGGATCTTTATGCAACACTGCTCTGTTGTTTCTGCTTCTCCTTGTGGTTACAGATAATAGGGGAAGATGTACAGTAAGCTTATTATTGTGGCAGTGTACTCCAGCGGTCCACTCTCAGTAATCTGATTTGTTTCTACTTGAGGATTTTAGAGATATACTTCTAGTCATTTATGCCACTGAATGACAGCAGGGCTAAATTCTTGAAGGATTTAGGAACGTAGGTGTTGTACAGCCCTGGATGTTGGTTAGCTAGTTGATTTCCCTGATTTGTATTTGCTTTTTAATAAGATTTCTCTACATTGTGCTGAAATTTTTATTTCTACCATGTGTTAGTTTGAAGTGGAATGAATAATTGTTCTATCACCAAACGACAAGCAAACCAAAATGCAATGGCTTCACCCCTCATTTAGCCCTCTGAATAATTATTGATCGTTTTGATGTCAAAAAAGATGACTTGCGAGGAAGTAGTCAGTGGCTCGTAATAATTGCTTTGTGTTATGCATATGAGCTGGGTGTTTTGTACTGATTTTAAGAGACCTGTTAGAGCTATAATTAAAACATATCAGGCCCCCAGGTTGTGAGAAAAGTGACAGACCTATTTGTATAAACTAATTCTCAATAAACTGTTAAATAGGGGACTGTCTAATAAGAGTCAGTGTCATAGTACGGCTCCCTCCCCACTTGATTTTGCTTTTAAAAACAGGCCTAGCAGACACAGATCAGAATATATCTGCTCAGTCATCACAAGAAAGCAACACACACTAGGGACAGGTTGTCTACTCACTATGCTTGTGCAACACAAGTAAATGCAAGTAGAGGAAAAGGCTTTGAGACTGTAGTCAAGCAATGAAAGGTAAGAGGCAGAATGTACAGAGACTGGGAGTCAGATCACCTATAAAGATAAATAGGTGTTTCCTCCTATTACATGATTAAACTTCCAGACATAGAAATCTTCAGAGGATTAGTAGCTGAGAAATCAGACATGAAAGAAAATTGTGCTTCTCACTTAATGACTAATAACAAGAAAGCTAATTTGCCAAATCCAGTTTAAGGCAAATTTGTGTTAGAATAAACGGTCTTTTCCTCCTATGGGAGCACCTCTTCTCATGACATGTTAACTGTATCACCCAGTTTGGTCCTGAGGACAAGAGTTGTGAAGGGCAGTATAGACACCACGAGGATGAAAGCCATTTGGTGATCTTTAATCTTGCCATGGGTGAATGGGTGAGTTTGTCGTGAGAGGGCTCTGCAGAATCCTGGATGTATACTCCTAATTAACAGAAAACCAACATGCAATGGACTGTGGTAAAATAGAAGGAGATATCCCTGCTCTGTCAGTTGGACCAGTAATCAGGAAGGTTACTCTTTTGGACTGCCACTCCCAGAATCCCCCAGGTCATGGCTGGCTGGGGGAGTTTGGGAATTGTGCTCCAGAATAACTTTCCCAACCTCTGACTGAGAATACAGGTCATTAGCCTGCCCTGGCCTTGTACTGCCCATGTCCAGTCCTTGACCCATTCCAGGGGTGTTAGCTGTCACGAGGGTGGTTTATTTTGAATTCCAGAGATAAAGCGGGCCTTCTGTTGAATCATATTGCCCTTCGATTGGCAGGTCTGGAGTACAGTAATTCTGCCTTGAGTCTAGTTAAGAAAATGCAGTTCCACATCTTTCCCTTTCCCATTATCCCCCACAGTCCCATTAGTTAACAGCGGCACTGTAATTAAGAGATTGATTTCAGCCATATTTTTGTGTCCTGCAAGTCTCACAGTACCCTATATTAGCCATGTATTATGACCTGCTGTTAATACAGGAAAGTGTCAGATGCTGGAGAGAAAAATAAGCAGAAACTATGAAGGTTTAAATGGTGCCAAAAATAACAATCCTCTGAGTTTACATTTAATATAGATAAGTTACTCAATCTACAGTGGTGCAGCGTGTTGAGGCTATTTATGCATAAATCACTTGGTTCAGCCTGGATCCAACACTGATAGGACATAATTGATCTTTAAAAGTTTCATGAAGGAGTCACAGACTGTGAAATTAAAGGAGGGCTCTGTTGTTAACTTTGCATTTCTATCAGTTGACAGGAATAGAACAGGCAATGGAAAGATGCCTCTTTTCTTTGGAAGAAGAATATTTTTCAGAAAGCATTGATGCTGTAATTCACTAAGCCCGGTGTCTACAAGATTTGAAGTAACAGTATTATTTTCGTGCAAAAATGTAAGAATTGCTTCACAGGTTCAGCTCAACATGTTCCGCACTTTTGCTGGTTCTTAAATCCCACATTATATTCTTGAGCAGCAGAGGCTGGGAAATTTCTTTTTGGGGGGGTGATTGTTCCACAAAATCTCACAGGGAAAAATGGCCAGTGGACATGCCAGTTGGGAGATTTTCGGTATTACCGTGTTTCCCTGAAAATAAGACAGGGTCTTATATTAATTTTTGCTCCAAAAAACGCGTCAGGGCTTATTTTCAGGGGAAGTTTTATTTTTTTCATGTACAACCATCTACATCTATTCAAATACAGTCATGTCATCTTCTTCTGGTTGCTGCACAATGGTGGAGGGCGGGGTTTCACTTAACTGGGGCTTATTTTTGGGGTAGGGCTTATATTACGAGCATCCTGAAAAATCATACTAGGGCTTATTTTCAGGTTAGGTCTTATTTTCAGGGAAACAGGGTACATGTTTGAAGAAGTGGACTTGTCCACAAAAGCTCACATTAAAATATAGCAGTTAATCTTTAAGGTGCCACTACTTTTTTGTTGTCTTCATTTTTTTAAATTATTATTATTTTATTTTTGCCTGACATTCTCCAAAAGAAACTTTCCAGGCTTAATAATACTCAGCCAGCAGGCTCCAGGAAGTCTAGAATGAGGGCATGAAGGCTGTATCTCTCTCTGGTTGTTGGGAGGTTCCCAGCACCTGATCATTACAACGAGAGATGGGGATGAAGCGCCAAAATGGTACTTCGTCTTGGTTCATGAGTCGTCAGACTTGACGACCCATGAACCACGAATTGCCCCCCAGTGGCCCAACGAAGCACAAATCAATTTGTTGGTTCGTCAGGTCATTTATTTATTTTTTTAGCAGCCCCGGGGCTATCTAAAAAAAAAAGTGCCCTGGCCCCGTGCAGCATAGGAAGAGGAGGAAAGGGATCAAAGTGATCCTCCAACCTGCGGGATGGCTTGGGTCGCATTTTCCTTTGCAAAGGCAGCCGGGCTGGGGGATCTCTTTGATCCCTTTCCTCCTCTTCCTATGCCGCGGACATAGGAAGAGAAGAAAAGGGGACCCAAGCCATCTCACAGCCCCAGGGGTGGGGTTCCTTTCAGGCAGGCTTTAGCAAGCCGCCCAAAGGGAAAACCTCTCTCTGCTTATGCTCCTGAGGAACAGCTGATTTGTGGGGGCATAAGCAGAAAGGGAACGAAGGGATCAATATAAAAGGGTTATATTCGTTGCTTTGTATTCATCGGGGTCTCTGGACCCCAAGAATACAAAGCAACAAATATCTGATGAATGAAGGATATTCATTGAATATCCTGATTCATTTTTATATTCATCCCCATGTCTAATTACAACTATATTCTCTTTTAACATGCAAGTCCAGAAGTTCTGCCTTTATACTCACTTTTTTTTCATGAAATTGATTGGACAAACCTGTCCCCTAACAAGATAACTCTGAATTATTTGTATGGTAGTTGTTACTATTGTATCTCCACCAAGTTCACTGTAATAGGTAGGACATACAATCATGTGAAAAAGGAAGCACACCCTCTTTGAATTCTATGATTTTACGCATAAGGACATAATAAAAATCATCTGGTCCTTACTAAGTCTGAAAATTAGGTAAATACAACCTCAGATGAACAACAACACATGACATATTACACCGTGCCATGATTTTCTGAACAAAAATAAAGCCAAAATGAAGAAGCCATGTGTGAAAAACTAACTACACCCCTTACTGCTTCCATAGGAATTAAGAGGCTAAGTAGCAGCTAGGTGCTGCTAACCAAATGCCCTTGAGGAACTGATCATCAGCAAATGTGAACACCTCTATAAAAGCCAAAGTTTTAGCAGTTTGCTGGTCAGGAGAATTCAGGTGTGTGTTAACACAATGCCAAGGAGGAATCACATCAGCACTGATTGTAGAGAGGCAATTGTTGCTGCCTGTCAATCTGGGAAGGGTTAGAAGGCCATTTCCAAACAATTTAAGGTCCACCATTCTACAGCGAGGAAGATTATTCACAAGTGGAAAACAGTCATGACAGTTGCCAGTCTTCCCAGGAGTGGATGTCCAAGCAAATTCACTCCAAGGTCAGAATGTGCAATGCTTGGAAAAATGTCAAAAAAACCCAAGAGTTACATCTCAGACTCTACAGGCCTTAGTTAGCACTTTAAATTTTAATGAAAGTATGATTAAAAAAGACTGAACAGATATGGTTGGTTTGGAAGGGTTGCCAGGAGAAAGCCTCTTCTCTCTAAAAACAGCATGGCAGAATGGCTTAGGTTTGTCAAGTTGCATCTGGACAAACCACAAGACTTCTGGAACAATGTCCTTTAGACAGACAAGACCAAAGTGTAGATGTTTGACCATAATGGACAGCTCTACTTTTAGCAAAAACCAAACACAGCATATCAGCACAAATATCTCATACTAACAAGCATGGTGGTGGAGGGGTGATGATTTGGGCTTGTTTGCAGCCACAGGACCTGGACACCTTGCAGTCATTAAGTCAACCATTAACTCCTCTGTATACCAAAGTATTCTAGAGTCAAGTGTGAGGCCACAGCTAAAGCGTAGCTGAAATTGGGCCATGCAACAAGACAATGATCCCAAGCACACCAGCCAATCTACAACAAAATGGCTGAAAAAGAAGAGAATCAAGGTGTTGCAATGGCCCAGTCAAAGTCCAGATCTCAACCCAATTGATAATCTGACAGGAGGGTGGAAATTTAAAAGCCAGCAAAGGTATTCACAAAGTGGGAAAGCCCTCCCCCCTCCTTTACAAAGTGAAACTGACCAGAAAAATTGCTTCTTCACTTTGTGAAGGAGGAGGCAATGCTTTTCCTGGCTTGTACATTTCCACTGTCCTGTGTCAGACTATGGATATCTCCCTTGGGGGCAGGGTGGAAATAAGGCGGCCAGCGCTCGGCTGTGGGAGGCAGCCAGCACCAGGCAACAGATACAATTTATACTGACAGAGGCATTCACATCTGCCAAACCAATGAAAAATAAATTGATTTGACATACGTGTTAAAATAAACAACTCTCTACCAGTCCAGTAAAATACTTCATTTCTGATAAGAAAAACACGATTCCTGGGCCAAATCTGCACTTCTGTCTGCGTTGTGTAGTCAGGATTTTTTAGACTGATATTATTAAAAAACAAAACAAAACAAAAAAACTCTGATTCAACAGCTGTTCTTATTGCCAGTGCGGTCGAGCTCTAAGTCATGTTAACAAGTAGCAGGATATATGCGTAGGATACACTGTATGGGCTAGTTGTTTTCTACTAACTTAAAAATACCAGGTTCCAGTTCATAGAAGACAGAAGAAACACTGGCATGTAGCCATTAGGATGATAATGTGAATGCTTATGCTGCAATATGCTGCTATCTTTTCTCACACTCAGTCTGTATCTATCTTTTAAACAAGAGGTATCAGCATGATCTGTTTTGGTTTTGTTTGTTCCAGAATAATTTCTCAGCAAGGACAGGTGGTGTTTAAGAAAGATAATGAGAAGAATTACTTGGCTCCAAATGGTGGAGTTGGAAGGCATATCACAGCTGGGCTCTCTCACAAGAGACTATGAATGAGGCAGGCATTTTCAATTACTACCCAGGGTTGAGGCCCCAGTAATGCCTTCTCACCAGCAACATGCTCCAAGCAATAATCAGGCATGCCCTTCATCTGTTTCAAGTGAGCGCTTCAGCATGGAGGAAGCTAAGTTGTGCCTTGTAAATACAACTCGCTCTGGTTGTAGGCACTGGCTCATTTTGTTGCTCTTATTGTTGCTGCTGCTATGGCTGAAACCCAGCTAAAGTTTGGTAGACTTTGACGAAGTGTTTTAACTCTTCTTGGTAATACCTATCCCATTCTGCACCACTCTGTAAAAAGGAAGATTGATATTCTTTAAGGAGTTGATAATTTGTGATCATTTGTAAAAAACTTGACACTCTTGAGTGCATAATGTTTGTATAGATAGACTGCAGGACAGTTCAAATTGTAACTGCAGACGTTCGTTAGTCACTCATATTACATGGGATCCATTTCCAGCTGTGAAACATGACCTATGAAGGAGGGGGGAAGATACAACTTATTCTCTAGTACTCTCCTGGGGATTCCCCCCCCCCCCCCCATTATCTACTATAAATTCAGGATTGTTCCCCTTCATGGAGCCAATAAGGGCTGTATTCACAATGCAAATAACAGCCGGAGTGGTGGAGAATTTCACTGAGATCCCGAGAGTTGGAAGGGTTAATCCTTTTTCCTCAGTTCTGATGTTGCTGTAGGCCACTTTTAGTTCAGCCCTCAGGTCTTGCCGCCAACAATAATTAAGAAGCAAATGTTGTTGTTTTCTCTTTCCCTTGTTAATTTTAAGATACGGTTGTTGCATTTTGGGGATCAATGGGGCCAACCTCTCCCCCTCCCAAAGTTCAGTGATGAGGGGGCTACTGAGATTAATGTCTGAGCTTGTCACTGGATGTCTGCACTAGCTGTCAGAAGGGGCTTATTGGAAGAAGTTCAATACAACCTGACTGCAGGCTCCACTTAATTTATCACAATATTCCTGAGAAGCATGTCTAATCAGTTTAATCTCACAGCTGAATGAACAATGGCAGAAATGTGTGAGAATCTGTCTAAGATTCCATATAGAATCAGTTGCTTGAGTCCCACCATCCCACCCCCAATCATTTTTCAGACAAAGTACAATCTGCAGAATAGTAGCAGAGATTACATTTAAAGAAAACTAGCTAAGCACTACAGATTCTTCACAGAGGCGGTGCAAAACCAGCCCAGGATCTGGCCAGTATCATGGGTTCAAATCATGAGAGAGGAATTTCTGGAATGGATGCAAGGGCTCACTGCATATTTTAACAAGCCAGGGTTCCAGAGAAAATCTTTGCTCCTTTGTTTATTCAGCGTAATGTCCAAATGGAGCAGGATGGTGACATCAGTCTGGCTAGTCTCTCTCTCTTTGAGAAGCAAGGGAAAGAATCCATTGCTTGTTCTGCCTTTGATGTGGTCTTCTTAGCTTTAAGCTTTAAAAGGGAAGCTTCAGGTGAAAGTGAAACCTGCAGAGTGAAATCCTCCCACTCAAGGATTCTGGCAGTAGAAGCATTCATCCAATGAATCAACTCTCTCTCTGTCTCCCCCTTCCCATACACACACACATACAGAAGACTTGTGACACCTGAAAGATGAACAAATGAGCTGCAGCTAGTGTTACCGTATTTTTCTGTGTATAAGACACTACTTTTTCCTAAAATCATTACACTAAAAATTGAGGGGTGTCTTATACACGGAAGTAAGCTGAGAACACAGAGAGAACAAAACTGCCCATAACCTTGTGTCTGTAAACAGGCTTCCTTCAATGACGAGGCTTAGCTTCCTACAGTCAGGAGACTTAGCTTCCTCCAATCACGAGCCTTATGGAATTGATGTCAGCTCATGCTGTACAAACCAATTGGAACACACCTCATTGGAGGTGGAGCCTGTAGGCAGTGCTCAGATTCAACAGGGACTCGTAATATCCGAGCATTTAGAACCCAGAGGCTGAACACTCAAAGCTAAGTTTTCTTAATTTTTGGGTTAGAAAAGGGGGGGGGCATCTTATAAACAGGGGTGTCTTATAAATGGAAAAATACGGTATATTCCAGATATCTGGGCAGCCTAATTTGCATTGCACTAGACCATCTAATTTACATAATATACACACTTGTACAATATGCCAAATAATATGGATTTTCATATTATAAAAATTAAGCACATTAATTGTTCCTACCTACATATTTTAGACATGACATCATTTATATAGCAACCAATGGTTTGAGGCAGCAAGTAGAGTGTAATACTTAGATTGTAGAACAGGGAGGCACAAGTTCAAATCCCTGCTTAGTCACAAAGCTTGCTTGGGTCTCCTTGGGCCAGTTCGTACTTCTCAGCTGAACCTAACTTATAAGGTCATTTCTCGAATAAAATGGGTAGAGGAGAACTATGCAAAGTAGCGGTGTATATTACTGGTGCATATAAATGTTCTACAACATTCAGAAGTCCTCATTCAAAATAATCATTGGCCATTCTGTTGCTCTGATCTTGGGAGTTGTAGTCCAAGAATGTAACTCTGCTAATCTCTGCTTCCAATGAATATGCATATCTTCTGAGGTGTAAATTAACCTAGTACAATGGTTCCTGACCTTGGGTCCCCAGATATCCTTGGACTAAAATTTCACCATTAGCTATGCTGCTCAGGATTTCTGGCAGTTGTAGGCCAAGAACTTCTAGGGACCCAGATTGGGAAGCACTGCTCCAGTAGAATATATATATCTGAGTAAGCAGCTCAAAGAGCCATAGCAAGACAATTACATGTAGAATTAGCTCTTCAAAAACGATGTTATAGTTCCCTTCTCACTGTTTGAAACCTCTTTTCTCAGAAATGTAAGATTCATAGCAACCATAAGCTCAATAACAAGAAAAAAAAGGGACACCCCCCCCCCCCGAATATTCTAATAGTTTATATTCCTCTTCCAGCTTTCCCAACGCTACCTTTCTTCAAGGCAGCAACCAGCAAAGCTATCAGCTAAGATCCCCCAAGCCTATGCGAAAGAGACTGGAACTTAATGTTTCTGGAAGGCCATAGCAACATAGACTCAAAAACCAGTAGAACTGTAGAGCTGGAAGGGACCCCATATGTCTTTGAGTCCATCTCCTGCTAAAGCAAAAAGTGCTATAAGATGCATAATGTACAGACTTGAAAAGTTCTTTCTTTCTTTCTTTCTTTCTTTCTTTCTTTTTGGACTACTGCTCCCATAATCTCCCAGCTAGTATTCATTGCTATGGGTTAATTGCTTTCTATGCACTTTTCGCCTGGAAACAGTGTAGGCAATTCTGAAAACAGATTTCTGCAAACAGATCTCACTGTTTGAAAAAGGATATATTCTTCCAATTTCAGCATTTTCCTAATTTCTTTGATTTATATCTTTATGAAAGCTTGTGAAACTATGGATGGTTTAGTTCATTGGCTATTCACACAGGAAGGCTTATTTTGCACAAACAATTGATCAACACTGACTGCATGTTTTGCCTTCCCTCTGTGGTTCTGTAAGAGCCAGAAACTTGCTTTATTTTAAAAAATGAAAGTTTGGGCTCTGGCCCCAATTGCAGTCTGAACAGGTACCATGTGGCATTCCTAAAATCCAGGGAAATCCCAGATAAACAGGTACTATGGCAATCTTAGCTGCAGCATAAACTTTTATGGACCAGAAGAACCTATTTCATTAGGAGCAGGAAGTATTATTCTATGTTGACAAATATATATATTGATATGGCACAGTGATGGAATGGGGACATCCAGGTTTGATTTTCCACTAAGCCATGAAGCTCCCTGATCTTGGACCAGTTGCTGTCTCTCAGCCTGATGTATATCACAGGTTTGTTTTGAAAATAAATTTGGAAAGTGAAGAGCTAAGTATGTTAAAATTAAGCTCACTGGAGGAAATGCAGTATATAGAAGTAACCAACGGATAGAATCCTACTGATCTTTGCATGAAGTTTGTGTAACTAGCTATGGCTAATTCTGGCTAACTGATGAAGTACAAGAGGGTGCTTTGTTTGCATGCCCAGTTGGGCATATGAGATGCATCCCAGAACCTTGTCTATTATTTGAAATTCGGTGTGGCAAGTTACACAAACCTCACACAAACACCAGTAAGATTCTGGCCAACAGCTAATAAAGCAATACGTGTTAAATAGGTATGGATAAATAGGTCTTTTCCATCTCTATACACACACATATGGTATCTGCCTACCTATGCATCATATGTAGGTAGGTAGATAACCAATGCTTTTACCACATCAGCTTTCATAATGGTTCAAGGTTGTGTGTTTTGTGCTTATTGCTTACACACAAAGTTATTCCTCCGGAGCCGATCAGTTCTGCCAATCTGGGATCCATTTTATGTACTGTATCCTACCCATCTGTGCCAGTTAAGAGAATTCCAAACCATTCAAAACAGTTTGACACTATAGAAGAAGAAAAAAGCCCCAGATATCATTACTGAAATGGACACATCTGTGCATTATCATTATTTGGAAGGGTACTTGTCATTATAATTGAGCCAGTGCTTCTGTAAATTCAAATGTTTTTCTATTTTATATATTAATTCTGTGCTCATTATTTTGCTCACTGGAAGAGAATGCCTGCTGTTGTGAGTGTACTCTATCAAATTAATGCACCCATCACTATCTTGCATAGCATATTGCATTATTTGTTACACTTCACTTCCTGGCTTTCTTTTGTTCTAAGGGAACACTCTCAACATGGCATTGCATCAGATAAAAATATGTTGTGCACTTCCTGGGATTTGTTTATCTTTGTGTTTTTTTATATACTTAACCTTATGGCTCAGAAATCATTATATGCTCAATTAGCTCTGGCTTATGTGCTCTCTGCAGTTTAAGACTAGTTTTTCTCTAGGAAAAAAAAAGTTTTGCACAGAATTCTGTTTATTTTAAGCACAAGAGACCAAGCAGTAATCTGGGGGTTTACTTTTTTACCATGGGTCAGAGAGAACAGATGTAGCTACAGAATGTGGGTTGAAAAGAGGACATACTTTGTTACTGACAACCGTTCTCCTGTACCCACTCTCAGTGTTGAATCAGCCCCTGGAATGGTGCAGTGGGATGCTTAATTTGATGTAACAATCCATGTTATTTTGCCCTAAGCACCTGTGATAGTTGTAGCTTTATGATGAATGCTCCCAGGAAGTTCATAAAATTTACACACACACACTTTTTTCTTCTTCCAGGATTATAATCAGAGTAATGCCACAGAAACTCCTAGGCTTGATTATGTTGGCAAAGATGCAATGGAAGAGCTCTGCAGATCGAGCACACTGCATTTGTCCTCACGACCTCTGACTTGATCTAATACCCCGAGTACACCTGATGTTATCTGATTTCAGAAGCCATGTAGGGTCTGGTCTGGTCAGTACTTGGATAAGAGAGCATTAAGGGACACCACAGATCCCCAAGTAGGACTAGGAGGAAAAGAATCCTGCCGGAATCCTGCCAGGCTGCTGCCAGTCACAGTTGACAGTATTGGGCCAGTTTTTTTTCTTCCAGGATTATAATCAGAGTAATGCCACAGAAACTCCTAGACCAATGAGCTGTCGGAGTGTAAAACAGCTACCTAGGTTACTATGTTGCTTCCTGTAAGAGTGGCCCCATTACCTTGTAAGTTCCACCATAATGTCCAGTTTTCAAGTGCGCTTTGTTACTGTGACTTAATTATATCTTGCATAGACTCTTGCAATGCACGATACATAAGTTACCTTTGAGAGGGTCTGGAAGTTTCTGCTGGTGCTAAATGAGGGACCTAGATTGCTAACTGGTATGTGTTATCAGTCTCCTCTTACACCCACACTGTTTTTCACTTGTTTTGCAAAATCAGGGTTTGACTGTCTGAGGGATGACTTGTCCTGTTATTATATTGTATATTATATGTAATATATTGCATATTGCATATTACAGTCATGGCCAAAAATATTGGCACCCTTTTGGGTGCATTTGTGCATTTTTGGGGTTCTGTGTGGGACTGTATCAGATTTCACTTTTCTTCTCTGTTTTTTTGTCTTGTTCCAACGCAAACCAAAGAAATGAACATGTGAGTACCAAAACATTTGCAACTGTAACAATTTTCTGAGAAAAGGGTTGCATTTTCTGACAGAATTGCAAGGGTGCCAATATTTTTGGCCATGACTGTATATGTTATATATAGTTATTAAGATAATTAGGAGCCATAATAATTAAAATAATTGCTCAGTCCTATTTGTTTGGCAAGTCTTTTTCCCTGATGTTGTTCTTAAATTGTGCAAAGCATTCCCTGTGGAATTATTATTGGAACACCACTTCCTTGGGATTCAGGAAAGGTGTTGAGACCCATCTCTTTAATTTAATCTTTAAAATTATTTTTAGTGTGATATTTTATGAATCATTTATGAATGGTTTGTTTGTTAATTGTTTTAATTTAAATTTACTGTGTACCGCCTAGTGGTTTTTTGTCAAAAGAGGCAGTACTGAAATATCAATAAATAGTTAATATTCTAAAATGAATTGCAGCATAGACATCTTATTCCAGTCTTTCTCAGCCAAACCCTAAGAATTGACTGAAATGTCAGTTCCTTACATGCAGTGTATACCGTGTTTCCCCGAAAATGACAGGGTCTTATATTAATTTTTGCTCCAAAAAACGCGTCAGGGCTTATTTTCAGGGGATGTTTTATTTTTTTCATGTACAACAATCTACATTTATTCAAATACAGTCATGTCATCTTCTGGTTGCTGCACAATGGTGGAGGGCGGGGTTTCACTTAACTGGGGCTTATTTTGGGGGTAGGGCTTATATTACGAGCATCCTGAAAAATCATACTAGGGCTTATTTTCAGGTTAGTTCTTATTTTGGGGGAAACAGGGTATTTACCATTCTAGAATGACCAAACAACCCTAAACAAAATGACCTTGATGTTCTCATTAAGAAAACCCACCGTATAATCACACCAAGTCCTTATAGTCTGAAACTGGTGCTGAGAATCAACTCTGTAGCTGATCCCCACCCCACTTTTCAAATATTTGTGGGCACAGTAAGAGCTTCTCTAGGAACAGCCAGGCAGCAAATCCTTTCAATTATGCACCTGCAGTGCAAGCACTTTGCATACAATAGCATATCACCTGTAAAGCTGTGATCTCAGGCAAATAGTTTTCAATTGAAAAAGTCATTTAAAGGCCAATTGCATCACCTGAAAATTTCTTTGAATCATTTAATGGCACAATATGACCATTTGTCTTGAAAGAATGTCTGCAGCAGATTAGGAAAGGACCATGGCAAAGTGTAGATAACACTTATAGGTAGGTCAGGCATTTCAGTTTTTCTGGTTTGGATTAAGGGGGAAACCTTTAGAATTGAAAAGGTCCCAGTGATTTCAGGAGTTGGCTACAGTAACTTTGATCAAAATAGGGACACTGTTAAAGTGTTGGACTGGCGCTCAGGAAACTTGGGTTCAGATTCCCATTGAGTCATTTGGCATCATCATACCCTCTCAGCTGTACCTACCTCCCAGGACTGTTGTGAAGGTAAAGTGAGGAGAGGGAATTCAGAAATCTGCCACCTCAGAACTGATTCTGCATCCCTCATTTCAGAACTTTGCTTTAAACAGAGGACCCTGGCACCTCTATCTAGCCATGGGTTATAGAAGCTTTATGTTTCTTCTCCACCACTCCCATCTCTGTAGTGCCCAGCCTGGTGAAGATTCCTGCAGGAGTTGAAAGGTAGTCTCTCTTTGTGAGATTTTAGTATCACCCACTCTTGTTACTGGATACCCCTGCTTGTCCATTCTATTCCTGCAAATGCTTCAGGCTATTTCCTCCTCAAACATAAATTACTTCAAACTTCACAGCCAGCCTTGGAGAATACGTAACTAAGAACAGTAGTACACCTCTCCTGGGCACTTGCAAGGAAGCATCAGTGGCTAGAGGGTGGGGTTAAATTTTGATTTCCTACTAGCTAATACTCCTCTGTAAATCCTTGGGCCAACTGATTCGTCTTCTGAGGAAAACATAAGGTTGGGATTTTCTCCAAAGGATGTAATTCCACACTTATTTCTATGCTATCTTCATTCTTCACAGATGGTATTATGTGACTGTTTGTGGATTACAAGGTTCCAGAAGTTATAAAATCCTCCATGAGTTGAATAAATTATATCCAGCCATGATAACCAGAATTTTGGGGGGGCAGGATGAGTCCTCAACAGCTCCCCGTTATTGTCAATCCAAAAACACTTTTATTAAATAAAACCTTTACTGTGTGTGTTGTGTGTGCCGTGTGTTGTCAAGATGCAGCTGATTTATAGCAACCCTAATGGGGCTTTCAAGGTAAGTGAGATATTGAAAGAATGTTTTTACTAGTTGTATCCGCCAGTGAGTTTCTATGGCCAAGTGGGAATTTGAACACAGGTCCCCTGAGCCCTACTCCACCACTCTTTCCATTACACTACACTGGGTAGTGCTACCTTTATTAGACCTCTACAATCTCAAAAACAGGTACAGGCTATTTTTGGAGTCCACTAGGACTCTTCATCAGGCTAGTGTGTGTGTCTGTGTAAAAGAGAACTTTGCCGAAGTTCCAGAAATAATCTTAGCCAGAGTTTAAGGCCAGATTCTCTTGCATAAAAGTTCCAAAATGGATGCTTCAGCCTTTTAAAATCAGCTAGAGATATCTGGTTTCACATCAAGCTATGTAGATGTTATTATCATTCTCTTGTTCTGTATATAAAGATCTGCCAATCTTGCCATCTGTCTCATTGCTTTATATCCAAGCATATGGCTTCTGGTGGTTGGAAACAGGAGCATCCAGAAACATGGCCATCCCATATCACAAAACTGAAAGATAAAGTTTAGTTTACACACAGATAATGGCACATTTTATTGCAGCCAAATAAAGAAAATAAACAAAACCACCTTGTGGCAAAAGGCAAATATAGTCCTCAATTAGGGGCAGTCTTGTTAAAATAATGGTTGATCTCTTTGTTCTGGTTGTGCATGTTGAGTCTACTACCAGGGTATGAACTGTAGAGAATACATATCCTGAGGTGAAACCAGATACCTAGCCAATTTTAAAAGATTGCAGCGTCCATTTTGGAATTTATTTTGAGCAAGAGTGCAGAAACAGAGGGCTTGACTACATGTGGTAATATTTCTGTTTTTGCATTGGGTTTGGCACGCTTGAAAGTGATTTAATAATCTCCAGCTACATGGCATAGAGGTAAGCACACATTTTTTGGTTGGGAAGTGAGTTTTTTAAACACCCACATGGGTGTTTTTTTTTAAAAAACAGATTCTGGTCACACTTTTAAAAAAACTTATTTTGGTATGTGTGATCGCCTGTGTCAGAGTCAATAGTGCCTTTGGAGGTCTGTGTCAAAATGGGTGCCAAGTACAACAGGTTTTGAACCGCAGGATACCATGTAGTCTCAACTCTTCTTTTCCCCCATCCATTTCTATTTGAGCGCTGCATCACTCTAGTGGTATGCCACTTCAAAATTTATATTTTAAAAATTAAATATTAAAAAACACAAGGAGACTGGGGACAGACTGCTGATGCTGTGACCCCTCAGGTGTGCTACAACTCATGATTCTTGCTCCCCCAACCTCTGGTGCACCTCTGCCACAGAGCTCAGGTGGTTTTGTGTCTTGCTGGAAACCTGCTCTGCTTGCAGTTGAATTAATCCAATATGGCTACTTCCTGGAAACTCCGCTTTGCTAAAACGCAGGACTGCACCCTCCTTCTCAGCTTTCCGAATCTCCTGGTGGTTGGACTAAGTGGGGTGGCTGGTCTTCAGGGAGAGGAGGAGCCACCACCCTTCCCCCAGTCTTGGAGAAGCTTTCACCAAGTGGAAGACTGGGAGACACCCCCCTCCCCGTCTACTTACAACACAGAGGCAAGACACGGTGGCGAGCAGGAGATCTTCCTAGGCCAGCTTCTATGAGGATGCACACAATAACAGAAAAAGCATATGACATTATACAGAGTTCTAAAAAACGCAAACCAGCTCCTGATTTAATTCAACAGTGTAGTCACACCCTGAGTGCCAATTGAACTCTCGCTACCAGGCAGTCCAAGCTGACCTTAGCTCTGCTTCACTCTAATAAGGTGTCTTCTCATGTGCTCTCCTGAGATTTAGAATTCCTTCTCAACTGGTACCACTCTACCTCCCACCAGCTAAGCAGGGAACAACCAAGATGGATATTTCTTCACTGTGGATTGATTTGACACTTGCCATTGTATGAGAGGTTGGCTTGAGGATGACCCATATTTATATCGAGAATAGGAATTGCTATACAGTATTTATCAAAGTTTAAAGCTGGACAAGCTGTCTTTAGCAGTTTGGCAGTGTTCATGTTAAAATACTTATGCCATGTTTTGGTGGTAGGCTGCACCTGAATGGGATGGTTCTATTTAGAGCTGCCAGGTCAGCAGAATCCTGTTCCCTCAGATTTCAGGGTCAAAACCTGAGACAAAGGGGTAGGTCCTTAGGATGTCATGGGGGTGCATCCTTATAATGTCACAGTAATGCAGCATAGGGACGTGGTGGCACTGTGGGTTAAACCGCAGAAGCCTCTGTGCTGCAAGGTCGGAAGACCAGCAGTTGTAAGATCAAATCCACGCGACGGAGTGAGCTCCCGTCGCTTGTCCCAGCTCCTGCCAACCTAGCAGTTCGAAAGCATGTAAAAATGTGAGTAGATAAATAAGTACCACCACGGTGGGAAGGTAACAGCATTCTGTGTCTAGTCGCGCTGGCCACGTGACCACGGAAACTGTCTACGGACAAACGCTGGCTCTACGGCTTGGAAACGGGGATGAGCACCGCCCCCTAGAGTCGGACATGACTGGACTAAATGTCAAGGGGAACCTTTACCTTTACCTTAATGCAGCATAGGGCAGACTTGGGAGAGCGTTGTGTCTGGAACAGCTGATTGTGGGGGAAAAGGCATAAGGGGAAGCCAGATGAATCGGCCAGGATGAATCCAGGCAAATTCTTCAGCAGCTAGCTAGGCAGTAAAATGCACCCAGCAAGTGCAGTGGTTGCTGTCATTTCTACTAGGAAATATGGAGAGTTTTCCCAGAACCTTTGCTGCTGCTAGATGTTTGGGAGGCTCACCAGCAGCTTGCAAGGATTTTGCTTTCCTGAGCCCTATGCTGCTGGCACCATGGCTGATGCATTCAGTTTATGCCAAATTGCAGAAAACATGAAACTGAGTACTGTGCTTGTGGATTGCACTGCCTTGTGACTCCCATAAGGATTCCCTTAAGTAGTTGTACAAAGACTTTTCAGACTATACAAGAAAGCGTCACTAGGTTAGCTTCCTTTGAAGTGCAATTCAGATTGTCTGTCTGATGTGTCTGCAAGTAGTCTTGTTTCTACTTTTCTCTTGACACCATGTTCCTTCTCCTGTGATTTAGGGCAGATGAGATATTTTCTCCAAAAATCAGAAGTGACTTGCAGCACAGGCAGTTTTATGCCAATCGGTGCCCTCTTCTGTCTTTTTGTTCTCCTTTTTGATGCTGCATCTTTATAGTTTTTTTTAAATGTTATTTTTAATTTTTGCTGATGCATAAGTGGCCTCCTTGTTTCTACACAAAAAGAGCTCTACAATCAGGAACACAGAATATGTGGTGTCACAGGAAGAATTCTGGTATAAGAATGGATTCCAAACCATGCTCTGTAACCACGTTCAGTGAAATATTAGAAACATCTCCTCAGGCTTGTGTGATTAAAAAATGGCAACAGTGTGCTGATAGTACTTGCATCGTGGTTAGAGAGCCTTCTCGAAACCTTTAGGGTCAACCTGAGAAGGCTTGACTTACATCTGAATGCAAGGCAATCGTTTGGAGCGGACCTTCCATGCTTGGTTGTGCTTTTATACTCTACTCTGCAGTCTGCATACAATCAGGCAAATGTCTGAAAAGAGCTTTGTTTAAGGCTGTAATCTCAAATTTTGCTTCTATTCAGGTCTCATGGTTTGTACCACCTAATAGCACTGCTGGTGACCAATCTTAAATTAAAATGCTGGATCTTTCTGGAATCATATTCCTTCACCTTGAACCGTTGTAGGTTTTGTTTGAATATATAAGTTCTTCCTTCCTTCCTTCCTTCCTTCCTTCCTTCCTTCCTTCCTTCCTTCCTTCCTTCCTTCCTTCCTTCCTTCCTTCCTTCCTTCCTTCCTTCCTTGTGTATAAAATTTCTCTGACAACTTTGGAACTAACTGGTCCTCAAGGCACTGTACAAGGCAACAAAAACCAATAGCAAAATTATATAAAAAAACAATTAAAACAAAGAGCAATTGTGGGAAACCACATTAAATCTAAGCCACAATCAAAATGCAGCAGGTGGCAAATAAACGTGTTCACCTACCTTCCCTCCAAAACCATGAGGCATAAAAAAGTTTTCTCGTGTGTGCTAAATAGAAGTTCCTACAGATAACATCTCTGGATAGGGAGTTCCATAATGATGGCACCTATATGAAACTGCAGTTTCTAATGGCCAGCAGTCTTCACTCTTTTCTGTGTGTAGAACAGAAAAGCCTCAAACCTTGAGAATTTTTTTTAATATGGTGTATCGTAGACAATTCATTAAAAGAAAGATAGAATAAGACCAATATAACGGGCCCTAGAAGAGCCGTCTGTATCAATACAAGTGAGGCAATGATAGGACTGGACACAAGAGAACAGTTAAAAAACTATCTCTGGCCTTAGGTACGTTTTCATCTGTTTATCAGTTTTGGTCTGTTGCTTAATATATATATATATATATATATTATTAATATATTTCTAATTAATATATATATATATAAAATTTATATATATATATATAAATTAGAAATATATTAATAAAAAATATAAAGCAACAGACCAAAACTGTTTATCAGTTTATATATATAAACTGTTAAAAACAACAATTAAGAATAAGAACAGTAATAAGAAGCTATTACTCTTTTTTCTTGGCAGCTTACCTAGGGAAATACATCATAAGCTGCCAATATTTTTGCCCCTTTCCTTTCGTTGTTTTTATACAAGCGTCCTCAATTTGGCTCATTGTATGATTACCTAAGAGATATGATGAATAAATAGGAGGGTATAGAGCTGGTTGACGTCCTGTGGTGCCTTGAGTTAAACTGTTTTGTTTTGGCCTGAGGTAAAATAGCTTCGATGTTCCCTAAATTTTCTCTCAGGAGCAGCATGGTGCTTCCTGGATTCTAGGTCTTTCCTGAGGGCTTTTCTGTGTAGGAAATTTCTGTTTGTCTGATTCAGGAGTTTAGCATTAAACAGGAAGCCTAGAAATAACTTCTAGTGAAAAAAAGAGAGTATAATAATGTTTCTCATGTCAACACTCCTCCTTTGGCTGTGTAGGCTGCACTGCCTGTACTCAGCCTGTGATTCTTTCTGACTCCATTTGTAGCAATTTTCTCTTTTTGTCTTTCCTTCACCGCGCCACAGAGTTTTCAACACTGTCCAAATATATCTAACAATAATTAATAATTAAATAATGCAGTATTTTAAGATTTCCCCATCAAAACAGAAAGATAAAAGAAATAACACCGTCCATCTTACACAGGGACATCTCGTTTGCATAATTATGTTGTAATATATATACATAATGCAGGAATGGGCAAAGTCTGGCCTGCATATGCGCCCCCCCCAAGGCATTTTTGAAACTTCCAGGGTAACCACAGAGACCTCTAAGTTCCATGCTGGGGGGGGGGGGGGGAAGAGAGAGGCCTGTTTGGAACAAAACATTCACCCAGGAGTAGCAGAGATTTGTTGTCTTTTCATTTTTTTATTTTTATTTTTTATTTTTTGGCTTATGGGCCTTGGGAAGTCCCCCAATACTTCCCTATCCCCTGCTCGTCAGGGAAGATGGAGTGTCTGTCCATCCCAAAATACTGGAGTAGAGGGAGAAAAAAGACCAGTGAAACAGAAAAAAGAGAACACATTGGGGTGGCTGAGGAAGAGAGGAAGAGAGGGCATTGGGATGTGGGTTTCTAACCCAGGTACAAGGTGAATGAGTACCAGGTAGAAAGAGAGTCAGAGTAGTATGAAGAAGAAGAAGAAGAAGAAGAATGAGAAAAGAGAGAAACGAGACAGGGTGGGACTAACGGGTTTCTAGATGCAAGCTGAATGAGTATATCAGGGTGTAGACAGACAGATACCACTATAAAAGAAAGAATTGGGCTGTGGGAGAGAAGGGGGGTCACTAGAGAAAGGGTGGGACTCATGGGTTTTTAACCCAGATGAAGCTTACTTTTGCTCTCCACAGATAGTGAGACAGGTAAGAGGTCAATGTGATCTGGTGTCATAAGAATGAACTAAATGGGTGCAACCATTGGTTCTACAAATTCTCATTGGTTCTACAAATTCAATTTCTGGCCTGTGATATGATTGGAAGGGCTAAGCCTTTTGGTGACCGTTATTTCTTTGACAGGTTTAGATGTTTTCTCTTTCCTAGTCACAGAGGAAAGAGAAAAATAAAATAAAGTGGGGCCTCTGAGCTTTTTCAGCACCACTTGGTGTGTTTTTCTGCTACAGTGAAAAGAAAACAGACGTTCTTCTTCGTGGTCTCTGTGAATGCACACTAATGGGTTAATCTGCGCCTGCGCAGAGCAGCCTCGGAATCTTCTAGAGCTCAGGCACATGGTGCTGGGACCTCCCACACACTGGCTATAACCCCGCCCCTGGCACCGAGTGCCTCAGTTCCGTTTCTGCCGCCGCTACTGCAACTACTCGGATCGGAGCTTTGTGAGTATTTCTTTCCCTTCAACCTTTAATCAATCTTTGGACCTCCCTGTAATTAGACTTCGGCTTGGATCACCATTCTTCTCTATCGTGAGTCAAACGCTAAGCATAAAACTGTGTTATTCTTCTTGCATGTATATGGCTGCATCGGGGCCTTTCAAGCGCTGCACGTCTTGTAATAACAAAGTACCTCTTACCGACGGCCATTCGCAGTGCTTATTCTGCCTCGGAGAGGAGCACCAACCTGCTTCGTGCTCCGTTTGTAAAGCTTTTACTAAGCCTGCTTTAAAGCAGAGACTTCAGAGGCTACATTCCTATTTGTGGGAGAAGTCCCTTTGCCCTGCAAAAACTTCGACTATGGAACCGCCCCGAGCTCCCCTATCTGACACCTCTTCTACGGCTCTTTGCTCTCCTAAGGCTACTCATAAGCCGACGAAACCGCCCTCCTCGGGCTCGAGGTCGACCGCTTCGATGTCGACATCGAAGCCGCCTTCGGCATCAATGCCGAAGAGGAAGAAGAAATCATCTTCCAAAGCTTCTCAAACACCGGCTGAGTCTATACCATCGGTTATGCTGTTGCATGACCAACATGAAAGGGTATCTCTCCATGTGCCATCGGGAGATGATGACATTCCTCCCTCGAGGCTGGAGCGGGCGCCGTCTCCGCACCTGACTCTCCCGAGTCAGTAGATAGCTCGGTCAAGATCCAGCTCAAGACTCTAGCCAGCCCTCCATCACCGTCGGGCTCGGCTGTCAGTGAGCCTCGTAAAAAGAAGCGCAAATCTAGACACCTCGAGCCTGAGCCCGAACGGACTCATCAGCCGCTGCCGCCCAGGGACTATTCTCCTTATGCAGAAACCCGGCGTCCTCCCTGGGGTGACCCACGGGACTACTTCAACCTGAGAGGTTATGATCTTGACCTGCGAAGACCGCCAATGCCCTACGATGCGGACCCGTATTTTCGACCTCGCTATTGGCCACCATATTATGAACCGTACCATTTGCCACCTCAATATCATCAACATCCCGATGACTATCTCTATTATCCGGATAGTCGACGTTTCCATCCTCTGGCTTGAGGACACACTTCGCAACCAGTGCAAAAGGACGCTCTGCACCCTTCTGCAACTGAGGCTTGGGCATTGGGCCCGTCCTCGGTCCCTCGAACATCTTCGGGGATGGCTCCCCCACTGTCTCCGACCGGGATTTCTCAGGGACCAGAAGAGGGACCAGTCGAGGACCTAATACTTCAGCCCGACCAGTACGGCTCGACTCGAGCCCGGGCGTCCTTTCCCCGGTCTCCCGAACACGACTGTCGGTTCGACACCGGTTCAAGTGAACCCGATGAGGATGTTGATGACGATTCTCCACTAAACATTCCGACTCCGACTTCAGATGTTGTGGGAAGTCACCCACCGTCTCCTTCTGAGGACTACACAATGTACTCCTACCTGATCAAAAGGATAGCTGAAGTTCTGGACCTCGCGATAGTACAACCTCCAGCTGAACAGGTAGACAAGGTCTATGAGGACATCACAAAGGATCAGATGCCCCCACTTTGCTTGGCCTTCATATCATTCCTGCTCAACCTGTTGAAGGAACCCTGGGATAAGCCATCAACATCTCACCAAATCCCCAGGAGGGTTGAAAACCTTTATAAGATTCATGGCAAAGATGCTGAGTTCCTTTCTAAGCATCCTTTGCCGAATTCATTTATAGTCGACGCGACACAAAATAAAGCGCGTAATAGGTCTACTTCTACGCCTAATGATAAAGAGGGAAGAAAGCTGGATGTTCTAGGATGAAGAGTTTATTCCCTAGCATCCTTTATCCTTCGGGTGGCGAATTATATGGCAGCAATGGGTGCGTATCATCGCCATCTATGGAACAGCGTACTGCCCGCTTTACAAGCTGCACCCAAGGACCTTAGGATGCCAAGCCTTACCTGCCATCAAGAGGCCATGTCGTTGGTGCGACAAGAGAGGATCGCAGCCAGACATGTTGTCGATGCCGCTGCCAAACACGTCACCACAGCGATAACCTTGCGTCAACATGCCTGGTTACGTTCAGCTGGTATCTCTGATGACACCAAGGCCAGGATCGAAGACCTACCTTTTGATGGCATGGGGCTGTTTGATCCAAAGACGGACGAGATTCTTGAGAATCTCTTAAAGCACCGTAAAATGGCCAGGTCTTATACCACTCAATCACATCCACGGACCGCTTGGCGTCGACCATACTCTTATCGGCCCTACTCTGACCGTCAAAGAACGCAGACAACTGGCTTTGCAGGTCAGTCCCGACAGCAGCCTGCTCGACAGCGGCCTCGGCAACAAGCCCGCCGCCAAGATCGGAGGCCTAAGCAGAACCTTTAATACTATTGGCCCACCAGCAACATCTCCCGCGTTAACATGGCTAGCACCATTCCTCCATGCTTGGGAATCTATCACCTCTGACTCATGGGTTCTCACGATTATAGCCACAGGTTATGCAATTGAATTTGACTCTACACCTTGCACGGGGCTGCTCAGAGACACGACTACCTCGCTTATACTACGACAGGAGGTTGACACACTGCTCTCGAAAGATGCCATTACTTTAGTTCACGACCCTGACATCGCACATAGTTTTTTCTCTCGTTACTTTATCATTCCCAAGAAGGATGGAGGACTTTGCCCCATCCTCGACCTTCTCCCCTTGAATTCCTATATTACACCTCGATGTTTTCGTATGGTCTCCCTGGACAATGCTATCCAGATGTTGAGACAAGGTGATTGGTTTGCTGTTATTGACCTCAAAGACGCTTATTTCCATATTAGTATTCATCAAGAGCATCATCGTTTTTTGAGATTTTCGCTCGATGGGGTAATCTACGAATTCAAGGCTCTCCCCTTTGGCTTATCCACAGCACCGTGGGTGTTTACAAAATGTTTAGCCCCGGTAGCAGCTCACCTTGGTTTGCAGGGCATGACAGTATTTCCCTACCTTGATGATTGGTTGCTGGTGGCGCCTTCATATGAACAGTTGCTTCAAGATGTTTCATTTACTCTGTCCCTCTTGTCTGATCTTGGACTTCAGGTGAACCAAGAAAAGTCCACTTTGTGCCCTACTCAGAGAGTCTCCTATATTGGAGGAGTTCTGGGACGCCACCTTAGGTCGGGCGTTCCTTCCCGAAGACCGGATTGCAAAAATCCAGGCGATGCTTCAACATTTTACTGCAGGAGCCAAGGTGAAGGCTCTTCAAGCGCAAAGGTTGTTGGGTCTGATGGCTTCCACCACTGCGGTAGTTCAACATGCCAGGTTGAAGATGAGGTAGCTTCAAGCCTGGTACCTGGCGCTATACGATCCTCTCTTAGACCCCCCTTCCAAACTGCTGACAGTCACAGCAGAGCTTGCAGCACAGCTAACCTGGTGGTCCTTCTGACCCAATCTTCTTGTAGGAAAATCCTTTGGGCCTCTAACGCCAAAAATACAGGTGACCACGGACGCCAGTCCAACAGGTTGGGGGTCGCATGTCCACCAATTGACAGCACATGGACATTGGACACAAGAGGAATGCCTTTTGCACATCAATATCCTCGAACCCCTGGCCGTTTACAAGGCCTTTCATGCCTTCGAGCGTCTCCTCTCCGGCCATGTAATACAGGTAGCGACCGACAACACCACAGCGGTCTTCTACATAAACAAACAGGGTGGCACGCGTTTGCTACGCCTCCTGTATCTCCCAGTCCAGATCTGGGAATGGTGCTACAGCCACCACATCTTCCCTGTTGCTGTACATGTGGCTTCTGGAGACAATGTTCTTGCAGACCGGCTGAGCAGGCTCCAAGATTGCAGTCACGAATGGTCACTGGACCAAGCGGTATTCCTGTCTCTTTGCCACCGTTGGGGAACACCACACATGGATGTCTTCGCTTCATCTCTCAACAAGAAGTGCGACCGTTACTGCTCCAGGGCAGGGATCGGTCCCCGCTCCTTGGGCGATGCGTTTATGGTCCCCTGGACTGGGGGACTCCTCTACATGTTTCCCCCCATTCCACTGATCCAGAAGGCTGTTGTCAAGGTGCGACAGGAGCAGGCAAATGTTATCTTCATCGCCCCTTGGTGGCCTCGCCAGACTTGGTTCGCCACGCTACATCAGGGCTCGGTGGACCATCTTCACCTGCCGTCGCTCCCTCATCTTCTTTCTCTACACGAGGGCAAAATGTTGCACCCAGATCTAGAGTCCCTGCATCTCACGGCCTGGCGACTGGTCCCTCGGTAGCAGATGTTCTGCTCCATGCTCGGAGACCTTCTACAACTGCCACGTACGCTCGTAAGTGGAAGGTGTTTTCCGACTTTGCCATCACAAATCGCCTGCCCGTAATACCTACCTCTCTTGATGCGTTGTTACAATTCCTGCTTCTCCTGTTTCATTGAGGTCTCTCGCATTCCACCCTCAAAGTATATATAGCCGCAATAGTGGCACATCAACCTCCTACTTCAGAAGCAGCCAAGTTATTCTGACATCCGGCCCTGAAACAGTTTTTGAAGGGTCTGAAAAATATGCATCTGGCCTACAAGCCACCCACACCTCAGTGGTCTCTGCAGCTTGTATTACGAAAGCTCATGTGTCCGCCGTTTGAACCTCTTGCTACCACTTCTTTCAAGCTACTTACACTAAAGACAGCCTTCCTCCTTGCTATTACTTCAGCGCGACATGCGGGTGAATTGACAGCTCTTCGGGTTGACCCACCGTTCCTGCAATTCCACCCTGATAAAGTGACCCTCTTCCCAGACCTCTCCTTTCTGCCAAAGGTGGTTACATCCTTCCACCTTAATCAACCGATAATTTTACCTACCTTCTTCCCGAATCCAACATCAAACTTGGAAAAGTCTCTCCACTCCTTGGATGTCAAGAGAGCACTTTCCTATAATGTCTCCCGGACTGCATCCTTTCGTTCCTCCCAGACTCTTTGTGTCTTTCCAGGGACAATCAAAGGGCCTGCCGGTGTCACCACAGACGGTTTCCCGTTGGATAGTTACAGTAATATGACTGGCATATGAACTAGCTCATGCTCCTCTGCCGACTACAATTCGGGCCCATTCCACTAGGACAGTCGCCTCCTCCACGGCCTTCCTGAGAGGAGTAGACCTGGCGGACGTCTGTAAAGCTGCTACATGGTCCACACCTCTTACCTTTGCGACCCACTACCATCTGGATGTTTGAGCAAAGGCGGAAGCTGGCCTCTGTCTTATCGTGACGCCCACCACCTGGTAAGTCAGCTTGCTAGTCACCCATTAGTGTGCATTCACAGAGACCACGAAGAAGAAAGAGAAGTTACCTACCTGTAACTCTGGTTCTTCGAGTGGTCATCTGTGAATTCACACTCCCCATCCTTCCTCCCCGCTGTTCGTCACATGTGCCATGTGGCATGCTGCGCAGCGGCGGACAGTTCCATGGAACTGAGGCACTCGGTGCCAGGGGCGGGGTTATAGCCAGTGTGTGGGAGGTCCCGGCACCATGTGCCTGAGCTCTAGAAGATTCCGAGGCTGCTCTGCGCGGGTGCAGATTAACCCATTAGTGTGAATTCACAGATGACCACTCAAAGAACCAGAGTTACAGGTAGGTAACTTCTCTTTCCTTCTGAAGTTACTTTCCATGATGTTTTGCCAGTCTGAACATTCTGTGAACAAACCTCCTTGTTATTTCCCTCAAGATGTTCTAGTTTGCTTTTCGTTAATGCCACAGATTTTTGCGAAGAAACTAGGTACCTTTGACTTATTTGCTCTAAGAACTCCAGTTTTTGAGATATTTGGGCAGGTGGAGTGGGAGTAAAAAATGAAAGTAAGGAAGGAAGGATGAGAGAACAGAGCTTTTTAATTTTAAGGGCTTCCCCACTCCTCAAAAGATCTGAGAGTTTGAGAAGATAATCATGTTGTTTCTTTGGAGATTTGTTTCCTGTTTGATCCAGCTGAAACCAGTAAGGGTGAGCAAAATATTTCTGTTATCTAAAACAAAAGTTAGAACTTACTTTTATGTATGCCCCCACTACCCTCCAGGAATTTAATTCCTTCTGTACTACAAAGTACTCACAAAGTGCTATCAGCCTTAAAAAAAAAAAAAGGATTGGAAGCCCCCTGGTGTGATGTGCCAAAATTTATGAGTTGTGGTCTGGGGCTGAAGTTTTGTTTGTTTGTTTGTTTGTTTTGTTTTTAAGAGATTTTTTACCTTCATGGGAATTTATCTCACTTACAGGGTTGCAGGTCAGAAGCATCCTGTCCCTGTGCAATAAGTAGGTTCAGGGTTTATGGTAGTTGTGCTCCAGGACAGACCAGTGTGCCGAAAAGCCAGGAGCAAGGAGAGGGGACCGTGTGCAGGTGGTTGGGCCCAATGTGCCATTTGGAGCAACACAGACAGAAATGTCTTTATCAGTGAGCCAGTGATTCTGGAGCTAGCTGGGAATGAATTGGGAGGTTAGAGCTGCTGGCAGTTCCTCTGAGCCTGTGAGCGAAACCAAGTGGACAGGGGGAGTAAATGAGTATCTCATGTGGGACTGGTGTAACAAACAAAACAAGGTGAACTTGTCTCTGCTGGGTTAAGGCTGAGGGTTTGTTTGACCCATTGATAGGTTCGCTTGTGTGTTTTTGGCTCTTTTTCTGCTTGAAGCTGTGCATGTAGCCTGGGCAAGGAGTTTGCCGCTGGGACGAAGTGGATACTGAGAGGAAGTGGGTCGCTGACTTTTTAGAGGCATTTTGCATGGGTGTTCAGAGTTTAGATTCTAGGAGAGAGCCTGTCAATGAGCAATCATTCCATGGAGCAGTGAGGAGACTCCCAGTAAGCAGTGAGACTGGGGGTGGGGGGTGGGCGGGCGGCGTTCCCTTCTGCTTCCCAGCCAAAGCACAAGTAGTGAAGCAGACAGCAGTGGTAGGAAGATCTCTCTTTTTCATTCTTTCTTCTCCTTTCCCAGTCCCAGAGGTCTGCTGGGGAATTCTAGGCGATTTCTGGAACTGGAAGTCCTAGAATTAGCAAAATCCCATCCCTAACTTCAGAAGGAAATTGACAAGCTGAAGCATGTTTAGAAGGAAACAATGAAGACAGTATGGGTAGGTTGGTTTAGCCTGGGGAAGAGAAGATTGGAGCTGATACGCTGGCCACCTTCAAATATTTGAAGGTCTATGAAGTGGCAGATTAAACAAATTTGTTCTCTCTGGCTCCAGAGGATAGGATCCAAGCTAACGCCTTCAAATTACAAGAAGATTCTGACTATACAATAGAAATAATTTCCTGATAGTATGATCTGTTTGACATTGTTATTGTTAGTGCCATCCTCTGATTTACAACAACTCTATGAATGAATGACCTCCAAAATGTCCTGTCCTTGACAGCCTTACTCAGCTATTGCACACTCAAGGCGGTATCTTCCTTTATGGAGTAAATCCTTCTCATATGTAGTCTTCCTCTTTTCCTGCTGCCTTCAAATTTCCAAACTGTTTTGCATGGGACCAAATGGATACAAAATGTGAAGGATTCTTCATGTAAGGGTTGCAAAGCATCTGTGGGAGATATTTTAGCTATGGATTTCCTGCTTTGACATGAGGCTGAGCTGAATAACCTTTGCAACTCCTATCTAATCTTACAATTCTACAAGGTATGTCACCAGGTTTTAGCTACTTCCAACACTGAAACCAACGTTTGTATCCTCCAGTGCTGTTTGCCATGAGGTTTTCCTCCTCTTCTGGAGAACTGAAGAAGTGCAACAATTGCCTAAGAGTCAGCTGAATCCCCCAAGACCTGCCAGCCTTACTTGCTTAAGTTAAATGAAGTACATCCCGACCATAGCGGTTGTGGTTCTTTACATTTCTTTGAGTTTTGTCCGTTTGTCTCTTCATGCGTTTCCATCATTTGTGGATTGCCTTTTACTCACAGATGTGTTGACTTGGAGTTTGAAAAAATAAAGCATAAATTGTAGTACAGATGGGTGAGAATATCAACTCAGACACTTGACTTTCTTAGGACATTCCCAAAACAGGGACATATATTGGGTGTTTTCCAGACGGACTACTTCTAACACTACCAATTGCACCTGTTTTGCCTCCTTCTTGATTTTTTTTTCCAGGTAAGGTAAATACATACATCTTGATGTGACCAATACTTTGAGATTTAAGAAGGGTTCTGGTGTGCAACTCCTGTAACTAGAGAATCACTCTCAATCAGAGGGGATCCACTGCAGAAGGGGTGGAAAAAAAGAAGTCAGCCTGCCCTCAGCGCTTTGCCAGTATTGCTGCATTCAAGCTTGTCCTTGGAGATCATTGTGCCTATGCCAGCCCCAGCAGTGTCATGCCATCTGGCCACCTGAGTGACTGATATCCAAAGCAGAGAGGCATGACACCATGAGCTAAAATGATCACCGCTCTCCCACCATTTTGCCACATGCTTTTGTTTATTGTGTAATGATTGATGAATAATGTATTTAAAATATTGTTGAGCTGTGGGTTTGAGACAAGCAAAGTAGATCACCATGAGCAGATGCTCTCACACTCTTTCAGAACACAGAGAAGGGAATGTCTGTGGAGAATAAACAAAATGTATGGCTAAAATGTTTTAGATGCTGCATTAGGCTGCCTGCCTGAATGAGGTAGACCTAGAGCTACTCCTTATGATTATTATTCAGAGTAATAAACTTGCTGCCCTTAGTTATTTCAACAGATCAAAACATCTATTTAGTAAAATTGATGCATAAGCATTTATCACGTGTGGGGATTCTTGCAGTTTCCTCCCCAGAACTTGCTGAGCAATGAGGGAGAGCAAGTCAGGCTAAGACCTAAAGTGGCTTCTCCCTCCAGTACATGAGTATCTTCACACATCCATGCAGCTTCAAGGACACCCTATAACTCAATGGAGGATGATTTCCATAAACTTTACATAGATTGTAACAAAGGTGAACTCATTTGCATAATTGTTATGGAAATGAAGGGAACTCCATTGTGTTTGCTGTTGAATAATGGATCTTGCAACTCAATTCGGGGGTGTCTTAAAAATATTACATCTCTCTCTCTTCTTTTCTGTATATTGTTGCATGCGTTTACTCAAGGTAAGCAAGATGCTGAGATACCCATATGTGGCAGCAGTAATGCCTGTGTTAGGCCTGTAAGTGGCAGGAGAAGGCCGTTTTGAAGAAGCTCCTCACTTATAGGGGAATGTCAGAAAGCAACAGGACTGGCAGGAGGTGATGGAGCACCAATGGATTGGTGCAATAACTGCAACTGTGCCCATGTTGATGATGCAGTACTTATTTTCTCTGTGTGCTTCTTGCAGATGACAAGGGGACTTGCTTCCTTCAGTTTATGCATAATAAAAACCTGTAGTTTGATGAGGGCATTGCCTTTAGCACATCACCGGCTTCCACTTAGACTGTTGCACCTCTCATGTCTCTTTGCTGCCCTTGTACTGAGTTTGGTGGGGTGCAGGAAAAATGCTGCTGGCATCAGGTACCATACATGTGGCCAGCCTGTGACATATACACTAGAGATAGCACAGATGGAAAGGCTTTAATGTGCTATGAATTAGCTTACCTTTCAGCTCTCCTGATTAATTGGAATAGCTACTTTTTCCTTTAACTTTGCCTTGGAAAGTCCCTCCTCCTTGTAGTCCAAGATTTAAAATAATAATAATTATGTGCTGTCAAGTCAATTTTGACTTACGGCAACTCTTTTCAGAATTTTCCGGGGAGAGAATACTCAGAAGTGGTTTACCATTCCTTTCTTTTGGAGGTACCCAGGGACTGTGCAGTTAGCCCAAAGCCACATAGGCTGGCTCTTCTAGGATGCACAATGGGGAATTGAGCTCCCAGTCTCTGGCTCTGTAGCCAGATACTTAACTCACTGAACTAAAGCACATCGCATTACATATGTAAGCTAAAGTTGCTATCAGAGTTTGAGCTGCTTATCAAAATGGTATATAAAGCTCTGCTTAATTTTGTTTATTTTTGGGCCACCAGAAGAATTAAAAGGTATTTTCAGGTTCCCCCCCCCCCCCCCTTTGGCCAAACCAGTTAATAGTAGCCCACTATAGCAGCCACTGCACAAAGCATTCAATTTTGATAAATAATAACAAAATTCAATATGTAAATTAGCCCCTTTAGCCATTTCCTTGGAAGTGCAGTCCTCAGGCTGCTGACACACCTGAAGAAATGGCTCTCTCGACCCTTCTGAGATCATCCATCCCCACTTATTCAGAAAAATATGCAAGATATGACTAGAAGTCTCATCATCCTAATAACACACCTCTTATGCCAACATAACATCTGTGAAATTTTGGGAGGAAGTGGTGGTTCTCCAATGACTCAAATGACTCAGGTGAGATCCATATTTAGCAAGGAACAGAGGTTGTTCCACAGGGTTTTGGAAAAGTTTAAATATTGGCCACTAAATGTTTCAAGGGAGGGTGTGCTGCTTAGTTTGAAAGCATAATGTGAGAAAATATAACCAAAATAAGGTTGAAAATGGAAACTACAATGAAATTCAATAGATTATAAAAGGTAAAGAGCCCTATCGAGTCCAGCCTTTGTCAAGGAGGCACAGTGGGGAACTGAACTCCTAATCTCTGGCTCTGCAGCCAGGTCCCTAAATTACTAAACTATTTGATAGCAACTCTCATGATCTCTCACCATTGGCTATGCTGGCTAAGGCTGGTGGGAACTGTAGTCCAATAACATCTAGAGGGCCACATATTACACTTCCCAATTAATGGCAAATGATTTTTTAAAACTGAAATTTGCAGTGTAGAAGTTGATTTCTTTGAAACTGTCATAGCCTTCAGCTTCTGTTCTCTTCTATTATAGGGTTTTGTGTATATGTGTACATATATATGCATGCATGGATGGATAGATGTTAAAGAGTATCATGTTCCAACATTTTGGTTATTAGCATATTTTTCTTAACAAATTGCATATCTGGGATGAAAGAAGTAGGGGCAGAGAAGGGAACAGATATGTGGACTTTTGTTGAAGGAAAATATGATGACCTCAGAGGCAACCTGGGACAAACACTGTACATGGCCAGAGGTATGTTCCATGTACATACCTATATTCCAAGATTCAGCCTAGGTGATGAAATCAGACTGCCGGGTTAGATTCTGGTACGACTTGTTATAAATTAACGCCAGGTTTAGTGGAAAGAACAGATAAATTGTCAATAACAAAAAAGGAGGAAGGAAGAGTTGTGAAAACAAACTGTTTCTGTGAAGAGTTGCTGAAAGAAAAGTGAGGGAGAAAATGATGAGTGAGGCAGAAACCTTTGGGCATAATGTCTCTGTTGCTTGGTTGTAGTTTGATTAACTGGGGTCGGTGGAAATGTTGCAGGGAACAATATTTTACTTCTAAGGAGGTTGGTACTTGTGGTGATGTCATCTGAGTGGTTAGGTTGCTACTTTGTAAACAGTTTCCTGACTGAGAATGGGAGAGATTGCAGTTGTCCAGTTGTAAAGGAACTGGACAATTGCACTCTGCATGTGTTAGAAGCATTGTTGTCTTACCATATTATTGCTTAAGAATTCTTTTCCATTTCCCATTTCTCAATGATTGAATTTCTTCTTCTCACTTATTCCACAACTGATAAATTGATTTATTTTCCTCTGACTGGTCTGTGGTTACATAATTATGATGACATGGATGTTTCACTTTTCTCCCATCACTGTACTCAAGGTTCCCCTTGACATTTAGTCCAGTCGTGTCCGACTCTAGGGCGCGGTGCTCATCCCCGTCTCCAAGCCATAGAGCTAGCGTTTGTCTGAAGACAGTTTCCGTGGTCACGTGGCCAGCGTGACTAGACACGGAACGCCGTTACCTTCCCACTGAGGTGGTACCTATTTATCTACCCGCATTTTTACATGCTTTCGAACTGCTAGGTTGGCAGGAGCTGGGACAAGCGACGGGAGCTCACTCCATTGCGTGGATTCGATCTTACGATGGCTGGTCTTCCGACCTTGCAGCACAGAGGCTTCTGCGGTTTAACCTGCAGCACCACCACGTCCCTCTCAAGGTAGGGAATCTAAATTTCCTTCTCACTCTCTCCAGTAGGCATTGCTTGCACAATGAATGCCTTGTTCTGTAACAATATAAACCCTATTCAGGTGATCAACACTGCAGTTCAGTAAACATGTGAGGAAAGGAGAGTGTTAGTACTGTAGTGCCAGTGGAAGCCTAGTTCTAGGCTATGTACAAGGGAGAAATACAGCACTGTATTCATATGTACAACCTTTAGGTAGTGTACACACACACACACACACGCACACACATACACATACACATACACTCTCTCACACACAGGTTCTGTCTCACAGGTAGGGACAAAGAGGGTTATACACACTACTGATGTGGGCTATCTTGTCCAGCAGTGTAATGCACAGTCTGCTAATGCATGTATGCACCATTGTTTGAGCAACTGGCAGATCCAGCAGAACTCCATTAACAATTCTTCTCTCTGCTAATGTTGTGTTGGATTTAGGCCATCATGTTGGAACTAATCCTAAGAAGATGCCACAAAACAGCAGCTATCCCACTAAACAACCATTGGCAAGAGTACAACTAATATTGAATGTGAACAATGGCTGTGATTGGGTTGTTTTTGTATAAAAGGAATAATTATAGAACTCCTTGCCAACCTGTCACTGAATGGAAAACAAGACAAAGCAGAGTGACCGAGGAACTTGTATCCAAGGAAGAACTTAAAAAGTGATGGATCTAAGGGCATAAATACAAAATTCCAGAAACAGTGGATGCTTGCATGCAAAATATTTATTTATTTATATACCGCCCCATTAGTATGATGCACAATTCTGGGTGATTTACAGCAATAAATAAAGCATGTGGTAATAAACAACAAATAATAACAAATTAAAATATACCGTATTTTTCCAAGTATAAAATGACATCTAAAATAATTAGAGGAAAAATTAAGGGTTGTTTTATACACGGAAGGCAGTAGCAGGAGACAGAGGTGGAAGAGCAGCTGCTCTCAGCCACCTCTCGTGGCTGCCCATTGACTGCTGCCTCCGCCGTTTGATCGCCCCCTCCAGCGCCACTGCCGGGGCTCACCTCCAGCTCACGTCGCTGCCTTGTCCCGTGCCCGAAGGGAGCCCATGAGTGGTGCTGGAGGAGGTGATCTGGCGGTGGCGGCAGCAGTCAATGGGCAGCAGTGAGAGGCGGCCGAGCGTGGCTGCTCCTTTGCCTCCGTCTCCGCCTCATGCCGCTGCTGCAGTCTCCTCCAGCACCACTCGCGGGCTCAGTGACAGCAGCAGGAGGCAGAGACTGAGGCAAAGGAGCAGCCGCGCTCGGCCGCCTCTTGCTGCTGCCCATTGACTGCTGCCGCTGCCGTCAGATCACCTTCTCCAGCGATCGTCTCCTTCGGGCAGGGGACAAGGCGGCAACGTGAGCTGGAGGTAAGCCCCGGCAGTCGCACTGGAGGAGAGGATCGGGTGGCGGAGGCAGCAGCAGCAGGAGACGGAGGCGGAGGAGCAGCCGCGCTGGGCTGCCCCTCGCGGCTGCCCATTGACTGCTCCTCTGCCTCCGGCAAGGGTAAAAATTAGGGGGTCATCTTGTACATTGGGGGGGTTGTATACACGGAAAAATACAGTACATTGATTATAATTTTAATCACCTCTAACTCATCATAATGCCCAAACATATGCACAGGGTAGGTATGAGGAAGTACAATTCTTTTCCTGTTGTAGGTATTTTGTGTTAGTGTGGAGAAGAACAGGCATAACAAGGGATCCACAGGTTCAGTTTGTCTTTCAGCTAGCTTTTAGTACCAGTACAAGGAGAACGGAGATAGCAAAATGTTCAAAAGTAAAGCTCTGTTAATCAAAGGTAGATGCATAAATAGAAACCCACTGGCCCAGAGTAAGGTTCATCAAATATGGCAGCCTGCGGCCAGAAGAGCAAAGGGAGAAGCAGATCTCAAGCTGGTTTTTGAAAGTAGCAATTTATTCTGTGGAAGATTGCCCAACACATTGTGACCAAAGGTCTTCCATAGTGTCTTCGTGTGTTTTATTCAGGCAAGTCAGTTAGATGAAGTCATGTGAGAACAGATTTCCCTTCTCTACTAACAGTGGCCACTGGGATGGCTGACCTGCGACCTCTAAAGCCTTTCTGAAACAAAACATGCTAACAAACTGTAGATTTCCACCCTGTCCATAACAGAATATGCTGACATTTATTTCATCCTTCATTCAGACTCCAGAACAGAGGAGGCTGTACTTTGTTTCATGAACAAAAGACCCCTGCTGGGCTTCATGCATTAGCTTATTTACATCCTCCCAATACACAATTGACATCCTAGTCAACTCTGCATAGGGTGACTCTACCCTGGCCTCCTTGCACTGTGGCTTTTGACCTCCTGCTTCCTTTAAATTACTCCATCCCTCTTGCTCTCTTGCCGAGAGGAGCTTTTCAATTTACCACACTGTCAGTATCTACTTGTTAACCTGCCAATAGCTTTAATACTTCTAATTGATTTACTACCGATTTTCTTTTCCGTTTCTTTGCATTGCCAGGAGACTGATAAAAAGATCACATGGTGCACCAATGTGATAGGCTGCCCTTATAATACAGCCTGCAGGTGCTGTGCTACTCCTCAGCAGGTCTGCAGTGTGCCTTGTTTTTATATTCCTCAATTAGGACAAGAATAATGTTAATAATAAACCCGGGGATATGACATGAAAGCATCTATTTTCCAAAGTACCTGTACATTTGTTAGAATTTACTTACATCTTCTGTCTAAATTACTTGAGGTACCTGGGGAGTGAATGTACTATGCAAAAAAAATAAAAATAATCTCACATAAAATTATATTGGATTTTCTCCCTGAATGTCACATTTGTCTTTCTAAATTCCCATGTTGGCTTTTAGATTTCACAGGAACAGGGAATAATAACAAATGGAGCTGCATTGTAATAACAAGGGAAAGTCTCTGTTTACTGCAAGAGCTGTGAAAAGAATATTCAAGAGTGTCCTTCAGATTTGGTGCCTACAGTTGTAAAGGGCTTATGTGAGCATTATACATAATAAGGTGGTTTTGATTCTAGCTTGTTACTTTATTGTCGTTTCAGTGTATGTCCCCCCCCCCTTTTGTTGTTTTGCAGGGAATGGTTACATTTCCAAACGATTTTAAATTCAGTGTGAAGACTTTGTTAGCTGTGTTGCGCTGCAAGAACAAACAACATTCAAAGAGGCCATAAAACAGATTAGCAGTATCCTTTATGGCACTTTAAGCAATTCATAGCCCAAATTATCATCCAATCTCTAGCTATGAGGTTGCAATGCTTTCTATGAGCATAGTGCAATGGAATAATGTATATTAAATACAGAGATGCTCATCACCCCTTTTTTAATGAGAGGCAGAGTGGCTGGCAGGAGTTGCAGTCCAAAAAAAAAAAAAAAAAAAAAAAACCCTACAAGTTTCCTATCTCTAATAATAAGTAAGAAGAAGATCCAGACAAAAAAGGTAACCAGACAATGTTCATTGTCATCCTGCTTCTTGCTGTATGCTAAATTCTTTCCCTTGCAGTTCCTACCACAAATTATCGTATGCTCCTTCCACACTAGTATTAGTACCCCTGCTTTCCCCTGCCCCTACTTTGTTGGTCTTACAATTTACTGTGTGGTGCCAACTCTCATGTGGGCATATTAAGGGACTCTGCAGGTGAAGCCATGCCCGCAGTCACCAGAGCCTCCAGCCCCTGTCTGTGCCATGTGCCACATTTATTTAGTTTATGCTGACGCTGACAGGGGGTATTAGGATAATTAATGATAATGCTATGCTCTTTTTCCACCATGCTATCATAGTGTCAGGGAGACCCATAGTGAGTCAAGAGTATCATGAGGCCAGAATCTGACATGAGGGACTTGAGCTATCATAATGGTTTTCACATTATTTTATGAACATGGTGCTGTGATGCCATGCACAGTGAGCACCAAGAGATTAAGGAAGAAACAGTAGGATTTAGCCGCAGTGTGATGAAGGTGAGGCTCTGTTGGCAGAGTGGGGGAAACAGCTAGTCAGATTGGAGGTACAAATGGGGATCTGATTGGGAAGAGAGTGTACTACTGTACAGATGGTGGTACCATCTAGGGACTTGTGAAGCATGTTATCACACCCTGAAACAGGAAACCCTACTCCAAATACTCAAACATTGTGCAGTTAGAAACTAAATGGCAAGCAAACATATGTACATCAAAGTCGTTCATCATTTTGCTTTTAATTAGTGTAAAAGTGGTATGATGAACTATGATTCATATTGAGACACAAGTCCAATACCACCTGACATTTGCAGGGCTAAAGCATACATTATCATAATGCTCCTCCCTACCCATCCATTTCCCCCCAGAGTATTGTGGTGACCACCTGCAAAAGAATAAAGGGCAAATTATACCTGCTCTATTAAATGTATCTGTTCATTTCAGAGGATGCACAACCATCTGGCATCTTAAGAGGCTCAAGTGGCAGCTGGCAGCACATGATCTGGAAACTGACAGCACAGAGTCTCAGAGCCAAATTCACACAACATCTGGGCATGACAAGCTAGGATGGCAACTGTATAACAACATGCTTCCTGTGTACCGTGTAGATGAACCTGCAGTTTTAGGTGATGACAAAGAATACTCTCTATGGAGATGTGGGAAACTTCTGCTTAAAGGTTGTAGCTGCATTCTGCTTCAGTGACGTGCATACACTCCTGGCAGGATGCGGCAGCTGCCAGCGGGCGGGCTAGCCCCCTCTTCTGCCCTTTTGCTTAGAGGTAGAGCATAAGATCAAAGGGTTATTTTAGCCAATCCTAGTTACGATTAGGTAACTAGTATCCTATCTGTTTCTCTCATAAGATACTATGTAATCATGCTAAGTAAATAAAAGAGCTCTCAGGGCGTTGCCAGTTGGCTCCACTGGCTTGGACTTTCGCTGTCAATTCCTTTGTTCTCTCTCTAAGGCAATTAGCCTTCCTTTGTTCCGTGATCACCACATTTGGCGCCCGAACAGGGACATCGCCTGAGGCAATCAAAGCAGCTCACCTCGCCCGGCATGGGCTCCAGACGCGTCCTCGCATCCTCTTTTGGATCCCGGTGAGTATTAGTTCAAGATGGGAAACACTTTTACAGCTCTTCAAAATCAACATAAGAAAGACCTGATTTACTTGCTCCATAAAGAAGGCCATCATGGTGTATCTGCCTCAATAGAGGATTTAATGAGAGAAATAGGTACTCATTGTCCTTGGTATCCAGAAGAGGGCAGCCTTAAGCTTTCAGATTGGGATAAAATTGGGAATTAACTGCACAAAGACCCTGTTGCTCCAGTTAAAGTCCTCAATACATGGCATCTTTGCTGGGACGCGATTTCAAAGATTGCAAACCCTTTGTTAGCCCAGTCTTTAGCTAACCTTCCAACAGCCCCTCAGATTTTGCCACCCTCTAAGCCACCAGAAGGGACGTGGTGGCACTGCGGGTTAAACCGCAGAAGCCTCTGTGCTGCAAGGTCAGAAGACCAGCAGTCATAAGATTGAATCCACGCAACGGAGTGAGCTCCCGTCGCTTGTCCCAGCTCCTGCCAACCTAGCAGTTTGAAAGCATGCAAATGCGAGTAGATAAATAGATACCACCTCGGTGGGAAGGTAACGGCGTTCCGTGTCTAGTCGCGCTGGCCACGTGACCACGGAAACTGTCTTCGGACAAACGCTGGCTCTATGGCTTGGAAACGGGGATGAGCACTGTGCCCTAGAGTCGGACACGACTGGACTAAATGTCAAGGGTTTCCCTTTACCTTTACCTAAGCCACCAGATCTCCATGAAAATAGAAACAATCCTCCTTCCTATGCAGCTCCTGCCACTCTTCCAACGGCCCCTTCTCCCCTTTCTCCTCCCCCTCCCTCCCCCTTCTCCACCTTCTTGTTCAGCAGTGCAGCAGATGTTATCTGATGTTATGGCCCAAGGAAGCCCGGAGGATGTTGCTGCCGCCCCCCCCTTATGTCTGTTTGTCCTGTGGTTCGCAACAATCAGGGACAGCGTGTCCATGAAAGTCTTCCCCTTGCCACGTTTAAAGAGTTGAAAAAAAGTGTAGTTGAAAACGGTCTCCATAGGAGTTTTACTCTTGGGCTGGTTGATGGGCTACGAGGAAATGGAAATCTTATTCCAGCTGACTGGAAAGTCTTGGTTAAAGCAATGCTCACTCCTGCTCAATATTTATTGTTTATGCAGGAATGGAAAGATGCCGCTGCGATTCTGGCCATGGATAATTTACAAAACAATATTGCTGTGTCTGCAGATACGCTAAATGGAGATGGACTCTTTGTCACCATAGCACAGCAGATTACCATCCCTAACAGGGGATTGGCACAAGTGGGTGACATTGTAAAAGCAGCCTGGTTAAAAATCCCAGACAAAGGTACCCCTTTAGGGTCTTTTGCCAACTTGCGTCAGGGTCCTACAGAGGACTATATGTCTTTCATTAACAAATTGCAAAGAGCGATTGAGCGGCAGGTGGAGAATACTGAGGCTGCTGATATTTTGATGAAACGGCTGGCGTTTGAAAATGCTAACATGGATTGTAAAACGGCCCTTCAGGCTATTTACAATAAACCAGAGACTGACATTGCTGCCATGCTAAAATTATGTCAGAATATTGGAACAGAAACTCACAAGACACAGCTTTTGGCCACAGCCATGGCTACCTCCTTGAACCCCACCCGAGATCGTAAATGTTTTTCCTGTGGCAAGGAAGGGCACTTCAGATGGGAATGCAGATCAACCCCCCAAAATAATAAGGTAAAGGTAAAGGTAAAGGTTCCCCTTGACATTTAGTCCAGTCGTGTCCGACTCTAGGGGGTAGTGCTCATCCCCGTTTCCAAGCCGTAGAGCCAGCGTTTGTCCGAAGACAATCTTCCATGGTCACGTGGCCAGCGCAACTAGACACGGAACGCCGTTACCTTCCCACCAAGGTGGTACCTATTTATCTACTCGCATTTGCATGCTTTCAAACTGCTAGGTGGGCAGGAGCTGGGACAAGCGACGGGAGCTCACTCCGTTGCGTGGATTCGATCTTACGACTGCTGGTCTTCCGACCCTGCAGCACAGAGGCTTCTGCGGTTTAACCCGCAGCGCCACGAATAATAAATGCCCTTCTAAAAAATGCCCCCGGTGTCAGAAAGGTTATCTCTGGGCCAATCAATGCCGGTCTGTTCCAACACCAGGAAACTCCAAGTTGGGTGGACCTCCAGCCCCGGGTCAAGTGGGGGGAACTCAGTGAATACTACCCCAGTTCAAGAAATCCAACCTGCTACTGTTAAAAGTGCCGGTCATGATCTGATCACAGCCGAAGAGGTCGACTATCAATTCCCTCTTGCTGTCTACAAAGTCAAAACAGTCCAGTGGTGCCTCGACTTACGAACGTCCAGACTTACGACCATTTCGAGTTATGACCACCTCTGGCCGCAAAATTTTGCTTCGACTTGCGGCCTGAGCTTCCAGTTACGAACAGAAAAAGGCAGGGAAAAAAGGTGGGAAATTCAAATTGCTAACCGTTGGTAGGCGAAGAGGCTGCTTCTTTGTAGCTCTTTCGCCCCAGCAGTTAGAGTGAGTGCGATCGGAGGAGGCTTCGGACTGCCTGGTAAGGTAAGGTGCTGCTTTCTGCTTTTTAAAAACGGTTCTGGGTGGGTTTTGCAGCGTGGTTTTCGGCTGAGGGGGTTATATTTCTGTGCTCTTGGGGTTTCCCCCCTCCCATTTCTGATAGGCCTTGGGGGGTTTGTTTCTTTTTTTGGTTCCCCCCCCCATTTCCGATGGGTCTTAGGGGGTTTGTTTGCTTTTTGGATTTTTTTCACCATTTCCGATGGGTCTTGGGGGGTTTGCTTGCTTTTTGGGTTCCCCCCCATTTTCAATGGGTCTTGGGGGGTTTGCTTGCTTTTTGTTTTTTTTACCCCCCCATTTCCGATGGGTCTTGCACGATCTGCTTGCTTTTTGCTTTGCTTTCTTTGCATTTCCGATGGGTCTTGCACGATCTGCTTGCTTTTTGCTTTGCTTTCTTTGCATTTCCGATGGGTCTTGCACGATCTGCTTGCTTTTTGCTTTGCTTTCTTTGCATTTCTGATGGGTCTTGCACGCTCTGCTTGCTTTCTGCTTTGCTTTCTTTGCATTTCCGATGGGTCTTGCACGATCTGCTTGCTTTTTGCTTTGCTTTCTTTGCATTTCCGATGGGTCCTGCACGCTCTGCTTGCTTTTTGCTTTGCTTTCTTTGAATTTCCGATGGGTCTTGCATGCTCTGCTTGCTTTCTGTTTTGCTTTCTTTGCATTTCCAATGGAAATGCATGCTCTGCTTGCTTTTCTTTTCCCCCCTCCTTCGGCCGGAAGGGATTAATCACGTTTCTGATGGGTCTTGCAGTGATTTTTTTTTTTGGGTGATTTTTTTCTTCGGCTGGAATGGCTTAATTGCATTTCAATGCATTCCTATGGGAAATGGTGCTTCGACTTTCGACCATTTTGAGTTACGACCAGAGTTCCGGAACCAATTAAGTTCGTAAGTTGAGGCACCACTGTACATCATGGACCAATACCCAAAGACACTGTGGGTCTCATTCTCCCCTGCTCTAGCATCTCTGTACAGGGTTTATTTGTTGTACCAGGCATCATTGATGGGGATTGTGAAGGACCCCTAATTATTCAAACCTGGTCTAATATACCGCAAGTCCTTCCTGCGGGTGAATCTATCGCTCAATTGTTGTTGTTTCCATTAACACAAATGGGTCCTTCTACCAACCCCCGTAGTGGGGTTTTTGGTTCTACTCGAGTTGCTGCCTTAACTACCATTGAGCACTCGCAGCCCCAACTCCCTCTTAAAATGGGATCGCTTGTTCTTAATGGCCTGATTGATACAGGGGTCGGGATCTCTTGAAAAAGGTCGATGCAAAATTGCAGACAAATTTATAATACAGGCCTCTATGCAATCTGACACAGCCTTGCCATTAACGTGGCTCCCTGGACCACCTGTCTGGGTTGATCAATGGCCATTGTCTAAAGAAAAGCGCCACGCAGTGGAGGCCTTAGTTAAGGAGCAATTAGATCAAGGACATATAGAGTATTCCACCAGTCCGTGGAATACCCCCATTTTCACCATCAAAAAGAAATCTGGGAAGTGGTGTTTGCTACACGACCTTCGGGAAGTTAACAAGTGCATTCAACCTATGGGCCCTTTACAATGTGGCTTACCTAATCCAAATCTGATACCCCAACACTATGAGTTAATGATAGTAGATCTCAAGGACTGTTTCTTCACTATTCCTTTAGCACCACAAGACAGGGAAAAATTTGCCTTTACAGTCCCTGTGTACAACAGTTCCCATCCTAAGATATCAGTGCAAAGTCTTGCCTCAGGGAATGTTGAATTCCCCAACTTTATGTCAACATTTTGTGGATCTAGCCCTACAGCAATTTCACTTGGAACATCCTGAATTGCTTGTATCTCATTACATGGACGACATTTTGGTGGCTGGGCAATCCCTCCCCACTACTGTCTATGATTCTCTAGCTAACTGCTTAGAGAAAAAAGGCCTTCACATAGCTCCAGAAAAGATACAAACCACACCTCCATTTCTTTATCTAGGGCACAAACTGTTGCAAGCTACATCTTCTCCGTTCTTACCAGAACTAAAAACTCCATCTCAATTTACAGTAGTGCAGTTGCAACAGTTCCTCGGGCACTTAAATTGGGTTCGCCCATTTTTGTGCCTTCCTACTCATAAATTGCAGCCTTTGTTTAACACACTCCGGAGACATCAGTCTCCTGCTGACTTCATACCCATCACCAAGGCTATGAAACATGCCATACATCAAATTAATGCAGCCTTGTGACGTACCATGGTCGATCGCATTCCTTCTCTTGGTCCCTTGCAGCTGGTTATCTTGAACACTCCCCAATTGCCTACAGGGTTGTTGTGTAGCCCAAAGTCTGACAAGGCCATTTCTGTAGCAGAATGGCTTTATTTATCTAACACTCCTCCCCAAAATGTTTACTCCACTCTAAATGCGATTACAGACCTTGTAATCAAAGGGCGCCATCGCGCCAAACAACTCACAGGTTGGGATCTTCTGTGTTGTTACTTACCTATTTCCAAAGCTGACCATGATCACTTAATGTCTACATCACTAACTTATCAAATTAGTGCTAAACAACTCCATAAGCAATTTTCTATTCCGCTTTCTCAAGCTCGAGACATTGTTTCCTCCTGCTCTTCCTGTTCTATGTCTCCTATTTCCTTTCCGTTTGATGCTGTTAACCCACGAGGAACAGATGCCAATCAGCTTTGGCAAATGGATGTCACTCATGTTCCTACTCTTGCGCCTCTTTCTTATGTTCATCTAACTATTGATACTTATTCAGGATACATCTGGGCTACCTCTCTTCATGGCGAGACCTCTCGCCATGTCATACAACATTGTTTACGTACGTTTGCAATTATGGGCTGGCCTCAAGCCTTAAAAACAGACAGTGGCCCTGCCTATACAGTGGTGCCTCGCAAGACGAATTTAATTGGTTCCGTGGTCAATGCCGTCTTGTGAAAAATTCGTCTTGCGAGGCGCGTTTTCCCATAGGAATGCATTGAAATCTAATTAATGCGTTCCTATGGGAATTTTTTTTTAAAAAGTCACTTACCAGATAGGGAGCTGGGGAAGCACCATCGGAGGACTGGCGGGGGGGGTCCCCTCACCGCGATCACCGGCTTTGGAGGTCCCCCACCAGTCCTCTAATGGTGCAGGAAAAGCCTCCGAAGTGCTCTGAAGCCGGCGTGCACGGTTGTGGGGCACCCCCGCCAGTGTTCCGATGGCTTTCTCTGCACCATCGGAACACTGGCGGGGGTGCCCCACAACTGCGCTTGCTGGCTTCAGAGCACATCCGAGGACTCGCGGGGGTGCTGGGCTAGCCTCTGCAAGCGCCGCTCGCCGGCTTTGGAGGTCCCCCGCCAGTCCTCTGATGGTGCAGGAAAAGCCTCCGAAGTGCTCTGAAGCCGGCGCGCGCGGTTGCGGGGCACCCCCACCAGTGTTCCGATGGCTTTCTCTGCACCATGGGTCCCTCTGCGCGGCGATGGGCGTTTGCAGAGGTTTGCCCGGCACCATTTTTGAAGTTCCCGCCCTCTCCCCCTGCCTTCGGCAAGCCTCGGAAGGTAAAAAGGCTTTCTTTTTTTTCTTTTTAACCTTCCGAGGCTTGCCGAAGGCAGGAGGAAAGGGCGGGAACTTCAAAAATGGTGCTGGGCAAACCTCTGCAAACGCCCATCGCTGCGCGGAGGGACCCCCGCGAGTCCTGGGATGGTGCAAGGTAAGCCCCAGGGGACCCCCAAAGCCGGCGAGCAGCGCTTGCAGAGGCTACCCCAGCACCATTTTTGAAGATCGGGCCCTTTCCCCTTGCCTTCGGTAAGGCTCCGAACGGAAAAAGGCTTTCTTCCCCCCCCCCTTTTTCCGTTCGGAGCCTTACCGAAGCAGGGAGAAAGGGCGCGATCTTCAAAAATGGTGCTGGACAACAAAAACAAAACAAAAAATAAATAAAAATAAAACCGCAACATTCGTTTTGCGGAAAACGGCCATAGGAACGATCGTCTTGCGAGGCACAAAACCCTAGCCAGACCCATTCGTCTAGCGAGTTTTTCATGCCACGAGACGTTCGTCTAGCGAGGCACCACTGTACCTCTCACGCCTTTACCACTTTCTGCAATGAATGGGAAATTCGACTTTCCCATGGTATTCTTTATAACTGCACAGGACAGGCTATTGTAGAACGAGCACACCGCTCTTTTAAATTTCTCCTTTCAAAACAAACAAAAAACAGAGGGATTAAGCCCCAAGATGTTCCAGATGTAGTATCAATAGCATTATTCACATTAAATTATTTAACTGTATCTGCAGGTCAGCATAAGTTGTCGCCAGTAGAGAAATACTTTCATAAAGAAATCCCCATGGAACGGCCGCTGGTGACTTATAAGCAACCTCCCGACCCTCAGTGGGAGGGTCCAGCCCCTTTACTAACATGGGGGTGTGGCTATGCTGCTGTGCTTACTCCCACAGGTCCCTTGTGGATCCCGGCTCGGTGTGTGAGGCCATATCGTGGGAAGAATGAGTTGGCATCGCAACCTGCAGAACCCGATTCTGGAATTCAACCCAGCGATGGCTCTGGAGCAGGACCAGATGACTGCGCGTCGCCAGAAGCGCCCGGCCCGACCTGAAGGCACTCAGCCCAAAGTTACTTGTGGGATGATAAAGACACTGAGTGCTGATGGAAAAAGAACTCTAAATCAGCAGCAGATCCCGGAAACTCCTGAAACCTTTCTAGCAGCCATTATCTCGCAGCTGAATGCCAACTCTGTGACGCTGTTGTGTTCTGTTCTCATTCTTGGAGCAGTTCCAATAGGTGTCGCAGAGGCTCGAGAGGATTTGCATGCCCGTCTGCAATTTAACTTATGGGAAAGGTTGGCGGAAATTGTGAACGTCTTTCACTTCAGTCTGCAGGAGGCATATGCTATGCATGGATTACCAGGAACTTGCTTAATTCCTGTCTGTAAAGAACCTTGCGACATTACTAATGACACTTGGTTAGGACAGTGGTTGAATGCCGCTGTCATTAAGTACACTAATTCTCCTGACTGGGGGAAAACAACAAAAACGCTACCCATTGATGCCTTTTCCATCTACACCCCTTTTGTAGCATCTAATGAAAACACTTCATGTGCCAGAGTCGTCAACTGTTCCTCTGACACGTGCATTTCTACAGCCAAAGCCACATGGAATTGTACCCATGCTGTCAACATTTCTTATAATTTGGCACATACCATCCTACCTACAGGGTGGTTTTTTACATGTGGTCAATGTACTTTTAGCTACATTCCAGCCAATCTGTCAGAAACACAATGCTGCCTTAGTAGATTAGTAATCAACTTAATGCAACCTTTTGCCTTGCAGAACTCCTCAACTCAGCTGAGACGAGAAAGCTTGTCTCTTGATAGTACTTGTGATGGTAATGTTACATTGTTATCCAAAGCAGAATATGTTTCGCTGGCTGTATCGCTTGTTGGCGTTCCTGGCCTTGCTGTTCGTAATTCTCGCACTCTTGCCAACATTGCGTGCTCCTTAGCTGGAGCCATTAACTGCACTTCCACTGCTATTGCCCTGCTGAATCAGGAACAACGACAGCTACGTGACGCTATTTTAGACAACCGCGCAGCATTGGATTATCTCATGTTGTGCAATCACGTCAGTTGTGAGTCTTTTGCCAATCTCTGTTGCTTTAACTTATCTGATAATAGTCATGCAGTAAATAATCACCTTGTTCAGCTTAGACAGCTTACCAATAACATACAACAGGACATACTTCCTTCCTGGTGGGACAGTTTGTGGTCATGGCTACCCCACTTTGGATGGCTTCGCACTGTGTTAATGTATGGAATTATGCGCCTCATACTCCTTCTAAGTTCCTGTTGCTTTATTCAATGTATACCAACCTTCTTTTCCATGATAACTACCTGTCTCAAAGCTTCGCCCTCAGGCCTTTGCCGAAAAGACTTATATGTAGTTCGCAAATATATGAAAGAATATGTGCCTTTGCTTAACAAACAAAAAAAGGAAATGTGGGAAACTTCTGCTTAAAGGTTGTAGCTGCATTCTGCTTCAGTGACGTGCATACACTCCTGGCAGGATGCGGCAGCTGCCAGCGGGCGGGGTAGCCCCTTATTCTGCCCTTTTGCTTAGAGGTAGAGCATAAGATCAAAGGGTTATTTTAGCCAATCCTAGTTACGATTAGGTAACTAGTATCCTATCTGTTTCTCTCATAAGATACTATGTAATCATGCTAAGTAAATAAAAGAGCTCTCAGGGCGTTGCCAGTTGGCTCCGCTGGCTTGGACTTTCGCTGTCGACTCCTTTGTTCTCTCTCTAAGGCAATTAGCCTTCCTTTGTTCCGTGATCACCCACATGGAGACATCTACTGTATGTTGTTAACGCAAACCAGATTTGCAGAAAAGCTGAAACTGAATGCAGCTCAACAACTATGTATTGTGGACTACCAGACACTTGACAGCTGGCTTGTCAGACAGCAAAAACCAGAGGTTTATTACTCTGATGGACTGACACACATTGCTGTTGGGGCTGAGTTTGGCTTGGTAAGTCGAACAGAGTGATTTGTTGTTGTTTAGTCGTTAAGTCGTGTGCGACTCTTCGTGACCCCATGGACCAGAGCACGCCAGGCCCTCCTGTCTTCCACTGCCTCCCAGAGTTGGGTCAAATTCATGTTGGTAGCTTCGATGACACTGTCCATCCATCCCGTCCTCTGTCATCCCCTTCTCCTCTTGCCTTCACACTTTCCCAGCATCAGGGTCTTTTCCAGGGAGTCTTCTCTTCTCATGAGATGGCCAAAGTATTGGAGCCTCAGCTTCAGGATCTGTCCTTCCAGTGAGCACTCAGGGTTGATTTCCTTCAAAATGGATAGGTTTGTTCTCTTTGCAGTCCAGGGGACTCTCAAGAGTCTCCTCCAGCACCACAATTCAAAAGCATCAATTCTTCGGCGGTCAGCCTTCTTTATGGTCCAGCTCTCACTTCCATACAGCGCTACTGGAAAAACCATAGCTTTGACTATGCGGACCTTTGTCGGCAAGGTGATGTCTCTGCTTTTTAAGATGCTGTCTAGGTTTGTCATCGCTTTCCTCCCAAGAAGCAGGCGTCTTTTAATTTCGTGGCTGCTGTCACCATCTGCAGTGATCATGGAGCCCAAGAAAGTAAAATCTGTCACTGCCTCCATATCCTCCCCTTCTATTTGCCAGGAGGTGATGGGACCAGTGGCCATGATCTTAGTTTTTTTGATGTTGAGCTTCAGACCATTTTTTGCGCTCTCCTCTTTCACCCTCATTAAGAGATTCTTTAATTTCTCCTTACTTTCTGCCATCAGAGTGGTATCATCTGCATATCTGAGGTTGTTGGTATTTCTTCCGGCAATCTTCATTCCGGCTTGGGATTCCTCGAGTCCTGCCTTTCGCATGATGTATTCTGCATATAAGTTAAATAAGCAGGGAGACAATATACAGCCTTGTCGTACTCCTTTCCCAATTTTGAACCAATCAGTTGTTCCATATCCAGTTCTAACTGTTGCTTCCTGTCCCACATATAGATTTCTCAGGAGATGGATAAGGTGGTCAGGCACTCCCATTTCTTTAAGGACTTACCATAGTTTGTTGTGGTCGACACAGTCAAAGGCTTTTGCGTAGTCAATGAAGCAGAAGTAGATGTTTTTCTGGAACTCTCTGGCTTTCTCCATAATCCAGAGCATGTTAGCAATTTGGTCTCTAGTTCCTCTGCCCCTTCGAAATCCAGCTTGTACTTCTGGGAGTTCTCAATCCACATACTGCTGAAACCTACCTTGTAGGATTTTGAGCATAACCTTGCTAGCGTGTGAAATGAGTGCAATTGTATGGTAGTTGGAGCATTCTTTGGCACTGCCCTTCTTTGGGATTGGGATGTAGACTGATCTTTTCCAATCCTCTGGCCACTGCTGAGTTTTCCAAACTTGCTGGCATATTGAGTGTAGCACCTTAACAGCATCATCTTTTAAGATTTTAAATAGTTCAACTGGAATGCCATCACCTCCACTGGCCTTGTTGTTAGCCATGCTTTCTAAGGCCCACTTGACTTCACTCTCCAGGATGTCTGGCTCAAGGTCAGCAACCACACTATCTGAGTTGTCTGGGACATCCAGATCTTTCTGGTACAATTCCTCTGTGTATTCTTGCCACCTCTTCTTGATGTCTTCTGCTTCTGTTAGGTCCCTACCATTTTTGTCCTTTATCATGTCCATCTTTAGACAAAATGTTCCTTTAATATCTCCAATTTTCTTGAACAGATTTCTGGTTTTTCCCTTTCTATTATTTTCCTCTATATCTTTGCACTGTTCATTTAAGAAGGCCTTCTTGTCTCTCCTTGCTATTCTTTGGAAGTCTGCATTCCATTTTCTGTAACTTTCCCTATCTCCCTTGCATTTTGTTTCCCTTCTCTTCTCTGCTATTTGTAAGGCCTCATTGGACAGCCACTTCACTTTCTTGCATTTCCTGTTCTTTGGGATGGCCAAAGAATGGGATGGGAACAGAGTGATGGCCTACCCTAAATCAAGGCAAGACAACGTCCTTTGTGAGTTGAGGCTGAAGTAAAACTTCAGTTGTTTACCTTGAAGTCTCTGCTTGGTCTTCACACTTACCCTTTTTTTTTTTTTTTTTTTTGCCAGCTTTGCCGTGCAGTAGGGGTGGTCCACGATCCAAGTGGAGAGGCACACCAACATCTGAGGGTGACATTGCATATGGTTTTGTGCAGCTTCTAGGTGTCAAACCTGACAATACATGACAAACCTGAAGGCAAGAAGTCAGTGAAAGAGACCTTTTATCATGGCACATGCTTTTCCTGATGTCTGTATCTTTACATTTAGTGTGCTTTGTTTTATGATTGACCTTTGGAAGATAAAGGTAAAGGTAAAGTTTCCCCTTGACAATTTGTCCAGTCGTGTCCGACTCTAGGCGGCGGTGCTCATCTCCGTTTCCAACCCATAGAGCTAGCGTTTGTCCGCAGACAATCCTCCGTGGTCACGTGGCCAGCGTGACTAGACACAGAACGCCGTTTACCTTCCCACCGAGGTGGTACCTATTTATCTACTCGCATTTTTGCATTTTGCATGCTTTGGAACCGCCAGGTTGGCGGGAGCTGGGACAAGCGACGGGGGCTCACTCCGTCGAGTGGATTCGATCTTACGACTGCAGGTCTTCTGACCTTGCAGCACAGAGGCTTCAGCGGTTTAACCCGCAGCACCACCACGTCCTCCGCAGCGCCATAACTTGCAAGTCTGATTTCTGAGGCACACATTTCTGAGGAAATCATACTGTGGGTGGGGAAATGGGGCAATTGTAGGGAATATGCATTTTCCATATCTACTTTGGTTCTTCATCTGCCCTGTGAATTGGAAACTCTCAAGATTTCTCTATATAGTGGGTGACTGGATGCTGTAAACTGCCACATCTGATGTTTTAAAGATACATGGGATATATTTCTTATAACAGGAACAATTACAATATGAATGCTAGCCTTTCACAAAAACATTGTTGCTGGAAACAGAAACATTTGTTAAGTCAATAAGAATCTATTTTAATATAAATATCTATGAGTGTATAGTCAATGGCCAGAATTCCGTTGATTTATGTGTCTAAGTTAAGCTGTGCAACCCACTGCAGTGAATTGCTGTGAACTAACAAAGTGCTGGTCATGTTAACAAGGTATGTACCTGATGACAACATGGGCACACACCTAATAATGTGACCACCATCTCATTCGTTTGTGGAAATTTGCTGCCCTAGGTACACAGGTTTGGTATGTGTAAATCACCAGCAGGATGCCGGCTACTTTGAAGAAGAACACACAATTATTTCAGCAGCGAATGGAACAGGTAGTTTATTCTCCCAGGCAAATCAGTGCCTGGACTATTTGCCTGTTTTTGACTTGTTCACACCATTGTATCAGAACTGACGGGTGCATATGAGGCATCACCTTGCGGAAATGCAGGTGATTGATATTGTGGGCGTTAACCCTTCTCCCTTCAATTTTGATGCAGGCCAATGACATTTAGCTAACTGAGCTGTCAGGGTCCCAAATTGCATGCCACATCTCATCAAGAGAAGAGATAAATTACAGTGAAGTTTGACACTTTCTATACCCAGTTATACACCTGTGCAGATCCTCCTCTAAACACTTCATTACATGATGAGTAAAGTTGTATCTTTGACTTCATCTTGGCTTTGTTTGTGGCAGAATCTTTGAAAACATTGGAAGCATCAACTCCTATGTCAAAGCAAGGAAATTGTATCAGGTTTAATGAGAGAGATGCTGAATTTTATATTCATGTTTGTTTTTCAATAAGGGTACAAAATTCTGTGGAATGGAAATAGCAAAATAAATTGCCAAGAATTCAGCCTGCCCACCCATCTCCAGCATTTGTCTGCTGCCGTGGTAGAAAAGAAAGGGTGATGTTGTTGATGGATCCTGCAGATATGTTGTAATTGAATATTTACGTACTATTTGTTCATTTACGTATGACATCTATATGTCATCTTTTAGCCAAAACACCCAAAGCATTTTATAGTCTAAAATACCAATTTAGAATCTGCAAGTTCAATAAGAACAAAACAAGTGCATTCAGGTATGAAATATTTTGCACTGCATCATCATGAAGTTACATTATGAGCAGGAAGAATAGTCACGATGCTGAAGATAGTGCTGGAATGGGAGGAAGCAGATGGCAGATGCTCTTAGCCAGGACAACAAAGGACTGCAGAATCAGACAGAATGTCTAGCCTATGTTTCTAGCAACTTGGCTGATGCAACAGAGATCTCTTGAAGACACTGGACAATCACATTCTTCATCAATTGTGTCACCTGATTCTGTAGAATCCAAAAAGTGCAGCTAGTCACAAAGATGAAAGCAACCTAAATGTCCCAGTTTCTGCCATCTGCTGTAATGGAGGATCCTATACTTAGCCAGCCTCATCTCTGTTATGATTGTTGTATTGATTAACTGCTATACAGAAATGAATCAACATAACTTGTAGGCTAGCCTGTGATTATAGCAACTGGGTTCTTGCAAGACAGATCTCTTGAAGATGTTGGATAATCATATTCTTTATAAATTTTCCTACCTCCCTGATTCCTTAGACTCCAAAGAAGTGCATTCTGAGCATTATGGTCACAAAGATGAAAACAACCTAAATTTCTCAATTTCTGCCATCTGCTGTAATGGAGGATCCTATACTTAGCCGGCCTCATCTCCGTCATGATTATTAGACTGATTAATTGCTATACAGAAATAAACCAACATAATTTGGTTAATATATACAGAAAGCATGTAGCTTAAGGATGGACAACTGTGGCTCTCCATTGTTTTTGGACTTCAATAACTGGGATAATGAGAGCTGTAGTCAAGAAATATCTGGAGGGCTATAGTAGCCTATCCTTAATTCAGGTAGATTCTACACTAATATGTATCACGTCCATTCACATGACTTAAATTTTCCTTTTTAAACTATTTTTGATTTTTCAATTTTTTATTTTTCAGTACTATATGTTCTCAAATCATATTCAGTTAATCTCTTCTTCTATCTGGCAGTGGTATAATTCCACATTGCTCAACATTGCTTTCCAGAAGACTCTTTTCAGAGTTGGTTGCCAACCAATGAAAAATTGTTTCACCCTGGATGCAAAGATTTTGTTTGTGGCTTTGATCTATTTTGTGAATTTCATATCTCATTCCAGACCAGAATATTTACATACTTATATGTCTGAATCTTATTTATATTGAAGATTAGGAGTTTTTGTTTTGAAATACCGCAGTGAAAGTGAATCCTTAATTAGATTTTAAAGAGAGAGGTGGAATAGTGATGAAAAGCAGTAATGAAACAGTAGCCACCAATTGTTCATGCAGTTCAACATATAGCTATTATGATTTGATATGCAGTAGTTCTGCATTTATGTATGAATTTAGTTTTTTAAAAGTGAGAATAAGTCGCTAAATATTCTTCAGTTATCTGAATGCAAACATGTGGAATGGCTTTTACATGTGTGTATAAGCTTATGTGCATGTGGATATCCAGTCCAGAGACATATATCTGAGTGATTGTTTTATACTATAAACATTTTCTTATATGACCAAATATCTCTATGAATTTTTAAAAATGCTTACTTAAAATTCATGTTCTTCTAACAAAGTGGAAGCAGTTTAACAAATCATAACATTTTGAACAAATGATTTAAATTGGCTGGTCCATATTAATGCTTTGGTTTGTCAAGGTCAGTGCTAACTACAGTGACTAGATTGACATATAATATCCAGAGCCTGGAAAAGTTACTTCTTCTTCTTCTGTGGACTACAGCTTCCAGAATCCTCCACTTGGCCATGTTGGCAGGGGATTCTGAGCAGCGTCACCTGAAAAGTCCTTTTTTCAAACTCAGCAAAGCTCACAGACAGGTATCATTTCCACCTCTGCTACCTGATATCATCTTTAAACTGGGGGCAAAACTATATGCAGATCATGTGCAGTATCACTGAGCAATGGCTCCTCCCCACATACAGTATATCAATCGTGCCTTGAGGCTATTGGTAGTTCCTTTATATAATGACCGCCTTGGGAGATTAGATTGCCCCCACCCCCTTTGACCCTTCTGTGGATAGTTGAAGACCGACCTCTTTAGGGAGGCTTTTAATAACAATAAAAGAGTCCCTGGATGCTGGTTTTTATCAGAATAAGTTTGTTTTTTAAAGTTTCAAATATTTTCAGTCATTTCATGTATTTTTAATGACTACTATAGTTTAATTGTTCTTAATGTGTAATTTGTTGTGCAGTGAGTTGCCTTGAGTCTCCTCATCAGGAGAAAGATGGTCTAAAAAGAGGCAAATAAATAAACAAACATTGAATGGTCTAGTATTTTGATGCAGAACACATTCCCCATTTCATGTACAGAGTGCAAAAATAAATTGTCTCAACAGATGGTTAATAATAGATTCCCACCCTCACTTTGGTACATTCATACTGGGTAAAAAGAAGCACTGCTGCATCCCAGGACTCCCGGGTCATCCGCATCCCACTTCCAGAGACCCAGGGGCAAAAGAGGAAATGGACCCTTGTGAAGTGACAGGAGTGAAGTTTTGAAACATCAGCAAGGCATGGTAGGTAAGGATTAAAGAGTATGGTTGTTGTAGGTTTTTCGGGCTGTTTGACCGTGTTCTGGAGGTTTTTCTTCCTAACATTTTGCCAGTCTCTGTGGCTGGCATCTTCAGAGGACAGAAGTTAGAACTCTGTCTGTGTTCTGGTGTAGTGTGTGGGATAGTTGAGTATTTGTAGCTGTGGGATCAGTTTTTTGTCCTTTTCAGGAGATTGCGTGATTATGGTGACCGGGGTGTTAAAGAGTAGTTTGAAAATGTGTTATGGCCAGCTGATTGTAGAAACCAAATAGAGGGGAATTCAGGTAAACACCCAGAATCCAGGTAAAACTCAACTCATTAGGTAAGATGGCAAAATAGCAGCCAGGCAGGTGGCAAAGCCGCATCTATTCCTGCTAAGGCTGACATTCCACAGGGCTCTACCTATAGCATACACCTGGGGAGTTTTTCCCGTGCCTAGGGTACTGCTGGTGCTTGTGGAAGGCTCCTCACTAGCCTATGAAGAATTTTATCCAGATCCTGCACCATAGCTGTCAGGGCTAGCACAACAGGAAGGTTTCCTTGTTGTGGCAATGGTGTTTGTTCGAAAAGACACAACTTGAGCTTCAAGGGCAATCTCCTCAGTCTTGGGTTTTGTTGTTGAGCACCTGATGTTTCACAATAGCAGCACCTCCTAATTTTGAGCCAATGAGCCTTGAGGTCATTGAGAAAAAGGTTGAGAGCCACCTTGACCCAAATCCAGATTTTCTTCTGCTACAGCACTTTGTTTCCTTACCTGGAGACCCTTCAGTAACTCACTGAATCAGAGCATGTGGTGGATGAGGAAATATATGCAAGTAGGACTTCTTATAGCACCAAAGGGTAGTTTCGGTGTTCTTCTGAACCAATGCGCTGTGTTTTAATTTAATTCAACAAGAGTGCGCTATAGCTATTAAGATATAAGATCAAAGGCTTTTTTCCATTTATTGTTAATGACCTGAAAACTTAATAATAAAAAATATTTTGCCTTGCTCTCATGAAAATATTAAGTGTTTTCAGATTACTTCAGACAAATGCATGTAGAATAAAACTTCTGACAATCATAAGGGAAGTGAATTTTGGATTTCTTGAACTACATATCCCATAAGTCCCCATTCCGAGAGTGGTACCTGAGTTACACACACCTTACAGAACCAAAATGTGGCTCACATGGGAGAAAAGGCCTAAACTGAAAGGCTTTGAGGCTTAGCTAGACTAGCTCCACCTATCTTCCTGTACAGAAAAAAAGTTCCCAGCTAGCACTGGGCTGGAACATGAAGCTTAAACACAGTTAAGCCCAGCTAAGTCTCAAAGCCTCCCAGTTTAGGCCTTTTCTCCCTTGTGAGTCACATTTAGGTGTGTGTCAGGTGTGTGCAACTCTCAGAATAGGGAATGATGGGATATGCAGTCCAAGAAATCCAAAAAGCCAAAGACTAACTAGGCAAGACACAGATTATGATTGATTCTAAGTAAAACTTCATGTGACTTTGACATTGTCCAGCCAAAGTGACTTCTGCCCAACACTTATGTTCTATCATATGTCATATAGAAATTGACAGTATTAACCCCTTTCACTAGAAAACTGATCTTGGTGTGCATGATGGGACAACTAACCTAGTCAGTCTGATGAAAAGTCTAGCATATGGACACTAGCCCTTTTACTGCATGATTATATTAGCCTAGTATAGTTCACAGGATGTCATTCCATGTCACTGCTAACTTGAGCCATTTGTAGCATTTGTTCTACGTTATAAAGCCTGGGAAACAGCTGAGTACATGGAGATGTGGAGGACAAAGAGGAGTTGTGCATATCTGTTGGATAGCTCAGTGATTTTGACAGCTGGCTGCAGAGCCAGAAGTTCAATCCTCCACTGTGCCTCCTTGAGACTCGAAGATCCATAGGGTCCCTTCTAGTTCTGCAGTTCAAAGATGATGATGACGATTACAACATACATCACTTTCCCTACTTTAGGCCTATGGTTGAACAGTCAAAAATTTTCATAGAATCATTTATTCTTCTCATTAATAGTATGAGCTATAAACTGTGTAAAGAATTGTGTAAACTGATCGCATCCCAAACCACACCGGATGCGTGTACATTTTAATTATTTTCATCTCAGTGAAGACTAGCAATTTAAACAAATCCTGCAATGCCAAGTCAATCATCAAAGACAAATACTTCTCCCATTTTCCCTCATGCCCTCGCTTCCTAACTGTTCTACGTGTCCCTCTAAGCCTTCTCTGAAACTGATGAACTGCTTATAAAACCCCACTGTTCCAATACTATTACAGGAAATAAGTCCAATTTAGAGAAATTCTTCAGCCTGTCTCTTTCAAACTGTGAAGAGGAAGCTGAGGATACATACTCTATTCCACTCTGCCTTCGGTCTCCCCATGTTAATGGAGAAGGTCTGTCATGTCATGGAGATCTAAACACATTTGAGAGATTGGAGTTTCAAAATCCTTTACTGGCATATCACAGTGCCTAAATATGTTTAAAGAGAGAGAGAGAGTTGTGCCTATAGAGAGTGGCTTTGCTGGAGACAGTTTGTGCTGCCACAATGGCTTTTCTGCTTTGCATGTGTGTGCGTGGCTCATCCTCCCTCATAAGACAAGAGGCAAGGGGGAAGGTGCTTGGAGCAACAATGCGCTGCTTTGTGTGTGTGCTCACATGGCTCATCCTCCCTTTTCTGCATTGGCTCAAGAGAGCTAAACTAATGCAAATGGATCCATTTTTTAAAATATAGAAGCCCTAGTTGTCATGTTGAAGAGGGGACAGATTTGTTTTCCAGGGCTCCAGAGACTAGGACACGGAGCAATGGTTTCAAACTACAGGAAAAGAGATTCCATCTGAACATTAGGAAGAACTTCCTGATGGTCAGAGCTGTCCGGCAGTGGAATAGGCTGCCTCGAAGGGTGGTGGAGTCTCCTTCTTTGGAGGTTTTTAAACAGAGGCTGGATGGCCATCTGTTGGGGGTATTTTGATGGATGTTACCGCATGGCGGGGGTTGGACTGGATGGCCTCTGTGGTCTCTTCCAACTCTATGACTCTATGACTCTAGTTGTGGAGGGGAAAAGCTGTGGTTGGGGAGTGAGATTCTGGGCTGATTTGCATTTTCCTTTGCATCATGTGATCAATGGAGGGCAGAAAAATACAAACCAGCCCGCTCCAAACCTGAGGTATTTCGTGCATTTTAAAAATCCGTATAGTTGCCCCCTAAGTGAAGATTGACATCAGACCTTACCACAGGCAGAGAAGTATGAAGGCATCCAGGCTTCCTGGTTCTAATTCCAGGGGCTTCTCACTGTGCACATGTTTTGCTGTATTGAATGTTGTCCACTTATTCTGTTTTGTTCTCCCTATGCAAATCTAAATACCCACTCCAAATAGGTACTTGTCTGCATCTTTGTAACTGCTTCCCATTTTATTGAAAACAAACAGAGAAGAATCCCCATTGACAGCTTACAGCTGCATTTCCTTTTTAAGCAACAGGGCCCTTGTAGTTGCAGCTATTATTTCAAAGTTGATAGTTAAAAGGGAAGGAAAAAGGAAACAGCTAAAGAACTGAACTCTGCAGGACCATTTGGAGAAGTGGGGGAAAAGAAAGTGGTGAAGCAAAGACTTGGAGAGATGGCCAAAGAATTAGGAGATGATGATGATGTCGTCTCTGAAGCCCCAACTGAAGAGAAAGAAAATCAAGGAGCTCAAAGTGATTCACAGTATTGGAGGCACAGAGGCTGATGAAGATTAAAAACTACACCAAAGAGGACCTTAGGTCTAACCCCCGAAGATAATGTAACTTTATCAGAAATCATAATAAAAATTTTAAATGTGTCTTTGTTTAGCTTGAGCTCTACAGAAACACATTTTCTTTAAGCAGGTCAGTCAGACTATCATGTCAGTTAGGTTAGCATGCAACCCCTTCTGATACCATTTTTCATTTCGTGTCGGAGCGCCTGTTCCCGAGGTCATCTCCCCACTCCATCAGGTCCTACCAGGCAAAGCTCCTCTGGGTAGCCATTCCGAAGGAGGCCAGGAAATCATCAACAAGAAGCAGGGCTTTCTTTACTGTGGCACACACACTTGGGAATCAACTCCTGGTGGAGCTGTGCCTGGCCCCCTCCCTCACAACATTGAAAAGACTCCTGAAAACATTGCTTTTCAGAGAGGCCTTTCATTGCAATCTAGTACCATAGAGCAGTGGTCCCCAACCTTTACCCAACTGTGGACCTGTTGGGGGGCGGGGTCTGTGCACACAGGGGCATGGCACACTCACGCAGTGGCGCGGCGCGCTTGCACAGTGGCATGACACACTCACACGGGGGCATGACATGCTCACGCGGGGTGTGGTGTGCTCGTGCACATGCGCAGGGCGGCATGTGCGCGGGGAGGCAGGAGATCTGTGTCCGCGGCCCGGTCCTGCCTAGACCACGGACCGGTGCTGGATTGCGGACTGGGGGTTGCGAATCCCTGCCATAGAGGGATACCAACATGACTGGGAAGTTTTGTAGATATGTTGTGGGGGAGAGATGGAGTAGAAAACAAGCTATCATAAAATGGCTAATGGAAAGAAGTTGTGTCTTTTTAAACAAGCAAGTCAAAATACAGTGGTGCCTCGCAAGACGAAATTAATCCGTTCCACGGTTAATGCCGTCTAGCGAAAATTTCGTCTTGCGAAGCACGTTTTCCCATAGGAATGCATTGAAATTTAATTAATGCGTTCCTATGGGGGGGAAAAAAAGTCAGAAACCAAAAAAAAGTCACCAAAAACTCACTTACCAGGTAGAGTAGACTGAGTCCAGCTCCTCACAGTGCGTTTGCAGCCCCAGAACAGCCGGAAAAAGAGTGCCAAACAGCGGAGATTCAGCAACCAGCAGGGAGCCAGCAGCCATTTTGTGGTCATCTCCGCTCCTGGCCCCCCTCTCCCCGCCTCTCAGCTGATCGGCGCTGGGTCTAACAGGCTTCCTGAGGCTTGCCTAGCAGGGAAAAAGCCTCTCAGACCCAGCCCTGATCAGCTGAGAGGCGGGGAGAGGGGGCCAGGAGCAGAGACAAAATGGCTGCCGGCTCCCTGCTGGTTGCTGAATCTCTGCTGTTTGGCACTCTTTTTCCGGCTGTTCTGGGGCTACAAACGCACTGTGAGGAGCTGGACTCAGTCTACTCTACCTGGTAAGTGACTTTTTGCTGACTTTTTGGGGGGTTTCTGACTTTTTTTTCCCCATAGGAACGCATTAATTAAATTTCAATGCATTCCTATGGGAAACGTGCCTCGCAAGACGAAAGATATCGCAAGATGGCCCGTCTTGCGAGGCACCAAAAATCTCTCAAGACCCTTTCGTCTTGTGAGTTTTTTGTCCTGCGAGGCATTCGTCTTGCGAGGCACCACTGTAAGTCTGTGTATGTTTACCCAGAAATTGTAGGAGAGGGGCTTACTTGCTAGTAAATATGATTAAAAATCCTTGGCCACTTTTATTAACAGTGAACATGGATCCTTAAATAATGGATAGAAGAGAGCCATCAGTGAATATGTGGTCAAATGAAACTAATCTAGGTCGCCAGAATTTGATGAATCACATTGAACTGTGCAAAGACATTCACTAAGGATATCTACATGTAAAAAAAGATGAAACAGATGATTTCCAGATAACTTGAGAGACAGAAGAAAGAGTGGGGATATACTAGGAAGTATAGCTGAGTTAGAGTGGCATCTATTTGGAAGCCATTCTCACTTTGTTATTAATTTCAAAAATTTATTTCCTACCCTATTGGAAAAGTTTAGGGCAAGGTATGGTCTGATGTGAATTCATTTTTGTTTGTGTAAACAAGAGAAATGTTGACCAGGTTGTATATTGTTAGTGAAAAATCTCTAAATGTTTGAATTACCTCATCGAAGATGGAAAATAATTATTCCCTACAGCTTCTGCTACAGCCTAGAGGCGGAGCCACAGATTTACACTACAGGGAGGCAGATTAGATATAGGGAATGCCCTGTAATGATAAGAGTAGTTGACCAATGAGACAAGTTTACCTGGGCAGTGGGTGTTAAATCACCTTCAGAGACTTTAAAGAGGAGTCTGGAGGTAATGCATGGGCTTTGGTGCAATGATTATGCAAGTGCACCCTTCCAAGATTATGGTTTGGCAAACTGAGGAGAACAAAAATGTGTGCTGAATTTTGAAGATATGGGGATGAACACCCAATTGTCGCCATTAAAAGTGATAATTGAAGTGATGAGTGCAAATCTAGGGTAGCAAGATGGTAAAATGAGTGTAAGAGTCAGAGTTGTGACTGTATGTGTGAGGAACAGGAAGAATGTTTTTGGAAACTTTGGTCTTTTGACATAGCCTTAGGCAAGCAGTGATGGTTTTAATGGTCTTGTGCTGAGCTCAGTGAACTAGTTTACTTTTAATGGTTCTCTGTTTCTGCTACCCAATTACAGGGACTGACCTTTCACAAATGTATTATTGTAGACAATACCTCGTCATCAAGCTATCAAAATGTTTACACGGGAGAATAGAAAAACCACTGCTATTATTACATCCTAAAAGAATATATGAGCCTTTGAAGCTGATTCCTGTCAGAAGGCTTCAAGTAGCAGCTGTTTCTTTACTTTAACATTTGGCTCCGTGATATGAATGAAGGCTGGTGAAAGAATGTTCTTTTATCACATAACAGTATACATTTACAAATGTGGAATCCGAAGTTATTAGTGATGAGTAGATTGCAAGTCCTAAGGGGTGAACTCATTCATCCTGAAAACAAAACAAAACAAGTAAATGTGTTGATACAGATGGCAATTTGTCTGTCTGTACATTAACCCCAAGGCAATAGCAACCATGTGGACAAAGGGATTATTTTTAACATCGTTATTTCAAATCTCTGCTTGGTTATAGACACATGGTAAAATTTATTTCAGTGTGTGGGTTAGCTGTTGAACTATCTGTGTTGCAGTCATGCTACCATGTTATACTGCTTGGTTCCAAGCAGCATTAAATGGAGCAGTTATATATGCAACACTCAGATGTCAACAGTTGGATCCCTTCTTTTCTCTTGGCATCACAGGAATCCTTGAGGTCATTATTAAGGAGAGTGGCAAAATCAAACTACCTGTTAATGGGAATGCCTATTCTTTCTAGTTAATGCACTGACAATTGAATTTGCTCCGAGAGATGTCCCTCCCTCAGTGATCAGACTCATGAACTGATCACTGCCCCTCAGTGATACATCACAAACAAGGCAAGCTAAATGCAAGATGCGGAGGTGAAAAAAAGCATGGGTTATGGCAGGCAATTTTTAAAAAATACTTGAGGGAGTACTTCTTTTTAAAAATATGCTATGCATATCATCTAATCAGTCAATTACTGTTAAAACTCCATTTTGCAAAAATGCCATCCACAAACATCATGGGGATCCTGGAAAAATTAATAGCATACTTGATTGTGGCTGAAATTCAGTAACATAAAGTTATGCCATGTAAGTCTGATGACGTCATTAGCCACAGCTGTATTTTGGTATTCAAATGTTGCCTATCCTCCTCCAAAGGTTCCTATGGTTTCTTAGGATCCCTGTGGTCCTGAGACAGCCTTTGGGGACAGCGGGATAGGGCAGGAATTCTTAAATGTCTGAAAACTGCCACCACTGTTCCTGGTGGCTGTAGTGGGAATGAGGAACCTTTGTGTGTGTGTGTTTGTGTGTGTGTGGAAATAGGAAACTTTTAATTACCATCATACAGTGGCAGCTGATGACATCTGACTTACACAATGTAACTTTATGTTATTGAATTTCAGCCAGTATGCACTAATTCAAGTAAGCAACGTTTATCATGTTGTGATTTTTTGTTTCTTATATTCTGCTTTACTATCCAAGCAGTCCACGGTTTATAACATCTATTTTTCTCTGTTTATTTACTGAAGATATTTATATTTCTCCCTATTGGTGGAGATTTCAGGGCAAGGTTAAGAAAACTGCCCTTACGAATGTGTAAAATAAACCAACAAAATTAAATAGACGCAGAAATCTGCAAGCCATCAGCTCAAAGCACAGTCATCATGCTCACTGGCTCCCAAACCCTGAAAAGCCACCTTTAAACGTGGCACCAAAGGAAGGTCAATCCTGGTGCCAATCATGCTTTCTAGAGAAGGCATTCCACAGCTGGCATGGCCTGATGGAGAAGACGCCCTCCCAATTTCTTCCTTGAGAAGCAAATGCCTATGTGGAGCTCTACCAGAAAGCTGGGCAAAAATAAAACCAGAAAACCAGAAAGTGTGCCCCCACTGAGCTGGTGCATAGGCTGCATCTTTCCATACACTTTCATAAACAAGGGTGTGTGGGAGACCAGTTACAATTTTTTTCCTGTGATGTTGTGGTAGCTTCCTCTGGAACAGACACTTGTGTGACTGACACAGTCTTCAAGAATTGCTAGAAAAGAGCTAATATAGAGACTGTCTAATCCCAAATCCCAAGTAGCTGACAGGAATGAAATTATCTTTGCTGATCACGATGCTGGTTTTTAAGGTCCAGTTCGCTAGACAGACTTGTTCCTATGGCTGTCTCCAAGTTGAGATACGGCAGTTTCATTAGATTCTTTCCCTTCCTGTCTTGCCTTGCCATGCGCATTATAAGCCTGAGAACTTGTAAAGGCTTGAAGCAATTACAATTGACAAAAATGCCTTGGCCCATGTTTTCCTTCCAGTATCCTGTGGAGACAAGCTAGCCTTGTGACTTCTTAGCAGCCTTATCTCTTCCAGCATTTCTGGCAGCAGAAATTTCCTCCACCTCTGGCAGCATTTCTAGACTAGGTTTACCATCAATGTGTAGGTATTCCTCTCCTTTTCACAGGTAGGTAAGGTGTTGTGAAAGCTGGGCTTGTTGTTACAGTTCACACTTTCAACTGTGCTTTACAATTTGGTTTATTTAGAGAAGAAATAGGCTTATTTTTTGCTCATTTCCATTGCTGAAGAAGTAACACCTCTCTCTCTCTCTCTCTCTCACACACACACACACACACACACAGAGTTATAATTTGCTTTGGTTCCCCCTAACAGCATGATTTTTCAAAGCTGTATACCTTCTAGGCCTAGTTATATTTGATCCACCCTGTATTAAAACTGCATTTTGCTTTGGTTAGCATTTTGTGGTTGCCACAAAACCCTCATAGCAATGAAGAGTAAAGAGTGAAATAAAAATCTGAAATGAAAATCATTAGTCTGCCTGTGAAATCTCACAGGGAACACAGTGATACTCTGGACTGCAATATGTTATTCTCCAAATTATAACATTTGTGCCCAACAGAGGAGCAATAAGTCCCATTTACAGCCAAGGGAGTTAATCAAATAAAAGTTATTGAATGCATAGCTATCGTGTGGTAGCTGATGGTAGGAATCTTCCATATGCAGGGTAATTAGTGTTAAATGATAGATCTTCTTTGTTCTGCATTAGGGTGCATAGGGTCCTATTCTTCTTCTTTTTTTCTTTTTTAAGGTATGGAATGGACCTTTGATGTATGCACGTTATCTCTCAAGTAACCTGAATATTCTTAGTGGGCTATTTCGTTTTTATCTTAATGGTGCTTTCATTTCTTCTGCTCTGCTAAAAGTGAGAACAAATAGACCCTTCTGGTTTTTTGGCACAAGAACAGTGGGAAACTGCTGTGGGTATTGAGAAATGAATTTCAAGCAGAGAAGAATGAGGCAATACAGCTACTTCGAGCTCAAGGGAGGCAAAAGTTTCTGCTTTTTATTCTTGTACTAATAGATCTTCAGTTGCAGTTCAACTCAGGGCTGCTGAGTTTTGATCTTCCTTTGGCTTACATCACAGAATGAACTGACAGACAGAAGAGTGAATACTGTTGCATGCGCTCTGAAGCGGAATGAAACACTGCCTGAGCACTTTAGTAAACACAGGAATGAAGAAGGAAGTACTGGCTGTTAAGAGTTTGCAAAAGTGGACATGCTGGCTAGAGGACTTCGAGATTTATAGTTTTAAAAAAAACTTTTTAAAGCTCTGTAGTTATATTGCTGGACTTGTGTTAATAACAGAAGCTGAAACCTACCTAGTGCGCATTGCCAAGGTTCACAGATGTCATGGGTGGCAATACACAATGTATGAACACAGAGGGGGGACATTGCCTTTTTGGAAGGTAACTCCCAGAATGCTGTGGCCAGCATGACTGTTGTCCATGATGGCTTTGGGATATTGGGAACAGGAGTCCAAAAAAGGTAGCATCTCCCATCTTCTGGCCTAGCAAGGCCCCTCGGGGTACTTCCACCACACACACACACAAAATAGAAGGGATCATCTGCCCTTCAGTGGGAAATCTAAGACATTGATATGATAAACCAAGGCTGCTAGATGGCAAATAGTACTTGTTTTGACTGTAACTCTTTGATTATCTCTTTCATTAGCCTTTCTTGTGGCATATGGTACGAAATGTAAGTTTAAATGGTCATTTTGAAAACATTGTCTATCTGTCTGTCAGTCTGTTCGTGTGTCCCTCTCGGTTCCCCAGCACAGAAAACTTCTTCTGTTAGACAAAGCTTGAATAAATTAGTGAAAAACAAAGAGATAATAATCTTGTGATATAAAAGTTTATTGAGCCCCTGCTTAGATTGTCCAATATGGCTACTGGGTGGCTACAGTTGATCATGGGTCACAAGCTATTCAGACTTGTCCCCCCTCCCTCAGGATCCCAAGGCTCCCTTGTAATGCCTTTCATTGTAGGGAAACGACTGGGGGACCCAAGTCTTCAATTTCAAAAAAACCCAAACAAAACATGGTATAAATGAACTGCTGAATAGCTCAGTGGTTTAGATATCTGGCTGCGGAGCCAGAGGTTGGGAGTTCAGTTCTCCACTGTACCTCCTTGGCAGGAGCTGGACTCGATGATCCATAGGGTGTCCCTTATAGCTCTGTAGTTCTAAGATGATGATGATAGGTCATGCAGCTGGATTTCAGCCTCTATCACTCACCTTCCATCTGCTCCTGCAGCAGTTCCATTGATTCATTCAAAATGCACTCCTGTCCATCACTGTAGGGCACCTCTATTTCCATGCAGCCATTTTTAACAACCTGCTATTTATAAAATTGGGAAAACCTTCATTTTTAGTCTCTCTTTTCCTCCTTCAGAATGCAGTTTTCTATAGCACTGGAGGAAGAGAGTTCCATCCCACCATTTTACAACGTTGTCCCCAAACTTTCCTCTTATCACGCTCGTGTAAGCAGTGGCTTCAAAAGCATGAGGTTGTAGGATGCACTACAGTAGTGTTTGCTCTATGGAATGGATTCTCCAGCAACCTAGTGTAGTCAAGCTGACCACTCTGATACAGCTGTTGCAAGTGCCCTGCTCTGATCACTTCATGCTCCTCTCCCAAACAGCTGTTTTTTTTGTTTGTTTTTTTAAAGAAAGACAAGTGAGATTTTGAAAGGGACCTGACAGGTATTTTGTATAACTGAGAGTGGACTCTCTGGTATTTTGCTTAAAATTCTGGATGCATGTAAGCCAAGTAGAGTTGTGTGTTGACTAAAGAAATGTGATGGGATAGTTCCTGTATGAACTACAGAACATAGACATAATCTTCCATCTGTCTTCATATTAGCCTTTGAAACAATATCAACTTCAGGCTTTTCCTTTCCCCTGCTTCCCCCCCCCCCTCTTATTTCATCTAGAGGCAGATGGGTGATTTTTACTTGTTAAGGTGAATTGACTTCTTACAAAGGCATTTCCACTGCACTGCCATAAATCAGTCAGGGAAGGTGGCTTTGAGAACAGCCAATCAGCACCCTGGGCCTTGTCATTTTGCCATCCGGCCTCCATGCTGGGAGTCGGCATCTGTTCCCAGCAGCCGCTCAAGTGAAAAGGTGTTTTAAAAACAGGATTTCTTTTTTTAAAATTTACACTTCTTGAAAACTTTTGGAGAGGTTTCAGGACTGGAGTGGATTTTCCAGGGGAGGTGGGAGGGAGAACAACTCTAATAGCCTATGGGAACTTTTAAAAAAATGAATGAAATCAGTGGGAAACCCCAGTCTTGCTGTTCTGCATGAAAAGCTCACTAGACTTAAGTCTTGCCAGAACTGGAGGCTTTGTATTGTATCATGTGCTTATTTGGATGCTGTCATGTCAGCTTCTCTCATCTACATTTGGCAATTTTGTTTTGTAATGATCACCTGGGAAATAGCAAAGTTTTGTTTGCATCTCTGATGTCTCAGGTGTAGACATGGGCTATTCATATTCATGTCTCCGGGGATATGAATAGGACCCACGGCATCACAGGTGCTGCAGGGGCCTAATTCTCTCCCCCAGAACTCCCCCGGCCCAGTTGCTGGGCTCCGTGCAGCACTGGGATTCTTCGTCATTGTTGTCGCCCCAATCTCGGCAGGAGCCCAGCCGGCTTTCCCTGCCTTTTTGTACTGATCAACTGAGTGGGGAGACTCCCCACCTCCTCACCAAAGTGGTCAGCTGTGTTGGGGAGGCAGGGAAAGCCGGCCGGGCTCCTGCCATGATTGGTGGGCCGCCACCGCCTAAGGACCACGGTGAAGCGTGGAGCCAAGTGAGTGGGCTGGCCGGTTCTGGGAGAGGGATTTGAGCCCCCACAACGCTTCTGGTTCCACAGCTCATATTCATTATCCCTGGAGATACAAATATGAATATCCGATGTCTACTCAGCTGCTAATTTGTAAAGTGCTGGATTGTCTGGAGGGATAATGCAGTAAGAGGAGGAAATGTACTTTTGCCTTTAAGTGTCATCTGATCTTGAAAAAAGGAGTCTTCATTGCCTTTGTAATAGCAGGCAGCAGTGGGGCCAGGTGCTCCAACTTGAGGAGGCAGTTTCAAATCTGAGGTGCCACAGTTGAAAAGGCTCTGTCTCTGGACAGAGAACGGTTATTACTTCTTGGATCATCATTATCAACTCAGCCAGGCCTTTCTAAAGGTCCTTTAAAAGAAACTATGTTAGAGCATCTAGAGACCCACAGAGATTTACATTTCCCCCTTTCATTGCATTACACCAGTATAATCCTCTCCACTATGTCAAAGAAAACTAAATATGCACATAATATATATTTTTAAAGACCCACATTATATTTGACACCACAAGGAACAGGTTAACCATTTTATTGGTTGCTAGTAAAAAAAAGAAAAGGAAAACACACAGTTCTGCTTCAATGTTTCTCCATATGGGCCAGCCTCTTCACGTGTCATGAACTAGAATAAATGTCTGCAAAGTTAAAGAAAACATTTTTACATAATGATAAATTGCATTCAAGTTCTTTTGTAACTTCTCTCTTCTTTTTTCTTCATTTCTTGACAGCACATTCAGATATGAGATTATCAAAGGTAACTTTTCTTAAAAGAAAGGGAACAGGCAATGATAACTATTGGGGCAGCAGCATTGTTGACTGTAATTTATTTTTAATAAGGGATAATTTAGCTAATGTTCTTTATTTTTCACAGTTGAAATAGGGTCAGTCAGATATAAACAGAACTATAGAGAGACTTCAAAATGACAAAAGCAATAGCAAAGCCAGTAATTGTATATTTCTATCATATATGCTTGGGGGGCAACCTCTGAGTTTCCTTGCCCATTGCGAACATTCCTCGTCCTTGTACATTGCTTTCTTTCTGACAAGTTACAGAATGGAGGAAATTTTTTTAAAAATTAAATCTTTAAATTTGGGAGGTGGTTAGGAGGTGGCCAAAAAGCTTACGAAAGAGGGCAGTCCTCTTGAAAATTGGAGGAAGTTGTTGAGGATCTCATTAGTTCTTGAGGATCTCTTTAGTTCTTGACTTACTGCAGTTTGTGATGGTCAGCCATTTTGTTATTTGCTAAAACAAACAAATGAACAAACTCAAAGTCCTTGTCTATCTCAGCTCCCAGCAAACAGAGATGGAAGACCAATGGGATTGTAAGCAATGAGATGGTAAGAAACACTGAATTCCTTTCAGTTCCTCTTTTCAGAGATTCCAGTGATATGTTTATTGGCCAGAATCCTGTTGCTTAGTGTAGTAAATTGCACTACAGTAGGCCCATTGAATCAACAGGCATTTTGTGAGTCAACTCCTTTGTAAGTTCCGTGGATTCAAATGGACCTACTCCAACTGCCAATTAGTAAACTAAAGTAAGTGGCAGTTACACTAGGCCTGTACTTCGGCATTACAAACGTGTCACGAGGGGTCAGTGGTAACAATCTACATGTCATTCTCCGTAAAGCCCACTCTTTAATTCTAGACAAATGATTTCAGTAACAAGTGAATTAATAGTAATCCAACTGATTAGATTTTAGATTTTTTCAATTTCCACCATTAATAAAAACAAATTTATCTCCCTGCTTCTTACCATTATCATTAATGGGTTAATTCCCAAACCTAACATATGAAGCTCTGCCATATCCCCCACCCCAGTATCTGCGTTTATTGTTATCATTGTTTCTCTGCTACCACCTTGCAGCAGGGAATGAATTCTGGAATAAATATAAATCTGTCAAGCTCCTATACTCATTCACTTGGGTGTGAGACACACTTAACTTAGTAGGTCAGATGTCTGAGCAAACAGTTCAAAGACCACATCAAACTCTGAAGACAAGTACATTTGGAATTGGTCCTTCCGAAAGAACTTCAACATTTTTGTATCATTTGAAACCACTTATCAGGAATCTACGATTCACAGCAAGCATTGACCTCAATCAGCTTCTGACTGCCCTTTCCTCCTGCCATTTCCCTGCTCCTCCTTTTCTCAAGGTAGCATGCAGCTCAACCTCTGGAAACCTGTGGGAGATAAAATGAAACTTTAAATTTCCTGGAAGCAGAGTAAAAGGGCACATTGGAATATCAAGTTTGTTGCAGAAAAAACAGAGTCCACTGCACCTAAAATACTAATACTTTTATTACAGTACAATTGGTTTGATCCTGCACTGCATAGATAGTTTATTTTGTTGTACTTTCTCTCCCCCCACGCCATTCATTCCTTTGGCTCTTTTTCTTTTGTGTCTATTGATTGGTGAGAGCAAACACATCAGATTGTGCCCCGAACTGAATGTTTATGAAGGAAACTGGAAGACTGGACCAGTATTGATCTGTAAGGAAAATGTGAATCATAGCTCTGAGACTTTACATATGGGATAAACATACTGAAAGGAAATGACAGGATCATGTCCTGCAAAACAATTACAACAGTGATTGCATATTTTATCTTCTATAATGGCCAGAGACTTGCTTTTATTATTATTATTATTATTATTATTATTATTATTATTATTATTATTATTATTATTATTATTATTATTATTATTATTATTATTATTATTTTAAATGAAAGCTGGGAATCTGGACCAGCTACCGATCTAAACAGGTCGTGCTTGCCATGGCTAGATTCCGTGCAGACCTCAATCAAACAGGCAATAAGCAGTCCCAGCCCTCTTTGCACAGGATCAAGGAAAAACGCTCCCTTGAACACAGTAGGGTAGGACTGACATTTGAATAAGCAAGCGTTCATGGGCTCGTACTGTTAGCAATTAAGGTTGTGCTCGCATTTGTGCTTAATCATGAGGAAGTCCTGTTAAACTAAGACAGAATATTAGTGCAGGGACAACCTAAGACATTTTGCTCTGTGAGGCAGGGCATCAACAGCATCCTCGTGCTGATCAAATTGCTCAGTATAAAATGCTGGTCAATTTATTCATAGGAAGCATCTCTCCCCTGCCCCATTTCAGAACGCACAAACTAGCTAGCTGAGGTATGCAATCTCCTAGGACAGTGGTTCCCAACCTTGGGTCCCCAGATGTTCTTGGACTACAATTCCCAGAAATCTTGGTCAGTACAGCTAGTGGTGAAGGCTTCTGGGAGTTTTAGTCCAAGAACATCTGGGGACCCAAGCTTGAGAACCACTATCCTACGAGGTTTGGGTGTCTTGAGCCTCTTTCATTTTTATGCATCACCTCCGAGGCTTATCAGTGTATCTTACTATACAAGCACACTGTGTGTGGCTTGGAAGGGAAGGCATTAGCTCTGTTCAGGCATCCTTTCCCATGTTTGGCAAACATATGAGGAAGAGGAGAGCAGTAGTCCCATCCTTTTTGTCATCTCCTCTATCACCTCATTCTTTCTTTCTTTCTTTCTTTCTTTCTTTCTTTCTTTCTTTCTTTCTTTCTTTCTTTCTTTCTTTCTTTCTTTCTTTCTTATACCACCCCATTAGTGCAATGCACTATTCTGGGAGATGTACAGGGATAGAAACACACACAGCAATCTAGTTAAAATAACACAGTAATATCTATCTGTTAATGTCAATGTTGATGTGGCCACCTCCGTGTAAGACAATCACCCTACCGACCTCCACTGTTACCCTTAAAAAGCCTTGCAACCCAGCCCATAATTTGCTAAGCTGTTCGTGAGCATTTCCCCTCAAAGGGAAGGCAGGGTTCTTGCTGCAGGAAGTGTACATAGCTAAGAATGGTGCCCCTACTGGTTCCCTGGCCTTCCTCCATATTTGGGTCTGCCTTGACCACTAGTTTTGAAAATGTGTTGCAGCTTATTTATTTATTTTTGGGCAAACCCAGTGTTTTTTAGTTTTTTAAAACTGCTGCTATCTGGTAGCAGGAATAAAAAAAAAGTGGAAGGGGTGTTCACATATGCAGAATTGATTTCAATGAATCGATTCCACACCTGCCCCAAAATAAATGGACCTCTGGCAGGGGAGCAGAAAATCTCGCTCCCCTGGCAGAGTGCTCCACATGTGTGTACACTAAAATTTAAATTTTGTGGGGTTTTTTAGGACAGTCTGGTGCAACAGCAGGTTTTTTGTCGGTGGGATCGAGTTCATAGTAACTTAGATTTGCTTTGCATCTACGTCCTTCCATGTCTTTCCATTTAGAAACACCGATAAACAACCGATATTTCCCTGGTATCTCCAGACAGGTGTGCTCTGCACTATTGGAGAGTAGCACTTTCAGCCCTTGAAACGCCAAATGGTTACCTGAACACACTTCTCCCTTTGTAAAGGAATCAGAGCCACACTCCTTTCTAAGAAAACAGGAAAGCTTACGTCTGAGATTTTACTAAAACATATAATAGGGAAAGAAAGGGTGATGGAAATTTTAGTTCTAGCTAACTGGAGATGTCAGAAGCCATGGCTGCCCCTTATGGCTCTGGAGAACAAAGGTGAAATGTCTTCTACAAGAGGGAGGTGTGAGGGGGAAAGAAGTAACAGCAGCAACCCTAAGAATAGCAATCAAAGGTTGGAGTAAGGTCAGCACAGATCAGAGAAGGTAATGGACAGACTAGGAACTCCTTTCCCCTACACAAAGACATGCATCTTCTTGAGTGTAAGCTAAGTTGCACCCAGACACTTCCAACATGCACTACATAGCTATGCATTTCTACTCATCAATAAATTCTGTTGCACCCAGGAGGGTTTATTTGCAGGTAAGCAGGTAAAGGATTGCAACTTCAGCCACAAGGGGATCTCCATGAAACTAAGAGAATTTATTTTTCCTCTGGTTCTTTGATCAAGCCTTGACAGCAAGGAGAATACTGAGATAAAAGGTCACTGATGTCTTTGATAGGTTTCATAAAAAGTCACATACAGTGTGACCTTCCTTTATTCTATATCTTTGATGTCCAATCAAATAACTAATCTACAACATTCTTCAGATGAACACATCGTGTACTCGGAGAGATGTAATCTCATGAAGGAGAAATATGAATTACAATGTAAAAATACTGATTGTCTCCCGCAACAAATAATACCCCTTTTGGGTACTGCTGAGTAAGTATCATCTTATTATTTAGCCAAGTCAATTGTTATTTAAAAGGGTGTTCTCTTGGCCTGGGCATAGGAGAAGCTTTTCTGATGGTGATAGGGGTTATGCATTGTGAATTAATGAGCTGGGACATCTCAGTGCTTTTTAACGGCTTTATTTGCATTTGACTTCATGCACGAACAGTTAGAAAGCAGCCAAGAGGAAGGTCAGGCGACATGCTGATAAGGAAATAATCCTAAATCTCCATTTTGGATGATTTCACTGCAGAAAATGCTTACTCTTCTGACAAGGTCACATTTGAATTTGAATCACCATCTCCCCTTTTGGCCTCAGGCAACTTTGCTTTGAGCAGCTGCTCTCCCTGGCTACTTCCTGTCAGCTAGTTGTTTCAAGTGTTGTTGTTGTGACTTCTATACTGCCCCATAGTGTTAAAGCACTCCCTGGGTGGTTTACAACATAATTATGCAAACAAGACTTTGCCCCACCCCGCAAGTTGGATACTCATTTTACCAGTCTTGGAAGAATGGAAGGCTGAGTCAATCTTGACCTGGCTACCTGAGTCCAGTAGGATTAAACTCAGGTTGTGAACAGAGGCTTGATTGCAGTACTGCAATTTAACCACTGAGCCATGAGGCTCTTATAGTGCAGTAAACACCTATGCTGACTCTGGTAGCTAGCTAGCTCTTCTGTAAGGTTATCCTCACTCAGGTTATTAAATAAAAACTTTCACTGTTGATTGGCTAGAGAAGACTCCAGTTTTCTTTATTTAACCATTCTTGTTATCGTTATTGTTGTTCCATTTGTAAAAACAATTGATTGCATTACATGCAATCACCATAAAATTGACGTTACCCGTGAATTAAAAAAACACAGGGGAATGCTCTCTCTAGTGGCCAATTATGATATGGCATACTGAAAAAAAAAATACAAGTTCCTTCACCATTTAGGATTGATAAAGCTCCTGTCAAAATGCCTCTAAAATGCCTTTAACATTTAAAAGTTAATCACAAAATGTTACTTGCCACACCAGAAATAACTTTATAGAAACAACACAATACAATACAGTATAAGAGAGTTTGAATTAAAGTTCTCCCTGTGTGATAATTTGTTTCATTTTGCAAAACAATGGAGTGTGTGTTTCTGGGTGGTGTTATGGTGATGTATTAAGCTGGGGCAGGATGTTCTGGGACAGTGGGATCATCCACCTCTGTGATATTTCTCACTAGTTGCCCCAGAATATTTTTAATTTTAAAATAAACCAAACTACCCAATTTAGCACTAGATCACCTTATCACAGCGTTAACACATTAGTTTAGTGCTAGATCACCTCTGTGCAAAAGAAAAGATAAAAAAGGAGAGCTGGGGATCAACAGGTGGGTGGTATCAAAAGAAGAGGGGCCAAAAGGCTGTGGGTGCCTATCAAATCCCATCAGACTCATGGCCACTGTGGACACTGGCACTGAAACAAGCATGGGTCTTTGTGTGGTCGCCTAAACTGAACATAACTGTGAAAGAAACTGCAAATCAAGCTGCAGTGCAGTCAAATCCTAACTCAGAACAGTCTGAGCTTTGATTTCACTTTGTTTTGGAACAGCTTCAGGAGCTCTGATGCTTTCTATCCATCATTGCCCTCCCTTTCACTCTGAATTTTACGCCTATATCACAAGGAATAAGAATCTCGCCCTTTAAAGACATCCTACTGAATAGAATTTGAGATTTTGGGGGCAATGGTACTGGGGGGCAAGCCCTACTCTTGACCTACATGCACTTAAGCCTGCATAAATAAACATATGTACATAAATCTTTGGAATGCCCTCCCAAACGACATCCGACTGGCGCTGACGTTACTGACATTTCGGCGCCAGGTTAAAAACTTCCTGTTCCAGAAGTTTTTTTAATTGAAGTTTTTTAATTGAAGGCTTTTAATTTTAACTGATAGAGTTATGGATCTAGATTATTTTTTTAGATTGTTTTTCTTTTTGTTTTCTTTTTGCTTTTAGAGTATAGATGTAACCGTATTGATTTTTAGTGTCTTTGTTTCAATGGAACTGTTTTAATTGATGTTGGAAGCTGCCCGGAGACCCTTGCAGGGTGCGGGCGGCATACAAGTCGAATAAATAAATAAATAAACAAACAAACAAAAAAAACCCACAAACATTTTGCTTCAGAAACTGAATCAGACACTTGTAGGTTGTGGGTGGCGTTGCCACTGTAATGCCATTCTGCTGCATAGGTGTCCCACCTAGTTAGGCAATCTTAAAGAAACATCTTTGACACCAGAAATTCCTGCATGTATCTGTGGTAGTGGTGTTGATGGGACTTACACAGTTTCTACAAAAGACAAAGGTTCCACTGATACAAATAAATAATTATATCAGAGGAAGGAGTATTCTAGAGTAAGTTTCTTTTTCTTTCCTATTGAACCAATGGAAAGGGCCAATGTCCATGCAGCCTACTTGCCTGAAATGTAATGAGGTTTAGAAGGAAAGGGCTGCTAGGAGGGAAATATGGGAAGCAACCTCTGTGCGGCCTGCTTCATTGAGGATGAGCACCTTTCCTAGCAAGCATCTCCCTCATCAGCAAAACTGTGTGACGTCTACAACCTGGGAGAAGGCCACATGCCTGCAAATGATAGTTGTGTTGGTTTTGCCTTGACATAGGAAGAACTCAGTGTTCTTCAATAAGGTGGTGCTCCAAGCTGCTGTGGGTGCTAAAGAAAAGGCCTGGCATGGTTTGGTAGAAACAAGCCTTGTTTCGGGCCTGGGAGAAACCATGCCACAATGATACGTTCTGGATGAGACAGAAGCTGCTAAGGAGGCAAAGATCCTTATACAGAGAAACTGATTAGCTTTTTAATTGGCTGCTGGCCATCATGTTCCATGTCATGATTTTGTCAATCTTATGTTATGTGATCTCCATTCCTATAGGATGATGAGCTAAGAGTCAACAGTCTGTTTGTATTGAGGGGATTTTATTCAGATATTTGTACAGCCTTGTTAAAATCAAAGGCTATTTTTCTCCTTGTCCGGTTTTTTTTCATTCATTTATGGTCTTTCTCCCATGGAATTTGTATTGTAGATTATTGTGTACATTTATATTTAATAGCGGAGAGCTAACCAGCCATTTAAGTATTTATATGGCTCGAGCGTCTTGTGGAAATGCTTTATACAGCTGGAATTGGTGTTTATACTTTCACTGTCAGATAATGCAATTTTGTTGTTGTCAGTATGAAGTACGTGTATATGTGTGCCAGTGCTCTTCTTTGTACACTTGAGCAGCTAAGCATAGAAATACACCCTGTTTGGATTTTTTTTAAGGTTAAATGAATAAATGTGTTAACTTGTGTGTACTAGATCGTAAGTACTTCCATTTCATGTCACACTGATAGAAATTAATGAAAAATAGAATGAATGAAAAATAGTTGGGTCTGGAGAATCTACAATTTGACAGTCAGAAGTTGAGATTTTAAAAATGTCTAATGTGGGCGAAAGCAAAATTGAGAAATCTGCCCAACCAAGCACATTTTATTTGGTGGTAAATGCTTTAAAGTTTTAATCCTTTGGTTCATAGAGCTGAAGATCAAATTGGATGATATCTTTAATAATATATAGAAGTGCTCCATCAAGTGGTGAAAAATGTTTGTTTGTTAGAGTATGTGGTTTTCTTCACCTTTATATCTTACATTTAATGGTGTTTTGTTTTGTGGCTGGTCAATGGAAAGTAAACATGTGCTTACTTTGCAAATCTGGATTGAAGGCAGAGGCACGCATGTCTGAAGAAATCTTGTTCCTGGATAAAAGCACTTTTTGATTGCAGGAAATCGGCATTCTCCCCAGTATCTAGCCTGACTACAAATTGTGTGATAGACTTCCCATCTTTAATAGATACATGGCAGGCAGGCACAGTATGGTCATTGTCATATCAAAATCCATAAATTTTCCCACAAATAGAAAAAGGAGACTCAAGATTTAAAATAAAAAAAAGTAAAAGTGGGAGGAAAAGAAATCCTTATAGATGTGTCCATCCCTAAAAGTAAGGGCCTAAACACATGTGAGAAAAGAACCCCAGTTATACAGATTCTTTTCATCCCTCTGTTGTACCGATATTTTTTTCCCCAGCGGTCATGTGTTTGGAGGAGGAAGTGGGTGGGTTTTAAAAGACTTGCAAAGTATTGTGAGGGGCAGGATTAAAAAAGAGAGAGAAAGGAGATTTTAATGCTATGCCCCTTTCTTTACAATTCAAAGCAGAAAATGTCCTGTTCTCAAGCCTTCTTTCACCTTCAAGGAAGGGGGAGAAGGCTGTCTCCTTCTGAGCAATGTATTCATGTTGTGTGGTGGTGGCTGCTACTAGTGATTTACCAATATCCCTTAATTGTTTTTTTTAAAGGGTACAGGTGCAGTGGCCATGAAGTGGCCACAGCGCCCCAAAACCCGACCCCTTGTCAAAGGAAATAAATCAACAACAACATTCACACATGCTGAAACAATAAAGAATGAAGTGATAAATCACTGGTACAATTTAAAAAAACCCTCCCAGTGAGGGGCATTGCCGGGGCAAATGAATCAATGTTAGACATGCATCATGTAAACGGAATTTTTTTGAAATGATCCAAATAATGGCCAAAATGGTATAACTTGGGTTCCTTTGGCAGGTGTGATTGAGCCTTACAACAAATTCAGTGGAGCTTGATCATAGATATAAGATTGTGGCCTCAGTCAGGTTCTTGTTTTGCATGCTTGAAAAAAACATGCTACATGAAAGGGCTTTTAGTGTAAGTAAGGTATGTACCAATCAATCTGAGCCATCTAACTCCCTCACTCTTTTTGCACAAGGCAAAAACAATATAAGTAGTCATTTGAGAAGGGTAATATATAGACGTGAACAAGGAATTCTAGCATTCTAATCCAGTGCAGCAAAAATCAAACTTTAATAAAGTTATGGGGTCTTTATGTTACACTTGACATGTTCTCTGGGCAGACTGCACAATCTCCGTTGGCAACTGGAGACAGGAAAATGGCACTGCTGTGAAAGGGCAGCAGGAGAAAGTCAATAGATAATAGACTGGAGAGATCTCTGAGTGACTCAAAATGGCAGTTCCAGTTCTATTTTTGCTCATGATTTCAGTAATAAAAGTGTTACTTTGTTCCTTGGGACCAATATGTATTACACATGGCTGTTCCCATTATTCCAGTGAAAATCTGTTCCCTTTTACTCCATTAGACATTGTTCTAATCTGGTTTATCAGTACAGATGCAGTTGGTTCTAATATTTATCATCTCTCTCTCTCTCTCTCAGATTCAGCATCTAACTCCCCACTCCCACTCATTCCAAAGAGAAGCCAGTTCACACTGGCACCATAACCATCAAAGCGATGAGACACAGCGGAGAATAACCAGCCTGGAAGAAAACATCCCCCTCTGTTTTTGTTTCTTTTTGTGCATGGAACGTATTTTTCAGACATTTTGCAGATGAAAGCTCACATGCGAGACAGGAACTCCTTTGAGCTTTGCTTTTGCATCCAGACAGAAATCACTTAGCAGGTTTTGTGGCATGCAGGCTGGTATGGGGTGGAGGAGCATGGGCAACCCCATCGCAATCAGCTAGACATTCTAAAAAGCATTAAATTTGCTTCTCATTAAGAAAGAGTAAATTCAATTAGAGAGCCCTGTGGAGAGACAGCAGTAAAAGGATAAGACTTGAGCGTTACCAGTGAAAACAAAGACCTTGATTCGATGCACAGTTAGAGTTGCTTAGAGTTGGTTTAATTAGATATTCCATCATCGGATGCTATCAGATTCTGTTGCCCATAATGTATTCTTTTCTTCCACCCCCTCCTTCCTTCTGTACAATTTGATTTCTCACTGAAAATAAACCACTGACTGTTCTCAGGGTGTGCCTTTAAAGAAAACAAAGTACTTGGGTTTGGAGAATGTTATCAATCATCTTCTCTTTACAGGTACACAGAGATGGTTCTGGGGGAAAAAAAAGAGAGACAGCTAACACTGGCTCTATTTCCCACCACCTCCTGCTCATGGTCTTTTAAAAAAAAGAGTGCAGTGCTTGAGAATTTTGCTCAGTCAATCTCCACACAACCTGATTCTCAACCTTAATAGCCTGAAATAATTATCTTAGGGGAAGGATGGGTTCACATAAAAAGCTTTATCCTCTGCATTCTTCGAGCTGTCAGCTATTAAATTAGCTGAACATAGTTTAACTACAGTTTTCATAAAGTCAATTATTAATATATATATATATATGGGGGGGGTATAGCTTTGCCAAATGGCAACTGCTGAGAAGTTAATTACTTTTCAGTTTGGTTTTAAGGTGACGCTCAAAGAAGCAGGTGGGCGGGAGAGGTAAAAATATGTCCACAGAATTGGTCCTGTCATTGCAAGAGAATGTCAACACTGTGCTTTAATAACTCAATGAAGCAGTAATGAAGAGCAGTCTTGGTTATGAGTGTGACTGAGGGAACATGCATCCATAAAGCTTTGGTTCTAGTGTGGTATTCATCCTGAAGCTTTCTGGTATCACAGCAGGGAGAGACCTGGCATTTTCAAAGCCGTGGATGTCCTTGTGTGTATTCACACACGTGGTTTGGATTTATGTTAGATTTATTTGTAATAGATTACATTTAGCTGAATGGAAGTGTTTTCCACAAATTGAGGAAATCATGTCTGGCTCTGGACATACAGTATGGAATGTACAAATTCATGAGGGAACCTTTTCTGTTGCCTCCAGTCACTGCTTGATGTAGTTACTCTGTATATGCTTTGATTCTTCGGCCCAACATATATGTGACACTCAGGGAAACAAATGTGCCAAGGAAATGGATTGTAATCTCCAAAAGCTGAAAAAGTAACCAGGTGTTATCATGGCCCCAGCACTGAGATAAATGTGTTCATCTTTAATGTGCACACTGCCTCCCCCTGCCCTTTGCATGTTGCTAATTGTGTTAAAAAGTGGCAGGATGACAAAAACAAGAGGGATTTTATGATTGACCATTTCTCTTTCTCACTCTAAACTGGCTTGGAATGACTACGTCTGATAGACATCTAGAGTTGGAAATACTATTTCTTTTGGAGAATTTGGGTTTAGTCTCTTTCTCTTTAAAAGAGAATATGGTATAGTATTGATTTTGCTGCTCTTGGAATAAAGTAACTAGGTGTTATCATGGCCCCAGCCCTGAGTAGCAGCAGCCAGGTCTCAGATACAGAGAGAGTTGAGTTTGTTGGTCCTATCGTGCCTGATCATGGCCACTGGTCCCATCACCTCCTGGCAAATAGAAGGGGAAGATATGGAGGCAGTGACAGATTTTACTTTCTTGGGCTCCATGATCACTGCAGATGGTGACAGCAGCCACGAAATTAAAAGACGCCTGCTTCTTGGGAGGAAAGCCATGACAAACCTAGACAGCATCTTAAAAAGCAGAGACATCACCTTGCTGACAAAGGTCCGCCTAGTCAAAGCTATGGTTTTTCCAGTAGCGATGTATGGAAGTGAGAGCTGGACCATAAAGAAGGCTGACTGCCAAAGAATTGATGCTTTTGAATTGTGGTGCTGGAGGAGACTCTTGAGAGTCCCCTGGACTGCAAAGAGAACAAACCTATCCGTTCTGAAGGAAATGAACCCTAAGTGATCACTGGAAGGACAGATCCTGAAGCTGAGCCTCCAACTGAGGCTCCAATACTTTGGCCATCTCATGAGAAGAGAAGACTCCCTGGAAAAGACCCTGATGTTGGGAAAGTGTGAAGGCAAGAGGAGAAGGGGACGACAGAGGACGAGATGGTTGGACAGTGTCATCGAAGCGACCAACATGAATTTGACCCAACTCCGGGAGGCAGTGGAAGACAGGAGGGCCTGGCGTGCTCTGGTCCATGGGGTCACGAAGAGTCGGACACGACTTAACGACTAAACAACAAATCATGCCTGAAGTGGAGGGAAACCCAGTCTCTGTTCTTGAGCCTGATTCTGGTAGCCTTGAACTTGACAGGCGCAGTGAGGAGACTTCTTCCTCAGCCTCACATTAATCTCAGAGGAAAGAAGTTCTGATATGCTAGATTCCTTCTAACCAATATTCGCCCACCAGTGTAGAGAACATACCAGGCAAGAAGTAAATGGCAGATGCAAAACTGTTAGGCTCCAGGCCCAAACTGTCTGTTTAGAGATCTCATTGCCTTACCCTCAAAGAAACACAGCCTGGAATGGATAGTTCCTGAAAAGGATGGAAGATGTCATTCAGAATCCTATTGGCAATTCACAGGTGCAAAAGTGAAACCTTAGAAGTTGTAGGAGCGAATTGCCACTAACTAACAAGATCCTGGTCATCTTGCTGGTTGCTTGTCTGCTGTGCTAGCAGGAATGCAACCAGCACCTCATTAATTAGTGTCTAATTACCACCATGAATAATGCTGCTTCATTTATGGACACATGAATCACCAAAAGGATTCTGGCCCACAGAAACAAATTCCTTGTTACCAGTGATGTGTCCACACAGTCTCAAGCCTTCCATGTTACCTTTTTGTTTTCCTGAGCTGCAGACCAGCACTAATATACATTTGGGTAACACATAAAGAAGCTAACTGAATAGCTCAGTGACTTAGAGCATCTGGCTATGGAGAGCCCCACATGAAGAGAATGGTAAAACAATTCTGAATACTCTGTATCTGGAAAACCCTGAAAAGGGCTGCGTTAAGTCAGAATTGACTTGATGTCATGTAATTATATAAATTAATCACAGATAAACAGATGATGATACAGACCACTGCTCTGCTTCAAGGTTTGCCGGGTTGGTGGTGGTGCCAGTTGGTGGCATGGGCATTCTGCAAGTAACAGGGGCTGTCTATATGGAAAGTTGTGCTCCACAATACACGATAACCATGCATCCCATCCATAAGATACATTAACTATTCATCGAGGTTTTAGGCAACTTCAGTTCCACGGACCTGTGAAACTAAACTAAACTAAACTATTAATTGTGAATCTCTGCCCAACTTCATCTGTCACAGCAAGATGTCCTCTCCACTCCAATCTGTACTGCTGAGTTATTTCTAATAAGTTGAAACAACTGGAAAGGAGGAGGGGGGAATGCAATTTATTTTAAAGAAGTTTATATGTATATGTCAACTTCTATGTGTTGGATTTACACCTGATAGAGATGCTGCCGAAGTTTTAAATGGCTGAACGCTGTTCAAGTATTTCTTTTTAAAGCCAGCTTGTTATATTATTGAAATCAAGGGCTTTCTGGATAAAGGAAGGCGTTAGGAGTAAGGGTTTGTTAGGAATCCAGAGCGCCAGATTTTTAAAAGTGAATATGCTTACTGGATTGAACATGGAAGCAGATGCCGTTTGCCCCCAGAAATCTGTACTTCCCTTGCTCTGTATTCTGCAAAGTTAAAAATAATGCATCAAACAACATGTGCAAATTTGAAAAATGCATAGAAAATACTACTTATGTTTTGAAAAGGTGCACAAACATGCTTCAGTGAATGGGGCAAATATCCATTACTGCACACATTTGGGAAGTGCTCACAAAATACATATAGACGTTTTCCATTAAAAAAACACATCAGTATGAGATGGCTTTGGAAACGGGGAAAGGAAGATGTCTCCGGAAATAGACTTGACAGGTCTATCTAGTCACAGTTAGAAGGCTGGAGCAAGAACATTTTTCTTTTCTACTTTTAGCACAATGATCTTAAAATCTTATCCTTCTAATGAATGCCTGTAAATTCTAAGAAGGCACTTTTACCTCTATTGCCACTGCCCCTATTCCTAGCTACCTGTCGTATCAGTGGGCTTTACTGAATGGTTCTAATATTACAGTAGTCCTGCTGTTAACTGCTACCTGCTGATATAAAAGAAAAGAGTTAAGAATGCTTAAAATTTAAAGAGTTACCATTCTAGTTCCAAGACAAAAACTTCCAATTAGTTACAATATATATATTTTAATTTCTAATTTCTGAAATGCAATAAAATAATTATTTTTAAAATTATTCATTTGAGGTAGTGCTGGAAGCCTCTCTAAACATGATAATTCCAACCCTCCCATTTTCCTAGACAATGGAATTTTGTTGACAATGTGTAGCCTGCGTAATTAACTTGTAAACAGCCCAGAGAGTGCTCTAAGTGCTGTGGGGCAGTATATAAGCAGCACACTTTGCTTTTTTTTATTTGTGGGAAAGGATCCGGGGGGGGGTTGTGTTTGGGCCCTTGGGGGCTGCATGCAGTCAACAGGTAACATGCTGTCTACACTCTTGTATATTGTGCAACTTTTGGGGAAGGTCTCTGAGTGCTCTCTATTGGACAACAAACTGTGCAACAGGATTTCAGCCATTATTTCTTTGGTCAAAGGGTGAAATCTTATCATTCTTGCAAAGGTGATATTTTGGAAGGACTTTTGTATAAGTTCAGTGATAAAATTCTTCTCTTGGAGACTCATCATTGAATGATAACAAGTGTTTTCAAGACCATTTCCAGCAGTAACGAACACATCTGAGCAGCATTATTACACGGTCACCTATCCGCCCCCAAAACAAACTAAATGGTTATTCTTTTCCAATTAAGTGTCATGGAAACAGCAATTTAAAGCATGAATTGGGTATGTTAGCAGCCTTCCTTCTGTGCATGACTTCTCTAAAACAAACAAAACTGTATCTGTATTACAAAACATACTACCAAACAACAATATAAATATAATAATAAACACCATTATTATTGTTTAGTTTAGTTCATGTTGCTTTGCTGTGAATTAAAACAAAGATTGCATAACCTCTCCAGAGAACATACAAATGTTTTGGCTTTATCTGAGATTTAGACTTCATTTGAGATAACAAAATAAGTTGAATGGTAAGTATGTCTAGCTAGGTATTATTTGAATTGGAAAATGGATGGGATATACCAGGGGTCTCCAAACTTTTCAGTATGAGGGCCACATCATATATTTTACACATTTTCGAGAGCCAAAGGAAAAAAAAAGTTTTATAATGAGTGAATGACAGATGGGTTCCCCTGCAAGCTGTACACCAGACTCACTGTCTTCCCAGGGCTGGTCCGAAGCAGAAGAACTGGTGGAGCAGCAACAAGACAGAGGTCCTCTCGACGTCGGCCTTTCTCTCATTCCGCCACTTCTGCTGCTGCCGCCGCTGCCAGCGGAAACAAGGGGAGGGACCAGCAGGGAGGAGCAGGGGGCTGCCCCTGAGCAGAGGAAGCCGAGCACAGCCACTGCCCTTCTGGAGTGGCTCCCTGCTTCCAACTCACTCACTCACTCAGCCTGTGGTGCGGGCATGTAGGTTGTTGGGCTGCGGCGTTGCCCTCTCTCTCAGCTACATTGGGAAAGGCATTTCTTCTCATTTCTCACTGCCAAGAGAGGGAAGGAGCTGTAGTGTTCAGTCCCTGCTGCTGATAGCAGAGAAGGGAGGTACCGAAGGGGTCAGATTGCAAGTTGGCTGAAACATGAAGAAGGGCTTGGTCTCCCGATTTAAGGCAGGCCCAGCAAAATGCTTGACCTGCCCAACCCTGCCAAAGGGACCCTAAGCTCCCACAACAGCGCCACGGTTGCCCCTCATCTATTGCCTCCCTCTCCCTCCCGGCCCCCTTCTTCTTTTCTCGATCCAGCTGGGCCTCATCTTCCCGCCACCACTTGCCTGCCTGCCTGCCAGTCTGGTCTGCAGAGCGCTGACCTGGGCCTTGCCGTTCTGCGAAGGACAGGTGGCCACTTCAGGTGGGTGGCGCAAGCGGCAGTAATGGCCAGCCAGGTGCCGCGGCCCTGAGCCACAGCAGAAGAGAGGCTTACGAGCAAGGCGGCGGTGGCAGCGATGAGCAGTAGCAAAAGTAGTGGGAAAGGTCCTAGAGTCACTACTAGACATGGGGATGAATATAAAAGCAAATCGGGATATTCAACAAATATCCCTGATTCATCAGATATTCGTTGCTTCGTATTCTTGGGGTCCAGAGACCCCGACGAATATGAAGCAATGAATAAAACCCTTTTATATTCATCCCTTCATCTATGAAATGTCAGCTGTTCCTCGGGGGCATAAGCAGAGAGGGGTTTTCCCTTCGGGCGGCTTGGTAAAGCCTGCCTGAAGGCTTTAGCATGCCTGCTCGGGCATAGGAAGAGGATGGAAGGGGGACCCAAGTGATCTTTGCAAAGACAGTGGGGGTGGGGTATCGCTTGGGTCCCACTTCCCTTATCTTTCTATGCCTGCTGGGGCACAAAAAGACGGGGGAAGCCTGACTGAAGTAGAGCACCCTTTTGCTGTTATGACCTGCTGCAAATGAGATGCATAGCCAGACACCAGCTTCTGGCAGTGTTCCTGAGGAATCTCAGCCCATTGCTCATGACCAATGGCCTCCTGTTCAGTCATATTCTTGGGTTTGTGTGCTGCAACCGCCTTCTTCAAATCCCACCAGAAATTTTCTATGGGGTTCAAGTCAGGTGACAGTGATGGCCACTGTAGAATCTTCCAGAACTTCTGCAACCAAGCCTTGGTGTAATTTGAGGTATGCCTGGGATCATTGTCCTATTGGAAGGTCCAATGACGCCCAAGCTTCAGCTTCCTCAGAGACGGCATGACGTTTTCTCCTAGGATTTCCTGACACTTCAATGAATCCATCTTGCCTTCCACACGCTGCAGTTTTCCAGTGCCAGAGGATGCAAAGCAGCCCCAGAGCATCACCGAGCCACCACCATGCTTAACTGTAGGCAGAGTGTTCTTTTCAGCATATGCTTCATTCTTCTTCCTCCAGACAGGAAGAAGCCCTTGATTTGTTGCATCAGGTGTACTTGAGACCACACCTGTTTTGCATATTTGTGCTGTTGTAAGGGATTCTATTCAGGGGGTTGAAAATTTTTTGAGGCTTCAGAATTCATTAAAAGTTGCATTTTCAGTTGAATTTGGGGAAACCACTTGAAGCACTTGTTGTGTTGAGCTATTTCAATTGCTTTCATTAGATTTGTTCATTGCAAACAACTGAAAGTCTGTAAATTCTGACAATCAACCTGATTTGCAATGGGGGTTGAATAATTTGATTACAACTCTAGATGCAAGAGGAGACACATGAGATTAGATGAGACACGTTTTCCAGTTTCTGTAAGAGAGTCTGTATTGGAGACAGATTGTAAGACAAGAAAGACACATCCCATTCTGCAGAAAAAGGAAAACAACTACTATCCACGTCAAGGTTACCAAACAATCTTAACAAAGCCCCCTACAGCATCTGTGAAAAGCAATGGCAGCTGGTGCACTTTCTAAATGGTGGGTCAGAAGACAAGGCAGTCAGTGGTAGACATAGTCATGTGCTTGCACACATACTCTTCCTCTTTGTTGCACACATTCAGGCAGTCACTCAATCTGCAATTTTTAATTCCACCCAAGGCCAGGAATGATTACTCCTCCTTTAGCTTCAAGATCCAGCACTTCTCATTATTAGTTGGATTTCACATATGATTAGGATAAACAACAAATATCCAATTTATTCAGCTAACAAACGAGTGCAATACCACCACCCCTCTGCAAATGTACACGTCTACAGGCAAGGGTTGGATACTCCAAAGTCTGGAGTTGGCTTCTAAAATATAATTCCCTTTAATGCCATCCCACTCCATTTCTACTCAGTTGCAACGTTACAAAACACCACAATACAGAAAGCCAAGAGTCACAACTCACAAAGGGTATTCACAAATGAAAGGGCTGAATTATCCAGGCAAAACAAAATCTGTGCCTTTAAAATATACTTTGCTCTTGAAAATCGCATACACACTACAGGATGTAGCAAAACAGGAAAAGTAGTGCTCAAATAATCAAATGAAAAACAAACAAAACCACCTTTTCTTTATCTCTAATGGCTCATCCACATCTTCATGTGCTCACATCACAAATACAGGAAATGGCTGTCTGTGTGCACATGTCAAAGAGGAAAAAATTATCATTGATCTGGAGTCAGTGGAGTGATTTCAACAGCTTACACTGGAGGATAGAAGATTTTTCTATCTATTTTACAGGAAAGAGTTATGGGAGGGAACCAAACCTATTTCTATGTTGACCAACATAGAAATGTTGTGTTGTTACTTAAATTTGGGAACCATCTGCAAGCAGAGAAGAGAGATTACATTTAAATGCAGTGAAGAACACTTCACTTTTGCCTAGAAGATGGTTCTCTTAAGGGGGCTCAAAATCACGTGTCTGAAGGGTGTGTCTGAAGGGTTGGCTAGTGGCAAAGGAGCTGCAGTGCCCTGGTTGCCCTAAATGATGGAGAAAAAGACTGAGGAGGGGTTTACCATCCAAACTTGTGAAATACGTGTTTTCTGTATTTTTAGCATGGAACCTAACTTTTGTTATGTAACCTCCCACTGCAGAAGCCAGTGATCTATGAAAAAGGGAAATTAATCAGTGGAAGTGCTGGACAGAAGAAATCAGAATGCTTTCAGTGGAGAAAAAAAATACCACCAGTTATCTACAAGCAGAACTGGTGCATACTATATTCCAATCTGATGTTCCTTCCATTGCTTTGTGGAGGAGGGCAGATGGATAGAAGAGAGATAAGATGCTCCTCCAAACATCAGTCATGTTATTCCTTGTTAAGTAACAGTTGAAATGTCACTTAGTTATATCTTATTTATTGGGAAAAGAAATGTTTTATAAGTAACAAATGACTTGCAATTAGTTATTTCAATTCTCTGTGAAGAACATTACATGTTATGCCACATTACTAAGTCATATGGTGGAGTCAAAGGATAAAGGCAGACTGTTGTCCTTTTCAAGGGTATAGCACTATACACAGCTCCAAATGTATATTTTGTCTTTTTAACTACCCCTCTTCCTTTTCATAGAAAACACTGGAAAAACAGAAGGCAACGCAGAACCAGAGAGCAAAATCGTAGCAGTAAATCTATCGAAGTTATCCAAGTTATTTTGAAGCTAATTATGACTGTGTGCAAAGCAAATGAAGTGAGAAGAACTGAATTAATGAAGACTGGCTACCTCCCACAAGCTAATGAGGCATGCTTTATACCAATAGCTCTTCAAATTGAAAAATTAAACTAAGTGGTGGTGGGGAGAAGCAGAAATGCTGGAAAATTTTGTTAAGACCAGCAGAGAAATGTAGAAAAATCTTACGGCTGGATATGCATTCTCAGACTGTTTAAGTCTTAGCTTTGCATTATTAGCTTAATGGGATTGCAATTCTTCCTTCAAAATTGGGCTATCTTTAGTCATGTTTTTCCCAACCTTATCTGAAATTGACCACTGGACCAAATAAAACAGCAGGCCTTGACAATGTTATGGTAATTTTTGGGGAGTAATTTTTCCACAGTTTATGATCTCTTAGATGATTTTTTTTTTTTTTTAGCATCAGCAGTGTCTCAAGTAAATATGCCTCCCCCAACACTTAAAATAACCAATTTAGAGCAACATCCAAATGGATATAAAGTTTGCTATTTAGATCATTTTTGGTGCTGTTTGGTTCAAATCTAATTATGGCATCCACACAGTTTTTTTTTTAATTACAGTGATCAGTCCTGTCCCTTTTTAGAGCTGTCCTTTTCCTTTCTGACACAAGCTACGGCTACAGGGCTTTTTTTTGGTCACAATTATAAACATTCCTAATTATCCCGCTCTGTAACCTGTGCAGATGCTTACTTCACATTGAAATAGAGCTGTGGACAGTGTTATCTGAGGTGATAAACATGGGACATATTTGGTGGGTTGTGCCCTTCAAAGGGAGACACCCCCCCTCTATTTTCATCTACTGCACCATTTAAATCTTTAAAAATATTTTTCTCTTGATGCAGCATTATTCTAGATAAATGGCAGTATACACAGATGCATAGGTAGTATTTTGTGTACCACGCTAGGTAGATGCATTGCTGTTTTGTTGTGTTGCTTATTTAACAACAACAAAAAAGAACATATCAATCCACTTAAATTAAAAAAAGAACAGCTTAAAAACGATTAATAAAGACAAGGTGGCAGAGCAGATAATTTAAGCGCTGAAAGAGATGCTGCGATCCGACGATGTAATATCGGAAAAACCTATCTAAACAGCCATGTTTTCAAAGATCTCTTTAAAATTCCCAGTGAAAGGGCAGTTGAATTTGAAGTGGGAGTTTATTTCGGAGGTGAGGAGCGACCACCGAGAAGGCCCAGTTTCTGGTCTTCTCTTTCTGGGCTTCTCTCTGGGCCAATGATTCAAACCGTTGGACCTGAGATCATCAAATACAACAGGCAGATCTCACTGGAAGAAGGCATTCTGCCAGATATCAAGGTCCCAAACTGTTTAGGGCTTATGTCGACGTCATCACCTTGAAGCTGGCACAGAAACAGACAGTGCAAGGCAGCCAGATTAAGGGAGATATGATGGTATTTATTTACTCCACTCAATAATCTGGCCACAATATTCTGGACCCGCTGAAGCTTCTGTAGCAGCCCCATGGGCAGCCCCACATAAAGAGTATTACAGTAGTCTAATCTCAAGACTACCAATGCATTGGACCAGTGTGGTGAGGGACTCGGTGTCAAGTGAGATATTTAAGGAATGGTTTTACCAGTTTCACACCCCCAGTGAGTTTCCGAGCAGGGATTCAAACCATGGCCTCCTGAGTCCTAGACCACTGCAACACACTTATGCTCTCAGTTGATTGGATACCTTCCTATTGTAACATTAAAGGTATCATGACACATGCCAAACACCACTTAATTTGTTTTCTGATGATATCCTCCATTTCCTATCCAATCCTGAGCAAGCTATTGCAGCCTTAAAAGAAAAATTAGATCACTGCATTTAAGAAGGCAATCGGTTTGAAAACAGCACAGAAGACTGAGCATAAAACTCAGATTCCTGTCTCCCAGTGGGACGATGGTGAGATAATGCTTTTACGGTACTGCGTTGCTAGTACTTGTTCCCCCAAATGCAGGAAGGGATCTAGGCAGTATGACTCCTTCTTTCACATGTGGATGTGTTGCCCTCAGGTTTGTTATTCTGGAGACAAGCAGCTGACATTTTCATAGGGATCACTGGACAACAGCTTAAATACTGTAGGCAACGGCTGTTGTCATTGTTTATGGTGCAAGGCAAGCTCAGATTTACTGGTGGCTTAAGTCCATTATTCAGATTTGCTGGCAGCCCAGTATCAAAGGGAAGGGGTTAAAGAGGCTAATGACATATTTAATTTTTAAATAAATTGCTGTGTACTGCAGAGGTTACTGCTATGTTTGCTTGCTTGTTGTTTATCTATGAATGAAAAAGGGGTTCAACTAAAATGAGGTTTCAAATGTAAAAGCTCCTTTGCACCCTGCAAATGACAAAAAAAAAACCCCATATTAAAGTTAATATGGGTCCATGGGTTATGGGGACCCTTCAAAAGATGCACAATTGACCCCATGGCCTCTAAAGGCACAGGTAAACTTCTTGAGCAAAACATTTCTTTTTAAAAGATTTTTTCCAGCTCAGCAGTGGTGGGGCTAGGGGGAAACCAAGGATATGGGGTGGGGCACAGATGGCTTACAAGATGCAGGTGGTCCACCTCCATTGTAGGGGGTAATGGAACTCTATTAAATAGAGATTTGATAGTCATGCTGTTAGCAGCAGCCTATTTGGAGGTAGCAAACTACTGGGAAACTTTGGGGAGGCTGTGTAAGAGCTCTGATACATGGTCTACAGCACTCTCTGAAAGAACTCACACATAAACTTGGAGTGAGAAAATGACTGGAAATGAGAAACAAATTTATGGATACCTGTTAGAGATGGGGTCGAATATAAAAACTGATCAGTTTTTTTTTACGAAAATAGCCAATTTGTTAAATATTCGTCGATCCATATTCGTCAAATTTTAAGTCCCAACGAATATGGATCGATAAATATATTCCTGTTTTTATTTGTCCTTCGTAATTAAAAAAAAGCGGGGGGTGGGGGTGTTTTTTTAATACCCCCCATGTTATAACTTCGTTATTCATCAATTCATGGGGGCAACTTCGTGCTTTGTGAGTCGTCAACTTTTGATGACTCACGAAGCGGGACGACTCGCCAAAATGGCGAGTCGTCCCCATCTCTAATACTTGTTATTCCTTTCTCTTGTAAGCAAATGAAGACTCCTCACCATATGGATCTTCACATGAACATTTAGAAGTTTCGGAAAATGTAGGCTTGAACTTTTCAATACAGAAGAAGAGAAACATTTCTTTTAGATGAAGAAGAGAAAGGTGGCTCACTTGCTTTTCTTAGGACTGTGACTGAAAGTTTGTTTGTGTCCTGAGCTGATTAGACATTTTAACCTTTTGGTTATTGTTATGCGTTGTGTTTAATGTCATATGTGACATTTGTAGTATGTAAAATGTAAAACATTGTAATATACTTAGCTATGTGAAAGGTCCACTTTTTAAAAGTAGACAAAGTTGGCAGCAGCAGCAACAATAAATCTGGTTGTCAGAAAATCAACTGGTGAAATGGTAGACTTCTGTGAACCTTAGTGGAAGCAGGTAGAGATGAATCATGACATGCTAAGTCTAAAAACATCCTCTGTTCAGCTTTCGTGACCCATATAGGAGACCACTATTTAGCTGTGAATTATTTGTCATATTTCATCTCTTTTATGGAACTGACCTGAGAAACAGAATAATAGCCAACCACCTACACCAGCCTGATCTATTTAATCTTTTTTGTGGGGTGGGGGTGGGAATGATAAGCCTAAAGAATTTGAGATCACTTGGGACCTGGATGGGAAGAATGAGCTGAGCTGCTAAGAGGTGTGAAAATGACCAAACTATTTCCAGATGTTTGTCTGAGATACTCTTGTAATTGAATCATGTCTTTCCATGGTCCATGATTACATTATTGTTGAATTCATGCACAATTACATTGCATTCAATAAGGTGCACAGCTAACACATTTTTCACTTTCAATTGTTTCAGCTTTTATTTCTCACCAGGGCACAGTGAGCCTGCATTGTGAAGGAAGATGCTGCAGTGTGGCATCTTCTCAATGGGCCTTCTGCCTGCAATCTTACTATAGGGTTCACAAAATCTGCAATGGTAGGGTGTATTCTTCCTTCCATGCCTTTCGGATGGTCGAGTCTTCTTGAATGAGCTCTCTCTTGGCATCCTGGTCCAGCAGAATACCTTTACCATTACCTTCATTTGTTTATCTGCAGCATGGAGACAAACTGATTTGAGTTTCAGACAGTGGGATTTGGACAAAACAAATAATTATATGTATCAAAGAACATGGAATTATGGGCTACTTGTGTGGTTATACTGTCTCATACTGAAGAACTGTTTTTGTAAATCTGACAATGTAAAAATGTAAAACTGACAAAAAAGTGACAATAAAACACTTCAATGCAGTGTTGTTGTTAATGTGCCATCGAGTCACTTCTGACCTACAGCAACTCTACGAAATAATGACCTCCAAAGGTCCCATCATCCTTGCTCAGGTCTTGCAAACTAACTGCTGAGGTTTTGTTTATTGACTCAATCCATCTCATGTCAAATCCTCTCCCTCTGCCCCTGAACCTGGTCCTGCACTTTTCCATTATTGTCTTTTTCCAGTCTTGCTTTCTCATGAGATGACCAAAGTATGATATCCTCAGTTTAGGGTGACCTCAGATGGATAAATAGCTTGTGTTTTGGACTGCTTGTGGCATGGTCCAATGCAAGCTATTTCCTATCGATCAGACCACATAGGAGATTGTGAACCAGCACAACCATACTCAGTGCCAAGTTGGGCCTTTTTGGTCCTGCAGCAGGGTTACTGTTTTGTTTTGTTTTTTGGGAGATGGGTATGAGTGATTCCTGTGCACGAGGAAGGGCCAGTTTAAGGGAGATTGCTCTCTTCAAAGGGGCCCTTTCCAATATGATCAGGTGCAATTCTTTATTGCTGTTTGATTGCACTCTTACTTATTTAAGCTTCTAGTGAGTTTTCATGTCTGTTTTGATCCAGAACCCATTTCTTTGTCTTTCTGGTGGTCCATGGTATATGTAAAGTTATCATCCAATACCTTCTTTCAAAGGAACTGACTTTAACATGCTTGTACTGCTCTGTGGCCTTGTATGGACAAGAATGGTTGCAGACTGGAAAGCTATGCAAGATCAGGAAACAGGCTTGACCTCTGCCTTTGCTCCATTGCATTTGCATTGGACTTGTTACAAGAGATGAGCCCTATTAAATTATTATGAAATCCAGAATCATTAATATGCATAGAAGAGAGAGCTAGACTCATCCTCTCCCTCACCAGTTTGTGTACGCAAGCAATAATGATTCTGAAGAGGAGGGGTTGTGCTCGCATGTAGGCTCTGCCATCAGTACTTCCCAACCATTGGTCCTCAGAAGTTCTTGGACTACAACTCTCAGAAATCCTGGCCAACACAGCTAGTGGTGAAAGCTTCTGGGAGTTTTAGTCCGAGAACATCTGGGAACCCAAGGTTGGGAACCACTTCTCTACGTGCAAGTAAGAATCCTGGAAAATCTGGGTTCTTGGTTGTATGTAAAAATGACACTACAGATAACCAGGGCCCTTCTTTTCAAACATGTTACTGCTTGCTTGAGTGAAGGGATGAAGGAGGAGCACGGTTAGCTTCTCTTCCGTAACTGTCAATGCATCGAAGTGACAGAACAACTGATTAGGGCTATGGTTATGCATTTCAATAGCACCCCCATGGCAGCATAGGGGTGGTTGTTGACCCACAAGGAGACCTCCGTTGAGTTAGTCTTAGGTCCTTTTGCTTGCTGCCTCCATGGAGCCATCAGACCAGAAAAACAGCTGCCAGTCACTTACTGGGATACAGCCACCACTTGAATCTTCTGGACTCTTGATCCAGTGGAGTTGCTAAGCAACAGGGAAAAGAGAAGAGGAAGTGGAGCGCTGAGGGCAGTGGTTACAAGAAAAGATGGCGATGAAAGGATTGAAGAAGTGGGAGAGGAAACGTGTATGTGTGCATGCATGTAAAGAAATGGGATATGAGAATAGAGGGTGACATGGGAAGAAAGTATTGAAGTGGAGGGTAGACATAGGGAAAAAACAAAACTAAATTAATTCTAGTGTCTTTTATCTTTTAGACCCAATTCCAGAAGGACCATTCTATGCATTTTTACTAATTATGTCTATTCCCTTCTTTCTTTCATGTCCTCCCTCTCTCTCCTTATGTAGGTATAGCTGCTTCAGCCCAAGGTATTTTTAGGACGTGGACTGTTTATCATGTATTCCCCATTCATTTTATGGAGAAACTGGATATGCAGGCATTCCTACTTCGTTTCAGATAGCATCTCCTCCCTTTTTAAAACAAGCATAATTGCATGTGACTATCAGAGTTGGGAACGTTTACATTGTGTTGGAGCCAGACTTTTAGTAAGATTGCCAGCTGACAATGAAAATCCAACCTAGGCTAACATTTTCACTGCATGGACATAGGCATTGTCACCTGCTGATGTCTGCAGGTCAAGTAGCTGCTAAGGTCATAGGAGATTTTGAAATATGTGGGCAACCATATTTTGCATGTCAAGGAACTGGTTTACTTAACTAAGAACTTATAGCAAAATCTGATTCTTTGTAAAGGTCTCCTTTAGGTTAATGCATGTTTGATTATTTTGGCATATAATATTAAATTTATTTTAGAGATCATAGAAATAAAGCTAGAAAACTAAAAAAGGCCTTAGGGAGAAGCATGTGCCTTTTTCCTCAATGCAAAAGTGTTCCAATGTAACAAACAGAGCTTTGAAATGGATGTAGAGAACTTAAATTTTCAAAACAGGAAGCAAGTACATCATCTGTAGAAACAATGTGTGGGCACCATGCAGCATGTAGACTCTGGTACGTATATTTTGAATCTCTAGTGATCTAGAATTGCTCAACAGTTGTGTGGTTTTTCCTCCCTTTACCCTTACCCATGTGTACAACCAGTGGATGGAGTGACATCTGAAATGATGTGGGTGATGATGGATAGGAACCAGAGCATGGAAAATGTACTGTTTAAAATTAGTTTATTATGTAACTCATCACTGTTTAGTTATCAATTATGCATTATGTTGTCTGTTATTCATTCCTTGGTTTTATTTATTTTTTGTTACTTTTAAAAACAGACCCTAGGACTGATGAGGAAATGGCATAAAACTCAAAAACATTGCTCAGAGTGCTAGTGAAAGTGCCCTTGAGAGTAACCAGGAGCTTTCTCCCATAGAAACTAGAAACTGTTCCATCTTCTTCAATTGGTAAACCTAATGTTCTCCCTCTCTCTCATTCTCTCTCTCAAACACACACATTTTTGTCAGTATTATTAAAATTACAAGGCTAAGCAGGGACAGAATAGCAATGATTGCATCATCGTGTTGAGAAATGCCCTTTAAAAGTAACTAGACTGCCCATCTTTTCTGCTTATTTCCATTTGTCATATTATTTTTGAAATGCCCTCTTAGTTTTAGAAAAAGTAACTCTTATCTATATTACATATAGCCAACTACTTCCAAACTCTGTGAGAACGGTTGAACTGATTGTTGGGAAACAGTAGCTCTGAATATGCTAGATTAACTTCGGAGAGGAGAATGCTTATGATACCAAACTTTAATACTGAACATCCCCGTGTTTCTGCATGATACATTCCCCCTCAACCCCATTTTCTGTTGCTAGCACTGTAAATACAAGGAGTATATCAAGGAAGCTAATGGAATGGTGTAACCTGCCTACGTCCTAGCCAGGGAGCTTGAGGGCATAGTTAGATCAGAAATAGGTGTACTTCATAATTGGAATTAGCCTTTTAAGCCACTTCAAGCTAGACAAATAAATCATTTTGACTACCCTATTTCCATTTTGGGGGAGGGGGAGAAGCAAATGAACCATGGATCATCCATTTGTGTTGCTGGCTTGCTTGAACTAAGGCAGTCCATTATTAACAATTACTACACTCTCCTAAAAACCCAGCAACAATTACACCACTTTTGCAAAGCCCCTTTAATTGGTAGACGTACGTCGTGGTTACCTTGGCATGTAATCTCATTAATTATCACACAGTAATTCTATGGCAGTCGTTCTATTCTTGAGCTATGTATATGGAATCCTTTTCTCTGCGTGTAGGATTTCATTTCAGACCATTTGTTCCTCTTTTACGAACTGTGTTATGGATTCTAAGAATTTAGAGACAATACAGAGAATTGGGTGAAGTCTTATTCCCACTTAGCTGGAAGCAAGCCCCACTTAATTCAATGGGACTCCTCACTAGATATGTATAGGGTCACACTGCTGGCTATGGGCATTGCAATCTATTAGTATGCAATTCCCAAGTGGCAGTATGTAGAAGAAGGAAAGTGTCGTGAATGGAGCCTGTAACATTATATTTTAAAAAGAATACATTGCATTAATTGGCATTAGCAGCCAATTGCTTTTATTGTTGGCACTGCTCCAGTCACATACTTCCTGTTGCAATAATTTGCTTCCTTCTTATTGACCACAGGCCAGCAATGCGTGGTTATACTCTCTAGGGCCATCTAGTGGCCAATTCTGATATTGCACTTTGGAAATATTTCTCAAAAGACAAAACCAAAAAATGGCAGAAACCTCCCCCTCCTGTTAAAATTCCTCTTAAAATGTCCTTAAAAAGTAACATTTGAAAGAAGCCAGGTATCACTCATTACATATAAGTAACATAGATATTACTTGCTACAGATAAAGAACAACTTTGTAACATTAATATTACTCATTACCCCAAAGTAACTAGTTACAAAAAACTAATTACTTCCAAGGTCTGGTTGTTTCAATCTCTATTTTCTTTTAAAAACCATGTTTTTTATCCTGATAGGAAAAGAAAGAATAATAGTTCTTAAACATAACCAAGGAACTACTGTTGCAGGCACTATACCATCTGATACAGCACAATGTACATCTGACAGAACATGATTTACCTCAGGTGTGACAGCTTGTGGATCTCCAGACATTGTTGCACTGCAGCTTTCATCATCCCTCACCTCATTGGCTGTGCTGCCTAGGGCTACTGGGAGTTGGAGTCTGATAACATCTGGAGAACTATGTGTTCCCCACCCAAATTTACATGAACCAAATTTACCACACAGCGTCCTTTTGGGAGAATGAGTCAAAATAACATTCCCTGTTTCCTTTTAGCTGTTACTAGAGACACTTTCTGCTATAGATTAATAGGGTGGAAATGCATTTGCTCCCCCACAGCTTCTCAAAAGGCACTTCATTGTATTAAAAAGAATTAGCTTATGCCTTTCTATTTGTTCTTTCGAGTGGCTAACACAAATAGGCTTAAAACAATAGTTAAAAACAAGCATAAGAAATACAGGCATAAGAAGTACAAAAGTACTCCCCAAAATGGAGATAAAATACTCCCCTTTTCATTCACTAAAACATGTTCAGAAATGCTCCTGCTTCAGTTTATACATTCAGTTAACAACACTGCTACCAATAAAGGTATCACCTTGTTCCTGCATTTATATTGTTCTGGGGACCATGCGGCCTTGTCCTGATTTTTTCTGAACTTTGTAAGATACCATAGAATGGCTGGTCAGGGCACCAACTGAAGACCAACGTGACTTCCTGAAAATCATGGACTCTTGAAACCAGACAAGCAGTACTGCATGCTGAAGAAAGCACCCACCAAGTAAAACTATTGATTTGGCTTTAATTTGGTTGATATTGGCTGTTCCCTTTAACTAAATGTTCAATCCCAACTCTGATGGAGGCTTGTCATGCTTCTGTTACCCTGCTGGTTTTCCATAGCCAAACAGAAACTCTTTGAGATTCAAATGAAGGGGGAAAGGGGGAAAGGAAGGGGGGCATAGTGCTGGCTGCCATTGGTTTAGAGAGATGGGTCATAAATTCCTAACCACTGGCTGAAGAGTGGACTGAAACCACACTGTTCCCCCACAAGCGTCTTGCAGACTGCAGACTACAGTTATCTCCATCTAAGAAGCTACACCTGGCCCCCAACAGTGGCCATGAAACTCTGGGGACTTTAACATATCATTTTGGAACTACCCACAAGAACTTGGTGCAGAGCCTGAGCGAGATGAATTATCATCCAAAGCTTGCTTTATTTTTGTTTTATTTTCTTAATGGTCCAATAAAGGTATCGCCTGTTCCTACATTTGTACTGCTAGCTTTGTTGACTTTAATGTCAAATATACTGTAGATATGAGTGCATATTCTCCAAATGAGAGTATTTCTGGTAAAATTATTTTGTGCTACACAATAGCAGTACAGACTCACATATGAAAATAGCTATAAGTTCCCCAGATAGTCTGCCCCTTTCTCATTAACTGGCACTTAAGATTTCAATAACTCACTCTGAGACATTTGTAGGAGAAATAATAAAAATGTTTCATTACTTCTCGTTGTGAACAGACCAACAGCAAACAAACAAGCACTGCTTCCAACAGACTAAAGAGAGGGAAAAGGAACTCTCAGCAGAGAGGCAGGGCTCTCTTTGAATTCAGAGATGGGAGAGAATGATTGGTTAGTGCTGGATAGATTGACTGTCACTCCAACCCAGAAGAATCCCACTCAGTTACTCAAACTGCAGGCGGCATGTGGGGTTGTAAAACTCCAACAGGAACATGGTTGGAATATGTTTGCTGCAGGGGAGTGGTAGGTAGGGGGAAATGCATTCCATCCTCCTTCCGTTTTTTTTACTCCAGATCCCTTTTCATCTTCTTTCCATAAAAAAAAACCTGCCAGGAAATGGCTTCCTCATACATGTGAGTGAATTGATTTCTATCCCAGATTTTTGTATCCATGCAGATCTCAAGGCATGAATTGCAACAGATAAAACATCAGGAAGGGCCTCAGTTTCCATTCCATTTAGACTTGCAATTTGTTCACCAACTCTAATTTCTCACTTTTCATTTCTTAGCATCACATACAGAATTACTATGCAGCTAACACAGAAATATACACCATCACCTCATCTTTCATTGTATGCCAGTTGTTGCAGTGGCTTTAGGATCATGTACAGACATAAGACACATAAGAAGAAAGTACAGGGGAGTGATACATCTTGTTCCTTTATTTGCTATGTTACAAATTAAGGTAAGAGGGAATGAAGGAGAGGTAATGTGTGCATGTGTGTTGTTATGTGATTGCACATGCATGTGCATTTATGGGTTTGGTTTTGTAGGGAGGAGAATATGGTTCAAATATACTATATGGGTAAGAAATAAATAAATAGAAGCTAGTCATAAATTGCAATGCGAGGCCATTTGCATTTTTATCAGCAAGAAAATAGATCATTTAACACTTAGGGTATATTAGAGGGGCCATTAATTTTTCATATAGAACTTGAAAAATGGGTATGATCATCCTTATATGAGAAATAACTGCAGCATGTAAAATGCTGGCAGCACAATATTTTTTTTCATTTTTTGGGGGAAGTCAGTTCAATATGAGTATTCTTCTTCACTTGATAAACTTAATGTTCTCTCTCTCCCCCCTCCCTCTTTCCTTTCACTATTAAATTACAAGATCAAGGAGAGTTAGAATAGCAATGGTTCCATCATTATTTTGAAAGATTATTGTCTGGTTGATTTTCACCAGTGTCATATAAAAGTGCAATAGGACAGAGGTTAGAGTTGTCAGGTCTCAGTGCTCTGTCTGGAGCATCAGGGAATTGCTGTACATGTCTGGATCTCCAGGCAGGAGACACATTTCTGGGTAAGCAGCATAGCAGGAGTGGAATGTTTGATTTTTGTATATGTGATCACTTTAAAGCAAGGATCTCATTTGTACTCATTTCCAGTTGGCATCAAAGATCACTGGTTCAGCATGAAGATATATATGCTCTCTCTCTCTCTCTCTCTCTCTCTCTCTCTCTCTCACACACACACACACACACACACACACACACACACACACACACACACACACACAGAGTTATCCACCAAAAAGCCAGGAGCAGGAGAACTGGACTGAGAAAAGACAGCCAGAGTTTACATGCTGGTGGGTTCTGGATCAACTGACTCTCTTTGGTTCCTTTTGTGACTATTTCCACAGTTAGGTGGCCTAGAAGCAGTTCTCATTCCCTGCTAAACCTTACCTCCTGCCCGCCCCCTGCCCCACAATGTCCAAAGGATCCTCCTCTTGTTCTCTTTTTGGTCCTGAATCTTGAGGAATGTAACGCTGCTGACTTGGCAACTCTACTATGTGTGGATAATGATTGTCTAACAGAGAGTGTCACAGACAAAAGGGCCTGAATACCCAACATTCTACAAGCAAGTGCTGTGTTGCAAATAGATAAACAAAGGCTGCAACTACACTGGCACCAACTTCAGCAAGTATGTCGATCTGTTCTTGGCTTGAATTAATTTCAAGCATCCAGGGGAGGCCTGTGGTCTACACTGTGGCTTAATTCATAGCCGATTTTATGTTTCTGTTCAGATTAGATGATCACATGGAGACTGCAGATTGTTTTGATGCCAGTGTCCACAGTGGCCCCTCAATCTGATACAGGTTGATCTACGCCACAGCCTACAGCTCCACTTCTTTTAATCTCGCCCTCTGCTGACCCCTGCCTCTCTTTGTATGGTTCAATGTAAAGCCAGTGGGCTGTTTAAAGTGTTGCATGGTGCTAGAGAAGAGTGGTAGTTTTCCAAAGTTCTTCATGATGTACAAACACATATACATATGCTGCTGAAACACAATTGTCTGCTATAGTTCATCGGAGTTGTTCCTATTTTATACTAATTTTATCTTTTTTGCAGGGGGAGGTCTGGGCAGAGGTGATCTAGTGCTAAACTTGGTAGTTTTTTTTAAAATTTTAAATATTTGGGGGTGATTCGGGAGAATTATTGTAGGTATTCCCATTGTCCAAAACATCATGCCCAGCTTAATATGTCACCAGAATGCCACCCACAATCACACTCTCTATACTTTTGGAGAATGAAACACTGATTACATGGGGAAAAGTCCATTTAAATTATTCCAGGTTGAATAAAGTAGAAGCCCCCAGCAGTACAGAAAAAAAACCTGTATTGAAAGCAAAAAAACAGCGGGACTAATTTGAATGGACCTTTGTGTCATGTGATCAGTTTTAAAAAAGCTAATTCATTTATTTTATAACTGGAGCAAATCCTACAGTATTTGACCATGCAGTCACAGACTAAATTAAGAAAATATAGCAATATTTTAATCATCAAGCAAATCTCTTTTGTTCAATCAGGCCATTAAAACATCTTGATTATTTTAATACATGATAGCATTCAGTGCCTTTCTCTTCCATTTTAGAGCTTTTAAGTTTGGAGTTTTGTTTAATTTTATGGCTCTTACTTTGATACAAGGATCTTATCTTTTTTGGAGGTGAGGGGAGTGATGTATGGCTGTGCATAAATGTCTTAAATAAAAATCTCAAAAAGCATGGAAGCTAATATTATGAGGCACAACACTACATCGGCTTGGCAGTTGTGTATCTGTATAAAACCTGAGATACTCTTGCAGGTTATGGAGGACATCTTGATGGCATCAGCTTAACTCCATTTTCTAACCAGGTGGTTTCTGGCTTCCTAAATTTGCCTGCTATTTGGGCTCACAGATTTTATACCCCTAATGCCAAAGATCCTTTCTTCTGTAAGTATCTGCATCTGTGTCTCACCTTCAGCTGCTTCACGAAGTACCTCTATCACCCTGTCTTGAATTAATTTCAAGCACCTAGGGGAGGCCTGTGGTCTAAATGAGGAGGGGGTGCAACCTGAAGTAGAAGAGTGAGGTGCACCCTCTGGTTAGATTGTGAGCTACCAGTACCTGCAGCTGTATCTTACCTGAGATTTAGTTAGTCCCACCTGGGACATGTAGGGTGCCTTTAGCATGACGCCCATAGTTGTTCGCCGAAGGCTAGAGGCACCAGTCACATTTGATCTACTTTTTCCGCAGTGACAAGCATATGACATATCTTATTGGGGAATCAACTGATTTGTGTTGAAAAAATGAGCTGTACATTTTGATGATTGCCTATGGGTGTTCTCTGTCATATCTTTTGTATTCCTTAGTCACCCTGTGTGTGCACGTGTGTGTGTGTGTGCATGCATGTGCACATGTGTGCTTGTGTGTGCACATGCGTGCATGGCCTGCTCTCCAGTCTGAAAGGTGAGATTTGTAGAATTATCCTTTCTCCACCCTTGATTATTTATACTTTACTTAAGTGTTTGGGGATGGAAGTAGAAAGTCACATCCTCCTCTCAGGGAGTCATGTTTCCAGGGCGACTCACAACTCGACTTGCAACTTGGAACCATTTGTCTGAGTCACACTGTCAAGTCCATATGGCTCCTGTCCCCCTGCTGGCCTATCTGCTGCCACTGCTACCATCTTCGAAGGCTTTGCATCAGAGGGTCTTTCATGGTGCCGCTCTAGCCCACTGTAGTGAGAGGGCAGGAGGTCCAAGTCTTTAGTATCAAGTCCTGAATCCCAAATCTGAGGGGGTGGAGCAAACAACTCACGCCTTGGACTCAAGGCTTGGGACTTGGACCCAAAGACTTGGACTTGGAACTTAGGCCCCAAGACTTTGACTCAAACTTGGAACTCAGGCGTGAGGACTTGCCAACATCTCTGGGAATTGGCCTGTATCAGCAGTAATGTATGTAAACTCACCCTCATTAAGAGGTTCTTTAATTCCTCCTCACTTTCTGCCATCAGAGTGGTATCATCTGCATATCTGAGGTTGTTGATATTTCTTCTGGTAATCTTAATTCCGGCTTGGGATTCATCCAGTCCTGCCTTTCGCACGATGTAGTCTGCATATAAGTTAAATAAGCAGGGAGACAATATACAGCCTTGTCGTACTCCTTTCCCAATTTTGAACCAATCAGTTGTTCCATATCCAGTTCTAACTGTTGCTTCCTGGTCCACATATAGATTTCTCAGGAGGTAGATAAGGTGGTCAGGCACTCCCATTTCTTTAAGAACTTGCCATAGTTTGCTGTGGTCCACACAGTCAAAGGCTTTTGCGTAGTCAATGAAGCAGAAGTAGATGTTTTTCTGGAACTCTCTGACTTTTATTCACAGATATAGAATATTAAACCTGGGACTTTCTGAGTGACAGCCCTTTCCAAATTCCAAACCACTCTAAGCTTGCTACAAACATACTGGTAATGACTGCTTACTGTAGATAGTATCAATCAAAAGTCACTATTTCCTGTTTTGTTTGATTGGTTCTACCAGATTCTTTGGAAGTATGAGAAACTGCCCTGTTTATTATTATTATTATTATTATTATTATTATTATTATTATTATTATTATTATTATTATTATTATTATTATTATTATTATTATTATTAGTTTTCTTTGTATGCCACATTACATTTCTCCCAACAAGGGACCCAAGGCAGCTCACAGGATTAAAATTCACACAATTAAAACAGAATAAGTTAAATACAGTGGTGCCTCGACTTACGAACATCCCGACTTACAACCATTTCGAGTTACGATCAGCTCCGGCCGCAAAATTTTGCTTCGACTTGCGGCCGGAGCTTTGAGTTGCGACTGGAAAAAGGCAGGCGAAAAAAGGCGGGGAATTCAAATTTGCTAACCGTTGGTAGGCGAAGAGGCTGCTTCTTTGTAGCTCTTTTGACCCAACGGTTAGAGTGAGTGCGTCGGAGGAGGCTTGGGACTGCCTGGTAAGGTAAGGTGCTGCTTTCTGATTTTTAAAAACTGTTCTGGGTGGGTTTTGCAGGGTGGGTTTGGGCTGGGGGGGTTATGTTTCTGTGCTGTGTTGTTGTTTTGTTTTTTGGTGATTTTTTTTGCAGCCCCAGCGCCTTCCGATGGGGCTTGCTCTGTTGTTTATTTTTGGTTTTGTTTTGTTTTTAAGCCCCAGCGCCTTCGGGGCTTGCTCTGTTGTTTATTTTATGTTTTTGTTTTTTTGCAGCCCCAGCGCCTTCCGATGGGGCTTGCTCCGTTCTTTATTTTTGGTTTTGTTTTTAAGCCCCAGCGCCTTCGCGGCTTGCTCCGTTGTTTATTTTATGTTTTCGTTTTTTTGCAGCCCCAGCGCCTTCCGATGGGGCTTGCTCCGTTGTTTATTTTTTATATTTTTTATTTTAAAGCCCCAGCGCCTTCGGGGCTTGCTCCGTTGTTTATTTTATTTTATTTATTTATTTTTTTGCAGCCCCAGTTTCTATGGGGCTTGCAGTGTTTTATTTTTATTTTATTTTTTGGGGGGGTATTTTTTTTCTTCTGGAACGGATTAATCGCGTTCCAATGCATTTCAATGGGAAATGGTGCTTCGACTTACGACCATTTCGAGTAACGTCCATCTTCTGGAACGGATTATGGTCGTAAGTCAAGGCACCACTGTATTAAAAGACAAATTAAACAATATATGATTTAAAATAAAATTAAAAGATTAAAACATGGAAACATGGAAAATATTAAAATTATCTGCTAAAATGGGGTTCAGGGATTCAGTTATAATTGTTAAAAGCCTGCCTGAAGAGATGGGTCTTTAGTTTTTTTTGAAAGGATAAAAGGGAAGGGGCCATCCTGATCTCCCGAGGGAGAGCGTTCTGTAGCCTGGGAGCTGCCACAGAGAAGCCCCTCTCCCATGTCCCCATCAGCTCGCAATGTGCTGGCAATGGGACCGAGAGGAGGGCCTCCTCTGCTGAGCTCCAAGAAGGCGCATATAAGGAGATACGGTCCTTCAGGTAGCCTGGACCCAAGCTGTATATGGCTTTATAGTTAATGACCAGCACTTTGAATTGGGCCCAGAAATGGACTGGTAGCCAGTGCAGTTCTTGTAACAGGTGCATTATATGCTCCCTGTAGCTGACCCCAGTCAGTAGTCTGGCTGCAGAGTTTTGCACCAAGTGAAGTTTCTGAACTGTCTTCAAAGGCAGCCCCACATAAAGCACGTTACAGTAATCCAAACGGGATGTAACTAAGGCATGTGTCACTGTAGCCAAATCAGACATCTGAAGGAACGGGCACAGCTGGCGCACAAGCTTTAGCTGTACAAATGCACTCCTGGCCCCTTCTGAGACCTGGGCATCCAAGATTAGTTTCAGTTTGTTTGCCCTCATCCAGCCCATTACTGATGCCAAGCACTGGTTTAGAGTCAAGACTTTTGTATTTAGAGGGGCATGATTTACAGTTGGGTTGGCATGCCTTCTTATGGTATCAGAAAGCTAAAACACACAGGTATTTCCAAAACCACTATATTAGAAACTCATTGTATATAATATGGGAAAAAATAAAAACGAAAATGTACAGAAAAATACCAGGATGGGTTTCACTTATAGAAGCATTTGTCCATCCCAATCTTCTGAATTTTTAATTTTTTTTTTGACTTATACAGATATGTTAGATATAGAGATTAAAACCGAAACAAGACCTTATAGACCAGGGATTAGACGCATCGTGGTGGCCCATAATGCAAATACAATCTAGGTATGAAAGGGATTCAAAAATGTATGATTTTTATAAAGAACAGGCAATGCTTGACCAAATAATGTTAACATCAGATGATAAATTAATTAGGAAAATATAAAAATGTTTGGATATAATATTGACTTCGAAAAATGGCAAAAACTGTGGTCTAGAAACTATAAAATGACAATGGCAACATCTTATAAAGAGAATTTATATAAAATGTTTTATAGATGGCATTTACCACCCGATAGATTAGCTAAAATGTACCCTAATAGGTCAAGTAAATGCTGGAAATGTCATAAAAAAACTGGAACTTATTATCACCTTTGGTGGACCTGTGATAAAGCAATTTTTTTTTTGTGGAAAAAAATACATATATGGCTTGTTAAAATAATCAAAAAACATGTAGATTTTAAGCCAGAACTCTTCCTATTAGGTATAATACCAGAAAGTGTTGATAAACAAAATGTATATTTAATACTGCATATTTTAACAGCCGCAAGGATTATATTCGCACAATACTAGAAGAATGAAGAAACACATACAGATCAAGAAATAATTAAAAAGATATTGGATTGCGCCGAAATGGATAGACTGACACTGAAAATTAAAGGAAAGGAAGATGCAGAACATTATCAAACATGGAACTTGTTTTATCAATGGTTAGAAGCACGTTGTATAGATTAAAAGCTGAATATGTATTGTAGTTGTATTAACAAATGATTATAAGCTGAACCCAGGTGACACAATGTTAAATAAGCACGGATGGATGATGATGATGATGATGATGATGATGATGATTAATAATAATAATAATAATAATAATAATAATAATAATAATAATAATAATAAAATTATCATGAAAGCTGCTGAGAGGTCCAGCAGAACCAACATGTTTACAGTTTATGTGCTGTAAACATGCCTCTATGCCTATCTTTGAAGCATCAGTTTCAACAGAAATCAGTCTGGTTGCCGACTCAAAGAGGAGCTTCAGTTCATACTGGTCTACAAAGCTGTCCCTGCTTCCCTAACACCTTGACATCAAGGTTTAAAAGCAAGCAAGCAGCAGACTATCCTTTGGAGTTCCCCCAATGTCACAGTCACAGCCAGTTCATCTTCCCTTGAATATGCACGGACATATTTCTGCCCATTCACTCTGAATTCAATAACCGGAACAAAACTTCCCTATCTGGTAGTTTCACCAGTTACTTAATGACTCTAATTTTGTCTTCATCATGCCTTAGTCTCTAAGCAGTTATCAGAGATTTCCCAGCTGTTTTCAGATGATACTTTAAAATGGGTCTTATGGGGAGGGGGAACAGAATATTAGCACATTTTTTTTTTTTTGCTGTAGCTTGCAGCATGGCTTTGGTGAGTTTTATGCTATAATGCGTGTATAGGAGGAACCATATGTTGCCTTTCTCTGATCCAGCACTGTGTTGTTTACTTTGAATGACAGCAGCTTCTCTAGGGTCTGAAGCAGAGCTATGTTTTCTTTGTTGCCTGCTCCTTATTCTTTCTAACTAGAGATCCCCATGATTATATTTAGGACCTAATCAAACCAAAAAAAGGTTGTTTTCTTGCTTTTGCAACAGACCCAAGAATGCTCAATAGGCTTCCACTATTCCAAGATACGGTGCCATGAGTAGGGTGATAGGCTAGGACTTAAGAGGCCTGGAATCAAATCCCCACTCGGCCATGAAAATTCACTAGGGGTGGGTGGAACTGGTAAAGCCACTCCTTAAATATCTCACTTACCTTGAAAGCCCCATAAGGTAGCTGTAAGTTGATTCTGACTTGAAGGTGCATAACAAACAAAACAACAACAAGATAGCCAATCCTGATCAAGAAACTGGAAATGATAAAAATTTTCACATCCTTACTTTTCACTTTGGATTACTAGGGCCTGGTGTTCTGATCTGAAATGCCTTCGCGTTCTTTGAAAAGGGGGAAAATTCGACCGCCTTCCTCTGAGTTGGCCTCTGTTGGTTGCAAAGGATCATGGGCCTACCAGGATCCATGTCCATACTTAAATTTTAAAAGCCCCTTTTCAGAAACCCGCTTCTCTTCAGCTAATCCTAGGAATCCTTTTACAAATATGTAAGAAATTCATTCTTCTGCTATAGCTTCTTTTCAAAGTTTTGTTTGTAGGTTTGTAGCTCTCCTAATTTGAAACTATTTGAAAGCTTCTGAACAGGAAGGTCTTGAACCTTTACCCCCTCAGAACGAACCATGAAACAAAATAAACCAGACCTCCAGGAAGGACAAAAAAGCATGGAACATCCTCTGGAAAAGCCCTTAGACTCAATATTGGTATTGAGCATAGCATTAGTATAACCTTCCTCAATATTGTCTACTTTCACTGGTATTAGACTCAGCAATGTCAGCAGAGATCCCTTTCTTGGTTCTCTTTACTGTGGTTCATTAATTTAAGATGCTAGGAACCGAACAGGAACCATCTGCATGCAAAATATGTACTTTGCCACTGAGCTAACCTCTGTGCTCTGGGCCCTCGGCATTATTAAATATAAATGTCCTGTGAAAACCTCTGGTGCCTCATGTTCAATAGAATGTGACCAAATTGCTAGCTACCTGCATTTCCTGGTGCTTCTTGAAATTGGTGCCATGAAACAAATCTATTGTATTTTAGATACTGCACTTGAAAAAAGGAAAATGTAAAGTCAGTTATTATAAACCTAGGATGGGGAACCTGTGGTCCCTCCGATGATGTTGAATTACACTTCCCATCACCACTGTCCTCTTCTGGATCTGGAGTCCAACAACAGCTGGACGAGGAGAAAGACGTCTCCAAAAGGCTGAATTACAAATTATGTTTGGGGTTCTCATGTAAATTAGACAAAATATTTCTGAGAACTAATCAGAGATTCACCAAATTATCAATAGAAGCTGAAACAAAAAAAGAAAAGCTTATAATGAGAAATGTTAACAGATGAAATCCAATGTTGTTTTGAAACTAGCTAACATTCATTAAGCCAAAGCAAGTATAAGCAGGGTTTCTTTTGCAGAGCACTGGAAACATGGATGAGTTCCAAAAGAGTCCAAGGTTAATTCGAAGAGCCTCTTGAGATGTGCTGTCAGCTTGTATTTAACAGAGAATTTTCTGGCAGCTTTGCTTATTATATGTGCCTGTCAAATAATTTACACACTCAACAACCGATCTACACATAAATGAAAGTAGTAGCAATTTGCTAATTGAAGTTTTCTTTGCGAATCCTTGAGGTCAGTGAGTGACGTTTCCACTAAAAGTCCCTTGCAAAAAGACATTGACTTTAACTTTCATTTAAAACTATTGGTCTGGATGGATTTAAAGGGGAAAAAAATATGATAGAGGTGTGAGAGGTGAAATTTTCATGAAAACTTTTAAAAGCAATCAAGAGTATCATTAAGACCAGTAGTAATTAGGATTTTATATTGATTCTGGTCTCTCTCTTTCTCTCACATAAGTGATAATTGTTCCTGTGAACCCATGTTTTCATTACTTTTTAAAATTTGTTGTTAAAACAGTGTTCAAAGACAAGTCTGAATTATACAAATATGGTTTGTGGCTACCCACGAACCATGAACCGTCTGAACTTTTCGGAAAAATGAACCACAAATCAGTTCTTCTATTTTTAAAAAACGTTTGTGTCTTTAAAAAAGGAAAATTAAATCCCCCACCCCCTTCCCACAGCCCCAATTGCCTCTCTTCCTTGTCCTGATGCCTCCACCACTGCCGCCATCTTAACAGACAGTGATCCAGCTTCCCTTCCCACTGCCCACTTATAGGGTCACTATAAATTGGTTCTGACTTGACAGCACATAACAGTAACACCACGCTAGCTCTTTGATTCAGTTTTTAATTGGATTCTTCCCTTCACGTTTCTTAGACCATGGATGGGCAATGTTTGGCCTGAGGGCTACATGTGTCCCTCAGGAGCACAAAATGTGACCCCAGCATTGCTAGGACACCAGAACCCCCACAACTCACAAAAAACCCCATTGCTTCTTAAAAATTGACTGTAATTTATTTTATTCTTATAAAAGAATATGAATCCAGGTGTCATAATTCTCTTTGCTGAAGATGAAAGAAATGCTTTCAAGACTGAAGTAAATCTTTCCATTTATGCCAGATAACAATGACAATATATTGCCCTTTGATGTTTAAGTGATCTCTAAAGTTCCTGTCTCTGCTTCTAACTTTTATCATTGAGACAGTTCTTTTGTTGGGAAAAACTCATTTCCAGAAGTCAGCAGGTAGAGTCTGGATGGCACAACAAAGACATAAAAGTGGGGATATCAGAAAGGATGGTTTATGGCTTTAAGAAAAACTCTGATTTAGCAATAGATATTAGAATGCCAGGTACCAACTGTCTACCTCTGAGTCAGAAAAAGTTCATGCATTTTCTCGGATTTCTTTAGTAAATTCATTTCATCCACCAGTTGCAAGCTGTCATCAGCATCATGTATCAATGAGAAAGCAGGTCTGTCTAAATCAAGGCAGAGAGACCTGTCAGCCCATTAGCAGAGGCTATTTTTTTATTTTTGGTCAAGGAAAACATGCTTTGATGTGGAATGATGTAAAAAATGGCCCTTACAGTTTAAGGGCAGCTGGGAATTTTTTTTGAAGTGTCAATCTTTTGGTTTTTAATTTTTTAAAAAACTTTCATCAGTGTTCTATACAAAAGGTACACTGAATCCTCATTCAAATCTTCCTTCCACAACTTCACTTATGTCCAATTGATGTTCCTCTAGCATTGATTAGTGTAGCCTGTCTAAAAAAAAATTCAGGGGGAGGGAAATGAAAGAGAATAAGTATGCACTGAAATGGTATAGTAGGAAGAGAGGTGGTTTACATCAGAGGTAGTCAACCCCCGGTCTGTGGCCTGAGCTGGACCGGGCCACGGAGATAGATGGAGATAGACCTCCCACCCTCCCGCACGCACTCCCCTCCCCACAGCTGCTTTACGCACGCGTGTGTGTGCCAGCGCTGGCATGAGCGCTCCCCCACCCCTTCATGCATGCACCCGAGCACCCGTGCGAAGGGGTGGGAGGGCGCACGGGTGGGTGTGCAGGTGCTCCTGCGCATGCGTGAAGGGGTGGGGGAGCGCTCACACTGGCGCTGGCTGGCACGCGAATGCACGCTCCTCCACCGCTTCGTGCATGCACCCAAGAGCGTGTATGCGCCTGCACGAGCACGGGGGTGTGTGTGCCCTGCCTTCCTCAGAGGCTCAGCCGGTCCACGGTCCCAAAAAGGTTGGGGACCGCTGGTTTAGATTACTGCTAGTAGAATCAGATGCCTGTCATGAAACTGCTCTATTTTTGGGAAGAGTGGTTACAGCATGTTGAGGGTAACAAAGCAAACTAGGATTTTGGAAATCCTTGGCTGCCCTGGCATACCCCCAACTGCACTGTTTTCAGTGCAGTTTTTAGTGCCAGCAATGATGAGGCCATTGCAGGGTGGAAAGCTTCACTGTCCTCTGCAGAGGACCTTTTGAAGCAGATGGCCATAAACCAAGGTCTGCAGTATGCGGTAGCTCCTATACTCCTCATAGGGAGTATAGGAGCGCAAACAGCTTCATGAATGAAGAAAGCTGCAGACACATAGAAGCTTCATATACCTTTTAGTAGGATTACGTAGAAATCTTAGAAGAACAGTTGACTTAGAAGTCTTTGCCTGTTGCTGAAAGGCCAATAAAAGAGAGGCCTGGTAAACCTATGTAGGAAGAATGTGCCACAACAGGGATGTCACCACTAAAAAGGTATTCTCTCTCGCAACCACAGCACCCATAGGAGGCCCTCTTAACATGTAAAACAGGCAGTCCTTCAAGGACCCTGGTCTGCCTAAGCTGTAATGGGTTTTAAAGGTCCAACTGAGAAGGCTGAACTAGATCATAAAATGGACTAGGGATCAGTGCAGTTGGTGTAGCATAGGTGCAATCTATGACAGCAACAAACTGTTGGATACCTCAGTGTTTTAGGTAGCCTGAGGTTGAAAGTTCGATTACCCACTGTGTCTTCTTGACTGAGGATGGACTTGATGATCCATAGGGTTCCTTCCAGGTCTGCAGTTCTAACACCCAGCTCTACTTAATTATCTAGTAGTTGTATTCAGCCATATATTAAGTTGGGAGCACTCTTCAAAAGCAGTTCCAACCTGCAGCCCGTTATTGCAATCTAACAGGGTGCAGTATTCTGTTGTGTAACTTACGCCTGTGGAAGGGTGATGACACCACTGGCAGGGGGAGAATTTGGGTAATTAAAGACTTCCTCCTTCTGTCCTGTGATTTGTCTGGAAAACGGAAGTTCTTGCATACATGTACAATTTACATATTGCCAGGATTTTCTTCTCAGATACCTCAGTCTCCACCTGGAGAAAGCGACAATGGAGAGAGGAATGATAGCACTGATAGGAATGGGTTGGTGATGATGACTTAATAGGGTTTATGCTTACACTCAGGCTGTGTACTCAACATCAGAGATTGGCAGGTTAATTTAAAAAGTTATCAGTTACCTTTATAGTTCTAAGGCCCTCTCAAAAGCAGTTAGATGCCATGGTAGCACTAACTGTAAAAAGTTAACCCCTTACTTTCCCGTTTCTCAATAGTAATAGAACCATTACTTTGAAGGGTTTTTTTTTTTTTAAATCTGTCACACAAAGTATCTTTTGCTCCCCAGTTCCACAAAGAGCAGCAGGAGCCGAAGCAGGAGCTAGCTCTTGAACTGTGTGATAGTCCTTCTCCGCTATTTCAATGAAACCACATCATTTTAACTAGAAAAATAACTAAAGCTTTTTTTCCTTATAACTGCAGAGTTGAAAGGGACGCTGTGGATCATCAAGTCCAGCCCCTGTCAAGGAGGCACAGTGGGGAATTGAACTCCCAACCAGATGCCTAAGCCACCGAGCTATCCAGCACATTACAGTTATATCGTAAAAGGAAGTTATATCTCATTAACTTAAAAATGTAGTATAATGTAGTAATAACTTTGTTATTAAGAAAGGAATTAATTACTACTAGTTAGTTATTTACAACCTGTTACTTCTCAGTACTGTATAATGTTAACAGATTAAGAGAGTTTGAGGGTTTGCTTAAGATGACTTTAAAAGTAGCTTCCCATTTAAAAACTTTGCTTCTTGTATGTGATAGCAGATGTACCTTGAATAGATCCACACCATTATTTGTGGTTGCATCACCTGCTTCGACAGTTGCCTGGCCTGAGCTGGTTCTGTAGTCACTGGTGCACATCAGGGAGTAGATTGGAAGAGATAGGTAAAGGAAATGTCATGGTATGAACCCACAAGAGCATGTGATAGGTAAGGAATTGTATACTGGATGGGTAACCATTATTTCCCCTTCACGGATTGCTGCCTTGTCATGGCGAAGGGGCTTGAGTAATTCAGAGAAGCTATGGGCTATGCCGTGCAGGGACACCCAAGACAGACAGGTCATAGTGGAGAGTTCTGACTAAACGCGATCCACCTGGAGCAGGAACTGGCAAGCCACTCCAGTATCTTTGCCAAGAAAACTCCATGGACAGAAACAAAAGGCTAAAAGATATGACGCTGGAAGATGAGCCCCTCAGGTCGGAAGGTGTCCAACATGCTACTGAGGAAGAGCGGAGGACAAGTACAAGTAGCCGCAGAGCTAATGAAGTGGTTGGGCCAAAGCCGAAAGGACACTCAGCTGTGGACGCGCCTGGAAGTGAAAGGAAAGTCTGATGCTGCAAAGAAAAATACTGCATAGGAACCTGGAATGTAAGATCTATGAACCTTGGTAAGCTGGATGTGGTCAAACAGGAGATGGCAAGAATAAACATTGACATCCTGGGCGTCAGTGAACTAAAATGGATGGGAATGGGAGAATTCAATTCAGATGATTATCATATCTACTATTGTGGGCAAGAATCTCGTAGGAGAAATGGAGTAGCCCTGATAGTCAACAAAAGAGTGGGAAAAGCTGTACTGGGATACAATCTCAAAAATGGTAGAATGATTTCAATACGAATCCAAGGCAGACCTTTCAGTTCAGTTCAGGAACCTTTATTGGCATACTGCATAAATTAAAACACAATAAAATACAATAAAATACATCTAAAATGTTCAACGGCTAACAGGTGGCAGGGACCAGCCAAATGCATATTTAGGGCTTTACATTCTGCGAGAGCACGCTACGACGTCTCTGCATAATGGCATAGACGTATCTAGCAGTTGACAAGGTAAGTTCCTTTATATTGCCGCTTAAAAGATGTTGCATTTTCCTCAGATCATCCCATCCAGAATGGGAGGAGAGAAAAGTGCTCAAATGATACAGGCGAATATCCTTGTACAGAATACAATAAAATAACATATGCTGCAAAGATTCAACCTCACCCTGACCACACGGGCAGACTCTCAGTTCTGTAGGTAAACCCATATACCTGCCCTGCGCTAAGCTCGATGGTACTATATTGCACCTGGCGAGGGTAAATGCCCATCGATCTTGTGGCTGTTCTAAATGATAAAGATAGATTGGTCTACTGCCATGGGTAAGGGGCAGCTGAAAATAAAGTGGTGAACAGACTCTTTGGGCAGCGCTATGCAAAGTTTGCCCCTCTATATCCAAAACCTTTTTTTTTTTATTGTTTGGAACACCCTGGAGGGGGGTATTGAGCCCAGTAAATCTGGTGACAGCCCCAGGGTCTTGATTTTCTTAAGAAACAGGGCCAAACCTTTTGGAAACAGACTGTCAGCAAGCAGCGCTTGGAATAAGGTGTCCTGAGGTGAGAAGAAACAGATTCTGATCCAATACTTCAAGAATCTGAGCCAGGCCTAGGTCTCAATCCTGTGTTGACCGCCTTCAAGGCATAGAGCAGCATAAGGCACACAGTGGGGGAGGCCAAAGATTTTATATAGAAATGTAGATTGGACTCTTTCCACCGAACTGTGTAATGCAGACATCCAGATGGGAACGCCATATAGAAGCTGTGTTGCTGATTTAGCATTAAAAATCTGCAACGCAGCAGGGATGTAAGAGTGGCCCCACGTACGATGGAAACGTAAGATAGCCTGTGCTGAAAGCTTTGCTGACTTAATCGCTGTCCGTTGGTGAGTTGTCCAGGAGTGTCGATAATGAAAAAAAACACCCAAGTACTTAAACTCTCTAACCTGCTGAATATAATTGCCATTGAAAGACCACGAGAAGGGTTTCCAAGCTTTGCCAAAAGCTATAATTTTAGATTTCTCAAAATTTAAATGGAGTTTGTTGCGTATCAAATAGTCATAGCAACCAGTAACTAGCCGCTTTAGGCCAACCCTTGTGCGGGAGAGGAGAACCATGTCGTCCGCATATAATAGAATTGGAATCAGTATATGGCCCAATTTGGGGCTATGACCATTGATATTATGTAGGAGTGGGGCGAGGTCATTAATAAATAAATTGAACAGAGTTGGCGCCAGAACACAGCCTTGCTTCACTCCTCTGTTGGAAGAAATCTGATTGGAAAGGGCCCCCTGCGTCGACATTTTTATGTGACATGTAGAGCCCTCATGGAGTTTTTGGATTAAGAAAAGGAGCCTCCTATCTATACCCAGCCTGGCGAGCTTTAACCATAAGATATCTCTATCGATGGAATCAAAGGCCCCTTTTAGATCTAGGAAGGCTGCATAGAAGCGAGTATTACGCTGTGAGGCGTATTTAGAAATCAGATGGGATAAGATCAAGCAATGGTCTAATGTAGACTTTCCTGCCTTAAAACCCGCTTGTTCAGGTCCCAGTATATCTTGATCTAAAAGCCAGTCTTGTAGTTTATGGAGTAGATAACTGGCGTACATCTTCCCAGTGATAGCGAGAAGGCTTATTGGTCTATAATTTGCAGGGGATTTCTTATCGCCCTTCTTATAAATGGGAATCACTATGGCCTGTGTCCAAGGTCTAGGCATCATACCAGATCGATTAACGGAGGTAAATAAAGCAGCAAGCACAGGCGCCCACCAATCAGGGTAAGCCTTAAGCAGTTCCGGAGGCAGGGCATCGGGACCCGGTGCCTTTCCAGTTCTAAGGTGTCCTATAAGTTTTTTTATTTCACTAGTTGTAACTGGGGCCCATTCCGGAAAATCTCTGGGTGGGAGCGAGTCGGTTGGCAATGTGGGCTTGCAGCTATCATAAAAAGTGGCCAAGAAGTGCTGTTCCCACGTCCCAGCTGGTATATAGGGGAGGTCCTGTGAGATCTTATTAAAAATGAAAGAACCTGAAACCACCTCCCAAAATTTTTTGTTGTTACCTGAGTTGATAGCCTGAGCTAAATGAGACCAGCGGTCCATTATAGAGCGGTGATGGAGCTTCTTAATGGCTATTCTGAGGTGGTTTTCCAACTCAAAGTACTGAGAGGGGAACTTGAAGGCCCTTGAGGATCTATAGTTATTATAGATCCTCCTCATATCCTGCTTCAAGGCAAGACATTCCTTGTCTAACCTAGGACATGTGGCCGGGGCCTGTCTTTTCTGAGGTTGTTGAGGAAGCTGGCCAAGGCTGGCTACTATGGTGTCTATTAGGTTCTCAAAGCCTTTGATGTGGTCTTCGGGCTTTGATGAAGATAACCAATTGAGGAATCCTTGCGGTGTCATGTCTAGATTAATTACTTTTTCAAAGAGATGTTTTGTTCTGTGGTTCCATTTGATTCTGGGCAGGATCAATGGACACTCCTCAAGGGCCAAGTTGGTCAAAACAGTAGAGTCTGTGTTGAGAGCAAGACTACAACATAAGGGGAGATGGTCGCTAGCTAAGGGCTCACCCACCCTGAACTCAACCACACATGATAAAAGGGAAACAGGAATCAAAATATAGTCAATTGTGCTGGATCCATGGGGGGAGATGTACGTGAACTCACCCTCGCTGTCGGACTCTGTAAGGCCATTTAGCCAAATTAAACCTCTAAGAAAACAGAGTTTTGCCAAATGAATCCCCGCGTCGTTAAGTTGGTGGTCTTTAGACTGCCTCTCTGAAACATGGAGATGTAAGAGGGAAGCATCACTAAATGTATCCAGGACACGGTTGAATACGACCTCACCCTGGCCTACTCTAGCATTAAAGTCTCCTGCTAACAGCAAAGGAATCCCTGGAAACCTAAGATCAAGATCGTCTAAGGCATGGCTCAAGGCTTCCCATTGACAGGCCCTGTGAGACTTGGAAGAGACTGGGGGCATGTAGACATTGGCTATCAAGATTTCTTGGTTCCTGGTTTTAAGTTTTATACCCTGGATTTTACAACTACCATCAACCGTGAGAACAGAATCTGAAGATAGGGAGTCAGCAACTAATATTGCTAGGCCCCCAGATGGACGACCCTTTGCCATGAGCCTTTGTGCTGGAAGGGAGTATGAGACATATCCTGTTAGTAGTATAGAATGGACTGCCCACGTTTCTTGAAGTAGTCCAAGTTTATGCACCAACCACCGATGCTGAAGAGGCTGAAATTGACCAATTCTATGAAGACTTACAACACCTTCTAGAACTGACACCAAAGAAAGATGTTCTTCTCATTATAGGGGAGTGGAATGCTAAAGTAGGGAGTCAAGAGATAAAAGGAACAACAGGTATGTTTGGCCTTGGAGTTCAAAACGAAGCAGGGCAAAGGCTAATAGAGTTCTGTCAAGGGAACAAGCTGGTCATCACAAACACTCTTTTCCAACAACACAAGAGGCGACTCTACACATGGACATCACCAGATGGGCAATACCGAAATCAGATTGATTATGTTCTCTGCAGCCAAAGATGGAGAAGCTCTATACAGTCAGCAAAAACAAGACCTGGAGCTGATTGTGGCTCTGATCATCAGCTTCTTATAGCAAAACTTAAGCTTAAACTGAAGAAAGTAGGAAAAACCACTGGGCTAGTCAGGTATATTAAAGGAACGTTTTGTGCAAAGATGGACATGATATAGGACAAAAATGGTAGGGACCTAACAGAAGCAGAAGACATCAAGAAGAGGTGGCAAGAATACACAGAGGAATTATACCAGAAAGATTTGGATGTCCCAGACAACTCAGATAGTGTGGTTGCTGACCTTAAGCCAGGCATCCTGGAGAGTGACGTCAAGTGGGCCTTAGAAAGCATGGCTAACAACAAGGCCAGTGGAGGTGATGGCATTCCAGTTGAACTATTTAAAATCTTAAAAGATAATGCTGTTAAGGTGCTACACTCAATATGCCAGCAAGTTTGGAAAGCTCAGCAGTGGCCAGAGGTTTGGAAAAGATCAGTCTACATCCTAATCCCAAAGAAGGGCAGTGCCAAAGAATGCTCCAACTACCGTACAATTGCACTCATTTCACATGCTAGCAAGGTTATGCTCAAAATCCTACAAGGTAGGCTTCAGCAGTATGTGGACCGAGAACTCCTAGAAGTACAAGCTGGATTTCGAAGGGGCAGACGAACTAGAGACCAAATTGCTAACATGCGCTAGATTAAGGAGAAAGCCAGAGAGTTCCAGAAAAACATCTACTTCTGCTTCATTGACTACGCAAAAGCCTTTGACTGTGTGGACCACAGCAAACTATGGCAAGTCCTTAAAGAAATGGGAGTGCCTGACCACCTTATCTATCTCCTGAGAAATCTATATGTGGGACAGGAAGCAACAGTTAGAACTGAATATGGAACAACTGATTGGTTCAAAATTGGGAAAGGAGTACGACAAGGCTGTATATTGTCTCCCTGCTTATTTAACTTATATGCAGAATACATCATGCGAAAGGCAGGACTGGATGAATCCCAAGCCGGAATTAAGATTGGTGGAAGAAATATCAAGAACCTCAGATATGCAGATGATACCACTCTGATGGCAGAAAGTGAGGAGGAATTAAGGAACCTCGTAATGAGGGTGAAAGAGGAGAGCGCAAAAAACGGTCTGAAGCTCAACATCAAAAAAACTAAGATCATGGCCACTGGTCCCATCACCTCCTGGCAAATAGAATGGGAAGATATGGAGGCAGTGACAGATTTTACTTTCTTGGGCTGCATGATCACTGCAGATGGTGACAGCAGCCACAAAATTCAAAGACACCTGCTTTTTGGGAGGAAAGCCATGACAAACCTAGACAGCATCTTAAAAAGCAGAGACCTTGCCGACCAAGGTCCGCATAGTCTAAGCTATGGTTTTTCCAGTAGCGATGTATGGAAGTGAGAGCTGGACCATAAAGAAGGCTGACCGCCGAAGAATTGATGCTTTTGAATTGTGGTGCTGGAGGAGACTCTTGAGAGTCCCCTGGACTGCAAGGAGAACAAACCTATCCGTTCTGAAGGAAATGAACCCTGAGTGCTCACTGGAAGGACAGATCCTGAAGCTGAGGCTCCAATACTTTGGCCATCTCATGAGAAGAGAAGACTCCCTGGAAAAGACCCTGATGTTGGGAAAGTGTGAAGGCAAGAGGAGAAGGGGACGACAGAGGACGAGATGGTTGGACAGTGTCATCGAAGCCACCAACATGAATTTGACCAAACTCCGGGAGGCAGTGGAGGACAGGAGGGCCTGGCGTGCTCTGGTCCATGGGGTCACGGAGAGTCGGACATGACTTAATGACTAAACAACAAGAAGAACCATTATTTGGATGCATGCTTTTAAATCTTCAGCAGATTCTGTCCAATATTGGAGCCACCCAAGCCTTTCTTAGGATTCAGGCACTTGACAGCCATTTTAATTACTTCAGAGTGTACCATAAAGGGGGGATTAGATAAAGTCTGTTCTTCATACTGTCTCCAATGTCACTATTAAGCATTCCAAAAGTGCTTGCAGCAAATTTTGAAGAATCTTCTGTATGATTCAGACTGAGTTAATCCTTGTTAAAATATTAACTGTGCTCTTTTGTGGAGGAGACAAATTTATTTCTTCCAGTATTTGTATGCCCAGAGTGACTGCAGAGCATTCACTGGTGAATGTTAATGTTGCGAATTTACTATGCTAGAAAAAATGTTGAGGGGATGCTACATCCTACTGAAAGGAATAGTAAAAGTCCTGTTGTTTTTCATGGTGGTAAATCTACACATAATTGAGAATCTTTCTTGTGTTCAGTTTCACCACTTTCTATAACTCTCATCCACCAGGATAATTTTAAAAAAACACATGTATTACCTGATTTTAGGAGAATTCCAGTGTATTGAAGATTAACATGTAATATTAGGGTTGATGTTTAATGTACATGTCTTGTATTTCCTAAATCCACTGAGAATTCCAGTACTTTTCCACACCAGATATCACTCTTTCTTGGCAACCACAGTGTGCTACTTCTGCATCTTGGCAACATGGTTCGCCAAAAACAGGGTGGGACTTTAGTGGCTTAGGTCTCTGGCTGTGAACTTAGAGGTTGGGAGTTCAATTCCCCACGGTGCCTTCCAACTCTGCCGGTTCACAGGTGGTGGTGATGATGATACATCGGCTTGAATTAAAAAATCATCCAAATGGTAAAATGTAATAGAATTTTCCTCTAGCCATTTTTGTTTGCTAAAAGCAAGTAAACAAAGAGAGAGAGAGAGACAGACAAACAGACATAAAACTGAACATGGCAGGTAGCTGAAACTGGGCAGCATTTTCTACAACTGTTGGATGATGACCAACAATAGCCTGTTCTGTTTTTCTTTCAATCTGGGGTTCCATGCAAATGTTGTCTCATTATCCACAAGTCGCATGCGACCTGAAATCACAGGAGGAACTCTTTATCCTGGTGCCTCCAGTGACACTAGTCCTGTTACTTCAGTGAGGCTACAGAACTAGCTACTGGATCACTGCCATAGCTTGCCAATTTTGTAGATCTAGTTCTACCTGGATTCTTCAACACATGTGATTCTAAGGGAGTAAATTGTATCATCCTGGTACATGAAGGTTAAAAAATTTACAACATGCAACAAATAGTACTTTTTAAAAAAAATCTACATCCAATTTCCTTTTAGTATAAAAATGTGACTGTTTTTTTCCCTTAAGTCTTTAATTACTGTCTTATGCCTTTTTGAGGACTTGGTTAACAGATGGCAAGATATAATTAATTAATTAACTAAGAGATTTAAAACTTGTTAATTTGGGCATTATTGTAGCCCCATAGATTTTTAAAACATTTGATCCTTCACAGATGATATCTTTTCTTTCTTTCCAGTATTTGCAGGCTGCAGTCCTTCTTGCCACAAGGGCTGCTTTCACTTCCATGCAGAACCCATCGGCAGCCCCTGCACCATTTTAGTGTTTGCTTTTGGGGAAAGCTCTTTATACCTTTTAAGCTCAGGTTAGCAAATACAGAATACAGCATTGTATCTTTTGTACTTAAGTGGGAAATCACATACCTCAGTGTTTAGACAGATGTGGTGTTATCTGCACTATTTATACCAACACCAGGGATGCTAATTCCACAAATTTCCTACTTGACAGAAATACTGATTAAAGTGCTGGCTCTAAATGAAGCAGCACACGTACAAAAAGTTGCAAGTGTACAAGTCTGTTGCAACGGTTACTTTTGACAGCTGCTACAGGTGCCAGTACCTATTTGAGCCTTCCCAGTATTCTCTGTGCCCCATGGTGCTCAGAAGGAACAGGATCAATGCCAGTTTGAGACCAATCTGAGCTCAGACTATGGGAATGAATATCTTTGAAACACACCTTGAACCCATATTTCATAGAGAGGGCATACTTGGCAATTGTATTCAAATTTGCTCCACCTGTTTCAACTTCTTCAACTTGCGGGATTCATGGAAACAGTTGTCTACTTCATGATGAGGTGAATCATGAGGCACCTACCCCAGTCTTCTACCCAAGTCTTCTACTTCCTGACTGAGTCCCCTTGCGACTCTTGCTCGTTGTCACTGAGGCGTAGTTCCAGAGAAGAGGCCAAAACAGGAGAGGAGGTAAGTATGGGAACAGTCCACGTGTAACAGGATTTGTCTCTATACCAAGCATTACATGACTGAGGGTCTTTGTGTGTATGTTGAGCAATGTTGTTGCTAGAATGAAACCTTGAGGGATGTTGCTTCCCACGTATGTTGAAGATGATATATACCTTAGCTATCCTCACCAGGGAATTTCAGTTTTTGAGAAATCACTAAAATGACCAATTTTACAGTTCTTGTCACAACAGACAAGACACTCAGCTGCAGTAAACAGCTTCCCATACTGTTGCATCAAGTGCTTCTGCCCAAGTCCAAAGTGACTGAAACAGCTAATTGACCTGATCTAAAAATAACACAACCCAACTCATCATTCATCACTCTGACATGTGTATCTACTCCAAAGGTCATTGAAATCTCAGCTCGGATTTCTCTAATATTACATTCCAGATGCTTTTGCAGCTGTGCTACTGTACCTTTTCCATTAAAAAAAGGCAGAATGAGGTGCTCAATATCCTTCTCTAGAGCAGCAGTGGGCAAAAAAGACACATCAGTATCTACTGGACTGTCTTTGGATAGTTTGAAAAAAATCAGCAAAAAGTCCACACTCCCAATGAACAATTCATCAATAGCAACAACAAAATGACCCCAAGAAACTCTTTGTGTATCGTGGGGAAGTTATCCAGGAAGGTATTTTTGCATTAGAGGATAGTTAATTCACTCCAATTCTGGTCCATCCTTGGATTCTGAAGAATTCTTTAACTTCAAGTGTTATGTCTTTTGCACCTGCCACCAGCTGATGGTGAATCTTGGCTTCTGATAAAAACAAAGTATTGCAAGCCAGTCATCTGCCCAGCCAGGCAGTAAAAAAGCAAGCAAGCAGGCAGGCAGACAATTGGGGGACTTCTATCCAAGAATATGAGTTTGGTGGAAAGATGACCTTAGAGAATGAATCAGGACCAAGAAGGTCTGACTTAAATATCTTAATTCTCAGCTTAATTCTTTGTAAATGATGCATTGAGGCAGACCTTGTACAGAACAGCAGTTCCATAAAAAAGGAAAGAGAAGACCACACACCATGAATTCTAGTTTCTTGTTTTTAGGCATAACCTGGTAGGAGCCTGGGTTTCAAAATTATTCTTCCCAGTGCCAGCAGATAATGCAGCTGAGCAGTTTTCTTACACAGGGCACTCTCTGGATGCATCACTGGAACCAAGAATAAATCTTTGCCACAATCCTGGAAACTTTCCAAGAGATATATTATCTTTAAAGCAACGAGACCCCAACACTCTAATATGCTTGCTGTTATACAGGAGGAGGATAGGATGACGTTACACATGATTACTTCAGCTCTTTTTAATGCAGGAATGGGCAAAACATGGCCCATTGACTGTATCCAGGAGTTGATCATCTCTCCTTTGCTGTTTAACATCTATATGAGGCTGCTGGGGGAGGTCTTTCAGAGATTTGGAGTGTGCTGTCATCAGTACGCTGATGACACACAACTCTATCTCCCCCTTTCCTCTTTAGCAGGGGAAGCTGTATAGATCCTGGAGTATTGTCTGGCCACGGTTATAGACTGGACAGGAGTAAATAGGCTTAAGTTGAATCCTGACAAGATGGAGATCCTGCTGTTGGGAGGGCATCCTGATTGGTTAGGGGGTTTGTTACCTGATCTTGATAGGGTCACACTCCCCCTGAAGGATCAGGCCCATGATCTGGTTGCACTTTTGGACCCGGCCCTCTCGATGAAGGAACAGATCTTGGCCGTGGCCAAATCTGTTTTTTTCCATCTGAGGCAGATTGCACATCTCCATCCCCTTCTCGACAGGAACTCCCTAATAACACTGGTTCATCTGTTGGTATTCTCAAGGATTGACTAATGCAATACTCTCTGCATGGAGCTGCCCTTGAAGGCGGTTTGGAAGCTGCAGCAAGTGCAAAATGTGGCAGCCGGATTGATCACTGATACATCTAAATTTGACCATATTTCACCGTCCTGGCCCACTTGCACTGGCTGCCAGTATGCTTCCAGGCCAAATTCAAGGTACTGATGTTAACTTATAAAGCCCTTTACAGTTTAGGACATGGCTACCTGTCAGAGTGCCTCTCCCTCAGGTTATCCTCCCATCCCACCTGCAGCTCTCAGTCCTTGATGCTGCGGGTGCCCACTCTGAGAGAGGCCCAGACATTGCCAACCAGAAGCTGGGCCTTCTCAGTAGTGGCCGCCCCACTCTGGAACTCCCTTCCTGTGGAGGTGTGAATGGCCCCCATGCTTCTGAGCTTCCGAAAGCAAGTGAAAACCTGGGTTTTTATCTGGGCCTTGACATACCTCACCCCTTTGTAACATTAATTGTGTAGTGAGTTTATGCTTGCCCATGGTTTGGCAAAGGGTTTTTGTTTTTATATGTTAATTTTTTAAATTGCTGTATGCTTTTGTTATTTCCTGGAAGCCACCCAGAGTAGTGGCTTGTCCACTAAATGGGTGGGGTATAAGTTTAAGCAAACAAATAAATAAAATATACAGTCCCCTGCCCATTCCTATGGCCCTGCTCCTTTGTGGATGGGCAGGAGAAGTGAAATTAACTTTTTTGACTCTGCTAGACCATCACTATTATGTTCAATAACTTAGATTGATTTTTTTTAAAAAAAATCCTTTGCCTTGTGTGTAGTGCCAATTGAGAAACTGCTCACAGCTGCAGTTTTGATCAGTACTTCACACAAAGGGAAAAAAACACATTAATCTAAGTGATTCAGCACAACAGTGATGGTCTAGCAGAGTAAAACAAAATCACTTTACCTGCCCTCCACAGAAGAGCAGGAGAAGTGTCCAATTTGCCAATATCCTGAAGTGGCTCGCTTATTAAGCCACTTCATAGTACAGGAAATTGACAGCAGAAGGAGCCTTGGGAGCTTTGACAACTGCAAGATTCAATTTTAGTCCCTTCCTAGCAATTGCACACACTGGAAATGGACTAAACTAGAGTGCACCAACCTGCACCGAAAGAGTAGAAGCCCCCGATAGTGGGTTGGAGTGCTTTAGAGGCAAATTGGCCCATTCTAGAAATTATGTCATGTAGTCATCAGAAAAAAAGAACAAATCAATTTGCCCCCACAATGCACAGTAGGACAAATGCCTGTCTGAATCCATGATTTTTGGAACTCTTATATTCTTATTGCACTATCCACAGATAAGCGGTACCTAGCCTGATAAAGGCCAGTGTGGGCTGACAGCAAGCATTTGTTTGTCATTTATTGGTCATCTAATAGAGGCATCTCCCTTCTTGTCTTTGGATGATGTATACATGGTCCCTTCCTCTTTGCTTAAATTTACCAGCTCCCCTCTTGAGACAGGCAAGCAGGTTGTGTCGCAAATTCTAAGGACAAGGCTCCCCCTCCCCCAGTGAAAAGGACATCGAATGTTAGACACACTATTTCTTCAGAAAAGTAAAGAATTCTTTGCTGCTCATTTAAATCAGTGAGTATTCCTCTCCAAATCAAATATGATAAAGTAACCAATTCTGTCAAAGTGCTTTTGTGACCTTTTCACACTCTAGTCCTTAAATCGCTCACACAAATTCATGAGTTTCCTCTCATCCTTGCCATGCTACAGGGATGTAAAGCAGCAACACTACAGTGGGAAAAGGCAAGCTTGATTTTCCAATAGACAATGTCTTTATCTTTTTTTATTTTGCTTAAGATATGTCAAAAGGGGGAAAGAAAAATGCTCTTCCATTTTGGCAGATATGAAGTATGTTTCTCTCCACGACATGCGGCTGAGAGACTGTCATTTCAAATAATTGACTCTTCAAGTTCAGTCCAGCTTAATCCAACACTTTGCCCAGAGGCAGAATAACCCTACATAGAGGGCATTATGACAAAGATCTGTCCATAATTCTGGACAGGCTTGCCTGCAAACCTTTTTCTCCTAGACTGGGAGAGGGGTTAACTATAATAAATAGAAACTGAAACACTGGACAGCAGCTTCTTGAGCCAACCTGGCTTTCTTAATCAAGGGTAGCCCAAGACATTTTCCTGCCTGAGGCAAAGGAGATGACAACACCCCACACACACACACACCAATACACACACAGATGCCAAATGGAGTGGCAGTTGATTCTTACTTCAACACTGATGACAGAACAATATCTTCCACTACATCTAAGAGTGTCAGGCTCTCTGAGAAGGTAAAGCACAGTCTGTTCCCTCAATTGACTTGTGCCTCGTTGGTGATCCCCAGGATTTGCTGCCTGAAGGAGCTATTTCCTTATGTCTGTTGGAAGGCCTCACCCTGCTCTTAGCATTGCATGACAATCTAATCTAATAATGGTATATCTGTGAAGAGTAATACCTCGTGTAGGTGAGAGTAAGAACTCTTCACTGAAATACCATTTGTCAAAATAATAAAAATAAAAATAAAAATCTCAAGTGAGATTCTAACAAGCATCTCAGGTCCATGGCTTTATGCAGGTGGATTTTCTCTTTATCAACAGTTTCTCTTTTCAGGCAGGACTAGCAGATGTATTTTTAAAATATCCTAGGAAACCGTTTTCATTTAATATGTTTGCTGACCAACCCCTGTGGTCTGTAGAAGATGAAGGAAGCTCTAAAACCTGTATGCAATGTGGGTTGGCACTCCCACAGTGGTTGGACCTCATCATTGCCTCATATAAAATGAAAATATGGCCCAAAGAACACCCGCTGCGTTTCATCGACTATACACTGAAAAAGTCCATTTGTAATGGTGGTTAATTCACCATTCAGGGATAGGGTGGCCACTTGCCCTACTTGGTAATGGATAGTTTGCTTTTTGAAAGGCTGTCAACAGATAGCCCCCCCCCCCCCAGATGTGTCTACTTGAAATGTTCTCCAGTTCAGTCTGATTTAAGAATATAGGAGAGGGAACAGGGACCTTCATCAAGGACCATCAGCAGTTAGCTTCTGGACAGCAGACTTAGGATGTCTGAAATATAGGACGTTCATAAGCAGAACAGGGACTTGATGTTGCCTGTCCACAATTAGTACTTGGGCAGCAGGATCAGGAAGTGTGTAGGTTACCTGATCACCACGATCATCCTTACTCATATAAGATAATTCTGCTTAAGCAATGTCAAGAAACAGGAAAATGAGGGGATGATAGTTTCAATTGCCCTTTGAAATGCAGACTTGTTAGCTTGTGCCTGGAATTAGCAGGCCAAAAAAACAGGATGGGGTGTGAGCGGGAATGGCCCATTAATTGGAAGGTTTTGCCATCTGTGTCTTATCTTTGAGAAAAGGAATTTCCAAGGCCATACCTTACTCCTGGTATGAGCTAATTACCAAAACTGGTTTCAGTTGAAGAAAAGGGAGGGGGAAAGAGTAAAGTTACTTTGGAGAAGTTACTCTCTTCTTTAGGAAGATTTGGGGTGATTTGAAGTCTGACCAGTGCATTCCCTCAAAGGGTCTAGAAAGTGGAATAATAGGAATAAAAATGGAAAGAGAGTTTGCTTAGTTTAGCCTAGACTCTCTTGGCAGAATGCCGTGCTCACCTACTTGATTTGTACTCTCCATATGCTCTGGAACCATGCTGAAGTCCTGCTTGTATGCTAATATTAGATTAGGATAGTCAGCTTTCTTCTTTTCTTGTGGGAACTGTTCTTTATTTGCCTTTGTCTCAAGATCTTTTGAATGTTTATTGCTCCACTTTTTTGACCGTTTTTGGGATTTTTGAAACTATGTTCTGAAATTGTTTGGAACTTTATTCTTTTTGACTTCTTTTTGCAACATCTTCCATAAAAAAATAAAATTTTACAGCAGTTCAGTTATTCTGGGAATAAAAGATGTTGTTGGTACCAAAAAAAAGCCCTTCTCTTAACCACCTACTGTATTCTTTACATTTTGCAGATATTTTGGGATTCTTACCTGGAAGAGGTGGCATACAGGCTTAAACGCATAACCTTGTGAATTTTTTGGTGACCTCCCTGGAACATTGAGTAGTCAGAGTGACTCAAGGTGTTGGGAGGGATAGTGGGCAGGAAGATTTCCCCCAGCGATCAGCACATCTGGGCCTCTTGGAATTCACCCACACCAGGAAAGTCTGGGTAGTGTGAGCAGTGTGACTAAGTGGTTAGTGAAGGCCCCTCTGATCTGGACATAATCTTAACAAGCAATTTTTAAAAAATCTGAATTTTGCATCTGCACATGTTAATTAGCACTTAGTCTGCAAATTAGTATCCTTGTTCGTCTTCCCTTTTTGGTTATGTGTAACTGGACACTACTTTTGGGAAACATTCAGTATATTTTGACTGCTGTTAGCTAAGTAGTTATGTCACTGAAGCATAGATTAATTAAATTTAGATCTGCACTTTCCACTTAAGTAGTGCTCAGATTTGCTACCAAGAAACTGCAAATAGGTTGATTATTCATAAGATTAAGACATCAAGGATTCCATGATATTTTCAGAACATCATTTGAAAAACCATTTTTTTCTGGATTACCCGGGGTTTTCTATTTAAATCTATATAAAGGGGAGAAAGACATCAAGTATTAAGGCACAATATAGAGCATACCTACGGAGGAAAATGTACATTTAAAAATTTACATAATGTTTCCTATCTCATTCTCAGTGCAGATTGATTCTTTCTTAAAAATGAACCTTGGCCCAACCTCGTCCTGTTTTTCTTACTAGAGTTCAGCTGTCTCAAATTATCCTTCTGAGCCTAGCAATACTTCTGATTTTTGAAATGATTAGAATTTCATTTTTTGCAATAATCTTCCCCCTTCCTAAAGCCACTTGTCCTATTTATAACAACCATAGATGGAGAGAAAATAGATCTGCAGAAGGAGACATTCATTAGCTAGTAAGTGTATGGGGATTAGGAAAGTCTGTCTGACTCACAAAGCAGAAATGGCATTTAGTATCCTCGTCCCCTTCTAGACAAAATTAGCAAATGCTGCAGTGAAGTTTAAAGCCTGCTACGGTAGTCGATAGTCGCAGAATTGGAAATTGGTTTCCTGGGGCTCTCTGTAAACTCTTCATTACTTTACTCAATCATGCTTCATTAACAAGTTAACAGACAGAATACCAGTGCACTTTGGGATACATTCAAGCGCCAGCCCTTCCATCTCCTTGAACGTCACTTAAAACTTGAATGTCACAGCAGATTAGACATTGTGTCAAATTGCATCTTCTCATCAGGCTGCAGCATGGGCAGCTTGCAGATCATAGCCACTTAACCTCTTAAAAATTGCCAGGTGCTTGCTAGCCTGGTTTGCAATGGGTAGCAGGAGGGTTTAATTCAAAGTGATTCTGATGGAACTAACACACAATCTCCAAAGGCGTCCAGAAGGAAAACAAGTTGATGAAAGGCAAGAACTGAAGATGTACATGTGATAATGTGTCACCTCAGTGTCATCCTATTTTGTGTGTGTGCGTATAATAATTTAAAAACCATGGGAAACATTCCCACTTCATCCCTATATTGTACTTTCAGCTTTTGGCTGAAAGCTGCTCATCCAAATTCAGTTTCCAAGGTGTGATCACACGAGGAAATAAATTGCATTTTGGACTGCTTGTGGACCAGTCCAATGTGATCTATTTTCCAGTGATTCCCTGACATAGGGGGAATTGCACTTGAGCCCCACCTCAATCCGTGCCCAGGGTGGAACATTTTGGTCCACTGTAGGGCTACCACTTTTTGGACGAGGGCCGGAGTGATTCCCAGGCAGATGGAAATGTTGCTTTAAGGGCAATCACTTCCTGCAAAGTGACCCTTTCTGGTGAGATCAGATGTGTGCCTTTTTTGTCATCTGATTGCACTCAAATTTTTCTTTCTTTCTTCATGTTAGTGGGAAGTAGCTAATAAAATATGGTGGAGATTTTTCTCAGCAGCTAGAAGATCCATATAAGGTTCTGTGAATCTTGTGTAGGCTGCATTCCTATACACACTTCTATGGGAGCAAATAATATTGAACACAGTGGGGCTTTTTTCTGAGTAGAGATGCATACAATTGTACTGTCAGCATGCTTCATATACAATATGAAGCTTGTTTGGCTGTTGATAGATAATTTTTGAGAAGAGACTTGTGCTATTGATCCAACTTTTAGAACCACAAAAAACCCAAGAGGCTGTTCAACAGCATAAGTAATCTAGGATGATCTATTGACATGATTAAATATGTTCTGTCACCAGTACCTTAAAAAGGAATAATAATGTTTTCGTTATCTGACTGCCTTAAACCCTATTTATGAATCTAGAGCTAAGAGAATTTTGTTTCATTTTTTTTACCTCTCCTCTGTGTGTGAGTCTTGACAAACTATCAAAGGAACAGTGATTTTAAAAGTACACAAGTAGTATATATTATTAACTGAATTAAATGTGTGCTGTCAAGTCAATTCTGAAACACAGCAACTCTTCTCAAGGTTTTCTAGGTACAGAATACTCAGATGTATTTTACCATTCCCTTCTTCTGGGATGTTCTGGGGCTGTGTATCTGACTAAGTTACACAGGCTGGCTCTTCTCAATGGAGGCAGAGTGGGGAATTGAATTCCCAACCTCTGGCTCTGCAGCCAGATGCCTAACTCACTCAGCTAGCTATCCAGTCAACAGTAATGGTCTGTCTTGCTCATGTTACTTTATTGGGAATATCATACTCAGTGAATTATGTGGAGTTTTTGTTTTGTTTTGTTTTTAAAGGTACAGACATTTCTGGGTAGAATTCTATTACTTGTGCCTGCTGGTATTAAGTCCAACAGTGTAAGTCTCATTAGTGATTTGCTGCTATTTAAGAAGTTGGTGGTTGTGTTTTCTGTTGCACACCAGTTGTGTGACTTGGCGCACAAGAAATGCAAATACTCACTTCTTAACTAGCAGTAAATCATCTCTGAAATATATACCATTGGACTTGCACCAGTATAAATATTCAACTGGATTATGGCCTCTATATTTCTTACTGAAACAACTAAATTCTTAGAAGAATTGGTTTCTCTTTCTAATATTTTGGAAGAACCTATGTTTAGTACAGCTTGCAACCACACTGTATTATTATGGTGATGTTAATAATCAAATCTTGAATTTGATTAAATTTCATAAAATGTACTTGTCATTTTTCATTCAGAAGAATGAATTCTTTAATGATGACAGGGACACCTGCAGTTTGCTATACATCTGATTTTACTTGCTATTTTATCAAAATTTATACTCCCAGTCATGTGTGTTGAGGGCTTCTCAATAATTCTAGCCCCCATCATCGATAAATAGACTTGATAAATCAGCTTCAAGAAGAGATACCAAAAAAAGAGAGTGTCCCCTTTCAATTACAAGACATAAGGCAAATGCATATTTTCATCACTTGCAACATTTTCACAAGGTCAAATACTGCCTCACCAGTGAGAACTTGATATTTTCCTAAGCTACTATTCTCAGTGATGCCTCATAATGAAACAAGGACACTACTGGTATGCATTTATTCAGATTTCTGCCATTCTCTGTTACTGTCAGAATCCCTATGTCCACTACTAGTAAATCTAAAGGACAAGTTGAGGGTAGATTTTGACTTCACAATATGTGCCAATGTATGTTTTTATAACTGGGTAGGAGGTACATGTTGAGGGGGATTCTATACTGAAATATATATCCTTTTGGTTCAAATTGCTAATAATCCTGTGATGAGCTCAGTGGATGTATATGTGTAACTCTAAAGAGTTGTACCAAAGTTGTTGTTAATTACTGTTCATTATTACTGTTGACCTTAATGAGTGGGTGTGATTTCCTTTAGCAAGGTGACAATGCTGGAAAAAGTTGAAAGCAGCACGAAAAGCACAGGGCCAAATGTGAGATGGATTGACTCAATAAAGGTAGCCCTTGGCTTGAGTTTGCAAAACATGAGAAACACCATAAATAACAGGGCCTTCTGAGGATCACTAATCCCTAGGGTTGCCAGACGTTGGAAACAACTTGATGGCAATAGCAATAACAGGTGACTGATCTTGTTGCCTCCCTGAAGCAACTCTATGGGTGGCTGCAGAGCTTATGAACCCCAGCTGTGTTCAAATTAAAGTAAGTGGTGTTGCATATGCTGTGTGGCGTCTCATGTTCTTTGTGATAAATCAACTTTTTCAGATTTTAAAATGTTTTATAGTCAACATTTGGAACAAGTTAAAATTTAGGGGTAAGGACAGCAGCTAACTGTTTCTTTGTTTATTGATTTTTTTAACACACAGTTTTTCAGTTTTACAAGGTTCCGAGGCAGCATACATTGTGAAAAGAAAAACAATGTTCAGGCTATGGTTCTCTACTCATGTATGAGGGAGTAACTCTCACTGAACTGAATGAGATTTATTTTTAGTAGAGAAATTGTGCAGTAAAAAAGCTAAGATACCAACAATTCTTAAAGCAGCAGAACAGTATGAAACACTGCTAGGGGAAGAATAGTAGCATCAGAATCGATGGCAAGGGTGGGCAGCTGTGACCCTCCAGATGTTGTCAGACTGAAACTTCCCATATGTCCTACTTTGTTGGTTGTGCTGGTTAGGATTGATGAGATGTAGGCCAGAAACATCTAGAGGACCACAGTTTCCCAGCTTTGGTCTGTGGGCTAATCTAGACATAAGAGCAGTGGACCCCAATGTTATAAACTTACTCTTTTGTTTGCTCTCTCTATGCCTCTGTACACCTGTGTGGATCCAGCGTTCAGTATGTTACATTTTACTCATCACTTTTTGGCAGGCATGTTGCTATTAGTGTTCTTTTTGCTTGAATTGTGCCAGTAATTCAATGCATTTTTATGCAAATAATTCATTGCATTAAACAAGATCCAGTGTAGTGTACTGGACAGAGTGTCTGACAGGGACTCAAGAGATCTGCATGTGAATTCCTTCACTGGTGGGGTGTTATCTGCTAAAAACTACCCCTTAAATATCTCACATACCTTGGAAATCCTATCTGGGTCATTGTAAGTTGAAATCGACTTGAGGGCACATAACACACATGTGGATGCATTGTCATTAACAACAGGCTGGAAAAAAAATACAGGGAAATATTGTCTGGTTCTCTCTTGTTGCCAGTTCAGATATTGCAATGTGAGAATGTTATAAATATAAAACAAACAAAACCAAAGTATACTTCCATTACCACTGATGACTGAGAAAAAAATGCAATAAACCTGAAAAATTCCTGTCAAGATGGTTCTAAAAATGCCTTAAAATGCTCTACGAAAGTAACATTTTCAAAGTACCAAGATGATGCTAGTTATAGCTAAAAGTGACTGAGTTGTTGCTCATTATGCTTAAAAAGCAATATTGTAACTGCTAGTTGCAGTACTTGTTACTGAAAAGTAACTAGTCACAGGTAACTCTCTGTAATTAGTTACTCCCATGCTCTGTGCTGCTCTGCTTTTAAGGAAATATGGGTAAGAGGTGTTTAATTCTCTCCATGTCTGCCACTTGCCTCTCCACTACTTTGCTGAGGGGAAGTTGGCATCGGAGGACACAGTGCAGAAAGGTACAGCTTGGATAGGGGAGGGTTCAGCACTTCACACCTACTCTTCTGTTTGCTCTTCAAATTGGGTCCTTCCTACCAAACGTTCCGTGTGTGCTTGGAACAGATCTTCACAGGTCTGCCCCTGCCACCACTGCTCTGATCTATGAGCAGCCCTGTCCAAATAGCAGACAATAATGGGTTTTAAGTTCAGCAACTGAAAAGAAACCTGAAGTGATGGCATTTTATTTTGATATATTTTGGAGGTTATAAGAATAAGCTAAGATGATAACCTCACATATATTATCTTCATAGCGATGTATGGAATCATATGGCTCAAGCTCCAACAGAACATTGAAAACCAATCCAACAACACTGGAAAGTTATGGGAGCTATTACTCACAAGCTACATTTATAGCAGTATAGGAATGGAGAGTTAGCTGTGCAGCTCCAATTGTGATTAATGATTTTTATGGGGCTAAATCTTATCCCATGTACTGAAAATGTTCTTTTGGGTGGAGGGCTATAAAAGTGCACATGCTAATATGCTATTAAAAGTACACTTTCTGACTATCACACATTTTCTGCAAGGGTCCTGCTGAGACAGATTGTCTTGCCTGAGTCACTGTACACAATCTGTTATTAGTGTCTTGCTGCACACTGCCATATAAGGTGGATTCCCTTTAAAAAAGATCTGGTTTCTGGTTTAACGAGGATAAAAGCCCATTTACAGAGTTGGTCTCTGTGCTTCTAATTCAGCGTCATCCTATTAGATATAGTTCTAATCTATTCTGGAAATCTAAAATACTAGTTGAAGGAACGTTCATGCTATTTCTGATGATTTAGAGGGACAGACAGCAATTATATTTTGCACAAATTTCAAGATTTTGTCATGGCTGGTTCAATATCATGCCAGGGTTTCTAGCTTGTAATATTAGCAATGGCTCATTTTCTGTAATGAGAGAGTTGGTGATTAATGAAAGTGTAAAACCATAGCTTAATATGTATTAGTTCCACTGCAAGATGTAATATCCCATCTCCTATATTATTTAATGGGGTTGGGTAGAAAGGAAGGTTGACAGAGGAAACAGGAGTTGTTTTCCACATGAGCAGAGAACTGCAGTCACCCAAAACAGACGCAAGAGGAAAATATTGAAAGGTATAGCAAATTAGTTAATATAAAATCTTTCAACTTATGAGCTCTACAATGATTTTTCAAGGTTATTTTCCCTCCTCTGGGCTTTCCATCTTACTATAGTTTTGTCTGAGAAACTTGCATTTCCATCGAATACATGGGTACCGTAATTGTACATTTTATTATGGGGAACTATCAGACTGCCAGTTTCTACAGCAGGAACTGGAGAACCATCTTCTTACAAATGGAGACCTTCAGAAGGTCCCCACATGCTTCCTAGCAGGTGTGAGGGGCAAGTTTTCTGTGTTTTGAGGGGCTCTCAGCACCCTTTAGCTCTCAAAATTTATGTCAAAAATAATTTTAACCACTAGAGGGCATGAGGGGGCTTTTTAAAGAATATCCAAACCCCATTTTTGTAAGAAAAAGTTGGGAGAATAATGGTCACAAGAGTGAGATTGCTCATCCCTCCTCTGGGGTATTATTGAATTATATCATAATGTGGGTTTGTCACAACTAGAGATGGGGGAATATTTGTATACAAATATGAATATCCTTGCGCAGCTGAACCTAATGAGAGTCTGGCCTCTGGGACCAGACCATCCATTCACACATCCTGCTGCGGCGCCAGTCCTGCTCGTCGTTCCAATGGTGCCTGGAGCTCCTCTCTCTTCCTGCTTGGCTGGCCACTCCAGACAGGGGGCGGGAGGACGAGTCTCCCTGCACGAATATGGATATCCCCATCTCTAGTCACAATCTCTTCATAGGAGAAGCATAGATAGGTTGGATCAGACCAAGGGCCAACCAAGTCAAGCATTCTGCTCACACAGTGACCAACCAAGCAAAGCCACAAACAGGACAGAGAAGCAACAGCACCCTCCTGCCACCAGTTGCTCAGCAACTGATACTTACAGCCACACTGTGTCTGATAGGAAGGCATTATGCAGCTGTCACAGCTACTAGCCACTGATAGCCTTATCCTCTTAAAACCACATCCCAGGATAGATCCAATCACAAAGAACTGCAAAACTGGGAGATAAAACTGTCTCACAGCTGGACCCTCTCTCACACACAAACAGTTCTGGATTTCTCAAAGAACCTTCTCAAGAACGTTGACAGCACCTAGCCTGAAGCAAAGCACATATCTAACAATGCAGTGTGCACCTGGCAACATCAAGTATTCATCTCATAGTATTACCTGGGAGGAGAGACTGTGATTGTAAGTAGGGTTAGGCTTGGGGCCCAATTGTATACCAGGAGGAATGTGGTAGCCATGGTAAATATTGGAATTTTTTTCTTTCCATTTGGGCTTGCAGTCTCTTGGCAATAATCTCCTGGAGACTGCAAGTTGGAGCTGGGTGAGAGTCAGAACAATGCTGAAGGAAGTTCTTTTGCGAACCAGGTGCATAAGGAATGGTCTTTAAAGTACTAAAATATCTCCAGAGAAATGGTTCCCAAGAGTGAATGGGTTTCTAATCTGAGTGGGTGTGGCACCTCTACCCACCATTTTGGGGTGAGGTACCCCTTCAAACCATAGGCTCTCCTCAAATATATAAACTTCAAGTCCCAGAATGCCTGACTGTTAGTTACACTATCTTTGGGAACGGAAGTCTAAAACATTGGTGGATGGAATGTTAAATACTGAGAATGACTGAACTAGAGGGCAAAGACTGTGCCTGTTTATTTCCAAGGAGGTTAGGGGAATCATAATCACCATCATCCTCATCTTGACTCTGACTTAATGGTGACCCTTCCCAGGCTTTTCAAAGTAAAAGTTGATTAACATTCCCTTCCTCATGGTTTGGGACTGTGCAGCTTGCCCAAGGCTACGCAGGCCAGCTGTTCTCCCGAGAGGCACAGTGGGAAATTAAACTCCCAACATTTGACTTGTGAAAGAAAAAAACAGTACTCTGCATTTTAGGTTAGAGGCTTAAAGCAGAATCATCTTTATTTAGTTAAAGGCAAATGTTTGAGAGAAAACACAAGACCCAGCAGAGAGAACAGTCCTCCCCTCCTGGTCAGTGAGTGCTGACAACAATTACAAACAAGACATATTTATACCTTCCAAGATGTGAATTTTTTCTGCATAGGACATCCTACGGTCAACTTTACCAGCATAGTAATGACAGGTCCATTATCACAGAATCATAGAACAATGGAGTTACCTCAGCATTCCTAGTGTCTTTATTTTACAAAATATTATAATTTGGATATAGTCAGTACCAGTTACGTATCTCACTGTATCTTCTCCATTTCCAGCATTCCTTCCTTATTACCCTGTGCAGAGGCTGAGATGGAGGATGTTCTGAAGACACGCAATATGGAAGAACTTTGATTACATATACCGTAGCATATATTAGAAAGACGTTAAATGCACATATATGTATTCTCAAATGCATACAATATGTTTCCACAGACTCTGGCTACAAGGAACCATAGCTGGGCTAATACTGGGACAAGAGGAATCAGAATATCAAAGCACATGGCTTCCTTTAACGCTCCCAGTATTGGGCGTTTGCTCAAGGCATCATCAGAAAAGATTGTTCAAGTATAAGAGGTGGTGTTCTTTCAAAAGGGAGGGCCAAAGCACTATAATTTTAAGTAGCTATGAATAAGAACTTTTTAAAGTAACTGTCAAGAAAAGAAAAAGAGGAAAGAAAGGAAGAGGCAGGTTTTGTTTAGAGACCATTTAGAAAACCCTCCAACTGTCTCTCTTTGGGAAAGAAAACATTTTCCACCTCCCCTTCCAGGTACCTGCCTGCCATGATGCCTGTTTCTCTTTGTCAGTTAAGAAAAAACAGAACCAATAAGTCACAGAGGTTTTTTTTAAAATTTACTTCCCTGCAGCTTGTGCTGGCAGATAATTTTCAGAAATCCTCAAGACATTTCTCCTTCTATGCACGCTCCTTCCTGGCTACTTGTTGCTTCCCTACCTTGAGTGTCTGCTCTGAGTTTTAAATTATTAGGGTTGGATGCAGGAATTAAATACTGGTGGACTGAAGGAGGGGTTGATTATCTTGACAAACAGGCAGAGGTGTGTGTGGGTAGCTTATCAACAATGCTCAAACACACCTAATCATTCCTGAGAAGGGCCAAGATTGTAGCACCAATCCAGCTCAGCTGAGAGGAGGCTAAGAGCCTGTCGAGACAGGTATACAGATTGCTGTTTGGATCTCTGTTTGTTGAAACCAAGTTATGGCATCCACACATGTTTCTGCTTAAATCTATCCATCCTGGCCCTTTAAGGGCTGTTGCACACTTTTCTGGCACAGCACTAGGGCCTTCTGTTTTATGATATGATTCAGCCTGCTTCCAATTAGCCTACTATATTGCCTGTGCAGATGGTCGTTTCACACCCAGAAAGAAAAAATAAAGTCACTGCAACCTTCTCAATTATGGCCACTAGAAGGGCGGTTATGTTGACTCCATGGGTTTCACCCCCACAGGGCAGCAGAGCCCTGGCTGACGAGAAAGTTGGAAAAAGGGGGTTATCTGCCTTCTGTCTCCCCATCCTTCACCCCAACATTCTCTCCTCACGTCACTGCTGTCCTCTGCTGCTGCTGCTTCCTTACTTCCAATAACAAACAAACAAACAAACAAACAAACAAACAAACAAACAAAACAAAACAAAGCTCCTATTTCAGTGATTTTCCAGACAAGCACTTCTTGGGTTCAGCATTAAATTTTCTGACTGAAGAAATTGCTAGATCACTCCCTTCTCTGGCTAAGAAGCGTCTTCCACTACTGCGTAAAGAGAGAGAGAGAGAGAGAGAATGAATGAATGAATGAATGAATGAATGAATGAATGAATGAATGAATAAATAAATAAATAAATAAATAAATAAATAAATAAAAGAACATAAAAATTGGCCTGGTTGATCTGAGTTCTCACTCACAGGAGGTCCCCCTTTGGAACAAAAAGACCCATGGGAAGATGAGCAGAGATGGTGAAAAAAAGTTATCTCATTATTTAAAATGAATGAATTGCCTCCAAGTAAGCAAGGACAAAGTATAGACGTCACATGAAGATTTGGTCTACTGTTCCACGGTACAGTCTAATAATGAGGAGGAATTAGAGTTGACTGAGATTTGTTGCTCTGCATGCATTAAAGCAGGTCTCTCTCTCTTTTTAAATGTTAGACATACTGTGGCATTTAAAGAAAAATATGCTTAGTATTTTGACCTGCTGTAATCCTGGCAGTAGTTCTGCATTTCAGCTATTGCCAGCACAGATTAATCAGTGCTAATACAAATGTTCTTGGCTGCAGATGAGAAGCTGGGCTGATGAGTGATTACTTTAACTGCCTGCACTATAGAGATGGTTTGTAATTTGCTTCTGGGGGAAACACTCTTGCTGTGAAGCTCAAAGGCATTAAAGCCTCCATCAGGAAAAGAAAGGTGTTAACATAACTATTCGGGAGCAACAATTGTTTAACCCTGCTACATGGGACCCATTTCATCACAGCATCTGGGCCAGTCCAATTTCATAATCAAATCATACTCTGAATATGTAGGAATCTTAATTTGCACTTAAACATCAGGGGTTCAACCAGCAATTCTTAACCCAAGTCAATCAAAATTTGTCTCATCAATTTGTGGAATCACTGTAAAAATTATAGAAGAGACATGCAGTAACCTTGCTCCCTTGGTAAATCACCCTAGCTGTGTAGAGTTGCATTCTCTTCCCTTAACATTCGGATAGATGCAGGCCCTTCACGGATTGCTGTCTTGTCATGGCGAAGGGGCTTGAGTAATTCAGAGAAGCTATGGGCTATGCCGTGCAGGGACACCCAAGACGGACAGGTCATAGTGGAGAGTTCTGATTAAACGTGATCCACCTGGAGCAGGAACTGGCAAGCCACTCCAGTATCTTTGCCAAGAAAACTCCATGAACAGAAAAAAAAGGCTAAAAGATATGACGCTGGAAGATGAGCCCCTCAGGTCGGAAGGTGTCCAACATACTGCTGAGGAAGAGCGGAGGACAAGTACAAGTAGCCCTAGAGCTAAGGAAGTGGTTGGTCCAAAGCCGAAAGGACGCTCAGCTGCGGACGCACCTGGAAGTGAAAGGAAAGTCCGATGCTGCAAAGAAAAATACTGCATAGGAACCTGGAATGTAAGATCTATGAACCTTGGTAAGCTGGATGTGGTCAAACAGGAGATGGCAAGAATAAACATTGACATCCTGGGCGTCAGTGAACTAAAATGGACGGGAATGGGCAAATTCAATTCAGACGATTATCATATCTACTATTGTGGGCAAGAATCCCATAGAAGAAATGGAGTAGCCCTGATAGTCAACAAAAGAGTGGGAAAAGCTGTACTGGGATACAATCTCAAAAATGATAGAATGATTTCAATACAAATCCAAGGCAGACCTTTCAACATCACAGTACAGTGGTGCCTCGCTAGACGATGTTAATCCGTTCCACGAAGATCGCTGTCTTGCGAAAACATCGTCTAGCGAAGCACGTTTTCCCATTGGAATGCATTGAAATCTCTTCAATGCGTTCCAAGGGAAAACTCAGTCGTCTTGCGAAAATCTCTCATAGGGAAACATCGTCTAGCGAGTGCGGGTCCCCGTCGGAATGCACTGACAGCTTTTTGAGGCAATCGTCTAGCGAGGCACCACTGTAATCCAAGTTTATGCATCAACCACCCATGCTGAAGAGGCTGAAATTGACCAATTCTATGAAGACTTACAACACCTTCTAGAACTGACACCAAAGAAAGATGTTCTTCTCATTCTAGGGGACTGGAATGCTAAAGTAGGGAGTCAAGAGATAAAAGGAACAACAGGTAAGTTTGGCCTTGGAGTTCAAAACGAAGCAGGGCAAAGGCTAATAGAGTTTTGTCAAGAGAACAAGCTGGTCATCACAAACACTCTTTTCCAACAACACAAGAGGCGACTCTACACATGGACATCACCAGATGGGCAATACCGAAATCAGATTGATTATGTTCTCTGCAGCCAAAGATGGAGAAGCTCTATACAGTCAGCAAAAACAAGACCTGGAGCTGATTGTGGCTCTGATCATCAGCTTCTTATAGCAAAACTCAAGCTTAAACTGAAGAAAGTAGGAAAAACCACAGGGCTAGTCAGGTATAATCTAAACCAAATCCCTTATGAATACACAGTGGAATTGAAGAACAGATATAAGGAACTAGATTTGGTGGACAGAGTGCCTGAAGAACTACGGATGGAGGCTCGTAACATTGTACAGGAGGCAGCAACGGAAACCATCCCAAAGAAAAGGAAATGCAAGAAAGCAAAGTGGCAGTCCAACGAGGCCTTGCAAATAGTAGAGAAGAGAAGGGAAACAAAATGCAAGGGAGATAGGGAAAGTTACAGAAAATTGAATGCTGACTTCCAAAGAATAGCAAGGAGAGACAAGAGGGCCTTCTTAAATGAACAGTGCAAAGAAATAGAGGAAAAGAATAGAAAGGGAAAAACCAGAGATCTGTTCAAGAAAATTGGAGATATTAAAGGAACATTTTGTACAAAGATGGACATGATAAAGGACAAAAATGGTAGGGACCTAACAGAAGCAGAAAACATCAAGAAGAGGTGGCAAGAATACACAGAGGAATTATACCAGAAAAATCTGGATGTCCCGGACAACCCAGATAGTGTGGTTGCTGACCTTGAGCCAGACATCCTGGAGAGTGAAGTCAAATGGGCCTTAGAAAGCATGGCTAACAACAAGGCCAGTGGAGGTGATGGCATTCCAGTTGAACTATTTAAAATCTTAAAAGATGATGCTGTTAAGGTGCTACACTCAATATGCCAGCAAGTTTGGAAAACTCAGCAGTGGCCAGAGGATTGAAAAAGATCAAATTGGAAAAGATACATCCCAATCCCAAAGAAGGGCAGTGCCAAAGAATGCTCCAACTACCGTACAATTTCACTCATTTCACAAGCTAGCAAGGTTATGCTCAAAATCCTACAAGGTAGGCTTCAGCAGTATGTGGACCGAGAACTCCCAGAAGTACAAGCTGGATTTCTAAGGGGCAGAGGAACTAGAGACCAAATTGCTAACATGCGCTGGATTATGAAGAAAGCCAGAGAGTTCCAGAAAAACATCTACTTCTGCTTCATTGACTACGCAAACGCCTTTGACTGTGTGGACCACAGCAAACTATGGCAAGTTCTTAAAGAAATGGGAGTGCCTGACCACATTATCTACCTCCTGAGAAATCTATATGTGGGACAGGAAGCAACAGTTAGAACTGGATATGGAACAACTGATTGGTTCAAAATTGGGAAAGGAGTACGACAAGGCTGTATATTGTCCCCCTGCTTATTTAACTTATATGCAGAATACATCATGCGAAAGGCTGGACTGGATGAATCCCAAGCCGGAATTAAGATTGGCGGAAGAAATATCAAGAACCTCAGATATGCAGATGATACCACTCTGATGGCAGAAAGTGATGAGGATCTATTAAAGAACCTCGTAATGAGGGTGAAAGAGGAGAGCGCAAAAAAAAAAAAATGGTCTGAAGCTCAACATTTAAAAAACTAAGATCATGGCCACTGGTCCCATCACCTCCTGGCAAATAGAATGGGAAGATATGGAGGCAGTGACAGATTTTACTTTCTTGGGCTCCCTGATCACTGCAGATGGTCACAGCAGCCATGAAATTAAAATACGCCTGCTTCTTGGGAGGAAAGCAATGACAAACCTAGACAGCATCTTAAAAAGCAGAGACATCACCTTGCCGACAAAGGTCCGCATAGTCAAAGCTATGGTTTTTCCAGTAGCGATGTATGGAAGTGAGAGCTGGACCATAAAGAAGGCTGACCACCGAAGAATTGATGCTTTTGAATTGTGGTGCTGGAGGAGACTCTTGAGAGTCCCCTGGACTGCAAGGAGAACAAACCTATCCATTTTGAAGGAAATCAACCCTGAGTGCTCACTGGAAGGACAGATCCTGAAGCTGAGGCTCCAGTACTTTGGCCATCTCACAAGAAGAGAAGACTCCCTGGAAAAGACCCTGATGTTGGGAAAGTGTGAGGGCAAGAGGAGAAGGGGACGACAGAGGATGAGATGGTTGGACAGTGTCATCGAAGCTACCAACATGAATTTGACCAAACTTCGGGAGGCAGTGGAAGACAGGAGGGCCTCGCGTGCTCTGGTCCATGGGGTCATGAAGAGTCGGACACGACTTAACGACTAAATAACAACAAGATGCTTTAGCTGACTGTACCCCTCAAAATTCTGCAGCAATGAAACCTGTACAAAGGAACCTGGCTAATTAATACTTTGTTTCTTTAAAATGTTTATGCCCTACCTTTCTGCCAGGCATCCAAGGCAGGTATGAAAAAGTGAGTATGAATATGTAAAAGCATATAATAATATTCTCTCAAAGGCAGTGGGGTTTTTGGAATGTTGTAAAGGAATTATGGTATAAAATATTCATGACTTGAGCCTAAGATGTTGCTGTGTTGTTGCTGTGGCCGTTTCAACAACAATATAGAATATATATTTGTGCACTCAGGCTGCAGTCCAATATCCATCTACTTGGGAATAAGCCCTTTAAAACTCTGTAGGACATACTTTGAGTAGACACATCAAGGATTGTGCTGTAATTGATGTTACTGTTGTGGGTGGCACTGAATCCGTAGATCTCACAAGCTAAGCTGGTGTGATGTCTTGGAAAATCTGTGAACATCCTGAGGGAGTTTTTTTTTTTTTTTTAAAGTAAATTTTCCAACTGCACAAATGCCATGTCAGACCCACTCTCTGAAAAGTGAAACACAAATCTCCAGGCTGAGCGGTTGCTTTAGTGTCTGTTGCATTAAAGTCAATAGGCCCTGCAGATTTTCAGTACTGATAATGGTGAGGAAGAGCCAATAAGTTGTTTTGGGCAGTTTGATTTAAGGATGGAAATCAAGCATTTCCTGTTTGTTATATGAATTTTGTTAACATGACACTGCCTATTGTTTAAGTGCTTAATAAAAAAAAAGATAACATAACCTGTCCACTTTTATTCCCAATTTTTTCAGCTGCACATCTGTGGGGTTCCACCTGTACATTTTGTGTCTAGCTCCATGCTAAAACCTAAGGGTATGAACCAGGTAAGCAGCATGAAATATCCAAAGTCAGTTTTCTGAGTGCTGTGAATCCTGAATAATAACTTTGGCTGGGACCAAGAATTATGGACACAGGCTGAAGTGGAGTGATAGTTTAGGAGGCACAGAAACAAAGGGTGAACACTGATGTACACTCTTAAGTATACTAAATATGGTTTACACATACATTCTCTAGCTTGTTTTACTTTTATTTCACTATATTTAGGTTCCATTTTTTAAATGTTATATTCATTTCAGGAAAGCTAAAATTAAAGCAATAAAAACAGAGGTTTATACCAGTTGGTCCTACAGTGTAGCAATCAGTAGAAAATAAAAACCTGCTGGAACAAGAACAGGTCTTAGCAGCTTGCCTGTACACAAGCAGAGAAAGAGCCCAATGAATTTCCCTTGGTTGGTAAGGGGGACTTAGAAGAGTCCAAACCCCAGTTTCACAGGCCCACAATGCCATACCTCTGATGGTGACGAGACAAAACTCCAGTGCTGAATGTGGTTCTTAAGGAGGCCTGCATTAGAATGCTGCAAATATGTGCTTCAATCACTTCCGCCACACTTCAAATGTGCGTTTGTCGCTCTTGAGGCATCCAGGAAAGTGTTAACCTAAACATATGAGGAAAAGTAACAGGACTACTTCACCCTCTACGCGAGTGCGACACGCCCCTCTGTGAGCGTGACACGCCCACCCGCAAGCGTGACACGCCCACCCACGAGCGTGGGGGTGCCCCGCCCCCCGCACATGGAGCCCGCACCCCCCAACCGGTTTGTGGTCCCAAAAAGTTTGGGGACTGCTGCTCCAGATAATCTGGAGCTTTGAAAAGTCAGTGTCTCCAACTGTGTGAAGAGGTTCCATGCATAGCAGCTGCCATTCTCCCTCAACTATTACTCAGTCTCCACGTGAAAAGAATGACAAGGAAGGTTGGATTGACCTGCTAGCTTTCTTTACATTTTCAGGCTAAACCTACCCTAAATGCCTGAATATTGTCTCCATGGCAAGGGGCAGAAAACCAGAGGCAAAGAAAGTCAGGCAAAACGAAATGAAAAATTAAAAATAAATAAATAAAGAAGACAAAAACATTGTGGCACCTTAAAGACTAACTACTATATTTTAATGTGAGCTTTCATGAACACGTCCACTTCTTCAGATGTGGCAAAGTAGTCAGTCATCCAGAACAATACCCTTGCCTTTCACAGTCAGAATGGAATGGCCATGCCCTAAGAGGACCAACCATTACCACTGCTGAAGGAGACTGTCAAGTTGATGTGGGGAATACTTATTTTACAATTTATTAATTAATTTGATTTATAACCCATCAACTCACCCCCATTGCGAGTCTATGGCTAGTATTCTGTTGTCTAAATGTGGAATAGAAAGGAACTTGTTTAAGCATCACCTCTGTTGTAGCAGGGTCCCCCTTGTGTGCCTATTCTTGCAATGGTTGTAAGACCAGCCATGCAGTAGAGAACCCTGCTAGAGCAGAACTAGGCATGCTTACATGATTTCTCTTCTACTCCACGGTTAGGCGGCAGAATAATACCCAAGGTGTTTCACAAGTGGATTGACTGAAAAAGTTGTATCGGTGCATTCCTTACCGGAATTGCCTGGGTGCATGGCCTTTCCTGCTTCTTTTCAGAATCAAAGCCAGGAAGGTGGCCGCCATTATTGCAGCACACTTTAAAAAAAAAAAATCATGACCAGTGCATCGATATGTTGGTAAAAGTATGTCACAGAGCAATTTGAGCCATTGCTGCAATACCAGCATTCTGTCACATCGCTTTTCGCCAATCATTCTAAGGAGATTGTAAGTTGGGGGGGTTGCGGGGGGGGGGGAAAGGAAATGGTAGATAAAGTTGAAAGGCAGAGGAGATGGTAGTGTAAGTAAATGGACCAACACGATTCTGCAGGAGCAGCCAATGCAACGGAGGACACATTCCCAAACAGAAACCCCTTCCCAATATTTCAATGTATCAATAATTTAAAAATTGTTATATGTATAATATATATCAAGGGCTGAGTTGCCGCTTGATGCAAGAAATAACATAAACTGGTACCATGGTGTAGCCGGCCATAATGATTCAAATAGGAGGAAATAAATCATTACCACTAAAAGTTCTTGGGATGTTTGTCCCGGTATATATACCATGTGATCGAGAATCAGTACAACAGAGGTATGGAAAGTATAGGAAGAACTAGAGAACATTACTAGAGACGGGGGTATTCGTATACGAATACCCTCGCACAGGTGGCGATAACGAGGGTCCAGCCCCATGGGTCCGGACGGTCCACTCACAATTCCGCCGCTACTGTGAGCTCCGGGATCCTTCCTATCACTCTGGAGCTTGCGATCGGCTCGCCACTCCTGGGAGGAGGCGGGACGACAAGCCTTTCTGCCAGGTCGAAGAGTGGCTCATAGATCGCAAGCTCCGGAGTGATAGGAAGGATCCCGGAGCTCACAGTAGTGGCGGAATTGTGAGTGGACCGTCCGGCCCCATGGGGCTGGACCCTTGTTATCACCAACTGTGTGGGCGTATTTGTATTCGTATACGAATACTCTCATATCTAAACATTACCCTTGTCTGACCAGAGCCTTTGTGAGACAATTCCTTAGCCTGAGAGTAGTTACTAAAAAAGCCCTTTCCTTTGTGATCTCTAGAAATGTGGATGGCAGTCAAGCAGAATCCATCACAATGTCCCCTCCCCCCATACATATAGTGTGTTTCTCTCTCTGTGTGTACTCACACCTCTGTTGCACAGCCAACAGGAGACATAGCACTATCACTTGCTAGTCTCCCACAAAGCTTTCATTTTCATTCAGCATAGCAGTGGAACCTTTGAGGCTCTAACTAGGAACAGCAGCATTCCCTCTTACATAACAAAGAGGCCTAACAGCAGCAGAGTAATGGCTCTATTATTCGCTCTCTGCCTCTGACAGCTGTGGATCATGCAACCTGCAAGGGAATGCAAAATAGGGTCCACGTACTTGCTTGCCTACATCTCTTCCCACTAATTCCTGAATCCAGATACCTCAAAAAATACATCAAACACTCAACATTTATTTTTTGAACATGCTATTCTTCTCACCTCTTCTAGGAGATCAAACATGGCAAGGCAATAATGATTAAATGGCTTTTAGTGCAGCCCTGCAGTGTTTCATCTTCATGAAGCCACAGAACACAGCAGACACCAAGTGTGTTTAAGAGCTGTTGCCTGTTTCCTCAGGATCCAGCTGAGGTGCATCAACATCCCTGCATTTCTCTGTGAAGTATGTGTGAAGTACATGCAGGTGTGCATGCAGGTGTGCTCTATAAATGCTCATTTTCGTAGACTCTGTTTTGTTCAGTATAAAGATACAGGTGATTGTTTAAGCAGCCTTTCTTTGAAAGACTGTTTTTCAAGTATTAAAAATAAGTTATACAAAAATTTAAAAATAAATATTTGAATGAGGTTGAACTGACTATTGTAATACTGTTCAGGGAAGTGTCTGTCATCTCCACAAACTCAGATACAAGGACATGCTCTTCCTTGCAGCAGTTCTAAAAATAAAAGAATTTCTTTCAGAAATGTCCACTCTCTTTATTCCTGGAAGAGAGATAAACAACCTGCAGCATTAAGGCTGTATGTAACCTTCGATTAATTTCAAAAGCCAAGAAGGGAAAACACAGTCTTGGATTGACTGTTCCACCAGTGGGTTTGTATCTGGTTACCGTTAGCATCTGGTCTCAACAGGTTTTCTCTGGACAAACGTGGCCCTTGGAAGTAAGTAGTTGTAAGTTACATAGTTACCTGTAACTAGTAATGTCTTAGAACAGAGGTCGTCAACCCCCGGTCTGCGGCCCAGTGCCAGTCCGTAGCCTGAGCCGGACCGGACCGCGGAGACAGACCTCCAGCCCCCCCGCACGCACTCCCTTCCCCACAGCTGCTTTGCGGACGCGCACCAGTGTCGGCGTGAGAGCTCCCCCACCCCTTCACGCATGCGCCCGTGTAAAGGGGTGGGCCGGTGTGTGTGCAGGCGCTCCTGCGCATGTGCCTGAGAGTGCACGCGCATGCGTCCAAGAGCACGCGCGCATGCACCCAAGAGCGCGCGCGCACCTGCATGAGCGTGGGGGTACCCCGCCTTCCTCAGAGGCTCAGCTGGTCCGCGGTCCCAAAAGGTTTGGGGACCTCTGTCTTAGAGCACTGTTACCTTTCCAAAGGAAAATAGAGTAGTAACAGAGTCTCTTTTCAGTTTAACAAACAATGCCTTCTCAATAATTACTTTTTATAGGTTTTTTGGCAATATTTTTTTAAAATCTTATGCCATTTTCTTATCAATCATAATTAGCAAGGAATTGTATTGTTATGTTTCATATTTTGTATTTTTATGATACAATATCAGAATTGGCCATTAGAGGGGGAAGTATTTCCTCATATTTTTCTAGCCTGCTGGTAATGGCAAGAAGTGTTAATAATATACAAAGCAATGCATTACTTTTGTAAATGAATCAATGACAGCAGCAGTAATAATCTGGATGCTGCAAAGTAATGAATAACCTAACAAGTTCCTTTTACAAAATAATGTTCTAGGGTCTGTCATAGTTCCCGACTTATGATTTAGGGTCAACAAGTAGCAAGCTATAATAAGTGAATTCACTTATTAAGGCCCACTATTTGCTGACTCTAAATCAGAAGTGGGAAACTATTTTTCTATCAATTTTGTTGTTTAGTCGTTAAGTCGTGTCCGACTCTCCGTGACCCCATGGACCAGAGCACGCCAGGCCCTCCTGTCTTCCACTGCCTCCCGGAGTTGGGTCAAATTCATGTTGGTAGCTTCAGTGACACTGTCCATCCATCTCGTCCTCTGTCGTCCCCTTCTCCTCTTGCCCTCACACTTTCCCAACATCAGGGTCTTTTCCAGGGAATCTTCTCTTCTCATGAGATGGCCAAAGTATTGGAGCCTCAGCTTCAGGATCTGTCCTTCCAGTGAGCACTCAGGGTTGATTTCTTTAAAAATGGATAGGTTTGTTCTCTTTGCAGCCCAGGGGACTCTCAAGAGTCTCCTCCAGCACCACAAATCAAAAGCGTCAATTCTTCGGCAGTCAGTCTTCTTTATGGTCCAGCTCTCACTTCCATACATCGCTACTGGAAAAACCATAGCTTTGACTATGCAGATCTTTGTTGGCAAGGTGATGTCTCTGCTTTTTAAGATGCTGTCTAGGTTTGTCATCACTTTCTTCCGAAGAAGCAGGCGTCTTTTAATTTCGTGGCTGCTGTCACCATCTGCAGTGATCATGGAGCCCAAGAAAGTAAAATCTGTCACTGCCTCCATATCTTCCCCTTCTATTTGCCAGGAGGTGATGGGACCAGTGGCCATGATCTTCGTTTTTTTGATGTTGAGCTTCAGACCATTTTTTGCGCTCTCCTCTTTCACCCTCATTAAGAGGTTCTTTAATTCCTCCTCACTTTCTGCCATCAGAGTGGTATCGTCTGCATATCTGAGGTTGTTGATATTTCTTCTGGCAATCTTAATTCTGGCTTGGGATTCATCCAGTCCTTTCGCATGATGTATTCTGCATATAAGTTAAATAAACAGGGAGACAATATACAGCCTTTTCTCCTTTTCTATCAATAGGTAAAGGTAAAGGTTCCCCTTGACATTTAGTCCAGTTGTGTCCGACTCTAGGGCACGGTGCTCATCCCCGTCTCCAAGCCATAGAGCCAGCGTTTGTCGGAAGACAGTTTCCGTGGTCACGTGGCCAGCGTGACTAGACACGGAACACCGTTACCTTCCCACCGTGGTGGTACCTATTTATGTACTCGCATTTACATGCTTTCGAACTGCTAGGTTGGCAGGAGCTGGGACAAGTGACGGGAGCTCACTCCGTTGCGTGGATTCGATCATACGACAGCTGGTCTTCTGACCTTGCAGCACAGAGGCTTCTGTTGTTTAACCCGCAGCGCCACTCATAGATTCTTATTTTCCAGCTTCCCCTACTGAAGGGGCATGAACAGTTAGGGAAGGTAAGCTTTACTGGTATAGTGGAAAGCAATGGACAGAAGTGCTGTAAATAAAGACAATTCAATTACTTTAATTCCTTCTGGAATTAACAAGTGTTGTAAGAATAAATTATGATTGCCAGAACAGCTACAATAATGATGCCCAGATCCCTTTATTCTTATTACAAGCAATTCAACCTCATCTAAAAAACCATATTTTTCCGTGTATAAGATGCCCCCACTTTTCTAAACCCAAAATTAAGAAATCAATATTTTAAACATAATACAGAACACATTTTTATGCAGTAATTAGGTAACATTTACATACCAGTACTGTCATATTATGCATCACACTTTAACTTTATTCAGCCTCTTGGCTCAGAACGCTCGGACATTAGGAGTCTTTGTTGCATCTGAGCACTGTTGCAATTGATTTGTTCAGCATCAGCTGACATCATTTACATAAGGCTCGTGATTGGAGGAAGCTAAGTCTCCTGATTGGAGGTAGCTAAGCCTCGGGATTGAAGGAAGCCTGTTTGCAGAGGCAAGGTATGAGCCATTTTGTTCTCTCCTTGGCTTACTTCTGTGTATAAGACGGCCCTCAATTTGTACTCTAACGATTTTAGGAAAAAGTAGCATCTTATACACGGAAAAATACGGTACTCCAGCCCTGGTAAAATTGAAAAGACTGCTGTCAGATTCAGTCTGAGCAAGAAGGAACTGAAGATCAAAGTGAGTGACTCCAAACAAAATGAGATCTAGCAATACCACACATGGAATTATATTATTCTGAAGTTCATGTCAAATTTTGTGTAGGATGGGTAGAACCCCTTGCCAAGGACCAGCGGACACAGACACAGGAGAGGTAGTGTGCTACTGCCCTTTAGGTGCTGTGACATGGTCCAAACACAGTGAGAGAATTCTAAAGCCATCCTTGGCCAATGGCTGATTAGATACACTTCATTTATTTGGGAAGACTAAGTGAAAAGAATGGCTGCTGATCTGTCGTTACTAATATCAGTGTGGCATCATTCAGAATTGGTAGCACTTAATGATGGCCAAGGCTTTCATGCTTGGACACCAGCAAACATTTTGTGATTGGCTGAGTAATTGGTAAAGGCAAACATTTCTCTTGGGCTGATGTCTTGACAAGAACTGAACCAATCATACTACATTTTGTGTCAAAAAAAGTGTGCTGCTTATATACCACCCTATAGTGCTTAAAACACTCCCTGGGAAGGTTGTTGTAGGTTTTTCGGGCTGTCTGGGCATGTTCTTGAGGCTTTTCTTCCTAACGTTTCGCCAGTCTCTGTGGCTGGCATCTTCAGAGAACAGGAGTCAGAACTGAATTCTGACTTCTGTCCTCTGAAGATGCCAGCCACAGAGACTGGTGAAACGTTAGAAAGAAAAACCTCAAGAACACGGCCAGACAGCCCGAAAAACCTACAACAACCATCGGATCCTGGCCGTGAAAGCCTTCGAGAATACACTCCCTGGGAAGTTTACAATTTTAATTATGCGGGCTACACATTGCCCCCCACAACAGCTGGGTACTCAATTTACCTTGATTTAATTTTTAATTAATTTTCAATAGGAATAAGATTTGGGGATAGGGGGATGGAGGGCTGAGGGAGTGGACGTGGGTAGGAGAAGGGTAAAATTCCAGAGAATGTGGGGGTACTTTTACATCCACTTATACAATTCTACTAGAATTTAAAAAAACAAAACAAAAAAGAATAACTTAACAGGTTTTACCAGAATTACTATAGTTACTGATCTCTTCATTTCCTGATTGGACCTTCACATTCTTCTTTTATCTATGCTTTCCAGTCCACATTTTGAGTCCAACTATGAAATCATTTCAAATTTTTGCGTCCTTTTAAAGACAACCGTGTTTCTGTTTTCTTGCAATGTTTCCCATATTATAGCTACAGTAATTAGTGTATTATCACATGTTTCATTTCTTTATCTATAAACTCAGAAATAATACTCAATTAACATAATTCCAGTTTAAATGATATCTCACAAAATACAGAAACATTTTTTTCAACATTTCTTATATTAATGTGCAATAATCTCCAATTATTTTCTGCTTCCGTACCTGTCCACCCAATATGGTTGAAAGTACCCTCCTGTATTTTACATTTCCAGCACTTATTAAAAAACATTTTATAAAACGGTTCTCGATTTTCATACTATATGTTTTGAAGATAGTGTCCAATTTTAATTTCTATATTTGTTCGTAAATTCTTTTACGTCAGATGTTAATCTATTCTTTTCATATGAGTTTCTCGGAGGCTCATTTTATCCACCTTTGTTATTAAGGTTTTCTTTCCTCTTCTTAGATCCTCTTTTTTCCATGGTGGGCTTTCCTTTTGGATTTCCCATTTGGTTTTCCAGCTGAAATTCTGAACTTTCTTCTGAGTTTGGTCCTAATGATTCACATGATTGCTCCTCTTCCTGTTTCTCATCTGTCTTTTTCTCTTCTTTCCTACCCAGTCATTTCCCCCTTTTTTCATAAAGTCTTCTGCCTTCATTGTTGAATTAATAGAATATCTCTGCGCCTGGAATTGGAAAGAGACACCTTCAAGTATCAACCACTTATATGTAATTGAGTTTGTTCTCAAGAGATATGTCAACTCCGTGTATTTATTGTCTCCTTTTCTGTATTATTTGCCACGGAATATGTTTCAAAATCTTAATTTATTTTCCTTTTATAGTGGATCCTTTATCTTGCATATTTCTTAGAACTTTTTATCGAAATACCATTCTCATGAATTTAACATAAATTTCTCTGGGGCGTTTATTATTCCTGGTGTATGCTGTATTAATTCTTCATGCTGTATCTATATTTTGCTGTACTTCTTCTGGTCACATCTCCATAAGTGGGGCTAAAAAGTTAGTTACCAGTTGCACTGTGTATTCACCTTTTTGTTCTGGAAGATTCTGGAATCTGAGTATGAGGCTTGCTCTCTCCATTTGTAACTTTAGCAGGTTGATTTAATCTTGTTTTCTTTCATGTTGCATCACTACCAGCTCTGCATTCATAACCTCAATTTTTTAATGTTTTTTTAGGTTTCTTATATTTTGGCTATTTCTTTTTTATTTTCTATAATTTGATGTTATGAGTCATTTGCGACCCTAAATCTTTAATTTGTTCAGATAGCTGAGCCATTCCTCCTTGTATCTGCTATAATCCTGTGGATAACATATTTTAAATGCTCTGTTGCCAATCCTTAAGTATCTCGTGCCCCAATAATTTTAGATTTTGTTCCTGCGCAGGTGAGCCTCTCAGGGCCTTTTCCTTTCCTCCCTTCACTGTCATCTTCCAAATTTTTTAAAGATGCTATCTGGTTTCTTTCCTAGCAGGTGTCACTGCTGCCTCTCCTTTCATTCAAACAACACTATTTACATAGCCCTTCCAAAACATAGGTCAGCACCTGACTTGTCAAAATGTTCTTGCAGCCGCTAGTCAAAACAATGAGTGTTTAAGATAAGAAACAATGCTTTGAGGCAAGTAACATCAGTCTTTCTCCCCAGCCTCAGTAATTAGGGGTAGGCCCTCCAATCAAAGCTGTTCCAAGCTACAGGAGGGAGGGTCACCTCCACCGTGGTGCCAAGGGAAACAAAGGTGCCACCCATCTGGTGATGTTACATAATCTAAGATTCTGCTTAAGTTCCAAAGTTCTGTTTTCTAATTCTAGTTTTGTCCATCAGCATTGTAATTAGACAGTTTATGATTAAACTATTTCGGGGAGTAAGTCTTTGCCTTTGATTAAAAGAGTTCATTCACCAAATAACTTTCTCCCCTCCTCCCTCTTTCTCTTTTTTCTTCTTTTCCCAATCAAGGCTGAGGGATGGGGGGGGGGAGAGGCTTGCTTCTACCGTGGCTCGAAGGACTGCGGAATCTAATCCGCTTTCATTAACTCATTAAGCCCAGCTTTCTTCTGTGTCATTGTATTAGGTCCATAAAGGTTTCTTTATATAAAACACATATCTTGACTTACTTAGAGTCCTGGTCAGAATATTTTCCAAAATTCTTCTGTACTCCTCCGCTCTCTGCAAGTTCCCAGCTCTTTGCACAACATGGCTTCCACCTTGGTCCGCGCAAACAGAAAGACTTCAGGGGGAGAAAAAGCAGCTTCCGCCAACTTCTCTCCCATTTCTGTTGCTTCTGCTGCTTCAGGCACAGCTTTCCTAGTGGGCCGTCCTTTTGCCCCCTACATTGGGGACCTTGAAACTGAGGGGTCCCGGTCAGTTTCAGGACCTCTCCTGAAACCTGACTGGTCTTGCTGCGATGAAACCCTGCCTCAGGTACTCAATTTACCAACTTCGGATGGATGGAAAACTGAGTCAACCTTTAGCTGGCCACTTGAGCCTGTCAGGATTCAATTCAGGTCATGAGCAGAGTCTTGACTGCAGTACTACCATTTAACCACTGTGTCACAGGGCTCCTAAAATACCTGCAAGTACATCACTTTCTTAGCTAGTTTTGTATTAGGCGGGCAACCACCCACCCACTCATTTCTTCATAATCCTTTAGAAGTTGATGTTACTTCAGACGAAGTTCTGATATCATCTATTTCATTTCACCACTTTGCAAAATCAATGGCTGGAAGACAAGCCATCCTAGTACATGCATACGTGAGTGACTTAGGTAAGTCTTTGGAAGAAGATGACGAACAATGCAACTGGATATCTTTCACATTAACAGTCAAGTCTTTAGAAATTGGCTACTGATAATTCACAGGCATTTTCCCACATTGGAACTCCCAAAGCTATGCTTGTTAAGTCTGAAGCTAATAGTCCCACTTTCCTACATAATTTTTTTTTCTTAAACTATTTTATACAGCTGCAAAGTCATGTGCAGCAAGTAGTTGGTGGTCTTTAGGGAAACCAATTAAACAGCAGTACATTCAGCAAATTTGGGAATGAATGATTATGGATATGGATTATCGATTTACTTAGAAAGTGCAGCAAGCAAGGAATCCTAATTTTGATGAAGACATTATGGTGCCTTGATTTATGTTTATTTCCTGTGCAGAAGACCTTAAAACCGCTCAGAAAATTCCTGTAAAGCACAGTTACCTACATTTTATTTTCTGTGTAATAGACACAGACACAGATATACAAAATTATATATTCTGTATAACATATCTATTCTCCTTAAGTTGTCCTGTATTCACATTCATGATAGAAAGATAATTATAATCAGTGAGTGTCTTTATTTCACTAGTGATCTTGTGGCATTGTTATATATATTCTTTTTTTTTGTTGCATCGGTTTTTAACTTGATTTAAAAATAAAATCACATTTCATGCATGGAGACATTTCAGTGACAGGAATGTTATGTTCTAAATATTCTAAAGTGGAAAGAAATCAGCATAATATGAAGGAGTAACCACTGTGATTGTGATTGTTATTTAAATTACTTGCCAATAGAAATAAGACTTCTCTTAGCAGGATTTGCAAAACAGAAAGGAAAACTGCAGTGAAAAACAGAAGACAGCTTGCGTTTCCTAATTCTGTCTCACAGTATATTTAGGGTGGAAAGAGTTTATTAATACTACTTCTGTTTACAAGTGGTATGATTACTGTATATCATGCATACACAGTATTATTAATGTACGCTTTCCCTAAATATACTCTGAGATACATTTTTGAAAATGCTGGTTCTCATTTTCATTTTTCCATAACCAGATAAGTGCCAAAAGTATTGGGGACAGGGGTTTGGAGTGGTGAAGAATTATTTTCAGTTGTTTTTTATTTGTGAAAATGTGCTTGCATCAACTTCACACACAAGACTAGATATAGTTAATAATTATAACTGTGTCCTGTCAAGTCAATTCTGACGTATGGTAACTCTTTCCAGGGTTTTCTAGGTAGAGAATACATAAGTTTGTCATTTCCTTTTTCTGGGGCCATCTTGGGACAGTGCAGCTTGCCCATGACTACAAAGACGGACTCTTTTCCCAGAAAAGACAGTGGGGACTCAAACTCCAGTCCCAACCTCTAGCTCAATGCCAGATACTTAAACCACTGAGCTACCCAGCCAACCAGATAAGTTATTGTATCAGGAAACCCATGTTACCCCACCTGGAAAGCCTGCTAGTCCCCTCAAGTGTGCAGCTGTGAGGTCTCTCTGATGTTAAGATAATGGAAAGTAGATGGTTAGCAATCCACTTGTTTATCTGCACAGAGTAGAGGCTGACGGTCTGTACTGGACATATCTCAGCTCCATGGCCCAAAAAGAATAGCACAGCAAGGTGCAACCAGATCAAAATATCTGGGCATTTCTAAGAGATGCAGACCCCCCAAAAATAAACTTTTCCAAGATCTGAAATGACAAAAGGAGCGTTGAAGAGCTCAGGAGAAGCTGATGCTTCTGAAAGAAAGGGCTCCAAGTTTTATTTTCTCTTGGGCTCAATGATAATTTTCACACTTTCAGGAACGATTTTTGTGTCAATGGTACCGATTCCTGCGAAGTGAATGTGTCTAGAGAAGGTTGATCATGAATGTGTCAAGAAAAGGGTGAAGGAACTGGCTACGGTTACCTTGGAGAAGAGAACACTGAGCCATGAGATGACAGCCATCTTCAATTTAAAGGTCTGTCGTGTAGAAGACGAAGCATGCTCGTTTTGTGCCAACCCAAAGGGTAGGGCCTAAACTAATGAATTCAAATGACAAGAAAAGGGATTTCAGCTAAACATTAGCGTGACCTTCCTGACAGTAGGAGCTGTTCTGCAATGATTCAGACTACCTCAGAGAAGGTGTAGAGAATGGCTGCAGATCACTTCTTCTGGTGATCTTCCTCTCCTTGACAAGGCAGATTTCTTGCTGAAAGATTCACCTGGGCTAGAGTCTTCCTTGAAGGCTGTTCAAGAATGTGAAATCTGTGGGGGGTGGGTTGATGTTGGTTTGGGTTGGATGTTGGTTTGCATCCCTTCATATATGAAATTAAAAGTCCTGCTGTGCAAGATCTCTGGGGCTGTGTGAAATACCTAGCACAAACATGTTGCTCAACATTTGGGTTCCCTGATATTCCTCAAGGTGGTAACCCAACATTTCTCCAGTTGTTTCTGCCTCCAGTGCCTCCTACTAGACAGATAATCTGGATGAGGATTCTGTAAATGAAGGACCATTTTGGGTATTAACATCCTATTTAAACTCTGATGGTTTTCCCTTTTATTATCGGTTCTGTTTCAGAAAGGAACGCCCCATGTCTATACAAAAGTTCAAAGCTATTGTGTAAACTTCAAACTGATGTACTAGTTTCTTTCTTTCTTTCTCAATTTTGATGGCACTGCTGATAACATAGAAACACACACACACACCGATAAAGGGGGAGGAAAGAGAGAGATCCATCAGATGAAAAGGAAAGAGAGCTTCAAAAAGTCAAATGTCTGGAGATGCCAGTCTTCAACTCTCTCTCTACTTCGACTTGGGCTGTTTCTTTCCAGTAGTTTATTGACATTATTCCCCATGTGCCTCCCTTTTACACTGCTTTTGCCTGCCTGCCTGTCTGTAGTGTTTAGCCACCTCTGTGGCCCCAGGAGATATATAGGGTTCATTCTCTCTAGTACCTTGCAGAGAATTACACAAAATATAGTTTCATTACATTCCAAAACTGTGCACAGAAAAATTAAATAAGCCAACATCTTGTCCAGTGTAGTGTCTGAAAGTAGCTGGATTGAGGTACTAAAGGCAGAGGCCTTTTAAATATCTTTTAACTGGAGATAGTGGGAAACTTCAAATCTATTGTGAAACCAACTTTCTGTAGGGAAAAAAAATGCAGCCTGTTGGCCTTATGTTGTTATCCACTGACGTCAGACCTGGAGGAATGTGTGTGAGTTAGATTTCTCTGGTTCCTTTCAGAGAGAGATATAACACATTAAAAAGTTCCATTGTATTCAGAAGCTTCTTTCTTTCCTAACCAACAAGCGGAAAAAAAAATCCAGTCTTTCTGGCTTCTCTATTTCTTTGTCTAGCAATATCTCTGAAAAGAAATTCTAGCAGAAGTGGTGTTTTCCCTTAACCAAAGAGGCCTGTTCAGGCAGTGGATTGTGTAGTGAGGGTTAATAACCATGGGGAGGTAGTGGGGGGATGAAGAAAGATCCTTACTGGGACGTGATGTTGCCAGTACTGTCAGTCTCCTTGGAAGGGAGAGGTTTCTTCCTAGGAGGGTCCTTGGAGAACATGGTCTGATTTCAAATCCAAAAGATGTATCAGTTAATAATTATGCACTTTATCCAGATTTGTGTACGGGAATGAGGTAAGGTGCACTGCAGGGCACTTTTCAGATTTGTTAGTATACCTCCATTATTTGAGTCTTCTGCCTCTTGCCTGTCGGACCAGAGAATATTCTGGCAAAATGCTCGATGTTGTATTCTATGTCCAAGAAGCTTACCATACTTTTGGACTCTGTTTCAAAAGTGAAATCTGAAATATAGTTTGGTTACTGAGAAAAAAAATCCCTCACAGCTTTGTATGTGGTCACTATATTCAGCCTTTTTGTTGCAGGTATTCATGCATATGATTTGATGTTATTTTCCCGCAATAAAATTTAAAATATATTCTATGGATTTAATAGGGTTGCCTCTTTCTCTGTCTTCCTTGGCCTAAATCCAATTTCTAGCCCCAGCTAGAGAAAACCCATTGAATCAATTGGATATACTGTATGTAACCACTGACTTATCATTTGCCAAATGATTCAGTGGGTCTGCTTGAACTGGGCCCAGCAACTGGAATTATGCTATAGTGTTTACATGCTGGTACATGTACATACACTGAGCAATTGGCGTTTTTCTATGCTTTGATCAGAACTTTGGGGAAATTACTTCTTTGAACTACAACTCCTAGAATCCCCCAGGAGCATGGCTAGTAGCTACAATGGCCAAAATGGCTAGAGGATTCTAGGAGTTGTAATCCCCCAAAACTAGCTTTTCCACACTCTGGCTATACCACCACCACCACCACAATAATAATAATAATATAATAAGTCTGTCACTGGCAATGTTAAAAAGTTCCAGCAGTCATAAGTAATTACTTGATCATTCCTGAGCTGGAGGTTTTGGTGTATTACCCTTCATCTTAAAAGAAACAAGTAAAGCTTAGATAAAATATTGGTAAAATAGTCACAGCTAAGCTGATTTTTGGAAATTAAAGACTCCTCCTGCATCCTGCAGATCTTGGATGATCCCAGGAGAACATCAGGACAATTGCTCTGTAATAGGAAGTCTTTTATTATTATTATTTAAAAATACCAGGCACAGTCATTCAAAATTATAAAAACATTGACTGGAATTCTGTAACAGATACAAATTTTAACCAAAAATTTAAGTACCCTGTTTCCCTGAAAATAGGACCTAACCTGAAAATAAGCCCTAGTATGATTTTTTAGGATGCTCGTAATATAAGCCTTAACCCCAAAATAAGCCCCAATTAAGTGAAACCCCGCCGTCCACCATTGTGCAGCAACCAGAAGAAGATGACATGACTGTATTTGAATACATGTAGATTGTTGTACATGAACAAAATAAAACATCCCCTGAAAATAAGCCCTAATGCATTTTTGAAGCAAAAATTAATATAAGACCCTGTCTTATTTTTGGGGAAACATGGTATCTGTTAATTATAGACATGGTATATATGCTGTTCCTAATATTGCTGTTTTTTGTAGCTCTGATGATGTTATTTCTGAAATCTGCAACTGCTTATAATATTGTTATAATATTGTTCCCAAAGCCCTAATGATGATGGGAACCAATGAGGTATGTTTCATCCACAAACGAGATGTTTCACTTGCCAGGTTCTGTATTTTGTTAGTTTTCCCAATTCTTTATCTTGAACTCTGTCATCTCCTGGAATTGCATCATCATCATCATTGTTCTCCTTCTCCTCCTCCTCCTCCTCCTCCTCCTCCTTCTTCTTCTTCTTCTTCTTCTTCTTCTTCTTCTTCTATGTCTGTGGCTGATGATCAGCCTTAAGCAGTGTAAATTCTCGAAACAGGATTTTAAATACTACATGGTACAATTGAGCTGCAAGATAAGGTTCCGGAGTGTTGACTAAGTCATCATTATTCTTGCAGTACATCCTTCACCTTGGTTTGAAGTGTATAACCTCATTGTTCTCTGGATCCTTTATGTGGTTCACCATACCAAACTTATCCCCATTTAGATACTATATATATAGTATTCTGTTCAGAGATTTTTATTTCAGTTTTCATGCAAAGGATTCAAATGAAATATCATCCTCCCGAACAAAGGTCCTAACAAGCTTCTTCTGAGAAGGGTCACTATAAAAAAGGTGACATTGCATCAATCAAACTCTGCTTCCGGTGGCACCTCTTAGTATGTGAAGGTAGGCTGAAATAAAAGCGCCAAGTAGAACCATTTTAAAAGCCTGACACCAAAAGAAAAAGAAAAGGGAAAAGGGAAAGGGAAAGGGAAAGGGGGAAAAAAGAAAAAGAAATAAAAGGAAGAAAAGGGAGGGGGGAAAATTAGAAGTTCAGTGATATTATAACTATTGTGATTAGAAAGTGAAGGATGATCAATTATCTGGTCACATCTTCCATGTCTTAAAGAGATGAAATCTGTCTGCCCTTTAAATGCAAATGCAGACATGAACAAGTGGATTAGACATGCCAAAATTTAAATAGTTCAGAGGTTTGTATACTAGACCCATTAACTGTTCCTTAAAAAAACCCAGATTGTAGATTTAGAACAATTTGTGCTAATTCTGATTCAAACTGTGCCGTAGATCTGAATCAGTTTGTCAATTCACTTCACCTTAAAATCAGATCTGGCCATTCTCCTTTGATCTAGACTTCATACAAATTGGCTTGGATTTGGGATTTGTCCAAATCTGCTGCATAGTCCTCTCAGACAGGACTTAAGTAACAGAATAACAATGGTCTGACATTATATTAAAAACTGAAAGATCTCCTATTTGATATCTTCTGATGACTAGATGGGTGTAATTTATTTGTTTTTGGACAGGGGAAGGAGTCTTAACGTAAGTAGCATCCACCAAATATTCAAGTTATTACTCAAAATTTCATAGTGTTTTGAAAAACACTGAGAGGTATTTCTCTTGCTTTCTCCATATCTTTAATCCCTAACAATTTATTAGAACACCTGTTCATAACCGTATATGCAGTCCGGAGAAGGCCTGCTGTGGGTGTGATGCTGTTTGTGAAGTCAAAGGCTGACTCAGACATTTATTCAGTGAAACACACTGTCCTTGTGCCCACCATTATGAAATCACTGATCTATCTTAATTTAATTAGGATGTGAGAAGAACTGATCTCATGCTTCTGAGGTTACAAAACTTTGTTGCTCAATTCTACTTATCATTATGATTATTAATTTCCGCCTTGGAAAGGAAAAAAACAACAACACACACACTACCACCACCAGCAAAGAGATGGTCAGTGGAAAGCATACCTATAATTGTGTCAGTTTAATGCAGAGGTGGGCAATTTCCTAGGGTCTTGGTGGTATTTTTGCCCACTTCTGGACCAGATACCCCCTTTCCTGAAAACAGCATAAAAAAAACCTTGCCATCCACAAAGGCTGAGGGTGGAAGTTGACCTGTATACTTAATCTCACCCTGTCCTGAGCACTATTTTAGGTTCTTAAATACCTCCTTTTTTAAGACATAAGAAATGACCAGCCAGCTACTTCCATTGTTCAAAGCACTTTTAAGGTCTAAAAGAACCCCATGTGGTGGGGCATTGGGTGTACAAGGGAAATTGCCCCCAAGGTGTCTGGGATGTATACTTTGCATTTTGGGAGCCACTTCTTTTCTGGGTAGTTTGGGGTATAGGAAATCCAGGTAGGCTTTGAGGGCTGCACTGGCCCCCTGGGGACCCCACTGTCTTATGGTCACACTTGGCCTGTACATTCTCTAGTGCCATAAACTTTTGACAGTACAGGTTGGTAGAGTAGCATCAATGTGAGAGTTCATATTGTTCAATTACATGTCAGCATATCACCCTGAATATACTTGATATCATGTGTTTTCAGAAGTTAAGCAGGGTAAGACCTGCTTAGTATTTGAATGGGAGATCACCATGGAATAACCGGAGATCTAGTTTTGACTAGGAAAGATTCCTACCTGAATCTCTGGAGAGGACTGTGAGGCACAGCTGACAATGCCTGGCTAGATGGGCCAAGGGTCTGAATCTGTATAATGCAACTTCCTTTGCTGGTTGTCTTTAATTTAAGGCCAGTTCTCACAGATGTAGATGCCAGTTTTTCACCAGTGTCTGCGACACTTAGTATGGGGCTAATCACATCTGTTCCTAACATGGAGTGGGCAACTTGTGGCTTTCTAGATGCTGTCATACTACACCTCCCATTAACTTTAACAAATATAGTCAGTGGTGAGGGTTAATGGGGCTTCCAGCCCAATAACATCCAGAGAGCCACAGGTCCCCAGTGGCATAACTTTCAGTGGCAAGTTGCTGCAAGGTGAGAAACCAGCATAGACATTTCCGACTGCACACCAATCTCGTGACTCAGTGTAAAGCAGCATAAATTTCAGTGGTGAACTGCTTCTTAACTTGCAGCAGTTCACCACTGAAACTTATGCTGCTTTAGCCTGGGCCTTAGAGAAAAGACTGCCGCTCACTGTAGTTAGCAGGGAGAAGATGTCAAAGAAGCTAGTGCTGGGCAGGGCCACAGGCTGGCAGCAAAAGTGGGACAGGCAAGCATTCACACATATACTCATAGAGGCCCACAGCTTCTGAGGAGACAGGCAGAAGTGGAATAGCTGAGATAGCCTGACCTTTTGCCGGGGGTTCACATCCCACTTCCTCCAATGGATGAGACACCACTGTGTAGAGATATGGTTTGGGAGGTTATCCAGATTTTCCAATACATGCAGGACACAGAATTGTCATATACGCACAAATGCATGTGATAAATCTTTATCCTGCCTCCCTTATTGTAATGCTTTGGCATCCTACACATGTTTTTATCTTTAACAGTGAGGAAGATAAAAGCATGCCTCGGATACCAATGTTTTTGATTTGTTTGTGTCTCTGTTGTGAGTATCCTGTTGTTGCAAATGTATCTCCTGCTCCTTGCAGTGAGGCAGTACATGAGCAAAAAACATGTCTAGTCGCTGATTCAGCAGCTGATAGAAAAGGAATGTGTAAACCAGAAGGTACATAATGAAATGGGTAAACCAGAGTCTGTAGGACGTTGGAACTATTGGAAAGATGGTTGGTAAGGTTTTGTTACCCCATTGTGGAATAAAACCAGATGGATTTCCTTGATGAGGGTAACTGCTATTAGGAGCTGCAGTCCATAATTTAAGGGTTTAATTAAATATAAGGTTGCTACTCACTGCTCATTTAGCAGTCGTGGCTAAAAAAAAGAATCTACTTTTGCTCCCTCTATGCTTGGCAGGGCTTCAGGCATATTAAATAAGCCTCTCAAATTAAGATATAATGTTAGTCCTCTTTTGCCAGAACTAGCTACCAGTAGAGAAGGTTAAGAAGATAAATTGAGTACCTTTTTATGGAATAATATATTGTCCTCTGATGCATCCCCTCCATCCTAGTAATATTTTAGACCAATTTTTAGATTCAATCTGAGTGATCTGGTTGATAATTGTATAGTCCTGGAAATACAGCACTTAAAAAAATTTAATATTGCAGATCAAGATCAACATTTCTGATTTCTGTCTGACCTTTTCTACAGGCAGGCAAGTGCTTTGAGTCCCATCAAGTTTACATCTGTCCCCCAAACATCCTCTCTTTCCATATCTTCCAGGGATCGAAACCCCAAGAGGTGTACCAAACATTGGGCAAGCCATGAGACCTTATATTGTTTGGCCTGTTGGTGCACAAATTGCACTGAACTATAAATAGCTATTGGCCTGTGAGACAGCAGAATACTTTCATGTGGATAATCTGTTGGTCTAACCTTATTCTTAAAGATTGGGTGTAAGGGCTGCTGTCAAGGTTGATCTAGGATGTGTTGAGATGGAGTGACAAATGGTGCTCTTACCGACACATATTAGGGTGTGAAGTGTGTTATTTCTGCATGGGGGGGATCCTCAAACCTTTCCCTATTTCTAAGCAGCAATCTGCTTCCCTTAGGCAACCAAATCACTTTAACAAAGTGTGTGGGTTTATCCCGCCATTTAACCCCCCCATTGGCTGTACTGCCTAGCGGTAAGATTGCCCCTCTCTGTTTGTTTCCTCCAGTTCTAAGCTACAGCCTTCTTTGCTCTCTTCTCCTCAATGCCACCCTTCCATTTTCTGTAGGGAAAGTTAAAATCAAACAACAAAAACTTTCCACAAGCTGATCTGTGGCATAGTAAGAATCATAGTGAATGTGTTTTTTTTGTGTGTGTGACCTTTTTGAGCTGTTATGCATTTGAGTTTTCTTTTCTTTTTCTTTTGCTGCCTCCCCCCCAACTTTATTTCAAACGAACACAAAGTTCCATAATGACATTTATTTGGGATCTCTCATGGCAGAAGCAGCAGCACTCAATTTGAGAGAGGCTGGGCTGTAACAAAATGCAGTAGTTTCCCAGACAACATGCATGTGATTTATTTTATAGACAGAATGAGGTGGAATTAGACATAATAGAGGGAATAAAAACATGAGCTGTATTAAAGCTGTATCCTTTTTCTGCATGCCTTATGACTATCATCACAAGAGTGGGGAGTCTGGAGATGACTGGTCCACACCGTCTCATTCCTAAAACCTTTCTTGTGCTCCCTCTACAATTTAGTAATTGTGTGTTTCTGTGTCTGTGAACAACGAAGGGCCAAACTATACATTACAGCTACCCCAACATTAGAAGAGGTAATTTTTAAAGTGTTGATTCTGTGTGATTGCCACAGCAGTGGCAGAGCTTTTCTTCTTGTACTATGGAAACAAGCTTGCTTTGTTTTGTAACTGGTTTTCAAGATATAGCACATATTTTTCATAGGAAACAACCTTGTACAGAGTAACACCAGTGGTCAGTCTGGCTATATATTATCTACACGGGTAGGGCTTAGACAGTGTTTCTGACAGGATTCTGTTTGAACCCTCTCAAGAGATGTCAGAGACTGACTTGGCCTCTAGGCTTGCCATGCCAGGAAGATATGTATTAATTTAGTTCTCACACACTCTGATGACAGCTTCCAGTTCATGTGTTGGCTGCAAGGGTTTTCCCTTGCTATTAAATAAAGTTGCTGGTAGGAGAAACTTCCTCGGCACTGCCTCCTCTTCATCACACTTAATGCAGAATGCATTTTACTTCACTCAAGAAGAATTGACTCTTTGTTTATGAAATTGGCTTTTAGACCATCATAACAATAACAGCACAGGATACAATGATTACAATTAAGCCAACAAGACAAAGCAGCAAACCACCAGATAACAGAATGGGGACAATCCTGTTGGCACAGTTCTGCCAGTATAAATTGGATCAGTGCACCAGAAGTAATTAATTAAAATTAATTTAAAGATTCCTGTCTCCCCATTTCAGTTTCCAAGGCTCTCTGGTGATCTCTTTTGCCCTGGGGAAGGCTTTGGGAACCTTGTAACAAAGTGTGGGGGAATTTTTAATAGTTTTTTTTAAATTACTTCTGGAGTGCTGCTGTTGGGATCAAGACCATTGGTGGTGATCTAGTGGTGATTTTTGTCTTAAAAATTCCTCCATTGTCCCAAGGCTTCCCCAAACCAAAAGGCAACCCTAGGGAGCCTCACATTTATTTAAACCAATTACTTCTGCTGCACCAAATGGCACCCCAGAGTTCGACACAACCTTAAGCGACCCTATTTAGCCTCTTCTAGCCCATTCCAATTGAGGCATCTTGCCAAGTCTGGAGTTTCCTATTAGTAGATTCCTGGTCTGTCATTATGTGCGGATCAGGAATTGTGGTTTAAAATATACTCCAGTCAATTGTTAAGCAACATAATTTCAAACCCTAGATTGATTTTTCAGTTTGTTTAGCAAAGCATAGTTTATTTTAAACCACAGATCATGATTCCTACGAAGCAGCAAACCAGGAATTTGCTAATGGGAAATAATTCCTGGTTCCTTTGTGACAGCCAGACAGAAGCCCAGTTTATTCCTCCTTCCGATCATGTGGGAGGAAGAGCAGTGAGCCTGCAAGCCTGGAGTTTCACACGGGACCATCACTGCTCATGCAAACATGACTGAATTATGTATGCATGAAAAGCCATCATCTATCGGCAGCCAAGGGAAGGGTGCTGAAGGAGTTCTCTATTTCCTCTATTATATTGCTGTTCTTGTATGTGCTAGAAAGTATTCTGTATTGATTTCCTATAATTGCTTTTGTGCAATTTAATTTTATAAGTTGTCTCGGGCATGATAATAGCAACGGGAAGGTGGACTAGGAATGTCACAGATACATGGATAATGCAGGTGCAAAGTTTCTACACTTTCTGCATCTGAACATGCAGGCTGTAGCTAAAGGAGCACCTGTTTTGCATACCGATGTTTCCCTATTTACTTCACAACATTGCTGAAATCTTGGAGAGTAGTTGCTATCTGTGAAAGCCAAAGCTTGGACAAATTACTTTTCTGGACAACAGGAATTGGTCATGATGGCTGGGAGATCCTGGGAGCCTCTAGTCCAGAAAACCGACTTTTCTAAGCTTTAGTGTAACTGGAACTGTGGCTAATGATCTGATTCTGTATAAAGAAAAAGGTACCCATGTTATCTACCCATAGAAACAAATCAGATAATCCCATTTTGGATCAGTAGACATTTACAAACCAAAGGAGCTTGTTTTACTATCATTCCGCACCAGGCAAATATGGTATAATATTTTGGGGTAGGGGAGGAAGGATTAATCCCCCCTAATTGGTCCAGATATGATGCCTTCTGTTCCTGAATGAAGAGTGCTGGCCAGGCAATATGGAGCTTGTAGCTTCATCTTGAGACAGCAATGTCAAGGAATCATTTTACAGCCTTTCTTCTCATTCAATAAAACAATATCTGGACACCTCTGTCGCACAAGAAGACTACATGCTCCACATTGCCTTACCAGCAGTCATATCCAACAATAAACAACATGTCTTCTGCCTCCCCCTCACTTTTTGGGGGGAACTATTTGTTTCCTCTCCTACCTTTGAGTTGGTAGAACTAAAAAGGTCTCCTTGTTTGTAACTTTTTGGTGAGCCAGTCAATTACTAGCCAACCCAGAACTTTGATTCTGCATGAGGCAGCTTTTGAGAACTTTTGATAGCATTTTATCGCTTTAACAGTGTTATCCTCTGCATATCTGTTGTTAAGTGCTGACAAGTCACTTCACACTTACGGTGACTCTAATGGGCTAGCAGACTTTCCTCATCATCTGTGCTGTTCACATGATTTGATAGCAATTGAATAGAGCTTTAGCTGGTTTTTTTGTTTTGTTTTTGCATTTTTATCTTCCTGAAAGCCAGACTGGAGATACAAGTCATAATAATCATTATAGACTTGTAACGGCATAGGTTAATATTAATTATTTGCTTAAGTAGCTGAAGAGGTCAGATACTTAACCAATTTGTATCCATATTTTTGGAGTTTATGATAATATAAATAACTGTAGTTATGAATAACTTAATTTCTCATGAACAAAATCTTGTCTCGTAGATGAATTTTTTTTAGTGCCAGGGATCCCTTGTCAGCTTGCATCAGAACAGCTATTAAATGTTGGGCTTTTAAATCTGGATAATTTAATTGTCATTCTAATAGATTTATTTTACCCTTGACTTAGCAAAGGTAAACTTGCTTTGTAATTTGTGAATGATTAATGGCTGCTGGTTACCTCTTCTTGGTTTAACTTGGTTCAACCATGGAGCTGGTTTGGCTTGACTCTGAATGTCCATTATAAAAATTCAGGATGTATTTGAATTCCCTCCCCCACTTCCGCCATTGGAAGTTAGAGTTTGTGGACAGTGTGAATGCTGGAAGGAAGGACATAGACTCTGTGGATTGATATATTTCCTATGCTGACAACTAGGGTAGATTTAATTATGACTTAAATTTTAGAAAATCAGTTTTGACGATTTAAATTAAAAAATCAATTTTTATTTAAATCATGATTCACTGATTCATATCATGATTAAATCAATTTGATTTTTTTTAAAAAAACCATTGATTTTATCCACTCTGCTAATGAATAAACCACACATGAGTGCTGTATTAGAAGAAAGGACCCTGGATTAAAGTTTGAGTTTATCCACCCCTCCTCCTATTCCTCCTTTATTCTTCCTGGGAGGAGGGATAAATCAGAATTTAGTTTCAGTTTAAAACATTCCAGGCTTGTGTTTGCAGATGAATCAAGTATTGTTTTTTTAAGATAGATAGATAGATAGATAGATAGATAGATAGATAGACAGATAGATAGATAGATAGATAGATAGATAGATAGATAGATAGATAGAGAGAGAGAGAGAGAGAGAGAGAGCGAGAGAGAGCGAGAGAGAGCATGGTGAAAGGAAAAACCCCAGAAAAATTATTTTCAGATGCATTACCAGAACTGGCCTCTAGAGTGCGCCAGAGAACATGCTATGCATTCTTCACCAACAAGTATTCATATCATGGTCTCCGGCGCCCTCTCGTGGCCGGTTCTGGTAATGCATGTGAAAATACTTTTTCTGATTTTTTTAATTTAAATATTTTCAATATTTTCAGACCTTGGATAAGGGAAACTGGATACTGATCCTGTGGATATGGGGGTACTACTGTACTTACAGATACAAAAGAAATATCACTATTTTGCATCTCTGAAATACTAGATCTGAAATATCGATAAGAATGTCTAAGTAAGTAATCAAATTCATCTTCTTGAAGGTCAACTGGGAATTCTCTGGGAAGGGAATGTCATTTAACACCACAATCCTATAGCCATTTATTTGTGAGTAAGCCCCACGGAACGCCATGAGATTCATCTTCCTATAGGCATACAGAAGACATCACTATAAGATTGTAGTAATTGTCTGGAAATGGATGGGACTACTCCATCTGAATTTTGTGCTGACAGCTGCATGAAAAATGAAGTTTTTCTTCTTCTTCAACCCACACTTATGATAAAGTACAGTCTGGAAAGTTCACTTCTTTTTTGAAAGGTGCATATGTCTGACCAAAATGTGGCATTTAGTTTTTTAAGAGATAGCTGGATTTCACACTTTGCAGTTACATGTGTATACTCTTTCTCTCCTTTCTACTGCTAATACAGGCAAACACAGTGCAGGTGCATTTTTATTCATTTGGAAACTGTCCCAGATATTTTCCCCCACCCTTCTGTTAGCTTGGCAAGAACCACAGAACAAGATGTCTATGGAATAAATTCCACTACAAAGCCAGATTATGGGTTGTATCCAGAGTCCACCTACCAGCATAACTGGAACGGTTAGTGGAAGAATTCATGTTGCCTCTCCCTGCACCCAGCTCTCTGCACATCCTCAAAAATCTCTTCTGGAGGTCTGAAGGACTCTAGAGAGCATGTTTGGGGATTCAGGGCTGCTGGGGTGGGGGGGGGAGAGGGAAAGTGGTATCTGCTATGCAAATGGAAGTCCATACACATGATGGTGCATATTATAAATTGTGTGAAATATCATTGTCACCATTACCTTCTCCAAGGAAGCACAGTGGGAAACTTAACTCCCAAAATCGGGTTCCACTGCTAGATGCCCAACTCACTGAGCTAGCCAATCAACTGCGGAAAACTGAGGATACGTTACCTTGAGAAGGGTTTTTTCCCTTTACTTCCACAACTAGCCTGGCAACACATGACTCTTGACCATGGATTGTACCAACAGGATTTATTATAGGTGCATCTAGGAAACTTTCAACAGTGACAGGAATACATAACTTATCTTCCTCACACCGTTGTGTGAGGAAGGGGTTAGCTTCTGGTTTCTGAAATGTGTTTGCAACATTAAAGTCCAACAGTTCAAAACCTTTCTCCAAGGAGAAGTCCATTAATGTGGCATCTTGTTGAACCAACAGCAAGGGCACTCCATTCCCTCCAGATGCCCTTGGCGTAGACCTGTTGAATCCTGCTCCTGAGTATTCCCAGGCGTTGGGGTCTCGGGTGTTGTTGTTTCTGAGGGCCGCTGCCATCTACCCCTCTCTCTCCTTTCCTTGCCCAGCCAGTCTCTCTCCTCCCTGATCTTCCTTGCCCACTCTCAAGCCTCCTTCTCACCCCAATAAGAAGGCTTCACGGGCACTACCTCTCTCCGTCTCCTCTCAGCCTCTTCTCTGGGCACCATGAGCCGTTCCCATTTCTTTGTCCAGGGATCTTCTAACCAGATCCATTCCCATCACGGGGGAAGGATCTTACCACATTTATGTGATTCGGCTTCCCCCGCTTCCACCAACCTTTTCCTTCCTCCGCCTTCACTCCTCTCTCCTCCTCTCCCCCTTCTTCTTTCTTTCCCACCTTTTCCAACTGACTCCCTGGTTCACCATTTTTTGTCCTGTCATCTCTGGTTTTCTGTCACTCATTCCCTGTTCTGGACCTGTCATCTCTTCTCCTAGACGCTTCAGTTTATCTGTCTGTTCTACTACTTCCTCCACCATCGTCACTAGCAGTTTTCTTTTGTTGCTCGGCTCTCGCTCCTCTGTTGAAGGGGTTGTTTTCCTCTCAGTCTCAGGTATCTTGGGCTCGGGCTCACCATTTGCTACATGGATGAGGGATGTTGTCTACCTTGCCATCCTTCTCACAAAAATAAACCTCCATTTGAATTATTGGATTAGATTTAATCTACAGACTAACACCCAATATATTATAAATGAGCCTCAAATGAGCATCCCTGAAGCCTTCCCTAAGTGCCTATTTCTTCTACCACACCCACGTTTTACACTGCCTGCAGACTACAGCACAACACAAACCCTTCCAATAAAAATCACACTCACACACACTCAGACACAAAATCTTCTAACCTCTCTCTCTCTCTCTAACAAAATCTTATTCTCCTGCCTGATATATTCTGAAGGGGCCTAAAGCTAATAGAATATTTCCCTGATGGTTTACAGTGTATTACTCTATGAATCTACTAATCATAATCTGTATTAAGTAAACAATATACAATGAGATGTAGAGAATGTAAATTCAGTGTTCAGAAAAGGTCAGAGAGAAAATTGCTACAGTGCAGGCTTGTACCAGAGCATATCCTAACAGCAAATGCTCAGGGGATTTATAATCAGTTCTGCCCACCTTTCTGTTGGAAAGAACCATTGTGGGGGAAAAAAAAACCTTTTTAGTATCTGTTTCCAGATTTTATTGGTGCACACAGACATAATTTACCGGTTTTGAACATATCCCAGTCCCCCTCATTTGAGAATCCCATAGTAACTCTAGTCAGGAGACACTAAGTTCTCTGCTTCCACTACTATTAGTGCCAGAATGTCTTTAAGTTTCATCTCCCAAGAAATCACTCCAGGATGCCTGAGAAATAGGTTTCACTTTCACTTCTTCCTCTAGCCCAGTGGGCCTTGGGCCTCCAGATGTTCTTGGACTACAATTCCCAGAAGCCTTCCCCACCACCTCTGCTGGCCAGGATTTCTGGGAGTTGAAGTCCAAGAAAACCTGGAGGCCCAAGGTTGGGGACCACTGCTCTAGCCAACAGAAACCTAGCTTTTTGCTTTTTAATCTGTAGGAGTAAATAGGATTCTGAATATTAGGGATTATTATTACCGATATATGCAATGATCAAATTCAGATTTGGATATATTCGGAACTATCAGAATATGACATTTTCTGTGAATTCCAAGTAGTTCCAAATCTGAATGCACGTCCCTATTTATGATTCCTTTTCCAGTAATTATTTCTACAATGATTTTGTACCTGGATTTGTTTATCCTTGCACTAAATACTGAAAACCATGAAATGAAGGTTTTTAAAGCACACACTACGTGAAGTGTGTCCAGTAAAATCAGTAAGGTATTTCTGGAGTAACAGATTTGAAGACTGCAGCAGAACATAATTCCAAAATCTCTCAGCTGGTGCAAATCCTATTTGTCTGAATAGTGTCTCAGTTCTGTTTATCAGAATAGAGTCCTGGATCACATGCACTAACCCATATGTGCAGTAGACCACACCATCAAAGAGGATCAGATTGAAAATCAAAAGCAAAAAGATTTTCATGCCAATGTGGTTCCATGCCCATAAGACATATTACAACAAGGAGTAGTACTGTCATTTTGGAATACAAGACTGTTGTTTTGTATGGAATAGTGCTGTGGATGCATGGAGTATTGATTAGTTTGTGTGTTGATTTTAACAGTGTGAATCTTTAGCAAGTGAAAAAGAAAAGGAAGGTAACAAGAAGTTGGGCAAGAGGAGAAAATAATTTTATATGATTTGATTTTTTTAGCTAAATATGATTTGATTTTTTAAATTCTATCTGACGTTTGTAAGCTGCCTTGTAAGTGCTATTTTTGTGTGTGGAAAGGTATGGTATAAATGTAATAAATAAAGAACTGTGGTGTACTATTTCTAAAAATCCATGGACACTTGATCAGATTAGAACGTTGATGATTTGTTGAACCCAAATACTCTGTGATTGATCTATGTTCTCCATATTTGAATGCTGTTCAACACGCACTTGCTTGCAACATCACAAATGGGATTTAACCCATCCTCATCTCTTGTTTCCAATCTAGTCTTAGCCAGCTGAGTCTTACCTTCCTAGTCATCTCATTGAAAAGAAAGACTTGATTTCTGTACAAAGGCCAACAAAGTGTAACTTTGGTGACATAATATAATTATTAAAAATCACTAAATAAGCACAAGAATGTTCCTGCTGTTCGTTGAAAAAGAAAGTAAAATATAGGGTTATTGTTTATTCTTATTAATGTTGTCATAAAGTATTTATCTGACAACAACTCACAAATGAGGTTTACTTTCCCCCCAAGGTACCTTTTGTTGCATAAATCTTTTTGTGCACATTTTCCAAAATATTTGCATTTTGTATTTTTTGTGAGCATTTCGCTCCAAATGTACATATTATTGTATGCACATCTGTTTTGAGGAACTGCACTGCCGACTTTGAATTTTGTTCCCAAACTCTGCTCTCATTGATGTTTAGGTCCATGAAGAGTAAATATGGTAAGTTCACACTGAAATGCAAACTGAATAAATTTCTCACCCATCCATAATTGTATGCAGTTGATTATCATGATGATCTCCCTTACAAATGAAAACCCTCGAGAGCTATTTGAATATCTCTACAATCCCTGAGAGCACTAAATATCTCCAAGTCTTGCCCTCAGCCTGGGGAGGGGTAGTTTATGCTATCTCCCCAGCTTGAATGTACTTCCTAGCTCCATTGTTGTTGTTATGTGCCGTTAAGTCAGAACTGACTTAGAGCATCTGTACTAGGGGTTTCAAGGTAAGTGAGGTATCTAAGGAGTGATATTACCAATTCTAACCCTCATGGCAGAGCTGGGAAATTGAACCCAGGATTCCTGAGTCCTAATCCATTACTCTATCTACTACACCACACTGGGTACCAGGCCACTTCAATCCCCAGAATACATAGTTTGCCTTGGTCCTTCTCACTCTTCATTGCATGAACTTCCAGTTTTTCCTCCTCACCGGCTCCCCACTTCCCACACCTATCTCTTCCATGCTATCTCTGTAGCTGCCTCTGTGGTCCGGACTCAGTGCGTATTAGAGATGCCCCGAACAGTTCTGAAATGCCATAATCACTGCCAACTGGAAGAAGCGCAACAGCGTCTTTACCCACCCACAATCCTTCACATATACACAGTGTTAAGTCATAGGCATTTTGGTGCCTGAGGCATAAAAGTAAATGTCACCCCCATACTCACAAGTTTAGTGCTCCCACTCAATACCATTAAACATACAATAATAACAATTTAAATAAATATCCCTTTGTTTCCCTTCTGCAGAGCCAGAGGCTGTGAGTTCAATTCCCTACTTTGACTCCTTGATCTATAGGGTCCCTTCCAGCTATGCAGTTCTAAGATTCTTCTTCTTCTTCTTCTTCTTCTTCTTCTTCTTCTTCTTCTTCTTCTTCTTCTTCTTCTTCTTCCACCCCTAATCTGTTGCCTATGATGTCTGCCTCATTTTGCCTAATGATAGGATAAGTGTAAAATGTAAGAAGCCTATTGAATTTCCACTGTTGCTTACAAGTACCTCAGCATTACTATGGTACTTCTGGACCTTCTTTTCAAAGTGGACAGGGAATTTTGAAAATAAAACACTCAGCTCTGTTAGCATAGTCAACCTAAGTTAGAAATTTGATCCAAGAAACTAAGTATATATGAACACGGAATAACTGATTTTATTTCTCATCCCAATAAAATGCCGTCCCATTTTTGGTAAAGAATTAAGCAGGGTTACAAGCAACGATATACCTTCAGAAATGATTTATTGAGGAAAATTAATCTACTGTCTGGAATCTCATCTCTGAGCTGAAGCTGATCAGTCTGAGAAAGCTGTACGGTTTCCCCTACTTTCTAATTTGAACTTCACTATCTGGCTCCCAAACATCAGGGCACAGCAGATATTTTCAAAATAGCTTGAGACATTTATGGCATCAGCAGATTCAGGGTACTTTAAAAGCTGGCAGGTTTCTTTGTACTTCATGTTTCCTAGAGATAAAATGATCATGCCGCTATTCACTGTGATAAGAGCTCTTTCTAGTCTCATCACTTTAAAATGTCTTTGGGCACAGCAATGTGCTTCCCTCCCTTTTCTAAATTTGACCGCCTATATTTTTAGACTAGCTTTAGTAGAGAATGTGGCACTCCTGAAAGACATGCAGAAACAAAGAGGGACGTTTGTACTGAATTTGTACTGAAACTGTCTTTTTATTTTGACTCTCCATTCATTCCAGGACACTAACTGGCTTCCTACTTCAGTTGCTTGAGTGTAAATTCCTTGTAACTTGTGGTCATAAGAACAGCTCTGCTAGATTAGACCAAAAATGTACCCAGTTCAATATCCTGTTTCCCACAATGGCCAACAGGGTGTACTTATGACGTGGGCCTCCGTGGATGGTGGCATTCTCAAGAGATCCTCTGTTTTTAAGATTGTTCTTTGAGTTCCTTTTCTGCTCCCAAAATCAATGTCATTCTTACTTTGACTACTTTTCTATTTGTCTCTGCTCTTGTTGCTTGTCTGTTATATAATGGTCAACATTTATTTATTTATTTATTTATTTATTTATTTATTTATTCCATGCCATTTAGTGGCCTTGCCGCTACTCTGGGCAATTTCCAGCAATAAAATAAAAATATTGAAAACAGCAAAATTCCATCCCATCAAAAAATATAAAATAAAGGAATATAAAAGGGCAACAGATCTAAAAATCAAGATGGTGGCAACGGACAAGATAAAGGTTACAGAATATAATCATCAAATACTTGGAGCAGAAGAGAAATCAGATAAGAATTTCTTTCCTCTTGTAGGCTTTCTCTCATGCAGCAGATCACACAACTGGTTCTCTGACTGACTTTGCAACTTTTGTGAGGCTGGATGCCCAACAGGACCCTGCCGGAGCTGAGAGAATCCTTGTAGAATTATGCTTCCATGATTGTGTCATTCCACAGGATACTCATCTTTGTGTTTTGTTAGAGTTCAAATTTTATTTGGTTTTATCTTTTTTTTTTTAAGCTGCTGCTTTTTGTTGGTTGAATTGCTATTATTATATTTTTCTCCTGATAGCTCCCTGGAAGTATTAGCAGGAAGGTTATGATATAAATTTAGAAAAAGTGGATGATTAAATAGAAAAAACAATTTTATTGAGACTGGAAGCATCCAATAAAATGTGGCATGGATTCCATTTATGATAGTGTTTGGTGACAACTCAGTGGGGTGCATGTGAAACTGTGTACCTGAATAGAAATGAGCACAAACTGCACGTCTGGCAGTTCGTGCCAGTTCATCCTTTGGACAAACAGGTGTTAGGTGGTTCCAAGTCCCGCCTCCTCCAATGGGCGCCCACTCAGAGGTAGCACCTGGAGGAGGCGGGGCAAGGAAGTTGAGGTGCTGCCTCTGACTGGGTGTCCGCTGGAGGACATGGGTCTGGGAACTGCTGAACACCTGTTTGTCTGGAGGACAAACCAACATGAATTTTCAAAACGGTGGTTTGTGCCCATCTCAACAACTGAATATAATCTTATTTCAGAATCTTTCTGAATAATCAAAGACTGCCAAGATAATAGAACCAAGAAGCCATGTGGCCATTGGCGCTTTTTGTTCTGGAAACCATTTTTTTTTAAAAAAAGATTCTCAACTGAAACACTGCATGGAGACAGTTCACATGAAGAAAGGGCTCTTCTCTCTAGATTTAGCTGTCTCCATATGGAGAACTATGGTGGAGGGAATGGGGCTAGTCTATTCTCTTTGCTCATCTGTGCTGATTTTATTGAACATCTGAAGAGGGTTACACACAAACACACAAAGACACAACTTTTGACCCTAAAAAGGCTTCCAAGGTAGTATACAAAAACACACACAATCTATTATACCCAACTTCAACAAATCAGATTGTGAATGTAGCCTATTTAAAAATTTTAAACAGATGAATAATGAGATGCTCCAGTTTCATACAAAAAACAAGTGAACGAACAATAAAACTATTCCAGAATAAACATGTTCTTACAGGTCTATCAATTTGTGCTATTAATGGCTAATGTGTCAAAATTTGTAAAGGAGTTACCTTGTATAGCTATCCAGTTGCTGAAATTCTCTTTGCAACTTTATGCCATGTAAGGCTGGTACGGTCATCAGCTGCAGCAATTTTTTATAAGTTAAACTTTTCAAATTCTATCCCAAAGATTTCAAGGCATTCTTGGGATCTCTTTCATTGTGAGAAAGCAATTGGTGGGTGTGGAACAGGGGGAAGTCTTTAATTTCCAAAAGTAACCACTGATGATGAAATCATCCCAGCGGTGGCGACTTTGGGAAATTAAAGACACCCACCAACCACCAACCCCTAATAGCTTCACCTCAATAAAAGGGAACCAAAGGGACCCTTAGAAACCCTCAGAAAACCACAGTGGCTAATGACATTAACATTAACATGGTATAAAGTTGTGCACCAGGATTTCAGAGAGTAAATTACAGAAAGAATTCACTGTCCAAAGACATATTACAAGCTAACTGACATTGTGATTATTATAACAGCAAAAACTTAAAGATTAAGACTTGAGAGGAGATACAAGACCCATTTCATACAAAGATATGTGAAAAAAAATATGTATGGCAGTGTTTTAATAGAGTGTCATTTCTCCCCAACCTAGAGTGTAGGAGCACCAATGACTCATTTCTGAAAGGAAGACAAGAGACACTGGTGGAATTAGGCCATCGATTTAACAGACATACACGTTTGAATTGGATTTGAGCAGACACAGAAAGCTCATGCAGAGAGAAAGATAAGGAAACTCAGCCAGGATCTTTCCCTAGCCAATTTTCCTCTTCAGTGTGTGGGTTATTTATTTTTAGGGCAAAATAAGATGTGTTTTCCCAGGCTTACCTTGATGCCTTGTACAATTCATTTAAAATAATAATAATAATAATGGGGATTATTTACCCACTAAAGGAAGAATTGGCTACATTTCACATCTTGATAACTTGGCATTAGTTGCATTTGGATGGCTGAGATCCTAACATGCTATACAGCACATGTAAGTGAAATTGCACAAGTGGTTTTTGCAGTATTTTGGTTATCTGTCACATAGTTAGGCATGCAGATGAGTGTCAACTAAGTGGATGCCTGTGTAGGTCTGAGCACAACACAGTCAACCAGAACAATCTTGCACCCCAATAACACAATTTCAGTTTTCACTGTACAGACTCAACAGGATTATTTATTTATTTATTTATTTATTTTTACCCCACCTTTCTCCTTGAAAAGGGCCCACGTTGGCTTACAATATTGAAAGACAATATTTAAAGTTGAAAATAATGAGTATACAATGGTGGTTAACATCATTAAAAGGCACTATTAAAGCGAAGAACAATAAATATACAATTATTAAAAAGAAAAGAAAAGTCACTCTGAGAAATGGAAAATCAGATCCAGATTCAGAACCTTTATTGGCATACAGAAATACTCTGGAAATGGAAAATCCAAAAATGGAAAACATGTAGTACTAAAAATCCTGTTATTGTGGTCAATAATTTTGAGATCAGTGCTAGAACAAGTTGGCACTAGGCTAGGAAGTCAACCTGCAGCTGTGCCAATAATTGAGCGGAGCAATATAACTCCTGTATTATACTGGACATGTTGCAGCTGGATGTGCGAAACTTGGGTTCAAGATCTGATTTAACTTTCTCCTGCTAAGCACCATTAGGTGATGCCTTGTTTCTCTTCACTCACATGTAAGGCTGCAGTCACACCAGCAAAATGTTTCCGAGTTAGTCCTCATGAGTTTCGACCCTTTTTTTGGGTTCAGATGATGCATGTCCATTATTGATTCTTTTGTTTCTGTTTCATTATTGATTCTGTGCTATTTCCGCATCAAATCGCACAATACAATCAACACCCCATTGAGTGTGTACTTCAAAACTGATTCATTTCCTTTACGTCTGGTGTGCGGTACCACCACCACCACTGGTTGTCGTTTGACTTCCTTAATTTAAAAAATAATAATTTTCAAACAAGAACGTTGACACGGTGGTATGCTTCTGTCAAAAGGGCTGTGGGTTCTCTACTATTGAGAGTAACGCAGCACAGAAACAGGAAAAAATTCCCCAGATCAATATGTGGCCAGCAAGGGAGTTTTGTCACACCAATTTACCCACATTTTTTAAAAAAAAAGGGGGGGGGGAAGGGGAGAGACACACAAAAAGAGGAAGGGATATGCCCCACTGCAGGGGTGTAGACGAACGTACCACATCTAATTTAACTAAAAAATGCAGAACAATTAAAAATGTATGAACCACTATCATGGGACGTATGTCATGTGATTGCAATGCGTGACTCTACAGGAAGCAGAAGACGCGAGAGAACAGGGGGGCACTTCTCTAGTGTGACCATGGCCTCAGATGCAGATAACAGTACCCAATATCCAGAATAATGCCTTGGAAAGCTGTATGGCTATATGGTCTAAGAGCTACTACCCACATTGTGATCTAAATCTTTAAAAGTTATCTGAATTACAACCCAATTCTTAGACACCATCCCAGAGACATTTCAGTATGTTCAGTAGAGTTTAATCTGTAAGTGTGCCTAGGACCTGAGTATCAAAGCACAATTACAGGAAAGGGGTTTTCTTTACAGAGTCTCATCTTTTCTGTGAGCAACACAGCCCAATTCAAGTCCTCAAGACTTGGCTTGTAAATCTTTGTATACATCATTTTTGCAGGAGGAACATGAACAATTTGAAAAGTTTTCTCCCCACAGAATTAGATTGCCAGAGCTTTTTATTTTTTACATTTCACTCATTTGTTTGCAAAAGATTCTCTGAAGTGTTTTTTGAAAAATAAAAACCTGTGCTTTGCAAAGAATAGCTCATATTTTTGTGCAAAAAAACCCTTGCATTTTGCACAAACTGAAAGATTTTTGAATAAAATACAAGTGCAAAATCTCATAGTTTTGTGAATGTGGTTGCAGGCAAAAAAAAAGTGCTGGTTTTGGTTTGTTTGTGTACGAGTAAACATCCTTACACTGGTTGCTCATTTATCTGACAGATGCCCTTGACCTTCAAGATACCCTTTTTGACTGAAAAAGATGTTTGTGTGTGGGGAGTGAGTATTCAACACATCCTTATTCACAGCAGGGCTAACCTGGATGTGTGAGGAGAAGGAGCAGCGATTCCTTTGCTTCTCTCTTTGTTCTTTTCACATAGAGAGTGACAGTCACATGGAGAAACCGTACACACCGAGGATGCTGTTGTGCTCCGATTGTTGTTCTCCACTTGAAGAGAGTGCACAGGGAGGAGAGGAGGCTAGCTTGCTTCCTTTCCTGTCGGTGAACACCATTCTCAACATCAGAATAAGGCTTCTATCCCACAGCCATGGGAGGCGCACTTGTGAGGACGCCTACTGGGTCTGTGGTGCTCTTTTTCTAGATGAGCACTCCAGACACAGTAGCCTTTGCAAAGATTTGACATTTTACATCTGACAATGAAAACCACAAATCCAAAAGCAGGTGCAAGAGCAGGCATCACCTGCAGAACATAAAACCCCAAGAATCTCTAATCCAAATATGTCAGGAGCCAAATTTCAGGACAACTTTGTCATTCAATGTCTTCCACCAGTGCTGGGCTCCAAGGCTCAAAGAAGGTATTTCTGATGAAAATCTTCAAGGCCTTCTACATTAAAAAAAAAAAAAAGAGAGAGAGAGAGGTACAAATACAGCCTGTGACTACCAGGATTTGCCCTTTCCCCCCTGCACACATGGATTGGCATTCCATTATTCGAATCACAGTGATAAGGACCCCAAGGGAAGAGAAGCTGCTTCCTTGTGGAGCTCTCCCTCAAAACTGACATTTTATTGTCACAGCCTTTTTTAAAAAGGATTTCTGCACCCAGTGGACTGCACCAAATAACTCACCGGGGTTACACTCAGACTCTGTATGTCTAGGAAGACTTCCCTATCTCTTCCTTTCCCAGGAAATGTTAGGAAACTGCCCAATGCCCCCTTATTCTGACATGCTTTCAACGCTTGGATGATTTGTTCTCCTGAATAGGATATTGTTTGCTTTGAGGCTAATTGCATTTGTCTTCTGCCCTTTTGTTCCTTCACATTTTATAACATTTAAGCCTGTTCTAACATTTTTATGATGCTTTATTCAGGACCCTTTAGGTGCCCTTTTGGCCTATGCACTGCGAATACTATACATTTTAATAGGAGCGAGTGAATAAATACATAAATTCAACACTACAGTTTTCTAGTCTTTAGAGGACTTGCAGCACCAATCCGTCTTGATGTAAACAGTTATGAAAGAAGAAACTTTTGGATTTCTAAACTTGGGTATTTAAAAAAAACTCATTAAAGAGAAAGAATAGAGTTCAGAGCAGCTCGCAAACACTCCTGAAAGATTGTTTTTCCTTAGCAAAATTTTTCAACATCTTAAAAAACAACAAGCAGAAAAAAGCAGAAGAGGTTAAAAGTGTAGGATAACTTTTCTCTTAAAGTTTGTATGAAAGATATATTTGAACAGGAAACCAGAGACAACATGACTCTATTAACCTGCTTTTTTGAAGTGAATCGTTCTCTTAAATGCCAGCCATCAGTTACTTACATATAACTGTAACTCGTTATATTTTTCCAAATCCAGACTTCCCCACCGGGGCAGTTTGTATCATCCCCCTTTTTTAATCATGAGAAAATATTACTTATTTATTTTTACATTTCTATCTGCAAGAATAATTTTCAAAATGGCATCCAATATTTTAACAATACTGGGAAAAATATTAAACATATTATGCAAAAACATTCAGCTAGGGGAAAAAATCCCCTCCAGGACCATGCAGAAATGCAGGATGATATAAATAAGGCAGTAACCAGCAATTTCTTTATCCAAAGATCTGTTTAAATTATAAGCCTTTAAAATTGCAATTAAAATTCTTCAGAATGTACTGGGTCGTACCAATCTGGGATTCCTCTGTTAGGATGGAAATAGCAAACTGTTTTCACGTGTCACCAATTTCTTTTTTGATGACAATGATACTTAAGAAAGATGTCATGCTGTATCTCACTTCCACATATCGGAACCAGTACATTTAATCCTGTTCTGTTCCCATCAGTTGCTAACAAGGCAGCCTCCAAGATCCTTGGGTACGATGTTTCTCATCACTGTGAGTGCTGCGTGGTAACTCAATCCGAGCTAAATGGAAGAACTACAACACGGGATGTTCTTTGGAAAGACAGCAGGTGGTCAGCTCCCTCAGAGCCCTCCACTCTCTGCCCATATTCATTATGGAGCCGAAGAAACTTTTGGCTCCTCTTTTTCCACCATGATACATATGCAGTATCTTACCCAGCCAGAAAATCACCAAATGATAAAAAGTTGGAACATGCAGTGTGTTGGCTAAAGATATGAAAACAAAACAAAACACCTGGCTCCATTTTGTTGCTTTTCTTTGAACCCTACCTGCATTCCCATCCCAACCCTTTGTGAGCCTCTGGTTATAAGACTCTGCTTTGTCTTCCTGTAAAGGTTTTCCACATGAAGTCAGGACCGATTCAAAGCTCTGGGGGGCCCTGGGCAAAGAATATAATAGTGGAGGGGCCCCCTTCCTCCTCCTTCACTCTCCCTTACCTCCCACCTAAATAGGTCACACAACATGAACAATGTAATGTAACATAAATAAGACTTACTCTCTAAGGTAATCTTGGTAGCAGTAATAAATGAACAATGCTTAGGTAAACAAACAAACAACATTACAATGAAAAGAAAATCACGTGGCCTCAGCGCACATAAGACTTCAAAGGCCCAGTGAGCAGTGGCCAGCTCAGACTGTGCAGCACCATCACGGAGGAACCCCCCCCTTCATGTAGGCCCCTACAGACTGGATCCTGGGCAAATGCCCACTTTGCCCTCTGAATAAAGTGGCCCTGCATGCAGTTTCCATAATGCACACATTTGCTTACATATTTGTGCTACTATATGCATTTTTATATTTTGCGTTTTCCCTTGTTCGTATTTTTCAACTTTAAAAACGTACTCCTGGTTTACATGTATTATTTGATACAGTTATATTCTCTTTTCCTTCAAGTGACCTCAAAATGGCATACATGGCTCTCCCCACCCACTTCTTGCTCATAACTCTGTGAAGATAGCTCAGACCATGAGAATGTGTGATTGATCCAACATTATTGTGTCATAAGCTTCATGACTGAGTTAAGATTTGAATCCAGGTCTCCTGAGTGCTAACTCAATATTCTAACCATTAAACCAGGCTGAAATATTTCTTTCATCCCTAGTTTGGGCAGAATGAGTGCTCTGGGTGTGGAACCAGAAGTTCCATATATATATATATATATATATATATATTCACATGCATTACTAGAACTATATACATAGCATGGTCTCTGGTAATACACATGAAAACATATTTTTCTGGATTTTTATATTTTCAGACTGTGGATAAGTGAATCAGTGGATACCGATCCTGTGGATAAGGGAGTTCTACTGTATATTCACATAATATATCAGTAAGAGAAAGTGCATAATTATTGAAAGAGCTTAATATACATTAGAACTATTTGTTATTAAAGCAATATTAATATTATCAATATTTACATAAAACAGTCTACCAAATCATCAGATTAGGTATTTAAGTGTTTATGCATTCTATAAATACAGAGATACCTATCAATTGTTTAAATCCTGTTGCTTAGCATAGTAAATTGCACTAGAGTAAGCCTATTGAATCAGTAGGGGGTTGGTGAGTCAAAGTTTATTAATTCAAATGGGCCTAATCTAGTTGTAACTTACTTTAGTGAATCAATGGATTTACAGAGGAATTGACTCACCAAATCCCTGATGCTGATTCGGTGGGCCTACTCTAATGCAACTAGCTATGCTAAACAACAGAATTTCAGCCAATAATATATAAATATATGCCTATATTCTTGGCTATAACCTGAACATCATAAAACTTTTTAAATATTGCCTATAATTCATTCATTACATATTTTAAATATATTATACATAAGTATACCCAGTATGGTGTAGTGGACAGAGTGACAGACAAGGATTCAGGAGGCCTGTCTTCAAATTCCCACTTGGCCATGGAAACTCACTGGGGGAATGGAACTGGTAAAACCACACCTGAAATACCACACTTGCCTTGAAAGCCCTACTAGGGATGCTATAAGTCAGTTCTGACTTGATGGCACATCGCAACAACAACAACAAAATATGTAAATCTTCATTCTCACTAAGGTTCAGGCATTCTGTGAACCTTATTCTTTGCTTGAGCTATAAATTGCTCAGGTTAAGAGGCCAGACCAGAACTGGGTTGTTTTTTTTTATAGGGTGAGGCAATTTTGGTTTGGCCCTTTCTGTTACCTGAGGTCTGCTGAGCTACCCCCTGGCTACCCTCTGGCAGTCTGCACTGGTAGTGATGACACACCACTAGGAGCAGACTAGCTGTTCCTTCTTGTTACAGTTATGAGGCTACTGGTGTTTTGAGTCCTCCTTACAAAGGTTTCTGCTCTTCAAAAGAAACCATTGGTCCCTTGAATGTGTGCCTCCTGTTGTCTTCCTCTACTCACTTTTGTTGGGGCAACAGAATCAAATAAAACATCCCACCACCCTTCTCCACAAGGATTAGAGCCCTTGGGTTCTCATGAGAGATTGTATTTATCACTTCTGATGGACATCTGTGAGCACTAGGAAAGCACAGTCACCACTGGCATGATAATGAGAGGATTTTGTAGCCTAACAAAAGCCAGTACGGTTCAATTTACTCCAGTCGCGTACGACTCATGGCTTTTGATGTCTGTAAGCCACAGTAGACCTGCCTTTAATCTTTACACATGTAACTTTAGCAGCAGTTCTTAGGGGAACATAAATTGAAAGAGGAGAAGTGCAATACAGGCAGGGGGTGGGGGATGGGGAACACCCGTCCACGATTTACAGAGTCTCTGGAACCCAAATGCACTAAACAGGTTGTTTTACATGGAGAAACAGAGCATGGAACTGACTATCCCATTAAAGGGGAGATTTAAGATAAGAATTACAACAGAGAAGGAAACATGGTCTCTGGGTAGGAAAATGATAGCAATCACTTTCTATTATTATGGCACATGTCAGCTCAGTAAACTAGCCCAGTCTTTTTCATCTAAGCAGCAATTCAGAAGGAAGTGCATTTTCAAACTGAACAATGCTGTGCCACAGCCAAAAACCCAGTGTTTAAATGTGTAAATGTGCATTTCCAGGGCAAATAAATGTTATGTATCCAGTGGATTCTACAAGGCTTATCCTTACTAGGGACTGTTTTTTTTTAATATTCACATTTGGGTACCAACATTTTGCAAGAATTTGAGATGGCATGCATGATGGGCAGTGGCTGGGCCAAGAGCATTCACTGAGCTTTGCTACTGAAGAGGTATTTGAGCCCATGTGTCTGTGACCTGATGCTGTGCTCTGTCTCTGATATCATGCTGAATTGGCTAAGGAGAATTTGTGCTGGCCTTCGATTTTTGGTCCTATGGATAGGAAGGTTTATTACAAACACTACTCCTTCATATCCTGTGCTAATATTTAATTTTAATCAAAATCCCAGTCTTGTGAGATTTGAGACAAAAGAATAGTTGAACACATTGATAGATAGATAGATAGATAGATAGATAGATAGATAGATAGATAGATAGATAGATAGATAGATAGATAGATAGATAGATAGATAGATAGATAGATATACTGCCACATTAGTGTGATGCACTATTCTGGGCAGCTTACAACAAAAAATAAAACATATACTAATTAAACTACAAACAGTAACTTCTTGAAGTTGTAATTCAGGATCCAATAACATCAGTATCTCAGTATACTTTAATATCAACCTTAGACCAATTTATTATCCCTATAATGTGAGCCCCGTGTGAGTGGGGTGGGATTTCTGCTCAGTGCCAGTGGAAAACTGAATGCAATTAAAGAGCAATTTGCACCCGCACAGCTTAGAGGGAACATTGACTGCGAGAATTTTCAGAAATCAAATATTTCCAACATCTATCCCATGGATCCTATAGCTCCTATGTAATTCCTTTCATTGTGTGAAAACCATGACAGCTGCAGGAAGGAATGAGGAAATGTTTAAATTTTGAAAATCATAATGTTATCCTGGCAGTGGTGATTTCTAGTACAGTAGTTAAAAATGTCCTCTTCTTGCCCTGTGGCTCCCACAGCTTCCACATGATGAAAGGGATTACATGGGAGCTGTGGGAGTTGTGTGATGTAAGCAGGAAATTTTAACTTCCGAAAACCAGGCCCTGCTAATGACATCATCAGGATCCTGCAGGTGGAGTTATATCAATAGGATTTCAGCCATCATTTTTATTATTTAACTCTATTTTATTTGCAAGTCTTTTTAAAAATATATCTCAGAAATAAAAGTAAATAACTACAACAATAAATGCACGTGACTTTGAAATTTGACATTTTTTCATAGGAGGGATGAGACTGTATGTAGTGTTTTCCAACAGGTATAATGGTGATAGCATGGTATGGAGGGCAGCAATGACATTTCATATCTAATGTGATCTCTGACAATCTGTGAGAGATACATGGTAACGTGAGAATTAACTTCTGATATTTGGGAACAACTGCTGTCCTATGAAACATAGCATTCACTATGTGATTGTGTTCAGTATTTTACACTAAATTTTAAAAATAGTTAATATCAGTAGATGGCAGTGCACAGTTTCTAAAAACAGGTGCGAGGGTTGAAAACTGAAAAGCTTCCTTGTGAACTTTATGCCCTGGTTGCTAGATCCCATTTGGATGTGTGCTACTGGCCTATTCTGGGCGGAAATGCACCTGGAACATGCTTAGGGATGCCCTTTTTGTTGTCAGCTTATTTAAGCCAGGGCTGAGCAAGGATGTTTTCAAAACAGGATCTCAAGAGAATCCCTGGCTGCTGTGGGCTCAAAAAGCCATGCCAGTAGGCATTTGTATACATTTGATGTTCATATTTAGAAGCCAAATGAATTGGAAATCCTTGGTAATTTATTCAATGCATCAAGAAACGAGGTGTCCCCTCCCTCCTCACCCAGTTAAGCATTCTGACCAACATTCTTAAGAGGATAAGAAGAGCCGTGCAGAATCAGATAAAAGGCATGTTTAGCCCGTTTGTTTACATAGTGATCAATGAGTTGCGCTAATCGGAAGCTCACAAGCAGGCAGGACATCAGCAGAAAAGCATTCTTGATCCCTGTTCCTTAGCAAATGATGTACGGATATACTCTGCCGTCCACACATGTGGGTCATGTTCAGTAGTGGCTGGTGCCCCTTATGGCTGGGTGGGGATGAAATGCACAGCAGCAAATGGCAGTGATACCAGGAAAAAAAAGTGGTTTTCATAAAGACAGCAGGAAGGTAAGCAAGTATTCAAACAAACAGAGGCAGGTACGTAGGCAAGCATTTGCTCAGGCACCACCTTACTCCCACTCTTTTCCTTCACAACGCATCTGAACAGCAGAAAAATATGCCTTGCCCCCAATTAGAGATAGTTCCTATTGCTGCTTCCCCTCTTCTCCTCTCACACAAACAGAGAGAGAGAGAGAGAAAGAGAGAATGTGAGGCTGGGTGTTTCAGCAGGAGGGAACACAGAAAGGACCTCTGGTAGGGATTCAGAAAGGAGGGTGACAACCTCAGCAGGATTGTGCTCCATTTGCCCTAAGGATCACCTTCCATTGGTGATGTCTAAAATATGACATACATCCAACACACACCCCTAATGGTTGCAGCCTATTTCCTGGGTGAGGCTTTAATTGCAGGACTTTGTAGGACTTTGGCTTACATGCATTCCTGCCTGAAAAAGGAGATCTCCGAGTGACCCCGGAAGGACAAGAGGGAAGGGGCCAGCCTGGCAGTTCATTTCAAAGACTGGGAGCAACCCAAGGCAAAACTGTCCAGAGGAGCTGAAGATGGGGAGTCTGCACAGTATTATGCTACCGTAATGCACATGTGCCACTATAACACATGGCGTCTGTCTGTGTGCACTGAAGTAATAAATACATTTAGGATTGTGGGACAAATGCACACACCATCCACAAACACCTGTGACCAAAGGCCCTAATCTTCCAACAGCATGGGATGTATTTGCAGGCTAAATGGACACTCCTTAGAGTATTTGGTTTTAGGATAATATGGAGAGAATTATAAGGGAGAGTGAGACCTACGAAGAAAATGCTAATTGGCAAATTCCCTTGCAAAGGAAAAAATGTGTGTCCTTTCCCTGTTTCCATCAAGCCCACACAAAGGTATGGGGGGGGGAGGGTGAGTTGAAGAATGGAGCTATTTCTCTTTAAAAGAAGAGGACATCTCAGCAGGTGTAGTTTTCCATTTGTGACAAGCTGCTCCAGACCTCCACTTCTGCAACAGAAAAAAAAGTCCTTCTTTGCATTTGGTTATTAGTTTACCCAACTGAATTTCAAGGAGGTAGATCCTTTGTGCATTTGTTAACATTTTTGAACAGCTCAAGGGAACGAACTCCATCTATAACTGCAGTTCGACATCCTCAAGTGACACATGGAAAACATTAATATTAAACAGAAGATTTTGGATGAATATATCTCCCTTCCCTGGTTTCCCCCCCTCATTCTTGCTCTCTCTCCTTGTTGAAGGGGCTTTGGTTGATGGCTGTTCTTCCCTGATGTCCTGTTGAAAAATGTGGCACTCTCAGCGTACTGCAGACATGCATACTTTTTTATTGCAAAATAAATAGCTGCAACTTTGCCCTCACTTCCTAGATGTTGGAGTGCTAGGGGCAGAGCCCAATTTAACAAGGGATATCTATGAACAGCAGCAAGGCTGTGTGCACATACCTGATGCAGATGTGCTGATGGATGTCCACTCCATGTTGTCATGCTCCAGGGTCCATCATGTTGTCTTTATGTTGTGTTGTTGTTGTTTACTTCAGACTTATGGTGACACTGAATTATTGTCCTCCAAATGATCATTAACAGCTCTTCTTAGGTCTCGCAAACTTGATTGAGTCAATCCATCTCATATTTGGTCTTCCTTTTTCCATGCTGCCTTCAACTTTCCCCAGCATTATTGTATTTTGTAGTGAGTCTGGTCTTCTCATGATGTGTCCAAAGTATGAGACCCTCAGTTCAGTCATTTTTGTTTTTAGAGATAGAGTGAATTTGGAGTTGATTTGATCTAGTGCTCAGTTATTTGTCTTTTTGGTGATTCATATCAACAAAACTCTCCTTCAATACCATTTTTTCAAATGAAAAGGGTTCCCCCCCCCGTCAGGTTTTTCACTGTCCAGCTTTCACATTTGTACACAGCAATAGAAGATACCAAGACAGTCTTGGTCTTCAGTGAGACATTCTTATTCTCCTTAGTTACTTCATAGCTTTCACTCTGTGAAAGAAGTGAATGTATACATATAGGCCCATACAACCAAGTAAGAACTCTGCTCAGAAATAATGTCTACGTTGGCTTGGGCATGTCGTGAGAATCGCTGATGGTTGGATTCCAAAAGATCTCCTGTATGGAGAATTAGTGCAGGGAAAGCACCCCAGAGGCAGACCACAGCTGCAATACAAGGATATCTGCAAGTGGGATTTGAAGGCCTTAGGAATGGACCTCAACAGATGGGAAACCTTGACATCTGAGCATTCAGCCTGGAGGCAGGCGGTGCATCATGGCCTCTCCCATTTTGAAGAGACACTTGTCCAGCAGGCCGAGGCAAAGAGGCAGTCCCGAAACCAGCAAAATCAGGGAGCTGGACAGGGGACAGATTGTATTTGTCTTCAGCGTGGAAGGGATTGTCACTCTCGAATTGGCCTTCTCAGCCACACTAGACACTGTTCCAAGTCCTCTATTCAGAGCACGTTACCATAGCCTCTCGAGACTGAAGGATGCCTAATCTAATCTAACTTCATAGCTGCTTTTTCAAGTCTCATTCTTCTTCTGATCTGTTAGCTGCAGAGTATTTTGGATTAATGACTGAACTGAGGTAAAGAAAATCCTTAACAATTTTGAATTTTCATTTGGCACCCTTAAAATTATTTAAGCTCTTGACATAAGTAGCCTAATTTAGGAGGGGAATAAGGCTATTTGCTTTTGCCATAGTTGAGCCTCTGGAAGTTGGAGATCCTTGCCAATCTGCTGTAAATTATCTGGAACTATATTCTTTTTCCAGGAAAAAACTCACTCCTGGGTTGAAGGTAGGTGCAAACTCTGTGACGGAAGTGAATGTATACATATAGACCCATACAACCAAGTAAGAACTCTGCTCAGAAATAATCCTCACAACACTTTTGTCCCTAGTCTAACATTTACAGTATGTTTCTCCCTGTACAGTAGTATGAAAGCTGGAAGAAAATTGGGTGTTTGTTATTTAAGAAAGGCAGGCCAGTAATTGTCAGGGGCATTGACTTACGGGCTCTGTGTGTTTCACCTTTGCCTTGTGGAGTATCAAGTTCTAGACTGGTACAAGATATGAATTAGGGTACAGGGCTCCATTTCTAGAGGTTGCCTCTCTCCAGAGACATGGTGGTGGTGGTGGGCACAGTTTAAGTCAAGTTGTTCTTCTCCTGATGTTTGCAGAGTTGCACAGGCAACTGAAGTAAAAATTTAAACACTGACCAGTGTTAAAATGGGCACCTTTGTTTCCTTTGGAAGCAGTTATTGGAAGGCTCTCATGCTATGGAAACTTGAGCATAGGAATAGATTGGAAGAGCAAAGGAAACTGCTGTAATGGCCCTTTGTGAACTTCCTTTGTGTCCAATTTGTTCACAAAAGTATCCAAATGCTGAACTATTGTATGACAGTTTGCATTGTCATCAATTCAGCTGCTGCGCAACTTCAGTGCAGAAATTCGTGCAAAGTCCATGTTCTTGTTTTGCTCTATTCTTAGCCTCACCATTTGAATATCAACTGAAATCACTGGCAGGCTGGGGAGAAATCAAGCGTAAAAAGGCCCAGGGTCTTCCAAGCTTGCTCAGTTCTACTCACTGCTACCTATTATTAAATCAGAGGGAAGACCTAGAAAAGCAGTAGCCATCACGAATGAAAAACAACACAATGGGCAGTGCGGCATGATCCCATACAAAATCTGGCAATTGTTCTAATGTACTGAATGTGATCCTCTTTGATAAATTAGGAGTTAATGTCCTGTTCTGGAGAAACTGAGGGTGAGAACTCCTAACTGCCATGTGGCTAACAATGGTTGCAACCCACAGTTGATATGGTTGTTACCTGCCATCAAGTTAGAACTGACTTGTAGCAACCTTAATAGGGCTTTCAAGGTAAGTGAAGTATAGTGAAGTATCTAAGGAGTGGCTTTATCAGTTCCATATGGGCCCTAATGTGGAGATAGTTAGCCATGACTAACGTCAGTCAATTATTTATTTATTTATTTATTTATTTATTAGATTTTTATCCCGCCCATCTAGACCAAGGGTTAGCATTGGTTGAATTAGCACTGAATTAGCATTCAGTGACACTTCAGTGGGACTCACTTTGCCTCGACTGGGGACTGGGGTGTGTTCCTCGTTATGTGTGTTTTTCGTTATGTGCAATGTCCATTGTCCATTAACCACTGTCCTTTCCCCTGACAAAATGTTCACCCCCCAAGGGGTTCAACTACTGTTATTTTCTCCTCACTGGAGGCCAGTGTGCAGCCCTAGCCAAGCCACATCCTGACTTGTTATTTTAAATGAGATCTTCTAATCTATTGGGCTCCTGCAGCAAGTGGGGGAGTAATTCAGGACTATAAAATAGGAGAGGCTTGCAAGAGAGATCAGTTCACAAAACAGATCTGACACAGTTCTATTTGTTATCCAAAGAGGAAACTTCTCTAAAATGAGGGAACTCTAGAAAGGAAGTTGAAAGGTCATGCAAGCTAACAGGTGCTAAACCCTTTTCTGCACAACTGTAAAAGATTCAGGAGTCCTGCCTTCTTTTGCATCCAGACCCGCATCACACAGCTCAGTCCAAGAATGATGGGCTTCAGAGTTCATGCTGACAAAATAATGTTCAGATAGAGTGGTTTTTAATAGGTGATTGAGGTGGGACAATTCTGTGTTTAAAACATGCAAAACTGCTGTTCTTACATTGTCTATGAGCGACAGATGAGAGATATTAAAGCATTAGCTGCAGTGTATAACACCAAGGATCACAGCCAGGAAGCCCTTGAGGGAACAATCCTCTGAGGCATTCTGTGAAAAAGAAGAACCACAATGAAGAGAAGTCCTTCCAGAGTATAACCTGTGCAGTGAATGTATAGTAGAATATTTGCTGGAGAACACATGGCTCACTTAGGAGAGAGACATGTTTTGTCTTCTACATATTAACTCTGTTTCGAGTATATTTCGTATTTTTGTTTGGTTCTTTAAAAACAGCATAGGGTTTTTAACACATACTAGACTCTGAGGGTTGTTTTGTATATGCATGGTTTTTCACCCTTTGGTTATTCAACAGCCTATTCAGCTGTTACAAGAGCATATAATATCAATATGGGAAGAGGCACAATGGACTGGCTCCAGTCTTTGCTGACTGTAGTGTGCCCGAATAGGTGTACATTAGGCTTTTTCTTCCAAATAAAGTGATCTGAGAGGGCTACTGAATCTTACAGCTTCTGAAATGAATCTTTCACCCATGCTGCACCTTTCATGGTGTTTGTTTCCTCTAAGGCCATTCATTTAAAATGTCTTTGTTGGTCTCAGAGAACACCGGATACACACTCCCATACAATGAATAAAACATACAATCAATAAATTGCAAAAGCAATCATCATAAAACTGGAAAAATAATAATTTATTTACCTTTCTGATGTGTCGCTATGAAATTACCACAGGGAGCTCAATTTACTGCCTTGCCAAGTTCTTAGATCTAGGACCTGAAATTACAGTCAAGGCAATCAAAAACCTAGATGATGACAGGTTGCCAGGAATGGCTTAAGAAGCAGAGTTCTTAGAGGTCTTGTCTTTAAAGTGTGTGCCAACTGTTGGACCAAAATTGGGCAGTCTGAGGCTTGCCTTTGTATCTAATCCCAAACCATTAGAACTGAGGAATATTTTGCCAGTACGAGTGGATGATATTGGATCCAAAAAGATTATTTGTATGTGTAGGGATATGTTGAAACTGCACAGTCCTACTCACATTTACTCTGGAGTAGCACTAATTCTCACTCTAGAGAAAGTATATTTAAGCTGGCAGGCAGAGACCACAGTTGAATAAATGGGATCTGGTGAAATTATGATCCTGCATGTTTTGTTGGACGTCCCATAGACTAGTATAGGTGTTCAAAGATAATGCCTGCTCAGGCATAGGACTGGCTGTAAGTCTGCACTTCTACATGGAGGGGTTGAAATGCACATGCAGCAAGGGGCATGTCAAGCATTTTTACTGGGTTTAGTAACCAAAAAGGATGGGCAAGCAAGCGGTGTTTCAATAAAACCTTGGCTTCTGTGTTCAGTCAGGTGACATACATGGCTTTGACATAAAAAGGAGATGGACACTCAGGAGATTCAGCAACAAGAGAAGGAAGCTTCCCTCACTTCCCCCTGCCTTCTACCTCAAATCTGCTGCCCAAGCATTTGGAGCTTAATGGCATAGCTGGCCCAGCTGATAGGTGCTCAGATCTTGACTTAAATTCTGTATAAATAGGTGGCAATGAAGAAGATAAAGAAAGACACTGAGGCAAAGAGAAAAAGATAGATAATTTGAAACAGAGTGGTCCTATTGAGATTGCATTAGCGGACTTGAAGGTCATTATAAAGCAGAATCAGGTCTATGAGAGCCTAGAGAGCTTTTGGTGGTTTAACTAAATTCCTGATTCCAACTCTGTTAGAGGCAGGCCATGCTCCTGAGCATTCTTCCCTCCCCGAGCCAAAAATTCTTTGAGTTTCAAAAAGGCAAAAAGTGGGGGAATGAGGGCCCCCCAGATTGCCTGACTGTCCTTTGTTTTAAGAGGTGGGCCATAAATTCCAAACTGCTAGCTGAGGAGGAGCTTGAAAGCAACTTGCATATTGCACTATCTCCACCTAAGAAGTGAACCTGGCTTTAACATCATCAGCCATGTGAATTTGGGACTTTAATAACAGCATATAGGTTGGAACTACCCACAAGAACTTCATGTACAGCCTTGAAGAAGATGATTTATCATTGAAAGCTCACAGTTTGTTTTTTGTTTTATATTCTTAATGGTCAATTAAAGGTATTACCTGTTCCTGTATTTGTATTGTTTCCACGACCATGTGGCCTTTTCCTGATATTTCCATTCTCATCATCACTATAACCTTCTTAATTTCTTGCCTGTTTCCATGTCTAGTTTCATAAAGGAGTCCTTGCTCTTTACTGGCATTGTATGTTCCTTGCAGCTGACTGTAATGTTGTAGAGCACAAATGTGTTCTAAGGATGGGCAAATGGTAAAATCAAGCTGGCCCCACCACATGCATTTGATTCCTTTTGCTACCCCCTTGACTCAAACAACCAGTCTTAATCCTGAAGAAATCCTCTTAATTCATTTTAAAGAAACATGTAGGCAAAATGTTTGATGCTTTTCACAATCACAGCCATTTAACTGTCATTGGGAAGTGATCAGATCCATGTGTGCAATTACTTATCCTGAATGAGAGAAAATTGTGCATCAACATATTGAAAAAGATTGCAGATGCAATAAAATATGTTGTTCAAATAATGAGAAACACTGGATAATCATTGTTGCCTGTTGGCAATGGCCCTCGTCACATCTTCCAAAGCAATTATTACTTGTGGGCCTGGAGTCTTTGCTCTGCACATGGAGTTTGCTTCCCACATATGTGTCCTTATTTATTTCAGTTCATATATGCTTGCTTGGTCAAACTTAAGGCAGTAACTTATGTTTATAAAACCAAACCAAGCTGTTCTTGGGACTCTGATTTAGGATGCATGCATGAGAAAAGAAAGGTATATTAAAAAAGCATGATTTTAAAATCTCAATTTGGTAATGAATGGAGGCTGTTGAATGAACTGTTTCTGAAACACCCAATTAAGTGAAAACAAGCAGGACGGCTTTCTGTGTGTGCAATTATTTTTGACACTTTAACAGAAATAGCATTATTTTATTTAGGTGGAGAATTGTGCTAAGATGATTTAGTTATGTTCCTCAGCATTTTAAAAGAGCACAATGAATGTATAAGGAATTAATCTAAGGATGTTGCTGGAATAATAAATTTTACTGTACATTTCTTGATACAATGTATGACTGTTTGCCTTCAACATGCAAATTCAAAGACGTCTTGTTCTGGTAAACAGATTGTTGTGATGATATACAGGGATACTTAAACTGCTCTGTTTACTAAGTTCATTGCATGCTTCATTGGTTTTCTCTTTCTAGCATCTCATGGCATATGAGATGCCAGAAAGCACAGATAGGCAGTCCATACCACTTACAAGTAATCTGTTGGTCAGGACCCAAAGATGGGAAGATACATCCTGTGCTCCTGACTGCAGTCACTCAGGCTGGACTGGGTGTTTTAAAAACTTGGAAGTAACTAGGTACAAATAATGAGCCACTTGTAGTGGCAGCTGGTGCCTATGGTGGTTGTTGTGGTGGCGTGTGAAATAGAATGGAATGGAGTGGGGAGGGGAAGTTAGTTAAAACAACCAAGGGGTCCTCTCTCTCTCTCTCTCTCATTCTATGTCACCCTCTCTCTTTCTCTCTAGAACAGTGGTTCACCTGTCCTAATGAAGAAGGAGCCATTTGTAAAGAAGTTCTTTACCAATATTGAAGGTATAACTACATTACATCACAGGTGTAACTTAACAAGGGATAATTTCACTCATTTTGTGGGAATCTCACTGACACGGGGATGTTTGGGCAGGAGGTCTCAATATTGTGAGACTGGAAAATCACAGAAAATAAGAAATTTGGTGAGCACTTGCCATCTTTATAACGAATAGCTACTTCAGGGTGGACAAGGACCTTGTATGAAGGAGCTGCCCCACAAAGAGAGGAGCAAGGCCAGAAATATCCAGAGAGCAAGGCCAAGGTCAAGAAACAGAGTCCTACCAGAAGGTAACAAGCAGTAAGAAGGATCCATATTTGGAGCCAAAGTTCAATAACAATCCATGGTTTAACCATTCCTGCTCTAAACCCTACTGTATCTGGGACGAGAAGTTGGATTTAGCCTGTAGCCATTAAAAGCATTCCTTGTTGGTAAAGAAGGAGGAGCTGGTTCTGTTCTTATGTTTTATCAAGCAAGCTAAGCAGAGATGTAAATAGCAATTTTGGTGCACAAGCAGTATTGCTATTGTATTTTCAGTGCAATCGGCTGCTCCTTTGGAACAGACAGATAGGGATTCAAAGAATGTGCAGATGTATGTGTGTTTCAGGGCACCCCATTACATGGCAAAGCTCTGCTACCATCCACCCCTGCCTGGCCCATCCAGGTATTGAATTTAGAAGAAGGAGTAGTACTGCTGCCCCCATGGTCCTATGGCAAAAATTAAAAAGAAGTGCAGTAGCTAGTGTAAGGCAATGTAATATGTAGTACTTGTTTCTCAGACCTTCCACAAGTGGCATTTATCTACTTGGGAAAGAGACTTTGTTTTACTGTATTTCTGCCTGCCACAGACCAGTTCCAGATTACACCGAGAGGAAGAAGACAAACACCATCTTAATTGTGTGTCAGCAGAAATCCATGAGAACTATGGGATTGGATTTTGGAAAATTACGTCTTGGGACATGGAATTCTGAACAAAGAATTTTAAGCTGATTGGATATCATTATGTGAGAGACACTTTGATTTAAGTTACAGCAAGGGAGGTCAGAGAAGAAGAGAAGGAGGGAGAGCTCTTAGGAGCTGTTGGAGATTATTGACAAATAGTCATGATTATCTAGGGGCAATATAGCCATTAGCAGGAACAGCTGCAATTAAGTAATTGAGCTGTTAGGAGAAGCTAGAATAGCCTTTTATTGTTTTATTGGGAATTGCTAAAGCTGCTTTGCCTTGTAACAGTACATTGTAATCTCTTTTTGATACTTTATACTTTTCATATTTTTAAATACTTTTTAAATAAATCTTTTCATATTTTACCCAAGTGTGAAGTCTTGAGGAGAACAAGGGTGAGTTGCCTAAAGGAAGTGCCTTGCCCGTGAAGTTGTGCTAATTACTTCTGTTATTTGGGTGTTCTACTGGGTCAGGCTGGTGTGCAAGTCTCAAAATACACAGCCAACAGAATTTCTGACCCAAAAGAAGGGAGCATCTAGTGGAAATCTAGGTTTAGAAGCTTGCTCATGGTTACCCAGTCACACACCCTCTAGGTTTCACCCAGCCTAGGGTTCAAAGGGTGGTGGAATTTGGGGACTAAAGTCAGCACCTTCGCCCAGTGAATTCTCCTTTGAGAAGGAGTATTCCTGACAGTTAGCTTACTTGGGAAGAAAAACACGGTGGCATCAGCAGTGAAGAGCCTTAGAAAGGCACACTACCTTCAAAAACATGAAAATGGGAATTGGGAAAGCAGCTTACATTGTGGGAAGAAAAGGCAAGTGGTGGCCAGGTCACAGCAGCAACAGAGGTCTGAGGATGGACGGCAAGCAACAGCAGCCAAGGCCGCTGGAGTGTGCCACCTGCTCCTGCTGCTGGAGAAGAAAAAGAAAGCCACACTTCCTTCCAGCTACTTCTCCTTAGGGCCAAGGTCCTAAGGTAGAGAGAGGGTGGCTTGGAAAATTGCCCATTTGAAAAGATAGCCCGTGGGAGGCCACCTCCTTCTCCGGAGCTAGAGGGAGCAGACAACAAGGAAGGGAGGAAGGCAGGAAGGGAGTTTACTAAGGCAGCAGTAGTGAGGAGCAATGTCAGCAGACCTCCTACTTTGAAAAATGAAATTGGAGCTGGGAAAGCAGTTTTCTTTGAGAAGGGGGAGGGATGAATGAAGATGGTGGCAGTGATGGTGATGGCAGCAGTGGTCCTGGTAAGGACCAAGAGCTGATGGTGCCAGACAAGGTTACTAGAGTGTTTTGCTAGTTCCTGCTGTTGAACAAGAAAAAAGGCAGCCCTGCACATGCCTACGCAATGCACACACACCACCAGCTGTTTCGTCAGTGCTGGGCTCTGAGGGGGTCTTTCCAGGACAGAAGGTGGCCTGGACGTTGGCTGGTTTGGGAGTCAAAAAGACACAGTGAGGTTGCCTTCTTCTCCGGAGGTGGAGCAGACAACATGCTTCTTGATTGCTGTCATGTCTGCAACGGTCATCCTTGCTGCCGTCCCCTCCAGCTTTTTCAAAATTAGCTGCTTTCCATGTTCTCCTCTTCACCTTTGTCTGAGGTGGAGAGGCAGCCCACCACCACGCATCGCTACAGCAAAACACCACTACCAGGCTTCCAGTTCAAAGGGGATTGGGGTGGTGACAGGCAGCTCCGACACAGAGCAAGGGGCACTCTTTAAATTATTAGCTTTTCCCTCCTCTTGGGGTTTTGTGATTGGAGGCCAGAAACTGAGCCCAGGGCAGCCATGGCACCTTGCACCGCCACAGTTAAGCCTCTGGGACTAAGTCACATCCTTCCATGTGTTTGCAGTCATCTTTGTTTGTCATGTACACTTTCCAGATATGCAATAAAAAAAAACAAGCAAGTAACACAAAATGTCAACTTCCATTTGTCTTTGCATTTGTCTTACTTGTGTTGTGTTCATTTCTCCTGACAACACACTACCCCATACTTTTTAATATTATGTATTAGTAATAAAACCCATACACCTTTCTATATTCTAGCTACTTCCATGTTGCCAGTAATAAGGAGAGTATTTGATCTCTGTACAATGTATTTGAATTTTACTGAGTAAAAAAGAACAGAGTGGTCCAGCAGCGTTGAGCTTTGCATGTGCACTTACAGAGTGGGAGGTGGGAGAGCCCAGAGCCAGCATGGGCACAGGTGGGCTACATTTGACACTGAGGCTCAGGCCATTGCTCAACCTAGTTTTAGGATCAAAACTCTTATCTCCATCAAACCATCTCCTTCTCTTCTCTGTCTGTACAGTGGCAACAGTATTATTGAGAGTTAGTTATAATAATACAATAATATTAGAACTGCAGAGCTGGAAGGGACCCTGTGGATCATTGAATCAGACCCTGTCAAGGAGACACAGTGGGGAATCGAACTCCCAATCTCTGGTTCTGCAACTAGATACCTAAACCACTGAGATTTCCAGAACTCCTTTACTGCTTACAGGCATAATAAAATTGTTTCTCCTGTAGAATGAATGGCAATTATATTCAGGTTTCAGTTTTTCTTTGTATCAGAAAGGACACTCAATATGACAACCATGTTGCTGTTTGAATATCCTTTTGCAACTGACCTTTGAGATGTAGTGTCTATAGATTGGTTAGGATCCTGCTGAGATTTTAAGAGAATTTGTCATTTTGAAATGTATGGCGGTGATCACTTCCATCCAGGCTGATACAATGAGCTTTTTTTAAAAAATTGGTATAATTTCACCTTCAGTTTTAAAAACGTTATAGATTTGTGTTAAAAATACACAAAAATAACATGATCCTTGCCTTTTATGCTGACACAGATAAGAGAGTAAATAAATGGGGAGGAGAAAGGATGATGTTTTTGTGTTTTGGTAAGTAAAACTATAAAGGTAACAGAGATGGTAGGGTCAAGGCAACAATTGTTGCACAGGACAATTCTCGAAATATATATCATCATAGATAGTAGCGAGTTCTCTCACTTCTGTTCACTTATGGTGACCTGTGTTCTTCTGCTTTCTTTCACTTCATTTTCTGCCATAGAATTAAGAGGCTGCCATTCACTTCTGTATTTATTGTTGTGGCTTGATTATTCACTCATCCACCAAACAAGCATTGATAACATAATCAGTTTATGAAATTATTTGCAAACAATGACAACAAACAGGGCTGCAACAGAACTGAGGTTTACGAGGGACATGACTATGAAACGGAAGGAGGGATGAAAGATGGTACAAGAATACCTAGGTACTTTAAATGAATTCAAGCCTCCAGGGCCAAACTATATGAGTGCTTCGTCTTGGTTCATGGGTCATCAAACTTGACGACCCATGGACCACAAATGGCCCCCCCAGTGGCCCGATGAACCACAAATCAATTCGTTGGTTTGACGGGTCTTTTTTTTTTTTAACAGCCCCTGGGGCTATAAAAAACAAAACAACAACAACAAAAAACAACAACAACAAAAAGCCCCAGCCCCCACAGCTTTCCTATGCCGCTTGGCATAGGAAGAGGGGGAAAGGGATCAAAGCGATCCCCCAGCTCTGCTGCCTTTGCAAAGGCAGTGGGGCTGAAGAATGGCTTTGGTCGGGCTTTCCCCCTCTTTCTATGCCCCGGCGGCAGCATAGGAAGAGGGGGAAAGGGATCAAAGCGATCGCAAAGGCAGCAGAGCCGGGGGATTGTTTTGATCCCTTTCCCCCTCTTCCTATGCCCCGTGGGGCATAGAAAGAGGGGGAAAGCCCGACCCAAGCCATCCCCCAGCCCCAGGGGTGGGTTTCCCTTCTGGCAGGCTTTAGCAAGCCGCCGGAAGGGAAAATCCCTCTCTGCTTATGCCCCTGAGGAACAGCTGATCCGCAGGGGCATAAGCAGATAGGGAACAAAGGGACGAATATAAAAAGGTTATATTCATTGCTTCATATTCATTGGGGTCTCTGGACTCCATGAATATGAAGCAACAAATATCTGACAAATCAGGGATATTTGTTGAATATTCTGATTCATTTTTATATTCGTCCCCATGTCTAGTTGCACGTTCTTGCACGACGGACTGTACCTAAAGGACCCTTATGAATGGTTTCTTAAGATCCTGGAGAGAAGTGATAAGTGGGGTGCTGCAGAGTTCTGTCCTGGGCTTGGTGTTGTTCAATGTCTTTATAAAGGATGTAGATAAAGGAGTAGAGGGGATGTTCAGCAAATCTGGGAGTGAGACCAAACTCGGAGGGAGATCTTATTCCTCAGAAAAGAGAATCAGGGTTCTAGATTAACCTGCCATCTTGCAGAATGGAACCAACACAAACAAAGTGAATTTTGACATGAATTTCAACTTTGCGATGGATGTCAAAGTCTGCATTTAAACATAAAAACAGGGTGCACATATTCAGGATGGGTAACATCTGGAATGGAAGCAATACATGTGGAAAAAAAAGATCTAGGAGTTTCATTAGATCACAAATTAAATGTGAGCCAATAGTATGAAGTGGCAACAACAACAAAAAGGGATGCAATTCTAGGCTGCTTCAAAAGAAGTACAATGTCCAGATCATGGCAAGTAATAGTACTATACCATTTTGCTTTGTTTTCAGACTTCGCCAACTGTTCTGGGCAACCCACTTTAAGAAGAATATAAAAAATGTAGAACATGTTCAGAGGGCAGCCAAGATGGTAAAGATCTGGAAATAAAACTCTTTGAGGAATGGTTGAGGGAACTAGGCATGTTCAACTTGGAGAAGATTGAGAGGTGGCCATCTGCAAATATCTGAAGGACATGGAGAAATTTGTATGAATCCCCATATTTGAAATGGGTACATGAATTAATAGAATGGGAAGTAAACAATTTGTTTTATCTTGTTAGGTAAAGGATAAATTTTGTCAGAATTAATATTCTGCTGCCCAGCTTCTCTTCATTAGTAGAATGGGGTGTCAACTGTACAGAAGGGAAACCGATGCCTGCTCTACAGTATATAAACTGTGTCATTTATTTTTCTCTTCTCAAGCAACTTGATTATAACAATGAAACCTTCCAGATAAAATTCTGTTGTAACACAATATTTTTTTTCAGTGAAAGAACTAATAAAGAAACATGAAGATCAGTGACCTATGGAGTCTTTGTGGTTGTTGTGACACCTGTAGCAGCTGCCTTCCTTGCCTTCGGGAACTCATATATATCAGGGCAATATAAATAGCTGCAGGGGGAGTCACTGCCTGAAATACAAAAGACTAGCTGAGAAGGGGAATGGAGCTGTTTCCAGAAATAGCTAATCCCTCGTCGTTGCAGAGTAATGAGCAAGACAGAGGACATATACTTCATCTGAAGGAAGCGTGTGCTACAGAGGCAGAGATGAGCGGTAACAGCTCTATCTAGGGCAAAAACCACCACAATCTGTAACAATGAAAATGTGGACAAAAGGTGATGGTGTAATATATCACAAGAAAGTGCAGTAACAACTTGATCCAGATCAATGGCTTACTCGTAGAACACAAGGAGATGACTAAGGTGTGGGGGAAATTATGATGGGGATGTAAGACAATGAACAATATGCATGTTTAAGTAAAACATGGTTAGGCACAGAGGAGCTAGTCCATTTATCTGTTCTACAGAGTTATGGTGAAATGCTTCAAGAGCACTGGAGAAAAGAACATTGCTCCTTTGCCTTTGGTAATGGCTATTAGACGCTTTTGACCTCTTTGATTTTTTCCTGATAGAAGACGACAGCTGGAAACTGAGCAGTTAGGAAACAATCACAGTGTTAAAGCATGGCCAGACTGACATCCTTCATTGTCGTGCAGGGGGATGAAGGCGGCAGTAAATGCTGGGATTTCAGAATTGTGTATGGCAGCCGGTTGGCTTTCCTTCCTGCCACTTGCTGGCTCATATATAACTCATATATAACTGTCTGGGGATTTGGAGGATTTGTTGACAAAGTGAGCTGGAGGGAGGGGGTTGACTGGGCTTCATACGCTAGAAAGGTTTCAGGCAGCCTACAGGTTGCAGAGGCAACTAAAATTAGACTTACGACATCTTTCCCCACAGTTTAGGCGACGGTCTATGCAGATGCCTGTCACCAATGACCACACACAGTCTTCAAAATTTTAGGAATGTCATCAATTTGTCCTGAGAGTGAGTCCGTATTTTCTTGCTAGCAAAACAGCATGCAAGATTATGCGGTTGTACTCCACATTAGCAATTCCATGAGAAATAACACTCTCTGCATCTGCATTTCCAAGCAGTAGCATGTGCTGGAACAGTTGATAACCAGAAGCAATCATTAAAGACTGGGAGAATCCAATCCCCTTATATTTCTAATGTAATTTCTAATGGCCTGCAGGCCATTGTGACTAAAGGTTCTTAACTCTGTGTATGTATGTATGTATGTATGTATGTATGTATGTATGTATGTATGTATGTATGTATGTATGTAGGGATGTGGTGGCGCTGCGGGTTAAACCGCAGAAGCCTCTGTGCTGCAAGGTCAGAAGACCAGCAGTCGTAAGATCGAATCCAGGCAACGGAGTGAGCTCCCGTCGCTTGTCCCAGCTCCTGCCAACCTAGCAGTTCGAAAGCATGTAAAAATGCGAGTAGATTAATAGGTACCACCTCGGTGGGAAGGTAACGGCGTTCCGTGTCTAGTCGCACTGGCCACGTGACCACGGAAACTGTCTTCGGACAAACGCTGGCTCTATGGCTTGGAAACGGGGATGAGCACCGTGCCCTAGAGTCAGACACGACTGGACTAAATGTCAAGGGGAACCTTTACCTTTATGTATGTATGTATTGTTTTAACTGACATCTCATAGTGCTAGAGCACTCTCTGAGTGGTTTACAACTTAATTATGCAAATAACACTTTGCCCCTCATCGAGCTGGTACTCATTTTATTGGCCATGGAAGGGGGAAAGGCTGAGTCAATCTTGAACCAGCTACCTGAACCAATCAGGATCAAAATGAGGTTGTCAGCAAAGGCTTGACTGTAGTATTGCAATTTAACCACTAGGCCTTAATGATTTTGATTATGTGTCCACACCACAGTGTGTATCTTAGAAACCCAGTTCCTACATTTTTCTTTGATATACAGTGGTGCCTCAATTTACGACCATAATCCGTTCCAGAAGATGGACGTAACTCGAAATGGTCATAAGTCGAAGCACCATTTCCCATAGGAATGCATTGAAATGCAATTAATCTGTTCCGGCCAAAGAAAAAAAAAATCACAAAAAAAAAATCACTGCAAGACTCATTGGAAACGTGATTAATCCCTTCCGGCCGAAGGGGGGGGGGGAAGAAAAGCAATAAAGCATGCAAGACCCATTGCAAATGCACAGAAAACAAACGGAGCAGATTGGAAATGCACAGAAAACAAAGGGACAAGGTCAGAAATGCACAGAAAACAAAGGAAAAAGCAAGGGAAGCATGCAGGACCCATCGGAAATGGGGGGGAAAAAAGCCAAAAAGCAACCAAACGCCCCAAGACCCATCGGAAATGGAAGGGAAAAAAAAACCCAAAAAACAAACACACCCCCAAGACCCATCACAGCACAGAAACATAACCCCCCCAGCCTAAAACCACGCTGCAAAAACACCCAGAACAGTTTTTAAAAAGCAGAAAACAGCACCTTACCTTACCTAACAGGCAGTCCCAAGCCTCCCTGCAAACACACACATGCTCACTGAGAAGCAGAAGCCAGGCAGTCCCTCCTCGATCGCACTCACTCTAACCGTCGGGGCGAAAGAACTACAAAGAAGCAGCCTCTTTCGCCACCTACAGCTAGCAATTTGAATTTCCCACCTTTTTTCCCTGCCTTTTTCTGTTTGTAAGTGGAAGCCCCGGTCGCAAGTAGAAGCAAAATTTTGCAACCGGAGCTGTTTGTAAGTCGAATTGGTCGTAAGTAGGGATAGTTGTAAGTCAAGGCACCACTGTATGTGAATTGTGTTTATCTATCTATCTATCTATCTATCTATCTATCTATCTATCTATCTATCTATCTATCTATCTATCTATCTATCTATCTATCTATCTATCTATCTATCTATCTATCTATCTATCTATCTATCTATCTATCTATCTATCTATCTATCTATCTATTTGAAACATTAGTGTATGTGTTGTGTTTGTCCCCTCAGTGAGATTTCTTTTTTGGTCATTGGCTATCAGCTCAGCTCTAATAGTGCAACAAATGCACACAAATGTTTTCATCCTCAACAAAAAAGTTTTATTGACACATCAAGACTCCCCAGTGAAAAAAATTGTCAGCCACTGTGAGATTTCTCACTCCTCCACAAGAGCAAAAAGAACAGCTGATTTTTTAAAAGCAGCGTTTTGGACAGCAGCACTAAAAACCTGCATTTTCCATGAAACCTTGTAGTTTGCACACAATGCAAGGTTTCTGCAGGGGGAAAAACTTCAGTGAAAGTCTTGAAAGGCAGAAAATGTACAAAAACCTCTTGTGATCTCACCCAGCAGACAGAAAACATTTTGAAAGTTTTTGTTCTCACCTGCAAGCATGAAACAGGGTTTACATAACTAGACACCATCAATGTATTTGTGAAACTAGGAACTCCCCCCCCCCTCTCTATGCCTCACTTTATCCTTGCTTAATCTGAGTCTTGTTTCCTATTTTACAGTCCCTTCCCCAGTGTGGAGAAAATCTTTTGGGGCTCCTGGCATTCTGTGTTTGTTCTCAAAACTCTATGCAATTTAGTGTCATCAGAAATATGACCATCTCACTACTACTCACCTCTTCGTCTGGGTCAACTTCTTCATGGCCTCTCCATGGCTTTCCAGACTAATAAACTTTAAAGCTGGTTCACTAACCTATTGGCAATCTGCCAATGGAGTGTCTTCAAAAGGATGTAGTGTGTTCACGGCAGGCTGCTCCAATGAGCAGCACATCCATGACACTTGGCAGCAGCTTTAGGATGTAGACCAGCATTAAGTGCAGCCCCAAACACAACACATGGCAATATCCAATCTCCAGGTTACCAACCTAGGGCGCCCTGTGCTTATGTGTATGTTTGTGTGTATGCGTGCGCACGCGCGCACGCACGCACACTCACTCACTCACACACACACACACACACACACACACACACACACACACACACACACACACACAGAGGCCTTGAGCAAACTTCTGGCTGCCAAAACCAGTGCCTCACATGTACAATAGTCGCTTTGAGCACTGGACAGAATATTGCTGTAAGGGTCAATTAGACAGGCGTACTAAGAGATTTGTAAACCAAAAATACTATAAACACGAATAACAGTGGGCTATTTTTTGTGCCTATTGCCTCTAGTTCAAAGACCTCACCTAATTTTTAGCCCTGGCCTTCTCTTACCTATTCTTTGAACACAATATTCCTCCCTCAGGTAGTCACAGCAAAATATTTGTGGGAAGCCTTTTACACAACGCCATATAACTCAGCTTGAGTGCTCTGGCTGTACGCAAACCATCTGCACAAACAGACTGTAAAATGCACACCCAAAATAATGACTCAAGTGAGCAAAGAGACACTTACCCTTATAAATAAAAGACAAAGTTAGACATCCTCTGAAGATGTACGGCAGGGTTTCTTGGCGCACGGAACATCTGCAGGTGTCTTTTAGATTAACTGCCCTTCTTTTCAACATGGCACTGCTAGTGATGGTTGTTTATTCTGCTGGGCAGGTATATGGAAAAGACAGCCGGGTAAGAATGGAAAGAATGAAACAAGACTGTTCCCATTTTGATGTTTGTGATGTGTTAGGCATGTGAATTAGCAAGTTACGGTTCTGTGTCTGTTGCCACTCTTTTCATGCAATGAGAGAAGGCTATTGAAGTGAATAGGTATGCACTAAAATATGGGATGGACTCTGTCATGGAGGCTGATCATTCTTTTGTTAGATGAATTGCTGGTGAATAGTCCAGGGTGGCTTGCTCATTACTCGGAGTAAACAGTTGGAAGAGTAGCCTCTTGGGGACCTCTCTGATTTCTTGAATGAGACCCACATAAACAACAGCTTAGTGAAGAGGACACTTCTCAAACTAGAGGCCCTTACTGCCACATGAAGAACTGGATTGGCTCCTATCCCTTTAATACTTGTTTGGAAGAACAGTGTTTGCATGATTCTACATGCGCTAAAAATCCCTTTCCACACAACTATTCAAGATCCAGGGTCTATAGCCTCTTTTTTTCATGTGGCAATGCTAGCTCCGGTTGAGTCAAGACGGTAGAAAGACAGCAGAAAGACAGTCTCTGGTACTTCCCCATTGGTTTTCTTATATGCAGTGTAACCTCCTAGTTGAGTCCTTAGAAGAGGACCCAGTTATCCTCAGTAACTGATAACACCCATGAACTAGCTAGCAGCTCTTGGGGGAAGACTGCTGAGGGTCCCTCTCCTACAAGGAGGAAATGATCCCTGTTTCAGAAGCGGAATGGCAATTGAGGCCCCAGGAGTTGACAGCATTTGAAGAGAGCAGTCAGTGTTTTGGCTGAGAAGAAGTGCCCAGATGCAGAAAAGGACTCCCATGAATGGTGGAATACTGATGCAAAAAATGATTCTTTGGCAGAGCTGGACTTAATGTACCCCGCTCACCCGAGAGAACTCCCGCAAGAACCTTTGGATTCACTTTGACTATCTCTGTTGCCTAATGTTCAGACCTGCTAAGGACCAGATGATGTTTTTTATTATGTCCCGATATGTAAAACCACCACCATCGACATGGTACTTTCCTCTCAGACAGTTGCAGGAGAAATGTAGGGAACAACGACAGCAACTCTTTGTGGCCTTCATAGATCTTACAAAGGCCTTTGATTTGGTTAGCAGGGATGGCCTTTTTAAAATACTTCCCAAGATTGGATGTCCACCTCGACTCCTTAACATCATCAGGTCCTTTCGTGAGGAAATGAAGGGCACTGTAGTTTTTGATGGCTCAACATCAGATCCCTTTGACATCCGAAGTGGAGTGAAACAGGGCTGTGTCCTCGCGCCAACCCTGTTTGGGATCTTTTTTGCTGTCATGCTGAAGCACGCCTTTGGAACTGCATCAGAAGGTGTCTACCTCTGGACTAGATCAGATGGAAAACTCTTTAATCTCTCTAGATTGAGAGCGAAGACCAAAGTCCATCTGAAATGCATGCGGGACTTCCTCTTCGCCGATGATGCAGCCATTGTTGCCCACTCTGCTCAACAACTCATGAATCGTTTTAGCAAGGCCTGCCAAGACTTTGGATTAACAATCAGCCTGAAGAAAACACAAGTCATGGGCCAGGGCGTGGACTCATCTCCCTCTATTACCATCTCCACACAAGAATTGGAGGTTGCTCATGACTTTGTGTACCTTGGCTCAACGATCTCTGACACTCTCTCCCTAGGTGTCGAGCTGGATAAACGCATTGGCAAAGCAGCTATCATGTTCTCTAGACTCACAAAGAGAGTATGGCTTAATAAGAAGCTGACGGCATATACCAAGATCCAGGTCTATAGAGCCTGTGTCCTGAGTACACTCCTGTACTGAAGTGAGTCCTGGACTCTTTGTGCATGGCAGGTGAGGCAGTTGAACACGTTCCATACGCGTTGTCTCCGACGCATTTTTGGTATCACCTGGCAGGACAAAGTTCCAAATAGAGTAGTCCTAGAACGAGCAGGAATTTTTAGCATGTATACATTACTGAAACAGCGACGTCTACGTTGGCTTGGGCATGTTGTGAGAATGGCTGATGGTCGGATTCCAAAAGATTTCCTGTATGGAGAATTAGTGCAGGGAAATCGCCCCAGAGGGAGACCACAGCTGCGATACAAGGATATCTGCAAGCGGGATCTGAAGGCCTTAGGAATGGACAAGTTGTAGGGAACTGGCACATCCAATAAAAACTGAAGGATACAAGGAGAAACAATCTCAGGATGTCTGGGATAGGTAACAATATGTAGTGTCTTTATTACGTGGTGAAAAGCTTTAAAAACTTTCTTGCTTAACGCGTTTCGGCAGGGCCTTCATCAGAAGCTTAAAAGTAAACAAATTTACAAAGTTATAAATATGTACATAACAGGTATATTCTTATAAACCATTATATGGCTCAAGACCTTACTAACTCATTACAAAACTTATAAAAACCAAGCAAATAGGACAATAAACATATATATATATATGTGTGGCTGAAGACCTATATTTTAAAAAACAATTACTGTATTAAAAAAAGGTTTTAAAGCTTTTCACCACGTAATAAAGACACTACATATTGTTACCTATCCCAGACGTCCTGAGATTGTTTCTCCTTGTATCCTTAGGAATGGACCTCAACAGATGGGAAACCTTGACATCTGAGCATTCAGCCTGGAGGCAGGCGGTGCATCATGGCCTCTCCCATTTTGAAGAGACACTTGTCCAGCAGGCCAAGGCAAAGAGGCAGTCCTGAAACCAGCAAAACCAGGGAGCTGGACAGGGGACAGATTGTATTTGTCTTCAGTGTGGAAGGGATTGTCACTCTCGAATTGGCCTTCTCAGCCACACTAGACGCTGTTCCAAGTCCTCTATTCAGAGCACGTTACCATAGTCTCTCGAGACTGAAGGATACCTAATCTACTGATATGTAAAACTATAGAACTCAAAGAGGGTGTCTTTTCTTTTTCACATAACTGTATCTTTATCACTAAAGGAGCATATGGATATTCTGCCTCAGGTTTTGACATGTCTTGGGCTGCTCCACGACTGCATCCTGCACATCCCACTATGGTGCAAAAGCAGTGTGGGAGATGCCTCTTTTCTGCATAAATCCTTTGACTGAAATTGCAGTATTTGAGCTTTTTTTTCCTGTAGAACTGGTTGCTCCTCAGAAGTAGTTCTTTTTATTTGTTTGACCTTCATAATGAGAACAAGTTGATACAGCTGCAGTTAATGAGGCAATTATTCTTCTCACAAATAGCATCCATGAAAGCATTTTTCTCCAGTTTACTGTGGGAATCAATTAAAAGCTATCCTATCCTTTATGTTTTATTACTGTTTGCATTGGTAAGCCTTCTTCAATGAGATAATTAATTGGTCAAGAACAAAACTACCCCTGAAGCCCACAGAGACTCCTGAACAGGTAGTTCAACCTGTGCAGTTAATTTCATGTACAGATTTCCTAAGGCCGGTGACCTACAATCACAAGAAACAAAATGCATGAAGTGAAGTTTTGCCATGCATTCAAAGTGGAAGGGCAAGATGTCAGCATTGACACATTTTTCTAAGGTACATTCCTGTACAATAAATGAAAATCACATGGTATTGGTTTACACATCCTGGCCATAGTCTAAAACAGAGTTAAAGATACTTAACCTATTGAGCCAGACCGTGAGCTTAAGTGTACTTAGATCTGTTGGACTGTGGCTCTTGTGTATGGACTTAGATCTGTATATAAAAATAAATACCAGGTATAAACTAATGGTCTTATACTTGCAGCCATCTGGTTGCCATGAGCTTATAATTGGATTTGGATCAAAAAAATGGTTTCTTGAAATTTCACAAGAAATTTCAGGTAGGTCAGCATCCTCATGTTTCAAAGGAATGTATAGTGTTCTAGCTGGACATCAATCTAAGTAGCTTTCTTGCCTTTTTGATCTGCATTGGTAGAAAACATCCTCATACATAAAAATGTGCAATTGAATCAATGGGGATTTGGTGAGTCAACTGCTCTGTAAGTTCCATTGATTCAAAGGGACCTACTTTATAGGGCTTTCCTTAGGATATAAGTCGCAGTTAGAGTAGGCCCATTTGAATCAATGGAATTTATGGAACATTTGACTCACTAAATCCTCACTGATTCAATTGGTCTACTCCAGTGCATTTTACTGTATTAAGCAACAGGATTTTGGCCAGTGTTTTAGATATTTTCCTCCTGTTATTGTGATTTACTGATGTATTCTTCTAGTGTTTTGAGATATTCACTAAACTTTTTTCGTGTATACATGCTCATGAGTAGTATTCAGGACCTCTTTGAAGTTCAACAATAATCTCTTGGAAGCATACATGCTGAAAACAAAGCCTCATTTTTCCCTCTTAAAATTCCTTCCAATTATTAATTTCAATATATCTGAAGTGGGAGTCTCACATTTGTTGACTCCAGATCTTTTGGCTTTTGTTTATTTCCACCTTGTGTTGTCTGATTACAGGACACTACACTGCTTACATTACTGCGCACACGCATAGAAACGAATGTTTCCCCTCCGAGACAGACATTTATTAGTACAGATGGCACAGAGAACCGATTTAGAAATTCGGGCCTGAGGTGTTTGCTTTACAAAACTCAGATGGAAGTTTTTATTCAATTAGGGGCATATATTAAGGACACATTATGCCAGGCAACAGGACTTTGGCCACTATTTTGGATACTGTTTCTGTTACTTCCAAACTAGTTTGGAAGCTTCTGTTCCAAATACATCAGACTTGTGCTTCTGTAGCTTCTCCTCAGAGTTCGGCTTATACAGAAGGGTCTCATCTGGGCATCGGGATCTTACTGAATACCTACAGGGTCATGGGACATTTTTATGCATTAATGAGAATCTTAAAATCTCAAGTGAAATTAATGAGAGCAATGTGTATGCAAGGAAAGGAGGGCTGGAATTTATGAACAGTTTAAAGTAGCAAAATAGAATGGCAAATTGTGCATGTCACTGAGGATTCTTTTTTTTTTTCATTTTAAGTAATCTTAAGAGCTTGAATTCACAAATACATTTGATGGCCATCTTCATGTGGCTCCCAAGGAAATGCATGGTATAGGAAGATATGTTTATGAAAATGAAAGGCAGGTGTCCTTAGCAGCTCTGTATCCTGCCCCTCCTAATAATGCAGGGCCCTTTATGTTTCCCTTACCTAAACAGAATAAATACAAGAAACACTACATATAGTAGCATGCCTATAATTAAACCATGAAAATGACTTTCACTGCTTCCACAAGATGGCTGCTACTTATTTGCTATATGATATCTCTAACATCAGAGTTAGTGTGCCTATAAATATCAGTTGCTAGGGGACATGATTGGGAGGTGCTGTTGCCTCGTGTTTGCTCTTGGGATTCTTATGGACCAGAAATTTGGAAAGGTATTTTTAAAAAGTAACTAGGTATAGTATCAAGACACTCCCTGCACAAATTAGTTCATTAGAACTATCAACATTGCTTTTTTTAAAAAAGTTTTCTTTTCCATTTCTCAAAAGTAACTAAAATGGTTATGTATTCTTGAAGGCTTTCACGGCCAGGATCCGATGGTTGTTGTAGGTTTTTCGGGCTGTCTGGCCGTGTTCTTGAGGTTTTTCTTCCTAACGTTTCGCAAGTCTCTGTGGCCAGCATCTTCAGAGGACAGGAGTCAGAACTCTGTCTGTGCTCTGGTGCAGTTTGTGGGATAGTTGAGTATTTATAGCTGTGGGATCAGCTTTTTGTCCTTTTCAGGAGATTGGGTGATTATGGTGATCAGCGTGTTTTTTGTTGTAGGTGTATTGTTGTGATAAGGGGGAAGAGATGATCTGTCACTGTGACTGATGGGTGTCGTTAGCTGGTCTTTTGTGTGCAGTGATCACTGGTCCTTGTGGCTGGGTAGAGTTTGTTGACCTTTTGCAGGCTGTGTTTTTCAGTGCTGGGAGCCAGGCTTTGTTGAGTTTTAGACTTTCTTCTTTTTTGTTGAAGCTCTGCTGGTGTTTGTGGATTTGCCTCCAAAAGCTACGCTATTTGCATAGCTATGCAAGAGGATTTGGGCCAATGGGTCCTGCAGGCCAACAGAGCAACTCCATTTTTTAGCTTCTTTGAAACTTTGTGCCAAAATGATGCCAGATTTCCCTTTTCTTGTAATTTGCATGAATTTGTGCTTAAGGCATGACTAAAATGTGTTATTGAGGACACTGTTGATTGAACTAGTTGCTCTTGATTATCAGTAGTAGTTCAGCTACTTAAACATTTCAGACCTCAAAGGGGTCTTCCTGTTGGTACCCCCTGAATCGGTATCCGTTCCTATTTGCAAAACCCATCTTGCTCAATCATCAGTAAAGCTATGACAAGTAAAGAACAGAAGTAAGAACAAACTACTCACCCAATAAAATTTCATCTTTTTATGTGACCTCCCCCCATTGTGCCCTCATAACGTTAATTAATAGACGAGTGAGAGTGGGCAAAGTCTTCCAGCTGAGGTTGCAATCAGATGGAGAACTAGTCTGTGTTTTGGACTGCTTGAGGAACAGCTCAGTGGGAACTATTTTCTGTTTTGTTAGAGGATATATGAGAGATTGTGAACCAGCCCGACTCTTCTCTGTGCCCAAGCAGGACCTGTCTGGTGCAGTGGCAAAGCTACTCTGTTTTGGAGATGGGCTCGAATGATTCCTATGTGCACGGAAGGAAGGGTCACTTTAAGGGAGATTGCTCCCGGTGAAGTAACCCATTCCAGTGGAATAAGATGTGATCATTTATCACCGTCTGATCAGAGAGGAGCCTGACTCGCAGAGAAGAGGAGAGCTGTTTACATTCCCTCTTGGCAGACTTGAGGCACCTCTCCAGTCTGTCAACATAGCTCTGCCCTCCTCTCAGACAAATAATCCTGGAAGGCCTGCAGCAGCAGCAGAAAGTTGATGGTGGCCGCCATTTCTCAGTGTCACGCTGCACTGAAAATAAGGCCCCTGGAGAGTCGGAGGGACCCTTGCTTAGCTGAGTTTCATCTATATTCATTGGCACTGTCTTTGTCAGTGCTACTTGGGGGTGCCAGGAATTCAACCTGCAATGTTCTCCATGTGACTTGGAGTGTATCCATTTTATTTTATTTTATTTTATTTATGGGCTACCTTTTTAGCGCATTCCACAGCCTGGGAGTAGCCTGCTGAAAAGGCCCTCTCTCACATCCTCACCAAACAAGCCTGTGAAGCTGGTGGGACGGAGAGAAGAGCCTTGCAGAATATGTTAAAAGCAATGGAAGCTCATATGGATTTGTACGGTCCTTTAGGTAGCCTAGACACAAGTGGTTTAGAGCTTTATAAGTCATCACCAGCATTTAAATTGGACATTTCAGCTAAGATGACAAATTCTGAATTGCCATTGACTGAAGTGCGTAAACTACTTCTTGTATTTCAAAGGAATCCCTTAGAAGGACATGGTCTGTTTGTAGGTTAAGTGCTTTGAGAATGCATTTACTACTTCCATTTGAGTTCAGCTGACTTTCAGAAGCATACCTTTAGTGCAAGCTGCCATATAACTGTATTGAAGGACCATACATGTTGTAATGTCTAACTTCCCACTTACTGTGTGACTCTTAAAACAATGGAGGGTGGTAAACATGTAGTTGCATTATGTTATGCCTAGCGAGGAAGACCAGGCACAATTATAATTGGCCACTATGTTTAAAAGAGCTTTGACGGCAGGCGATAGAAAGCTTGGGTTCAGGGGAACCATAGAGATAACAAGCCTCCTCTCCCCCATAGTTCCTAACTGAAGTCTAAAGAGAATGTGCGTAGGTTAAAGACGGATGATACCGAGTGTTTGTGCTCTGCACGATTAATAACTGAACAGGGCTAGTATTTCAAATGTAAACATCCTCATAGCCTGGCTTTATAATTCTCAGAAAATGATTCATGTTTGGGAATTTAAAAGACTATTTTCTGGTTTCCCTGTTTCATGTAAAAGACAGTATCTGCAGGGAGACTTATTTTTAAAAAACATTGAAAACCAGTACGTAGATTTTATCTAGATAAAAACGAGAGGAAGTGGGGGGGGGGGAGGGAAGGGAGGATGTGGTTCATTATTCCAACACACCGTGTGATCCATGGAGGCCCCTCAGCTATCTGTTTGACCTTTCAAAAAAGCAGCATTTCCCCCACAAGTTCAGTTGTGTTAAAAGTGCACAAGATTAATGTAAACCCCGGCAGACTGTTATAAGTCTAAATTAGGGTGGTATTCTACTTACTGTGTGAGACATTTGGTTCCTTTGCCAGCAATGTTTAGCAAGGATATTTTCTCTAGTCATCCCAGCATGGAGAGATAAAATGAGTTTTTTTCTGAATACCACTGTGCCAGACAATTAGGAGAGGCACAAGAACATATTCATGAGCAAGGATTAGATAGTCTGCTATAAAGCCAAATGGAAAGAAAGTCGGGTATGCTAACCTTTTGACACTCACTGTGGTTCCACTCTAGATTAGCCTTGCTTCCCTATTCCAGGATTTAGAATAATTTTTTAAAAATCCTGCTTGTTAAGTATTGATTTTTTATGAGGAATCCACTCCTTTTGACTTGTGAGTGGTGTGTTAACGTATTGCTGTCAACACCATTGTTTTGCAATTCCCTGATAAATGGCTCATCCCTCAGACAATGAGTTTCATTACAGACACTGACATGAGAGACACCCAAGATGCTTCAGAGCTCTCGTGTAAAGGAAAAACAGGCTGTTCCCAGGAACAACTTTTAGGGAAGGGGTCATAATTGAAGGCACTCATTATATGAGGAAGAAAGCCAAGATCAATTAAGATGTTATCCACAAACTCTGGATTCACAGCAAACAGAGATGCAAAAAGAATGTCAGAGTTGAGGCAGATTGCCTCACAGGAAAGAGTGCACCCTGCGGGAGAGGCAATTGGTAGGAAATGCATAAAAAAGAGAAGATATTGGCCAAAATCCTATTGCTTAGCGTATCAAATTGCATCTAGAGTAGGCCCGCTGAACCAATGGAATGGACACAGAAACTGATTCACCAAACCCCCACAGATTCATGGGGCCTACTCTAGTTGTGACTCACTATGCTATGCAATAGGATACCAGCTGCTATGACACCATATGACACAGTCTTTCATAGAATATGATAATATTCTGTTTAGGAAAAGTGTTATTTAAGTTTGCTGTGTTTAGTTGTCATCTTCCTCACAAACTATAAGTAGTATTAGCTGCATAAGGATTAGGGGCACTAGCATCATCACATATTGTGATGGAAGGGGACATCACATTCTCCAGCATACTCTCTCCAGGACAGAAAGGCATATTTCATAATGACTGTAGCCACCATGTATTTATTCTCAACTAAAACTTTCCATGTTATCTTCCTCATTGAAATTAATACAGTTTTACCCCCCTCTCCCCGTCTTTCTGGCCACCTTTTCATTATGACTAATTCTCACTTATGTGGCAGTTCTAGCTCTTAATTTTGTAGCCTTCTGAATGAAAAAAAAACATGTAAGAGACACTTATTTTCTGTTTTCACATAAGATGGGGGTACATGGAAATTTTGTCTTTCATTTCTTTTCTTTTGTTTGGTGTCTGTCAAATCACCCAGGAAAATTTCCATCAAACAGCCTTGCAAAGGATGCTTTCAGAAGCCGATCAGAACGTTCTGGGGAAAGTGGGATTTTTGAAGATGTACAATGGCCTGGATTGGTTTGAACCCAGTAGCAGTGCTTTCTTTGTTTCATCCCACTTATTGCTTGTGATGTGCAAGCTCGTTCGTGATACCCTCTGTCTTGTGCTTCCCTTCCACTTGGCTGCCTGTTTGTGCCTCTGAATCATTTCCTTTTAAATGTTTTTTTTGGGAGGAGACTTTTTTGGGAGGAGAAAGAGAGATTTTTTTGGGAGGACAAAGAGAGATTTATTTGCGAGGAGAAAGAGAGATTTCTTTGGGGATTATTTTTTGCTTCCTATTTACTGCTGCACTGGACTCAAAGAAAGAAGGAAGACATCAAGTGGTATGGGACAGAGGTCTTCCCATAGCTGAGTCATTTTGGTTTGAGGAGGGGCTTTGATTGTACTCTTTGCCTTTATCTGCTCCCTGCTTTTCTTGGGTTTTGGGAGAGGTGTGTGTGTTGTATGTACATGCTTTTCTGATTCGACTGATTTTTTTTAATGTTATTTTTTAAAAATGGTTATTTTAAAGTGCATTTATTCTGTTAAAGGCACATATATAATTAGGTTTATTTTGGACTGTTCTTTTTGCCGGTGGTTGTACTTGGTTGTACTATTGCCTCATTTTGGAGTAAATTTATTCTTTGTTTCTTTGCCCGATTTTTTTTTGGGGTGTGTGTGTGTGTACATATGGATAGATAATAAAGACTGGTGTGCACTTAATTTATTTTATTTATTAGAACAATGCAGAATAGGCAGCAATAAAATTAAAAATAAAGAGTACCATTATTTTTCTTTTTTCTTCTTTTTCCCTCATCTTTCCTTCAAGGAGGGCCTCCCCAAAAGCTTCTCCGCTCTCAGGAGTTTCTTAAAGGTCTGAAGAGAGGGCGCCTGGCATATTTCCTGTGGGAGAGCATTCCAGACAGAGGGGGGCCACTGTCGAGAAAGCCCAGTTCTTTGTTAATGTCTTACGGGCTTCTCTTGGTGTTGGCATCCGCAGGCAGGAAGGCTGAGAAGACCAGGCAGGAGGGCAGCATAACTTGAAGGAGATGTTCTGATAGGTAGCAAGGTCGCCAACTGTTTAGGGCTTTATACGTATGTTAATACTGGAACCTTTATTTATTTTATTTTATTTATTTTTAGATTTCTACCCCGCCCCCCTAGACAACGTCTACTCAGGGCGGCTTGAACCTGGGACAGAAGTGGACCAGGAACTAGTGCAAGTGGGTGTGAAACTTCAGGCAGGCCACATTCCCTTTTCCATCTGCTATGTTCTGGGTTGATAAGGGCGTAGATAACCAACCCTAAATTTCCAGTAAATCCAAGTTTCATTTTAGTTTTTTATTTGTTTGGAGTTGGAGATTTGAGAGAAAACCATTTCCTTCTGTATATACTGAGACCTATGCAACCCTCCCTTCTATCCAGGTGCCCTAAAATTGTGTGAAAATGGATTTTTAGGAAATACAATGCCAGTTGTGTATTTGTAGCCAGCTTGGATGGAGGCACATTATCCCCTCCAATGCAGGAGGCAAACGTTGTGGAGCAACTTTCAGTCTCTCCTTAAAGTGATGTGAAGGCAATCCTTTTGGGTTTTATTCCCCAGTGCTTGGAGTGAACAACTGAAGCTGCACTATTACTCGAATCCTCTGTGAAATTGGAGAAGCAAATTAGCTGTGAAAAATGCAAGAATTTCTGAAATGCAGAGCCTAATGTGACAACTGAGTATTATGGCATAATTGAATTAGTTCTGTGGTACAGATTTTAAATAAGGGTAATGGAATAGAGCAAGCCTCTTGTTCCCGGTGCTTTAAATGAAAGGATAGATTTAAAATTTTGTGGCTGGAGAGCAGCGGTTCAGAATCAGAGACGGAAAATGGCAAAGAAGGTTTTCAGCCACCTGAGTGTCATTATTTGTCAAAGCAATGATTGGCAGGAAAACACTCTAGTATAAACAAGAGAAGTCTATTGAGGTCGCTATAATTTATTTATGGCTGAACTATGCATGCTGTTTATTATCAGCCCTGTTTCCCAAAACATTTTTTTTAAAGATATGCGAACATGGAGCTTTCTATCTACAATCCGCTTGCCTCTTTTTAACTCCAGTCCTCCCATTGAAGTTTTTGTCTCTCCATGGCCAACACCCATGGTCAGTTGGTATTTTATCTTACATTTCTGAGGTTGTGTTTCTGAAAAGAGGTTGGACTGCACACTCTGCCAGTATCACAACCTGGATGCACATGGCTGACTTCAATCCTCTGTTAAGGTTTGAAACCTTGTATGTTTTAGAGAGTTAGAAAAATAATAATATAACTACGGGGGGAGGAAAAAGGTGCTTTAAAAGTGAAATTTGTGGCTTGAATTTCATTGCTTTCAAAATAATCCACAGCCGGCTCCAGCAGAGCAAGGTCAATGAATTGTAAACAGTCTTGGCAACTGAATGAATGTTTTGCTTCTAATTTGTAAATTTAGACAAGATTTAAACAACAGGTGAATGAATGGAAATGAGAAATTGTATAACCTTATAGTGCCATCTTTTATAAAATGTAAATTCATGAGATGTAGGATTTATGTAGCCAAATTATTTCTGGATTGATAGTGATGACAAGGACAAAATCAAGGGTTAGAAAGGATAGTCAAAACATAAATGTTTATCAATATAATTTCTCCTCACCCAGGAAATGGAGTGAAAGTGAAGTCTATGAGAAATTACTATATTATGGTTGCTCATAAAACAGTTTCTTATTATTGGAGGACCTGAGTAAGCTGATAAGAAAATGTTTATAGTACAAAGAAAAAGAAAACAATTGGTAAGTGTTATAAATATGTGTAGATATATACACACAATCAGCAGCATCCAGGCATCCATCACAGATCCACGCCAATTTGGGAAGTAGACATCAAAGAATAACCATCATGGAATTGCCTCCATAGACTTCAGTTTGGTATCCCTGTGTGAGCAATGTAGAAAATGTATTATTTTCTCTCTATGTGTTTTCTTCACAGGCTTAGAGGCCAAATAATACATTGTACTTTATACAATTTTATTCTTAAGAACTTCTATGCTTTAAGAGATGTATTCTCTGTCTTTTGTTTTAAATGTGCTTCTTTTAGGCTATGAGATCCTTTATTCTTACATGATTTGATTTCTGCCTACAAATTAAGTTTTATAGTTGAAGACTGCAACTTCTCATAGTTGTATGATTTTTGTATGGTATCACATCTCTCACTTTTCATAAGCCGCAAGGAAGAATGTATCTTTAAGTATTTGGGCATATAGTTTTTTGTAAGACGTTTGGATTTTATAACATCTCTGAAATAATTTCTGGAACTGCTGGATACCTCAGTGGTTGAGGCATCTGGTTGGGAGTTCGATTCTTCACTGTATCTCCTTGACAGGGGCTGGATTCAATGATTTATAGGATGTCTTCCAGCTCTGCAGTTCCAAGATTATTATAATTCTATGCATATAGGACACAGAAGCAATGTAGATAAATAAAGTTTGTAAAAATGGACAAGCTGATAATGCCTGGAATTATTGCAACAGTGGAAAGACTGATATTCTGATGAAAGTTAATTTGATTGTTTGGTTTCATTCTGGAATTTACCTTTTACTGGGATAAATACCAGCTGTGACAAACACAGGCTTTTGATTCCCCCCCCCCCCCCCCCCGAGGTCTATGGAATTTTTGTAGGACTCTTGGAGAAATTCAAACACCTACTATCTGGATCTGACACCTCGTTATAATATTATTCAAATTGCTAGAGGTATATTTTGATTTGGGATAGGTGCATAATTTTATGCTTAATCTCAAAATGCACTGTGGCCAGAGTTGGCCCAAGATATTTTGCTGCCTAAGGATGGGAAAAAAACATATCTCCTCCATGCCATATACAGAAGCCAACTAAGCAAGTATTTGCATTTAAATCTGGCATCTAGACAACATCCACCTGCACAGCTAAGGGCAGCTGGCTGGTTCAGGAAGTGAGATCAGGCTACGTGGAACCCTAGTGTTTAAGTAAAGAGGAATGTAAGGAGGCTCAGATGAATGATAGTGGGCAGGGCTTCCACTGCTTCTTTCCAAAATCTTTACCCTAAGATAGTTGCCTCAATCTTGCCTAATGGTGGGACTGGCCTTGTTTGCAATAACAGCGTTAAGGTTGAATGCCTGGAAATTTGGGGGTAGGGCTTGCAAGGCAAATTCATGGTGTGCTTAAAAGCCACTCTTCTTTTTCTTCCTCAAACTACTAAACTTCCCCATATGCAGAAATGTAAATTGGATCCAGCCCATCATTTTCAATTAGAAGAGAGGCCTCATGGGTAAGGTTGACATATTCCTGTTCTCCAAATGCAAGTAATTTAATTTCTTAATTAAGCAAATGTGCATAATGTGTAAAATTGTTGTACAGTTACCAACATGTTTCAGTTTTGGGATCATTGGTGCTATAACCATTGGTTTAAGAGAACCAGTATAGTACCATGATGAGAATGATAAGTATGGGATTTAAAAAAAAAAAAAGAAATTAGGCTACAAATCCCACAATTCTCCATTCTCGGAGTTCCACCTACGGGCACCTAAAAATAGCTTTCCTGGACAACAGGCCTATCTGGAAAGGCTTTGAGACCTAGCATACGCCTAGCTCTGTCCTAGCTTCCTGTGTCAAAAAAGAACCTGCCCCACTGATACCTGGGAGTTTCCTTTCTGAATAGGAAGTTAGGGCAGATCTAGGCCTATGGCAGAAAGTGAGGAGGAATTAAAGAACCTCGTAATGAGGGTGAAAGAGGAGAGGGCAAAAAATGGTCTGAAGCTCAACATCAAAAAAACGAAGATCATGGCCACTGGTCCCATCACCTCCTGGCAAATAGAAGGAGAAGATATGGAGGCAGTGACAGATTTTACTTTCTTGGGCTCCATGATCACTGCAGATGGGGACAGCAGCCACGAAATTAAAAGACGCCTGCTTCTTGGGAGGAAAGCAATGACAAACCTAGACAGCATCTTAAAAAGCAGAGACATCACCTTGCCGACAAAGGTCCGCATAGTCAAAGCTATGGTTTTTCCAGTAGCGATGTATGGAAGTGAGAGCTGGACCATAAAGAAGGCTGACCGCCAAAGAATTGATGCTTTTGAGTTGTGGTGCTGGAGGAGACTCTTGAGAGTCCCCTGGACTGCAAGGAGAACAAACCTATCCATTCTGAAGGAAATCAACCCTGAGTGCTCACTGGAAGAACAGATCCTGAAGCTGAGGCTCCAATACTTTGGCCATCTCATGAGAAGAGAAGACTCCCTGGAAAAGACCCTGATGTTGGGAAAGTGTGAAGGCAAGAGGAGAAGGGGACGACAGAGGACGAGATGGTTGGACAGTGTCATCGAAGCGACCAACATGAATTTGACCCAACTCCGGGAGGCAGTGGAAGACAGGAGGGCCTGGCGTGCTCTGGTCCATGGGGTCATGAAGAGTCGGACACGACTTAACGACTAAACAACAACAAGGCCTATGGCAGGCCTCAAAGCCTTCCCAGCTAGGCCTTTTCTCCAGGCGAGCCACATTTTGGTATCTGTGGGTGTGGATCTGTCAGTTGAATGGAGAATTATGGGATTTGTAGTATAAAAAGTAAAAAAATCCTATGCCTAATACTGGACCTGGAACAAGGAGACCCAGTTTCAAGTCTCTGCTTAATCACAACACTTATTTGGTGTCCCTGGGCCAGTCAGTACCTCTCAGCCAGAGCTACCATAAAAGGGTTGTCAGCGGGAAAAAATGTGGGAACAACATAAAGCAGCCATATACATTGTTGGTGGATATAAAGAAATGCTGACTTTTTTTTCATGTGCAACACCTTCTGGTGGTTTCCTCTTCAAATGCTGTCCTATTTTGCTATTACTTTTTATTTATGATTTTAAAAAAGTATTTGCAGATAAATAAGAATATCACAAGACATACTGTCATTACATTTACAGTAAAAAAAAGAGACAAAAAACCAGTCAGTGTGGGAGTTGAAGTCCAAAAAAACACAAAAAAGCAAGCTTTACGTGGCATTGTCAGGTCAATTTTATTGCAGAAGAACTGTCAGAGTCCATGGTATCTTATATAATAAATTTTATTTAGATACTAACAGCTTTTTTACATGGCACCTCATTTTGTTGCCTCCTCTTCTTTCTCATGGTTTTATAGTTTTGTATACACACTTTGTAGGCAGCTCAGTAAACAGATTTCAGTTGTTTGCAAATTAGTATTACCTTTTGTGCAATACTTTAAGCTGAGTAGGGACCATATCTTCATACTGTTTCAAAGTGTAAACGTGAGTAAACCCTTGAGTAGATTTGAGTGATTATTTGTATTTTATGACGAAAATCCTCTTGTGTAGTTATGCGGGCATAATGCAAACAACATAATTCTTAGAGGCAATTACAAGTTCCATGACACAACTAAAACAATTCAATCCATCACTTTAGTTGCTTTTAAAATATAAGAATCAAAATCCCCCTAAGTAGAGAGGCCTCACAGCCCTATAACTAAGGAAGTAACTAAATCAGTTATACCACAAAAGGCATGCGATCATTCCTCATATTATTACAATCCTAATGTAAATTATTGATTGAAATGATTATTTACAAAGTAGCTCGATTTGTAATGAGTGACTTCGAAAGTCTGTACCAGAGATAAGTTGTGCTGAGTTCAGTGACAGGATTGCAGCCAAACTGCACAGCAAAATGCAACTTAAAAAAACACAACACTATGTGCAGCAGAGAATTTCAAGATCAGTGCCTTAATAAGCATTCATCTGGGCTTCCTTTTTTTATCTAAACATCCATTTGGGTGCTTCTGAGAGAACTTATTTCTCTTGTCTTTTAAAATCCTAATATGACGATGAGTTTTTAATGCTGTAAGCATCTGCCATACAAGATGAAATATCAAAAGAAATATACAGAGTATCAAATTAATATGTCCCTTTTATGTGAGCTGTTGTAGACATGTGGATTCAGCTCCCTGCCTATAAGGGCTGTTTCCTTCACTTCAGTACAAATATTTGCTTTAACATCCCTTTGAAACCACGCAACCTTCCCTCCTCTGCTCAAGGGGCCAGCAGTGACGGGCAGCTCCATCTGAATCCTTGAACTTTATAGTTTAAGCCCCTCTTCGTGTTTTGATCTGGACTTGGGGAGCAGAGAAAGGGACGCTGTATATGCTTGTGTGAGGGAAGAAGATATAGAGGGAATTAATATGTATGTTCTCGACCAACCTATCATGCTCTACTGACTACTATCACATCTCATTCAAAAGGTCTTCAAAATATTCAGGAGGGGCCAGTGTGCCTATCCCCTGAACTCAAAACAGCTGCTCATCCTTGTTTCAAATACTATATAACAGATATTTCTCGAGCTATACTTTTTGAACTTTTTTACATAGATAAGCATCCGATTAGCAGTCATCTCTGTCCCTCCCACACCTTCCCCCAGGCCCTTGGACTCTAGTCTTTCCCGAAAGAACTCAGTCTGGCTTACAGAGTAAGAAGAATTAAACCTCCTGTACACTTTATTCTGCAGCAGAAAAGTTTATATTCTTGGAGCAAAGAACTTAATTGAAAAAAAGAAGAAAACTGCGTTGTTCATTTACTTATGATCTTGTCAGTGCCTAATGATTAAATGATCAGCCCTCTTAGTTTTTAAGGATGGTAAATTTACCATTCAGGTATCCTCCTCCTCTTCTATCTCTCATATATAATCAACCATTTTGCCACTGAAACTTTCACCCTAATTTCTATATTTCTTCCTTTGAGTGAAGAACTGGAAAATTTTGCAAACTGGACTTTTTGTTCCTTTTACCCCCCTTCATTCATAACAAGAACAATGTTTTCCCGCTGTGCAACTGTTCAAGCATATGGGTATTTGGCTCAACAGGGAACCATCTGCAATTCAAGAAGCTTCTGTTTTGAGCAGTTCAGATCTACTGTTATATGCGACAAGAGAACATGAATATTTCTTATATCTCCTGTTTCATCAAGTGTTCTGAAGCAAATTTTTGTCCATCTCTCATGGCCAGCAGGTGCTCAAACTGTTTCCATATTGGAGAAAAGCAAAGGCTCTGTTTTAGATGTGACATTGGTGACATGGGAAAAAATAAAGAGAAGACGGAAATAATATACTGAAGAACCATACAAAAGAGATACAAGGATGACAGATTTCTATAAAGAAGAACTTGTTGCTGGAAAACCTGCAATTTTAGATTTTAAAAAAAAGATATTTTAGAAATATATGTTAGCTACTAGAAAATCAATTTGTGCTTTATGGATTACACCAAAGTCTTTGACTGTGTGGATCTTGAAAATTTGTGGATCATTCTAAAAGGAATGGGTGTGCTGCAACATTTGATTGTCCTGACCTATACTCTGGAGAAAAGGCTGCTGGAAAATATCCTCAAGTACAAAGATGTGTTGCTGGAGACCAAAGCCAAGATCATTCATGCTATGGTATTCCTGATTACTGTGTACACATGTGGAAGTTGGACAATGAAGAGCCGGCAGGAAAAAAATCTCATTTATAACGTGGTTGTAGAAGACCAGTATGGACTCACTGGAAAAGACAATACAGTAGGACTCCCTTATCCATGGGATCAATATCCGCTGATTCACATCCATGGTCTGAAAATATTAAAAATATTCAAAGAAAAATCCCCAAAATATATACTTCTAATGATGAGGTTATCAGAACTGGCCACTAGAGGGAGGCAGAGCCCATGTTATGTAAAGCCTTTGCTATTATAATAGTGTTCACTATAATCTGTGTTTTTCAGCATCTACAGGGAGGGCTTGGAGTGATCTATCACAGATATTGGGGTCCTACTGTAATGCTATGGAAGGTTGAAGACAGCTAGGAAAAGTGAAAGGCCTAATAGGAGATGTTTTGACTCCATAAAGGAAAGCACAACTTTTAGTTTGCAAGAAGTGATGGTGCAACTAAACAGAGGGAAAAGTACAAATTGATCCACTATGAATTCACACCCAGTGAAGAAGGAAATGGCCATAAAACAGTTTTCCCTTTCTGCCCAAAGGTGCTGCAGCCAGATGTTCTGGAACCCAGCTGGCCTCGGCTAGTTTGCCACCATTCCTAAAGTGGGCAGACACATCATGTAATGGGCCAGATCGTTCCTTATTCTCTCCCAGAGGGAAGTTGTGCTGGTTCCTTCTAGTGTTGTATGTGGGTGAGGAAAATTAATTTTGGCTTGTTAAAAGGCCGGTCCCTAATAGTGCAGGCATGCTAGAATCTCACAGCGATTTGTTGTGCTTGGCCTGTTGCGGCCATTTTAAGATCTGTGAGTAATTTTTATCAAATTACAACAAAATGCGAGTGTAATTATTTATCCACAAGAAACTGAACATTTCTGAGAGAAATTGTATAAGGTTGATAGAAAACACATTTCGGATCCCAGTTGTGACTCAGTTTTCTGAAGGACTTTCGAATGGACCTGCATGTTATCATTCTTCAGAGGTTTGTGGGGAGTGTTTAAGCAGAGGTTTGGCCCTCTCTTGTGGAATGTCTGTGGAAGAATTCTTCCAACAACCTATCAGGCATTTGACCTTTGCTTCAGTTCATTTATACATCCACCATTTTATTAATTTATTTCGACTGATCTCCTCCAAGACTATCAGTGTGCAACGTCTTAAAATGTTTCATTTGCACACTTTTTCTTTCTCTATTACTGGAAACCCTTTTCCCTCCCCAGTCAATAAAAAAAGGGAAAAAGTTCATTTTCTAAATACTATTTAACTTCTTTATCTAATTGTTTTGACACAAACAGGATGTAAATGGCTTTTGCTTTCTAAAACTCCTAACAATTTCAGTCTTTACATCAAATTAAAGTAGCTTTGAAAGGAAATAATGCATCTGCAGATGGTGCTGAATTGCATAAAATTAATTACTACATGTGCAAGTTCTCAGTAATTAATTCCATTGAGGCTTGTAAAATCCATTGCAAGCAGAATTAGATGTTTTTTAAGCCTTTCTTTTGTACCTGATCATTTTACTGTCGTATGGCAGGACATGTTGAAATGCTAAGGAAAAAATCTGTTCTGTTGCCCAGAAAAGAAGGGCTCCGTTTTCTATTGCCATGAATTTGAAACAAGTGACCATACATGCCCACATTTTTATCTTGAAAAGTAATTTGGATGAAAAATAGCAGCGTTCCAGTGCCTCTTTTATATCCAGCAATAACATTTCAGATTTATAAGGGGCTATTACAGCTGAGCAGCACCAACACAGAACTCAGCCAGGGTGGAGGGGACACATATAAGAGACACTGGCAAGTTCTAAAAGCAAGGTGGCATCAAAAGGCCACAGCTCGGTGGCAGAGCACAAGCCTGGCTATCCTTGGGACCTCAAGGCAGGGCTGAGAAAGACCTGAGATGAAAACCCTGATGAATCTTTGCCTGGTTATGGGGACAGCATCTGAACTAGAGATGGTCCCCTGTGGTCTGACCTGGTATAGGACAACTTGCCATGCTCCCACCATTGGGCAATAATAGCTGAGATTAATAAAATTTTCAACACTTTTACTTAATATTTTGCACCTCGTATTTACTGCATTTGTGATATGAAAAGCCTTATTGTTATTGTTCTTGACATGAAGGGATCTATGGCTTTGCCATGCTTACCTAGTGCTAGGGCTATTTAATGGCTTACGACAAGAATTGCCTGGTGTGCAGGACCAGTCAGTTGCTCAGAGATATAGGGATTTCTGTGGAATGATCACGTGTTCTGCAGGGTTACTGACTTTTGAACCAGCTGTGTCTTTCTCACAGCTTGATGCTCAAGCAGTAACAGCTGGCAACACTTACGTCTGTTGAAAAAAAATCACCTGCTGATTTTTTGATATCAAACTGTTCTGAAGGACACAGAAGCTCTTGAGTCTATAAGAAGACATGGCTTCTTTTTCTGACTATTTTCTTTTTCTGGTGATTACCCTGATATTGGTCCCACGATGCCCCCATATTCTGCTTGAGTTGTGGCTAAATGCAAAGGAAATAAGGTTCTCTTGATTGTGCTAAGTTCTACTAGGAAGAAGGTATATATTTGTAATCCTCACAGCATCTTTCTTTAGGATGAACTGAAAGATCAAAAGTACTTCTTAAGAGATAAAAATAAGACCTTCTCAGGAAGTGACTTTTGAGAGTATCGTTAGATCATGGTCAAGGCAAGCTTGGACTCATTCACAAGTAAGCCCAGGCTAAAGTACATTCACTGCCAAAGTAATATACGTATGATGGGGAGGAGACTCTCTGGATGAACTTCAAATGCTATCTGTGGTGGTGAGCCTTAGCAGAGAGCACTCTTCCAGTCAAAGACACTGCACAAAGGTGTGCTCATCAGGGCTGGAGTTGGGCTTTGCTGGCCCTTGGGCCCCTCCTCCATCCACCAACCACGCTTGTCCCCTGAATCCTTCTGTCAGTCTATGCAGTTATAAGAGACAAGAGGAGACCTGTGCATGATTGACTTGGCAAGGCACAGGAGAAAATGGTTCTGGAGAAGAGAGAAATAAGGTAAAGGTAAAGGTTCCCCTTGACATTTAGTCCAGTCGTGTCCGACTCTAGGGGGCGGTGCTCATCCCCGTTTCCAATCCATAGAGCCAACGTTTGTCCATAGACAGTTTCCGTGGTCATGTGGCCAGCGCGACTAGACACGGAACGCCGTTACCTTCCCACCGTGGTGGTACCTATTTATCTACTCGCATTTACATGCTTTCGAACTGCTAGGTTGGCAGGAGCTGGGACAAGCGACAGGAGCTCACTCCGTCGCGTGGATTCGATCTTACGACTGCTTGGTCTTCTGACCTTGCAGCACAGAGGCTTCTGTGGTTTAACCCACAGTGCCACCACGTCCCTTGAGAGATATAACAAGCTACAAATAACTGGGCTTCCAAAAGGAAAAGAGAGGGAATGAGAATGAGTGAGTGTCTGGAAGAGGGGGATGGAAGAAGATATAACAGGCAGCTGTGGTGTATGTGTCAAAGAGATGGCTGCAGACAATGGGTGGGGAATGAGACAAAGAGAAACTCACAATCAACACTAATGTTTCATGTGTTAGATAAGCAACAAGGACACATTTGCTGTTATTTGTCAGGCTGGTTGAAACAGGGAAGGACAGTGAATCAGAAAAACACAGGAGGCCAAGCATTTTGTGCACCGCTGGAGAATATGGGTCTATAGAGTTTACCGAAACTAAGAGAAGATGCTTCACCCATTCATTCTGATAGGAATGTGCATACACTTTATGTAAACTTTATATAAAGTATACATAAAGTGTATGCATAGAGTAGTATATATAGTAGTATGGCAAATATATATGCATATAGTAGTATATATAGTAGTATAGCAAATATATATATAGTAGTATGGCAAATGTATGTTTATGGCTGATCTCATGCAGCCCAGGGAGTCAGAGGTCTAGCACTGGTTGTGTTGTACCTTATGAAATGGCCCTCCAAGGCACAAACTAGGCAATGCCATTAGCACATCATTAAAAGGGGAGCTCCTTGGAGTGATTTAAATACAATTCTGACTGTCCTAGTTTCTCTCGTTCAGCATTTTGAAAATTAGCTTTCTTCTGTTTTATGGTTGGTCAACGCAAAGTAAGCACAGATTTCATTTGCAAGTCTGATCTAAGAAAAACTTAGATAATCACCTGGAAGATATGCTTTGATTGTATTCCTGCATTGAGCAGGGGGTTGGATTTGATGGCCTTGTAGGCCCCTTCCAACTTCACTTTGCTATGATTCTATGATTCTAGAGGGAAAATGTAATAGCAGGAAATAGGCATTTCCATTAATGTGTAATTTGACCACAAGAAGCTGCAGCAGACAGTTGTATATTTTCTTCTGGAGCAAACAACTCTTTTCTGGAAAGAGGAGTGATTTCCTTTTTCATGTCTTTTACTGTCTTAAATAGAAATGGGGGTATTTGTATACGAATACCGCCGCACAGGTGGAGATAATGAGGGTCTGGCCCCATGGTGCCTGCCAGTCCACTCACTGATCCGCCGCTGCTGCGGGCTGCACGATCCCATCCTATCACTCCAGAGCTTGTGGTCGGCGAGCCACTATTTGACCTGGTAGAGAGGCTTGTCGTCCCGCCTCCTGCCAAGAGTGGCTCGCCGATCGTGAGCTCCAGAGTGATAGGACGGGATTGCACAGCCTGTGGCAGTGGCGGATCAGTAAATGGACCGTCTGGCACCATGGGACTGAACCCTCGTTATCTCCACCTATGCGGGGGAATTCGTATTCATATACTAACACGAATACCCCCATCTCTAGTCTTAAACAGAGCATGTAATTATTTTAGAGTGCTTTCAGGTGGGCCTCTGCATGTTTATATAGGATGTATGTGAGCTATGCACATCAGTTGCTGTCATAATGGCCACACAACACAGATGGAGGTGACCCCGTGAGAATGGCAGGGGAAGGAAGACATCATTTTTGAATTGCCACTGGAACTGAGCAGAAAGACAGCAAGAGCAACCACAGAATGCCTTTGTACAACTGCACCAAAATGATGCACACCACACATTGTAGACACCTTTAACGCTTGTCATTAACACATAAATCCTATAAGGGAACAGAGCAGATAGTTAGTAAGCTGTCACAAAGAAGTGGAGTGGTGTCCCAAGGAGATTCGTGATTTGTATGGAAATGTTTGTGACATTTAGCAGGGAGGCTGTTTGTGAACAGGGTAGTATCAGCAAAGAGAAGCACCAGGGGCATGTTGGAGGGACCCTTGCTCAGGCTTTGGCATCATCATATGCTTGACGATGCCAGTTCTTAATGCCAGCTCTGATTGGCGCCTATGTAGGGGAGACCTTGACGCCACAAAAGAGACTCCATGGAATATGATATAAGCAAGAGGAAAGCACACCACCTAACACAAATGCCTCCCTAATTCTGGGTCTTTCACACTCTCCTGTATTTCAAGCTTCATTGAGACCAAGGCTCAATGTTTGTCATGTCTAGGGACTAATTTTTGGCCCAGTTACCCTCAGGCCACCAACCAGACTGCAAAAAATATGCTCAAAAGGCAAAAACAAAAGGAAAAAAAAAACAGGGAAAAAGAGAGAGCGAAGAGTGAAGATTTCAGAATAGTGACAGATCGATTGATCGATGGAAACTGGAAGTAGCTGGCTTTCCACTTTTGCTTTTAAAAAATGAATAATTTGTTTATGTTAAATTGTATAGGGTATATGTGGCCTTTTCAGAAGGTGAACTGTCACTCTTAGAAGCTTCCAGAAGTAATAATTCACCTTTTTAGTTGCAAGAAAAGGTTGTTCAGGAGAGAAGTAGAGAGGGTCACACAAGGTTTCTGGGTGGCATGTGGTCCCAAGGCAGCAATCTGTCCGCTACTGATTTAGACCTAGGAGTGTCGCAAGGTGTTACATACTTGTGAGTCTCTTTTCCACAACCTTTGATATGAAAAGGAAGGTATTTAGCTAGAAAAGGAGAGTTAGAGGGGGAAAAAAAACTAAGGCAAAAGATGAGGAGTATATTTCAAATTGAGCAATAAGGCATAAAAGCACATATGCCGTGGGTTAGTGTAGGAGTTTTGGTGTTAATGATACAATTTCTTGTAAGTCAGAACATTTAGGATCAATGCAAGGCTTAAGAATAGATAGCATTATTGGAAAAACCACTAACCCAAACAATTGCCCTCATTTAACAGATTGAAAAAGAGTCCAGGCTCTGGTCCAGCATCCTGTCCTTTTCATATTTTACGCTAACAAGCTAAGAGAGTTTTTGAATTTCCATTTGGCAAGTACCTGGCAAGTACAGTAAGAAGCAATTGCCTACATCAGGTCGGAATTGCAATTTCCCTGCTCCTCTTTTTCAAAATTGCAATTATTGAGGTGTACAACATTTCAAGGGAACGAAAAACATGGGCAAGAACATTGGCCACTTGGATGAAACAATAGATCAGTTTACCTTTCCAGAAGTACACAGAGATTAGATTCCATGACTGCTGTTCGTATCTGGCTTGACAGATTGAAAGTCCTATCTCTTGATCACAGTGAATCTCCAGTGCAATCATCACGAACACTCCTTCTGTGCAAATGGAGCACCCAGAGAATAGTTGTCTCCAGGGTTCTTAGGCTTCCACTACACAGAGCAGGGTGCCGCCTTCTCTTGGCAACTGGGTTGGACTTCACTCAAAGAGCTGCATGTGTCCATACAGTTGCTACTTAGAACAATAAGGCACATGAATTTCAGGCATGTGGGGCATCAATGTTGGCTTTTTTTTTCTGCCTAAGACTTTAAAAGTTGGTGTGTTGACACCGAGGTGTCAGGTCAAGCTGGATCCATGGGGAGCTGCATCCAGATGCAAAGAATGTCTTCTCCTAGTTCAGTGAGAACATATTAAGCAAGAAGAGAGACAGCAGTAGCAGGAGATAAGGTTGACACTGCAAAAACAGAAGGCTAGGCTCCCAGTATTTGGACTAAGCCCAGCCAATCCAGAACCTTCATATTGCCTGTCAATGAGAGGGGCTGATACTGCATGCCTCTGTTTTCACCACTGTGTGAAGAGAGCTTTGAGACCTGGGCACAGATAGTCGCTCCGCCATAGTTTCTGGATCTCTGATGTTCTCTGTTCAAAACCTAAGTGTCTCTGATTCGGAGTTTAGTTCCCCACTGTGCATCCCAGAAGATCCAGCTTCTGTGGCCTTGGATAACTTGCACAGTCCCAGGTTGCCTCCAGAAGATGGGAATGGTAAACCTCTTCTGAGAACTCTCGACTTAGAAAACACTGAAAAGGGTCACCATAAGTCAGAGTTGACTTGATAGCACACAATTATGTGTGTGGGTGTGAGATATATGAATATACTGTATATATGAAATGTGCAAAGCAATCTTTACACATTTGAGTGAGAAATTAATAAAATAGTCAGTTTCCTCATACATAGTGACCTTTGACTAGCATTCCCATATGGAAAATAAGCAGAAGTGGGGGAAAGCACTTTCTCCACCTCACATTCTCAAGGTTCACAAAGGGGCTTGCTGTGTTCATAGGAGGTGAGGGGTGTGTGTGTATTTTCTGTAACCTTTCTTACCACACAGCCAGCCAAGGAAGGCCTGATCTGATTTCTAATCAGTGAACAGGCTGGTTCATGAACCCAGTGAGCCAAAAAGAGAAAGCAATTTTAACTTTTGTAATCCCAAAGTCGTGCTTATAACAATAGACAGAATATCGATCCAGGGCTGAGGTTTTTCAGTGCAGAACAAAAAAATAAAGTGCGTGCCTGAAATTGCAATTTTCGCTCTTCTGGGTCAGCCAAAAATTTAAAAAATAAAGAATAATTTTAAAAATAAAAATTAATAATTTAAATTAATTATTAATTAATTACTGCCAACATAGCAGTTCGAAAGCATGTAAAAATGCGAGTAGGTAAATAGGTACCACCTCGGTGGGAAGGTAACGGCGTTCTGTGTCTAGTTGCGCTGGCCACGTGACCACGGAAACTGTCTATGGACAAACGCTGGCTCTACGGCTTGGAGACGGGGATGAGCACCGCGCCCTAGAGTCGGACACGACTGGACTAAATGTCAAGGGGAACCTTTACCTTTACCTAATAATTTAAAAACCACCTGCCTATTAAAAAGCACTGTGTGAAACCGCTTATCATTTCAAGAAGTCCAGCAGAGTTGTAGACTGTATTGAAACTTGAATCTCAGAATTCATATTTTGCCGTGTTTGTGATGAGGAATGCCACTATTGGTGTTTTTTGAACTTGCTCTCTTCTTCAGCAATACTTTCTCTGGGACCTTTAAGGATCAGGCCCTCACGGCTTTTCAGAACTCTAAGTTACTGCACAATGTTCGCTAAGGGAACTCAGGCAACGGCAGAACCTCAGTGGCTCATGGACCGTTTCTGAGCACAATTAGAAGCAGTGGTGATTATCTTTTAAACAGAAGTGGGCAAATTGCATCCAAAGGGTCACTTGTGACCTCCAAAGCCATCCTGCCAGATGCCTCATGCTTAAAAAAAAAAAAAAAAAAGGAGGGAAAATCTGAATGTGGGGTTTGCAATAAAATTGGGTGCAAGCCCCACCCCAAAATGCAAAACCTGCAAAACTGAAACCAGAAGTGGATTTCACTTCATTCACATCCACATTCAATGGTACACATTTTCTCACTGTCAGGGGGCATCCTAATCATGCAGAATTGACTCTTAGACCATCCAAAATTGCCCACCCCTTTAAAGTATCATTGAAGAACAGATCAGGAGACCTGGAGGTGTGTCTTCCCATATACTGACCTGCGTGCTGCCTTGTCCCTTTCAGAAGTCCTTTTCAAAGTGATCCCAACAGATTGTAGGAATATATGGTATTTATGGCAGTAGAACAAAGCAGGTTAATGCTGAGTTTATGGAGATTAAATAGGAGTAAACAGTCCAGAAACATGTGATCAAATAAGCATAGAAAGCGTAGATCTGTTGCTTCAGGAAATCCACCTAGAGATAGTGCAAGAGGAAAGATCCCTAAACTTGTTCATAGAAGGAGCCTTCTATGCAAGGAGACCCCATGTGCAAGGGAGATCAGGAACTGATTTCCAAGACAGAGGAAAAACGAACCAAAGGCTGAATTGTAGCAGTATACACCTCAACAAGTATTTACTTTTAAAATAAAAGAGGGGAGAAAATGGTCTTCTAAGATTTGTATGATTTTTAGAAACAATTTTGGCACTATATTTTCAATGTCCCCTGTGATTTAACCACCCATGTGTCTAATGTTTTAAACGGAATATATATATATGTGTGTGTGATAGTATATCTTTTAGTGTAAATGACTATAATAATTTCTGTTGAAAGGCAGACTCTAGGAAGTTTCCAAAAGATGTAAATACATAATTTGCAGCCAGGAACATTACCCAGAGAGGGCAGGAAAGGTTCAGCTGAGCTCTTTTTTTCTTTCTTTTTTCTTTAGTAGTGCCATGTTATCTGTGTCCACTCCAGCTTATTGGTTCTACATACTGTTGAGAGGACAGCACTGACCAGATTGTACAACCCAAAGTGCATTTCACATGCTATGGAATGTTTTTACTTTTATTATGTATTCATTTGGTGAGTCTGCCACAAACAGATTCACCCAAATCTGCAGAGGAGAGGAGAGAGTCTTGTTTTGATAGCTCTCTTGTAGTAGAATTATAGAGTCATAGAATAATTGAGTTGGAAGGGGCCTCTAAGGCCATCGAGACCAACACACTGCTCAGTGTAGGAATCCAAATCAAAGGATGTCTGCGATGTCGTTGTCCAATTTCCTCTTGAATGCCTCCAGAGTTGGAGCACTCACCATCTCCCAAGGTAATTGGTTCCATTGTTGTACTGCTCTAACAATTTTCCTGATAGTCAGCTTCAATCTGGCTTCCTGTAGCTTGAGCCCATTATTATGTGTCCTGCGCTCTGCAATAATTGAGAACAGTTCTTGCCCCTCGTCTGTATGACTACTTTTCAAGTATTTTCAAGTATTTGAAAAGTGCTGTCAGATCTCCCCTCAGTCTTCTTTTCTCAAGGCTAAACATGCCCAGTTCTTTCAGTCTTTCCTCCTAGTAGAGTGAGGTACATTTTAAAAATTAATAGAAGTATTTTAACATAGATTGCTTTTGTGAGTTATTTTAAGCTTGAATACATAAGAGCTTTTTAATCCTGAATATTTAAAGCTTGAAGATACCAGCCTGAGAGTGGGCCAAGATTCAGATAAAGTCACTGAAATTCCACTTTATGTAGTAAAGCTCTGCTCTGTAAATTTGTGTTACCTGAAATGTGTAGTCTCTAAATGTGTCACATATTCCTTTCACAGACCGATTTTATAACCCACATGTACTCAGAAGAGACGTGTCGGTCCCTGAATGTCACATTTTGTCAGACATAATGAGACCTAAAACATTCTGCAACAATGTCACTTGAACAGATAGAATGATGAAGAATTCTGAGGCAACTTAAAATCTAACAAGTTTTATCTGGCATGATCTTTCCTGGACTGTAGCTCATTTGTACAGAGCTTGGATACAAATTGTCCCAACAAATCTATAGCATTTTGCCACTGAGATATTCTTTTCTCCCATCCAATTAAATGTACTGGGATATAAACAAAGAAAACTATGTGCCATTTTTCATTAAAAAAAATGAAGCAGAAAGTTAGGTTGTCAGTGGATTGACCCTACTCAGGGGGTGGGTGGGATTTTTAAAGGGTTTAAAAATTATAGGATGTGTAAATTTAACCCTAACCCTATTCATAACTCTAATCTTAACCATTCTGCTAATCATCATCTTAGAACTGTGGAGCTGGAAGGGACTCTATGGATCATGGAGTCCAGTCCCTGTCAAGGAGGCACAGTGGAGACTCAAACCCCCAAGCTCTGGCTCTGCAACCAGATACCTAAACCACTGAGCTATCCTGCAGTTCATATATTTTAGTATGGTGGCATTCTTAAAGGGCCAGAAAATACTTAACAACTCAATGCAAGTTTGTTTTATCCAGATTTATTTGAATGCAGATTACACCTAGATATTTTTACTCCTGACAACAGTCTTTTTTAACCTGGGGCCTACCTTTCGTCCAAACTGGGAATATAAATCTCATTGACCCTTGCAATTTGAGAAAAATCTAGCATAATTCATCTTTTCTCAGATATTTCTGGGTTTTTTGCCTGGAGAAAGTTCAGGGGAACTCTCATTTCTTAGAAGTCGTGTGGTCATTTTTTCAGAAAGAAATGCTAAGCTGCCCAGTATTATGCAATTCCTGTGCAAAATGTCATCTTTCCTGCGGAGGATTTGACTGGAAAGAACAGAACAAATGTCAAGCGGTGCATGATTGTTGTAGTTCTTGTACATAATGGTACATTTCCTGCACAGGATTCACTGGAATGGGTAGTAAATTGCACAGAAGAGGGAAAACAAATCTGGGGTCTGATTTTTCTCAAAGACTTGGGAAATTCCACTGGTATGGAGGACATTTCAGAAGGGAGTCTCAGTATGGCAAGACTTGGAAAATCAGAGAGAATGAGAAATTTTGCAAATACTCATCACATCCCTAGTCCAAATCTGGATTTAGGAATCTACTGATCAGATGTTTACCATATATTTATTTAACAATGGTTGCAACTTTGGTCAGACTGCAAGCAGTGGAGGGATAGTGAGTATATGGTCTTCCTGACAGTGATGTACTCCATCTCCCATCAATCTCTGCCCATGCCAGTCAGTGAAGATGGAAGTAGTAGTTCTCCAACTTACGGATGACTGCAAGTTCCTCAAGCTGCAAGAGTAGTCAAATACCACTGTTATGAAGACTCCTTGGGAAATTGAGACTATACTGAATTGAAGATTACATATGACATACAATTATACATATCACAGACCAGATGCTATATGTGTTTCTGAGGTAATTATGCCTGAAAGGGGCAATTGATGACAATGAGCTAATAGGGCACGGACTGCTTAATTCTCTCCTTGCCTACTGTTTCCCCACTCCTCCTACCTTTCCCTCCAAGCAGGCATTCCCCTCATGTAGGATTTCATATTCATGTTTACAGATAAGTTGGGCAATATATCTTATGATTTTTAATAATGTTTTCTGTATGGAGGAAAAATAGCTTTAACTCCTTTGTCTGCCTGTTTGTCTCCTTATCTGGAGAGGCTACACTGGCTAGTTGGTTGCAATTAATATGATACCATTAACACCCTTTCAGGTGGCTCATAAACCATAAAATCAAATAGATGCCTACCCCAAGATGTTTACAATCAAAATTATCTTGGCTGCCTTCTTTTTCTTCTTCTTCTTCTTTTCTTTTGAACCCCTCAGTAGTAACATTAATAACCCTCAGAAACAAACACTTCAGCAATCTCCACCTAAGCATAGGAACAAAATGATTAAAGATTCTTCATTATAACAATCTGCAGTAATAACAATAGCGAAGAAGACTCTCAATTGACTCTGTGATCATTTAGGGAAGAGTGGCTGAGTTCTTCATCGATTAGAACTGAATATTTGGCCAAACTGGTTCACTTCCTTGATCACTTTGCCCATGCCATTTATGCTTCTTTTACAGCAGCCTTCATCCAAGAGTTTAACATGTCGATGGTCAAACTTGCCTTGCTGACTTTTTTGATTTGCCTAGTTAATGCCTGAAACATGCTTTGGAATCTATCACTGGAAAGTGTTGATGGAAGCACAAATCCCTAACTGATGCGATCAGCTTAATCTGTTATACTAGAATGGCACAGATGCAGCCAGGAGATAGATGTGCACACGTATCTGACTGGATAATAACCACTGTGCTGTCTAGGGAGGCAGTTGGCATTCTTTTCTGAGCCAGCTGATCTGCTCTTAGATTAGGTAATCAAACACAGCCACACACACACACACCTGTTATGCTGATAATGTGCTTCAGAGGAGAACCTTGACTGACAAAATACCTCTTGTTCTTGGTCAGCTTGACTGCGTCTGTCTGGCACAGAAAAGGGCTAAATAAAATTGAAGGCATTTCAAGGGGCAAAAATGTCATTCCTGATCTTCCATACACACATGCAAACTCTCCTTAACTCCCATGAAAACAAGAGGATTAAAGATGTTACTCTTATTTAGATTCCAGGATCCAAAGAATTTGGGCCAGAACCTTATGATATATGCTGTAGTAATTAAGACATTCACTAGAGTACGCCTTAATTAGTGCCGTTGTTCTTTTTTTTTTCCTAGAGTAAAGTTTCTTAAAGCTGAAAATGTACTGTAATATTGGATAGACAGCAAATTTTCAAGTGTACCAATTCTTCATTGTTTGTGGGGTGGCCCAAGATTTAAAATAGTCAGATGTCCGAACCCCGTTTTCTCTTGGCAGTAGTGCCCCGCTCTAAGAAAGGGAGTGTGTTTCTAAATTGACTACTTTGTTGTAGAAAAGTTACTTTTTTTGACTAGATCTCCCAGAAGCCCAAAACCAGTGCCACTGGCTTCCATTTTAATTCTCCCCAATGCACTACACTATATTAGGGGTCTCAGGGCTATGGGGGAAAATTAAACGGCAGCTCCCAGCTGCTCTTGGGGTATGGTTGCTGCTGCTGCTTTTCCTGCTACTGCATATAGAGGCCCATTAATGTGAGGGCGCTTTATCCACAGCTTCTTCTGTCTCACAGCTGGATCTGCACATGCTGGTGGACCATGTCAGACTTCACAAAGCTGCTTACTGATGGCTAAATCCCATCCACTCTATTCTTCATAATAACCCCAACAGACCGGTAGTGAGGAGCTCTGTGAATTGAGGCCCAGCCCTCAAGAAAGACTATCTTGTTCCAATTTCCAATTTGTCATTTTCCTTTCAGCCACTGTTGATACAACCTCAGCGAAGTAAACAGCCTTGACAGCTGTCTCTTTAAGAACACACACTATAGTCAAAATACACACATTTTCTGGATGACTTTCTGTTTCAAGGCATTTATTGTAATATTTGAAGGCATATTCATACTGTAAACATGCAGTGAGGAGTCAACAAAAGGCCCTGCTGCCTGAAAGGCCTACCAAGATGTTTTTATTCTCTTCAGATGTTATGGTGTTCACACAGAGGCATAATTCATATGAACATGAGGTAGTTAAACTGTTTTGGAGCTATATCACTGTAGCCAGGGTGGGGTGGGGGTGGAATACAAAACTGTTACATCCAGGAAGAATGCTAGACTGCCCTATTTATCTTTGACATCTGTTTTAATGTTCAGAGTATATATTAGTTCTATTCTGATATTTATCTACTCTAATCACCATACAACTAAAAAATACAGCAGGCTAGAAAATCTAAACTGTGGATTCTTCCAAAATTATCCTCATTCACATTTCTCTTTTCATTTTACAGTTCTAAATTCCCTGGTCTTGGCAATGAAAAGTGATGGATGAATTAGGAAGTCTCTGTAGCTCCATTTTCTAACAGCTGGATTTTGTACAGAACAGGTTGCTGTAGATGTCTGATCTTTCAGTTCTTTCCAAATCTTGCACTTCACCTCTTTGACATTAACAGTGTACACCTGTGTAATAACAGTATACCATAAAAAGCTATTCTAATGTGATCAGATGTGTATTTTTGTATTTTAAAAAATCTGTTTCATAATTGACTGATGGCTGTGTGGACTTATGCGCATTGATAATGCATTGCAACCCATCTGCATGTTGATGGGACTGTTCGTATGTTTAACCAAGATTACTTCGTTTGGTGGTTTACTAATGTGCACAGACAGATGTTTGCATCAGTAAAACATGATGAACAGCATCTTGATGCAATTATGTGGATGATCACATCAACCTTGCTTTTTTGGGGCGTGTTAGCAATACATATGTGACTATTGGTAATACAGAGAGCAGAATCCTGAAAATGATTTGAAGAAACCAAGAGCTGAAACAAACTGCACATGCTCCAGTTCCTTGATTTAAGTAAACTACAATGCAGAACTCACTCATTTCACATGCTAGCAAGGTTATGCTCAAAATCCTCCAAGGCAGGCTTCAGCAGTATGTGGACTGAGAACTCCCAGAAGTACAAGCTGGATTTCGAAGGGGCAGAGGAACTAGAGATCAAATTGCTAACATGCGCTGGATTATGGAGAAAGCCAGAGAGTTCCAGAAAAACATCTACTTCTGCTTCAATGACTACGCAAAAGCCTTGGACTGTGTGGATCACAGCAAACTATGGCAAGTTCTTAAAGAAATGGGAGTGCCTGACCACCTTATCTATCTCCTGAGAAGTCTATATGTGGGACAGGAAGCAACAGTTAGAACTGGATATGGAACAACTGATTGGTTCAAAATTGGGAAAGGAGTACGACAAGGCTGTATATTGTCCCCCTGCTTATTTAACTTATATGCAGAATACATCATGCGAAAGGCTGGACTGGATGAATCCCAAACCGGAATTAAGATTGCCAGAAGAAATATCAACAACCTCAGATATGCAGATGATACCACTCTGATGGCAGAAAGTGAGGAGGAATTAAAGAACCTCTTAATGAGGGTGAAAGAGGAGAGCACCAAAAATGGTCTGAAGCTCAACATAAAAAAAACTAAGATCATGGCCATTGGTCCCATCACCTCCTGGCAAATAGAAGGGGAAGATATGGAGGCAGTGACAGATTTTACTTTCTTGGGCTCCATGATCACTGCAGATGGTGACAGCAGCCACGAAATTAAAAGACGCCTGCTTCTTGGGAGGAAAGCGATGGCAAACCTAGACAGCATCTTAAAAAGCAGAGACATCATCTTGCCGACAAAGGTCCGCATAGTCAAAGCTATGGTTTTTCCAGTAGCGATGTATGGAAGTGAGAGCTGGACCATAAAGAAGGCTGACTGCCAAAGAATTGATGCTTTTGAATTGTGGTGCTGGAGGAGACTCTTGAGAGTCCCCTGGACTGCAAGGAGAACAAACCTATCCGTTCTGAAGGAAATCAACCCTGAGTGCTCACTGGAAGGACAGATCCTGAAGCTGAGGCTCCAATACTTTGGCCATCTCATGAGAAGAGAAGACTCCCTGGAAAAGACGCTGATGTTGAGAAAGTGTGAAGGCAAGAGGAGAAGGGGACAAGATGGTTGGACAGTGTCATCGAAGCTACCAACATGAATTTGACCCAACTCCGGGAGGCAGTGAAAGACAGGAGCGCCTGGTGTGCTCTGGTCCATGGGGTCACGAAGAGTCGGACATGACTTAATGACTAAACAACAACAACAACGCAGAATTGCTGGAACTGCGGGCAGAGTAGAGCAGACCTGGAAGGAAAGCAGGGAGGGGAGACAGGGAGTGAATGGGACGGGATCCCTTTATCGCTAGACTGAACTACCACATTTCTGTACGTCTCTCATGACTTATTGATCAGGAAGGCAGCAGATGTCCATGAATATAGTCACAAGAAGTGAATTCCAGAATCTGGTAGTAATATATTACAAATAAAACGACTACATGTACGGGTAGCATTCTTTTCCAGAAAAGAACATTAGCAAATGGTCCCCAGAACATAGCATGGGGCCGCTGTTTGAAAGGACAGCAGGGAATGGAGGGCTGTAGATCACCATCTTTGTTCTCTGATGGTAGAGTGGAGTTCCAGGAGTTGTGCAGTGGGTGAAGGACCTATATGACCATTGCCCGCCTCAGCCAACCAATCACAAAGTGGGTTAATGGTCTAGGAAGACAGGACTTCTGAAGTGAACAAAAGAGGACTTGTTTTCTCTCCAGTCTGCACTCGGGGGGTGGGTGGGGGACAACCCTCTCACCTTTCTGCCAGGGCTAATGAGACTAGGAGAGGACTAGGAGATCCCACTGAAACATTATTACCTCCCTTTTAAGTCAAATCTAGTAAGCCTGTAATTCTTTAATGCATAGCAATTGCAGACTTCACTGAACTTCCAACACCTTTTATAATTCAAAGCAAGACTGATTAGATTTTTTTTAGTACAAGCATATTTTGCACAACCCAGTTATGCTGCATGCTCAGATAGCTGCAAACAAAGCACATGTGATAATAGGCAGAAGGGCACATTGCAATGCAAAGATCAGAAAAAGAAGGCCATTCCAGCGATGCACTTGGGTGATGCACACTCATGAAAATTCAATGATAATTTGGAATAACGGAGGCTGGTAATCAGAACGGATAAGGCGTGATTCATAGTCCATGTACAACTAGGAAAGACTGGTACCTGGAATTAAGGAGAGTGGCTAACAAATTATGAACAAATTATGACGAGATCTATTCAAAGGAACAAAGGCAGTTGCTTTACAATGAATCCAACATTTGGTCCAACTAGCCCAGTATTGCCAAGTCTGAATAGCAACAGCTCTGCAGCAGGGTTTTAAGAAGAATTATTTCCTAGACCTTCCTAGAGACTCTTCATAATCTCTGATAAATTTCCATCCAAGTACTGTCCATGCCCAACTCTGCTTAGCTCCCAGAAGCAGAAATGATTGGGTACGTTCGAGAAGGTAAAGTCATTGAAAACAAGCATGAGATGTGTTTAGCTCAGAATGTATTGGACCAGAGCACAGGAAGCTGCTTTATAGTGGTTAGACTCAGTCCAGTAGTTCCCAGCCTTGGGTCCCCAAATGTTCTTGGACTACAGCTCCCAGAAATCTTGGCCAGCACAGCTACGTAGTGGTGAAGGCTTCTGGGAATTTTAGTCCAAGAACATCAGGGGACCCCAGGTTGGGAACCACTGATGTAGTCCAACACTGGTTGGCAGCTGCTCTCCATAGTTTCAGGCAGCAGTCTTTCCTAATCCTGCATGGAGACACTAGAGACTGAATTTGGGATGTTTTGCACACACAACAGATGTTCCATTTGTCTGTCAGTTTCTGAACCATGCAAAGAAAGAAGGACCATCATTGCACTCATATGAAGAAGACAGCTCTGGTGCCTTGTGTGGAGTTAAGCAGAGGTTTAAGAGCCAGTTTCCAGCTCCAAGAACCCACTAGACCAGCGATGGCGAACCTATGGCACGCGTGCCACAGCTGTCACGCAGAGCCCTCTCTGTGGGCACACGAGCCATAAGTCACCATCGAGAAATACTTACCCATCCTCCGATCCCGGATTTCAGGAAGAACTCTTGGGAAGGGGGGGAGAGCCAAGACAGCAATGGCGGCCGCCGCCACAAATACACACACACACACACACGGACACCAGGCATGGAAACACCCGGCTCCTGCCGCCTGCACCTTTAAGGGTTGCAGCCGGAGGCGGAGTGGGGAGTGTCCTGGGAAGGCGCTGGAGGAGTGGGACTCTTTGGGATGGTCGTGGTTGGTTTTGTGTTGCAGTTTGGGCACTCGGGCTCAAAAAGGTTCGCCATCACTGCACTAGACTCTTCACATGAGTACGTTGACATTTCTCACTTCCTACTCTTCCTGGGTCTGCTGACTTCTCAATTAATCACATTTTGCAATGCAAGGCAGGATGCCACCATGTGTTACATGATGGTAACACAGGTCTGAAATGAGAAGAAAGGGACTTGCCCTGAAATTTTGGCACGAAGCTTCCCATTGCTGAGACTGTGACCTGCCCGTGCATGCACTTGTCTGATCCCTGCATGACCTGCCCTCACTGTCTCTTCCCAGCACACTCAGTCAAGAGTCTTTTGTGGTATTGTCTGTGACACTTTGGAAGAAAGTGAGTGTTGAGCCAACCAAAGCCACACCAAAGAAGTATGACTACTACCAGAGCCTTGTGATGCAGTGATTAAACTGCAGTACTGCAGTGAAGACTCTGCTCATGACCTGATTTCACTCCTAACCTTCCATCCTTCTGAGGTTGATAAATCGTGTACCTAGCTTGCTGGGGGGCAGCAATATGTAGCCTGCATAAACCGCTCAAAGAGTGCTTTAAGTGCTACAGTGTGGTATACACACTTTGCTTTTCCTTTGGTTTGATCAAGACATGGCCTCTGAAGAGGAAAGGCTGTGGTGAAACGGCAGGACAGAGCAAGGAAGGGCGAGGGAAGGGGTTGCTGCCACCACCGCAGCTGCCGCTGTCTGAGACAATATCTTCACTCAGCCTAATGGTGAAGAAATGTTCAGAAGAAACTGGATTTTAACCCATTTGTGTGAAAAAAGGCAAAAGTGCTGCTCTTTCCTCCTGTGGCCATAGCTGCAGATCTGAATGGTTAAAAAGGATGCTCCTTGGCAAGGGAGGGAAGGGAGAGGTGAAAAGCACAGAGTGGGCAGTGCTTCAAGCCTGGGTACTGTGAGATGTCTGCATGCATCACTGATGTTCATGCTGTATGTTTTCATCTATATTTTACCATGGAGGAGTAAGAAGGGACTCTGCTGAATTTTCATGATGCGTGCAGTGATTTAGAAACCAGCCCCTGTGGCTGCATTTGATATTCAGTTGCTCGACTGTGGTACACTGTTTCATTACTTATAGCAGGTTGTTTTGGAAATGTGTCCTATGAACCTATAAATTATGTAACCCTGTTGTAAATGTGTGCCGGCATGAAGGGAGGCTTTTAATAACTTTTTACTTTTAAATTTTTAACAACGGAAACAATTTTTTTGACAAAAGGAAACAAGTATAAATAAAAGACAATAAACGTATAATAATAAAACATACTAAAAAAAAAAAAAGGCCAGTTAATGTCAATGTAGTTTTTCGGTAAAATATAATGTATTTTTGCCTTTAAAAAAAAATACATAGAAAACCAGGACAACAGTATAATAAAATTGTTGTATACAAGAAAGCTGTGCAATAAAGTTTGTGATGTACATACGGTGACAAAAAAGCAAAAATAATGAACAAAGAGAGTAGTAATACTCAACAGAATTGGTCCATTAGAATTATATTCTAAATGCAAAACACCCAGTGGCTTGAGTAATGGTCTAGGATACAGGAGGCCTGGGTTCGAATCTTTACTCAGCCATGGAAGCTCACTGGTGGAGTAGAACTGATAAAATCACTCCTTAAATTTCCATTTACTTTGAAAGCCCTATTAGGTTCGCTATAACTTGATTCTGACTTGATGGCACATAACAACAAATACAAAAGAGCCTAAGCTGTGCCATACTTAAAGAACTCAGCTGATTGTACTGCAGCACAGAGAATTAGTGGGTCTCCCACTTAACCCATAAAAAGACCCTCTATTCTGCTTTGTATTGGTAACTAAGATAGTATGAATTTCCAGAGAGGGAGCTGCAAAGAAAGAAAGAAAGAAAGAAAGAAAGAAAGAAAGAAAGAGAAAGATTCTTGAGACATTTAAAAAGCTGACAAGTTTTATTTGGCATAAACCTTCATGGACTGTAGCCCACTTTTTCAGATGCATTTAATGAAGTGGGCTGCAGTTCACGAAAGTTTATGCCAAACAAACTTGGCACCATCATCTTTAAAGTATCAACAAGAGTCTCTTTCCTGCCTGGTTAAAGAGTTTGGGAGGTTAAAAGAATTCGTAAATGGAATTGCCAGGCGCAACTAATAAATGTTAACTCAGCCCATCAATATGTCTTATTTTTCTACTCCTGTCATTGCCTATTTAGCAAGGAGACATAATACCTCATTACAGTATAGATGTACCGTGTTTTCCTGAAAATAAGACAGTGTCTTATATTAATTTTTGCTCCAAAAAACACATTAAGGCCTATTTTCAGGGGATGTGTTATTTTTTTCATGTAGAACAATCCACATTTATTCAAATACAGTCATGCCATCTTCTTCTGGTTGCTGCACAAGGGTGGAGGGTGGGGTTTCACTTAACTGGGGCTTATATTTGGGGTAGGGCTTATATTACAAGCATCCTGAAAAAAATCAAACTAGGGCTTATTTTCAGACTAGGGCTTATTTTCGGGGAAACAGTATTTCCGTATTCTGGTTTCTCCTCATTGCCCTGAAACATTTCCTCTGCTCACTACTGACCTTATGTTACTTTCAGATCTAAACCCTAAGATGAAACCAATGGATCTCCTTTGTTTTGTGTGAATGCTGCTTTAGGAATGCATGAATAAGAAATTTCAAACTAGGAGGGCTACTGAAAATTCTAATACACCAATATTGCTTAGTATTCAAAAGATTCAAAAACAAAGCGGAAACAGCTGTAGATTAGATGGGAAGCACAGTGTCTTCTTTCTTTCTTTCTTTCTTTCTTTCTTTCTTTCTTTCTTTCTTTCTTTCTTTCTTTCTTTCTTGGTAGAATGAGTTACCTCACATTACACTTGGGTGACTGGAATATCAACACGGGTCTATGAAACAGGCAAGCATTTTATAATTCACAAGTCATATGTAAGCTGTCACTTTGACAGATGCATTTCTCCAGGCTATTTTAATGATAATTTTATTGAGGGAACCTGCTCTAGATTGAAACCTTCCTCAAATTGTCAGATTCTTCTAATGTGATTTACTTTTTTTACATTTGTTTGTTCAAAAGAGATGGAATTCTGAATAGCTTTTCAAACAGAATGCTGCAGTCTTGGGATTCTAGTTTCACAAGGTGTGCTAGAGATGCTGTTCCTGCTGCCATGGCCACGGCTACCCCTCTTTTTTCTTTTCTTTTCCATTTTTGTCCATTTTCTGTTCTTAGCTTTATTCAGAATGATCGGTAGAAATATGTGTGGTGAAGGGGTAGCCAAAAGATTCTTTGGTCTTTTGTGTATCATCTCACACTTTATATACAAACTAAATGGACTGGAGTAGCTGGCGGTGGAGCTAGGGGCTGTGAATTTGAATCCCCACTGTGTCTCCAGGGAGAGGGGCTGCCTGAGATCACCCAGCACATGGGGGACTGGCAGGTTTACCTGCCCAGTCACCTGTGGGGCCTTAGGCAAGAAGCTCCACAGCTCCACCAGAAGGAAGGGCTGGTCAATCACGTCTGAGCACTTCTTATCTAGAAAACCCTGAGAGGGTTGCCATAAGCTGGAATCGGGTTGACAGGAAATAATGATTATATGGGGCCTCATATCCACTACTTTATAAGCTTTATAAGGAATGTTATTTCCTGTCATCCATCATACTATTTCTCATTTCTTTTATCTGTAGGGGTTACCAATGAAAACCAGTGTTTCAAGTCACATAGAGAACTAATGTCGAGGCTGATCCTGTCATTAAAATGCTATTTCTCAGCCCCAGTAAACCTCAATAGGTGGACAGTACTCCTGGCCTACTTTTCATTCATGTAAAATTACTACAAATTTTGTATGCAACTTAAAAAATGTATTTATAAACTGCTGTAAGAGTAAGAGCACCCACACACCCACACACAGACACACACACTGTGTGTGTGTGTGTGTGTGTGTGTCTGTCTGTCTATCTATCTATCTATCTATAGATAGATAGATAGATAGATAGATAGATAGATAGATAGATAGATAGATAGATAGATATAGATATGGTTTCCTTTATTGGGTCTGTCCATTTCATATTCGGTCTTCATCTTTTCCTGCTGCCTTCAACTTTTCCCAGCACTATTGTCTTGGAAATAATGTCATTAGTGCATGGCTAGTGCAGGTCATGTGATTTTAATATCCCAAAGGATAACATGCAGTGCTGGATTAACATTATTAATAATAATTGAATGCCATCAAATCAAATCTGACTTTGACTCCAGGATTTTCTAGGCACAGAGTATTCGGAAGTTGTTTACCATTCACTTCTTCTGGAGTGCTCTGTGACTATCTGGCTTGCCCAAGGCCACACAGGCTGGCTGTTCTGCTACAAGACACAGTGTGGAATCAAGTTTCTACCTTCTGGTGCTCTGACTCATTGAGCTATTCACGACTGGGATAGCATTATGATGAGGAATACATTTTCTTAAGAGTATTGAACTGCTAAATTCTATGCTGCTGCTGCCCATGACACCAGCTTATTCTGGCTAGACATTGTACATCTGCAATTATATGGGAATCCGGTTTTAGTTGCTTATGGTATGGCAGCTGGTGAGAATGTATATGCCTTTAGGGCTTTTAAAGATACCCCTGCCCTCATCAGCTCAGGACCCAAGGGATAGAGCAGGAACAGCCAGGAAGCCCACAAGATTTTCCTTCAGAGTTTCTACCCAAGGAGCCACAACATGGAAGCCAGGCTCCGGTCTTTCCCCAAATGCTCTACTGTGCACATTCCTACACAGTTTATAGCCACCTTTTCTTGGCTGTTTGTAGACGAACTATACATTTCTTTTTAAAAAGGTTGAAAAAGTATTCTCCGCCCTCTTGAGGAATGTCTTTGTTTGGTTTCTGCAGAATAACAGTGACCTTCCCTGCCCCCCCATAGATAGCATGGCTAAATTACAAAATGACAGTTGCAGTTTCTTTTGCCTCACGCCTTTCTGCTTCTCTGCTCCCTCTTGATTTGGACCTGCTGATATTATTTGTTTTTCTGTAGAAAGACTCCCTGTGGTCTCTGAACGTAGGGGGAAATTAGTCTGAAAGGCCAGAAGGATTTTGCCCTGGGTGTTTATTTTAATGCCAGTTTTTTTCTCAATGCTGCAAGTCTTTTTAGGCATCGTCAACAGATTATTTAATGATCCTTGAACATTTTTTTTGCCATACTGTCTAATTAGTGTTTCTCATGGGAGAATGTGGCAGCAAAAGGTGGGGGTTGGGAATTGATTCTTTGGGCAAACTATAATTGGTTTTAGCCCTGGAGGACAAACAACAACAAAAATCGACAAAGGCAGAAGAAGAAAGCTCATACTAGAACAGTAGAAAATGTCTACATAATAGACTTACACCTCATTGTATAAACATTACTAAATAATAATATTACAAGGCTTCATTAAGGGTCTTCCCCAGTTTTTTTTTTTAATAAATAAACGAGTTACTGCTATCTACTTCTCCCCCTTCACGGATTGCTGCCTTGTTGTGGCGAAGGGGCTTCAGTAATTCAGAGAAGCTATGGGCTATGCCATGCAGGGACACCCAAGACGGACAGGTCATAGTGGAGAGTTCTGACTAAACGCGATCCACCTGGAGCAGGAACTGGCAAGCCACTCCAGTATCTTTGCCAAGAAAACTCCATGGACAGAAACAAAAGGCTAAAAGATATGACACTAGAAGATGAGCCCCTCAGGTCAGAAGGTGTCCAACATGCTACTGAGGAAGAGCGGAGGACAAGGACAAGTAGCTCCAGAGCTAATGAAGTGGTTGGGCCAAAGCCGAAAGGACGCTCAGCTGCGGACGCACCTGGAAGTGAAAGGAAAGTCCGATGCTGCAAAGAAAAATACTGCATAGGAACCTGGAATGTAAGATCTGTGAACCTTGGTAAGCTGGATGTGGTCAAACAGGAGATGGCAAGAAAAACATCTACTTCTGCTTCATTGACTACGCAAAAGCCTTTGACTATGTGGACCACAGCAAACTATGGCAAGTCCTTAAAGAAATGGGAGTGCCTGATCACCTCATCTATCTCCTGAGAAATCTATATGTGGGACAGGAAGCAACAGTTAGAACTGGATACGGAACAACTGATTGGTTCAAAATTGGGAAAGGAGTACGACAAGGCTGTATATTGTCTCCCTGCTTATTTAACTTATATGCAGAATACATCATGCGAAAGGCTGGACTGGAGGAATCCCAAACCGGAATTAAGATTGCCGGAAGAAATATCAACAACCTCAGATATGCAGATGATACCACTCTGATGGCAGAAAGTGAGGAGAGAATTAAAGAACCTCTTAATAAAGGTGAAAGAGGAGAGTGCAAAAAATGGTCTGAAGCTCAACATCAAAAAAACTAAGGTCATGACCACTGGTCCCATCACCTCCTGGCAAATAGAATGGGAAGATATGGAGGTAGTGATAGATTTTACTTTCCTGGGCTCCATGATCATTGCAGATGGTGACAGCAGCCACGAAATTAAAAGACACCTGCTTCTTGGGAGGAAAGCCATGAAAAACTAGACAACATCTTAAAAAGCAGAGGACATCACCTTGCCGACAAAGGTCCGCATAGTCAAAGCTATGGTTTTTTCCAGTAGCGATGTATGGAAGTGAGAGCTGGACCATAAAGAAGGCTGACTGCCGAAGAATTGATGCTTTTGAATTGTGGTGCTGGAGGAGACTCTTGAGAGTCCCCCTGGACTGCAAGGAGAACAAACCTATCCATTTTGAAGGAAATCAACCCTGAGTGCTCACTGGAAGGACAGATCCTGAAGCTGAGGCTCCAATACATTGGCCATCCCATGAGAAGAGAAGACTCCCTGGAAAAGACTCTGATGTTGGGAAAATGTGAAGGCAAGAGGAGAAGGGGACGACAGAGGACGAGATGGTTGGACAGTGTCATCGAAGCTACCAACATGAATTTGACCCAACTCCGGGAGACAGTGGAGGACAGGAGCGCCTGGTGTGCTCTGGTCCATGGGGTCACGAAGAGTCGGAAACGACTTAACGACTAAACAACAACAACAACAACTTCTCTATTGTTTTACTTAGATGTGAATTCCATAGGGGATCAGCTGAGTTTGCAGAGGAAAGCTATGTATGTTGCACTGAAGTAAGTAAAACTAGCAAGTAAGTAAGCAAGCTAATCCATTGAGTTAAGTAGGAACTACTCCAAAGTAAAGCTCCCATAATACTGGCTAATCAAGAGATGTTTTCACTTGATTACATTTTATGAAGAATGAATTTTGTTACACCAATTCATTTCTTAAATGTTGCAGCCCTTTTGTCATCAACTCTCTATTGTCATTTTGCAAGAAATGGCCCCAGAGCTTGGAAAAGTTCCTTTTTCTTTCTTTCTTTTTGACTACAGCTCCAGAATTTCCTTGGGGAATTTTAGTCTGAAAATTTAACTTTTCCAAGCTCTGGAATGGTTCATGTGATAAACAGTCATATTAATTCATTGTATTGTTTCTATTTTATTTTATTTTTAAAAAATTAATGGTGTTGGCTCTTTTTTTCTGGCTGGAGTATTTTTTGAAACTGTGGTTCACTTACATTTATTCCTGCCTTTACTCTTGAGCAATAGCACTTTTTCTTTCCACAAAGATGGCTTTGGTACCATCATTGAAGGAGTGGATAAAATTGAAACTGCATTAATCAGACAAAAGTTTTTTCCAGACCAAATGGAATGGATTTTGAGGAGCATGCTTTTAAGGAACACATTTTTCCCTTCTCTTGCCTTTCAGCTTCTAATAGTTTAGCAGCCTTGCCAAGAATGAGCCGTTAGCGTAATATTAGAGTGTGCAATTCATATTCTGTTGCTGCTCTGTGTACAAAGGAATCCCCTTTCAAAAGTCGTTCAGTACAGCTCACCCAGTGGGCAATGTAAGCACAAAGAGCCATAGTTTGCTCAGCTTTGTGACGTAATCTTGGACTCATTTTAGAGATTACAGACACAGTACCTCACCCTGGATCATTTCAGGGTTAGGGTTGGGTGTGGGTGTGTTTGGGAGAAATCTCAGTCTAGTATGTTTGGGGCATCTTTGTGCTTATCTTCTGCTTCCTCATACCAGAAATGAAGTGATCTGACTCCAGTTCTACATTTGTGTGAAGTTGATTATTTCCAGCACAAACCCAACTGTGAATTGATTGTTGGACTAGGAATCAGGAGACCAGAGTTCAACTCACCGCTCAGCAATGGAAATTGACTTGGAAGGTGGCAAAGGTAAACCACTCCTTGAACATCACACATACTTCAAAAACCCTATGAGGGTCACCATAAGTCAGAAGTGACCAGACAGCAGATCTCCTGCATAATCCCTCTATTCTTTCCAGAGATAGGAAACAGAATTGAAGGGTGGGGGGCAGTAGCAGAATGATAAGGGCAGCGTTGTGCAACAGAGCTGCAATTTGTTCCTAGTGAATAACACCTGGATATCCCCTTATTTTATATCTCCTCAACTGGCGCAACATTTCTAGAGGATTAGATGGGGGGGGGAAGTTGCAGGGGTGAAGCTCAACGCTTGTAAGGAGAATGCTTATGTCAAATGAAACATCTAGAAACCAAACTGAAAATCATTTCGGTTATCTGGTGAGTGACTGAAGACCTGTTGCATGCCCATCCAGAACAAAAGGTGAAACAGAGCTGCAGATTTGTTTAATTATATACTGTAATATCTGCATGTAGGACCACCCAAAGCATAGAGTTTGGTTGTCTGACCTCCTCTGATGTTATAAAATACTAGCTGCCCTTGTGTCTGTAGCTTGAGACCAGACATCTGCCAGATCTTATACAAGGCTGGCTTCCTAGTTCACATCCTACCTCAAGCCCAAGGTCATTAATTAAGCAAATTTGTTGTAGGTTTTTCGGGCTGCTTGGCCGTGTTCTGGAGGTTTTTCTTCCTAACGTTTCACCAGTCTCTGTGGCCGGCATCTTCAGAGGACAGGAGTAGAACTCTGTCTCCAGAACACGGCCAAACAGCCCGAAAAACCTACAACAACCTTCGGATCCCGGCCGTGAAAGCCTTCGAGAATACAATTAAGCAAATTGTCATTTATATCCCTTTTCATGTACCTACTCCGAGTAATGGTGTATGATGACCACACACCAACTTGTTAACTAGCAGCAATTTACACCATTGCATTTAAGTTGGCATAACTAATCAAGAGGATTTTGAATTATGGAAGAAAATAGCCCATTTTGCTTTTCTAAAGGCTTTCCAGTAATTTTGAAAGTGGACACATGCCCTCTCCTGTTCATCTCCCACAGTAATCTCAGAATTTATGCCAGCAGGCGTTGTAAACTGGCCAGCATATTCCTCCATACTGATGCATATCCACAGAAAGAATACAAAGTACGCCACTAAAAAGGTATAGGTTGTACATGATGATCCCAAGCCACTTTGAGAGCACAGGCCATTTGCCCACTTAATACCAAGTACACATATTCAGCCACCTCTCAGTAAACTGATCTGCTGCTAAATGTTATGAGATCTCACTCATTTATGCACAAATAATTTAACACTAGCTGTCTTGACTTTGAATCATACTCTTTTAGCAGACTATCAAACCATTTTCAGCATGAAAAGCCCCCGACAACCTGTTGTCAAGCTTAGCAGTGTATATTTTTATTACACAATAATTTAGTGAAGCAAATGCCTGTGTATTGCCTTGCATATTAATATTTCCATAAGTGCTAGATTGAGCTTAAATTAAGTTAGTTTTGTCACAGTAGTGTTAGCAGGCCTGTTGTGTTGCTATGGAGATTTCAGGTTTCTCAGTCGTGACATCCTCCGGCAAATCAACTGAGCCAGCATCACTGGTTCTTTTGTGTGTTATTATCCTAACTCTACATCATTTACAGACTTGTTCAGTAAGCACTAAAGCACGGACCTTATTTGTTTATTGCAAAGAAACCAAAAAAAGGTCATCAGGAAATGAGGACCTTGTCTGGGCTCACCCTGCTTTTCATGACGGTTGGAAAACATATATATAAAGTTAAGTGTATATATACTTAAGTTTCTCATATCAGGGATATACAAAGGGGAAGGGAGTTCAGATAGAAGCAAACCAGTTTTACAAATTCTTCAAAACTAAAGATGTTTTAGAACGTCCCATCATTTGTTACACAGTTCACCAATTATTCCTTCACTTATTGATAGTAAATACTTCCAAGTCATTATTAGCTGCGTCAGAATTGGTCCATACTCAGGAATATCCTCATTTATATCCAAATCTCTAGAATTCAAAACCACATACCATCAGTTCATCTTTTTCCTTGTCTGACAGAAAGTCCAAAAAGTCAGAATTGGTCTCAAGTTTGTCAATGCTCTGTCCTTGATTAAGGCTGACAACTTTGCCGTTTCTGCCATTTCTAACACCTTAAGTAACCAATCTTCCACTACGAGCGCTTTGTTTGTTTTCCAGTATTGAGCATAGAGGAGTCTTGCTGCTGTTGTCAAATATCTAATGAGTACAGCTTCATTCTTTTGTATATGGTTGTCTACCAAACTCAAAAAGAACAGTTTTGATTTAATTGTAAGTTAATTTTCAATATCTCACGCATCACTGATTAAGTTTGTTTCCAGAACTTAACAGCCACTCCACACGTCCACCATATATGATAGAAGAAACCCTCTTGATATTTCCAACACTTATTGGAGACCCCCTCTGTACATTTTGGGCAGCTTTTCTGGTGTTAAATACCATCCATACATCATTTTATAGAAATTTTCTTTAGGTTGTAACTCCTTGTCCCTGTCAGTCCATGCTTCCACATACCCTCCGTTGTTCCAGTTGGATGTTGTATCCAAAGTTTTTTGCCCAATTAACCATACCTTTTCTTCCTCTGTGTCAAATTTCAAAAGGATTTTATACATCTTAGAAATCAAATGGTCCTCATTATTACACAATCCTTTTTCAAACATGGATTTTTCTTCCTTAAATTTAAATACTTTTCTATCTGCTTTACATCTTTCTGATAGTTGTACATATGCAAACCATTGACAAACTTCACCATCCTTCATTAAATCCTAATTCATCTTATATTCCCCCTGGTCCAATTTTAGAATTATAGGTTAACCATTTACCCTTGAATGTCATTTCCCTTTTAAGCAATGCCTCCTGTGGGGATACCCATAGTGGTATTTTTGGTGACAGTCTTAATTTATAAATCTTTAAAATAGCTTGCCGAATGTAACGGTTATTGAAATCAACATTTACTTTCATTTTGTTGTACCAGAGGTATCCATGCCACCCATATGTCAGGCCATAGCTTTCCAAATTCAATAGTTTTTTTTATAACTCAGTGTAATCCATTTTAAAATAGACCAAGTAACTGGCTCCAAAGTACAGTTTTAAATTTGGGAGACCTAGCTCTCCTCTTTTTTTTTTTTTTTTTTTTGCACCTTGCAAACACTTATATTTAATCTGCAGTTTCCTTTGAAACCATATAAAATTGGCTATGTCTTTCTGCCACTGTTTAAATAGAATTTCTGATGTTAACACTGATATCGTCTGAAACCAGAAGAGCATTCTCAGTAAGACATTCATCTTTATAACTGAAATTCCTACCTAAAAGTGACAATTGTACCTTCTCCCACTTTTCTAAGCCTTTTAAAAATTTCATTACAGGTCTTAGCATAGTTGTGTTGGAATAACATACAATTCTTATTTGTTAATGTGACCCTGAATCTTTCTTCAATCTTAAACCCTGTTTTCTGCGTTAATTGTATTTGGTCTTCTACTTGCATATTCTTTACTAACATCTTTGTTTTTTTCCTTATTTATTTTGAGTCTTGCTAGGGTCCCAAACTCTTTTATTTGGACATTAGTACCTGTATTCCATTTAAAGGTTCTTCCAGTGTAAAGACTATGTTATCTGCAAAAGCCCTTAGCTTATAGCAGAGGTCCCCCAATCCCCAGTCCGCGGCCCGGCGCTGGTCCGTGGCCTGAGCCGGACCGGGCCGTGGAGACAGACCTCCCCCCACCCCCGCACGCACTCCCCCCGCACAGCCTGTTTGCGCCTGTGCACGAGCGAGCGCCCCCCTGCACAAGTGCTGCACCGTCCTTTGCGCATGCGCACAAGCGTGAGTGTGCCCGCACGAGCGCCCCCGCTCCTTTGCACATGCACACAAGCGTGCGTGCCCCCCGCGCAAGAGTGCATGTGTTCCTTCACGCATACGCATGAGCGCAGGGGGGTGCTCCGCCTTCCCCAGCAGGGCTAAAAAGGTTGGGGACCGCTGGCTTATAGGATTTCTATTTAAGAACTCCAATGCCAAAATAAATAAAAGCAGTGGTAGTGGCCATCCTTGTCTTGTTCCTTTTTGAATCTCACAAGGCTTGGTTAATTCATTCTTTTTGTGTAGTGTATATTGAGCTCACCTATTTTATAAAGTTGTTTCCAAATCTCATTTTGTCCAGAGTCATGACCAAAACAGTCCAATTCAGATTATCAAAGGTTGATGTGTTTGAAAAACATATAAAAACATATATAAACAAATCAGTGGCAGCTAACTCAGTTTAGCAATGTGTGCAATAACAACCTGGTCAACAATTCTGCAACAGTGATTGTAACAACACCTGGTAGCATCCCCACATGCAGCAAAAAGTCTTGGCCGAATATTGCATTTTGGCTAAAAACCTCTAGCTCTGCAGCACAACTGTAGGAACTTACAGACAGACAGAGTTTCAAGACTCCCCAGAGTAGACCACCCCTTATTCACTCATCAACTGGCACTTACAGTCTCAGTACCTTATTCTGAGACATTGGTGAGAAAAAGAATAAAAACAATTGAACAGATCAAACCAGAATACTGTACAAAAGTGACAGCTTACAACGACAGGCCGTAACAGACTCACAGCCTCCTTCTAGCAGACTCCTGCAGACTACATTCTAACTGTATACTAACAGCAAAACTGCTAACTGCTAACAGACGAAAAAGAGAGGGGAAAGGACACTTAAGCAGAGAGGTGTGGCTCTTTTTGAAATTAGAGGCCGGGAAGGAACCATTGGTTACTGCTGGACTGATTGATAGTCACCCCAGCCAGAAAGGACACCCAAACCTAATAAAGCAGCACACCAGGTTGAAAATAACTCTTAACAAAAAGAGTCCTAACTGGTGCTGACACTGCTTTTATTTTGGTGCTAGATTAAAATCTGGTTATTCACCCTCATAGTCAGCACCTAGTGAGATCATGGTTTGGTTTTTTACATTTCAGTGTTCTTGGGATGTGTTTTGTTTGTATTATTACATTATTTTAGAATGTGATTGATTGTGTTAAAGTATTTTTGAAAACTTTTAGCTTTATTAATGGTGATTTTATTCATTGTACCCATCCTGAGATCTGTTGATATTAGCAATACAGTACTTTGATATATCAGCAGCAGTAAACAAAAGATGCATGCTGGGCATTTCCAGTTCGAAGGCATGGTGCAGCTATTCAGTCTTGTCCTCCTCAGCAGATATTTCCCTGGTAAGAGGAAAGATGGAAGGTGTAGTGGAAAAAGAAGGTAAAGGTGGTGGTAAGGAGGGGATGCATGTGCAGCCACTTTGAAACTGAAAGACCTAGTGGCATTTTTGCCATTTCATGACATACAGCAAGTGCAAAAGTGGTTGAGTACGAGGAATGTGAAGACCTCTCCCGGTTGCTGAGAGTAGTAGAGTCAAAACCGGTTCAGTGTGGTGACACAGCTTCACAAGGATTCTCCAGTCCACTCCAGATATCTAGAATCCAGCACAAAATTGGGGAAATAAGCATCTTTTGTTTTTTTCTGATGTCGTTTCACAGTTCAGGAGAAATGAAATTTACATAAAACTAAATCAACAGATCAGATAGAAATTAATAACATAATTATATCAAAATGGCTATTATAAGATACAGATTAAATATATGCTGCATATAATTAACTCATACAAACAGAAATTTAACTGGGTAATCACTATTAATCATTATGGGATTTTATAATGTCATTCCTTACTGGAAGCTCTTACTGCTACACCAAAACTGGCCATTTTTAATAGTTACCGATGGGCAGATAGTGGTATATAGTACTCATCAGATCTCCTTGGTATACTTTGTAGAACTGGAAAAATAGAAATATGATGCAAACCACTATAAAACCACTATACAAGAGGACCTACCCTACTATCTCTACCACACCAGTCACACAAGGGCATAAATGTGCATCATAAGGGATGTTGTTTTATCTTCTTTCCAGCAAAGCTGAAGGCAATACATTAAACTTTGCCAGTGTAAACACTATCCTGTATTTTGGAATGGTTTAAACTACTTAGATGTCTTGCAGGTAAAAAACAAACAAACCTGCCTCCTATCTCTGAATTCAGGATAGGCAGTAGCTGCACTGACATGATATTGTAAGTCACTGTCCCTAATATGCTAATATGGAACTTGGTTTGCTTTCGTATAACCCGTGCCAAAGTAGCATTTCACGAGAAGTCCAATTTATGATGAGTAGAAAAGCATTTTCAACCACATAAAACTCTTTATTTCTCCAGAAAACAAGTATCCATTCCTTTCACGAGCAAGCGTATACACACACGCACCAGCCACAACAGGATAGGCTGATTGTTCGCAAAGGCACAGGCAACCTATCTGATGCTTCTTTTACTAGAACATGCAGTAAAGCAGGGGTGGGCAGTATGTAGCCTTTGGACCCCATGCTGTCTCCAGAGTGATTTTTGTCACCCTTCCCAGTATCTCCAAGAGTCTCACATGGAAAGAAAAACTGCTAATTTTCTGCTCCTTGGAGGCTTGAAAAAACAAAGGCTTTAATTTTATGAGCTTTGAGGGTTTCTTAAGGTACCGACTCTCACAGTAATAGTAGTAATAAAGCAAATGTGCTCATCGGGCAACCTTCTGTTTTCTGTAAAACAAAACAAACAACCCCCCCCCCCACTACAGTCATTTTGGGGTTCTGTGCAGGCTGCAGTAGGAGCTGAGGGCACAAATTTGGCCTTCAGGCCTGTTGAGTGTGCTCTGTTGTTGTTTCTGTTTCATGCCGTTGTGAAACCGAAGGCGAGAGAAAGAAGCCTCTCGCTGGAGTGCCGTCCCTTCCACAAACCATGGAAAGGGAAATACAGACTTCGCCCACACCAACTCCTGTTAGAAAGGAACAACGGGGGTACTGACACCCGGGACCTGGAAACTGAAATGTGTGGGTTAATGGTGGCTGTTCAAACAAGGGACAATTTGGCGGGAACGGGTAGGAAAAAGAGGATGGAGATGGAGGCGGGGGCAGCAGAGATTAAAAAGGGGAGAAACCGGGTTGCCTGCAGGTTGGGAGTGGGTCTGGGTACAAGACCCCTGGACTGGAGAGTGGGAACGCCTACGAGTGCCGAAAGAAGAAGTGGACTACCGTCGTAGACGGGAGATCCCTCCAAGGCCATCTTATTGGGGTGAAGCGGAGGCTCGTGAGTGGTGGAGGCGGTTGAGGGAGGAAAAGGAAAAGGTAGAAAGGGAAAAGCAGGAAAGGTTGGCATGGAGAGTGGAGGAGATGAAGAGGGGAAGTTACCTGGGGGCCCCTGGGCCATGTTCCCTACGACCAGAGATGCCGAGTGGGTTGGAGCCACAGAGGACGAGGCCGTCCCTTTACTGGGAGGAGAGGTCGGTGAGGTTCTGAAGGACGATTCCCTCCAGATGTGGCCAGGGCCGTGGAACTATGAAGAAACCAACCCGTTCCTGAATGACGCTTGGGTACCCCTGTCTGACCCGTTGGCGACAGGTGAACAGTTGTGGGACAATTTCATAGATAAGAATTTTGCGTTGAATACTCCAATAAACCTTTCCCCTGTTGCAAAGTTAACCAAGTCTGCAGATTTTTTTGTGGAGACCAAAACCTCAAAACCCAAACCCTCACAGTCGTGAAGTCGCTTCCGACTTGCTTACCCTTGCAATAGAGCAAAAGTTGTCATGTTTTCCTATCCTGCACCTGGTACAACAGTGCACAAAAACCACTCACAAAAATGCACAAGTTTCCCTTGAGATGAGAAGCAAAAAAGCCTAATGCCTAACATCTCCTGGGGACTCTTGTTGAGGAGACAATTTCCGAAAGGATAAATCAAGTTAGGATTTACATTCCTAGTGAGTATTCTATTCCAACAGCTATTGCATTTCCCCCCGGGAACAATGTATTGCTCTTTGAAAGCAGGAGAGAAGCAAATGCAAAATCCTTCCAGCCTTGAGACTACTGGGACTCTGGCCTGCGCACAACCAAGAAGAAGCAGTGCACAGTTATTACATGCCTCTCCACACAAACCAAATTGTTTGGAAAGGGCATAGAAGAGAAATGTTTTGTGCTGAACCATCAAAGGAAGGTGGCAATGAATTGGCACCTCACAATGGCATTTTTCCAGTCTGTGAAGTGAATATATTAGAGCTTATTTTGTATGACACGGTAATAGAGGGATTACTAGGCAGTATCAAAAGTTGTAAATGAGTTTACTATATACTCCTTCCCACTGCAGGCCTCTGTTGCTCTGAAAAAAAATCGTTAGAATTCGCAAGGATCCTCAGAAAAAGTCTGGGAATTTGGGCAGGGAGAAGGTGGATAGCTTTGCACAAATATTGCAGTGCCTTAGCCCCAAGTGGAATGGGTTGTGTAGGTGCCGCCCCCTCCCCAGCGGGATTCCTGTCACACAGCTGGTTGTGTGACTGATTTTCAACCATTGTGAGAACAGGTCAGTTACAGGAAGCCTGCCTGGGGGTGTGGCAGCAGGGAGGGGACAATTTAATGATTGGCCTTCCACTCCACCTTTATGCAGCAGGATACTGGCAGATGTCTTTAGCATATTATTAGAAGCAGAGTTCTGTGAAGTGATGAAATCAATATATCAATATTGTCCTAGTATGAGCTTGTCACCCTGCATTTTGCAAATTAGCTTGCTTTTGTTTTGGGATTTGTCACCAGAAGCTAAACATAGGCTCCTTTTGTAAGTCTGATTGTGTTCTGAAGGACAATCAGACTTGCAAAGGATTGTGCTCCTACAGAAACTGCATAGCAGGAAACCATCATTTTCCTCCTCCTCCTCCTCCTCCTTCTTCTTCAAAAACACCAGGCACAGTCAATCAATGATGGGGCCAGCCTACCTTCCAGTGGGAGGGAATTCCAGAGTCTGGGAGCAGCAACAGAGAAGGCCCTCTCCGGTGTCCCCACCAAGCGCACCTCTGAAGGTGGTGGGACCGAAAGAAAGGCCTCCCCTGATTAACTTAAAGCCTGGGCATGTGACTTGACTCTTGCTCTGTTTAGATCCTGATAAGGTGTCTTATGGAAAGAGAAACTCAGTGCTGCACCTGTCTCGCTCACCTTTCCCCCATTCTCCTGCCCTTCCTTTTCTGTCCATCTAGCCGACTGCTGTTGAAAGAACATAACACTGTTGGTGAGACCTGAGCTAGTTACTTGCAGTTCTGCAGTGAAGTCACATGAAACCGTAGAGACAATGCCAGAGATGCAACTCCACACTTCTGATATAAATAAGTGATGGACTTGATTGAGAGAAATTTCCATCTTAAACTGTTGAAATTAGAGGGATGGTTTAATGATTACCAACAGTCCACCAGCAGGTCCTTGTACAAGCAGAGTGGGGTGCTGTGGGCTGCTCCTCATCGAGTCCTGTAAAGTGGTGTCTAGCAGGGAAGTGCATGGCAATGTTTTTCATATTGTTTTCATATTTTTGTGTACCTGTTGCTTTGTTTTACACAAAAGAGAAAGCCTTTTGGGTTTTCCCCCATTCATGTACTCCAAAATCCCTAAAGAACCCTTCAAAACTACTAAAAAAAAAAAAAAAAAAATCTGGGGTAGGGGTTACAGAAGGTCCATTCATAGAATCTAGCTGTTTCCAGTTTCCAAAATGAATGCCTTTTCTTCTTCAAGTAACTAAAAATTGCTAATAAATGTATGAAAGTACAGTAGGACACCCCTCTCTGCAGGATCAGTATTCACTTATCCACTGCCTGAAAAATACTAAATACCCCCCTCCTGAATTACATACAGTGGTGCCTTGAGTTGCGAACTTGATCCGTTCTGGAATGATGGTCGTAACTCAAGTTGGTTGTAACTCAAAGCACCATTTCCCATAGGAATACATTGAAACGCGATTAATCCGTTCTGGCCGAAAAAAAACCCCTCCCACTAAAACACACACTAAAAAACACACTGCAAGAACCATCAAAGCACAGAAGCATAACCCCCCCCCCCCCGCCGCCCAGCCCAAACCTGAGCAGCCACAGGTTATGGGCATGGTCCCATAGAAAAAGTCTTTTTTTCTGTTTAACACTATCACTGATGCACTATGTCAGATATAACAAAATCATTTTAAAAAACTTTTCTTTGTCTCACCAGTTTAGGAACCCAGTAAGGCAAAGAAAATATGTTCTTTTTTTAAAAAAACACACACATCTGGCATAGTGCATCAGAAAGAGTCTTAAACAATTTCTCTCTCTCTCTCTTTCCCTGCCCTCTGCTGAACAGGGGAAGTGATTAATTTGCCAATATCTGGAAGTGGTTTACTTATTAAGCCATTTCCTTGTGAAGGGTTAGGCTTGCTTAGATCGTTCTAATCAAGCCCAACCAACGTTCCCTCTAATTTTCAGCCCTGCTGGGTGGGGCTCTGCCCCTTCTGCACGTGAGTTCGCCCCTGTGCGTGGGGTTCTGTCGCAACCTGAGCCAAAGGGGCTGAAAATGATCACTGTTGGTGCGCAGAGGAGGAGGAAAGCTGTGCGGAAGGGGGCAGAGTCGCATGGAGGGAACCTTGAGCCTGACCATTCCAAAGCAGCCCACATTAGCTTGTTATCTGCAGCTAGTGTAGCCACACCCTAGGCTAACTTGTTTAAGATCATATTCTTAATTTAATATCTGTTGATGGGGTTGTTATGCTAGTCTGTTGCAGTGAAACCAAGAAAGATTTTTTTGTCATCTTAAAAACTAACACATTTTATTTGCATAAGCTTTCATGAACTGCAGCCAACTTCAGCAGATGTGGCCCTAATTTAATTTCTCTATTTCAACACTTTTTCCCCCCCAGCAGAGATCTGTGGAAACTGGAGTGGTTGTAATTGTCCTGCACAATAATCCAGGTGAGCCTTATTCCAATGAATGCACAGGAAGAACCAATTTACATAGAATACTGCATTTTTATATAAGAATATTAACCCTGCTATTTTCCTGCCATTCATGGTGCTATTACTCAATGACTCAGATGTTAATTTAACCAGCACTGAACTTAATATATTAAACTGTCCCACAAATCTAGTAAACCTTTGCTAATAACTCTTGTTGCACAACTTCTATAATTATATTATTGATTCTTGATTCTTTGACCCATAGAGCATTGAATTCAATGGACGTTTTAGCCCAGGCTTCAAGATTGCTCCTTGCTATCTTAGACAGGTTTCTGAAATTCCTTCACCAAGGAATTATCCCTTGATTGATATAGATAATATACAGATTGAGCTACAGTGATGAATAGAGAATTCGTTTATCTAATAAGTTTGTGCTTTTCGCCTGACAAGTAGAGATGACTCAAGGAAATTGCAGGTTGCCTGGGGTGGGAGGGTGCCCAACCAGGGCACTGTTACTCTCCTACATAGTTTTGAGTGTTACTTTGGAATGGGCATTGACATACTAAAATAAAGTGCTTAAACAGCAAGCATAAAGGTGCTGCCAGGACTAGCCTATTAAGAAAGGCTCTGGAACTGACTGGGGGACTGCCGCCCATGTTCTGTGAGTGTCTGCCCTGTGTTTTGATGCTGCTGAATAAGCTTATCTAGTATGGTACAAATCCACATATGCTAAATAGGTAGATATAACACTGAAGGAGACATGCAGAGTTATTTGTTTGTTTGTTTGCTTGCTTGTTGAAAATATTTTTAACCCACCTTTCTCCTTAAAAAGGACCCAAGGTGGCTAGCAACAATTAAAGGACAATATTTAAGTTAGTAACAAAGTATGCAATACTAAAAGTATCAATGAATACAACAACAACAACAACAACAACAATAATAATACCAACAACAACAACAACAACAACAACAACAACAACAATAATAATAATAATAATAATAATAATAATAATAATAATAATAATAATAATAATAATAATAATAATAATAATAAACACATAAGCAACATCAAAACATATTCAATGCAGTAAGGTACAACAATCCATTTTAAAAACCCTACCTGGCAGCCATTCACACGGGGAAAGCTTGCCTGAAGAGAAAGGTATTCACCTGCTTACAGAAGGACAAATTTCTGGGTGTATGAACCCAAGCCCTGTGAATGAAGTATGTTATCTGGCAAGTATTGCTCCACCCAAAGTACAATGAGAAGGGATAGCAAATGATAAGCAAGGTTGTACAAAATGCAACTCATTCTTTTTGTGTGCCTCAAGCTCCAAGGAGAAGATTGAAAGTTGGAAAGAGTTTCATAAACACTGCTACAGCTCTAAGAGTTCAGCTGGAGGAGGCCAGAGGAGGTCTGTGGAGAGCTAGAACTATCCACCTAGTGGAATGGATGGAACCTGCTCAGTAGCTAGTGCCAGGATATAATGCTGGATGGAATGGGTGGAAGGTTTTGAGGATATTACACAATAGTGTTGGATAATCTAGGCATAATTTACAGAAATGGGGATATTCATCTCTTGGAGTAACATGCGAATGTGGAGAAAAGCAAATAATGTGACATTATTTCCTGCAACATGAATGTAAGAAGATTGGGTCATGGGGAGAGAGAATGTGAGAGGGAAAACATTATTTCTTTCTTTTAATATATACTTAATCATGTGTTGATGCATTTTATACGTATCCTCATTTAATGTTTTAAATGGTTTTCTGTCGTATGAGTGACTATACAGTCCTTTTGTATAATGCAATGCTTTGCCACAAATAAATAAATAATTGAAATAAAGTGGGTGGTTAGGAAAAGGGTCCCTCTTCTACTAAAACGAACTCTCGATTCACATCTGGATACACACAGGTTACCTTTTGGAAGTGCCATCTTCCTCTGCCATATGAGAGTTCAGATTGCCTATGAGCATATAACCCTTTTTGAGCATTCAAGCAACATTTTCTTGTTCATCAGAAGAATGAAGTAAACCCGATTGGATTTGTTCTCCATCTGGGAGCAGGAAATTAACTTTGGAAATGATTTAAATCTCTTGCCTGGGGAGGAACTCTTCTGATTCTGAGTTCAAAAGTTCAATTTGACAGAGACCTGTGCTAGGCTTTCTAATGCATATTGTTAGGTGTAAAAAAAAGTATGTGTGTGTGGATGCAGTGGATGTTGTCTGAATCCTTAGAGTAGGTTCACTGTCTTTCCATGGCACCAACATATAGTGAATTAATTGCAAGCTGACTGAATACTAAGAGGTGCTGCAAAAAATCTACAGCAAAGAAAACTGGCTTCCCACTTTGCTTATGGTGAGGCTAAATATGATGAGAATCTCAGTAGAGATCAAATTCCCAGATTATCAGAGCTTGGAAAATTTACCTTTTTAGACTACAGCTCACAGAAAGCCCTAACCAACATGGCTGCCAGGGGCTTCTAGAAGTTATCATTCCACCTCCCTAATTTTCTCAAGGTTTTTACATGCTTGACAGACGCAGATGAGGTGACACAGGAAAGGGAAATAGATTGTCCATTCCTTACTTTTAATGAGGTGCTCCTACGTTTTCTAGGACTTTCCAGTATATGCCATGTGTCGGCTGCCATACTGTCACTGGAACCTGCTAATTTACATCACAAGTGTGTGGTCCTCTTTCTTTAATTGTTACAACCCACGTGCTTCAGTCAGGCACCATTTCTCCAACCCACTCATTTTATTGTTTGCGGGTCTGCACTAAAAGCCATACACACCAAAGCCAGTAGAATCAGATTATGATATTTTGCTGCCCCTGGCACTTGGACTGAGAATTCTATCACATAGGGGCCAGCCTTCCCATTATACAGTGTGATGTAGTTGCCTCAGGCATGACAAGGTGTCCCTGGAGAGAGCTACATGTACACAGATTGTTGTCTAAGCCAGCCTGCTGACTCCAGGTATGGTTGAAGATTCTATTCCATTGCCAGTATGGAAGAAACATTCATCTGCCAGTCAATCTAGTTGGCTTTTGTACATGGAATGGAAAAAGATGCCATCTACTTCTTCACCCATGACTATGGGTCCAGTCTAAATATAAAAGGGCAGTGGGTCTAGATTAGGATGTAGGGATGAAAAATATAATGGTCAGAATCTTATTGGCATACATCTAGCAGCAAATTGTTACTAGTTAAAATTCTGAGGGCTGTATTTTCCTATTGCACAGCAGTTGTATGCCTTGGGGTGCAACAGGTGATATAAGCTGTGTATATTTAACTCTGTCCATAGACACCTTGATTCTGGTCCTTCCTCCTTCAGGAGGCCAGGCTGGCCCATCTTTGCTATCCTTCCACAAGCAGGCAAAGACCTTTCTCTTCAGGCAAGCTTCCCCTGAGTGACTGGCTGTCTAAGAGCGGTTTTAAAATGGGATGACTTGTACTGTATTTTTGTTTTAAAATCTGTTTTAGTAATGTTTTTAACTAACACTTTTAATTTAATGCTTATTTAATTCTTTTAAAATATTTGTGTGGACCGTTTTTAGCTTTTAAATATTGTCTTTTTAAAATGATGTAAGCTGGCCTGGGTCCTTTTTTTTTTTTGGAGAAAGGTGGGGTAAACATATTTTAAATAAAAAAAAATAGAATTCTCTATTCTCAGCAAAATATCAGAGTTTGATTCTACTGCCTTTGGTGTGTACAGCTTTTAGTACCAACCCACAGCTGCTGGCAACTCCCTGCTGAAATTTACTCCAGTAGACCTAGGCTGACATATGCATTTCACTGGATTTTGGCCATTGTGTGAATCCGCCCTTGGATACTGCAGTGATAGAGGAGCAGCACATTGTGTCATGGAGGCAGAAAAGCAGTGGAAATACTAGGTAATACTTTGATGGGAATGGAATATAATCTAATTCTGGTTGACTTTGTCTTGGACTAGTTACGAGAATGCTGTTGGTAGCTGCTTCCTTTGGCTGCTTTGTTTACCAAGCCTGTTGAGTTTATATGCCCTGACAGGGCATTGCTGGAAAAAGAGTGGGGGGAACCCTCCAAAATATGCAGAACATCAGGCATGGCTGGAAAACATGCCATGGGGATTGTCCAACGTCATCCAGTTAAAGTTGTGACTTTCATAGAAAAGCTGACTGTATATGACCTTTCCCCACAGAAAGAGTTTGGGACACACAATTTCAAAGGAAAAAGGCAAGAGCAGCAGGAAGAGAATGGGTTTAACATACTGGCAGAAGGAAAGCTGGCCTCTGGCTCTGATGGCCATACGGGGGTGGCTTCGAGAAGACATTTTCAAAATGGAGGTGTTGTGCCTTGCTGATGTGTCAGGGGACCCCCCCCCACACATCACACTTGTCATCCTCCCCCTCCTTGGGTCAAGATCATAAAAAAGGAGGAGGGTGGCTTTGGTTTTGGGGAGGGAGGTTTTGCTGGGCACAATACTCTGCAAACGCACGTGGTCCAAATGGTGGCCGTTCACAATGTGTCTCATCTGTCCCAGCTTCGGAAACAGTGGCTCCCCTCTCCTGCCAAGAGGAAGCGATTTCACTGATTTAATTGCAGATGGGTGTCACTGGCTTCGATGTAGCCTGGAGATATGCGTGTGTACTTACAATCTATAGGGATCGTTTGGTCATAGCTGGAGAAAGTAGTCATTTTGACTGGTGGTGGGATCGTGTTGGGAAAGAGCAACGCACAGAAAGAAACATGTAATCTGAATGAAGTGCGACAGGCAGGATATGCAACCATCAGAGAAGCATTGATTGCTCCTGTTCCGGGCTTCAGGGAAGTAGCCATGCTGTCTTTCAGGATAGTACCTTCCATGCCCCCTAATCTCATTTTCCTGTATCTAGAACAGTTGACCAACATTATGTTTCCTTCAAACATCCTCAGTACTAATGGGGCTACTTTGGGTTGAGACCTCAGATTAAATAGTGAGATCTGAAAGCCTTTTACTTTGTTCTAACAAATATAAAACAAAATTAAATTAAAATTTAACAGTGCGCTAAGGGTGTGGCTATATTGCAATTTGCCCCATGGATTGTGTAGGAGCTGGCATAGTTAAAACCAAAGTTTTTACTGGCAACGACATGATGTAAAGCCTAAGCATGGGGAATCCCCTTCTTTTTCCATGGGCATTTGATGAAATTTGATCTGATAGCAGGGGCTTCCAGTATTCTGTGCTCATTCTTCTCCAATAGATTTGCATTGGTTTGGGCCGTGTGATTACCTATCTAGGTCCAAAGGAGCGGTGCGAGTCTTGTTGGAGATGGTTGGTAGATGCTGGAACGCCCGTAAAGGGAAGGCTTGGCCAGAGCTGCTCTTGCTGCTGCTACTGCTTATGCTGCTTCCACCCCTTCCCCAAAAGTGCCTTGGGCCCCAGTCCTTCTTGTTCAGCTTGTGTTCCTTCTCTATGCCGAGCAATATCTTCTTGCCAAGAGGCATTTCACATCTGCCCACCAATCACTCTCTCTCTGTTGTAACACATGGGAAGAGACTGTGCAGACTGACAGTTTATGTCAATTCAGTGCAGTATCACCCACCAACATTTTTTTTTAAATAGAAGTCCACAGATGAAGGGGAAGGGTGAAAAGATGGGGAAGAGGGCAGTGTTAATAAGGTGAGAGACTTTACTGCAGCTGACAATTACAGTGATTTGATGGTGTAGACTCTTACAAGTAGCTCCCCAGGGATAATTAAGCATTTTTGGTGTGAACGACAACAGCAGTTTTCAGCAGGGGCTTGGGACAGAAAACTTCAAATGAACCCAAATCCGCCTCCCTTCCTGAGCTGTTATAGCTTGGAAGCAGCGGTGGCTCCAGTCGTGGTGGGGACGGGGGCACCGTGCTCCGCCTAAAAGTCTATCAGACCTCGTATAATTAGCTCAGGGTCTGAAGAAGGGCCCATAAACATGTTTAACTAAATGTTGGAGCTCTGATTTCCAGAATTCTTGATCACAAAAGCTCCAGAAGGACATCCATCACATTAATGAATCTCCAGTGCATTGTGTAAAGGTCTGGCTTTTCTGTTATAATGGAAAGGTCTAGTTGACTTCTGGGCAAGAGAAGACATTGGGGAGGGACTCATGTGCATCTTCACATCCTCAGTGTGGGTACAGCTCTCCATGCTTTTAGGCTATAATACCTAGCAGTGCAATCCTATGCCTCTTAACTATTGTCCCTTCAAGAGGATATCTAAAGACTTCAGCTTTTTTCCTTTGTCATTTGTAATCTTCTGATCACAGCAAGATGTGGTAGGTAGGCTTCCTGCTAGACTTACTGTGCAATCCCATGAATGCACTGAACATGGTGGGGCTTATGTTTGAGTCAAGAGGCATAGGATTGCACTGTTTGGCTGTGTGTTTATGGTTGCAGAGGGTACTGGGTAGTCATGACACTCAGTAATCTTGGGTAACCTTGAACATTTGCTCTGTTATACCATACATAGGTTGCAAGGAGATGGTTTTACTCCATGAATTTTGCTTTGAGCTCCTTGGAAGAACTGTGGGACACAAGTGGGATCAATAAAGAGCTTCTGGAAAGACATAAATCTACAGTATGAAAGGGGGTGTGGAAAATGTGCTTGTATATACATTCTGTGTTGTTCTCTCTGCGAACTTTTCTATGATTGTGACAGTTAAAATGTTGTTATTGCTCCACTTACGCACGATGCAGACTGCAGCTGTGCAGCAGTAAAATATTATTTCCTCCAGAAGGCAGTTGCCAAAGAACATATTTGATATTTCAGTACCTTTCTAATTTTGAAGGGACAATTCTGACAACATCTGCTGCTATGTTTTGTTCAAAGTGTAGATGCCATGGAGAATTCTTCAACTTTGTTTTGGATTATGCACCAGAGATTTCCTCCTGGAAATGCAAATGCAGAGAAACCCCAATATTCGTGCAAAGGTAGACCAGTACAGACCCTGCACTTATTTAATGTCTAATATTGGCTTTGTGTGAGGAGGAATTAAAGAACCTCTTAATAAAGGTGAAAGAGGAGAGCGCAAAAAATGGTCTGAAGCTCAACATCAAAAAAACTAAGATCATGGCCACTGATCCCATCACCTCCTGGCAAATAGAAGGGGAAGATATGGAGGCAGTGACAGATTTGACTTTCTTGGGCTCCCTGATCACTGCAGATGGGGACAGCAGCCACGAAATTAAAAGACCCCTGCTTCTTGGGAGGAAAGCCATGACAAACCTAGACAGCATCTTAAAAAGCAGAGGCATCACCTTGCCAACAAAGGTCCGCATAGTCAAAGCTATGGTTTTTCCAGTAGCGATGTATGGAAGTGAGAGCTGGACCATAAAGAAGGCTGACCGCCAAAGAATTGATGCTTTTGAATTGTGGTGCTGGAGGAGACTCTTGAGAGTCCCCTGGACTGCAAGGAGAACAAACCTATCCATTCTGAAGGAAATCAACCCTGAGTGCTCACTGGAAGGACAGATCCTGAAGCTGAGGCTCCAATACTTTGGCCATCTCATGAGAAGAGAAGACTCCCTGGAAAAGACCCTGATGTTGGGAAAGTGTGAGGGCAAGAGGAGAAGAGGACGACAGAGGATGAGATGGTTGGACAGTGTCACCGAAGCTACGAACATGAATTTGACCAAACTCCAGGAGGCAGTGGAAGACAGGAGGGCCTGGAGTGCTCTGGTCCATGGGGTCACGAAGAGTCGGACATGACTTAATGACTAAACTACAACAACAATTGGCTTTGTTAGAGGGTGAGGAGCTCAGGACTCAATATTGACAGTATGCACCTCAATTGGGCAGGGCCTGCATGGGAGCAAAATTAACATAGGGATGTCCAAATTAAATGGATCCAGTGAAATCTGTGCCATTTTTGAGTTCTCTGAAAGCATTCCTGACATTAGGTCCTCAGATGTTGGGACTGTGAGGCGCCAGGGCCTCACGCTGGTCTCCTCGTTTTCAGTGGGTATTGACGATAGTTTGTAGGGGAATCATCAGCTGTATCTGAGAAGGCCTCCTAACATTCTGCAAACTTTTGAGCGGGAAGATAAATGGGGTGAGGCTAATATTGGGGGCTCACCAAATATTCTTCCAAGAGATATAAAGTTCTCCTGGTTTGTTGCAATCACTTCACATAGAGCTCAGTATTTGAAGTGGTGATGACGGGCTTCCTTATTTTGCTTTAAATGTTGTGGTTGCCTTCACAACAGAAATGAGAGGTGACACCTAGAGATTGTGTTCTAGGATTATGCAGACAAATTCCTTTCTTTTCAGAGGGCTCCACCCTGAAAATCCTTTTTTAAGAATTTCAGCCCAGTGCCCGACTAGAGACAATTCCTGAGGTTCACAGTTTGATACTTGGCTCAGAGGAAAGAATAAGCTACACTGTATGGTACCCAGTGTGGTGTAGTGGACAGCGTGATGGATTAGGATTCAGGAGACCTCAGTTTGAATCCCTGCTCAGCTGTGGAAACATGATGAAGGTGTGTGGCACTGGTAAAACCACTCCTTAAATAACTCACTTCCTTTGAAAGCCAAGTTAGAGTTAGACACCCTGCTTCAATGTGATTTGTTTTCTAATACTAGCTCTGTCTCATTTATGTTTATTTGCAAATACTTGCATGCAGGAATTCAACCTGTTTTCTATTTTTAGTCGGTGGCCATACCCCTTTCACCCTGGTGATTTTTTTTCCATGTGAGAGGGATATTGCATATGCAAAACAAACCATGTGTCACTGTAAGAATAAATCAACTGCTCTCCCCACGGCCCCAGGAGAACCACAGGTTGCACCAAGTAACCAAGATTTCCACTGTGAATTGGCTGAGTGGAAATGCAGACTTATTTCTGCATCTTAATGGATGGAAGGATGTGCTCTTGCATCTTAATCAAGGTTCAAATACACAACAGAACCAAAGTCCTGCAGGTGGAGGCAGGCAGTCCCATTGTTGTGCAGGGGCTGATCATGATATATGTGAATATTTCCAGGAGCTATTCCCCTTCCATAGAGTAATTTGATAATACTGCGGCTAAAGGTCAATCTGCAGCCTATAGGCATATGGGAGAGTAGAGCCTTCTGAGGCCATCTGATTTTTGGTCTATGGCACAATATTTGGTCAATTTTTCATGGAGCTATACTTTGAAATGAATAGTTTCCTCAAATGATGACTGGAGAATCCTGGAGAATCGTCTCATTTGCTATAACACTGAACTAAAGCATTTGTATCTTTACTTACTTGTTTACATGCTGTGGTCTAGTTACTCTTACTCTTAGCTGATGAAATTATTATTCTTCCTTCAGAGTCCCGAAGGAATTTCAGTTTCCTCTCTCAGACTAACAGCCATGTTTCCTGGGCTTAATGCTCTTGATTACAGTACAACATTTTAGTGCTCAACTCATATTGTGTAGCAAAATCCACCACACAGAGTGAGCCCTGCAATGTCAATTCTACTACACTGCCACTTACACTGCCCCTTTGTTCAGTCATAACGTCTACACAATGTTTTGTTCTTATAAACAAAAGCCAGCCAAGACCAAAGGAAGTACTAACAGATTCATTTAATTTTAAAGCAGTGTTTTTTGCCCCAGCCATCATAACAAGAAGGTACATCCTGAAAATACAAATTAAGAAGCATGCATATTTCACTTTGGCTATTTTAATAAAAGGCAAATTAAAGCCCATTAACTTCTCTCAGGGTTATTTTTGATATTTGATATCCACACTGCAGTGCTTTTCCTAATGTAACTTTGATATATATTGTGCTACAAAGCCTTGCCAGGTTTGCCTCCTTTTTTTCAAGTGGGCGAACTGAAGGTTACTGTGGTGGGAACGGTGGTTGTGAGTCAGGAAGCTTTGATAATCAGATCACTTGTTCCAGGGCTTGGATATGAAAGAAATTGCTTTTCTCTTGGTTCCCAAGTGTGAACACTTTGGAATGGACAAATTAAATCAGTTGCTAAGGGCACATTTTACAAGCCATGAAGGGGAACCAACCTGTTCATTGTTTTCAATAGGAGCAGTAACTTCAGATAAACATGCCAGGGCACAAAATGTGGGTCATACTGCATAAAGTTTCATGGTGGCTGAAGACATAAAATAACCCTCTGCTCTTCTGTGTGTGCTGCCTTATCTATATTAGGCATACTGTGATGATAGAGCATGCAGGACTAGGTTGCCCTTAGCAATGGCATTCTTTATGAAACCCCTACCTGTTCTTATTGCAGTAGCTTTTTTTCCTGGGCCAGTATCTTAATGACATTCAGAACCTAGAGGGTATATACACGGGGGTGAGCAGGAGGGTGAAAAGGAGGAGAGAATGAATAAATTAATGAATGGCAAGTGTTGTTTAACTCCCTCTCTATCTCCTAGGTATAAAACATTTTTTGTAGATTACCCAGAACTAGTGATTCCACAAAATTTGAAATCTTGCTTATGGCATCAAGCATCACAACAGAAAACAGCACCCCCCCCCCCCAAAAAAAAGAAGAAGAGTTGCAAACTCTCATTTCAAAGCACCCAAAAGTTATCATGCTCTGATGGATATAGCATGATCAAGGCGGGGGAAGGGGGAAGAGGGAAAGAGAGCGAGAGAGCATTTCCGAACTAGAAAAGGTTTCGAGACCCAGTGATCTTGCCGTGTGACCATGCTTGTTCAAGCAAACAACAAACAACAAGTATCAAGAATACCCATTTCAGAGCTAGGAATATTTCCAGACCCAGAGGTCTGTGGCATGCCACACTCACTGGCAAGAGGGTGGAAGCAGAGTCATCAAGTAAAAGCTGCTAATACACTTTAAAAAGGAGAAATACAATACAGGTTAACCATCTCTTTCCAATTATTGAGTATAGAGTCTAAAAATCATCCCTCTGTACCAGCTGTTCCCAGCAAGAGGGAACCTGTCTGAAGATTAGGGTAGCTGTAACGGGTACTTGTTATGACCTGCCTGGCATATTCCTCCTCAGAGGAGGACATGCCTCAGCTGGCGATGAACATGAGACCGCAGTCGGCAGTCCTAGCTCAAATACATAAGAAGCAGAGCCTGGCCTGTTGAGAGAAGACTCACTCCTTCCAGGCAAAGAGGAAGCCCCAGGGAAAGAATACTTGGCCAGCCCCTGAGAGTTCTGGTGGATCAAAGCACAGCTGAGCTTCATTTAGTTTCTTTGGTACAGACCTTGTCATAGATAGCTGACTAACAGCAGCTGGTGTATGAGGGATGCAAACAGATTGAAAACGGAGGCAGCGCATCCATGCAGTGTGGAGAAATAATGTTTCTTTCATGTTCGCCTTGATCCCAGTTGTCAGTTCCTTGGTTCCTGCTTGTCTTGTTCGAGGCTTCTATGAGTGGCAATTTCAGCATTAAGAGGCTTGGGGAGGGTTCACAATGCCTACCCCAGCCCAAGAAATAAATAAACCAGAAGTGCCCATCAGGACTCCTGTTTACTTAAAATAATAATAATAATAATAATAATAATAATAATAATAATAATAATAATAATAATAATAATAATAATAATAATAATAATAATAATAATAGTCAATTTTGGATCCACTGAAACCCATAGTGCAGCTGAGGAGTCAATTTTTGCCTCAAGCAGAACAAGGCTGCTAACCCTAACTTCAATGTGTTAAGAGAACTGCTGTTTAGCCTGGCTCCACTTTGTGTAGTTTGGAAAACACACTGATTTCTGGGCCAGCTCTGTAAGGTTGGCAGTAGAGTGTTCCTGGGCAAAATAGAAGCAATGGGAAAAACTTCTCTTAGAACATGTTGGGCAAAATTTGCCTCAGTCATTTACCTTGGGCCCCAGATGTTCTTGGACTAAAACTCCCAGAAGCCTTCAATAGGATTTCTGGGAGCTGTAGTCCAAGAACATCTGGGGACCCATTTACTGTTCTGGCCAGGATTTCTGGGAGTTGTAGTCTAAGAACATCTGGGGACCCAAAATTGGGAACCACTGGTGTAAAAAGAGGGAGAGGTGATATTATGTCCCAAGCCGACAAGGTTACAAAACAATTACTTCACATTTTGCATGGTGGCCTTCTTTGCTCATGTCAGAAGTGATCCAATGGCACTTCCAGAGAGGAAGAATCAGCCAACAGGCCACTGTCGGTGCCCAGGGGATGCCCAAATGTGTCCATAATCTTCACATTCTGGAGAGAGATTCCTTCTGTGTCCCCCATTTTCCCTGGTGAACCTAGGGTACATAAGAGAAGTTGAGAAGTGAAGCCTTGATACAACTTGGCTCTAATGTTTCAGAAGGAGGAAAGGCTGTTTCTTGAATAGTGCTCTTCATTCTGCCTAATGCAGTTCACATTTTCCCCTGAAATCTTTAATAAGCAGGGGATTACATACACCAGATGTAAAGCAGGTTCCTTTCCAATATGTAAAAAGAAATTGGTTTGTTTAATGTTCAGGACATCTCACAATTGTCAATCCCATCAGAAGAAATAGCTAAAATGACCTTTTTGTGTGTTAACAATGAAAGTGGATTTGGATGGCTTTTTAAAAATTGAGCATGGTAATAAAGTTTTACTGATCCATGGGAGAATGGGGGAGAAGAATCAGTTTGGAGGATATGGTTTCTGCTGATCGCAGCAGCCACCATTTATTTAATATAGGCTCATGGCTAAGAGGAAGCAAAATCGTAATACTCCTTTGGATCCCTCGAGGGGCGATTGGGAATACAATTTATATAAGTTGCATAGCACACTGAGTCTAGGGCTGGGCGAGACCAGCAGCTCTGTTCAGCGACTATTATTTTACCTCTTTATGTGGGCTGGTTGTTGTGAAGGCTTTTTAAAAACTGTTCAAAAGGGAGAGTTGTGAAGCAAATCGTTTAGACAGGGAACAAATATAGTCCCCCGTGGGCTGTGGAACCAGAGGCTGGGGGTTCGATTCCCCACTGTGCCTTCCTGGCAGAGGCTGGACTCAATGATCCACAGGGTTTCCCTTCCAGCTCTGCAGTTCTAAGATGATTGTCTTTCAGGCCATGAGATTATTCCTCAGGTACATCTATCTCTCTGGTCATTATGAGGCATAAGAATAGCTACTACAAATGGTCTTAGAATATACTGCTTTGTTTGTGTGTCCAATTTAATCTTAAACCCATTCAAAAGCAGAGCTTTGGATGTTTGTATGAGTCTTTGCTTTCATTGGAGCGCTACCTTGTCTTTACTAATTCTTCATGCCATAGGGAGTGTTATTGACAAACACAGTGACACAGAATAGCTGCAGTGACCATCCAGTTCTGCTGATTGGCTGTGTTTGCATTTATTAAGGGTGACACTTAACAGGTGGCCTGTGGTCTGAGTAGGGGGAGGGTTCCTCCTCCCAAATCCGGGGATCTTGTGGCACCGGTACAGACTAACCTCCACCACCACTGCAGGCTGCCTTTTCCATCTGAAAAAATCTTGCAACTATTTGGGTGCAGGAGTTCCCCACACATACATCTGTATATTTGAGGAAGGAGCAAAAGTATAGTAATGAAAATGTTCTCCTCTTCTTAACCAATGTCCACTGGGCTGCTTTCAAGATAGGGGTTGTTAACATAGTCAACAGTCAGGATAAATGGAGAAGCACACATTATCCCTGAAAACAAATACACTCAGAATCTTTACTTTGAAAAAAAGAATAGAAAATGTTATCTGTTCTAGGTAATATATTGTAATATGAAAAATGATAATAATGGAGATACTGGGTCTCTTTTTCAGGCTACAAACAGATGTTCAGAAACTATAGTATTACCTGTTCTTACAACATTTTAACTACATTAGTATGTTGTAATGTGTGAACGTGCAGTCACACCCACGAGAAAGCCAATGTTTAGTAATCAATTAAATGTGGATTGTCAGGTCCCTTAATATACCAGGATTCAATTCTTCCTGCCCATCTGTCAGTAACCCTCTCTATTGCTGTCATTCAGGCCCTTGCAATGGCAATTATCAGTCCAACAAGAAGAAGGTGTTTTACACTGTAAAGGCATAGCCTGCAGAAAACTGTGTGTGTGACAGATGGAATCTGAGTTTACCTGTTCTTTCTTTCCAGTGCTCTCTGCAAAACACATTTTTATTGTCTCTGGCATCAATGGAAGAACTTGTGTTTTGGTAAACAAAACAATGAATATAAGAGGTGAGGTGCTTAAGTAGGTACACTGATATTTTGCAGCACTGTCATTTCTCTTTATGATAAGAAACTGAGATATGGGATTGCAATGTGAGGCAACTGAAACAAAGGTAGGGAGATGCACAATGTATATCTGGGAGAACTCACATGCTTTTACAATCAGATGTGGCTGAATGTGAGGGACCACAGCTTTTTAGATACAGAATTAGTGCCACATCTAGTCCTAGCCTGTGAGAGAGTTGTGAGAGTTTGGAAGGGGAATTGATGCCAGTAACTCTAAGAATATCAGTATAAGATTGAACAGAAGGTTAACAAAGGACAGCCCTAAGAAGCTCTCTGTGCCTCTCTTCCCCATGAAAACACATGCCTCTTCATTGCGCACTGATTGCACCTTGTCACTTCCAATAGCAGAGAGACCATTTATGATTTTACTGGTATTTATAATTATCTCCATGGATCCATAGTGTCCTTGGTTCAATCGTGCAGCACATAGGACAAAATCCTGTTGATTTGCATAGTAAATCACATTAGAGTAGGCCTATTGAATCAATGGGAATTTGGTGAGCCAACTCCTCTGTAGGTTTCATTGATTCAAATGCTAAAGTGAGTAGGCCCATTTGAATCAACAGAATTTAAGGAGGGGTTTATTCACAAAACCCTCATTGTTTCAGTGGATCTACTCTAACGTGAGTTACTATGATAAGCAACAAGATTTCATCCATAAAGTACATTGTGTGTACCCTGCCCCAATAACGTCCATGTTTTCTTTACCCTTTTGGGCCTCCATGTTAAATGATCTCTAACAATTCTCAAGGATGAGTTGTAGGCTGGGGTGGGTCCATGGCTTTCCAGATGCTTCTGGACTCTAACTCCTAGGAGATACAGGCAGCATGGTCTCTGGGATGATAAGATGTGTAGTCTGATAGCACCCAGAGGGAGACAGGTTCTGTCCTCCATCCACATGCAGTGGAGGGAGGAGTTGTTGTTAGGATTCTGAGTTGTTAGTGGTCTGAGTTGTTGTTAGGATTCAAATATCATTTTTTAAAAAACTAATATTTTTGGTCTGCATTTAGGGTGTGGCAAAACAGTGTTATAGAACTTAAAACCACAATTCTAATTGACCAAGAAGGTTAACGGCTAGTTGAGTTGACTCTACACCAACTGAAACTGTGTTGAACAAACATCCAGACAAAAATTTTAAAAAAATGTTATGGCATCTGAAGACTTTTATATTTTACTATGAGATTTTGTGGATACATCCACATCTTCAGAGATATATATGTGTGAATCTAACCCCCCACCCCCATCCCAGCCTGCAGAGATTGAAAGGATATCCCGGCCTAAATGGCCAGCGTTGTGTTCCTGGACTAGATGGGTTTGGACCTGGTATAATCTAATTCCTTCCTCACCCTACCTTTTCTCTGCCCTTTTCTGTTGTTCTGATAGCAGAGCTTAGTCCTCAGAGCAGTTCTGCTGGCAGCTCACTCTGTTCTCATAAATCAGGTCAATCAGAAGAAAGGGATTCTATTGGCCACAGTGGCAGTTCCACTGGCAGAAGGGTAATTCCTGTGGCAAAAGAAGCTTGTGCCTAATCCTAACTCATTACGGAGAGTTCCTCATGGGTGATTTCTGCTCGGAATAGTGGGAGGGAATTCCCCCAAATTTTGGGGTAGAATCTGAAGCTACCCATGGTTTAACTGATGAAGTAAACCAAAGAGGGTTATTAAGACTGTAGTTCTGTACCCACTTATCTGAGATAAGCCTCATTGACCTGAATAGGTCTTGTTTATGACTAGATGTGTATGATATCAAGAAAAAAGCAACAAGAACTAGGGCACGCAAGTTGGCTGTACAGTGTAAGAGTGTGGGGCCGTACAGGCTGATTCTACTGACAGACAAGTAAAATCTCAGAGGAAATCTTCAAGACAACTAGACCATATTATTCCAATAAAAACCAAGATACCTTGGGAATATACCACACGCACCGTTTAATCATAAATGGTGATCTGGGCCTCTTGTTCATTCTAATAGATTTCTTAAGCTCAGCATGGAAGCATTATTAACAGAAGAGCTTGGTTGTTAAATTTCCCTGAAACATGACATTTTATGGATGGAATTTGTAAGCAAACATTTCCACCTGTTTACAGAGAAGTTATAGCTCCCCACACACTCAACTTTATTGTTAAATCAAATTGAGCTTAATACCCAGTCCTTGTAAATGTCTGGAGCAATGTTTTTTTATTTCAGAACATATGTTTCAGTGTGAGGACACAGGGAAAAAATTGTCAAACAGAGCAAGAGATCCATGGATATGTATTCAGAAGTGGGGGTGGGGGGAGAGGGTAAGATAGAAAATTAGCTTTAAACTGTGACCAAATCTATATCCCATGGAAGTCAATGGCAGACCTCCAATGAACTCTTACAGTTCTGCAAGAAACCCAGAGTTTGTAGGCATTGTTTCCATTCAGATCACCAAATGATGCCATGAGCATGAGCACTGATTATTTTGATCACACCGCTTTTACAAGGCCATGGAGCTCTGTTAACTATTGTTACTTTTAGTGGCATCAATAACAATGGAAAATGGAAGCCATAGTCCTATCAGAACTTTCAGGGGGATCATTTTGTCCCAGTTGGAGATTCACCTGTTAGCACCATGTCACCCTGAACCCACCTAGTCCTATTTGATTTCGGAAGCTCAGTGGGGTTGTATCTGGGTTTTACTGAGATGAGTGGCCAGCGTGGAGTATAGGGGATCTCCATACAGGGCAAGGAAAGAATCCTACTTGAAACTCTTTACAGCTGCTGCCAGTCAGAGCCAATCATACTGGCTCTGACTGGTAGCAAATAGATCAATGGGTTGCTTCAGCATAAGCCAGCGTACTGTGTTTCTAATTAGCAATCCAGGATTGGCAGGGAGGTAAGTTTAGATCACAGAAGGTGAAGGATAGTTTAGTAAACCTTAAGAGGTCTCTTTCTCTCTCTCTTTCCAAGATGAGAGAACAGCTTCACAATTAGGTGATAAAATATTATTTTTCCAGAGACACAGTCCTTCAAGGCTGGCACATCAGCAAAATCAACTTGCAAAGAAAGCCCTTTGTTTATTTCTCAGTGGCCAATCAAAAAACAAAAAACAAGTTAATGTTCAGCTTGTGGAGTATGGGAACCTAATCCTAGGATAATCAAATACCCTTTACCTTATAAAGAAGCTCTGCTTCTACTTGTGAAGCAGATGTCTCACACAGTTTGGCTCTTATTGTTTTCATTGTATTTGGCTTTGTTTTGTTTTTTAAAAAAAATCATTTTGTGAGCTCCCTTGGATTTCAATATTGAATAAAATAAAATAAAATAAAATAAAGTATAAATCACAATGGACGATTAGCCCTGTAGGTTCCCTGCAGGTAAGGGTGGGTGAATGAGCAGTTGTAAAAGTGGACACTGTCTATCCAACCGAGATCAGACAATGAGCAGTGGTTGCTTCTTCCTACATTGGAACATACTGCTGCCAGTGCATCGCAGCTTTTTTGAACCTTCTTGGCATATATTTGAACATGGAAAAGCAAGATGCCTTTGAGATTTCTAGTTGATAGTTGCCCTCTGTCAGGACATGGCAGGGACCTCATTGTGTTGGGGCATGTTCCTTTGGGAGCTCTTGGGAGCACATCAAAACTCACAGGAAGCTTTGAATCTGGATGAAGAGAAATGTTTGTGTGGGTGGACAAAGGGTGGTCAAATCAGGATGCCTGTATAATACTGAATATTTTAGGATTTAGGAATTTTTCCTGTGTTTTGGGATGGCAGGGAATCAGTGCTTCCTTTTAATTTCTTTTTAATATAATAAATAATGAGACAATCATGTTTTGCTGGGGAGTGGTCGGCTGCCTGGGGAGGTGGGAAAAGGGAATCCACACCACCTGTGGTGCCACACTTCATCATAGATATGAATGATGAAGCACCCATGTCTAGCCTAATTTACCCTGGGGATCCTTAAATTGTGAACTTTAAGACTCCTTCCTTTCCCCCAAAGGAGTCGCTGTGTTAATGGGTTGCAAGAAAAAAAAATAATGCTATGGGAGTTTAAAGCAGGTGGGTCACTTACATTTCACTAAAAAAGAAGGGGACATATTACTGGAAGACAAGAAAAGACAACATTAATTTGTTCAAAATTGTTAATTTGTATGGGAAATAATTTTGATAATTTAAACAGAATTACACTGCATCTTATCTGAGTGGGAAAGACTGTGGACAGATGACACATGTGCCTATGGAGTCTGCTGACCAGGTGATGCTAGCCGTGCATGGGCAGCTTCAAAGTCCCTAGTCTCCCTCCTTGTGATTCTCAAATAAGTCTTGGACTAGAAAGCACTTCTAATAAGAGGATATCGTCAAGAGGAAGGCTGTCCTCTGGAAGCTCTTCAAATCAGGGATGGTTCTCCCAAAAAGGACACCCTAGCTCAAAGCCTAAAAAATGTATTATAACATCAGCCAATGTGGACTACGGCCAACTTGCGTCAGATCTCCCGAAGAAGGGCAGTGGATATACAAGAAGGAAATGCAATGAAGGCTGTATGGTCTTGCATGTTTGTCATTCCTGTTCAGTAGGACTGACTTTGGTGTGAACGTGAACAAGAGCAGGCTGAGTTTCTCACTTCCGAGATATTGATGGACCGAGTCCTGGGCCTGTTCCTTCACTTTGGAATTAAGGATAAGGAAGAATGCTTGGGACCGAATTGCGAAAAGGAAAATAACTATATCTGTACTGATACTGTGCTGGAGACATGGGCTGGGATCCAGAGCATTTCAGAGCATTTCTGCTTAGAAAACGTGACATTGCCAATTTCTGTCAATTCCCTTTCTAACTCCAGTTCCTTGGCCACACCCCACCTGTCCCGGAGGTTCCCCAGATTCTTTGGAAAACTGCTTTTCAGGATCAGTACAGTGATGTGTCTGTATGTATGGGGAGGTATAGGCATGAACACACTGTGGCATGAGGAGAATTCCACTATTCTGGGGACGATCCATTGTCTTAGTGCATTTAGTCATTTTCTTCCTTTCTTTGGAAAGCAGGCTATTAGACACTCTCTAGCTGAGGAAACAGGAGCTAGTGGAAAATTCTAACAGTAAAAAATCCCACATATCTCATTTGTGCTGTTGGCATACAAGTTCTGCTGGGAATGGCAGCTAGAGATGGGCATGAAACACTTTGTGTTGTGTTGTCTAAGTCATCGGTGTGGTACCACAGGTGCCAAGCATTCACTCCCCTTCGCCAGCCAGCTCCCCCACTGACCTGCCGGCAAACACTGCTCCTTCCCTCCCCATCGCGTGCTTCTAATTGCGCAATCTTCCATTCCGGAAGGAGCATGGGCTTCCCTTCTCTGCCTCCTCCAACAGCTGCCCACTCACAGGCAGCACTGCAGGAATCCCTGACCCGCCTCCTCATCTTAGGCAATGTGGGGCAGCCAACCTGTGGCAGGTTCTGAGGAGTAAAATAGGCAGTCTCCCCACTGTTCCTCACAAACTCTTTGGCTGTTCTCTGTTGGGAGGACAGGATTGTGTGTGCTATGCATGTTGCCTTGGCCAAGTAGCCTTACGTAGGTATGATGGTGAATGCTGTTCATCTCAAGAACTGAAAAGAAAAATTCAACCATCAGTTGAGTGAGATTCAGTACATTGATTAAGGAGAGGAAACCATCTTTGTCCTTGGCCTAAGGTAGCAAAAGATCTAGAGGGATCCCTTCCTGGACATTTTTGTTGTGAATCTCTAAATCCATTGAGGTACTGCAAATTCACAGCATGGTTCTTAGACATTTTTGTCACAATAGCAGCCAATCCCTTTCCTCACAATATGCTTTTTTTTTTTAATGTTGAGGGTGTTGTTCAGCTGGCTGACTGTTTGAAGAAGAAGATGAGAAGGAGGAGGAGGAGAAAACCCCAGCTGCAACTGCTGTATGCTCCACCTTAATCCTAAATGTCCACCAAACCTAATTTACCCTTGATGCAATTATATCTGCCTCATTCGGTTCTACCTAATGAGAATGCCCTTCTAACTAAAGGCTAGGAGGAGGTGTTAGTCAGTAGCAGAGTTGCTCTTTTCTTTCTCTCTCTGTTCCACGAAGAGGGAAACATTTAACAATCTCTCCCCCTTTTCTCCTCATTACATTAACAATGAGCAATGACAGTTGCTTGTTCCAAGATGTCTTTGGGAACACAGCCGAGCAGCTCATTATTAGCTCAAGTGGTGGAGATGCCATGTCCTGGATTGTCATCTCCCGCTGTAATTCAGTGCCAGGTGACCTACAATGGCAGCCATGGAAATGAGCAACCTCTGTTTTTCTCTCCCAAATCTTTGCCAGAGAGTGATCTCAGCCTCATTTGTGATAATGAAATGGAAGAGAACAAAGAAGGGCTGCGGAGGCTGCCTTTCCTCCATTGCTCAGAACTTTGAGGACAGCCCCCATCTCCACTGTGCTCGGGGGAAGTGGAATGACTTGCTTGAAAGAAGAAAGCTGGAGGTCAGGAGTTAGCACAGGGTGAGCAAAACGACCCCTAAGGTTGTTTTTCTGGTCCACAGATGGCTTGTATTTTCAAAGCAGATCTATAGTAAAAAGTTGTGCTTCATTGCTGGAATCCAGCAGAATCCCCCCCCCCCCCGTAAAATATGTTGCAGGCTTCCCCAAGCTTTCTGAAACATACTAAAGTGAAACTGGAAGTGGACTTCCAATAAATATTTGGTTTTGGTTTTTAAAATAACTTTTGCTTGTTTTTAAAGGTGGGGTGCCCCCCCCCCAATCCTCCCAAGCTGCTCATCCCTTCCTTAGATAGTGGACCTGAGGATGGGTGGTGGTGGTGGTGGTGTACTTCTTAACCTGCTAGAAATAATAAATGGCAGATGGAACTGTTAGCAGTGGAGATGTGCACGAACACTTTGTTTTGTTTGGCAAAAGGATATGCCCACCTGACCTTTTCCCACTGCCCCACCATCATCTTCCTACCTGGTCCTGCCTCCTCCTCCTCTGCCATCCTCAGAGGCAGCGGGCCTGGCCGCCCTTCCTGGAACCAACCTGCTGCCTCTGCGCATGTGCCTGCCACCCAGCTGATAGGTGGGCGCATGTGCAGAGGCATCAGGCTGCATCTGGAGAGGGAGGCCAGACCCACTGTATCTAAGGATGGTGGCGGCGGCAGTGGAGGGGGTGGTGGCAGCAGGACCAGTTAGGGAGGTGATGGGGGGGCAGTGGGAAGGGGGCAGGAGGGTGTTGGAGGGCAGGAGCAGGTCAGTCCCCCACCCCCGAGGCACAAACTGGATAAATAAACCAGTTTGTTTTTCTGGAGGGTTTGTGATGGTGTGTGGTTAGCCACAAACCACAGACCAGACTGATTCTTCAGTTTTCTGGCTTGTGCCTATCTCTAGTCAGCAATTGCTGCAGTTTATGTTCATTTTCTATCGAGGGTGCTCCTGTTCTAGACACCCACCAGCCAATCTGTCATGTGTTTCTCCAAAATACTCCCTTCCCACTTTTCTGTTCCTTTTCTCCAGCTACCACTCAGGATTTCATGGCAGCTGAAATGCTCACAATTCTATGATGCTCGTTGCTCAGAGGGCTCACCTATAAAGTGAATACACAGGGATGTGAGTAATATTTGCTAAATTTCTTGTTGCCATTGAGTTAGGCTGCCTTGACACAATGAGACACCATTTTGACTCAATGAGAAACCATTCTGGTTTCATTTCTATTTTCACTCAGCAACAGAGTTCGCTGCTGGAGGAATTATGATGTTCAAATCGAACATGTGGGTGAGAATGCATACATCAATATTTGCATTCTGTTGCTGCTTATATTTTGTTGTGGCCTTCAGTTTACTACAGTGAAATGTAGTAGATGTTCTGGGAGGGCATCTAGCTTAGCCTTCTCCCTGACAAGAAAGATATATATTGGTGAAGTTTTATTTGCAACCTTGCATGCTGTCTGTAACTTCAGTGACTGGGAGGGAGTTTTCTGGGCTGGGTGATTGTCTATCTGTTCAGCACTAACCAATTGTTCCTTCTAGCCTCTGATTTCAAAGAGACGTTGCCTCTCTGCTGAGTGCTTTCCCCCTCTCTTTAGTCTGTTGGTGGCAGTTGTTTGCTTGCCGTTGATCTGTTCAGTTGGTTGCTAAGTATGTGTGCAGCAAAGAAAGCAGCATGCACAAGTCTGTAACTTCAAGCAACTGTAAGTAAATAAATAGTTTTTATTCTTTTTCATACAAATGTCTCAGAGTGAGTTATTGAGAAATTAAATGCTAGTTAAAGAGAAAAGAGATAGACTCTGGGGAACTTGAAGCTATTCTCCTCTGTGAGTCTTTTTTACTTCTACTGTGTAGCAAAGGAATCTTACCAGAAATTCAGAAATGGGCAACATATACAGTAGTACCTCGGTTTGCGAACGCCTCATTTTTCATAATTTTCGGTTTACAAACCGAAATCCATAAGAAATAAAGCCCCGGTTTATGTTGTTTTCTTTTCTTTTCTTTTTTTTGCACTACGAAAGGGTTTTCCCAGGGCGCATTGCACCTATAGCGCCGCTCCTTTCGTAGTGCAATTGGTGTTTCAGTTTGCAAAATTTCTGTACTATGTAACATCGTGTAGAACAGATCCGTTTCGCAAACCGAGGTACTTGGGGATGACTGGGAATTAGTGTGAGGTGTTTTCATAAAACAAAAAGAAGTTCCCCTATAAATATATGTGAGATTATTTAAGCTGCACCACAGTGCTGTGCTGAATATACATACCAATTCACGGCATGTCTGAAGTCATCTCACTACATTTCCAAGCAGTTACCTCTGCGCTTCCATTGGAAAAAATGGGTATGAGCAGATCAGAAAGTGTTATCTTTGTTTTTGTTGTTGTTTTAGACTTCGTGGTTCATGTGCATTTTACCGAGTCCTTTAAAGAAATCTCTTCTTCCATCTAGAGTTAATTAGTCCTCATGGTCTTCAAGAATAACACTGATAAATGACAGATCATATATTTCCATGTAACTGTGGTGGGTTTTGCTTAGATAGCTTGATTTATGACAAATAAACATTTAAATCAATAAGCTAGGTGTTTGCTGATGTGTCGCATAGAGAACCAGCAGGTAGCTAACAAGAGAAATTATTGAACCAATCCTTTTGCTGAACGATTTAATGCAAGGAAAGTTAGCACGCTTGAATGCCTGGAAGTTAGAGTATGTTATTTATTCCCTGGACAGATGCAGGACATGACCATCACAGTGCAAGCTTCCATTTACTACTTTGTCTAGACTGAACATATTCCAGTTCCAGAATTTCCATTCCATTGTCAGGCTCTCTTTCTGAGATTGGATGCAGCTCCCAGTCCCAAAATATAAGGAAGACAACTGGTGCAGGGTGATCTAAGAAGCAGCCATTGATGTGGACTGTGGACTACAGGTGGGTGACAACATTTACCATTGTACCATTATAGTAAGGAGCTTTGTGGCAAAGTGGTTAAACTGCAGTACTGCAGCCAAAGCTCTGCTCATGACCTGCGTTCAATCCCAAGTAGCTGGCTTGATGTTGACTCAACCTTCCATCCTTCTGAGGTACTTCTTCTGAGTACCCAGCTTGCTGGGGGGAGGGCAACCTGCATAATTAAATTGTAAACCGCCCAGAGAGTGCTTTAAGATCTATGGTGTGATATATAAGCAACATGCTTTGCTTTGTACCGGCTTTTGGGTAGGTTTTATCATGCACTTTCAAAATACAGATTTTCTGTTTTATTAGTTTCACTTTTTTATCATGCCCATCCTGTTGATCGACATCAGTGAAACTGGCACAGTAGGGGTTATCCTGTTGTACCCTTACAACAACTCTGCAAGTTAGTTTTGGCTGTGCAGCTTTTGCTTCTCCTTCATGTCATTTGACTCAAAGTCATGTCCAAAAGGGACATGACTTTGAGTCAAATAAACCAACGTAAGAGCACCCCTCTTTTAACTATGTAGTCAAATCAATCAAGAGACTGATTCTTGGGGGCACTAGGAGGCTACCATGCTACTTTCCCCTGGGTGGAGTCTGGGTCCAAACATTATATTTGTTATATTAAGCAAACTTAAAACAAAAAGAAAAACACAGAAATAACTCTGCTTAGCAAATGGTGGGGAGGCGGTGGCATAGCTATGATGTGGATCGGAACCCGCCCTGCTGGGCAGAAAAGGCAATTAAAAACCCCATTTAAATAAATAAAATATAGCAGAGGTAGGGAGGTCACCTTACCATTTTCCGTGCTAAAAAAAGCCCCCTCCTTTTCTGTCTTCCCAAAATAGCTTAGGGGGAGGGGGGAGGGGAATAGTCATGGGCATAATTTGGATGGAAAGGTAGGACAGGGAAGAAAGGTTTTAAAAACTCCCTGCGTGATGCTCTAGATCTGTGCTTTGTTGCACAGCTACTCCCCACACACACACACACACTCCGAAAACAGCAATTGGTCAATTCAGCACATGTTTAAAACTGTGGGTGTTAGACGTTGTATGTTGTTTGACCTTCATGCTCTGTCCAGGGAAGTGAGGACCTGTGTTGCTCTTGGGCAATGTTTCAATCGCCAGCCTCATGGCCCGTTAAAAGGGGAGACGATTCTGTTACGATACAGCCAGTGGAGGGAGCTGTTAAGTTTCCATTCAAGTGATGATTCTTCTAGTGTGGAAACCTGACCCTCAGGAACAGCACTCTGATCACCTCCTCCTGAAGGAGGTTGATTAGCTGTCAGGCTGGGAATGATGAGGTGGTCAGATTAGTCCCTGAAAGCACATCAGTGATTCAGATGCACATACATATGCAATGAAATCAGTGCATTCCAAGTGATATATTCCTAACCAAATAGCCCGATGCTGGTTTCCTGTCTTCTCTCATTATTGTGACAGGGGTCTGGGAGCAGATGCCAGCCCTGACCTCCAACATGTTCATCGCTGCCCACTCCACCCCCAGTCTTCCCAAGCTGAGGTAAACCAATGGAGTTCCCAAACTGCGTGCAGGCTCAAGCAAACACAAGCAAATACAAGTCGGAGCCCTTTCCAGAACACTCTACTAAGGTCAAATGAATGAGCTGCGTAGGGATGCAAGGGGCAAGGCATGCAGGCGAACCCACATCTTCTCCCATTTAGCCTCCATGTCAGTTGGCCAAGGGCTGGCTAGAGTTCAGCCTCAATCCTCTGCAAAAGTGCCTAGGAGGAATTCTTACGACTCAGTGGGACTTACTTCTGAATTGATGCATCTCAGATTGTTAAATAAGTATATCTCTGAAAGTAAAACTCCATATTCTTTCCCCCCTTTAATCCCATTAATGTGCATTTCATACCATTTCACAGCTCCCTTCTCAAAGCAGGCCTATCTAGGATCAGATTCTTTAATACAGAATTATCTGGCTGACTTATCACCTATCTAGCTTCTGGTTCTCAACTGCTGAATAATGTTTATGGGTGGTTATTGGCAAATAAATTTGGAAGAATATTGTTCTCATTATTACAAAGGCAGCTTGTTTTTTTCCACCCAATTGCTTTTCCATGTAAAGAAAGGCTGGGCAACATTGCTGGGGGTGGGGCACATTTCCAGCTTCTTCTGGACCATGGCAAGCTAGACCCGCATCCCGCTCCTCCACATTTTGAAACATCTTCTGGTATGAAAATGGCTCACCACACGCCAGAAGCCTCTAATGTTTACAACTGGCTGTTGCTTGGTCATTTTTAGCTCTTTGGGGCCTCTTTTGCCCCAGAATAGTCTTTGTTACAAACAGGAAGCATTCACCCTTTCTATCTGTTTAAAGACTCTTTTGCACCTAAAAAAAAGTTTGTCCTCTGTATTTACATAGCCATTCATTCTCCCTGAGGTTTCTGGGTCTAGAGAAGTAAGCAAGAAGTGTTACTACATGTTCATGAGTTTCTTTTGTATTTTAAGAACAAATTCCCTGTTGGTTTTGTACAAACTCTGGGTTCCCATTTGCCATCAGCAGATCAAAATATTCAACCATCATAAATGCACACAATTAGGTAGAGAGTGGGGGGAGTAGGCAGCTGACCAGTCCTGTGACATCTGGTGGTGGCTTGTGGGAAGGATGGAGTTCTGCTTGTGAGCCCTATTGGCTCCTAACCAGCAGACCAATCAGCTCCATTAAGCTTCTGGCTAGTGCAAAATCACTGGAAACTGCTTGCATAAGGAGGTTAGAGGTGCCCCCCTGCGTGAGTAAGGAAAATGTAGAAGTGCTTGGAGAAACGCAAGAAGAATGTGCCCCAATAGTATCCTTGTCATTGTTTTTAGCAAATAATTCTTTTTAGCAAATTCACTCAATTCCTCGTCAGTAATATAGTGATTCTATAGGCAATTTCCTTCTGCTACATTTTGCAGGTTTTGCTTTCAAACTGCATTGACCTCCATCCGCCAACAGTATTTCGCCTTCCTTTCCTGCTCCTGGCACACCCCAAATCTGCACTGGGGACTCCTGGACACAGCAGAGCAAATTTGCAGGGCATTGGCGGACAGCCATCTTTTGCATCTTGATGGACGTGCATGCAGAAGATCTCTGATTCAACCGTGGTGTCTTCAGTTAGGGCTGCAAAAAACTATGTCTGTGAAGCTTGCGAGAGCCATTGCTAGTCAATGTTGATAATGCTGTGCTAGATGGATCAAAGGTCCAACCAAGTACAAGACAGCTTCTTAGGATGGATTCAATTGTGTCATAAGATTAATTAGCACCATACTGAATACAAACAATGCCAGTCAAAATGGGCAGTTCCATAGGTGCAGTCAATTTCATTCTGATGACTATCCTTAGAAGCACACGTTTGTTATAATAAAACTGCACTGCTCTCTGGGCATGTTAAATGCAGTATATTAAGAATTTTCAGTCTCTGTGTGTTTAAATTAAACAGAGGAAAGAAATGCAGGTTACTAAGTTGTCATGTACTGCAAAATTATTTGAAGTAAAGCTGTGACCTTGTTTCATATCTGAACCAAATTAAGACAGCAGTGCTATTGATGATTTAAGAATGCACAAGTAAAATCCATTCATGTAGAGGTAGCAAATTCCTAGTAATTAAACAGGGGCCAGTTCAATTCCTGTTCATGAGTTCATTTACACAACAGGCACATTAACAAGGAACATGAACAGCACCTTACTAATGAATATCAGTTTGCTGCTGCAACTTACTCATGTATCAAAAAATTATAAGATTCTGGCCTAAGTCTTCAATCCTGTGTCCATTCGTTGACTGGACTCAGAAAGATTTAATGCATACAATTGTTTTGTAAGTGACTATATACTGAATTGTTTTCTTAATCACATATTTATGGAATCACTCACAAATAATTATGTTTCAATGCTAGTCATGAAATTTCTCTTCCTCTGTTTCTGGTGAGTGAATCAGGTAAAGCATACACAATAAATAAACAAACAAATCACTCAGCTGGGGAACATATCTAAACCTAGTTTACAGAGTTAAATTAAACAGTTCTGCCACGATAAAACTAAAAATCTTAAGAAAGATCTTACAGTGCAGTCCTCAAACATATACTCAGAAATGTCCCACTGAGTTCAATGGGCTTGGGTCCAAGCTATCTAAATTGTTTGGGTCTAAGCTATGGAAAAGACCACACCTCCCTTTACGAGCCTACCCAGCTATTAAGATCATCAGGAGAGGCCTTTCTCTTGGTCCCCCTACTCTCAGAGGTGCATTTAGTGGTGACACGGGGAAAGTCCTTCTCTGTTGCTCCTCTCAGACTCTGGAACTCCCTCCCATGGACAGTCAGGCTGGCCCCATCTTTGCTGTCCTTCTTCAAGCAGACAAAGACCTTTCTTTTCAGGTAGGCTTTCCTTTAAATGACTGGTTGACTAAGGTTTTTTTTTTTTTAAGGGAACATTTTATTCTGTGTTTTACATGTGTTTTCAATATTGTTCTTATACGTTTTAATGTGATACTTGTTTAATGCTTTTTAAATATTGTAATAATATATTATTTGGGTTTTAGCTTTGCTTCTTTTAATACTGTAAGCTGCCTTGGATCTTTCAGGAGAAAGGCAGCAGATAGATAGATAGACAGACAGACAGACAGACAGACAGACAGACAGATAGATAGATAGATAGATAGATAGATAGATAGATAGATAGATAGATAGATAGATAGATAGATAGATAGATAGGCAGGCAGGCAGGCAGGCAGGCAGGCAGGCAGATAGATGCTTTCTCCTAAGGAAGCAAATATAAAATCACAGCCTTAGTAAGAGTGAACATGCCTGAATTTTTTTTTGCCAGAGTAACATTGATCTTAGTAATCACCTTCAGCACTGTATCTTTAGTCAAAGGCTGTGTTATTACCTATTTTTATTAAAGTATACATAATCCAAATTTTGACTGGTTTTAGAGTCAGTTGACATGAGTGTAGTGATTCCTTGATAGTAGTATTATGGGGTGATCTGTATTTGTGAAACAATAATCACAGTTTAACAGCCAGAGACTGAATTTTTCTTATCAACACTGTAGCTCGAACCCAGAACATTTCAAAGGCTTAAAAATCATCAGCTGATGAATCTGCACACGGGAACTATCCATAATAGAAAATAATAATAAAATAATAAATATAATAATAATAATAATAATAATAATAATAATAATAATAATAATAATAATAATAATAATAATAATAATAATAATAATAATTCAGACCTGTCACATCTGAATTTCACCAATATAAGAGATATTATGCAAATGCAGTGTAATGATAAAGAGAGAGCATTTTAAAGTTCACCAAGTATTTGGGGCTGTTTTTGTAACAGATACGCTAATACGTGGAGCAGGACTTAGGCCACTACTTCTAAGAACCTACAAAGTATTTGCTGTATCGCATGAAGAGCTCTCTGGTCCATCTGGGATGGCTTAGATGCCTCAGGAAGCTCATATACAGGTGACAGCATCTAGGAGTCTACAGCACCAGGCACTCAAGTATGCATGTGCTCTTGCGCATGTGTGCACACACAGATAGTACATGTCAACATGAATGCCTTGAAAGCTTTTTAAAATATTTTTCCCCCTCATTTTAAATCATCAGTCTGTGTAAATACTACTGGAGTCAAATAGCATCAAAGTCCCTCAGTGCAGTGATTAATGTGAAATAATACTGGGTGACTAAGGCCTGTGATCTGTTTGACTGAAAGCTTCTCTCCATTTAGTAGGAAATCTCTTTGAATCAAGATGATCCAACTGGACCAATATTATTGAAAGTGTTCCTACGACATCCTGGATACAGACACTTCATGCAGTATATCTAATATGGTCCTAGTCACTTCAGCAGCCTTCCCCAGTAAGAATGATTCACACAGACGTCATTTGTTGACTGCTTCCAAAAGATTTATTTCTCGTACTTCCTTTCCTCCTCACTTTGTCAACAGTCTTTGTCATGATCCTCCCCCACCGTCTTCAAGGGAGACAGAAAGATGGCAAAATGTTCCGGTAAGCCCTCCTCGGAATGCTAAGGAGGCAAATATTGTCTTGACCTTTTCAAACACAGTGTTTTGATTTGCTGGCCATGGCATTTCTCTCTGGCTTACAGTTGTCACTGGCCTGTGGAAACAGTGGAATTAAATCCAGTCAGTCATTAATTATAGAAGGCGCAGAGAAAACTCCAAAACACCTGTGCCATTCAATACAAATAAGATATACTAACATCTTTGACGCTCCTTATTATTTCATCACCATAGCCTAGGAAGAACAATAACATTCCACATATTCATTTCAGCAGAGTGAAAACGCGTCTGCTGCAGTTCAGCACAAATATAACCATTTATAGATTGAGTAACGAAAAGCAAAACAACAGTGAAAACATGGTATGCTAAAAACCGCATCCATTAGAATGCTTCAGGCAGTTCAAGGCTGGTTTAATACCTAAAGCGAGCTGTCAGGAATACAATACTGAGGTATTGTTCTCTAGTCTTTGCACAGTGTATCTTCTATTATAACAGCTTGGATATGGTCTGTGTCTAAGCAAGATGCATTAGCTACTTACCTTGAAGAAACTATGGTGACTTTGACGGAGAAGGTGAAGAACAAAAGATTTTTGAAACAACATAAAAAGTAAGGCCAGGCACTTTAGTCAGAACTTCTGTTTGGCCCATTTGCAAACACATGGATTTCAACAAATGGATCAGGTCTCTCCCAGATCCAAAGCAGAATCCTGACAACTTCTTTATGTTTTAGTTTTTGCAACCTTGCATGCTGTCTCTAGTAGGTGTGGCTAGGAGGGACCTTTTTAGGCTGAGGTGACCAATTGGGGTGATCCAGAAGTAACCAATTGTTCCTTCCCTGCCTCTGAATTCAAAGAGAGTCCTGCCTCTCTCCTCTTGAGCTTTTCCTCTCTCTTTCGCCTGTTGGAAGCAGTCAGTGAGTCTGTTGGGGCCTGTTGCTGAGAGCAGTAAATTTTTGTTTGTTTATTGTTTGATCTGTTCAGAACTGTAAGTAAAAATTGGTTTTTATTCTTTTTCTTCCGAATGTCTTAGAGTGAGTTATTGAGACTGTAAGTGACACATGATGAGCAAAAAGGGTGGTCTTCTCTGGGGAACTTGAAGTTATTCTCCTCTGTAAATCTCTGCACTTTTCCTGCACAGCTAGAGCAATTTAACTAAAAATTCAAAACTCTGCACTTTATTTATTTATTTATTTATTTATTTATTTATTTATTTATTTATTTATTTATTTATTTATTTATTTATTAGATTTATACCCCACCCATCTAGACCAAAGTCTACTCTGGGCGGCTAACAATAAAAAATGGAATAAAAACAATATAATAAAGTAAAAAACAACAATAGTAATGTGGCACAAGATGGGGAAAAGAAAGAAAAAAAAATTCAAGTGATGATAGGAGGGAAAGCCTGCCTAAAGAGCCAGGTCTTAAGTTTGCTCTTAAAAACACCCAGCGAGGGAGCCAGACAGATCTCTGGGGGCAGACTGTTCCAAAGTCGAGGGGCCACTGCCGAGAAGGCCCGGTTTCTTGTTCTTTCTTTCCGGGCCTCCCTCGGCGTTAGGCCCCTCAGCCACCCATTCTGGCTAGAATGAGTGGTTCGGGTAGATCTAGGTGGGAGGAGGCGTTCCGCTAGATATCGAGGTCCTAAACCGTTTATTGGGTAGAAAATTCAGTGTGCCTACTTCTAAGTAAGTGAGCACAGAATTTCAGCTTAAACAGAGGTAGGTTTGGGAAGAAACTGCTTGGGAAGAAACGTGCTGTTCATTAAATTCTGCCTATGTCTTGATTAAGTCCTGCAATGTGTTGTCAACGCACTGCCCTGCCATTTAGATACATTAAAAATGTGGACAATTGTGTAACTGGAAATTGCCACTAGAAAACAGAATCAACATTTCAGCTTATGATGGTGGAGGTGGCTGAGGAGGAGGAGTTATCTTGAAAATAAGCTCTATACAGAAAACAGGCATTTCTCATAATATATACACTTACGCCTACAAAGAAGTCTTTTTTGGTTCTTGAATAAGGAAACATCAGAGTACATTCACACATATCAATTGTGCAGAGAAGGGAATGTTTTTCCCTCTCCGGGCTGACATGCAAAATATTCTGAACTATTCACAGGTACCTAGTCCAAGTTGAAAGAAATAAGTTTTCTATTTGTGCAAGCAGAACACACATTTTCAGGCCATGTGTTAGTACGAGCAAATACAGCATTGTAGACTTTGCCGTAGCCTCCCCCCCCATATAAAAAAACACAGCTGTGATCAGGAGAGCTGCCACGACAATAGTCATTTGTGTCACTGCCTGTCTCACATATTGCATTTGTACACGTGAGCATATGTCTGGGAAGCATTGGGAGAAGCTTCCAAAATGTGAAATTCCGCATGAAGAAGCAAGGGAGATGCAGCCTCCATTTTTACACATGCAGAACTGAAGGTGAGGTGCAAGTGAGAGAGAAAGGGGAAGTTAGTTCAGCGATAACAATACATTTAACATGAGATCTAGTTCTAAGGTTTTTAAATATATGGATAGATGGCAAATAAGGATCAAAATAGTATTATCCCACTGTAGAAATACCTTATGGGCAAAAAGCAATTGGTATGTTTTACCTACAATTGATTCTGTGTTACATATACAGGGCTGCATTTTGGCGCCCTTGTTATTTAATCTCTATATAAATGATTTAGTAATAAATCTAAACAATATGGACTTTTATCCCCCTAAGTTGGCAGATAAACATATCTCCATTTTACTATATGCCGACGATGCAGTACTTCTCTCAAGAACCCCAAATGGATTAAAAAGAATGTTGCGGGCTCTTGCTGAATTTTGTCATCAGAATCAATTAGAAGTAAACCATGATAAAACCAAGGTAATGGTATTTGCTGAAAGACCTAAAAAGTATATTTGGAAATTAAATGAGGTACATATCGAGCAAGTACAATACTACAAATATTTGGGTCTGATAATCCAAGCAAATGGTAAGAGAAATGCGCATATAAAACATGCAATAACAAATGCCCAAAAAAGCATGGGAGCTATACAAAAATTTTTCTGGACACGGGGGGGAAGAAATGTGACAGCTGCTATTCGACTTTATACAATGAAATCGTTAGCACAGATGATCTATGGAGCCCCATATAGTATACCAGCTAACTTGACTGTTTTGGAAAGACAGCAATCAAAATTTTTAAGAGCTATATTACAGCTTCCCACAAGTGCATCAAACACAGCCATAAGGCTGGAAGCTGGGCTAGTAACTGTTGAGGCCAGGCTATGGATAGCTGCTATAACATATTGGCTAAAAGTGAATCATAATACCTCAGGGTTAGTCCATTTGACATTGCAAGATTGCTTTGTCCCAACATGGCGGAAAACGCTGGAACGTAAGCTGGGGTATTATGGATTTTCACAACACTACCTATTGTCAATGAATTTGATCCAAGCAAAAAATTTGATTAAGCAAAGGATCTTAGATATAGAAAGACAACATGATATAAACAAGGCCAAAGGATTTATTAAAACAAACTCCCTGAATAGATTGCTACCAATGCCATACTTAAATGATTTAGAGTATCCTGAAACTAGAAGGGCCTTTACGTTATTGCGCATGGACTTGTTGCCATCTGCGGTGTTGCTGGGAAGGTACAATAATACCCCCTACGAGAGTCGGTTATGTGTATGTGGTGAGGGGACTATAGAGACACTGAGTCATGTCATCCTAGAGTGTAAAATTTATGAGCAGATCCGGGAATGGCTCATAAAACCTTGTATACCTCCCTCGGATGGCAGAGATAGAAAGGAATGCCTTCAGAAGCTTCTGGAAGATAAGAATAAGGAGGTAACAAATAGAGTGGCCAAGTTTGGACGGCTGGCGATCAAACTAAGGGATAGCTGGCTGAATGATAAGGATAGAAGTACTGGGGATATGGTATAGAATATGGACCTGATTAGAGGCTATATGGTTATCAGATGTACAACCTTACTGTTGTTGTGTCATTTTGTTGTGCATTTTAATGTATATGTATATGTTCGTGGTTTTAACAGCCAGTGGATATAATAATTTTTTATGCTGTGGGAATACCTCATACCCCATCTGAGGACCCACCTGAAATGACTTGGTTTTTAGAATTGAAATATGTGTACATTTTAATCCTCTTGTATTATGTTTTTAATCCAGCATTTTATAGAAAGTATGTATTTGTATTTGTACTTTTTAACTTGCTCGCTCTGTGGATGTTCAGCTGGCTCCAAGCATGTGTATATATTTATATTTATACCTATGTTTTAAATCTGTGGATGTTGAATGACCAAAGTGGTCAAAACAATCAATAAATAATAAATAAAATAGTGTTACATATAGAAAATAATGCTGTTTATGGTGGAGATCATAAAGTGGGCACATGCATTTTCTCTATGTCCATGTACTTTGTCTGTTCTTACTGGGTGATATATGCCAATTTGACTTTGATTTCTTTCGTAGCTGTGAGACATGCTGAGCCAGACCAAAGGCCATGGGTCCTTCTATGTAGCAGCACCCCGACTGAGGAAAGGCCTCCCTGGGGGGATTTAGATGGGCCCATTGCTTGTTTACATTTTTAGTTTTCCTAGCTGTGAAAAGACTTTAAATGTAACTCTGCTTTCTCATTTTCTACTAATTTTTCCTCTTATGGTATTTTTCTTATGACTATTTATTAATTAAGATATTTCTATGTTGCTCTTATGTGCTGTCAAATCAATTCTGACTCATTTCAACCCTATGAAACCCTGTGAGATGTGAAAGGAGTGGGTTACCAATGTCACACATACCCCACAATAGGTTTTCATGGCTGAGGGGGAAAGGTTTCCCGAGTCTTGTCCTATGCTCTTATCTCCTACGTCATACTGCTCTCAAGATCAGGGGTCTCAAACATGCAGCCCGGGGGCCATTTGCGGCCCGCCAGACGATAGTTTGTGGCCCCCGCCTTGCCTCCCCCCCAAAGCACCCACGCGTCCTCTGCTGTCAAGTCGCTCCCGTCCCGTCCTCGAAGAGCACCTCCAAGCCGCCAACAGCAGCTGCCGCTGCCGCCTCTTCCAGGGAAGCGGCTCTCTTTCTCTCTCGGCACCCCCAGCACCAGCCTGGCCAGCAGCCGCCTCAGCACCCGGCGGTGCTTCCTCCTCCTCCTCCTCCTCTTCGTCCTGCTTCAGCCGCCTCGGCTCTGAAGAATGCCTGGGCTCGCCTCGCAAAGTTTGCTCCTCTGTTGTGGTGGGGGTAGCTGCTGCTGCTGAGTGTGCCTTTTTTTTAGGGGGGGGCCCTCAGAGGAAGGTTGCCGGACCTCCATGTGTGTGTGTGTGTGTGTGTGTGTGTGTGTTTGTTTGTGTGCATGCGCGTGCACGCACCTGTGGGGGGCCCCCGCCCCATTCTGTTTAATTTCATGGGTACCGGTGGGGGCTTTTCTCCTTTGACAAGGTGAATTCTGTGAGGGTTTTTTTTAAATTTTATGTCGTGCCCTCCTCCCCCCGGCTAAGTGGTCGCCGGCGCTCCCTCCCTTCTCCACTTCTTTGTCCTGCTGCTGCTGGTGGTGGTGGTGGTGAAGAAGGAGCTGGAGGGGGTTGTGGCCGGCGACGAGGGCTCGCACGCCCCTCCTCCTCGGAGCCCCAGCTGGGCTAAGGAAACTCTTCGCTTCCTCGGGCTCTTGCTCTGCTTGGCGGAAAATCTGATGCGGCCCAGCCTCACTCAGACTCTGCCTCCAGCGGCCCCCAGGTAAATTGAGTTTGAGACCCCTGCTCAAGATGTTTCTGTACTGCTTTTTCAATAATATGATAGAGGTTTATAATTTTGCAGCGTTAAAACTCAAAAAATAAAATAATATCAAGAAATAAAGCAATAAAACTGTGATTAAAACAACAAAATATTCCATGAATTTTAATGGTATTGTTCACATGGATTTTACCTTGGAGGTCTTTTTTAGGCTGGAAGTCAACTGCTCAATAACCTTATAAAATAAAATTAATGCAGAAATTTAGCCCAGGGCTCTGAAATCTGACAGAGAGCAGCCGGTGGTCTTTTATATCCTCTTGCACACACACACACACAACATATTTACTCTTACGAATGACTCTGTGGCTTCTGAATTAATGTATCTTTAGAAATAAAGAACACAATACTAGCGATGTTTGTGTCAGTTTGGGCGGTCCAGCAATAAGCCATTCACTAGATTATCAATAGTATCTTTGCTCTGCCTTATTGGCTGCTGTTGCTTAAACCATAACAAGCAATTTGCTTGCTTACTGAGGCAAGAGAAGCAGCTGAATAGAATGGTCATTATGTGTAATTCCAGCTCCTAAATCTTTTTAAAGTGATGATTTGAACTAACAACTTTGGGAGAAATTCTTCCAGAACTTTAGAAACATTACCATCCTTGACACAATCTAATGCACAAATACCAGCAAATACAAAGCCCTCATTCAAGAAATTACTGAAGGTGAGTCATTGACTATTCCCAGTGCGGCGCAGTGGATAGACTAGGACACTTGAGAACATGGTTCAAATCCCCACTCAGCCACAGAAGCTGACTGGGGGATGGTGGAACTGGTAAAACCACTCCTTAAATATCTCACTTAACTTGAAATCCCTATTAGGGTCGCTATAAGTTAGTTCTGACTTGACGGCACAAAACACACACACACATTCATTGACACATTCATAGACACTTATTTGTAAGGTTTATATAACTGGCTACAGCTAACTGTGGCTGACAAGTTGCTAGGGCCTATCTTGAGCAGTGAGAGGTGATTGCTCAACCCTTACAGTGTTGTGAAAGGCTGTTAGTTGCTACAATGGTTTGTTCTAATAATCTTGAACATTTTCCATAAGATCACGTGTGTGTGCATGCATGCCTGAACATGTGCCAAAAAATAATTCCCAATTAGTTCAATATATTGGAGCACATGCCTAAAGAACTAGAGTTTGGGACTTCATGTCTGTGCTCTGCCTTGTGTGACTGAGGTTTTGGTACATCTACGTTGCCAGAATTCTCAGCAGGCATTCAAGAAAAGCCTTGGGACACCAATAAAGCTGCACAGTTACACCTCTTGTGCTGTCTTTTTTCACTCTTCAGGCAACGTTCAGCAGTAGGAAAGGCTGAGCATTGCTCTCTCATTTAACTTTTAATTAATTAATTTAATCATTTAACTTTTTCACAATTGACCAGATAGGCGGGGTATAAATGAAATAAATAAATAAATAAATAAATAAAAATTAAGTTCCTGGCTTGAACTGTAGAGTAAAAGTAGCAGTTTTAACTATTCTACAAAGTATTTCATATACCTTAATCATTCTTTTCATTTTCCAGGATGAACATCTTGTATGTGTCTCAGTACAGTGGTGCCTCGACTTACGAACGTCCCTACTTACGACCATTTTGAGTTACGACCAGCTCCGGCCGCAAAATTTTGCTTCTACTTGCGACCGGAGCTTCCACTTACGAACAGAAAAAGGCAGGGAAAAAAAACGGGAAATTCAAATTTCTAACTGTAGGTGGTGACGAGGCTGCTTCTTTGTAGCTCTTTCGCCCCAGCAGTTAGAGAGTGTGCGATCGGAGGAGGCTGCCTGGTAACGTAAGGTGATGTTTTCTGCTTTTTAAAAACTGTTCTGGGTGTTTTTGCAGCGTGGTTTTGGGCTCGGGGGGTTATGTTTCTCTGCTGTGATGGGTCTTGGGGGGTTTGTTTGTTTTTTGTTTTTCCCCCCATTTCCAATGGGTCTTGGGGGGTTTTGTTGCTTTTTGGAGTGTTTTTTCCCATTTCTGATGGGTCTTGGGGGTTTGTTTGTCTTTTGGTTTCCCCCCCATTTCCGAAGGGTCTTGGGGGGTTTGGTTGCTTTTTGGGGTTTCCCCCCCAATTCTGATGGGTCTTGGGGGGTTTGTTTGTTTTTTGGCTTCCCCCCCATTTCCGATGGGCCTTGGGGGGGTTTGGTTGCTTTTTTGGGTTTTTTGCCCCATTTCTGATGAGTCCTGCATGCTTCCCTTGCTTTTTCCTTTGTTTTCTTTGCACTTCCGACCTGCCCCCTTTGTTCTCTGTGCATTTCCGATCTGCTCCATTTGTTTTCTGTGCATTTCCAATGGGTCTTGCACGCTTGATTGCTTTTCTCCCCCCCCCCTTCGGCCGGAAGGGATTAATTGCGTTTCCAATGAGTCTTGCAGTGATTTTTTTTGTGTGATTTTTTTCTTCGGCCGGAACAGATTAATTGCATTTCAATGCATTCCTATGGGAAATGGTGCTTCAACTTACGACCATTTCGAGTTATGTCCATCTTCTGGAACGGATTATGGTCGTAAGTCGAGGCACCACTGTATTCAGTAATGAATGCTAAAAGGGTCAGCTCCTTCCCATCTTTATCCATTGAAATTTCACTTCTATATTCCTACTGAGAAATTTAAGGAAAAAGAGCAGAAAAAGTCAGGAAATTAATTCTATAGGCCTCCGACATCATACTATATCCTATGCAATTATTAACATGCAGCTCCAAATATTATTTTTACCTGTTCTTAATGGGCACATCTTTAAAATGACATTTGCAGTGCCCGAATCACAGTGCAAACATTTCTTTAATTCCTGGTGCAAATGACAGAAGGCAGAGGAGGTTAATAGGCTTCCTTCTTTAGGTTCCTCTTTTGAACACCAAAGATACTGGTGTTCATTCAGTTATTCTTTTTAGCCATAGTAGAGCAAATCCTAAAGACAAGAATCCTGGTAGTTAAAATAATGATAAACTTGGAATCATTGAGAGGAAAGCTACTAAGATGACAGAAAGTCTCAAAGACAACTGTTATAAAGAGGGGGTGACGGAACCGGCTATATTTATTGTATGGCAAAGTTGTAAAAAGATGTGGCAACAATATTACAATATTTATGGGATTTCAAGTAGTAAATTGGGAGTTGTCATTTAACCTCTTCAAGAAGCTATTCTTTGATCAATTATATAGATGGGCAAGTGGGTTAGGAGTGGATTCGAAGTAAATATTTCATCAATGCAAATTCTTAAAAGAAGGCCTGAACCTAACATTATGTTAGAGGAGGAGGAGAGGTGTAGTGTGCTAGCAGGGTTCATTTGAACAAGTGGTATAGTATTTGTTCATACTATGATCCCGAGACACACTACTCTTTGTGCAACCAGTTCTCCTGCCAGCTGTTCCCCTGTTGGCACAACTGGGAATCCTCTTTGATTCCTCACTTGCGTAGAGTCCAGGACTAGGTATCTACAAGCTCACGAGCAGAATGCCATTAGTGGGTACTGACATAAGTTTTATATGGATCTATTTTAATATATATACATTTTTAGACGTTTATGGATTTTAAAAAAAGAAGTGAGATCTTTTTCCAGAAAAAAGGAATGTCAGTACAGTGCCAGAATGAACCATCATTCTCTTGTGGTAGAATAACCAGCTCTCACCATGTGAAATACACTAGAATGAGAACATGGTTTGGAAACTGACACAGACAAATTTCTCCCCTTTGTAAGTTGTTGTGCCACTTAGTCCAGGCATTTCCCATTTGTGCCAGTAAGTGGCATGGCTTGCTTGATGTTGGAATAACAGGCTTGCAGGCTGGCAAAGTTGACTGTGGTACCATTGCTCTATCTCCTTGCGGCATTAAGTCAGTGGTCCCCAACCTTGGGTCCCCAGGTGTTCCTGGACTAAAACTCCCAGAAGCCTTCACCCCTAGCTGTGCTGGCCAGGATTCCTGGGAGTTGTAGTCCAAGAACATCTGGGGGCCCAAGGTTGGGAACCATGGCATTAAGTGGTTCCCACGGAAAGGGGTGACCAGGAACGGGGCAGTCTAGAATAAGTATGAGGAGACAGAGGATTTCTACCTTTGAATACATTGGTCATTCCTGAGATTGCTTCCAAAATTCTCCTCATTTTTCTCCCCATCAGATTTGGGAATTCTGAATTGCCTTGGCTTGTTTGCAAATTGAAACTCGTGTATTAAGAATCTTCTGCTGTCCTGTTGTGTTTGTGTGTGAGTATATATATTCAGCTTTCTGAATTTTACACAGAGCAGCACTAGGCATTCAAAGTTCACTGCAGCGTTCACTCTTTTCCCCAGTTCTGCATTAATAAGATGCATGAGCACGCTGGTATAACACTGCTGAAAAGAAAGAAGAAACAATCTTGATGTAATTATACATCAAGTTATATGGTGATTATTCTTCTGTGCGTGATGCTTTATTGAAATGCAGGAGAGTACACAGGTGTCAGTTAGAGACTGCTGAGGCATTGGAAGGGTTGGGAGGGCCTTAGGATTTATGTCTCATTTCCCTGCAATCTTCCTCTCTCATCTGCTGGAATGTGCTTTCCCTTTTCCACCTCCCCTTCCCTTTTCCCACTCTACTCCTGTGCTGTTTTTTTCTTTCTCTTTTCTTCTCTTACCCACTTGAGCTCTCTCCCCCCCCCCCCATTCTCTTTGTTCTTTCTCCCACTTCACCTCCCCTCCTTACTGGCTATTCACTGTGTGAGGCAAGCAGAGGACGTGAGTGCCATGGGGGGGGGGAGGGAAGCAGATCCACTTTATGATGGGTAGGGGGGACTCCATTTACAGGCCCTGAAATGAGAAATGGACACACACACCCCGGACCTTTTGCTGGATACCTGGTGCTAATGATGCCACTGAAAGTCTAGCCGATAAGGGGAAGGGGTCTTCTTGATTCAATTGTATGTAGAGTCTCCATCAAGATGGCCTTTTCGGCCGTGTTTTGTTAATGTGCACAACACGGCGTGGACAAAGAGATGGAAAAAGACCTGAATAAACTGGCAGCTACGACAAAGAGTGCAAAATTTAGAATTAGAAGTTCTCACACTTTACACTGAGATGAAGGAAGAGAGGAATGCCGATTGCCATGAACAAACAGGGTAGGAAAACTCACTCATGCCCGGGAGCCCTTGGCTAGGAGAACAGCAAAACATGTATTTGGAACAGTTTTGACAATGGAATGGGGGTGTAGATCCATAACAGTGCAAAACTGACTATGATGTTGAAAATATGCAGAGGCATCAGTGGAAGACATGTCATGAACTGCAAAACACATGGACTCTGGGACTGGTCAGATTTTATAATTTATGTGATGAGTGGGGGTGCTGTTTGGGGTAAACTCCCAACAATCCTGTCCAGCACACCTAATGGTGAAGGTTTCTGGGAGTTTTAGTCCAAGAACATCTGGGGACCCAAGGTTGGGAACCACTGCTCTAGAAAGACACACATTTCCCATCCCTGTTGGGAAATATAGATGATTATTTAAACATTACCTTTAAAATTAATGGTGCTTTATGTATCAACAAAGGAGCATGGGATCAGTTGTATGGATAAAAATGGATTCAAAGACCAAGTCATCAAAACCAGTGGTGACACTATTGAATCTGCATGCCAAGAGACCATGTACCATTCAATACCAGTCACCGAAGAGTAACAAGGGGGAGACTGTTGTCGTTAATATTAAGGGTATGCACAAGTACCAAAATTCAGATTTGGAATTCAGATTCAGAATTACAGCCCTTCAGATTTAGAAATCGGAATTTTAATAATTTGGAATTTCCATGTATCTGGAACTCCATTATAGTTGGTACGACTATTATATACAAAAAGAGTACAAACCAACAGCCAGCAGTGCCTTGGTATTAGGAAATGACTGTAACGGGGTTGAACCCTGAACAGTGGGATTGCCAGCAGGAAATGCCAGCAGCATTGGGGAAACAGAAGACAGGTCACACTGGGGAGTGGGCAAATACCCTGGGCAGCTCTGGCAAGGAGACTGGAGCAGCAGATAGCTTGCAGTGGGTGGGAAGTGTGCCAATGGTGTGGATGGGGCACAACAAAGTTGAGTGAGGGACTACAATCTTGGAGTGCAGTTGGAAGAATGAAAGAGGCAGAAGGAGGGATCAGCAAACTGAAGCATGGTGGACCTCGTATTGTGAGCAGCGTGTGCCATTCTCTCTTCCTTAAAGGGGACTTCAGGAAATCCTAGCAATGGTAGGTTGATCTTAGGGAAAATAACTTTTTCTACAGATCCAGATTCCTGGTGTGAGTGGTGTGGACTGACAATGTCCCCTGCCTGAGAGAGCACTCTCTCACTCGGCATACTAGTTGATGGTCAACAGCAGATGTCCTACAGCCAGCAAACAGACTCCTTCTCAGCCCAGTAAGACAAGGGATCAGTTTGCTTTTGGCTAGCCAGGCTCCTGCATGTATGCCTCTTCCTCTGCCTCTGCCATGTCCTTCCTCTGTGGTGGCGACTCTGGAGGATAGGTCCCCTGACATGTTTGTCAAGACAGTTTCTGGGACACTGTCTGCAGTTGCAGGGGGGAGGGACTTGGACTCTAGAATACAACTACTGGTATCTGGGGTGCTACGAACATTGCTAGTTTCCTCCTGTTCTTTGTGAGCCTTGATTGCTAGCTGGACCTTCTTCATTAGCTTCTGCTGCATGTGATGGAAAATTGGCTGGCATTGCCCACTCTCACTGCTTAATATCCATTGCCTACTGTTTAATTGGGTGGTGGTGGTGGTTGCTAGAATATACTCCTCCTTCTTCCACAAGGGGCAATCCCTATTTTCTTGCTTCTGCTGCAACAGCTTATTGCTCCGGATACTATAGTGAAAATGCTCTGCCATCTTTGTGCCCACTCGGTTATATTAGGCATGCATGTCTAATATAACTGCAAAGCACCCCACACTATGAGGTTGAGAGTGTGGGCCCTATATTGCACCCCTTTCATTTTCCCCGCCTGCAGTGCTGCCACAATGTTTGCCCCATTGTCTGTGACAAACAGAATAGGTAGAATTTATTTATTACGGTCAGGTGACCAGCCCACGAAACATATCCATGGCTAAAACATACAAAATACAGTTCAAAAATATACAAACAGACAAACAGACTTTGCCTTTCTGTAGCTAGACTTCGCTGCTACAGCATGTCCCTCAGTGCCTCTTGAATGTTGTGAGCTGTGTGGCTGCCCTCCGTCGCAGCCACATTCAATAGCGCCCACTTGTATCCTGCCCTTGTGTGTTGCCCTATGCCTGATGCCTCCCGTTCTCACTAGTGTCCTGGCAGGGAGAGATTGGCATGTTTTGCATCCTGGCTGCTCCAGACGGTACTTATTAAATGTACCACCTGTGCCCTGGCCAAGTGTTGCTGTACCTTTTGCCAGATACTCCAGTATAAATCTAGCACATCCTGTGGCTAATGGTTGTTCAGGGTGGCAATTGGTACCATTTCTGCCACAAACCTACAGAAACCAGTGTTCTCCACCAGAGAGAATGGCTGGTCATCTAGGGCTATTATCTTCCTGAAGAGATGAGTAATCCTGGCATTTTTACGTTTCAAGAAGTTCTTTTCCTGCACCCTTCCAAGCAACTTCAGGGTAGCCTAGAACTTATTCTTGAGATGTGGGTATAGCATTCACTGCCTCCCACCTCTTGCAATTTGCCCATCTACCTCCCTGCTTCCCTGGGCTGGTGGCCAAGGTTCTCTGTAAGATGTGTGACTGCATGCGGATGACTCCGCCCCCCCTCTGCGGAGCTTTCCTTCTCCTCTGCGCAGTCCCTTTGATTCTGGTTGCAATGTGTGTCCCGGGGGGGCAGAGTTGCACATGCAGGGGAGAAGTCGCTGGCAAGAGAAGCGGAGTCCCACCCAGGGGACTGAAAATTAGTGGTTAGATTGCTGGTGGCTCAACCTTTGCCCTCTGATTACTCTTACCCTTCACAATAAGGAAGCCACTTGCCTCAATAGTACCCAATTCATTTGTCAGATGCAGTGCCCTGTGCTGAGTTCTCAGGTGGCTGAGCATGCTACTATTGGAAGGGTAGCCCAAGTCCTGCCCACACTTGAGCACCTTCTTGCAATGCACGGACTCAGCATGCGAGCATCTGTGCACACTGTCGAAAATGTTTCTAGATTACTGATTTCGTGGGAGCTCCAGTTTTTGACTGCATGTTTCTAACAGGGACTGCTAACTTGTCATCACTCCTACTTCTGGTAGCTGATGGGCAAGTGCAGCTGGAGGGGCAGGGGTGATTTTAGTGTCACATGTTTCTGAAATGGTGCCCAGCTAAGTCCCCTCAGTCTCCTCTTCCTCCATGTCAGATGTGGATGCACTTGAAGGGTAGTTTCCACCAACCACAAGGCTGCTTTGCACAGGGCAGATTTTCTGGGAATAGGGGCTGGGATAAACCCTTCCTTGAATATGTTGGAGCTGCTTGGTTTGGATATGGAAGGCAATTTCTGGTGCTCTTCATTAATCTCTTTCCCAGCTACAAAAACATGTCAATCTGAGTGCTGTTGCCATCCTTGTCCTTTTCTGGCTTATCAGTTCTTTTGGAGAAAAGTGCCTTCTTCACCTTCTTCTGTCCTGGCTGGATTGCACAAAGATGTCACTAGAACATATCTGAGGTTCACTCCTATTGGCTCCTTGAACCAGAGGCTTCTCTGCCACCTCTTTGGCAGAGACACACATAGTCTGTCCTGCTGCATGTTGTTCTTTCATAGAGTCAGTACTGAATAAGACATCTGCATGGCAGATTTTGTTAGGGCAAAGATCATAACAGCAGTTGTAGTTTGTCTTTTTCCTCTCCCTCTCTCACTCCTCTCAGTAGAAGATGCTTCAGTGGGTGCATTAAACGTTAATATTGCTAACTATATTAAGTAAGCAATGTACAATGAGATGTAGAGAAGGCAAATGTAAGTTGAGGGTTCAGAAAAGGATACAGAGAAAACTGCTACAGTGTAGGCTTGCACCAGAGCATAACCTAACAAGTACTCAGGGGATTTATAACCTACCCTTGGTGCTAGGGTGTCTTTAATTTTCATTTCTCAGTCTAGGATACCTGAGAAACAGGTTTCACATTCAATTCTTCCTCTAGCAAGCAGAAACCTAGCCTTTTGCTTTCTAATCTACAGGAGTAAATGAGACTGTGAATATCAGGAATTATTTATATTCGGAACTATCAAATTCAGATTCAGATATATTTGAAACTATCTGAATATGCCATTATTTGGTGATTCTGAATCTGAATACACAGCCCTATTTAACATCTAATGGGGGTTTCTAGGAGCCACTTGGCTACTATTTATGTGAACCAGGAAGACTCTTCTTATGTCATTTTCATTGCTTTTTGCATGCAACAAGGGCTCCACAGAAGAATATACCCTAAAATTATCTATGTAAGAATCAAGGGGCTAGATATAAAAATACCCTGAATGCCAGTGATCACAATAGGAACTTTAACACCTATGTTGGAACAGGGAATATGTGAAACTGCCTTTAATTCTCTGTCTTAAAATAAGTCATCTATGCTTACTTAAATATTGCAAACAGTTTCTTCAGACCTCCTATAAAATCAGCCAGTCATATAATGGAGCCATATGGCTCTTTCGTCTCATTGAAATGAAATTGCAGCCATTTGTAAAGCAGTATGCAGGAGATATGAACAAGTAACAAGTGGCCTTGGCAAAATCCCCACCTCCACCCACCCACTTTTTAAAAAATCTCATTCCTCTCTTTTTCTCTCTGGTTAGTTTTAGTTTAATTTCTCAACAAGGGAAAGGAAAAGTAACAAATACATGGAATATTGATTCTGTGAGAAGAAAACAGCAAAGGAAACATATCCGAATGCAAACAGATGCATACTTCCTCTCTGAAGTCATCAAAATTGTACAAAACTAACTTGTATCAGGTAACTTCTTTTTTTTTACAAGCACTTTTAAAGATTTTCTTCAAATTCATCTTCATTGGGGAATTATTACAAATAATAGGGAAATTTTAGTCAATACAAGTTATTCAAATCTGTCTGATTCATGATGTGACCTTTGGAACAACTTGGGTTCTAGTACTTTTGAGAGCAAAGAGAATAGTCTTACTTTAAAATGAGAAGCAAAAGTCATGTAAACAAACAAACAAAAAAAGACAGATTGGTGCATTGGTTTGTGATGCACATTTATCATCTGCATCTCAATTTCAAATTACCTGATTCTCCAACAGAGCTTAAAAATTGTTAAAGCCAGTTGGAATCTAATACCAGAGGCCTGCACAGTGCTTATTATTTACAGCATTCTCGTCCCAAATCTAATGTAGGGAAAGTAATATGTGGCTTGCAGAATTGAGGCCTAAAGGTCAAATGCAAACAACTAGCTTTTCTGTTATTTATTTCTTTATTTGTTCAAACACTTTTGTTTCTTATTTCTTTGATGCTAAGCAGGGAGATTATGGCTCTGCTGGATGCAAATTGCTCAAAAATTGTCATGCCTTGAACATGACATATGGAGGGCTAATCCTGAAATTACTTTTCTCTCTGTCTTATAGATATTTAGAAGTACCTAAGGATTCACAGGGAGTGGAGGCTGTCTTAGGAAACAGTGGAAGATTTCAACATTTCTAATTTATTAAACATTAATGCACTAAGTTATACAGACCGTTATGACTATGGAAAGGTCCACTGAAGATTTACAGGCCAATAGCAATGATCAAGGAGTGTGCCATGAAATCTCTCTCCCACACTGCCATCAAAAGAGCTTGAATGAGAACAGTAGTCAGTAAATGTCTATAAGGCCTTTTATGAAAGCATGCTCACAACATCTTGTGGGATAGAGAATGCCCAGCAGAGTATTTCAAAATGTGATGAACCCAGAAAGTGGGAAGTCAAAATATGTGGTCCATTAAAATCACTGGAATCAGGATTATAAATAATTAGAAATCCATGTGAACAGATAGGAAGTTATGTTGTTCAGATATGGCTGCTTTTTTATGTTGGTGGTAAGACATTTCATGGAAGTATGTTGTCATTGTTACATGCTGTCAAGTCAGAACCGACTTATAGCGACCCTGATAGGGCTTTCAAGTTAAGTGAGATATTTAAAGAGTAGTTTTACCAGTTCCACTCCCCCAGTGAGTTTCCATGGCTGAACGAGGATTTGAAACCTGGTCTCCAGAGTCCCAGTCTGTCACTCTGTCCACTACACCACACTAGGTATATAACAAATGGAATGATGAGAAGGAGTGTGTAGCACAATGTTTACTTCATCATGGCATGCTTTGTTACTCCAGCAAACCACCAAAAAATAGTGTACAACAATGGGTTCCAGCATGCTTTGTAATGGAAAGGGTTTTGCATAAAGTACTCTATAAATCTGTGAGGGACTGACCTCTGAAAGACAGGTATTTCAGTCACTCGTTTTTCTTATTATTCTAATAAATCAGGAATAACTAATCAATATATAGTGATGTTTTGCAATATTTGGTTAACATTTGACAGGTCAAGTACCACCACTAATAAGAATTCTTTAATTTACTGCATTGTAGTAACACAGGAATGAAAAGTCAGTGGACGTTCAGCACTGAGACTTCCATCCTTATTGTCAACTGAAGCTGTAGGGCTCCAAATTCTAATTGTGGAGTAATTTCATTCAATTATTTAAATTATTTTAGAAAAAGGGACCTGAGGATTGAAATTCTGTGTAGTTGTCATATATTTAAGGATTGCACGGATAAACCAAATTGCTGAAAATTAGCAAATGGATTCACAAGTATGGAGGAATATTGATAGATGTTTAACTGTAAATTTTATGGGTGTGTTTTGGAAGACAGCTCACACAATGAATCTTTTTCTCCCCCACCCGCCAGCCTCTTGCACTCTTCATAATGCCTTTTCCAAGGCTAGGAAGAATGTACTCATCTTTGTGGGCTGTTTTATGGGGCTACCCAAAATTGGGTGGAGAAAATGTTGCATCAAGAGATGTGAAAACCTCTTAGTTTTGATTTGGTGGCATTTTTCTGAATCACATCTATATTCTTGTCCCACATTGTGTTTGTATTAGGAGGCAAGGGTTTTTAATTCCTCTATGGAAATTTGTATTCATTTCCCCTAATGTGTACATGTTTATGTATGGCTTGCTTCCATTGGCCAGTATCCTTTTGCCTAGTTATGTTGGTGTAAGTACAATGATATAAACAGCAGAGGTGAATTGCCATTAGTTAACAAGTTCCACTTGCATCGCTTTATTGTGCACCAACTCATGTGGACTTGTGGATTCCCCATTGCACTTTATGCCACTGCACTCATACTGGCACAGATAACCAACAGGATTCTGGCTCCCTGATTAAAGTACAGTGGTGCCTCGCTAGACGATGTTAATCCGTTCCGCGGAAATCGCTGTCTTGCGAAAACATCGTCTAGCGAAGCACGTTTCCCCATTGGAATGCACTGAAATCTCTTCAATGCGTTCCAAGGTAAAAGTCGTCGTCTTGCGAAGATCGTCCATAGGGAAACCTCGTCTAGCGAGCGCGGGTCCCCGTTGGAATGCACTGACAGCTATTGACCGCTAGTCAATGCATTCCAATGGGGAAACCTCGTCATCTAGCGAAAATCGCCCATACGGAAACATCGTTTTGCGATCGCATTAGCGATCGCAAAAAGCCATCGTCTAGCGATTTCCTCGTCCTGCAAGGCAATCGTCTAGCAAGGCACCACTGTATATTTACATATATTTTTCAATTGTATGCTTTTTAAGCCAATTCCTTTAAAAAAATGTATGCATGGTTTCCTGCTTATCTTATTTCTTTTAAAATCACCATGTTTTCCATTGGTGTGTCACCAGCCATCTCCTCAATAATAAATTTAAAGAGTGTTTTTTTTTTTCCTAAGCAAAAATATGCATTAAACTTTGCTGGCTATATGTGGAAGATACACATTTTTTCTTGTATTGACTTAATACATCAAGATGTTCTTGAACATCTAAATTTTTAGGATTACCGTAAAGATCTCAAAATAGGGATTTATCATTGTTGCTGTCCCCGTGTACTTAATAGTTAATTGCCACTGCAGATTGGACAATTGCCAGTGTTTTGCTTTCTCTACTGGAAACCTTTAAACATCTGTGTATAACAGCCTGAAAAATAATTAATTTGATATCTACTACAGAACAGAAAAGAAGCCATTCTAAAGTTGTCTGGTTAAGCAAAGAGGCAAAAAGTTTCTGAATTCATTGCATTTGTTGGTGAATGTGGTCAGATTAAGGTCTGTAAACTCGTTAGGAATGACCAACGAAGTAAGGAACATGTGAGAAAACTGAGGGAGCCGTGTCCTTTCTAAGTGTAATGAAGTCTCTAGCAAAGAAGATGAGACACTCTTAAATAATATGCAAATTAATGTATATACATAACTTTACACTGATTACCACCAATATTTTTTTCACAAAGTCTTCTCTGGGTAGCAATGCACAACCATCTCACACTCAGTCTTATCTGATTTGGGAAGCTATCCAGGGTTGGGCTGCATTACTGTTTGGATGGGATTCCTCTAGGGAAAGCCAGGGATCTCTGGGAAGAGCTAGGAGAACTGCTGCCATTCACAGCATACACTACTGGGCTATATGGATTAATGGTGTGACTCAGTTTACGGCAGCTTCCTATGTTCTTAGGAAATAATCCAGAACTATATCTTTTATTTTTGTTTAAGGAACAAAATGATATTTAATTACACTAAGCCCACTGAAATTTGTAGACTCACTTAAAGTAGACTAATTCTAAGTCCCATTGATTTGAATACATCTGCTCTCATTGTAAGTTTAGATCCAACCCACTGATCCTGAGTGTTTGCCTCAACTCTCTGAGACGACAGTACAACATTACTATAATTTATTTTGCTGAATCATGTTCAGGGTGTTTCAAGGATGCCTTTTAAAAGGGCACTGAATAATGTGGATCTTCAGGACTGAATTTCTTGTTCATGTGGGAAACAAAAACAAAAACATTTGTGCAATTGTTTCTAATACTGAAAAAATTTGGAACTTAATATTACATAATAAGAAGCTCTTTCATTGTATATCTAGCTACAGTATTAGACATGCAAACAAAAGAATTACTTTTAATTTCCAGCACAGGTTTTCCTGTCCTCTCCTGTAGACAACTGTTGTTTTCTAAGGTCATTTGTATGTTACTGAAAATAGGTTAGTGGAATATTATTTGTAGTTAAACATCTAAATCTTATGGCTAGTCCCAAGTAGAGTGAACCCACTGGGTCAATTGTTAAATGATAAGTCGACAGTTACATAAATCTAATTAATTTAGTGGGTCTATGCTGCTCAGCACCAGATATTGGGTTTAGGCCATTGGAGCTGTAGAGGTTCCTCAAAAGGTTTTTGTTTTTGACAACCTTTTGTATCAGCTCTCCCATAGGTACCAAACTGAAGGCATTGTCACTCCTTTGGGTTGATATTGCAAGGTAAGAATACATGGAGTATAAAGCAAACAGAGTAGAACTGCGCAGTTGGAATGCATGATGGATGAAAGCTGATGCATGACAGATAAAAGCTGAAGGCATGGGTTTAATTGTATTTCATACGGTGAATATGAACTATGTATCCATGAGAAAAGTTTTCTCCCAAGTTGCAGTGTCCACAAATGGGGATCTCAACTCCAAGCTGAAGCTATGGAAATGCACATTCATGGCAGTCAACCTTCATGAAAACTGACAACCCACGAACATTCTGGTGTATATTTGGAGTCCTGTGTGCAATTATTGTGAATATATCTTCTGCTAATGTTATCACCTAGAGTGGCAATTTATTCCTCCATGTCTAGCTCTCAGGGAGGTTTCAAAGAAATATAGAAGTTGTCAGCACATAAGAGTCAACACATTACTGCTGTACTGCAGCCATATATAATGAAACCAAAATGAGCACTCACTTGTTTGGCATTAATTTAATGTCCCACTTAGCTCCTATCAGATGCAAATAGCTGCCTCATCCATTTAAGGGTTTCCAGGCGTGCATATAATGAAGTGCTCTGTACCTGTCAAGGAAGCAGAATTCATAACTGAAATCAGAAGTGGATGAGGAAATTCAGTGTCCTTGTTAAAAAATAAATTGAAGCCTCAGACCTGGCAATGTCAAATTGAGACCTCATATTGGTTTTCTGTGGCAAAGGTCCACTTATGCTTGCCTTTCAGGACAGAGGTTCCCAGGATAGGATGTCCACAGACATACATCAATGTACCCAGTGCACTTCTGAAATCAAAGTCAGTAGGTGGCAAAGGTGGCAGCTGTACTTGTCAAACTCCAAACAAAACAAATTGGGCAGCCAACGTCTTGTTATTTAACTTGATTTTATACCCTGAATTTTAGAAAAAACACTGTTTAATTTTAAACAGTATTCTAGTTATGATCAGTCTCCCCAGAGAAAGTTTTTATGAGTATAAATGGAGATAATGACTGTCATTAGTCACTGCCATTAGCATATAGCATTAGAAATTCTATGCCATTCATAACAGACTGTGACATGACAGTAAAAATATGACTTCTAATCGCTCGTATATGCTTTTTGAGTACAGCTGGTTGCTATTTCATATGGCTAAACTGATATCCAAAGGGTGGTAGGAGTGGTATTTAATAGCACGTTCATCATCGCGTCTAATTGTTTTCCACCACAGGGTATGAAGCTTTATGTTCTCTATCAGCCAAAAAACAAACAGCCATCCTGCTTAATGGCTGCTCAATTAATGTTTATGGTGCTACTTTTATACCCTGAGTTATTTGACAAATAAACTCCAAGAAGCAATTTAAGAACCTCTGAAGTTTAATGATAACCCTGACAGAGATTAAAAAGGAAGAAAGGACAAACGAACATTCTGGACGTGGAGAAATCTTACTAGAGTTGGTCTTTCTCTCCATACGTAGGATGAGGAAAGCTACAGGGACAAAAGGTGGTGTTTTTCTTCCATACAACTTGCTTAAAATGATTCCTAGGTCAAGTTGAGATTACCTGTGCATGCCAAGCCATAGAAAGGTGATGCTAAGTTCACCACACTGTTGGGGCTTAACCCTGTGATGGAAAGTTGCCATTTGTAAGGTATGATCTGTACCACTCCATAATTCTGTTTTCTGTCCCACAGAAGAGCTTACACTGATTCAAAACGAGAGTTGAAAGACAGACTTCCCTGCACTGCAGTGGTGCCTATTAATTAACACCTTCCCCTTTGAATGAAGTGTTAGGAGGCTGTATAAAATTACCATTAAATAATATGTTCAATGAAGAGGTGCCGTGGCTGATTCTCCATGCAAATGATTTCTAGCCAGTAATACTAACTGAATGTATCAATAAAATATTCATCTAGAATATTTTCATTTGGTCTTCCTGATCTCTGACTTCTAATGATATATTACAAGTCTCTGCTTCTCCAGCACCAAGGCAATTAATCATTAATATTCCTGTGTCGTCTGAAGTAACTGGACAAAAGCAGACAAGAACATGAAGTTGGAGGAGAAAAAAAAAATCTTATCAAAAATTGCATGTATTTTTATATCCTAAGTCGCCTTCGATAGGCCGACTGCAAATTTATTTTAATAGAACGAGTATAATTATAAAGTACTCATTCTCCTCAGTCTTCCAGTGACATGAGTAGATGATAGGGTTTGTTCCTGACAGAAACAAATGAGATGGCATGTTTGAAAAGCTGTCCTACTGTCCCCCCCACCCCCCAAAAAAACCAAGTCCACACAAGAAATCACCAGAATAGGGACAAAGAATAAGGACCTGACTGACTGGGGTTTGATGCTGATTGCCTTTGATTAAGAGGCAATGAGCCATTTCAGAGTTCATTTTTCTTCTACTAAGCACCTCTTCATCGAAAATTATGCAGTTGGACTGATCTGCATTTGATACGTTTAGCATCACAGTTTTATTATGTCTAATAAATAAAGTCAGATTTTTATGGGGTTGCTGCACATTAAAGAAACCATTCAGGAAAGTGAAAAAACATACTTTTTATTTCCTATGTCATTTTCCTGACATTAAAAACACAAAGAAAAAGCAAGCAAGCAAAGCCAAGAAACGAACAAATGTCCTACAGGGATGTTGTTTCTAAGCAGTGCTGGCTGTTCCTGAACTTTTAAGTGTCTTCAAATCGAGAAAGTAGTCTGAGAGCATTTTCCAGACATTATCATGACAATAGTTAGAATTCCAGGGTGGGAGACACATATTTCGTAATACATTCTGGCTGAAATCCTATTCAGTAACTTACACCTGTAGAAGGGTGACAATGTCACCAGCAGAAGGTGATTTTCAGTAATTAAAAGCTTCCTATCTCATGGCTTTTCTGACTCCTCTGTAAACCCCTCCATCATGTGGAAGCCACAGGAGCCATGAGATGGAAGGAGGAAATCTTTAATTGCCAAAATGCTTCCCCTGCCACTAACATCATCTGATGGTGACAATTTTTGGCAATTAAAGTGCTACTGTATCTCTCCTCTTCTTCATCTGCAGGTGATGCCATTCAACTTCTAGACTGCTGCTTATCCACAATCATAGCCTAGAGGAGGGCCAATAAACTGACACTCAATGAGACTCAATGCAAAAGAGAGGTTCTCCTGCTCTGCTGCTCAACTGACTGACTAGAGGGTTATTTGCCTAGTCTAGATGGGGTTATACTTTCCCTGAAAGACCCGGTATGCAACTTGGGGGTGCTTCTGGATTTGGCCCTAACAATGGAGGCTCAGATTTCATCTGTGACCGGGAGCACCTTATCAATATTTGAAATGTTGTGTTTAATAAGAGTATTTGAAAAAATTATGGGGGATCAGCAAAGAAGCAAAACACAGTTTAAAACTATGGCTTGGAACTGCTACTGAGTCATTACATAACACCTTAAACAATTGACCAACTGTACTGCAGATCGGTTCCAGAATCTGTAAACAATTTTCTGCCAGCTAAGCATTTGTTTATCTTTCATTGAACTTGAGTGCCATCGTTTGGAAAATGTAAAATCCTCAATTATGTAGGTTTTAAGAGAATGTTTTTGATAGAGAGGGAAAACATCAGACAGGAAACTCATAGATTAGGAGAAATGAAGGTAGCAGTTTTCTAAAGTTGCGGAATAGTCAAAATAAAGATGTTATGTAAACAAATGATTGCCATCTTATGAAAACTGAATAGGGACAAAATGAATGGAGATTTAAATTGGGCTAGAACACGTAGAATTTCCTAAGGCTGAAAATGCTAAGTGAGTAAAACAAGATAAGGGGAAATGAAAACAATTGGAAAGAGTTATAAATATGTGAAGGTAGGACACACAACATAGGACCGGGCATTTATTTATACCAAGATGGCTTTGCATTACACTACACACGCTGAAATATCAACAATGCTGATATCATGGGGCAGAACAGCAGTGGCACCAGAAAATCAACAATGGGATTTTTTTACCTAGGTTTTAACAGCCAGGTTGGGTGAGAACTTTAAGCTTTTGTATTTCAAGAATGTAATCTAAAAAATTATTTTTGATATTTTATTGTATTTGTGCTCTTATATTTTTGCTTAAGTATTTGCTGATAACTTAAATTCAGTTTTCATATATTTTTAAGTCATGTGCCTAGTTTTTCTAACAACTGCCAAGACTGTGTTAGCTCGAAGGCTTTCACGGCCAGGATCCGATGGTTGTTGTGTCCATCTTCAGAGGACAGGAGCTAGAATTCTGTCTGTGTTCTGGTGTAGTGTGTGGGACTGTTGAGTATTTGTAGCTGTGGGATCAGGTTTTTGTTCTTTTCAGGAGATTGGGTGTTTCCTGGAATCTGAAGATGCCGGCCACAGAGACTGATGAAACGTTAGGAAGAAAAACCTCCAGAACACGGCCAAACAGCCCGAAAAACCCACAACAACCAACTGTCAAAACTCTTGTATGTGACAACAACAGGTAGGAATAAAGTTTGAAGCAATAGAGAAATTGTCGCCTGGAACTATTGCAACAACGAAATGCTTATATTACGATACTCAGATGAACATTGATATGATTATCTGTGATTGTGTGATTTCATTCTTGAATTAACCATTAATTGGGATAAATGCCAGTTGTGATGAACAACAAGCTTCTGATTTTTTCCCAGGGGTTCTATGTATCTCTGTAAGACCCCTGGGGAAGTCAAGCACCCTATCTGGGGTCTGAGGGCCTTTTCTTACTATTGGTTGATCACCCCCAGCTATGCCCCTTCAAAACAGTATGGAGGTTCAGAATGTGGCAGCTAGACTTATTACAGGTACTAGTAGACTTGATCGTATCTTCCAAGCCTTGGCTCATTTGCATTGGCTCCTTGTCTGTTTCTGTGCTCAGTTCAAGCTGCTGACTTTGACCTATAAAGCCTTTAACGGTTTGGGACCTTGATAGCGAATGGAAAAATCTCTCCCTGAAGCAATCTACCTGCCCCCATCGCTCCTCACAACATACGTTATTAAAAGTGCCATTGCCAAGGAAGGCCAACAAATTCACAACTAGAAATTGGCCATTTTCCTGCCCTGGCTCCCTTATTGTGAAACAAGCTACTGTTAGAGTTTCCCAAGCACTATCCCTTTCTTATCTTCAGAAAGATGCTAAAAACTGAGCTCTTTCAGACAGCTTTTCATGGTCTTGCACCTGAAACCCTGTGAGTATTTGTCATAGTGTTTGCTATATTATTTTAGGTTTAGGTGGTTAGGCTAATAGACTGGGGTTAATTTTGTCTTCATTTAGCAGGGGATATTATACCACTTGTTTTATTATGTTTTATTATTCATTGATTATTAATATATTTAATTGTTGATTTTGTCATTGTTATATGATATCCTGTAAACCACCCAGAGAGTGCCTGCTCACTATAGGGTAGTCTAAAAATTGGATGGATGGATGGACGGACGGACGGATGAATAAATGCTTCCTCTCCCTTCTGTGTTTCCTGTGGCTTTCACATGATGAAAGGAATTACACAGGAGTTGAAAAAGCCACAGAAGTAGGATAGTTCTAATTACTGCAAATTGGTCCCTACTGGTGACATAATCAACTTTCCATAGGATAAGCTATGCAGTGGAGGAGTTCAGCTACATTACTGTTGAAATTACACTGTTGCTCCCAACAGGGCTTGCAAGTATTGTAACCTGGAAGCGCATACACAGCCCACCCATGCCACATCCTGGGTAGTGGGTGCTGTTTGAAAAAAGCCACAGGACAGAAGTAAGATGTGTCAAGTGTGGGCTATGTTTGGGCTTCCAGGTTACAATGTTTGGAAACCCTGTTGGGAGCAAGAGTGTCATTTCAACAGTACAGTGGCTGAACTCCACTATTGGCCCTCCCTCTCCACTGTTTCCATAAGCATGGGTTATGGACTCCTGGGGAAGGGGTGCTACCATATACTGTCTTGCCAATGAACTACATTTGGCATGGTAATGCATGAATTCTGGAAGCTACTTATGACCATATAGTCTTATGAGCAGTGGGGGAAAAAACCCATAGACTCTCCTATTTTATCCTAAAAGATTGTGTGCTTTGATGGGCTAACTTGGATATACAACACCTCCACCCTGGCAGCCAGCATAGTTAGTAACTACACTGCCTGGGGGCTCTGTGAGTTTTAATCCCAAAGGTTAACTTACTAAAATGGAAGACATTCCATTTTAGTAAACTCCTGTGAATAAAACTCCCCTTCATTTAGGCATGATGCATGTTGGTTCCACTTACTAGTTCTCTGAACACTTCATTCTAAGAAAGAGTGCAGCCATCACTTTGGATATGTCTATAATGGCAGCAAAGCATGTGCTTTGTGTATCTTAAGTCCTAGGTTGAAGCCCTGGTATGTCTCAAAGAACTTAGGGATGCAGACTGAGAAAGGCCTCTGACCTTGAAGAGCCTGAGGTAGCAGTACTTGGCTAGATGAAAGAATGTAAAAAACAGTAGTGCTGGGAAAGGTGGAAGGCAGCAGGAAAAGAGGGAGATTGAATATGAGATGGACTGATTCCCTGAAAGACCCACAGCATTGTGTTTACAAGACCTGAACAGGGTAATTAAGGATGGGACATATTGGAGATTGCCCATTCATAGGGATGCTGTAAGTCGCAGATGACTTGACGACACATAATAACAACAAATAGTTCTTAATTTTAAAAAATACAGCAGAGATAGCACCAGCAGATAAAACACATTTTTCGGAAACTTCAAAGTGTCGAAAATGTAGCAGCCAGATGGTTAACTGGGGCTGGTTAAGGTGAACAGCTCCACTAGCTGCCAATCTGTTTCTGGGCACAATTCGAAGTGCTAGTTTTAACCTATAAAGCCCTAAACAGCTTCGGTCTAAGTTATGCAAAAGACCGCATGAGGCTGCCTGGGCATTAAGATAATCAGAGGAGGCCTTTCTCTCAGTCCCACCACCCTCAAAAGTGCACTTGGTTGGAACACAGGAGAGGGCCGTCTCTGTTGCCACTCTTAGACTCTGGAACGCCCTTCCACAGAAGCTGTCCCCTAGTATTGATTTTATTTACCGTTTTAATATAATACTTGTTTAATTCTTTTTAAATATTTGTATATTTAATGTTTTTAGCTTTTAAATATTGTTCTTTTAATGTTGTGAGCCACCTTGGGTCCTTTTAAGGAGAAAGGCAGAGGTAAAAACAAACAAACAAACAAACAAACAAACAAACAAACTAACTAACTAACTAACTAACTAACTAACTGCCTTGCAAGCCTTCCAGAGAGGTGGTGTAATCCAAACTCAAGGATATGCCAGCTGTGGTTGACTTGGAATAACAGAAGGCCTTGTGCTGGCACAACTGCTTGTATGCCAGTTTGCTTCCAATATGTTGGCTGATCTCAGATCTGCTGGTGCAACTGGGTCTTATCAGTGCTACAGCTGTGTTGGCTGAGATCAATTGCCAAACTGGCCAAAAAGGGGGGCAGGGAAAGGGAGGAGTGGGAGAGGAGCTGCATTTCACCAGATCCAAAGGCCTTTCAACCCAGACTCATAGCCGCTATGCCAGCAGAAAGTTAGGTCAGGGTTAGGGTAATCCAAAATAATTTCCAACCATCCTAGGCTAGGAGAGGTTTGGGTTCAGAACAGCGTGAGCTGGCTTAGTGTCAGCTCAGCCAGCCTCTAGCCATCTTACCTAGTTAGGATTGCACTCTGAAAATGTAATTCTAACTGGTTGACAAGGCCAAGGGTCAGCTTAACCAACACGAAACCAACTGAAGCTGTGCACAATTCAAACTTTTCTCAATCTGGGAAGGCTGGCAGTTATTTAAGACTACAATCACTGTGGCCTAACATTGTGAATAGAGACTGTGTCTGTGGTCTTCAGGAGGCTTAGATCTGGTGTTACTCAGCTCCTTGTTCATTCCCTCTTTACATCTTTTTAGGCTTTTTGCCTAGCTGATTGTAGGTAGCAGAACAGCTCTGCTGGAAGATTGTTGTGTTGGCAGATCTCTGAGATCAGCCAGCATAACAGGATTCTGCCAGCAGAAGGTAATTTCTATTATCAGAAAAGTCTTATGCCTAATCCTAATCCTTTACTATTTTTTCAAAATTTTTGGTGCAGCTACTGAGCAGGCCTTATCTCTCAGCACCACCAAACATGACTCTCCCCTTAGTGGAACAGAAAATGAGTAAAAAATTTAAAAATGGCTGAAATCCTGTTGCACAGCTTCATATGCACAATGTGGATGACATTATCAGCAGTGGCAAATCACTGTTGATTAAAGACTTCCTTTGGTGATTTTGGGATGTATTTGACTGTTGCATTTGTATGAGTCCTGTACACCCCCAAATCCTCTTTAATCAATTGCAATTTGCCTTTAAACAGCAGAGATTCAATCAGCTGCTGATGACATCATCCTCATTGTGAGGATGCTGAACAGAATCTTAGCCATTAAATCATATTTAATTTTGTGGAAAACATAAAACATAAGTCATGTTATACTTTGATCTTCTGTTATTAGATCACAATATTCCAATGAACCTCTGAAGGTTCTTTTTAGTTACTTCAAAGAATATGTCAATTTGTTTGATTTGTTTCATTGGAAACTAAAGTTCCTATTTAATCATAATTGAAGAGTACCTTTTTTTAAAAAAATGGGGATATTGTTATTTTGATGAAACAGATTGATTACATAAAAGGAGGAGAGACAACAGGTTTATTTATTTATTTATTTATTTATTTCTTACATTTTTATCCCGCCCATCTAGTCGTTTTGACTACTCTTCCACAAGAGAGTTCCCCACAAGACTCACAAAAGCTTAAAAGACAGGGCATAAGAGGAATTCAGTTGGGATGGTTTGACAGCTCTGAATCCATCTTGTAGGGAGGTACTGCAAACATTCTAGAGAGCATGTAGGATTGTGCTACACTCAGGACTCCTCTTGAAATGCACAGTTACAAGATGGAGGGATACTTGGCAAATGCTATTTTAGGCTGCGTTAACAGAAGTGTAGTCTCCAAATCCTGTGAAGTACTAGTCCCCCTCCAGTTCTGGACACCACACTTTAAAAAGGATGCTGACAAACTGGAACAAGTTTGGAGAAGGCAACAAGGATACTCAGGGGACTGGAAACCCAAGCCCTATGAGGAAAGACGGAAAGAACTGGGCATGTTTAGCCTTAAGAAAAGAAAATAGATGGCAGATATGATAGCACTTTCCAGCTACTTTAAAGACTGTCATACAAAGAAGGGGCAGGATCTGTTCTCAGTCATCCCAGAGTTCAGGACACATAATAATGGGCTCCAGTTACAGGGAAGCCAGAATTTGGTTGAATATCAGGAAAATCAGGAAAAAAAAACTTGTAACTGTTAGAGCAGTATGACAATGGAACCAATTACCTTGGGAGGTGGCGAGTGCTCCAACACTGGAGGCATTAAAGAGAAAATTAGGCAAGCACCTGTGAGATATCCTTTGACTTGGATTCCTCCATTGAGCATGGGGTTGGACCCGATGGCCTTATAGGCCCCTTCCAACTCCATTATTAGATGATTCTATGATTCTGTGTTTCTTCCTGCTATTATTATTAGGAACTAGTGAAACCAAATTACAAGTGTTTATTTCTGGAGAGAGGGCTTGAATATTATGAGGAACTATGGATCTCTGCAGTGTGTGTCACTGCATTGCCCAGTGGGGAGAGACTACCTAAGAGAATAGAATATAACTTAATTTAATTTAATGGGTGAAGCCACAGAATTTAATGGATGTTGCTCAAAACAACCACATTCTTAACTGAAATGAATGGCAAGAGCTCTTTAATGGGATAAATATTAAAATAATGCATTCAGGAGCATTACTGGGCTTGGGGCCTAAGGCTAAGGCTGGCCTTGCCCTTAGATTGAGGAGAAGTAAGAGGAACAGATGGTGACAGCAGCCACGAAATTAAAAGACGCCTGCTTCTTGGGAGGAAAGTGATGACAAACCTAGACAGCATCGTAAAAAGCAGAGACATCACCTTGCCGACAAAGGTCCGCATAGTCAAAGCTATGGTTTTTCCAGTAGCGATGTATGGAAGTGAGAGCTGGACCATAAAGAAGGCTGACCGCCAAAGAATCGATGCTTTTGAATTGTGGTGCTGGAGGAGACTCTTGAGAGTCCCCTGGACTGCAAGGAGAACAAACCTATCCATTCTGAAGGAAATCAATCCTGAGTGCTCACTGGAAGGACAGATCCTGAAGCTGAGGCTCCAATACTTTGGCCATCTGATGAGAAGAGAAGACTCCCTGGAAAAGACCCTGATGTTGGGAAAGTGTGAAGGCAAGAGGAGAAGGGGATGACAGAGGACGAGATGGATGGACAGTGTCATCAAAGCTACCAACATGAATTTGACCAAACTCCGGGAGGCAGTGGAAGACAGGAGGGCCTGGCATGCTCTGGTCCATGGGGTCACGAAGAGTCGGACACGACTTAACGACTAAACAACAACAAGAGGAACAGAAGGAGGGTATGGTGACAGATGACAACAGAGTACCAACTTCTTTGGCAGCTATTTGAATAATGTCCGTTCCTTAGGAGTCCTCTGGCCAAAGGCAGCAGGAGAAGAAGTAGCCAACAACAACAACAACAACATCTAGGGCATAGTGATTTTTAAAAGGCTGTCCCAAGGACACAGCATTCTTCAGTTATCCAGCTGAGAAACAGAGGTGCTGGGGGAGCTACTGTAGGTATAGCTCCAGTGGGAGTGTTCATTTCAGGCAGTACTGAGTGGATAGCAACAGTAGCTCTACCTTTTGAGTCAATTGTCAGTGACAGAACCTGTGAACAAATCCCCTCCCTTCAATGGCCTGTCAAAATTACAAATTAAAAGAGCTTCAAATGTAGGGAGACAAAACAGCACTCCTGGGACCTTAATCTCCAGATGTGCTAGCCATACGCCTGGATGACCCCCTTTCCATGGTGAGATCAAACCACTTCCTGTGGGACAAGAAGATAGGGCTTCCAACTTGCAAGTACTCTAGGGCAGTAAAATGTGGTACAGACTGGTACAACTCCACATAATAAGCATCTCCTAGATCTGATTGAACAATATCTAGGGCATAGCATGATCTAAGATAGTGTTTCCTAACCTTGGTTCCCCAGATGTTCTTGGACTATAACTCCCAGAAATCCTGGCCAGCACAACTAGTGGTGAAGGCTTCTGGGAGTTTTAGTCCAAGAACATCTGGGGAACCAAGCTTGGAAACTATTAATCTAGGCATAGGCATCTATGTCCATGAGAGCTCACTGCTTGCTGAATGTTTCTGGGACTTCTCTTGTTCCTTTAGCAGCTTTTGAGGGATATGACTGTGTAGAAAAGGAACATAGGTGATTGGCTTTCTTCTTGGGTTTGAGTAAACATGGGATTAGAATTACTCAGTTGGGAAAGGGAAGCATCTCTGGGGGAAAAAGGCTTGCTCATACTGGATTAATTTCCTTTTGATACATTTATTAATATTTTCCCCTCAATTAACTCCAGCCATATCCCCATGTGATCCTTCATAGAATGGAATGAGTAGGAATTGGATTATTCTTCAATCTGATATTTTCTAATGTTAAACGTAGAAGGATAAATATTGTACCTCATTACTATTAAAATTAATGGTTGGGCAAATGCAGCAGCAGCTAACTTTTTCATTACAGAGTTATATCTTAACAGTTTGTCATGTCCACATCAACTTTTCTATTGCATATTTACAGTGTTTTGAATAACTACAATTTTTGTAGAGTTATGGAGAAACAAGTCAAGCTGAACATTTCATCCTTATTGATCCTCTGTTGTCTTGGAGCACTGTATTATTATCGGAGCACTTCATCCCTGCAGTATGTAAGGTTTATCTTCTTTTATTATGGCCCAATTCACACTGAATATTATTATTAGTTTTATTTATATGCCACATTTCTCCCAATAAGGGACCCAAAGCAGCTGATACTGAATACTGAACCATGGTTTAGTAGGGCATTAAAGATGTGAAGAATAACTGCTACGTTCTTCTTTTCTCATTGATTTGGGTTATCTCAATCTGAGGAGACCCCTTGACAAGGTTTCGGAAAGTTCTGTGAGGTTTCTTGCCTCCAGCCAAGATCAAGTTCAAGATCTGGTTTTCTTCCATTAAGGTCTCTGTAATTTGAAGAAAACAAAAGGATTGGACGAGTGTTCCAAAAGATATAAATGCCACTGCCACCCTCATCCATGCTTCCAATCCTTAAAAATGCATGCAACAAAGCAGTAGTCATGGTAGTTTTGCTTAAAATTGTTTCATTTCCATGAGTCTGAGCAGTTATCCCAGGTTTTGTTTCTTTATTTTCACAGATTTTGTGTACATTTTGTGTACAACATCCTCACCAATGTGAAGACAAAACTGAGAGTGGCAGAAAATTTCAGTCTTCATACATGATGAAAAGAATGTGATTCTTATTCTTTGACTGTGAGAATAAGGCAAAATTTAGATCCTTATACTCACTTGTATGACCTAAGATGAGCTCAAGAAATTCTGAATAGCAGGGTCTTCCCCTCCCCTCCCCTGCATGAACATAAGGAAATCTTTGCATTGTTTGGTTCTGATTGTGTAGAATCAGATTGTTTAGATTGTGGAAAACTCAGAACGAATCTGATGAAAGACGGGTTAGGGCCCATTGGAAGGCCTATTCCGTGGCAGTGGAAGTGGCGAAGAAGTAATTCTTCTCTGCCACCACTGCATCTGCACAGAGTTGTCCAGTGGAGCTCTTTCGAGTGGTCAAGGGCCTATTGCATCATGGCCCGAAGGAAGAGAATGCAGACCACACTGTAGCTCACTGTGAAGAATTTGCACAGCACTTCACAGGCAAAATGGCTCAGACTGGCCCCATCTTGCTGTCCTTCTGCAAGCAGGCAAAGACCTTTCTCTTTAGGCAAGCTTTCCATCCGTGACTGGTTGCCTGAGTGGGATTTTTAAAAAGGACTGTTATGTCTTACTTCTTTGAATGTGTTTTGAGTATTGCTTTTGTTTACCATTTTTCAGAGTGGTATTTATTTGATCCTTTTTTATATTTGTATACTCAATTGTTTTTAGCTTAAATATTGTCATTTAATGATGTAAGCCATCTTGGATCCTTTATAAGGAGAAAGGCTGGGTGAAAATATTTTAAATATTTTTGCATTCAGTGCAGAAATGTGGTTTGAAGCCATCTTGTTTTGAGATTCTCTCTCTCTCTGTGTGTGTATTTTATATCATGATCTCTGGTTATTTTCTGTGATAAGTCCAGAACATTGCCATTTTGCTTTCGTAATCAGTCTGTTGATACTTGGCAAGACATACCCAGTCTTCAGGAACTACTAAATAGCTAAGAACAGACAGAGAGTTTCCTTTATTATTATTTAGATTTCAGCTTTTATTCTAAAATATATACAGTTAAAACAATATAGTTGATTATTGGTTTCACATGATTTCATGTGGGGTAGGTATCAAGTTAAAACTATTTTCCCATCTACCTAAATTTCACCAGTCTAGGTTGGAGAACTTAGCAGAAGATCAGAGTGAGAACAAACACTGACTACATTGACTTCTTCTAACTTAACCAACACTATAAAGACTGCCTGGTGTGGTGACTCAATGAGCTGGTAGAACGAGAAAGGATGGATTCAGTTTACTGGAGGACCTATATTGTCTAAGATGGAGCTAAAATGTTACTTTTTGGGCTACAACTCCTAGAATTCTCCAGCCAGCATGGCCATGTTGGCTGAGGAATTCTGGGACCCAATCCATGCCTGCTCCAAGATGAAGGACCAGACGTTTCTAGCCTTCCAGCTTCTTGTAAGTATATATGCTAGGCCAGATGAAAACTAGTGCCATTGCATCATCTTAGGTCCATTTTATCATCTACATTCTTCTTTCCCATTACATCCAAAAGTTTTAAAATAAAGTCCCCTCCTTCCTTTCATCCCAACTACCTTTGCAAGTTGTTGCCTGAAAAAGAAGGAAAGCTTGCAAAATTTTGTGCCTTTTTTGGGCTGGGGTATTAGAGAGACTGAAATTTGTTTTGTATCACACAGATTTTCGAATGGAGTAACCCCTGATGTGATCACAAGCCTTCTATGCCCGTATGGGTTCTGAGACCCATGAAGCTTCGCAAAGCTCATTTTCAATATTATCACTCAATCAATCAACACTATGTATAGTAGCCTGACGTGCTCTGGTCCATGGGGTCACAAAGAGTCGGACACGACTTAATGACTAAACAACAACAACATAGTGGACTTCACGTGACCCCAATCATGCACTGAAAGAGCATGTGAAGGGGGATGCTCAGAGTAGTCCTCCACCTCCCAATAAGACATGCCCAGTGGATGTAACAACTTCCCTCAGAGATTCGGAAAAGGCCAGAAAGGGCTCTGTGAATGTATTCAGCATCATTGTTGTTGTTGTCATCATCGTCTTAGAGCTGCAGAGCTGGAAGGGACTCTGTTTTTACCAAGTTATATTTCAAAGTGCAATTGGATGCTCTGGATCTGAGCCCTTGCTACCAGGACTTTGTTGAACAACTATCTTCTGGTGCCTCCTGATCTCTGTGCAGGACTTAACATTCAGACACAGATTACCACTTTCATCATCACCTTCACCAAAAGAATCATTGCTGTCCTGACATTAGATGGCAGATGTAGGTCTGAAGGTGTTCAGTATGAACAAGATTCACACATTATACAAGTCTGAGTTTTTCAGCTATGAGACAGAGCAGGGTCAACCATTAGTAAAAGGTCAGTACCCAAATAGCTGGATATATTTGAGTGTGAATAAATCAAATCATTAAATTGTTCCTGAGCTCAGTGGGAAGTAAACTGCACCCTAAATTTGTATGCAGTGTTGCCGAGAAATTAGATTTCAGAAGCATGCTTCTGTGAATTGTATTAATTGCCTCACATGCAATCTTTTAATTTTAATATGATGTTAATAAAGGGGAAAAAAAACCTATACACCTAAATAAAATTGCATTGGTTGAGAAAAACTGATGGAAATCTACGTCATCATTTGCAATTCCATTTCAGAAGAGCTACTTTGGATTTTAAAAAAGGAATTCCTGGTCCCTCTTCATTGTTATTGGGTTAGATCCAGACTTGCCTTCCATTGGAATGAATTTTTCCTGAGCAGAGTTGACACCCACATTTCCTGATATTCTCCCCCCCCCCCCTTCTGAAGTTCACAGTGTATGAGTAATTGTAAGGATTCTGCATGTATGAAGAAACAGCCTGGCCAGGAAAGGTAGGAGACATTTCACAGTGTTTTTAATATCCCTTAGCAATTGTGTTTTAGATTTTTATTTTTATTTTAGTTTTGGACATGCCCGTGAGCAATGCAGAAGAGGACTCACCTTCCAGCAGTGACTGGAGTGCTGATCGCTCCTGAGAGACAGTTTGTTCAGGAATAGATGCCATTGAGGGATTAATTTAAAAGACAGCACTCTAATGTCAAGCACTAAGGAAATGGATGATGGTACAGCGATAAAGGTTGATTTAATTCCCAGCACAAGGGCTGATATAATTCTAATTGATGTAATGTTTTGCTGGCATCATAAACCTTTCCCAAGAAGTAAGGTTATAGAGGAGAACGATAGGTAATAGAAGGAAAAACCTCCATCTGAATCTCAGTCTAACTCCTCCTCCTGGGGGCTGGCTTATATGCCTCTTTAACCATGGAAAAGCTCAAGTACCTTCTACTCCCCTCAATTAATGTAATTGTTACTTTAATTGCAGTGGAATCAGAATCAAGTGATACTCATTATTTGGCAACCCAACTCTCCTCTAATAGACACTCTCATGATGGGGGATTGGGGGTAAGGCATCCCCTTGGAGGTGCTGATGTTTATTACATACGACCCCAAAGTTTTCTGCTTCAGAATGCCTGACCTCCAGGTTGTGAGATGTTTGGAGAGACTCATGGCAAATGTTGAACACTGCAGTTGTGCGGCCTCATGTGTCTTCCTTCTGTCTTCTCTGGTGATAACAAATTTTAGAGATGGTGTCACTGGGTTGTGAGCTTTCCTGTCCCCCATGCAGTAACTTATGAGGCAGAGTCAAGCAGCGAAACCTATAGCACAAGAGCCTTCACACTGTAATACTTGTCTGTCATTTCTAAAAATGATTGGTGAGAGGTGAGGAGACATGATGGTGCTCCTATTTTTGGAGACAGCTATATCTCTTTCAAGGTTTAATTCTGCCCTGCAACAGCTTCCTGAAACAATCTGAAGCTTTCCGTTTTAGAAAGTAACAGCTCTCCAGAGGTTTAGCAGGATTTTATTCCAGCTCAACCTGGAAAGGCACATGATATTCCCTGATGATCCTCCATTCCAGCTCCTAACCAGACCTGATATTCCTTAGCTTTTAAAACAAGACAAATATGTTAGATGCATGCAAGTTGTAATGTGTAAAAAGTTTATGTAAAGTACTGTTAAAAATACTATCTAACTACATGTCCTATTACACCTTCCTCACCGCTGAGAAATCTTAGTTCAACCCACATACCCCAAAGAAGGCTTCCAGGTGAGAAAGTGTTAGTTACAAACAGACTTGAGCATCAACCATTGGTTATATGACAATATCATCATTTCTGACACCAGATCTCAGGCATTCGTACCAGACTGGCAAACTGCAATGCCTGAGATGAACAATGATCAATTACCTGGGCTGACAAGCCATACGAAAACTATGGGTTTGCAGATGCTAGGACGTGAATGAAGTACTGTTAATGGATTTAGCCAAATAACTATCCCTAACATGATAGTAATACTGGAATTACCACTATTACTCTGATGCCTTGTTTGTTGCATATTGCATTTCCATCGGACCAACCTAGTTCATCTAGCTCAGTGGTTCTTAACCTGGGCGATATCACCCCCCAGGGGGCGATTTCGTTTTTCAGTGGGGCAATGGAATGAAAAGGGGCGACGCGGGGGCGAAGGAACAGAAGGGGGGCGATAGGGGTGCGATGGAGTCACCGCACCACCGCCGCAATTGAGGAAGTTATCATCGCCCCCTCCCCGCGGCAGCACTGCTGCCGCCGCCACACTGCCGGATCCAGAGCAGCTGGTGCTGGCAGCGGATGTGGTGCTACCGCGCCGCCGCCATTGAGGAAGTTATCATTGCCCCCCTCCCCGCGGCGGTGGCGCGCTGCCGCCGCGCCGCCACCTCAGGGAGGGGGGCAATGATAACTTCCTCAATGGCTCAAGGGGCCGTTTCTTTCAAAAAGGTTAAGAACCACTGATCTAGCTGAGCATTTGCATATATACATTAGTAATTATATCACTATTTTTGATTGGCCATATAATTCTTAATTGGTAATAAAACGTTAAACACAGGGAACAAATATACATACATCTCAGATTCTTACATGCAGGAGATGAACAATGATGACATGATTGTCGCACAATAGATGATAGCTGTAATTCAGCCGTCATGCAACACTGCAATAACTGCAATTGATGCAATGATGGAACAGGCTTCAGATTTTTTTAAAAAATGCATATTATGCTCTGTTTTGCTGGGTGGTGATCTTATCAAGACCATCTGTACTGTAAGTAGATGTGTTCCAATATTTGCCCTTTTTTTTTTTTGCTGATACTGTCATTAAGCAAAGCATTCAGCAAAGGCAATGGTTGTAGCTCCAAATTACAAATTCGAAAAAAGGCAAAACCATGTTATCTATTAAGGAACAATTTTAGGAGATGTCAACATATATCTTCGGTGCTCAGTGGTTTGGCCAGAAAATTGGCTTGCCTTGCACCTCCTTGGTTTATTCAACAGGCACCTACATGATTGCCATATGCATGAGTTACTACTATCCATTGAGAATTTATAATTCCTGAAGAAGCAGATGCTCTTTCTGCTTTATGTCCTGACAGGGTCTTGCTTGGCTTGAGTGAAACCGAGAAATAAAGAAAAGGTCTCCTTGACAACTTAAAATTTAGTTCAGCCAAACCAACCAATATGATGTAGGCTCATTATTGTCCTTGAGAATTTATAGTTGAGCCTTCGATGAGACGGACATGTTAAGTACAGTATGATCACAAGTTAACATAATTTATGTCACAAGGCGATGACTTTGCTTCTCTTCATTGGATACCTGAAATAGGAGAGCGAATATCTTAATCCTTCCTGTTGGATGCAGGAAGTATTTAGAGATATATGTACATCCTCACTTCTCCTGTTGCCACGTGCAAGGATGAGGAACTTCAGAATGTTGTTTCTCATCTTGGGTTCGCTGAGCCAAAAGGTCTTAAAATAATCTTTTCAGCTAAGTTTCAGTGCAAGAGGGCATGATCCTACCAATTTTTGTATGCTCATAATTGGTGTAATGTTATGAGTTGAGCTATTCCTGCAGAGTGTTTTTCCCCCCTGTCTTGGCAGGGAAAGACTATTGATGCCTGAAGTTACTGTTGAGCCACAACCTCTGATTGACCTCCGCCCCCGTAGCATGAATATCTGATATGTCATTCTTCTGAAGACAAAAGCAGAGTGAGGGCCAAAGCAGAAAGTCATGCTTCAGGCCCTCGTTCTAACATCTTTCAAGCAAGGATGTAAATCCTTGCTTGTTTTGTCCTCGCAAGTGAGGACAAGGAACTGTAACATTCTTCGCCGCACTTGCAAGAACTGTGTGATATTGTCTGCCATTCTTGATCCTGTGTCCTTCCATTTGTGCAGTCATTTACTTATTGATTTATTGCATTCAGTTTGGTAATATTGGGATTACCTCTCCTTAGATTTGTGGAAATTAATCAACTTTAAACCTTGGATGGGCTATTTGCCTCCTTCTTAACAATTAGCTAGTCTTTCTGTGCTTGCTGTGTTTGTTCTTTTTTAAAGGGTATGATCACTTCTTAAGGGAAGGGATGCTGCCTTCACTTTTCTAAATGGACAGACTCTATTTTTGTGCACATTTCACACAAACAACGGAGACCCCAGTGGCGAGAAAAATACATTTTGCCTCATTCTTGCTGGAGGGAAGGAATCTTGCAGATCTTTCAAAATCTTTGTCAAGGTGTCTCATCAAGTCGAGAGAGCCTAAATCATGGAATTAAGTGAGCATTCTTCACCTTCTTCTGGATGAGTGGAATAATACTAGTATTAATGAAATTGTTAGTTTTTTTAATTGTAATGCTATATTATTGCAATGATGCATAGAGATATAGTTTGATATATATATATATATGTAGGTAGACATTTTGTATTACTGTTCCAGTGTTTCCCAGACTGAGTGGAAAAGCAGCACAGAAATGAAAACAAATGACGATAATGATAATGAAAATGGACCCCATTCCAAGGATATATATTTTTAATTGCTGAAAGAGGATGCCAGTAATGAGTAATGTGACAGATTAGTAACTGCTCTCTGGTAATGAAAAACAAGGAACACAATGAATTACTTTTCTTCAGTATTGTTCCAAGCTCAGTTCAGTCCTAACTGAACCATGTAGCAAAACAATAAGACAGGTTGTGTAATTCAACATGAAAAGAAAAGAAAAAAGAAGAGAAGAGAAACATGTTTCTTAAATGTGCCAATGTTCCAAAAGTACTCAATGTGTTTTTAAAAATATTACACTTTCTTTGTTAGGGGCAAATAAAGAATTGGTACATCCAAGGGGAAACTTTGATTGTGTTTTGTCATATGACAAATACCTTCCTATTCAGGCAGACATTTCGGTTCTTGACCTTTGCTCAATATTGTATTCATACTATTTACCTGCTGTATTACATTTTGTAATTTTATTGTCTTTTATTGCTTTTAACAGCCATTAGCTGCCTTAAGTATTATGTGGTTATGAGAAGAGAGGGCTATACATGTTTTTGTATGTATAAATAGATCAGGAATTCATCCTGTCCTCATTACTTCTACTGCATATAACATGACAGATTTTGGATGCCCTCAGAGTTTACTACCCATGTTTACTCTTGAATAACCTTATCCTCTTTCTTTTAAACTTCTGAGTAGATATGTATACAATGGGTTTTTCTGCTATACTGTTTTTCACTATTTTTTCCAGGTTCAACAGACATAAGAGAAGTATTTTGAGAATGTTTGCTAGTATACTTTTTCTGTGCAATTGTTTTAGTTTTGATTAAAATCCACAGGATTGAATTTGTTTTTAAAATGCTGCCTATTATTATTTTGTAATCATACACATTCTACTCAATCATAAGCTCTTTGAGCATCTGCTTCTTCTAAGGCTGAACAGTACTGCATTATAAAAACCACATTTGAAATGCAATTTTTCAGATTTCAAAGACATTTTGGTGCAGCCTTATGAGGGGTAGCTGAGTATGGGTCTCGGCACACAGGTATGTGGGTGTGGCTACATTAGCAGCAGGGAATGACCTAATGTGGACTGTTTTAGAATGTTGGGCTATCTACTCAAGCCCTCCTGTTTATATGGAAATCACTCCTGCCTATATCATCAAGTGGCTTAATAAGCAAGCCACTTCAGGATACTGGCAAATTAATCACTTCCTCTGCTCCTTGACAGAGGGTCAGGGGAAGTGAAAAAAAAGTTTTGACTGTATATGGACTATTGCAGATGTGCTGTATCAGTTATTCTTTTAAAAAACTTTATTTGCCATCTTTTAAAGGGCTGGCTGAGAAACTACCTGCAGCTAAAGCCACTGCCATGGATTCAACTGTAGGCAGTTTCTCGATCAGTCCTTTAAGATAAGACAAAGGAAAGGGTTTTTTTATAACTGATGCAGCATATCAGTGATAGTCCATGATAGAATCAAAAATGTTTCACTTCCCCTGACCTTCTGCTGAGGAGCAGAGGAAGTAATTAATTTTGCCAATATCATGAAGTCAGTCGTTCATTAAGTCACTTCACAATATTGATCAATTCAAATGGAAGGTTTGCTGGGTCTCAGAAAGGTAAAGTAAGGACCATTCTGAGGGAAGGCTTGTTTGATCCAACAAAGACGCTGTCTGATTGCCATCTTTAACCAGCCCATTCCTGCAGTGGATCAAACAGTGGACTAAACACCCATGTTGTCAGCCTCCGTCATTCTCTTAATTGGTCCTAAGTATATTTTAAATAAGTATATATTCTGTTTATGTTTAATAATGCCTAAGTTACTCAGGCATATTTTGTATCATAGGCCATTAGGCTTGTAGCATTTAGATTTTATGAAAGCAATTAAAAAAGTAACCACCCTACTTTAAAATGGGGAGAAAGTGTTACTTTTAAATGAAACTAACTCTAAGTACTTGGGGAGAGTATGAAACCACAATTACAAAGAATCAACTTCTAGGCATAACTTTCCAAGTTCCATCCAAGTCTGTACTGACAAAATCAGGCTTGTTAGATGAAATCCGACAAAATGTGGCATTCTTCTGTTTAAATATTTATTTCATGCATCTCAGCATGTTGTTGTAATACAAACACTGTCAGGAGTATTTTTAAAAGCAACTCATGTATAAGAACATCAGTGCCCATTATCTATGATTTATGAATAACCATCAACCCACCATTTGAAAGAGAACATATTTGACTATATTTGGCAGCTAGTGTAGGTATAGACAAAGCTCTTAGACAGAAAGGCCAAGAAAAAAATTCCAAAGAATGACTAGTTACTGAATCAATAAATAATACAAATAATAAAACAAAATGATTTCAGAATTTTTATTTTTTCCAAATTTAATTCTAAATATGTCAGTTTTAAATGGATGTGTTATTAGAATTCTGCTGTTAGACCACAGTCAACAGCTTGCCAATGTTAGAGATATCACTGGGTCTTGGAACTTATTCACATGTATGTCTAGATCACCCTGCTTCATTACTTGCTCTTTTGCAGTTAGGCCTAGAGTATACTTCCTGCCTTTATTTATTTATTTAGCTTATAGACCCCCTGACTTAGTGAGAACACTGCTCGGCGTGCTCTACATGAACCAGAACGAGGTGGCAGAATCTTGCAACCAGGATTGTGTCCAGATATTCTGCTAAAACAACCTCCAGCAGCACAAGCTATTTGTCCTTTTTGAATAGTGTGCAAAGAAGCATCCATTATCTCTTTGGGCAAATAGATCCCCAGGTCCGATCTCAAGAGCTGAGAGATTGTGACTGACTGGCTGGCAAGGAAGTGCCAGAGGTTTGCAGCTGGATTGGCAAGTGCCAGACTGGCCCAGAGCTATTCCAGTTGGCTGCTGGAGCCTCTGAGAGCTGCTATAATCAGGGTAAGTATGCCGGTGGAAATTTCTGCTCCATCCACATTCTAAAGGATCCTGGCTGAAAGAAGTAAAAAAGTATTGTATTACTTCACGCTGCAGAATGGGAACCACACTCTCAAATGTTTTGTACATAGCAATAACTGTCTACAAGTATAAAAAACTACACCTAGATCCTAAGCTAGATTTTTCCCTTTCAGATGGGTTTTTATTTTACATGGAGGTGCCAGTTGAATACCATAACACACTACACATGTACTGGGAAGTAAATCCTATTGATTTTGAGGAAATTTATTTCCCAGTAAATTCCACAGGAATCTCTATGATTCCAGTCATCTCTGGGATGTTTAGCTCAGACACTGAATCAAGCCAGCATACAAACCTTTCTGTAGCAATCGACTTTAACTATCTTTATGGATATAGCGGCAATGGCAAGGTCAACGTCAAAATCACGTGTGAATAAACTTAGATGAGGATTCCAGTCATGAATTTACTTTAGTGTATTAAGTCACAACTAGACTAGGCGCACTGGAATCAATGGAACTTATGAAATTGGCTCCTCTATCTCATCACCATTGATATCTAACTTTTCGTCTTTAAAGGAGTCCTCAGTTAATGGACATTATGTGCCATCAAGTTGCAGTCAACTTACGATGACACTAATAGGTATTTCACGTTATGTGGGATTTTTAAGGAGTGGTTTTATCAGCACCATCTTCCAGTGTGTTTCACCACTCATTGAGTGAGGCAGTGTAGTGTAGTGTAGTGGATAGAGTATTGAACTAGGATCTAGTACACCTGGGTTCCAATCCTCACTCAGCCATGGAAATTTGCTGGGGGTGGTGGAAATGGTAACATCACTCTTTAAATATCTCATACATCTTGGAAAGCCTATTAGAGTCACCATAAGCTAGATGTGACTTGAGAGCACATAATAAGAACCATTAATGGGTCAATTCAAACCCAACTGCACTAGACAGAAACAAGAAATTACAGACATTCTGCTACAGCTCTACATTGCAGTTACTCCTTGACTGTGATGAAGTATTAATTCCCACATGGTGTTTCATGCTGTCACCCATTAATGTAACAAAAGTCAACTTTTTATTCTTATGACTTTGAAGTTTCACTCTACCCCTACTGGGATGACTGAGAGAACTCAGCCAGTTCCTGTACCTAAGGAATTACGTGTCAAAGTAACCTAGTTAAATACTATTTTTACAATACAACAAAACTGTTTTCATCATAGTTGTCATTTTGCACAAGTGCTAGACTATCCCACAGTGCTTTGTACCACACAAAAATGTTAGATCTGATGAACAATGAGTGTTATTTAGAGGAAATGCGCAATAAGCAATATACACTTTCCTAACACACAAAGGGACGTGGTGCAATATACACTTTCCTAACACACAAAGGGACATGGTGGCGCTGCGGGTTAAACCGCAGAAGCCTCTGTGCTGCACGGTCAGAAGACCAGCAGTCGGAAGATCGAATCCACGCAACGGAGTGAGCTCCCATTACTTGTCCCAGCTCCTGCCAACCTAGCCGTTTGAAAGCATGTAAATGCGAGTAGATAAATAGGTACCACCTAGGTGGGAAGGTAATGGCGTTCCATGTCTAGTCACGCTGGCCATGTGACCACGGAAACTGTCTACGGACAAATGCTGGCTCTACGGCTTGGAGACGGGGATGAGCACCGCGCCCTAGAGTTGGACACGACTGGACTCAATGTCAAGGGGAACATTTACCTAACACACAAAGTATGGTGTAAAATTCTGGTTCTGTTTCATGATCTGAAAACATGATTTGATGCTGACATACATAACGGTGACACTACTACAGTTCAAAACGATTGTATAATTACAAACACATATGTGAGTTTGCAGAAAGATATAACAATTGATAGGTGTTATCAAGGGACTAGCTAAGAAAAACCTGATAGCTGGCACACTAAAAAACAATATGTTCCCCCATCATTCTTTGCCCATAAATCCTGATAATCAAAATATATGTGAGAATACATTAAAATTTTGGACGTTGGTCTTTAAGGAAATAAATGAAATAATTAAGTTAAATATAGAAGTTTGCCCTAAGATAGCTCTTTTATCAATATTTGATAAGGAGCAATGGAGTTGGGCAATGAAAGAATTAATTTCAAATGTATTAACAGCAGTAAGATTAATGATAGCAAGGAATTGGAAAGTTAAGTATGATTTTTCAATTAGATGAATGGTATAAAGAAGTTTGGAATATAGCTGTTAATGATAAATTAAGATGGAATATTAAATTAAAGAACAGTGAGATGAGTAAGAATATTTTTATTGATATTTGGGGAGACTTTATCGACTTTGTGTTAATAAAGGGAAAGGGTTGTGCGCCTCCACAACAATGAGTGTAGTTTTGGAAGGGAAATGGGGCTCTGTAAAGGGAGGAAAAATTGGTTTTATCTCCAGATGGTCCCGGTGTAGGGGAAAATATTACATATTATTGCATAGTTCATATAGTTTTGAGTTACTAAGGTTTTTTTAAATTATATTTTCTGTTTGGCTTTTCTTTCTGTATCTTTTTTAATTTTAAAAATAAAAACAATAAGAAAAAAGAAAAGCAACATATTTCGTATTCAAGAAAATATGGTAACTTCTTGTGTATTAATCTCCTTTTCTCAACGCATCAAGGTGTAGCGATCACAGGCAACCCTGGAGCATTCATGATTATGGTAAGACAGAATGTGGTAACCAGATTATCTCCACATATACTTAAGAACTGAGCTCAGTGGAACTTACTTCTGAGGAAACATGTATGGGACTCTTAGGCAAAAGATCGACTGCTAGTGGCTTACAGTGAAGACAAAAATAGAGGCCAACACATCTCCCAAATGTATGGTGGATATTGTCAGTTTAAGTGTTATATTACTTCGAATACATACAATCCACAATGGTGTGAACATCCACAATGATGTTTCTTTTTGGTAGACAATGTGTCCAGAGTTGAGCAAAACCTGGTTTAGTCTAAGGATGCAGCCATCTGGAAGCACTGAAAGACATCTCAAAACTGGAAAGGCTTGACATTGCTACAATCAAGAGAAGAGGCTAGTTGGCAGTCTTAGAGGGGGAAAGGGTGGCGGGGACAAAATGTTGTGGCACCTGAAAGACAAACAAGTGTGTCTCAATATGAGTTTTTGTGAATCAAGATCTGCTTCCTCGGACACATGGAACATTCATACTTCTTATTTATACAGCGCTGGACGGGTCTCATAAATAAGACTATCAAGATGCTATTTACTTAAAACTGGGGAGCATAGCCATGGTGACTTATCCCAACTATGGCCTGCAATTTTAAATAATAGTATGAGCACTCCATGTATCTGAGGCAGTCAGTTTTGATACACAAAAACTCTCATTGAAACAACTCTTGTTAAGTCTTCAAGCTACTATAATGTTTTGTTGTTTTTGTTTTCCCCCCACTTTCCCCTTTTAAATTTGCCAACATGCTGAAACAGAAGAACAAGGCTGCCTCTCTGAGAAGTGTCAAGTACCACCTTTGCAAATGGTAGCAACAATGTACTTCTTGTAATCCTTTCATAGGGATGTCACTTGTGTCATCCTCACACATGAAGATGAGAAACCACAACATTCTCTCTATCCTATGAGCGAGTGAGGTATTTTGTGGTCTTCCCAACAACTGATCATTGCACATTCTGAGAAAAATTGCACAAGTAATGTAAATTCTGCAAAACTCTGGCCACAGCTTAAAAGACGAACTGTTAAGGATGTGAAGCACAGGAAGGTTGTTTCTGTCTGTTTTTAAGAACCAGCCCGTCATTTTGTGTTAGCTCTCTCTCTGTGTATACCTTGTTTCTCAAAGTGGAAGAACAGAGACAGCTTGTGCAAGTTAGAAAGATCGTGATGACAAAAAAAATAGTGCTTCTGGTCTCATTCTTGCTTGGAAGCAAAGAAGCCTGAAAAAATTTCACTGAAATGTCTTGTTGACTCATCTGAATCAATGAGAATATCCAAATCAATGAGAATGAGGAATTTAGCAAATATTCTTTATATCCTTAACATTTCATGTGTCCTATTCATGAACTGTAAATAGATTTGCATAGATTTCTCAGGTGGTGTGTTTTGAAAGATCTATGGGATTTGTTGTTGTTGATGATGTTCCTGTAATTCATAACTTGTAACCATTTCATTGTTGTATTTGTAATTACATTGCATGCATGTTAATGACACATTAAGTTTCTTACATTTAAAAAACGGTGGGATCATAGTCAAACCCTCCACATAGGGTATAATTAGGCTTCTGGATTTAAAAAAATGTAAATGGTTAGGTCCAGTGACTGTTTTTCAGGTTTTCCTGTGGAAGGGAAGGTCTCCATTAAGGGCTAAATGTTTATCTGACTAATAATGAGTAATTTCCAGAAGTACCTGAAAGTTGACTAACTGTGCTCTTTTTAGCTAATGTTTTAATTATTTAATTGCATAAGTACCTAGGATAATAGATTGAGGCTGTTCCTCAATTTATGCACAACCAGCATATTTTACTGTTCATGACTAGGACACATAAAATGTCAGGAAAGATTCACAGCAACACACACACAAAGCAGGTGATTGAGGGAAAAATCTCAAATCTTCATTACAGTGTCAGAGGAACCTCATCCCTATGTTGTAGGTGGCCAATGAGATCACTGTATACCACATGGCCTTAGTTTTAAAAACTGGAATTAAATGTTTTAATTCTGCTTGCTGGTTAGTATTGTGTAAACTGTCTGTGAAACACTTTTTAAGATGTAAGGGTAGAATGGAAATACCTGGATAGATGGCTGGATGGCTGGATGGATAAATACTTTGTCTTCTGTACAACAGTGCTGCCAACACAGATTAATTCATAAATGATCTCACTCATTCAAAAACATTTTATACTAACAGAAAACAAATCAGTAAATATTCATTTCATCCTTATTGAAGCAACATATTTTTCCAGGCAGGAAGGCTATCCTACCTTGCTTTGTTCCTTGGGCTGTTGTAAATCACATTTCTGCTTTTTTTGGAACACACACAGTCCATTCCAAAACCCATGCTACTCACTGGAAGCCACAATGATCCTGTGAATGAAATGAGACAGTAACCCAGTGAACATTGGGTGCTGAAGAAATGACCTTTACACAGTACCTGTTATGCTATTTCTTTGGTGAACATTTCATTCACCATTTAATGCATCTTTAATTAACATGAATGCAAGGCCCTGATAATACATGGCTGGCCTGGACCTTCCTGACACATTTATTACTTGGCATTTTATCCTGCTCTTGATTCACAGCATTATGAGGAGCTTTCATACATTTTTATGGTGTATCAAGCAAAAACAAAATAAATAAATAAATAAGACAAAAACATTGTGGCGCCTTAAAGACTTACTGTTATATATTAATGTGAGCTTTCGTGGACAAGACTATTTCCTCAGACGTAAGAATGGGACTACATAGCAAATATTTATACATTTATACGTGGCTCCAAACCAAAGACTGTATCTTGGCACAGACTGAGGAAGTGGGCTTGTCCATGAAAACTCTTGTTAAAATATAGCAGTTAGTCTTTAAGGTGCCACAACGTTTTTGTCCCCTTTAATTAATTTTAAAATTAATAAATTAATAAATTTATTTATTTATTTATTTATTTATTTTTGCCTGATATGCCAGCTCAGACTGACACAGCTATCTCTTCTTAACCCACCATTTTTCTGGCGGTATCCCATCCAATCAACTTATGAGTACATACCATCTTAGTTCAAACACTAAAACTACCTGTAGGCTGGACAACAGTTTTTCGACATTGCCTTGTAGCTTAGCAACAAACTTCTGTTTTTTTTTTCCTATCAGTTTTTCTCCAGCCTGCAGCAAAGTAGAGGTTCTTAACTCAAGGTAACATTGTGCCCAAGTCCGAAGGAAAGCTCGGGTTCTTTTAACTATGATTTTTGGGATATAGGAAGTAGCACAGACATCCTAAGGATTAATTAGAGAACATATCACTTCTGAAGAGGCCAGGAGCAGCCACAGCACAGGCCTGTCTGCGCTTCTCCAGTCTGGTACTTTCTGGATGTTCCCAAGACATCTCTGACTATTGGTCACGTTGGCTCGGTCTGATCGGAGTTCACCTCCAAAACATCTACAAGCTACTAGGTCAGAAAAGTCTGACACAGCTGCCTGAGATGACCACCAGTTTAAGCAAAGAGATAAATGCTGTTCTTTCTATGGCAGAAAAATGAGAAACAACAAAGTGGAAGAAAATGTCTTTCCAAGCTGCCAGGCACAATATTTTATGCATTCTTAATATTGACATTGTTTTAGAATTTATATCTTGGTTGTCCTCACAAAAAGCATGTGTGAGAATTGTTACTTAGAAATAAAACCATTCATAGCTGAGTTCAGAATGGAACCTGAAGGAAGGCAAAACTGAGTGATTTGTAGGGATGGGGACTCGAGTCACGGGACTCACTGTTAAGTCGGACTTAAGTTGCACTGAGGACTTCACTTGGACTCAACTGTTTCTTTTTCCAGTGATTCAGACTCAACTCACGACTCGGAACCCACCCACTCCTCCCCCCTTTTTTTCTGGAGAAAAAGCTTACTTTTAATAGGGACTCGGACTTGGAGCTTGGGACTTGGTACCAAAGACTTGGACTTGGGACTTGGACCCAAAGATTTACCAACATCCCTGGTGATTTGTGCTGTAGTGCTAGCGACATGGTAAACAGAGGTTCTCAAGGATTCCAGGATTTTTCAAATGCTTGCAAGTAATTAGTGGTGGAAGTTTGCCAGTCAATACTAGTCCTCATCAGTCATGCACAGCAATGCTGACACCAAATAGCTTGGCCAGGGTTCTGTGAAAACCAGGAGTGGAGAACTTTGGTGCATCCCAATGGCAGTTTTCTGTCCTGGGACTCTCCATGAGTTTTCCAGACCATCAGAAATGCACAGAAATTTTAAAAATGAAGCTGAAATTGGCTGGAAGTCTACTTCCAATTTTGAAAATGTATTTTGTGGTATCAAAGGGTACATGGAGGCCCTGTGAATTATTTAAAAAGGTAAATTGCCGCTCCTGGAGGCTTCAAGAAGCAATAATTCAAAAAGACTGAAGAAGTCCCTTGGAGCAACTTTGGAAGCCATACTTTGCCTGCTCCTGATATGATCATGCATCCTACAATATTCCTTAGAATCTTCTGTGAGGCACAGAAGTTCTACACCAAATAGAACAAGGCTCTTCAACCTTCAAATGTTCAGAAATCAAAACTTAGATCTATTTATTCTCAGGTAAACATCACACAGTTGTCACATCAGTTTTGGAACCTCAACTGCTTAGCTCAGTGACAACAGTATGGATTAGGTGGAATTTTTTATGCCACGGCTACTAACTGGACAAAAAAAAATGACAACCTCCAGTGAAATTCAGCAAGGCTTTTTCTGTCAGAGAATGGCCATAGGCATAAATCTTTCTCATGAAGTAAATAATACATCCAATGTATTAATGCACATTACATTGCAGCGAGGTTTAGTTTTACATGGCTCTAGAAATCCAAGCTTCACTCTCAGAAATTTTTATAAAAATTAAGAAGCGAAACTGAAAGCCCATGAAGATGGACTTTTCATTAAGCAATTTCAGTGTAACATTTTTCATACATGGAAGAATACCTGTAGAGGAACACATGTACAAAAAGTTATATCAGTATGCAATGTCTGTCAGCAAGGGTTGTGAGTAATCAGTTCTCCTGGCACAAACTTTATAGAAACTGGTAGCATGCCAATTTGATGCTTCACCTGCAAAGTGGAATAAACAGGAATCAACAAGATGAAAAAGATCTACTGTCATGAATTTTACACATATAAATCTAACACCGATATGGCCTAACACAAGCAATAATAAAATCCACAAACCTGTGTTTTGAAATGCAAATTGCACATTTAATGCCTTTCTGCTCCCCGTGGATAGTTTGTTTACAACATTTATATGTTGATTTTCGTAAGAAGAGCTCCTGCCTTTAAAAGAAAAATGACTCAATACGTCACGTTCATTGCTACCATAAGAATTGTCAGACACCAGAATCTGCTTAATAAACTGGCAGGCATTCATAAAAACACCCAGTTTGTTTATACATCTTTCCCCCTTAACATAGCCCTTTATTTTCAAACAGAAGTGTATTCTGTCACCTATTGGATGTCATCAGCATTGTACGTATGACATCACCTCTGCAGCATGATCCTGATCATCTTTGCTCAGACACAAAATCCCAGCGTGGTCAATTGGACCTTACTTCTATGTAGGCACTGAAGTCTGTGACCATCATCTGAATGAACAGAAATGGTCCTTTATAAGCCATTCATTCCATGGAATAAGAATATCCATACATTGAGGAAAAGAAATTATGCCCCCCACTCCTATCCAGTAATGGACTGCATTTTTGCTTACCGGGAAGTTACTTTACAGTCTTCTGATTTGCTGCCCATTGTGTTTGGATCCCTGAAACAGTGAGACAGAACGTTCAGTGTGACAGACGTAAAGCTAACTCAACCGACTTCAGTAAACACAGCAGAATCAACTGACATGATGACATATGTTTCAAAGACTAGTCAAGAACATTAGCATGCAACTCCAGCTGCAAAAGATTTTTTTTCTCACAGACTGAATAACAACCGGCCTATGCTCTGTACTCATCAAAAAAGTAAACCAATCACGTTGACAAAAAGCCACTAGAAACAAAAAATTGTATTTAAAAGATTTCACAGTTTTGGTATCCCTACTATAAAGTCTTCCTCGTTTTTTGTCATAAAAATTTAGGTTATATAGTCATTGTTAGCAAGCGTTGCATTACTATTATTGTTAATTTTAGTTCTGTTTATTGCCTCAAGGGTTATATATTGTAAAATAACTTTGTTGCCACTAGTTAATGTTAATTAGTTGTTTTAATAGCCTATAACACCTATTTGTTATATTTTGGCAGGTTTACTTTTTTAACTATCAGTAACTTAACCACTTAGAATATTTAACAATGCTGTTGCATACTCAAAATTACAGAGTTACTATTAATGTTACCTGTTTAACGTTTAGTCATCCTTTGAGTCCTGCGACATATTTCCTTAATAATCATCAGCCATCAAGTCTGATATTCTCAAAAGAAATAACAGCCCTCTAAACTGCCTTCAAGGGAGGTGATAATTAGCACTGAAAATTACAAATAAAGTTTTTGAAGTTGAATAGCAACAACTGGGCAGTGACACTGATGATTGGTTTGTCAAGACAAATTATTAGAGAACTACGCAAATGCAGCCAACACACTCCTCAGAGTGAAAACAATAAGGTGAGTCTATGCAATGCTTACATGTTGAATGGGATATTTAATGTGCGGGGAAACTCAAAGGTTGAAGAACTAGCATTTAGACAGTCTAACACTGGTAAGTTGTAGTCTTACCTCTTTAAACTCCATTACATTCTCACGAGAGACATGCTAATACAAACAAGTCAATCAGAGTGTGTGTTTAGCAAGATCAAAGCTTAAAGGATAGTTTAAAAATCCATTTATTGTTCTAAAGCGACGTCTTTTTTTCCCATTAACATGTTATACATTAGTGTCTGCTATCCATGATTCATTTCACAGTTTAGTTTGTTAGCTTTTAAATTATTTAACAAGCATAAGTTATTAATACAACTTTTAAAGTCTTGCACATATTCTTAAAACAAAGTTGGGTTCATTTATATATTTTGTTTTTGAAAAAAAAAGGTTTTATCTCGAAAACATTTTAGGCATCTCTCGAAGAAAAAATCAAGCAGGCATTTAAAGCTAAACACACGTAATTCCAAATTTAGTTTCTTACAAAAGTTTTCAGCTTTATTGACAAATTATGGCAAACATATTTGACAAAATTATGGTTTCCTATTTAGAGAAGTTTACACATGGAACTTTATGTGATTTTTTAAAAAAATAAAAAACTCAAAACAAATACAGCTTAAAACACTGGACAAATTCAGTTAGCTACATACATACAGTAGCTGCTTGTTGCCAACCCCGTTAAAACAGCATTTAAAATGAAATTTACAAACTTAATATTAAACATCTTAAGTCTAACTAACATATATTAAAAAGACAGGTTAAAACATCTTATCTACATCTTGACTATCACCTGGTTCAAAAAGGTCATATTACATTTTTTTAGCAACCCTAAATAATAACTCAACCTTCATAGTATGGGATATGTGGGGGGAATAGATGCAGCTTCATGCTTTTTTTTTTCCTGATTTGCTTTAAGATTACACACAACAGTGAGGAACGACCAAGAGAACGTCATCTTGCTGAATGGTTTAGTCAATGTTGTCAACTGTCTTTTAAAGTCCATGTTAGAAAAGAATAGGAATGCCAGTGTCACTCCAAAGTGGAAACACAAGAAGTATATAGGGTAATCATAAGCAGTAATTCCTAGGATAGAAAAAAAATTGGGCTATTACTTGTCGTGTTGCCGTTTATGCGGAGACCACGGGTTATTAATTGTCTTTAAGCTGAGGTCACAGATGAGGAGGACCTTCAATATCTACCATAGGGGTGTTCCCTGTAACCCCCTCTGGTTGACCTGGGAGGTGGTGCCTTTAGGCTGGGACGGCTTATGGCCCACTCTTCTTGTGCTAAAACAGACAAAATGAAAAGAAAGAGTTTGCTTTATTTTGATAGGCATCAAGCTGTTCCCCAGGGTGCATTTAGCAAACGAAACACGAGAACGATTGTATGATCTACTTCTATGTCCTTCCTGAAACCTTATTTCTGAAATTCAATTGTCTGTCTTGGCAGCTCTCAGTAAAAACCAACAAACCTCTTTCCCTCATTTTACGCAAGATATGAATATCCAATTTACTGGTAACGCAATCAGTTCTGGAAAAACCATTGCTTTAAGTCTGCCTACTCCAAACTTATTCCATAACTGAGTTTCTAACATGCTATTTTAAAGCACCAAAGTGGATATCATTTTCTGCAGCGGGTACATTAACTGGATCAGGAGTTGAGTCAGAAGTGGGTAATTGAAATAGTTATGATTTTCTGCTTTCATGTTTCAACTAAAAAAGAAAACAGTAGAATGGAAACCGCTTGCAACATAGGTAGCATTAGAAGAGAGTTTTCCATCAAGTGCTTGTAATTCTGAGTACACATGAAAACACATGTTATATACACATCAGTCATTCTGATATGAAGAATATATTGATCTAAGATAGAAGCTGAAGCCAGGTGGCTTTTAGTGGATTGACTGTCACTGTGGCAGACTGCTTGGCTTTCTGAAGCAGTATTGGGTGTCCCTCTATTCGAACAAAACAGACCTGCAAAATTGGTCTAGCTTGGAGAATCAGGAGGTACAAAGATTTGAAGTGCACAGTGTGGGGGGGCTATCTTGATGCAGAAACCAGAAATTATAGCCCTTTTAGTATAAAACAAGATGAAGTGTAAGAATATCCAAACCACGTTCCTCTGCTGTCCCCTACAATGATCTTTTGACAGATGTGCATTGAGGTGGAGTGGAATGGATGCTTTCAGGAGTGTGAGATTGTGCATTTGATTAGCTGCATTTCTGAGATCGTTGCTTACTAAAAATCTATAGTACAGTAGGACTGCATTATCCATGGGGGATTGGTTCCAAGCCCTCCCTGAGGATGCTGAAAAACGTGGAAGTATCAAATGCTCTATATTGCGTGGTCTCTCACACCCTCTAGTGGCCAGTTCTGGTAAACACACCCTGGAAATACATACAAATATGTATTTATGGATTTTTAAAAATTTATTGTTTTCAAGCAGCAGATAAGTGAATCAGCAAATACTGATCCCATGGATTGGCAGGCCTTACTGTACAGTGACCTTCTCCTAAACTTGCTTACAGCACTACAGAGTGTCATTGGCTGGAAAGACTTCAGAAAGGTAAACAACACCCAAATACAATCTTGCAAATGCAAAATGGATAGGCTATTATTCTGTTTACAGTTTTGCAGCAAAACCATACGTCCATGGAGCAGCAGGCAAAGTTACGGGAAACCAGAGCATTGCACAACGCAGACACAGAACACAATACACTTGTTGTATTGTCCTTTGTGCAACATTGCACATGGAACTTTTGTCTGGATATGGGCACATAGTATTGGAACAGGAATCTACTTCTCATCCCCCAATTAACTAAGACAACTTACAGTGTTTTGGTCAAGTGTACATAATATTGTTCTGAAGATCCAGAGTAGCTTTGGGAAATGCAAATTAATGAATACATCATCATGTAAATGAACAATTGTATTGTATGGACTATTTTGCTATTTGCAAAGGGAAGATAATTTAGATTAGCTGGGAATATTGTCTGTAAGATGTGCTCTGGAAAAATGGTAAACAGAGTCTTCTACAAAGACTAAGCTTCAAAATGTTATTATCATGAAACATTCAGCCCATAATCATTTCAGAAAGAGAAACCCACATTTTCTAGAGCTATATACACTCTGCTTACAACTATTTAAATATGCCTGTCCTTGAAGAGATTATCAGTGGCTTTCTGCCTATACAGACCCAGTTTCTAGATTAGGCAAGGAAGGTTCAGGTACTAAATAAATGCTGTCTCTAAATTAGGCAGTGCAATTCAAACACTGGATAAATGCAATTAGTCATAAAATTAGGGGAAGGGTGCACCAATCTGCTTTTGCACTTCTACAGCCTAGTTGGGTGAGAGCACAAAATAGTGGCTTACATGCTATCCACCCTCTTCTTTCAGACATGAGAGCTATTCGGGGACGTTTTACATGGGAAAACAAACACAGGACTTGATTCAGGATTTTAATATTGTGAGAATGGATTCAGCACTTTATTTTCTTGACAAGTATATTATTAGTACTTTGGCAAAACAAAAACAAGAACAAATGAAAAACCTTTGGCAATTCAGAGCATGAAAGCTCAGCAAGAAGCTGAGGAGGAGAACTTTTTAATTTGACTTAACTAAGCTTTTAAATTAGTGATCATGTTTTCCTTAACCAGTATTGACTACTTTTCTGGGGGGAAATGTGTGATTAGATTACTCGAGGCATTTTTTAAAAAACAGTATTAAGACGGAAATACTAATTTATATTGGAAACAACATCTCAACAAAGAAAATAATAGGAAAAATTATTCTGTGGAAACGAGTAGGAAATTCTTCAGTGAGGGGAAAAATGTTAGCGAAACTTTTCATTCTGAAAGAGTACTTTTAAAAAAACAAATGAAAACTCTGTGGAACATAATTTCTTGGTCTTTCAAGGAACTCAATGGGTGGATTCTGAATGTTAGCTTTTGAGGGATGAGCCAGGAGGCTCATGTATGCTGCCTTATTACTCCCACTAGCAGTGGGTAGGACTAAAGAAAACCAAGAACTTGTCATCTGTGATTTGTTTAGCATGACATCTAAACCTGGCAGAAGCTAGCACTCTGGCTTGTTGCTCCCTTGCAAAGCCACAGAAATATTACCCATGGTTTGTTCTAGGGTTATTTCTCTAGCGGCGTGGGGGGGGGGGGGAAGACAATGGAATGTTGGATCCTGCTGGATTTGGAGATCACACCAAGCTAACCATGGTTTGCCAAGTTATTTCTGCTATAAGTGTAATTGGACAATATGCTCCAACATGCTATTCACCATCAACAAATCAGGATTAAGAACCTTGACTTACTGCAATGTCTGAGCCTAGTCATGGTATGTGTGTGTCTTTTAACTGGAAATCATATTAATGCAATCCCGTGTCTCTGTAACAATTCTTGTATTTACTCACAGATGTTCCAGTCCTCTACCCATTGATCCAGCAGTAAGTCTCACTGAACTCAATGGAACCTACTTCTAAGGTATAGGATTATGGTATAAGTAGCAATAGTTACTCATACAATGCACAGTGAAATGTCATACATGTTGACCCAGAAGCACATCCTGCTTAATTCATTAGGACGTAATCCCAGGTTAAGAATGTAAAGTGCTGCAGTCTGAATGAAACCTGCAATAGCTATATCCCAAAAGGTGAGTATAGGGGAGGAAAACGTCTTCCTTTTTCAGGGATGACTGTTGATATTGTGGAATTGTACTGGATTGTACATTGGGAAAATGGTGTATAAAACATATTGATGCCCTATTTCATGACTGCCATGTCCTCAGCTTAGTGGAGCCACAGGTGTGGGCAGAAACCACGAGCCGTGTCCTGTACTTACCTATTGTTCTAAGAGCAGTTTATCTTATCAAGGTGAGAACATACAGACTGGTCAGAGACACAATCTGTACCACTCAGCATGCAGTCGTTTCCCTCTCCTTCCATGTGGTGGGTGATTACTGGCTTCTATGTTTCTGTGTCAGTTTCAATGTAGGATACAAAACCTGTTTTGTTGCCTAGGTCTTGTGAGTCCCTCTAACATGGGAGGGAGAGTTGGCATTTGTGTGGAACTTGGTCTTGGGTCATATCTAGTTGGAAGTGAGTCTCCCCAATGTGTGAGATTGTCTTGAGTGTTTGCTTTTGCTGTATGTCCCCATCAACCATCTATACAATAAAACTCTTAAGGCACCAGAGGCTTTTGGTCTTCATCGGGAGTTGAAGAATGCAAGCTCACTGGGGTTCTAGATGGCTCAAAACTGCCAATCAGCTCTGGATGATAATAATTATAATTATATACTAGTTATATACAATTATATAATTATAAGGCAATGCAATATTTTTAATATGTGTCCTCAAATCACAAGCAGAACTGGACCATGTTTCTCCAGTCTCAGAACCAGCATGGCCACTGGCCACAACAGCTATAGGAATCCAAGAACTGTAGTCTTTTTTTAAAAAGTAACTTTTTATTTATCATCTGCTTTTCAATGTTAACTTTGAGGGAACTATAGAATGTGGATTTAGACCGTCACTTGTCTACTCAAGTATTTTGCCCCTCCCACCAAATGTTAGAAATCGCACTCCTTTTACATTTTCCTCAGAACAGTCCCATGAGGGCTGGCCTTGCCATCAGACAGAGCAAGGCAGCTATCGTGGGCAGCTACGTCGGGCGTCATTAATGTGAAGCAAATTGACATTGGTTGATCAGTATCCACTGAAGTATATTTTGCGATTTCTAAAGAAACATACATTATCACACCATTATCATCATGACAATAATGATGTCTTTGTATTTTTCTTTACTGCCAGGGAGGGAGGATTTTCTATCCTTTTTGTCAAAATAATTTGGCCAGCTTTGGCTCCTATGCACAAGTTTTTTGGCTCAGATAGCAAATAGATGGTCTGCTGGTCTAGCTAAGGATAAGGAATTTCCTACGTTCATCTTTGCAAACTACTAATCTATCTCCAATTACAGTGCCTTGGATTTAAACTGCAACTATTACAGGGGTATTTCTTTTTCTGGGAACAAACGTCCAGTTGTTGAAACAATTCTTGATTGGGTCCTTTCAAATCTGAGCTCTGTGCTTTAAATTGTAATTTTTAGTGTCCTGAAATATTCCTCAGAGATACTAATTTCCATTCATGACATATGAAATGCAATTAAATGATTAGCAATTGGGTTGTCTTGTTTTTGCCTTTAGGTCATCGTGACCATGTCTGCCCATGGAAAACCAACCCTTCAGACTTTTTTGAGGGGAAACTCGTTGGGCCGCTGCAAATTGGTGCAAGCAAAACAGCTTGAGATTAGTAAGGTGAAGAAGTAAAATATGCACAATTATGCCTGCAGATTCATTCCCAAATGAATCAAATCAATGATCTAGGTTGTGCACCTGCATGAACAAACTAGCAAGCAGCCTCCGGTCGAGACACCAATTAAACAACAGAGAGTGTATGATGTCTATTTGCATGGGTCAGTAGCAAGTAACAGATGTGCTGGGTTCTGGTTCTGCTTGAAAAACACAGCAGATTGGGCAGGTCATGTACAAATGTAAGGGCACAAGCGACAGATTAGTTATCCTTTGTCATGACAAAGTTTCATCAGCTTTCCAAGCAGATTAAATCCATACTCTGTCACCCTGACATCGTCCAGTGATGCACTTCTACTTTTCTCTTTCAGACAACAGTAAGTCTCATGCTACTGGAGGTGCGGGTGGGGGTGGAAGCAAGGTGCCACACTTTTAGGCACAATATAGTGTTGTTGTTTTTTCAAGATTTACAGTGTAGCAGCTCTAACTTCTTGGAGTAATGGTTATCCATAGTCTTCAGCTACAAGTGAAGGCAGCATTCATGCACAAGAAGAGAATTAGAGCTGGACCCCTTTGAAAAGTTAAAAAGAAGTCAGCCTCCAAAAGGTGCTTTAAAAGGAAACACCTTAGTGTAGTAGAGTATACAGCATGTTCTGAGTATATAAGGCTCTGGAGGTGAGGAGGGTTTGGCCTTCCAGATGTTTGGGACTTCAGCTTCCAAAAGCTCTTGGCAGCACAGCCAGTTGTGGGAGTTGTATTCTAAAACATCTGGGGTGGGGCAAAGGACTCTTATGGCAACAGAAGCAGTTCCTTTTCTTCCAAATATCTATGGGTCACATTTTACAATTTTCCCCTCAGAGGTTTCCCTTCTGTTGTAGGGGGTTTCAAGGCTTCAAATGCCCTATAGAAAGGCAGGGGAGGGGGGGGAGAACAGCTGGAAATCAAGTTACAAAATATGGATTTCATGAAGAAGGGACTCATGCACTTTTAAAGGGTGTGTCAGACAAAAATTCAGTAGGCACATTTGCCCATTTCATCACATCTTTTGTCTCAGCCTTGTATAACTTGTCTGCTTTCTGGAAGCACGTAACTCCTAGAACATCAGAAGGAATCCAACCGCTAAAGCCTTTTGCCCTCACTGAATCTTCATGTCCCGAATTTATGGCAGCTTGACAGAAGCCTTCCTTCTTTTCCTTCTCCCTCCCTGTAGATGCGTTTTTTCTTGTAAAGGCTTCTGACCTTTGCTCCTGTTTCCTCCCTTCCCTCCTTTATAACAAAGAGCTGTGTGGCACTTTTAAGACAAACAGATTTATAATAAATTGAGCTTTCATGGATGTACAGCCATCTTGTTTCACTTTCATCTCTGTTGTATTCTCTCAGTCTAGGAATGGACAACATGAAGTTCCCAGAGGTGTTTTTGTGGGCCCCCCAGAACCATTTGGACACCCCCAACATTTTCTGAACATGTTTTTTTTTAGATTAAATGTGTCCTCCCCAATTTCCCTTGCATCTTTTAGGGGGATAGAGGGCACTTTTACAATGTCTGGAAGGTCCCCAGCATCGCCAAATGAGTTGGTGTTTGGGGGGGGGGGGTGGTCAGGACAGGGTGCAAGAGGCTTTTTCAATTTAAAAAAACACGTTTTTTGGAATTAAACTCATTTTTCTGTTAACAAAAATCTATTTTTGCAACATTTACCAAAATGTTTGGGAAAAATAATAAAAACGTTAAATATTCAAATTGGCCCCCTTGATCAGCCCCATTCCCCTTTTGTCCATCTCTCCTGGAACGACGGTCCTTGGGCTGCTGGCAAATCTGATCAACGGCCCTCAACTCTGCTGAGATCTTGTCATACCTGTCCTAAGCCATCCTGTCTCAACCCCTCCATACAACAGGGCTAAGCAATGCATGACCTCCCAAACATGGTTGGAGTGCAACTCTCCTAATTCTTCTGCACTGACTGTGCTGGCTAGGGCTGATAGGAGTTGCAAGCTGAAATCCTGTTGTGTGGCTATGCAAGTGACATAATTTTTAGATGCTAATTGCTGTAACATAAGAACCCTCTATAGGTGTTATTTGTTGCACGCCGAGTCATACGATTCAGTTTGCAAAGGGTAAAATGTCTATGGCAATTTCTTAACCTATGGTTATTCGCGTCCAAAAGCTACACCACTTGCATAACTGGATTTCAGCCAATGTCTCACAACATTTGAAGGGCTACAAATTGCCCACTGCCGCCGTAAAGACTGCTTGCTTTCATCTTCGGCTGGAACACTTTATTTCCACTTACTAGAATCAGGCTTCCCTTGAGTTGTATTGATCAATCCGGTTAAGTTCAACAGCCCAATCCACAACAATGCTCTGCTGAAGAAGGGATGCTATCTCATCCCTCTGATGTTAGTAGAAATAAATAAGTTCTAATCACAGTACTCTGCCTTCACTGGATCACAACCTAACCATACTTAAATTCTGAAGTGGAAAAATAAAGAAGCAGGGAGTTGCAAGTGACTAGAAAGGAAACTGCTGAAGACTGGAAGGAATGCAAGAAGACTTGCAGGAACTGGAAGCAAAGCCATAAGGACATGAGTAATCATGGCTATAAGTTAATCAAGAGTTATGGGACTTTGTTGTAAAGCCGCACGCATTAAATGCATGAGCAGAAACCTTTTATTAATGTGGATACTTCCAATTTGCTGTGTTTTCACTGAATCAATATAGCAACCCACCATTAAATGGGGGAATAAGGAAGTTAATTGCTATTATCACTAGCTGCCAGCCTCCTTGGTTTGTGATCAATTGACAGTTACTTATTATTATTTCAGCAGTGTTACTTAAAATTCGTATTGGCTCTTTGCCATTACGTTTGCTGGGTTTTGAGTAAACTTCCGGCGTGTGCTGGGAACACTGCTTTACTAATGCATCATCCACAGTACCCATTTAAAGAGGACAGTGAGATTATGTACTAATGTAATAAATATGAGAGACATACATTTTTGATCAACACACAGCTTGACAGGCAGAATAAATGCCATATGTTACTCTCCTTCATCTTACAGCCATTTTAAATAGCCTTTAGCTCTTTAAGATATTTATTAGTAGGGACACAAATGCAAAATATGGATAGCTTGATTTGTTAAAGTCACAATCACCTGGGTCCCACAAATTCCAGCAGGTTTTGGTAGCCAACCAATAAAGCGTGGTCACCATGCCTGCACCCCTCCTCCAAGAGGAAGGGTCTTTGAGTGTTTATTCTGTGCCCCTGTGCCCCTCCTCAGCTCCAAGCATCCCAGTTCTAAACAACACAAATTCAAACTGTGCCCAGCAGTCTTCATTGACCATTCAGAAGACCATGACACCAGTGGGTATCCATCCAGAGATGATTTTGAGGCCTCCTCACAATTGGAACAGTGAGCTCAACAGATGAACCACGGCAGTGGTGGGCAACCTGTGGCTCTCCAAATATTGTTGAAGTCCGGGTCCTGTCAACCCAAACCAGCAAGGCCAGAGGTTAGGGATGATGTAAGTTGTAGTCCAAAAACATCTGGAGGGCTACAGGTTGCCCACTCCTAAAGTAGAACTGTACATTCAAATATGCTCAAATCTGACTCCTTTTTCTGACACTTTGAAAAATGTATTATGCTGTACAGATAGGCCATAAACTAGGGGAAAACTGGTTTTGTACCCCTAGTTGGATACCCATATTAATCCTTCTATCATGTGACGTTAATATTGTAGTCACTTCCCTAAAGTGCAAAGGTGCTGGTGTGTATGTGTATGCAAAAACAACTGATAAGGGCAAAAAGTGGTAAACTAACACCCTGAACAGAGTTTGATGATAAAATGAATTATTCATAATCAATCACAAGGTAATAATTGCTACTAAGTCCTAATAATAGTTTATGGCTTTACAGGATTGTAATAATCCCAAGACTTGGACTATGGTGCACATAACTAAAATCCTGAATTCTGATAATATCAGAGAAGAATATGTCCTCCTCTTGCCGGAGATATAGTGAAGGTGCTTCTCTACAGAAATTATTCACACTCCTTCATTGGAATAATTTGTCAAGGGGGAGCTACCAAAGGATTTAATAAGCCATCCTTTACATTTCTCTTTGGAGAATGGAGTTTTAATTGGCCTGTAGGGAGACTACTCCCTCAAACTCCAAAGGCAAGGATTCGTTTCTTAAGAAGGCTACGAGAAGATGAAGAAAAAGGATGGGAGAGAGGGCAGGAGTGAAAAAGAGGACAAGCGCTCCATGGGGTGTTCTGTAAAACCCAAGATCAAATGAAAACTTTAGCTATATCACTAAGAACTGCATTCAGTTCCTCATTACGCTTATTAAGGCAGGAGAGCTAGTTGTAAAGTTCAGGAATAGTCCACATTCCTGGCACACTGCCCCTGCAGAACTTAGCAGAAAAATACATCCTTGCCATAAAATCTCTCTTTGTATGTCAGAATGCTTATTTCATTTTTACTAATTTGGATCCCAATTAGACATGGGAGCTTTGTATTTGTATCCTGGGTAATTATGATACGGACAGATTGGAAGACAAGATCAATTAGGCAGGAGTACAAAGGTAGGCCTATCTTTTGGGGGGGGGCATTTTTCATATAGTGGGGCAAAGGATAGGACAATGGTTCTTTGTAAGATTCCTTCCATCTTTCTGGAAGGTGCACATTAAGTTAATGCTGCAATCCCACGCTAAGCACATTGTTGTAGAAGTAAATCCCCTTGGGTTCCATCCAGTAGCCTAAAAGCAGGCTTCACTTTGTGCAATGGCAATTCCTCTTCATCTCCTTCCCCTGCAGTCCCTTTTATATCTTCGCCAGATAGGCCCCTAACCCTCCAGAACAGTTTTTGGGAAGTATGCACAAACACGATGCGGAGAGAGAGGAAGGATTGATCCCACTGGTCATGTCTTCTCTTTTGGTAGACAGACATAGCTGAATACAACACACCGGTCCTACAGAAAGTTGTTGCACTGGGGGGGGGGGGGGGCGGGAAGGAGGGAAGGTGATTTGAGGGTGTGCGTGTGCACATAACCTCATCCTCTCTTTCTGCATCGATTCAAGTGATCACATGCTTGAATTGATTCAAATGGATTCAAATTTTTTAAAAATAGAAGGTTCCCTGGTGGAGGGGAAAAGCTATGGATTGGGGAGAGAAGACTCTGGGCTGATTTGCAGTTCCCATTGCATCATTTGATCAATGGGGAAAATGCAAATCAGTCTGCCCGAAACCTTTTCTGAAGTTTTTGGTAACGTGATTGCCCTCTTCCTTGCAATAACAAATATAATACGTAGATTCCATTCTTATTCTGTTTCTCATCCTTATTCTAACAATGAAGACTTCTCTGATTCAAAACAGTGGTTTTAAGTGCTCTAGTAAGCAGACGTGCAATATTTTGAGGTCAGAATACTGCCTAGTTAGGAAAATACTGTGTAGATTTCCTCAAATACTAGGTGTTCAAGAGTTCAAAAAGCTCAAGAGTTACACCATTTGTGTTATGTTAGCATAACTAAGCAAGTGGATCCGGGGCCCATGTGTGTTTTCATTTGCATCTGTGTGCTAATCGTAAACTGTGTAGAAAATATCCATTTTGATCCCTCTAACCCTTTTTCAAAGTAAAATGCAAGGTAGTCAGCCATTCTACTACTTCTCAAAGAAATGAAACCTTAGTAGTTCAGCCCGCTCAATGTTGTTGTTGTTTTCATTCCCATTTACTAAGATGCCTCATGATACAAATAGTGACAGCCCTGTGAAATATTGGTTCAGCCTAAATGGGTGGGAGTAAGAAAAGAGCAGGGCTATGAGTAAGAGATGTGAATCTCAGAAAGAGTGGGAGAGGTGAAGAGTCCGGAGCTGCTGTTGCCACTTGGACTACTAAGGCCCTTGCCAACTTGGTCAAGATATAATTTTTATATAGTGCTGGAGGGGTGGTTTATTTTAGGGTTTTGAAGATTCTCCTGTGTTATGGATACCCAACCCAGTTGAGGAAGGTATCTTGGGTTTTTTGTCTGACTTTGAAATCAAAGGGATACCTGAACTTTGCAAATTCTACAAGCAACTCCGGTATTGGTGCTGTTGCCGAAGAACTGTAGTATTTTGTTGTTGTTATAATTGCTTGTGTTTGTCTGTTGTATAAATGCAAATAAGAAGAGACTCATTTTGTGAAACTGTGTTTCATCAATAGGAACGAAATAGATTCATCAATAGGAAGCAAATAGCCCCATAGAACCTAAAAGTGTTATTCTTGCAATAAAATTAGCCTAGTAATAGAGACCAGGCTTGGAGGGCTTAAGCCCTGCAACTTATTGACTAGCTTGCCTGTATCCTCTGAGTTTACCTACAATCCTCAAAGTGTGTGGTGGTGACGGGGAATGCATTTTCCTAACAGCAGAATACGTTATGGTGAGCTATTCCTGTAGTCAGACAAAGCGTATTTGGACCGACTGGACCTGAATGGTTAATTAAAATCCATGAGCTCCCTGTGGAAATAAACACTGGTGCCTGCTTCTATTTTTGGACCTCGCCTAGGGCTGTGGCCTGGATGGATGCTATTATAGTGAGTGTACACTACTGAATAAAATTCATACTTATAATCCTGATCCAATGATCCCTCAATACTTCACAAGTTCCAAAGTGTACATGGATATTTCTTATCTGGAAGGACCTCTTCACTGATTTTATTGGGAGAAACTGTCCTGCCTGTAAATTCCTCTGCAGGGTGAATCTGCACAGGGCCCTGAAATGAAAGCCAGCTAGCAAAATATTTGTGGCTGAAAAACATCAGCCAGGACCAAATATTACGGTCACTTAGATAATCACTTAGATAATCCTACAACAGCACTCAGAAAAAATTAGCCAGCATCTGCACTGAGGGAGACTGGGAATCGTCGCTGCCACTAGCATGGGGATGGGTCTGGCATTTGTGACAAGATGCAGAGATCTGTGGTGAGGCCTGGCAAAAAAAAAAAAAGAAGTGCGCGTATTACCAAATATGCACAACTAAATGTAACCCAGCCAAGGTAGGAAAATAGCTCTTTTTTTGTGTGGTAACTGATCTAACAACAAGAGCAAGGTCCTTGTGCAGGCTCTCTCTGCTACTTGAATTCCAATATTTATCAGGGGGTTGGATATTGCTTTATAGGACAATCAGGTCAGTTTCAAATTATTTGTGCTATGAACTGAAGGCAAAGTTTCAGATATAGAAAACTGCACATTGATATTTTTTTAAAGTGTAGTTTAACAGAAGTAGAATATGTAGTTGCTTTCTGAAAAGAATGATTGGTTCAGACAGGGCTGTATTAACCCATGGCCTGCCCCCTAGGTTTTGAGGTATTTCAGGGGCCCTCTGGCACTTCAATCTTTCACTCCACTACACATGATGGCCTGACCCTGTCAATTGAGGGGCCCCTAATCCCTGTGGGGTCCCTAGGCTTCAACCCAGTTAGCCTTATGAATGAAACACCCCGGAGTTCAGATATGGTACACTTTGTGTTTTTAATTTTTAGTGTATGAGACATCAGATAGGTACAGTATTACTGTTACATCATTAAGATTGACAACCCTTGCTATGAAATTGATTTGGGCTCTAATCAACATTTTCACCACTATGTTTAAAATTGATCTACAGCTGTGATTAATGCCTTTGAGAAACTCTGATCAAAATGGATTTGTTTAGTTTTCTGGACTCAGTCCCATGAGTCACCTTTTACCTTAGAATGACATCAATCAGCTTAGTCTGGTCTCCACAATAGCAAGAGAGAAAGAATGCACGAGTAATTTTAGGTTGTCATTGAGTGATTGGTTTTCTGACTTCACACTTTCACCAAAAATAGAAAAGGCCTTACCATAACTGTCATAAGCATCTTCGCTTGTTCCATGACCATAGTCATAATACTCGGGCAGACTGCAATAGATTCAGATAGCAAGTAAGGTTATTGGAAAAGTAATGCTTCAAACCACTAAATCCAAACAACACACAAGGCTATAAGTTTGTAATTTTCCCCCTTGTAAAAAAATCCCGAAAGCTAGAATGGCAAACCATTAACTCAAACTTTAAGAGGAAAAACTTAAATGAAAAATACAGTACAGCATACAGTAGATTGTATTGCTCCTCTCATTTTTCTTCCATAAATGTAGCCCTGAACAGGTTTTGTTGTAGCACTGGCACCACAGGTTTTCACAAAACTGTTGGAAAAGTTACTGTTTTGGAATACATCTCTTAGAACCTCTCATAAATAGTGGAGGGCTTGCGGAAACATAAGACACATTTGCCAAGATGGGTCGCTGGGGGGGGGGGAATCCCCAAAACCTGCACACCAAGAACTTGGGAAAATTACTTTGTTGGACTACGACTCCCAGAATTCTTTGCCCAGCCCAGCCTGAAGAATTCTAGGTGTTGTTTGAAAAGTAATATTTTTAAACTCTGAAAAACAACTGGGCTATCAGTTCTTCATTTTCACTTAAGAGGAACAGAATATTTCAATCAGTTATGGGAACGGTCCATTCATAATATTTCTGAAACACAACTGTCCCAATTTAAACACTGAGCTTATGATTCCTGGATTGAACCTGCTAAACAGCTGTAGAAACATCAAGTCCATTTCCTTTCAAAATAAAAGTGCTGTCTGGGGAACAGATGGGGTCAATCCCAGAACTCCAAGGGATATAAAGCTGATTATGTCTATTTCCCTTTGGTGAAACAATAAAATTTTAACTAAATTTCCCTAGCAAACATCCTTTGGTATAGATGAAATCTGTTTAAAAGGGTTGGAAACTCTTGACTTTCACTAATCCATGGTTGGTGTGTAAGCACGACAAAGGATAATGTTAGGTAACAACTCTTGTAGCCCAGTAGTAGGAAGGCACTAACAATATTAGCACTGGAAATATTCCCGCCATCAACAGAGGCAGTGAAGAGGGCCAAAAATAGCAGCTGAAAACAGTTTTCACAGTTGGATCCCTTGTTTTGATCTTAGAAGAAATTATTGTACACATGATTTCCAATGTCACTCTTACTCAGTTAGTTGTCATAAAATAATTATCTGGCTTTGCCTTTTATAAAATGAACAAACAAATGAACAAAAATATGAACATGTTAATAACATATGCAATTTATTAGCAGGTTTTAATGTGTTCTATATTAAAATCTATTTCAACAAGCAAGAGCTTTAAAACAAGGAATTCTGCCTCTCTAGCTCAAAGCTGTATGGAAGTCAAATCTTCTTTTCTTGGGAATTACCAATTGCCTTAATAGTGTTTTTTTTTTTTAAAAAAGTTACCTTTATATACTATTTTTCCCCAGTGGGTTTTCTCCTCTGAGGGATATACATGGCTCTCTTCCCTCTCTACCTGTTATCCTCACAACAGTCCTGTTGTGATGCTTAGAGACAGTGAATTGAACCAAGTCTACTCAGTGAGTGTCATGGCTCACCAGGAAGCAGAACTCAGATCTGCTAAGTCCCAGTCGAATTCTTTAAGCATTACACCACATAATATTGTAAAACTTAGAAGCTGCTTCAAGCACAACTGTAGAATCATGCTGTAATTCTCTGTGTTGTTTTAGAAAATATATATACACACAAATATGCACATACACTCAATGATGACACGTGTCACTGAAGCTGACTATTTCTTGAGGCAAACTGTTCAGAAAACCAGTGGAGTGTTGGACTAGGAGTTGGGATCAAAACTCTGTTTGGCTCTAAAAACTCACCGGGGAGTCGTAATGGCAAACCACTCTTTAAACATTCCACATACTTCTAAACTCCTGTAAGGGCAGGAAGCAACTTCATGGCCCAGAACAGCACACACAGCCCGATACTTCCTTTCTTATCCGTATACCATCAGAACTCAGTTCTTTCCTGAGTTGATGATCCATTAAACTGTAGTTAAATATCACATACTACTTTATCAGTAAAATAAAAATGGGAACTGGGTGGCTTCCTCCTAGACCACAGAGCAACAGGCCTTCCTGCCTGGGAGAATTCAGGAAGCAGCAAAAGGCAACAGTTCTAATCTCTGTCCTTGCATTGAAGGACTACATGTCCATACATGGCTGCCTGAGAAGTTTTTGTTACCCCTATCTCTTTCTAGCTATAAGTGATTATTTATACAACATCCAAGAAGGAATGTATTATCAGAGACACATACATGGGAAGAAAGCGAGAAATGAATACAGGCTTCAATATAAAAATGTATGTGTTAATTATTGATAGATATTTAGAAATCATCACTATATTTTGGAAAGAAATGCAGTGGATTACATCTTCATGGGAAGATTATAATGAGGTGACATGTACTTGCTCAGGTGGAAACGAGGCATTTCAGGTGCAAAATGCTGACAGGCAACTTCAGAATCCCCGCTCTCCCTTTTTATAGCTCTTCATCTGTAAACTCAGTTGGGACTAGACAGCTCTACCAACAGAAGCTGTCTTCACACAGAGCACAGTCACCGCTGATAGTGCTTCAAATAAAGAGCTGTCCTCTGTAAGGAGACCAAACGGCCATCCTGTTCCAGGGTGAGAATGATATTTGCTGTCATTGTGCATAGAAAGTGGGGATGAATATGAGGAATTCTTTCCAACAATACTATAGCTGCCCCCTGTCTTTCTACCTTGAAGTCAACTGGTGGTTGTGGTAGCCAGTGGCAGATCTACTGTGAACCTAATGAAGCTGAAGCTTCGAGGCCTCTAATCTTGGAAGGGCCCCAGAAGTGACTTTAGTCCACTTTTTTTTTTTAAAAATGTGGTGATCTGTCATGGAACAACCCCAATGAAGAAGGCAACAGTGGTTACCCAGACCTCATTGCTGGTTGCAAAGCCCCCCCCCCCCATAACAGTTCAAGCTTCAGGGCCCCCAAAAATGTAGGCCCACTACTGGTGGTAGCAATAAGTAGAGCTCACACTAAGGCCTGTGTTGGGTCCTCAGCATTCCTGTTCAAACATCCCTTGTCAGTTGCCCCAGTTTGGAGTTCAGGAGTTGGCAGCCATGCTGGATCTGTTGCAACTATCCCGTTGAAACCTGACGTAATAGCATCATTAACCTGTCTTGGCTAGGCCTGCCTCCACAACATCCTACAGTCATCCTTACCCAATTGCTGATGTGTAAGAGAGCAACCTATGCATACTGAACGGAATCTAACTCTCAGTCCCAACTTGGGCAGATCCATTGAATCAATGGGGTTTGCATTATTGTTGACATAGGAAGTTCTCAATGACAGGGACTAACATTTGGATTTAGACCTTTGTGTTCTACAGATGCTTGCTAGATGCTGGTTTCCTATTCTGGAGTTCAAATTGCTCCTTTCCACCCAAAGTTCCTTCCCACCACCACTTACCAGGGCTGTGCTGAGGCCCCTCAAACTGACTGTCTTAATGACATGCTACGTCCTAGTAAGCAGAATGGTGCTACTACTAACGTGAAGGAAGGATGGCATAATAGCAACATTACATTCGACATTTGGCCTTGGAACACCCACAACTAAGACACAAATGTGTACTGGTATATCATTCTGGTGAGCTGGTGTGCTCTTCCTCTTTAACAACTCACAAGTGCTCCTGCAGCATTCATGGCTGGAGTCTGAATATTTCTAGAACATGGAGGCCATTCTACTTGATGCATTAATTCATGCTACTGTAAGCATATTTACACGTAAAGAGTCTGTTGCTTATGTTTATTAGTATAATATTAACCTTCTTATTAAGCTATGAGCAGTGGCGTGTATTTCAAACATTTGAGCTAGCCCAGATGGTTTTCCATGACTACTTTAAATCAGTATTAAAAGACAGATCGGCATTAATTCAGACTGTGCACGAGTGTAACAGATCTCTGTGAAGTTTCCTGAGATCTATTACAGTTGTGCATAATCTGAACTAAGTGAAATTTGTCTGTTAATAAGAAATTAGAGGAGAATCTTTTTCTAATAAACGTTAAGTAACATTCTGAACAAACAATTGTTGAATCAGTTCAGCATCAATGAAATATGGTCTTTTAATTTTAAATGTCATTCGTAGCCTCTAATTTAGCAAATGCAGTATTCATGCATCCAAGTTATCTTTAGCAGTGTTAACGGCAGACAAGACATCACATTTGTGATTAGCCTCCATTAGTCTGCATATAACATAAAACATCCTTTTTTCTGAAAAAATGCACCCACTGGAAAACACATTTGGTTAGCCATAATAAATCTAAATCTTAATGGTAGTCACAACCAAAGTAGACCCACAGAATCAATGGGACTTACAGTAATGTTCACTTAGCAAGTTTAATTCATTCAGCGGGATCCTGTACTGCAAACAATGACTGGCTCCACCATGTTAACTTTGGCCCAGTATCACTGGCAAGACATCCAAAGCTTCCTAGCTTTGCAAACCTAGGGAATGTTTTTCTCCTACAAACCATTATTTCATTCAATTCACAATTCCTTCCTGCTTGTGACATAATAACCTTATTTTGACCCCATCCAGCATTCTATCATTGATTTCTACTCTTTATGTCATCTTCCTTGTGTTCAGTGATGCTATTTTGTATTTATTTTGTCTGATTTACTTTTAGCCTGTGTTGTATCGTTATGGATTTTTTCCCTTGTAATCTTTGGGGGAAATTTTTTTAATGAGTTCTATATATCAAAATAAATAAAATAAAACAGGATCTATTATTGCCCGTATGTTATTAAGAGCAGCTTCTGACAAACAGTACAATTCAAACATGGAAACATGAATGCTGGTATACCTAGTAGAGTAACATCATGCAATCTCCATTTGAACTGGAGAAAAAGAACTGATGTGCCATTAAATTGTGGTTATACTCCATCTTATCTAAAGCTTCATGCACTCCCATCTTTCTACCTGACTTCAATCCTGCTCTGGTATGACAAAGAAATGCAATCCAGGTTAGGAGTATGCAAGCTGGTTTTTAAATCAGGAGCTCTCACTGAATTCCATGGGTGGAGGAAATGGGCCAAAATCCCTAAGACCTCACCCAGATCAACAGCATCCCTGTGCACAAATCTTTTCTGCCATACAAGAGAAATGAAAACTGAATAAAAAGTTCATAGGAAAACCATACTTTGGGATGTGCACTGCTTTGGGAATAAACACATTCCTTCACTCCTTGTACTGGGGTGGACCAACCATTGCTGAGAGGGGGACCCTCGGGATGGGGTTGGGGGGCAATCCAATGTCTCTCATTTTTGGAAACAGATCCAGGGCAGCCAGAAAGAGGCAACCTGTCCCTACAGTTTTCACTGATTCCAAATCATGAGGCAGGAAGAAGGCAACGTTCCTCCGTACCTGGCACACACTTTCTGTATTCCTGGGGTTGGCATCCCCAGCCTCTGGAGAACGGTTCACTTAGGACGATCTGAAGCCAAGGCTGGCTTGTCTGTGAAAGGTTAATGGAGTCGGGGAAAGAAATGGAACCTCACCAGCTCTAGAGCTTGGGAATGTTACTTCCTTGAACTATCGCTCCTACTGGCCAATGCCAACCGGGGCATTCTGGGACGCATAGTACCACATGTCACGTCCCTAAGTGCTGCTCCCTCCTCATCAGGCTTGATGGGCTTTGGGCTAAAGTGATAATAAAAATGAGTGGTGAGGAGCAGAAGTGTGAATGAAAAACATAGGAGTGCTCTTAGTCCTTTTCACAGAAGTCCAAATGGAGTAGCAGTAAGGCACAGCTGTTGCAGAACGAAAGGATGGGGGAAACTCCATGTGCCATATATTTTATTTTCCATGTTATTACTTACGGCTGGCATACCTATTGCTATACATTATACATTACAATCAATCAGCTCTTCTGTGCCACTGAAATAAATTTGATATTTGTTTAGTAAATAAATTGTGGTCTGTAAGAAAGCCAGGGGAAAAAGCTAAGATCATAAGGCAGAGCTATAGTGAATCATGTATCTACCTTAACTCTTTTGGATGCATTTCTGAGAAGACACATTCAAAAATCAAAGTGCAATGCTTCTTCAGCAAAAAATGGATTTAGGATGAGCAAAAATGGTTGGCCTAAGAACTTCACTGTACATGTGTTTAAACAATCTCTAGCTTTAGGTTTAGGGGTGACATAACCTATCATTACTGGAGAGAATTCCTCAAGTGCTAAAAGATTTGTGGTTGTCCTAGCAGGAGCTCCCCCCCCCCCCCCCCCCAGTATTTGCAATTTACATTGTTTTGTTTTGCAATCTCTCTTCTGGAGCAAAACCCTGCTTGGCTCCAAAGTCTGATTTCTCAGGCCTGAAAATGTGCTTGAACTTTTGTAGAACACCAACATGATTTTAGCTTTAATGACAGGCTACCTGCAACATCTCGTTTGGCTCTTAGGGGCCAAATTCTAGTGCTGTGTTGAGAGAATGAGTTCAAATTGATGCCATTTCTACTGGTGGAAAAAGCTAGAGCCGAGTACCACTTTGTCAAGTTTTCTCCTACTTTCTATCCCATAATCACAGCCTTTTTTTGGAGATAAGAATAACCTACCCTTGCTGTTTTTTGGCTACACTTACTGCTTCACCCTTTGTAAAGGGTGGAATCCTGGAATGAGATCTTGATAGACTTTTGGAATCAATATTCTTCATGAAAGGGAAGGCTCTCCTAGCTGCTAACAGTCCTTCTTTATCTCCACAAAACATGAGCTCCTATTCATTCCCCCTCCCCTTAAGGAAGGTATTACATACCTACAGTATTATGGGGGGATTTGTATGTAAATGCGAATAGGCTGCAGTGCCCTCAGGTGATCCTCTACTGAGAACTCTTTAATTAACTTTCCTGGAAAATGTTGCCTCAAGGGATTCCAATGCTTGGAGGCACAAATCTCATCCAGTAGAGAAAAACGTATTTAGCTAACCTTCACATTTTCAAATGGTGTATAAATTATAATGATAACTGTTTGCCCAGTCAAATGTTCCTGTTCACAAAAATGGTCCAATCTTAAGCTCAAATATGGAACCTCTACAATACAGTTCAATACATTAGGATTTTGTTGGAAGGTATACTTTACTAAAACATGACAAAGCCGATGGGACTTAGTGAAATGTAAATGTTTCTGTCCATGTAGGGCTTCTTAACAACTACCTCTTTCTTTCCCTAGCTGAGAATTGGACAAAATACCTTAGAAGGACAGCTGCCACCAGAATGAAATGCAGAGGGGCTTGTCTACAGAAGAAGCCGTTTGTGGAACATTTGGGATATTTTAACTATGGCAGTTGAAATAGCCCAAACTTCCCTCACCAATAAATAGCCACAACCAGCCCTAACACATCTACAGTTAGAGAGAAGAGCTTCCAGTTCTGGTCTGAAACCAGCAGGTTTTTCTCTTTTATTAACTCAGAGTAGGGGAGCCTGGCCACAGGTTACACATATCTCACGAAAAAGAGCCATTTGCATGCCCAAATCTGAAAAGACTGCCATAGAAAGGCTCTACCTTGTTGTTTAAATATGCTTAACTTGCTTCCCCTTAACACTAACTTTATCCCTAGGATGAGGAGAGAGAATGACATAAGAGTTATAACTAGTTACAATGCACAGACTTTGAAATATTACTTAAAAATGTAAATGATTACAGATACTGTTCAAGCAATCACCACGTTAGATACTGTCAACGTTCATTTTTGAAAAAGCAACTCATGTTTCCCCCTGTTTCTTAAGCAAAGTTAAAACACTTCCCTTTCTAGTTATTCTAAAACATCTAAATGCTCTGAAGTGCTAGGCAGTGTTCGAAATTACTCTCCTCTTACGTACTGCCTTGTTGCCTCACCATCCACCACAGAGCATAAGGCAACAACATGAGACCACATGATTGAGACCAACAGCACCACATGGTTGAGGCTATATTGTTGAACTGGCAGACAGAGACAACAAAGCTGTTATGTTTTCAATCCAGTTCCTTCTGGCCATCCCAGAGGTGACTGCAAATGCAAAAGAGCTCATTTTTTCACAAAGAAAGACTACCCTACCCCACAATGTTCATTGCCACAGGATGCGGTGATGGCATCTGGCCTAGATGTCTTTAAAAGGGGATTGGACAGATTCCTGGAGGAAAAGTCCATCGCAGGTTACAAGCCATGATGGGGATTATAATCTCCAGGCTTAAAAGGAAGGTACCTCAAAATGTCAGATGCAGGGGAGGGGTATCAGGAGACAGGTATCTCGTTGTCTCGTGTGCTCCCAGAGGCATCTGGTGGGGCCACTGTGAGATACAGGAAACTGGACTACATGGGCCCTTGGCCTGATCCAGCAGGGCTCTTCTTATGTTCTTATGTTCATTGATCAACCATTTTATTTTATTTGGTTCAGAAAGGTGTATTTGTGGCCACTGGTGGGACTAACAGTAATAGTTATCACTATAAAAAAAGAGCGAAATCGCTGACTACATAATTTAATTGCATTGCAACTTAACTTAACTAAAACAAGGGATTAATTACAAGTAGACATGGGGGTATTCGCATTTGTATACAAATATGAATACCCCCCCACAGGTGGACATAACGAGGGTCCAGCCCCTTGGGGCCGGATCGTCCACTCACTGTCTGCTGCCGCCGTGGGCTCCGCACTCCTTTCCTGTCTCTCTGGAGCTCACGGTCAGTGAGCCACTCTTCGACCTGGCAGAGAGGTTCGTCATCCAGCCTCCTGTCAGGAGTGGCTAATCCACCGCGAGCTCTGGAGCGATAGGAAGGGAGCACGGAGCCCGCAGCAGCATCAGACGGTGAGTGGACAGTTCGGCCCCAAGAGGCTGGACCCTCGGTATGTCCACCTGTGGGGGGGTATTAATATTCATATACGAATACCCCCATCTCTAATTACAAGTAATTATAAGTAATCAAAACTTGTGACAAATATTCTCCAAACTCTGCCCAGGAGAAATAAGACGAAGGAGCACATCAGTATTCCGATTTGTTTCACCAAAATAGGTTAGATTAATTAAGAGCAGGGTGGAGAAAATGACCAGCAACACATTGCCAATATAGTAACACTGATTGTATCTCAGGAGAATTTTACTTCAGAGGTCTGGGGACAATGTGCGTTTACCCACAACCTCCTCTGGGCCTCAAAGAACTTAAAGAGACTTGACGAAATCGCACTCCATGTTCCCAAGAGAGTGTGAGGAGGCTTTTTAGTTTAAAAAGTATGGAAAAATTAGGGTGCTGCCAGGGCATGGAAGTATTGGGTACAGTGGAGTCCATCTCAGGCGGACTGAAGGTCACACTTTGCTCACCTTTGCTATATACCATGCCTTCTAAATCACGACTGGATATAAATAAGCATGCAATAAAGCCACGTTCTATGAAAATTCAAATGGTAAGCCCACTTGAGCATGCAAGGCCAAAGAGAGGGGAGAAGGAAAAAGAGGATGGGATAGCATGGAATCCAACAACTGGAGAATAAACATGAGAATTTTTGCGAGGCTATTAGAGGTAATATTAGAAATCTTATAATGGAAAGGAGTTTCCCAAGACTTAGAGAGCATAACTGATTTATTGGAGGGGAAAAAAACCTTTCATCTACTTCAGGGGTAGTGCATTTGACACAGTTGTGTTCACTGAATCAAACAAATGAGAGGTGGCATTTCAAAACAGTTCTGGGTGATGAATGCCATAAGTGGATTTCTGTGAAGACTCAGAAAATGTCATCTTTTAGACTTGGTAACTTGAGTAGTCTCAAAAATAAAATCAGTGGAAATCCTTATGTATGAAGAGAGAAATAGAGGCACAGAAATGAAAACAAAATATAGCAACCTATAAATTTTTGTATGCAGCATTAAAGGGGAACAATATATGATAGGAAAAGAAAGAATATGAGTGTGGCACATACTATAATCAAGGTCTCATCTATTGCCTCTTTACAGATTTTGTTTATCTCGCATAAACTGTCCTCTGTCTGCATTGTCCATGAAGTTCACCTGCCTCGTCTTCAGCTGAGCAGAAGTAAGACCAGCTCGTAATTGCATAGACGGCAGTCTTCCCCAGCTTCATGTCCCTCCAGATGTTCTGGGAGACAACTCCCATCAAGCTTTTTAAAAGCTTGAGGAAGATTAATTATCATCAAAAGCTTGCCTTATTTTTTTGTTTTATTTTATTTTTACTCCAATAAAGGTATCACCTATTCCTGCATTCGTATTGTTTTGAGGACCATGTGGCCTTGTCCTGATTTTTTCTGAGCTTTTTAAAAGGTTTTTCATCCCACTTCAGGATGTTCATTTCAGCTCAGGATTCCACCTTGTGAAGACTGTTTTGAATCTGAATTCTATCTTCTGTGGTGTCAGCTATGTCTCCTAACCTTGTATAATCTACAAATGTGATAATGTGACCGGTTCAGGGTGTTGGCACCGGGAGCTCAGGCTCGACCAGAGATATTGCTGCAAGAGATATGGAGGATTGGAGGATTGAAGTCAACAGGGCAATCAGTTTAGCAATCGCTCCCAGTACTAGGCGCAGCAACGCAGCTGCTTGTGAAGAGTTTTTTGCATTTTGTAATAAGGAAGGTCTGGGCAGACCTTGGCCTATGGCAGTGGACCATTTACAGCAGTTCGGAGTATATCTTCATCGCAAAGGTTTGGCTCCTCGCACAATACAAGGGAGAATGTTGGCTCTGGCTTTTTACGCCAAGGCTCAGGGGTGTCCAGATCTGACAAGTGATTTCCAGATTAGGAAAATGATTGAGGGATGGAACAAGGAAAGAGGTCGTCATGAAGATAGGCGCACCCCTATGTCACCAAAAATACTAGTCCAATTGAGTCATGTTTGGGCTGCTGTGTGCAGTGACCAATATGAGGCCAAATTATTTAGGGCTGCGACGCTGTGCACATTTTTTTGGGACTTTAGAGTGAGTGAGTTAGTAAGGATGTCAAAGGAAGACAATTCAAAGATGGCGTTACAGATGGACAACGTATTGGTCTCTGAAGACAGAGTCTTGTTTCATCTCTGCCTGTCCAAAACAGATCAATTAGATAAAGGACAGGTTATAAGTTTAGGGAGTTGTTCTGTTGGTGAGTTATCCTCAGTTAGGGCTATTTCTGAATATGTTGAATTAAGAGGGACTTCTGCAGGAGATTTATTTTGCCATAGAGATGATTCAACCCTCACAAGATACTAATTTTGGACAGTTACCTCCTGAGGGCTTATGGAAGCAGGTGTAGTGGGATGGAAATTTGGTACACATTCTTTTCGCATAGGAGCAGCATCCACAGCAGCAGCTTTAGGATATGGGGAGGAGCAGATAAAGAAGATGGGGCGGTGGTCTTCCTACAGGTTCAAGACCTACGTACGTTCTCTCCCACAATAGATGCAGGTTTTTGTTTTTCTTTTGTCAGGCTTCAAGTTGATTACGGCCCAGTTGAGAGTGTTTTTGTATGTCCACAGTTACATACATTGGGCGGCGAAGTACGCTTTGCGGACTGGTTGGGGCCATAATTTGGTCCTGGGCGCGCAGGCCACGTTGGAATGGAGGGGACGGAGAGGCATGCTCTGGGGTGAGTTCTTGGAGCTGGCATCCCAGGGCACTCCGAATGAACTCCCTGATATACTGGTTGTTCACCTAGGAGGAAATGACTTAGCTCAAAGGACGGGCAAGTCACTTATATTACAGGTGATCAATGATTTGCAAGCAATTAAGGCCAAGTTTCCAGCAACAAAGTTAATTTGGTCAAACATTATACCAAGGTTGGTATGGCGGGCTGATTGTGACCCAAGGTGCATTGACCGTGCATGGCGTGGTGTTAACTGGGAAGTGTGCAGAGCCGTGCAGGCCGGGTTGGGATCAGTGATAAAGCACCCTGACATAAGAGTTCGTCAACTAGAATTATACAGGAGTGACGGAGTTCACTTGTCCGATGCAGGACTAGACCTTTTTCTATGTGATCTACAAGGGGGCCTCTGGGCCGATGTTTTTGGCTGTGTTGGCGGGCTTGGGGCATATAAATAGCCCCTTGCCGTGGTGGGTAGTGCGAGGGGAAGAGTTTTGTGAGTTCCTGGAGGATACATGGTGTGAAAAACATCCCATCTCCCTGTTTGGTGGCGCCAGCAGTGCTCCGAGGGGAGGTGGCCTTTTATTTTAAGGGCACCTCCCGGGCAGCAGTTCACCTAGGGTCACGAGGCTCGGTGGGCTGAGGCACTGGGGGATACCCCTAGCAAGGGGCACCTGAATACATGCTGGATAGAAGACAGCACGATTCAGAAAGAGGAACTTGCCCTGCTTTAGAATCCGGAGGTAAAGACTACAGCGGATTTTGAGAAATATCGCACTACGTTAGGCCCCCTTGTTGATCAGGGTTTTAGTTTAAATAGTTAATAAAGTTGTGACCTGAGTTTTAACCCAACAACCTGTGTCGTCTCTTTATTTCTGGGCTGGGTGAGCAATAGGCCACAAACTGAAAAGCAGAAAACTTCAAGGACTGGTGATGGTGGCAGAGACATGGGGGAATACAGAGGAGAGGAGACATGAAGGCAAGGTGTTGCTGCACTGAGGAAATGAGTTCAAAAGAAAGGAGGATGGGGGAAAAAACCTCACATAAAATGTAGAGCAAGAGGAGTGACATGGTGTTTGTCAGAAAAAGCAAAAAGAAGAGACTTCTAATGGTTGCAAGGCAGGGTGCCACTGAAGCAGGCAAACGTTAAGTTCTAGTATCCAGTGCTGTCTGTGTGTAAGTGGAATGGAAGAAATTGTCAATACCTAATCTCACAACCTTTGCAGTAGGGGCTAGTTGTGGTCAGAGCAGAGAGGACACCTGAACATAGAGTGAGCCCAGTGAAGGACGGATTACAGTTTGTATATGGACCTGACTACAACAGATACATTAATGTGCTGAAATGAAAAATATATAGCTATAAGTATAAGCATAACATTCATGTAGGTAAAATATTTAGAAGATTATCTGCTTCTGCTTCTTTTTACCATTCTCTTAACTAGAGAGGAGCAGCTTAGGCATACTAGAAATAATTCGATTAACACCTTGGAATGAACATAATAAGACTCTTTATATAATCTGCCACAAGAAGTCACACTCAAAACATTGGAACTTATAAAGTACACCAAAATCATCCTGAATGACAAAAAAAGAAAAATTAAAAAAAAGAAAGGAAAAAAAAAGGAAAGAAAAGAAAAGAAAATTACCTGGGAGCTGCTGGGTCTGGTAGAATATAAGGTTATCCGAAGTATATAGATGTTTTTGATACCCAGAAACTTTAACTGTATATTAACTCACACTCTCTCTAGCAATAATCTCAGTACCCTCATGCCAACAAAAATGGAGCCAAAAATGGCCCAATGAGGAATGACTGCTAGTCAGGGGAAAGCAAGATGGACTGCTTAGTTGCTTTCATGTCCTATGGTGGGCTTCCAGTAGGTTACTCACTGGCCACTGGATGAACAGAACGCTGGCCTAAATAGGTCAAGATAGGTCTGATGCATCATGGAAAGTACCAGCATGCTCCTGTGACCACTAAGATTTGCAAGAGTTAAAAGCCATTTTAAAGAAAATAACCCAAGGAGGCGGTTCTTCTCTCCAAAACTAGTAGCTGGACTGACAATGCTTAGTGTCCTCCAGAAGCCATGGATTGTTGAATGCTAGCTTGACAATAAAAACAGAAGACCATGGATTGGAGAAATTAGAGGAGGATTGGAGAGAAGGAGAAATTTTGCTTGTTTCAGTTATCAATATTTTATAGTATGCTAGAAGATGGCATGGCTAACTGCCAGACAGAATATTGAAAAAGAAAAGTTTTTGTAGGGTGTGAAAAGATGGTGGAACACTTTGTTGACGATCCCCCTTGTATCTCTCTCTTCAATCACTGATTTTATTTATTCACATTTACTGGAAACATTTTCCTTCATTTGATATTATTCTATGTCTTTTTTACATTTATGATTCTCCTTTTTGTATATATATTTTTTCTTTGAAAGAAGTTAAAAAAGATTTAGACACACTGTAGAATGATATCCTGTTATATATGGTCCCTTCCAGCTCTGCAGTTCTACCATATGATGATGATGATGATGATTTAGAGTTTCTGGCTCTTTGTGTTAAATATTTTTAGGAAATCTTACACCTACAGAGCTTAACACAGGGATAATGTTCAGATCGTAGAACAGGCAAGTGATGGTTTTCTGCCAGAGATCTGCAGCTTGATATTAAGAAAGTTCATTTGCAAATGTTAGTGTGAACACATTAATGCCAGTATGTATCTTTGTCTTTTAGACTGCTCAGGAGAAGTTGTTCTAAGAAATTAAATCTCTATTCGTCCTCTGGGCCATTGTCTAGTAAGCTTGGGTCCTCATTTGAGAATTGGTAACAATCAGGACTATAACATATCTACGAAATACAATTATATTAAAACTGAAGTTGACATTTTAAAATGTTACAAAGGCATGGCTAATATTTAGCTGATTTATGAAGTCAATCCAGCCGTTACTGCTAAGGATCACCACATATTTTACTGAAGCCCTTTTATGTCTCTAAATTCCAGCCATTCCAAATAATACAAATGAATCTGATATTCACAGCTGCTGCTAAATAGATTCTATGGGAACCCCTGAGAGGCAGCCAGAGCAGGACTCCAGAAGCTGTGTTGTGCTTAAAGAGCGGAGCTTAGAAAAGTTATTATTTTTGGACTACTACTCCCAGAAATCCCCCCAGCCAACACGGCGGTGGGGGGGGGGCAGGCTGTCTAGAAATTATATTCTGTTTATGAGATCTTGTGAGTTGTGGTCCAAAAGTAGTATTTCCTCCGCAATGTTAAGGTTGGTTAAAGATGTGTAACTTTAAAATAACAAGATACAGGAGAAGAACTTATAGTACATGTCTGTAAGTCCAACAGCCCTAGGAGGCAGCTTCTTTGATCACTCGCTCTTCTGAAGAGTCAGCCCAGTACTGACTGAAGGGCAGGCCCACAAGAAGTGCCTCAAGCTAAAGGGTACATAGAAAACCCCTCATATCTCAAAAACTCATCTGGTATCAGCTGACCTTGTTCCCTACCAATGATGAACACACCTTGTAGAGCTGTTAGGTGCTTGATGCTTCTGTATGTGAGAGCAAGTGCCACTGGCCCAGGATTCCCACTATATACATCAGGATATGTATAGAGCTCCTTTCTGTACCTGCCAAACATTTGTTTGATGGGGTGGTATTGCCACTGTGGGCCCATCAGAAACAGGGAACACAGCTAGTGATTGATGCCCACATTCCCTTATTCATGCTTTCAACAAGAGAGCAAGATAAAACCCTGCTTCACTGAAACAATGTTATATGTGTGTTACTGTACAGATGCGATGACTCCAAAATATTAGCAGCTTTCGACATACACCAGCCATTGTCAGCCCCACATATTCTCTGCATTTCCCCTCTTCATTGTGTCATATCAAATACCAATTAGACATGTGTTTTGCACATTTTTACAGGACACAAAGCAGAATGGGAAAATAGCCAGAATGCTGAAACAAATGAATAAAAAGGCAAATAAATCAATTTACAAATAAACATAGGAACTGTTACTCAAATAACAAGTTAAGGAAACCTCTGCTGTGCGCATAATCCAATTTGAACTGGAATGGCAAGAGCTGATACTTGAAAATCACTTGAAGGAAGGTTTTAAATCAGCTTTCAAAACCAGGAAACACTACTGATACATGTAACTAGTACCTCCTTTCTTTCTTTCTGTCACACTCTGGTGTGATCAGGCAATGAGACTCACTATGCCGATAAAGGTACGATACTATACAGACAGGAACAGCCTTCACTCTTCACTACTTCTACATTTTTGGCCTAATCACGTTTTTATCAAATCCCATGTTAAGAAAAATGCTATTACAGGAGTTTTCCTACAGAAACTGATTTCCTTCAGAGCACATTATGTCTTGCAAAGGAAGCATATGTTTACGACTTGATGACCAATTGCTCCCCCCTCCCCCCAAAACGCAAGTTGATCTGCAAAATGCAGAATGAGGCAAGCTCATGCTTGTATATTTCGACTCTATCTTGTCCCTTCAAGGAGCTTTGCTTCTACTGACGAACTAACTGAATTATCCAGCTGGGGCCTACGCAGAGTGCACAGAGATGTGCCAAGGCTCTTTGCCCATCCCTCCGCAGTTCACTACTCCCATTCTCATAAACCGTCACATCAAGCATCCCAGTAGAATTTCTTGATCCCTACAGAGTTGCCATCACATTGTACTCTTTTATTTTGAAGAGAGTACACATCGAAATCCCATGTCACAAAATGAAAAGTTTCTAGCTCCTCCTTCTAGCTATCCTGTGGGCCTGTTGCAAGGATCACCAAGTTGAAATGCATTATAAAAATAACAGCAAGAATTCCATAGGCGTTTGCCTAAAGTTTAAGTAATTTGCCTTGGCTAATTGCAGCTAATTGATGAGGTGCCAGGGCTTGCCTCAATCACATGCCTAGTCATGTGCCCAATGACACAACTGAGATGTACTTTGTCAGTTAGCGACACCATGTTACACAAACCTTATGCCAACACCAATAAGATTCTGGCTATAAGTACTATTATTGTTCATCACAAGCATCATTATCGCCATCCTAATCAGCAGCATCATTGTTGTTGCTGTTGTCGTTATTCTTTCTTGTGCTCAGGGGAGAATTTGTTTTTTCAACGGAATTGCATCATTTGGCTCGAGAGTACCTGACAGAGGAACTATCTGCCTGTACTTTGAGCACTTCAGGCTGTGCTCTTCTTCTCATAGCTCCACTTTCAGATGTGAGGTGGAGCTCAATGCCGCTCCACTTATTACAGCTTTCCTTCCCCTGTGAAGCTCACCTGGCACTACATTTTAGCTGGTTGTCAATTTTTTTTTTGTCATGATCCAAGTATTTTACATGTTGCATTATGTTGTGTGTTTGCTTTTAAAAAAACAAAAACAAATCACCACTGTGATGTTGACTACTTGTATTTCAGTTGTTTTAAAGCACATTGGACTCTATTCTGATGAAGAATGTCATATTATTATTTAAAATAAACAAACAATTACTACAATGCATTTATTACAGAGGGAAAATCTCCAGAACTCTAGAGCCCCTGTTTTACACCAAATCCAACAGTTGTAGTTAATTCTAAAAGCAATTTTCTTGTTGATTTAAATGAATATTGTTTTGAACCCTGCATGGCCAAAATGGAATTGGTGAATAGAAGATTCCTGTTGTCTCAGTAAAGAATTTAGAACTTGGTAAAGAATTTAGAAATGAAGACCTGTGGTGTAACAATCTAGCAGACAGCAGGAACACAGTGACAGGATGGAAGTAATATAGCTAGAGATAAAATACTTCAAACTGAAGAACTGATTGTAAATTCCATCTCAGTGGTTGGCTGCTGTCTAGAGCTGTGCAATAAAGTTGAATAATTAATCATCTACTTGTGGCTTTAATAAAGTAAAGTAAGTTGTAACTAGAGTAGACCCATTTAAATCAATAGAACCTACAGAGGGGCTGACTCACCAGATCCTCAGTGATTCAGTAGGCCCACTCTAGTTGCAAATTACTACACTAAGCAACAGAATTTCAGTCCATTTTTACTTCTTTGGTAAAGAGTAGCATTTATTTATTACACTGTTTTGTAACCTTTGGGTTGATGCTTTTTGGGGATCACTGTTTATACTAGATATTTTATATCTGAACATTGCCTGCTATTACTTCTGACATTTTAAATAATACACTGTTGCCATCTAAAACTTCAGTATAATCCAGAAAGAAGACATATCAAGTGGGATGGGGAATGGGGAATCAGGGCATCTGTAATGATCCATTTGAGAAAGAGGAAAACTTCCTTCCAGTCTGGTGTTCTATTGGGTCATGCCTTTCCACTTTCACTTTCATTATACCATCACACCATAAGACACTAATTGCTCATCAAGGGGCATTAAAGTATAAAGTTTGTTAATTATGAATAGTGAATTGAAACTGGTAACCCAACATTGGTTGAAGATCATTCAAAGCATTTTTAGAAGAACTGGCATACATTGAAAAAAGTTTTCAGCCATTGTTCCTGATAGAATTAAGGATCAGAGTTGATAATAAAAGAAATGCAATAAATTCAAAACATGCTTATATTTAAATTAATTAGTGCTTACCTCTGTGTTTGTGTGGCATAGCTATTATCATAAGCCTCATAACTTGGTTCATCATATTCACCCCCATATCCATCATCGTATCCCTAGAAAACAACAATAAAATAAACATCTAATTGAGAAGGCTGGCACATAATGAAAAATATTAGACTGAAATAGAAATGTTGTAATGACACAAAGATGTCACGTTTATGTACGACAGCAGATCTTAGAAAACACTAAATGGGTTAGACAACGTTTTCACACACACCCATATCCCAGGGAAGCATGCCCAGAGTATTATTCTCCTCAGGCCATGCCAGCTAGTGATGGTGGTGGGAGCGGAACCAAGCTTTGCCAATTCCCCTTCCTCTGCAACCCCTACAGTGCTACCTTCCATACTGTTCTGAATGGTTCATTACTCCTCAAGAGTGGGATAATGAACACACAGAGTGGGGGAGGAAACTAGGGAGTGGGAATCTGTGGAGTTCACCCTCTCCTTGTTCTCCCAGTTGAAATAGTCAGCAGGACCTGAAGCTTTCTTCAGACTGAAGGAGCTTTTGTGTCCAAAGAAGCACAACTGTGAATCCAAGCCATGGGGGAAGGGGTAAGAATAGAAAGATAGCTAATTAGCGCTTGGGTTAAATGATTACTTTTGGACCCCCTTATATTTATCGCTGTGATGAGGTTATTACTGTACAAGGAAGAATATTTCAGGTAGATGCTAATTAACCCTATAGCTTTCTATGGAATCCAACATATAAATGCTTCTTGAAATACCTGCAGGTGAATAATAGGCACAAAAATGAACAAATGATTGCAAGGGTATAGCAGTTTCATTTACACCATTAAAATGTCATTACTGAGCATAAAGCATACCATTCAGTTCCTTTTTTTTTTTTTTTAAAGTGGGGGGTAGAAATATGAGGAGAAAGCCACAGACAAGAATTGTAAGTTAACATTCTAAAGAACACCTTTTTCACTACTTTGAGCACTCCATTGTTCCAGTTTCTCTCTCTTTCGCCATAGCTAACAGTCTGCTTTGATACGCTAGAAAAAAATGTGTGTGACCTCCCTTCCCTCAAAGCAATCAGGTAGTATGATACAAAGAAGCTATGTTAGCAGCAATGTCCTGAATAAATATTGCATTTTACTCATATTACAAGGAAAGAAGCACCACATTTTACAAGAAAATCCTGTTTAAAATTTAGCATGCTTTCCAAAACTCTTTTCAGGATGGTTCAGAAGTTCTCATTCCCTGACTTCGCTTGTGGACTCAGAGATGTTTCCTTCAACCAGCCACTTGTCCAGCTCCCCAAGCACTTCCTCCTACCTCTCCCTTAGTCAGCAGAAGTGCAGGAACAACAGCAAAAGTGAATGGTGAGAAAGAAGGCCATCTCTGCCATTAGTGGAATCATAGGAGCACCAGATTTTGCAGGTTATTAAGGTGTAGCAAATTCTCAGTTATTTCCTTTGTTATTAATGCATTTCAACTACCCGGGATGGAGAAAGGTATTTATGGGATTTTTTTTTCTTTATATGCCAGCTGGCTGGATAGCTCAGTGGTTTAGGTATCTGACTGCAGAGCCAGATGTTGGGAGTTTCGTTTCCCACTGTGTCTCCTATGAGCAGAGCCAGCCTGTGTGGCCTTGGGCAAGCTGCACGGTCCTAGGGTGCTCTCAAAAGAAAGGAATAGTAAGCCTCTTTTGAGTATTCTCTACCTGGAAAACCTTGAAAAAGGGTCGCCATAAGAATGGACTTGATGACACTTGGTTATGTGTGTCAAACTTACTTGTCTGACTTTGGATGATACGCACCTTGACTTGAGTGCATGAAATGCACCATATGCTGCTCTGTCTCAGGCAGCCAAACATCTTGCGTTCAGCTACTAAGAGGGAAGAATTTTGTCCTCTCTTTCCTTTCTGCCTTGGCCATCCTGACTATCAGTAGAGCAGAAGAGATTATGGGGAAGGTTGTCCTTTTAAGGATTCCTCTACTTTTAGCTTTTCAGGTTGCCACAATCTCAGGAATGGCCTGTGTCCATCAGATTTCTATTTGACATTTTCAAGAGACTGCATAACCACTTAACACTGCTGACACATTAAAGAGATATATATGGGGGTAAAGTGGGGTAGGAAAAATAGATACTTTGTATGAAGGAGTCATTAGACATGATGCAATTAAAACACACATAGCCAAGATTTAAATATTAACTACTGTCTTTTTGAGTACCTGGTGCAGAAATAAGAAATGTGTGACATTTGAGAGAACAAGAGCAATTTGTGATATTTCGCAAAAAAGAAAAGAAAAAGCACTGGAAGAAAAGCATGTTAAAAAGGTCAGGAAAATCAAACTCTTATTCAAAACAGCTGTCCAATTGTAAGAGAATCTCCTATTACTTTCTGAATTTTAAGTGTCTGTTTCTCTAGGCTGCTGTGCTTTCAGATAAGCATCACGAATGGGCAGCAGTGGAAGTGCAACTGCTAGTGGATAAAAGAGGTTATAACATAACTTGGGATGTATGAGGAATCTGAATGAACCAGCTGAACAATATAGGTAAGGAATCTGCATTAACTCTGAGGCTCAGTGGGCTTGTCTTTGATCTGTACGCCCCAAAACTCCCTGCACAATTGGTATTCTGGAACCCTCACCGTGATAGATGTCGGCAGATGTGTTTCCTTTGAAATGTGCATATTTGAAAAGCATTCATAGAAAAATGTGCACACTTCAAATGCATGCAGCACACTGATTAAACATACTTTAATCAATGGGGGAATGTGGTCAAAGGATGCCCAGAATTTTAAAAACGCACACTAGCACGTGCATGTTTGAAAAATAGGCAAAGATAAGGACACATCCCATCCTGTTAAAAGACACAACTACTGCCCAGTCTGGACACAGAGTGATGCAGAAGTGAGAAAGACGGGGTGTCAGTGGATTCGGACTTCGTATTCCTAAGCATAACCCTATACACCTGTGCCGCTGTTTTTCCTGTATATTGTTTCTCTCATACATTGTTTTAGTTTGGTTCACAGATCTATTAGCTTAAAATGCATTCATTTATATGTTCAAATCTGATCCATTTCTTCATTAGTCTGCAGTTCATTTTTAAAAAAATCCATATTAAGATTCATATTTAAATACATATTTGAATATGCAAATTAGAGGGGAAGGAATTTTAATTTTAATTCCCTTTATCAAAGTATGCATTCATAAATGTATTTTATTGGAAAATAAGCATTTTTGATTTACTGATTGTATCACAAATTTCAAAGAATCATAATCATAGAATGGTAAATATGCCCTGACATTCACAGGAGGCTGTGAAATATAGACAGACCTTGGAAAATTACGTTTTTGGACTACAAATTCCAGAATCTCCAGCCAGCATGTGTGTGTGTGTGTGTGTGTGTGTGTGTGTGTGGTTCTTGGTCTTGAGGGAAATTTTGGGAGCTGTAGAATAAGAAAGTAATTTTCTACGCTCTGGGTATGGATTAAACTGGTTCACTTCAAAATGTGGAAAGACCAAAATCCTCACACATCCGTACATTTTAGTAAACTTAAGAATCTCCTTGTATACTGTTCCACAACAGCTATGCTCTGAAAGAAGAGTTAGAAGTCATTTTAATAAATGAGAATAAATCACCTGCAGTAAAAACAACACTTAATGTTATGGTTGGGGTTATCATGGAATGCCAAGAGAAGTGACTCATCCTTCACATCATCTGAAAGGCATTTCATCTTCCACAGAAGTGGTTCTATTTGGCAGCAATCTGTTATACCAGGATTAAAGTCGACAAAAAAAAAATTGCACAGGGCTTTCTCCATCTGTGCAACACAGTCTACAGATACATGTAACTCTATCAATGCAGTCTATTCTATATACTCTCATAGGTATAGACATTTCTGGCATTATGCTCATGGGAATGAAATCATCTATAGAATGTACCTTCCTCACCTGCCACTTTCAGACTTCAAAATGATTGCAGGAAATATATAGTACAACCATGATTCCTACTCAAGACACATTTAAACTTATTAGTAAAAAGAATATATGAAAAAGCATTATGTGAAGGAAAAGGCCTTGCAAAAAAAAAATGTGTGCATTAAACAAAAATGATACACAGAATGTGTATATTAGGAGAAACACACACAAAGATACACACTTCAATTTCTGGAGACTTTGGTAATTTTTGCAGAATGTTCTTAACAGCGTAAGACATCTGTGGAGACCATCTGAAAACTCCTTGCCCCTCTTGATTGGGTAGTCAGAGGAATACCCTTGCATGGGAGGATGAGACAAACAAGAATGTACATCCCTCAGTTTTAGCAGTGCTGCACTGAATACTTCTTCACTTTGACACTTGCTTTGAAATCAGACCACGTGCTGTACTTGAGTAAAAACTGGAAAACATCTAGATGGACATTTGTTTTATTTCAGGGCCGTTCTTCTGTTTCCCAGAGAAATGTCTCTTGTTCTTTGTTCTAATTGGCCTTCACAACTACAGCACCTACTTGGCTATGGCAAACCATGCATAATTTTCCCTACATTCATTTATGACAGCATGTCAGCCATAGGAGTATGGTAATCCAAACAACGTAAAATGAGTTGATGTGACCTAATCAGTTGAAATAGCAGGAAACACAGATGGGATTGAGGAGAGGATCAGATGTACAATAAGCATCAATTGTTTCCCCAAACTGGTGAAGATCTAAGAATGAATGCAAAACTATGTATGTAATTGGTGCTCAGGCCTACTTTTAAGTTAAACCTGAAGCACCAGGTCAGGGTACTTTTTGCTGCCAGGCATGACACTTTATTGCCCAACTAGACCTACACAGAACAAGACCTTCAGCATAGGCAAGAAGAATTGGAAACAGTGTCCATGAGTTTTAACCTTGGCCATGTAGAATTGTTTTTGTACTAACAGACAAAAACAGTCCCAACAAATCTATCGGACTTTAACATGGCGGACTTTATTTGTCCCAGCCAATGTAACCTATCGGGACAAGAGCTGTACCATTCCGTTTTCTGAGAAACTGCAATGCAGATGAAACACACTATGTTATCCCCATTCAGAGGGACATTCAATGGGTCCTGAACACAGATGGGTATATATTAACTCCAAACCCTAACCCTCTTCCAAATTCTTAATACATGAGCTTATCACTGAAGAGAGCAAATATCCCATAGTTTTATAGAGTGCAACATTTTTTTCCATTTTCTGATGAATGAGGGTTAAGCAAGTTAATTATATGCTTATTATCTTTCCACTTAAATTGCAAGGACTTGAAAGTGCTTTATCAGATTGTGACAGGTATTTCCCCATCTTCAGCTAGTTGCTTTTACAGAATCCTCCTTATATTACTTTGCTGTAATCATAACATTGTACAGATGCTTTGTAGGTTTCATCACTTGAAAGAAATAGTTCATATTTTTAATTAATGCTCCCTAAATTCCTGATCACTTTAATAGTACTGTTTAGTCTTACTCCCATTAATTTAGCTCTTCTCAAAACATTGTACCATGCAGATTTTATTCAGTGGTACTCACCATTCCTCTGAGATTCTTAACTTTTTAGCAACCTTTTCCATTCCATCCCCAGTGCCCTTTTAATGTGGTTGCCCTTTTAAATGCTACTCTTTTTTTACCTGGCATATTCTCCAACAAAGATTTAAAATTCCAATCCCTTTAATGGCAATTTCACTGCATCTCAGCATATTTCTTTCAAGTTAATTTCACTAAAATTAAGGACTGCCTCTCTTTTTATGAATCCTAGAATTAAATGTTCCAGAAAGTTATCATGTTGTCTAGACATTTTATCTCTGTTCCATAATCTCTGATGAACTTTAATGCAGCCACTGTGAGGAAAATTTGAGTTACTCTGTATATCTGCAATCATACAGGCACTGCTCAGATCGCCCACAGCGTACCTCTACCCAAATCTCTCCAATGCTGTGAGTTTCAGAAAACACATTTGTTAAATCGTCAAAAGGGTAATCTTGCATGTGTTACAGAAACAGCAACAGAGGAGACCCCAGCGAACAGCACATCTTCTGTTTCTGTAAGGGCTCATGTAAAAAATAAAGAACAGGGGAAAAAAAAGATGAACTCACATACACTTCCTGTGTAGAGAGAACCTGGTATGTTTTCTTTCCACTGCATGGACAACATCTAACATAAAGTTCTATTTGTTAGCTACAAGCTAAGTTATTAAAGCACCTTGTCCTGTATTACAGACTGTAAAATTCTGAAAGGTCCCTGTGTAATTCCATTACAATGTGCAGCAGAAAAATGGTCAATTAATGTTTGTGTCAAGTACAATATGAGAAGTCCAGATTCTCCTTTGCATAAGGATTCCTTCTTATTGTCCATCTCAGAAAAGGGAGCATGGATGAAAGCTACAACTTCTCTCCCAATTGTGTGTGGGGAGAGTTTATGCCTAAGGCAGAGCAATAGGGGCTCCGCCTCAGCTCATACACATATCTCAGGGCCTAGAAGATGGGAAATGGTGCCATGCCACCTTCCAGATGTTATGGGACGGCAGCTCCCAGCATTTCTGACTTTTGGATATATGGGTAGGTAGCTCAACAACATCTGATGGGTCACATTATGCTCACCAATGGGCTAAACTGAATTATTTATCCCAACTAGACTCGACCCTCCCAAACAATGGGATTCATGGGGCTACTGCATTAGGGACTAACAATTGGATTTAGCTCTTAAGAGTCTATCACCAGCGTGTGAAGGCTGAGAGCTAACACTAATTGCTACACTGTTTTCATATGAACCAAAGGCACTTTTAAAAGCTGTTCCATCCCTACCAGCGGTTCAGAAGAAAAATATATGCACCACATATTATATTTGAACAGACACAGACAAGTGATAATTAGAAAAGATATTTTCGGTTTGATAAATTGCTCTATAGTAAGCGATGGTCCAGCATTAGGCCTAGTACAGAACTTTTGTCTTGGTTTTAAAAGATATGCATGAATAATGAGTCTAGAGACAAAGATTTTTCATTCTTTTACAGGAGCTACTGCCAAAAGGTCATGTATAATTAAAAGTTACACATGGAGTCAGGGAAAAAATGAGTCGTGGTTATGAGTAAAAATGGCATGCCAATCAAAAGACTGAGGGAAAGATGGTAATGCGATTAATGAAATAAAATCAATATAGGTAACAGTGTTGCTTATAATTTGAAATCCTGAATTAAAAAATTACAATGAAAGAATTATGTCCACTCCATTACCTTTGAAAGCAAGGCTGCTTCCTTCAGAATATTTCCCTTTGCTGTTTTAAGTGACATTGTAAATTAGTTTTACAAAAGACATTTATTTTATATATTTAAAGCATTTTACTCTGTTCTTCAGTTGAAGAGGCTTGATGCTTATTTACTCCAATTCTATGTGGAGACTGTATCCTCAGGTATTATTCAACTAACCCTGTTATTTTCAAGTCACTTCACTAGGAATTAATAATTTGCTTCAATTTCAGATCCTATTAACATGTAGTCAAAATTGCTTAATTTTAGCAGGATGATGACTTTGTCCAAAATGTCAACTCACAGTCCTAGTACATTACTTTTTTGTTCACTGTAGCTTTTGCATTTATATATGGTACATATGTCCTGATTAAAACAATATTATTTGAAAATATGTCCCACTAAAATCGATGAGGTTTTATTTTCATCAAGAAATGGAATTCCCAGCATTCCTAGGATCTATAGTATGGATATATATAAAAAAGATGTCAGCACTTTAGGATCCCAGGGTAGATTAGATTGTAAGCTGCAGTCAATTTGACAATAGCCCAAATCCCAGCTTCATTAGAAGCCACTGTAGACACCTGCTTTAGATCTCTTTCTCCATGAGCTGACAGGATTTCCATTTCCCACCAGCAGGTCATGGGTGAATTCTTTATTTTCATGAGAACAATAATTTAAAGCAAGCATTTTACCTCTTTTAAATACAACACAGAAGAATGGTTTTGGGACAGCTTTGAAGGCTCTGGGTGTACATGATTCCTACCACTACTATGGACATTTCTGCCATACTGTTATGCTGATTTATCCAATTAAATGCAGAGGAAAAATTCTGAAGAGTCGTCACATGGGCAAGATTCAGTGTTGTGCTTCTTTATTCCATGTACGCTTCTGCATCTAGAACTGAGCTTTCCTTCCCCTCCTGTTGCATCTCCACACTCCGCTGGTTCAGAGGGCTTTGTAGCTCTCCAGAACAGGATTCCAGATGCATGAGATGGGGAGAGACTGCAAGAGGGAAGGCAGTTCTTTGTTATGACGAAAGCCGTGGGATTCAGTGAAAGTACGCCAGTGAATTCTGGCCAATGGACACATTACAAGGTATGATGTCTTGTTCTTGGATTTATATTGTCTATGTAACTTCATTTACCTGAGCATTTATTCAAAAAGAAGTCTCAGGTGATTTAGCTGGATTTATTTTCTGTTTAGGACTGAAGCATTCATCCAACAAAAGGGTGGGTGTTTTCATGAATAGCCGAAGTAACTAACTGTTAGGGAACAGACATAAAAACCCTCTTTGGACTCCACAATACTAAATAATTAGTAACCAGTATCTAATATCCCATTCTTGGGGAAAGTACTAGAGCAGGTTGTGGCCTCTCAACTCCAGAGGTTCCTGGATGAGACAAGAGTATCTAGACCCATTTCAATCTGGCTTCAGGCTTGGCTATGGGTCAGAGATGGCTTTGGTCGCCTTGGTAGATGACCTATGATGGGAACTGCATAGGGGATCTGTGTCCCTGTTGGTTTTGTTGGACCTCTCAGAGGCTTTTGATACTATCATCCACAGTATCTTCTTGATCCATCTCTCTGGAATGGGACTTGGGGGCACCATTTGATGGTGGCTCCAGTCCTTCCTGGAGGAGAGAACTCAGAAGATGGTGCTGGGGGACTCCTGTTCGAAACCTTGGCCACTGACCTGTGGAGTCCCACAGGGTTCTGTTTTGTGTCCTATTAATTAACATCTTTAACATCTTTAACTTAATCTAACATCTACATGAAACTAGTGGAAGAGATTATCTGGAGTTTTGGGGTTTCGTGTCACCAGTATGCGGATGACACCCAACTCTACCTCTCCTTGCCACCTAAATCCAAGGAAGCTACTTCAGCTCTAGATCAGTGTTTGGTATCAGTAATGGACTGGATGAGGGCGAATAAACTGAAACTTAATCCAGACAAGACAGAGGTGTTCCTGGTCATTTGGCAGGCAAATCAAGGAATAGGGATGCAGCTGGTACTGGATGGGATTAAACTCCCATTGAAAAAACAGGTGTGCAACTTGGGGGTGCTCCTAGATTCATCCCTGAACCTGGATGCCCAGGTCTCAGCAGTGGTCAGGAGTGCATTTGCACAATTAAAAGTGTGCTAGCGATGTCTGTTTCTTGAGAGATATGATCTGGCCTTTATGATAATGCCCTAGTTACTTCCCAGCTAGATTACTGTAATGCGCTCTATGTGGGGCCACCAATGGAAAGTGTCAGGAAACTTCAACAGGTCCAAAGTGCAGCAGTCAGATTGCTGACTGGGGCTGGTTACAGGGATAACATAACCTCCCTATTACAGCAGCTCCACTGGATGCCGATCAGTTACAATTTAAACTGCTGGTTTTAATAAAGCCCTAAATGGCCGGGGTCCAAGTTATCTCAAAGACCATATCTCCCATTATGAGCTGGCTTGGGTGTTAAGATCATCAGGAGAGGCCTTTCTCTTGGTCCCCCTACTCTTAGAGGTGCATTTAGCGGGGACACAGGGTAAGTCCTTCTCTGTTGCTGCTCTCAGACTCTGGAACTCCCTCCCACAAGAGGCCAGACTGGCCCCATCTTTGCTATCCTTTTGTAAGCAGGCAAGCCTTTCCTCAGTAACCAGCTACTTGTGTGTAATTTTCAGACAGATTGTTATTAGAGATGGGGATGACTCACCATTTTGGCGAGTCGTCCCGCTTCGTGAGTCGTCAAAAGCTGATGACTCACGAAGCATGAAGTTGCCCCCATGAAGTGACAAATAATGAAGTTATTCATCGATTCGTGGGGGGTTATTAAAAATACAACACCCCCACCCCCCACTGCTGCCACCGCCCCCACCGCTACCACCCTCCCACTGCCGCGCTGCCCCTGCCCCCCCTTAGCCTGCCTTAAGGGAATCCAGGCTTCCCTTTGCAAAGATGGCAGCTGCAGCTTCCCTACCCTAAATGAAGTCACAGCCGCCATCTTTGCAAAGAGCAGCCAGTCTCCCTTTTTACATGCTGTGGCTGGGAGGCCAGATGGAGACCTCGGCAGCGGCGATTAAGGTAAGAGGGTGTCGGTGGGGGTGGGGTGGGGGCTAAGGTAGGGAGAGGAAGGGGGTGGGTGGCTGCCTATCAGCCACCGATCAGCTGATCGGCGGCCGGTAGGCAGAATGGTTTTTTTTGTTTTGTTTTTTGGGTAATACGAAGGACGGAAAAAAATGGGTAAATATTCATCCCTTCATATTCGTGGGGGTCTCTGGAACCCACAAATATGAAGGGATGAATATTTAACGAATCGTCTATTTCTGTCAAAAAAGCCGGTCTGTTTTTATATTTGTCCCCATCTCTAATTGTTATGCATTACTGCTTTGACCGGATTTTTAGTACTACTTGTGTTTTTCCCCTTTTTGTGTTTTCCATTTCTCAGAGTGACATTTTTAAAATTTTGTATATTTATTGATCTTTGCCTTAATATTGTCTGTTAATGTTGTAAGATGCCTCCTCATTCATTGTTTGTAATTTTAAATATTGCCTTTTAATGATGTTAACCACTGTTGTATACTCATTGTTTTCAACTTTAAATATTGTATTTTATTGTTGCAAGCCGCCTCGGGTCCTTTTCAAGAAGAAAAATGGGGTAAAAACATTTTAAATAGATAGACAGATGTTCAGTAGGATACTGGCCCTGGTACTTTTCACTGAAAAACATCTCTCTCTCTCTTCATAGATAGATAGATAGATAGATAGATAGATAGATAGATAGATAGATAGATAGATAGATAGATAGATAGATAGATAGATAGATAGATAGATAGATAGATAGATAGATAGATAGATAGATAGATAGATAGATAGATATCGGTTCAAACTCAGTGCAGATGTTAGGCACAGTTTATAAACTCAGGTGTAGCTCCAGATTTTGGTTTGATTTTTTTTTTTAAAAAAGCAGGTTTTAGTGCAGTTTTAGATACATGATCTCCATACATAAAAAACAACATGCCTTCACATTGGGAAGTGTAGCAGGAGAGGCCTATTGTCTTCCTCCTGTCCTGCTTATGGTTTTCCCAGAGGCATCTGATTGGCCATTCAGAGAAACAGGAAGCAAGCCTAGATGAGCCTTTGGTTTGATCCTAGCAGGTCTGCTACATTTCTTATGTGGTTAGCACCATTTAGACAGGGCTGGCAGAACTGTTAGTAGCAACTCTGTACTGTATAAATGGACTGCATTCTGTGTTTCTGGAAAGGCATGTCATAAGCTTGTTTCCACTTAGCTTGCCTCTGTTATCCTGGAAACATGTTTACCTGACAGCGAGACAAACTCAGTAGAAAAATAATGAGCTGTATTCCCATATAAAGGAGATTTCTTGCATCACATGTTGTAGATGAGGGGATCTTTTTAAGATGTTTGCATCTTGCTCTTGTGTAATTGCAAAGCTTTTCGTTCCTTTATGGTCTGTGTGCGGCATGAATGCAGATACTTTTGAGGCTATTGATGACAACACTGTCTACAGAGGGCAGGCACTAGAAATGGATTTCATCCTAATTCAAATCTCTGGTGAGACACTCTTTGTAGCTCTGCCTTTCAACAGCTATATTAGATAAACAGTGTCAAATACGATAGTCTGAGAACCTTTTCAAAGCAAATACTTTTTCTTTTAAAGCAGCACTTCATAGGAGGTGACGATGTACAATGAAATATACAGGACGGATTTTATTTTTATTGACGTGTGTATGATCTCTTCGGGCATAATCACACTGGAGCACATTTGCTATCACTTCCACAAGAGATTCCTCCAGTGGCTGACGTTCCTTAGCTGTTTACTTAGAGATGCATCTGAGAGAGAGCAGAGTGGTAGGGAGGTGATGTCAATGCCACTTCTTAGTCAAAAATCTCTCTCAGGAGAGCTCCAGCCCCTCTCAAGCCATTTGATAGAAAAGAAAGTCCCTTCAGAAAAAGAATTTCAGAGGAGGAGAAATTTAGGAGGAATTCTCATGGGCGAGGTTCATAATTCTTATGCTGGGCTGACTTAGGGTGCAGTGGAGGAGCATAAATGAATGTCATTTGTTTCATTATACAAAAAATGTCTGTGGCTATGGGCAGCTCTCCGCCCCAGCTTCCCACACTCCAGATAAAACAAAGAGGTAGATGTAATGAGATAATTGTTTCAAGAGGAAACAATTTTTTCAAATTGGGAAATGTGCATGGGCAGCCAAGAAAATTGCAGAGGAATGACAACGTACTAAACCTGGAGGAAGGGCAGGAGCAACATCTTGCAATGTAACGATAAGCTTTAGAAAACCTTCCATTAGTGTTTTTAGTCAAGTGAGTTTAAAGTGTTTGCATTTCTGTAATGAATTTAATTCCATTTTAATGTTTGTATTTTTATTGTATTTCTAACTATTTTATAAGCTCCCAATTCTGGGAGAAAGGAAGGATATAATAAATAAAGTAAAAATAAATAAATAAAATATAACCAAAAGAAAATGCAAGGAATGGGGGGCGCATATGCAGCCACATCACTAGGTAGAGAGCATTGTGGAAGAAGCAAAATGGAGGCCAGGATGTCCATACTGTTGCTCCTGTTACCGTTTGCACAGATCCTGGGGGGGGGGGGGGACACAAAAATCCTCTGGGGAAAACAAAACTAAGCTTAATTGTTGGTGAACCCCATCATTGACAAATTGAATTTCTCCTTCCCATAAGAAATCTGGTGATCCCCATTTCTCTTCTTGCAAATAAGATCAAGAATTTTTCAACAGTTTGATGCCAAGGCACAGAGGCTTTAATGTTGTTGAGTTGCAAATCAAATCAGATTCCTCCGCAGTTCCTGCACTGTAACGGGAGTTAAGTGAAGGTGGTAAGGGATGCTTAGCAGGTGGTTGTGCCAGGGGCTTTTAGAATAAAAAGGGATGATATTTCTGGCCACTCTAAGGCACTCTAAAGGGAAGAGAACCCAGGCCAATTCTTCTCTTTGTCTTGCACAATTAATAGAGATAGGGCTGGCCAACTGGTAGCTCCTTCAAGTCCTTCAATGGCATGGCTATGATGAGGAAAGGCTAAACAATTGACGCTGGGAATTAGGGTGAGATCACCCTCCAAATATGATCAGATAATGTTCTCAGGTTGATGAAAAAGATAAGTAAGATACAGTTAGAGACAGGAAAGAATAGAAAACGGTTAAGTGTTTAATTAATTGTTAGTGAGCTCAATGGGTATCTCAAAAAGAACTCACTAGAAGGTAACTGAACTGTTATTCCCCCCCCCCCCCAATATGTTTTCCAACTCTGGATACAATTTAGGGTCCCAGATTATGAGGAGCTTCTAAACAAAATTTAAATTTAATATTTCACGTACTTGCAGGGATAAAACACATTTTCGGTAATGCTACAAGGTGTCAACCTTATAGCTTGGGCTTTGAGTCAGCATGACTTAATCTGGCCCTGTATATATCCATCTGGAGCCTTTATTATAAAAAGTCGTTTCCACACTATGTTAATACTGCAGAAGCGAATCATATCAGTTACATTAATAAGGCTGAAAAGGGGAAAGAAAAAAGGGGAGAGGAAAAGGCAAAATATTGTGGCACGTCAACATCCAACATTAATTTCAGCGTCAGATTTTGTGGATCAAACATCCACTTCTTCAGGTGTCTCTGAAGAAGTAGATTTTGATCCATGAAAGCTCACACTGAAATGAACTACTACTCTTTAAAGTGCCACAAATTTTGCCATCATCTCCTCTTTTTTTTCGTTACACCCTTTAATTTTGCCAACATGTTGAGACAGATCAACATGGCTGCTTCTTTGGAAATCAACGAAGTTGTTGACCTGTTAATTCCATTAATTGTCCAGTTAATTCCATTTATTTGGCAAGTTTCCTGGAATGTATGTAGATGTCAAACCAACTTCTGTGCAACATATATATCTTTCTACTCATCTTGTAATATGAGCAGGATTTCTGGCAATGAGGGAGTTTGTTATATTTCTCTTTCTGAGAGGTTAATTGTATGTGATTAAAAAGTATTCAAATTTGTTAGGTAAGTGGTTTAAGCAGACGTTTGCTTCAAGGCAAAATCAGATGAGTTTAGAACAATTACATAGAGTAATGAGTCACGGAGAAAGATTGTGTACCTAATAATTAGGTTACTTATTCAGAACATGTTAATACTTCAGCCACTATCTTTTGATTTTTTGCATACACAATAATGCCTCATGTGACATAAAAAACATTTGTAATTATAAAAAGTTGTGTGTTACACGCTAATATATTTAGGCTGCAATCCTATACAAAGTTACAATTTCAGCTGAAAAGCTAAAAAGTTACAATTTCAAATTCACATTTCAATGCATGTGACTAGGCTGTTAATTAGAACTGTGCCTCCTGTTCCTGCAAAGTACAGTAAATATGGAGGCCCTGGAGCAAATAAACAATAGAAGAGGCATTGCCTGCACTGATCAGCATATAAATATATTTATATCAATAAAACTGAACACTTTCTTTCTTTGCTGTTTCGCAGGCTGTTGTGTAATTCCGTACTATGAATGAACTCATGAGGCAGAGAAGATTAGAGTTAAATGGCAACATTCTCCAGTCCCATTTTAATACAGGGGTCAAAATTTTTTTCCAATAGCATAAGAATAAATATATTTCTAAAGATAGTAGTGTCTGGGAACTAAATCCAAGACCTTAAGCATTTAAAGCAAAAATCATAGCCCTAAACCAACTATCAAGGGCTTAAAGTTTTTTAAAAAAATACTATTTAGTGCCATTTTTCATCTTGGCTGCTGCTTCTGTTCTAACCTCCGCCTCCAATTTGCTGATTAGGTACAACTCACAAATGATCCCAAGTAACCAGTAATAATGTTGGGTTAAAATCACAATGCTGGATAGCTGGCATCCTTTAACTATGTTATCACTGTGGGTATCATAAGGAAAATTGAAATCAGAGAATAGGCAGGATGAATAGGGAAACATTTCTGGCAAGGTGCTAAAAATCTTTGAAGTAGAGTACATTTTTCAACCTTGGTGAAAATATAGCTGAAAAATGTGGTAGTCATTCTACCTGAGTCCTATTTTGTACAGTCAGTTTCATGAATTTTTTCTTACTCTAATCATCAGCCTCCAAAATAATACTTGAACAGAATTAGACAGAGTTGTAGTTTATCCACTTCTTCAAACTGATTGTGCTGGACTGCCTGGCAGAGATTACTAGTGTGAAGGAGTTGTATAGATGATAGATTGTTCCTAACAATCATTAAGGTTAAGAACAAATGACAGGGAGACCTAGTCAAGAGCACCAAACATATTAGGATGTCGAAATGTCCTCATTCCAAGAGCAATTTTTAATTGCCTCTTTAACAGCATTAAGGGAATTAATAATAACAGAATTATATCTCTAACAAGCAAATGCTTGACATAACACATATATGAGGAAGTTTGTTTTTGAAACAGAACAATTAGAACATTAAAAAGAGAGCTTGAAATGTTTTTTTCTAAAGTAATGCATTAATTAGTCTCCCCCCCCTCCGCACCTCGAGTACAATGTATTATTTGTTACCTATTACTCTACAATAACATTTTTAAAAATAGAAAATGGGTAAAGAACCCTCATAAAGCAATGATTTAGGATCAACGAGTGAGCATTACTTGTATACTAAAACTAGCATCGCTACCAGTTATTTTGTTATTTTGCAAAAGGAATGCCATTCTACTCTTGCTACCCCAAAAGGAACACATGACAAGTAACTATTTCAATTCCAAACTCTGTTTAAAAAGTGCAAGGCAGAAATGATGCAGCCGCGGTGCAGTCCTTCTGCAGTGGAAAGAATGACAACAGCAAACAATTCAATCAAAATTTTCATTTCATAAACCATCACATTTGTTTCTGTCACGTGTGTGTCCTTGGTACTGATTTCCTCCTTGACATTCTTGTTATTCTCAAATCATTAATGGGTGTGTGTGTGTGTGTAAAAGTCTCTCAGTGATTGTAGAGCTCTCATCTAAATCTGCAATTTGGCATTCTCATTTTTCAATACATTGTTCCAGCGGAGACTTTCTATATTGGATATGGCCCACGGGGGCTTAATAAATTAACTCAGACAGGCTTTGGGGAATGAATAAAGGAAGGGTAAGGCTTATTAAAAGAGACTAAAAGTGACACCACATATACGCACACCAACGTGTCAGACTCCTAGGAACTTTGTGTTTGGCAAATCTTCATACCCAAGTGTTCGTGACAGAAATAAATCCCTAAGAACAGGAACAATGCCAGGTTCAATCTTGACTGTATGCTCAACACAAAAGTGCCGTCACTCCCAGTACCTGAGGAGTGTGCCTGTATGAAACACATATTTTCACCTAGAAGGGCAGAGCAAGAGCTTTACTGGAGCAGAAGAAAAGCCCTGTTTCCTGAGAGGCCCATCAGATGCTTGTAGGAAGGTCAGAAGCAGGGCCTTGGTAGAAGAGTACTCTTCTGCTCAGGTTTCTCAGCAAAGGATATTTGGAGTCGTATTACCCTCTGCTGAAGGTAATACATTGACTTCATGTGTGGTAGCTCTCAATAGCCTTTGCCGCTGATATAATTGTATTTCTTTTATTATATATGCACTTTGAATTGTTTAGGGGCATCTAAATAAAATCTAAAGTGCATACAGTATGTATAAAGCAAAAGGTGTCCAGAAGCACTTATTGCGTAATTCCATACATGTTAATGTTATGTTACAGTATGTGCCATCAAGTCAGAGTCAGTGACCCTAATAGGGCTTTCAAGGTAAGTGAGATATTTAAGGAGTGACTTTTCCAGTTCCACACTCCTAATGTGTTTCCATGGCTAAGCAGAAATCCCAACCCAGGCCTCCTGCATCCTAAGCTGGCACTCTAGCCACTACACCAAACTGGGTATCCCCATGCATGTTTACTCAGAACTAAATTCTGAGGACTATAGTTGGTTTACTCCCAAGTACATGTGTCTGGGACTGCAGTTTTACAGAGCAATCCTGTTCATGCTTACTGACTGTACTCAATGTGCCCTGCTTCCTAGTAAATGTATTTAGAAACAATTTCTTAAATATTCTTCCAGAAATATTTTCATCGTCTAGAATAAAGGAAACATGAGTTGACTAGAGTAATTGCTTGGCAGTTGCCTACCCTTGTTGTAGAGCAACCAAATTTATTAAAACCCAAGGATGGTGAGTTGTGAGCAAACTGTGAAATGTTTTTACTTTAGGGACTTTATAATGCTTTAGAAACATTTTTATTAAAATATAAATTAAAATATAAAATATCCTATTGCATAGCTCCACTGACACAGTAGGAATGGCATTATCAACAGCCTGCTGCTAATTAAATAGTCCCTGATTTGGGGTTGGGTGTGACCTTGTCTCATTGCATGCAAGTGGTATGCAACCTGAAATGGGTGTACGGGCTGTTTAATTAGTGGCAATCAACTGCTGCTGGCAATAGCCTTTCTGCTACACCAGTGGACCTACTCAATAAGACATGGGTGAATGAGTAACAAGTTACTTTTTTTCTTTGTACATCAATTTCTAACAACACAGTGTTATTGTTTCTACAATAACTTTAGCCTCTGGAGAATGAAGCATGTAACATAGGTTCTGCACTGGCTATTGGCTGACATTGCATTTCTGGGTTCAATTCAAAGTTCTAATTGTTACCTTGAGGGACACAGAAAGAGCCTCCCTGAGGAATGGGAAGAATGCTAACACATTTGGGCATTCTCTGGGCTATGAGAGCACCCTGTTGGTTGATTCTTCCACCTCAGGAACACCAACATCAGGTGTCTCATTGTATCAACACCAATACTATCTTTAAACTCTCCTCCCTTGGGAAGCGCATCTGACTATCACAATGATTGCTTTAAAATGAGACCTTAAGAGTGTTTGGATCTGTTTCTAATTGAAACCGCTGTTAATTGATTAACTGATGTACGAAGAATTGTATTGGTAGCTTCTCTTTTATTTTGGAAACAGAATGGTTTCTTTCTTTTCCCTTTTCTTTTCCCCAGTATTTCAGTAATTTATCATGCGCTTCTAATTCTTTGCGTTTTAATTTTCCAAGTCATCTTGAAGGAGACTGCTGTCTAGAAACACAGTACAGAAGTATAAACAGTGGATAAAACAAACACATCTTTATGTTTTACTTAGGGGGATTTTAAAGATATTTCCAAAGGTTCAGACAATGTATTGTTTCTTCATTAACTTTAGGATATTACTAAGTTCTGTATGATTTTCAGCCGCATTATAGCAACCTCTCCTAAAGCAAGGAAGAATGCTGGTGATATGGTTTGCCTTTATAGCACAGGAAGGTTCAAAGCTGGGAAGAGTTATATTTTGGGAATATAACTTCCAGTACCCTCACAGCTAGCACAGACAGTTCTATATGTGGCAGACCAAAAAAATAATAATAACTTTTCCGGACCCTGGACAAGCTGAATGTTAGTAGCTTATACAGCGACATGAAGCTGCCCATGTGTTCTTCTCAGCTTCCATACCCACATATTGGATCAAAGAAAGATGAAGCTGGGAAGGCAATGATAAGTTTGCCTCCATCTAAAGGCCCAGGTCAAAAAAAGACCAGGCACGATAAAAATACATTTGTGCCTGTAGGGGTGAAGGTTCTCCTTCAGGGATGACTTTACAACAGTCAACGATTTCCATTATAATGTTTAAGGGGGAGGGGAAAAACGTATTTTGGCATATTACCATGATCTAGGTGATGAAAAACGATTGTGTCTGACTATATAAATTAAAATGATATATTTTGGATATGAGGGAGGGGGCAAGCATCCCTCTCTTGTGTCCCAGACACCCATAGAAAGAGTAAAGATTATACCGTGTTTTCCCGAAAATAAGACAGGGTCTTATATTAATTTTTGCTCCAAAAAACGCATTAGGGCTTATTTTCAGGGCATGTTTTAATATTTTTCATGTACAACAATCTACATTTATTCAAATACAGTCATGTCCTCTTCTTCTGGTTGCTGCACAATGATGGAGGGTAGGGTTTCACTTAACTATTTCGGGGAAACAGGGTACCACTTGCTGCCAATTCCCTCTAAAAAAAAAGTGTTAGTCCACAGTATGTACTTACAGTATCTCTAACATGCCACAAGTACCTCAGTCTCTATGATTCCACTGGTTTTACCCAGGGCTTTTATCCAGGCATCATGGGGTTATTTCCTGACACAACTGGTGTACCAAATCAGGCATCATGATTTTACCCAACCCCAAGTTCAGGGTGGTAGTAAAAAAGCACTCTCTCGGCTTGCTACATAAGAGTCTAGGCTATTTCAGCAACTGCCTAATAAATAGTTTTGATACCAAGTGGATTATCTCATCATGGAGTCATGATTAGACATGGGGACGAATAAAAAAACAGATCGCGATATTCATCAGAAATCGCTGATTCGTTAAATATTCATCCAGAGACCCCACGAATACGAAGGCATGAATATTTCCCCATTTTTATTCGTCCCCCATGTGAAGAGAGGGAAGGCTAGCCTTCCCTCTCTTCCTATGGCTTTCCCATTCTGCCTACCTTCCCCATCTCTAGTCAGGATGCGTGCAGCTCATTGCACTGGGACTATTAAACACCTCATAATATGTGCCTGTGCCTATGTGAATATATTTAGGTGGCCACTGCTCAGTCACCAAAACAGAGGACATGGAAGATAGGTAACACCAAAAAGGAGGACATTCCTCACAAAAAGAGGAATTTTGGCATCAAATCTGCTTTTCCTAACATATGCAAATATCGTTACAATGAGACATTATTACTATAATTCAATTGGTCATTATATTGTACAAGATTGTGACTAGGTAACCACCTTGGGACACAACACTGAGATAAAGATAGGTTATAAAGCACATACATAAATAAGGCATAGTGTTTAATAACTCTTTGAATTGCCCTGTGCTTTGCATTCTCTGCAGCTTACTGAAAATGAATAGATGTATACAAGGAAAATAAACAAATCACTGTGGTTTTGTTGGCATCGATCAGCTAGATGTGAAGAATGGTCTGAACAGTGCTTTCAAAATGGGACTGGCCTCATATTTGAAGTTCATACAGAATTGACATGCCATACCATATCCTTCCTGCCATCCATCAGTAGTTATATCAGTGTGTGGTATGCTTCTTTTCTTGCAAAACAACCCCACCCCAACAAGTTTTATTTCAAAAATTAAAGAGGGCATATTAGACACATTTACCATTTACAGACAAAGATCTAACTTCATAAATGCACAATTCATACTAATCTATCCTCAACTTCTGACCAATTTTATTTTTTTGACACACACACATATACACAGCTCTGCAAAGCTCAGCCTGATTAAGACTCCCACAACATTTTGTTCAAGATTTCATTGGCCAAAGAAGTGTATAACGTAATATCCAGTGTGGTGTTGTGCACAGAGTGTCAGACACAGAATCAGGAGACTTGGGTTCAAATCTCTGCTAGGCCAGGAAGACTCACTGAGGCGTACTTCCACTTCAGCACAAAGGAGGAGATGGACCACATGCTTTTCAAATGGAGAACTATCCTCCCTAAATGAGGACATATGGCCACCCATTTCCAAGATTCCTTCCCCCATATCCACTTCTGAATAATTCCTACAGATTATGCTGATGGGGTATGAGAGAGTAAGGTAAACAGAAAAAGATACCCTTATAGCACTCTCGTCCTCCATGCAGCGTTGTGTGTTTTGCTGTCTGTTCAATCTCTTATATTTTGCACATTCCCAGCATCGCTTGGTGCATTGCTGATGAGTTATGACTTTCCAAAGGTCTAGGTGCTTCTGAATAATTGTGACATTTTTAACTGTCCAGCGACTGCAAAATATATTTTGGGCTGAAGGAGACAATTAAATTCAAATTTATAATGGCTAATATATTGCTAAAGCTGCACTTCTTCACTCCCACACTAAGAATATTCAAAGTAGCATTAAAGCACTGAAGCTGAGGAACCCAGTTCTTCCATCTTCCTAGCAGTGACACCCATGCAAGTACTGCACAACAGAAAAGGCCCTTCCTCTCTTGTAGAGAAACTTGCACAATGGGTATGTGGGGTCTGTCATTATTTCTATTTTGCATCCAAAAGCATAATAAGAAATTTGCTTTGCCAGAATAGTTCATTACTACCCCTATTACACTATAGAGCATGCCATTTTTCATATTATCCAGGCCTTTTAGCTGCTTATCCTAAAACTGAATCTACAACATTGGCAACGGAAGGAATTGGGAGTAAGGTGGTAAAATGGGCTGTTTCTCTTTCGGCCACTGGTGAAAAATAATTCTTTTCAATTGTTATTTTAAAGCAAGCCTCAGTGAAAGTTAAAAAAAAACCAACAGTACATGAAGAGAACATTTCTTTCTCAAGCCTTTGCATATTGTGGACTTTTTATATGTATGTGGACTTTTTAATATACAGTGATTTTACCCTAGGAGTTTTTTTTAGCCCTACATCATAGCCCTGGGTCCAGGATTCCTCACTGCCCACTCATTTTCCTCTCTTGTTTGGCCCCCTTCCACAAACCAGAAAGTTTCTACTGTGCAAAAAGATGAAATAGCTGCATGTTGTCTTTTAATTGTTAGCATGAGTCCTCTGTCTGGAAACATACAGAAAAGTAAAGAAAATGTGATTCCTCACTTGCATTCTGAAGTAAAATAGTCTGTTCTACATACTCAGCATATCATTATTTACCTCATTCAACAGGGTGCATAGTCCAGGGCTATTGCTGGAAAAAACACAATCTTGCAAGCTTCTCCTTTAATACTTCGTGTCTGTGGGGAGCATGCTCTACATTTCCCAATAAACTTAGAGGGTTGGGCTTTTTTTTTCATATATCAAGAGTCTGCAACTACCTCTTCCTTTCTGTTGCTTCCTCTGTTAGTCACTTTTCTTCTCTCCTCCATTTTCTGTTCTCTGAAGTTATATATATATAACTTCAGAGAACAGAAAATGGAGGAGAGAAGAAAATATATATTTTATATATATTTTATATATATAAAAACAAAGCCATTAACTATAATTACAAGTTGCCTGTTTCCTTTAATTGAGATGTATCCAGACTGATCATTTTTCCTTTTCCAAGGGAGTGGGGGTGAGACTGGGCAGATAATTCCATGAGGATGGGCATTCTGTTATTGCTATGGGCATGTGGGGATGTAGAAGAGATAAAGTATCTGTGAGCAAACAGCTTTCAAGTTTAGAGTATTTTAGGTGCTCCTTAATGAGAAGAGCAGCAATACATAGAGTTCTCCTAAATTTAAACATGAAATAATCTCTGAAGTTAGGAGAAATTAAAACAACAACAACAACAATGGGGGAAAACCATTATCAGCATTTAGAGAAGGGGAGGGTGTGCCAGTCATGTTTTCCAGCTTGCTCCCCTGTCAAAAACATAGGTTGCATTTTGTATTTTGTACATTGTTGTATTTTTGGGTGAAGAAAGGCAGCCAATAGCAGATCCTTGGAATTCATGCTCTCTCTCTTTTTTAAAAGTGTTGGCCTCTGTAGATGTTTGTTATTTAGGTCTTTGTGTCTCAAATACTTTCTGGATTTAATTAGTAGCATATCTAGGCGTTTTAACGTATGTGACCGGAATAGGCACGGGCTCAGCTCTTTGCAGTAAATGCAAGACATGCAAGACATGTTCAAGGCCCCAAAGAGTGTGTGTGATGGGGCAGGGCGCACTTCACCAATGTTAAAAGGACCTGTTTGCAACCGTATTACCATGACAGGTCGAAGGAAAACATTCTTCATGCTTGAGGATGGTTCTGGAAACCTACTTCCTTGTATTTAGGAGAGTGCAAATTTTGTGAAATTTGCGAAAGCAAACAGGAGCAATGAAAGAACACTTTGAGCAGCGATTTGCTGGCCTCTTTCTAGTAGAAAGAGAATGTGCTTATGGAGTTTAACTAAGATGAGAAACAGATATTAGAAAAAAACCACAATTAGCATTGGAAGTGCATCAGTGTTGCAGAGAGGTAATTCAGGCAATTTTTTCCCTGGATTTGTGGAATCATACTTCAAAGGAATCCCTTACTTAAATCCTGAAGACCAATCACCAAACAGACCAAGCTGATTTGCATAATCCTGGAGAGGATAGAAGACTTTCATTAGATCCCCCTTCTTCCAGTCACCGGCCATCTCAAATGTCCTAGGATTTGTAGATTGAGAGAGACCAAAGCTCTACGAAGGCCTTATGAGCTTTCTAAAAATTAAAAATAAAAAGACTAGTTTCTAGATTTTAAGGGCTCATCATGAGAGAACACACACACACACAAATTTAAGACATTGGTTGTACTGCATAGCTGGGGGAAAATGCAGCATCTGCCTCTCTCTAAACTAATGTAAAAACAATGGTTTCATACTGGTTCTCATATGCAGGCACCAAAAAGGGTAACAAGACATACAAGAATAAGAAAAATAAGCAGATCAACATTATGAACCGAATTTATGGAAATTATTTTTCCCTGAAGAGTTTTCATGCTTCACACATGGAAAGAACAACTGGATAACTATAAAGTATCACAAATATGGACAAAAAAAAATGCTGCTATAATTTCAATAGAGCTTCTACAAAAATAATGTCATTTCTCCAATAAAATTATGGGAAATTCACACAACACCAGAAGGTGCACTGCAGTCCCTAACTAAATATTTCCTTCCCCTGGCATTCTCCCTTTCAAAACCAGTGTTAATTGTACATTTGAGAACATGGAAAACTGCCTTTCTCAAATCCTCAGCTATTTCCAGTCATTAAAAATGTGACTTATTCCCTACGTTTAAAGGTTAATTTAAACCTACCATGATCACACCTTTTCCAATTAGGCTCCTAAACTCCACTACAGCTCTGATTTAAACAAGGCAACAACAACAGCAGTCAACCAACCAACCAACACCTTCTGGAACTGCTATAATCTCAAGGGGTTTTTATAAAGCAGGAAAAATCAAATTCACAATCTTAAGAAGTGCATCTAATTTTTTATCCATTTTCTGCTAAAACTCATATGTCATAACTTTATAAAACTGAGATCAAGCTGCTCTGTTAAAGAGCCTAGAAGTAACTATAAAGTACATGAAAAATTATTTTTAACTAATCTTCCCAGTAACAAAGATATAAATACATTATGATTGTACAGTGGTGCCTCGACGTACGACCATAATCCGTTCCAGAAGATGGGCGTAACTAAAAATGGTCGTACATCGAAGCACCATTTCCCATAAGAATGCATTGGAACACGATTAATCCGTTCCAGCATTAAAAAAAACAATCAAAAACAAAACAAAAAAACCAAACAAAAACCCACAGCCAGCCCCATCGGAATGCGATGGGGCTGAAAAACAAATAACCCCCCCCCCCCACACACACACACAGCCAGCCCCATTGGAACGCGACGGGGCTGAAAAACAAATAAAAAAAACACCCCACACACAGCCAGCCCCATCGGAACGCGATGGGGCTGAAAAAAACAACACCAAAACTCCAAAAAACATCACAGCACAGAAAAATAACCCCCCCCCAACCCAAACTGCAAAACAAAGTAAATGTACTTACTTGGGAGCAGAAAGCAGCACCAGGCAGTCCAAAGCCTCCTCTGACACACACACACAGTAAGCGTTGGGGTGAGCTACAAAAAGCTCTTCGCCGAGCAACGGTTAGCCCTCTCATTTGAATTCCCCGCCTTTTTTCCCTGCCTCTTTTGTTTGCAACTCGAAGCTCCGGCCGCAAGTCGAAGCAAAATTTTGCGGCCGGAGCTGGTCGCAACTCGAAATGGTCATATGTCGGGACGGTCGTAAGTCGAGGCACCACTGTACCTTAAAAACTGGTAACTCAAGTCTTGGGTAACTATGACATTTAGTTAGTTTTCTAGTTACCTGTGTGTGGCCTCACTGTACAGTGAAAATGAAATATCAGATGGCAACTAATCCTGGCTTATTTTGTGTTGTTGCCTTGTGTTCTGTTGCAGGTAGCTGATGTTGAGGAAGTTGGAAGGAGAACACCTTGCACCACAGGACAGAAGTCTGCAGCATTCAGATTTTTTAAGAGTCGAAAAGTAAATATTTCAGGCATGCCCTTTAGTTACTTTTGAGAATTACTTTCAAACTGTATCAAAAAAAAAAAAAAACAAACAGCTGTGTGATCCACTCATAGCAATAAAGTCTAAGGCTGGGCAATATCTTTATCTTTATTGTTCTGCCAATAATTGATCTGGACTCCTGTTGGAGATGGACAACCTTTAGGGAGAAAACTGATGCTATTTTACATAGGATCTACTGCAGGAGATTCATAAACATTACATTGCAGGAACTGCAGCATTTTATACTCTGAATCCTAATTCAGAGAACAGACTGTTTGTAGGTGGATCAAGTGATCTGTAGTGAATGACACAGACTGATTCATAGTTTGTCTCTGCAGTAGTGGATGGACTAACCGGAGTTTTCTCCTGTTTTGTTCCATTTCTAGGATTTTTTTTCTGCAAATGAATACATTTCAGTATTTAATGTAAAAACATCCTATGCTATTTCTCCATGATTTCCTGGAAGTAATTCAGGTCACTACATGAAATCTCTTAAGTGTAGGTTCCATCTTAAGGCTGTTATTGTTCTTTAAGAACATTTAAATTGCTGAGATCATTTTACAGTCTTCAATGCATTTTTTTCTTTTGTTGAAAAGGTCGCTTGTATCATCGGTGGGAAGTTGGTTATACTTTTCAAAGCTGAAACTCCTAAGACTTGAAGCATAGTATGGTTTTATCAGACTTTTCTTAAATATGTGTATCTGATCTCCAAGCTTGAATCCATCAGATCTTTCTCCTTTCTTTTTAACATGCGACAAAGGGGTGAAGACCTTCCATTCTGTGCTACACTGCCAAAGCAGAATCTTTGTGGTGCATTCAGATCAGGACAGAAGTCAATGGCTCCACCCATCAGAACTACAAGAGGGCTCCTGTAACAACTGAATGCCTGCCACAAAGACTGTTTGAGGTAAGTGAAGCAATGTATATTGCCATGTAAAGAGTGTCCACCACCTCTAAATAAAAGCATTAAGAACAAGTTCCAAACTTGTCTAAATGTTCCAGTGAGTGGGAACAAAGCTACCTCTTGAGAAATAGTCACTTTCAGTTCTCATGTCTCAGCATCTTGGAAGAGGAAACACTGACATTCTGCTGTGTTAGTTGAACTCCACAGGCAGTCTGAAGTCTCTCATTGCTACCCCACAGGATCTGTACTTTGGTAATACTGAAAAGTTTTATTCTAATTCTGTCATCATTGTACCATATTTTTCAGGCATTTACAGCCACTAAGTGACCTATATTGATCCTTAATGGTAGATCCATTTTTTAGAAACTATGTTAGAAGGACGAACATTTTTTTCATCAGATAATGAAAGTTTCAATAAAACTTCGACAATATATATATTGGACAGAGTTATATTTTATTTCACCACTGCTCTAGGTTGCTGGGTTATTACGAATCAATGCTAAATATTCCACACCAGATGCCTCCTTGACACATCCGGTGTCCAATTCAAAGAGAATTTTGTCTAATGTTGTTTTTCATCAACTCTTCTTTTCCCACTTCAAATCTGACACAAAAAGAGGGGGATGAATAGATGTTGCACAAATAATACCATTAGACCCAGGGAAACTTCAATCAGGAAAATGAATTTATAGACATGAAATAAGTGTGTGTGCACAGTGTTAGAACAGGTTTTTCCCCCCCAAAGGAAAAAAGTTTTAAATGCTAGAAAAGAGGTCATCTATAATGTATAAGGAAGCCCCCTCCTGAAACATGTATCATTTTATATTCTGTTCCACATTGATGGGAATCTTTTTCTCTCAGATCTGCATGACTGATCTCAGCTGAGATTGTCTGCTTTCCTTCAGTATGCAGAACACCCACTGATATCAATGGGAGCTCCATACAAAGAGTCAGAGAGATGATCAGATATGAAATTCAATATGACCTAATTTAAGAATCCCCTCCTGTCTCCCCAACCCAGTACTACCAGCAGCCTACTGCAAACTGGGAATACAGTGTATCTAGATTCTATCTCATTTAAAAGAAACATCAACGTCTGTTTCAATTATACATATTTCTATTCAGTAACTTTCAGAAACCCTCACCTAAGAGATAGTATCCAGATACACTATATTCCCAGTTTGCTATAGGCTGCTGGTGACAATGCAAGAATTCTTCTGAAAAAAATTGCATGTGACTTCTACAAAAAATGATAGTAATCACACAAATGGTTTGCACCCTTTAGTGGGGTGTCCATCATGCAGCCAGCCACACAGCAGATTAACAACTGTGTGGCCAGTAATACAGCAGACACCCTGCCAGAGAGCACAGACTGCTTGCACCATTACAGTTGCATGTAGTTTTTAATCCAACCAGATTCTTTTGTCTAACTAGGCAAACATCTCACTTGTTTATGAGATGTGATTGCACAGTCATTAAAGCAGGTTTTGTCTGGCCTTTAGGGAGACCTTGAAGAATGGGAAGGGTTTCCACACAAGAAATTTAAAATCTTTCTGGGAACTGCTAGATAGCTCAGTGGCTTAGATCTCTGGCTGTGGAGCCAGAGGTTGGGAGTTCAATTCCCCACTGTGCCTCCTTGAGAGAGTCTGGACTCGATGATCCATTGGGTCCCTTCCAGCTCTGCAGTTCAAAGGTTATTATTATTACCCTGGAACTAAGGTAAATTTGTGGATCCCTTTAGGAATCTGGAAGGCAGTGAGTGGGCTCTAGCACATAGGACAAAGTTATGTACCTTGAAGATTGTGGCACCCTCATCTTCCAAGTCTCCCCTCCCACAATGCTATATGTAGCCTCTGGCATGGGATAGTTATTTACAGTACAATATCTTACAATTACTGACAGTAAAGCTTTTAAGAATATAGCATTCATTACTAAAGACTTTCTAAGCATCCCCCCCCCCCCTTTTAACTACACAATATGGGGACCATTTCTGGTCTGGAATGGCTAGTGGCTAAACTAAGAAGCTCCCAATCTCTGAAAGAAAATTCATAAATATTCTTCTGTTTTTACATATGGAACTGTGATTAACATGCAAATATTGTAAGAGGAAAAGATGCTTCTTAAAAATAGCTGTTAAGCTAGGGTGGACTGTTCTTTCAAGCTCTGTCCTTGGTGAGAAAGTTTTTACTGCCAGAATTAGTGCCAAGATGCCAAACAAAGAGAGGGAGAAGCAGAAACATAACAGATCTCACCCCTCCAATTGTAGTTTACCAAACTACAAAGAGTTGAACCATTTGAAGGAGAAAGAGCTGGATTGCTGGCTAGCTCAGCAGAAAGTTCAAAAATTTATACCCAAGATAAGCACAAGGAGATCTGCGGAACTTGCTGAGTCACAGGAAGGAGGAAACATCTGTTTGAAGCATAGAGCTAATAACAAAGAGAAGCCTGTAGAGCCAAAGGAAGGAGAAAGTGTCTGCTTGAAACAAAGAGCTAAGAATAAAGAGGAGATTCACAGCAAGAGAAGTGAAATAGAGAAAGAGGATAGATTACTAGAAGAATTTAAGAAAATAATGGCAAAAAAGCCCTGGGAGTTTAAAGAAGAGCTTAAAAGTGAATGGGATAAAATGAAAAGAGTGGAAAAAAACAAGTTAGAACTGGAGACATGAATTAAAACATAAACAAAGAAAAATATGCAGAAGACAGTGACAGAAACCAAAGCAGATTTACATTAAAAAAACTTAGAGGTTAAATACTCAATTTAAAAAAATGGGCTGTTAAGTAGTTAAAGCCAATGCTGGAAAGTTATACTGGCATTAAGTCACGTTTACTGGAATTGATTAAACATTTATTGATTTGGAAGAAAGATGGAGGGAAAATGCAAAATTGCATGGATTTCCAGAAGGTGGCACAGAAGATGTAATAAATCTTAGAGATGTGGTATTGGACTGGATTAAGACAGTGGCCACAGATTTGGACTGGGTTCAAGAAGGTTTGGAGAGAACATACCTAATGGAACCTAAATGGAGGGGGGACTTCGAGAGAGATTGGTGTTAGGTTTGAAAATTTCTACAAGAAATATTTATTTATAAAAGTGGCTAGAGAAAAGTCTGGACAGTTACTGTATAAAGATGCACCCATCGAGGTGTGTCAGTATCTTTGCTATCAAATTGTGTTAATGGCCATGTAATAAGAAACTGGTCACCACCATCCTCCTGAAGAATAACATAAGATACAGTTGGAGGTGTCCAGTATACTTGAAAGTTTTATACGCTGCAAAATATTACAGTAGAATATCATTGGATCAAGATTTATGTTTGCTCCATGAATGGGGTTTGATGGATAATTAACAATGGGAGCAAGAGAGGGCCACACTGAATGACCTGAAGTCTACTGCTTCTGAGGGAAAGATTAAAGAGGATCAATAAGAAGCCATTGGTGGAAGGTTGTTGGATTGTTCTACTAGCCCAAGGGGATATGCATTAGTCTTAAATCTGTCAAGAAGTTAAGAAGATATAAAGAACATTTGTGAACTATTCAAAGTGATTTTTCTTTTTTAAATTTATCTTTTACAACATAGGTTGTCAATAAGATTATAGTGTTTGGGTAATAGAATTAATTTGGAGATAGGTATGAAGAAGCTTTAAAGAAGATAGTGTGAATAATATGGTGATTGGTTTGATAAATTATAATACATAAGTATGATCAGGTTAACCTGAGGAACTCATTTGGAATAAATATGTATATAATAGTAATAATCCAGGGGGAAAGGATAATAAAAGGGAAATAATGAAGAAGAGATCTAGCAGGAAAATTGGATTTCCACGGTTTGATAGAACAGCGGTATGTAAAAATGAAGACTCTAACCAAGATAATTTTTTAAATTTACGATGTCATCAAAAAGATAATTGAAGAAGAGCTTAGAGATTGGCAAAATATGATTAATAAATTTTGTAATGGAGATAAAAAGCTAATGATTAAGAGATGGTATAAATCTCAACATGTAGGATGGCTGGGACTTCATAATTTAAGGTTATATTAAATAACCAATCAAATAAGACACAGACTCAATTTTATATCTCAGTCCAATAAACTAATATGGCTGAATATGGAAACAGAATAAATTATATCTGAGCCCTGAAAACATTATTAGTGAAAATATTGAAAACTCATTCTTTATAAATATGCTTTTAATTTGGAATAGGTTTGGAAAAATATTTGTTTCATCAATTTCTCCACTATATCTGGTGGTAAAGTTGGAGAAATTATCGGGTAACTTGAAAAGGATTGAGAATTTATCAAGAAAGAAGCAAGTTATTAGGATAAAAGATTGGGTAGAAAATGGGAAATAAAGAGCAGATTAAACAAGTATTAGGATATAATATCTTTGTTTAATCTTATTCAGTTAGAGCAGTGGACAAAGGATTGAGTAAAACGAAATAGTAAATGTAGGGAACCCACAACATTTGAAGAAATGGCAATACAAAAAGTAAGTGCAGTGAAAATAAATTAATAAAAGGGACAGTAAGTAACATTCATAACATATAATTGGAAGCAGAAGATCAAGAGGATATGCTTAAAATATTATGGGAATATGATATGGGAGAAGAAATAAGTACCAGGGTTTTGAAAAATATATGGGATATAAGAATAATGAAATCTATGTCTGTAAGGATTAAAGGATTTTTTTAATGTTTGGAGATGGTATTTAACTTAGGTGAAATTAAATCAAATAGATATGAATTATTTCAAGTTGTGTTGGAGAAACTGTCAGAACGTGGGTACTTATTTTCATATATGGTGAGAATGCAAGAATATATTGAAATTCAGGCAATTGGTCTTTAAGCAAATAAATGAAACAACTAAGTTAAATTTAGAGGTATGTCCTAAAAAAAGTGCTTTTATTAATATTTGAATGGGAGCAATGTACCGTATTTTTCCGTGTATAAGATGCTACTTTTTCCTAAAATCATTACACTAAAAATTGAGGGGCGTCTTTTACACGGAAGTAAGCTGAGATAGCTGAGGAGAGAAAATGGCACATACCTTGCCTCTGTAAACAGGCTTCCTTCAGTCATGAGGCTTAGCTTCCTACAGTCAGGAGACTTATGGAACTGATGTCAGCTGATGCTGTACAAACCAGCTGAAACACATCTCATTGGAGGTGGAGCCTGTAGGCTCAGATTCAACAGGGACTCCTAACGTCCAACGTTCTGAGCCCAGAGGCTGAATACGTAAAGCTAAGTTTTCTTAATTTTTGGGTTAGAAAAGTGGGGGTGGGCATCTTATAAACGGGGGTGTGTTATAAACGGAAAAATACGGTAACTTGACAACCAAAGACGTAATTTTTAATTTAATAAGAGTGGCAAGATTAATCCTATATAGGAATTGGAAAAGAGTGTATAAAGTAAATGAATGGCATAGAGAAATGTGGGATATAGGTATTAATGACAAACTAACCTGTAATATTAAAATTAAGAAAGGGTTGATTAGTAAGAATAGATTTATAGATATATGGGAGAATTCATTGATTATATACTAATAAAGGGTAAGGGACATACACCTTCAGAAGAGTCAATGCAATTTTGGAAAGGGAATGAGGATCCATAAGAGAGGTGAAAAATTGTTGTAACTCCCAAATGGTCCTGGTGGGCGGGGGAAACATAATTTATATATTAAAAAATGTTATCTGTCATTCAACGTTTTTATGTTTGCATGATTTTGTTTGATAAAAAAATTATTTAAAAAGAGGTATACAATGTGAGACAACGTTTCTTAAAATGGTATTTGTGCAAAGAGAATAAAATCAAATGAAATGCAGGAAGGCTCAAGTTCGTTTTAGCTTGTGACGAAAGTTGCAAAACCAGAGCAAGAGCCACAGTTGAGAGCTTTGACATATATGCAAACACTTTTAAAAAATGCAGGTGAATCAGAAAAACTGGAAAGGTTCCCTCTTCCACTATTGAAGTACTGCATCAAGTCTTATTTCACATGCATTTGAGTCTTAAGTTCTTCTGAAGCAGATAGAAAGAGGAGAGAAGACAGAGAGGAGAGACAGAGAAGGAAGGATGTTCCCCCCTGCAAAACCTATTTATCCGTACCAGTCTCCATTTTGGCTGTGCCGCATGGGTCCCATATCGCTTGATGGGTTTCTTTAGACCAGTTCATCAGAAGAATAGCAGTGCACCAGGTGCTATGGTTTGTTTTCAAGGAATGCATGCTGAGCAAATATCAAACCTGTGGTGTACTTTATTCTTATTACTACCTTGATGGAGTTGGGAAGTCAACATGCACTAGTATCAGACAAATGTTCTGCAGTCATGTCAGCAACAGTAGCGCAGGCTTAATAAATCACTAGAACAAATTGCCAGGCTGCTAATGTGGCTTGTGCTGTACTGCTTCTCATTAAATACAATAGCAACCAAAGAAAAGCTCCTGCTTGCTGAGCCCCACATTCTTAATGAAGTAAGTTACGACAGTTTGTTGCCCAAGTAGATGCTCTATCATTTAGTTTGCTGGGGGGGGGGGGGGGGAGACATGTGACAAAAGGACTTTAGCACTTGTGTCAAGGCTTAGCAAGTGTCAAGGCTGCCGAGACACTTTGACACATTCCTAAAAGATGTTTTTCCACTGTAATTCCAAGTGACCTTCACAATATGGTGGGCTTTGGACAAATGTATTGTTAATCAATAAGAAAGCCCAAAGCAAGTGTTTTATTGATACTGAAACTAATGCAGTTGATAAATCTTTGCATTATGCCTTACGAATGGGTGGAATTCTTCATTCCAGGTGGAATTCTTCATGAATGTCAACCTAAAAATTGTGTGGCAAAAACTTAAGAAATGCCACAGCCAAAATTCTCTGGTGCCATGCGACATTCTTCAGCTATTTGAAGCCTGGAAATACACATGTCTATTATCATTATCATAACCCCAAAATGGGGTCGAAATTAAACAAAAATAAAGGATATATTACCATGTATTACTAGTTCTGTATTACAAGTTTGAACCTGTCATTCATTAGGCAAGTGCAAAGGACTACCATGTTTCCCTGAAAATAGGACCTAACCTGAAAATAAGCCCTAGTATGATTTTTCAGGATGCTCGTAATATAAGCCCTACCCCAAAAATAAGCCCTAGTTAAGTGAAACCCCACCCTCCACCATTGTGCAGCATTGTGCAGCAACCAGAAGAAGATGGCATGACTGTAAAATAAAACATCCCCTGAAAATAAGCCCTAATGTGTTTTTTGGAGCAAAAATTAATATAAGACGCTGTCTTATTTTCGGGGAAACACAGTAATTAGCCATTGAACTAATGGTATAATTACAGAATAAGCTCCAGACAAATTGGCATGCTTACTGCATTATAATAGAACCCGTAGTCTATGGAAGCACTCTCCAATAACTGCAATTGTGTGAGGGTGTTTCATTGGAGAGAAGGTGATCAGTTTTTTTAAAAATCAACTTAGCTTTGGAAGGGTGAAAGCTGAACAGCTATGCTGCAGCTACACAATGTAAATACAGTAAGGCTAGCACACTGTCCCCTCATAAGAGCACATATACACCTTTCATGAGAATGAGATCCATCAAGCTTGATCTCTCCGAGGTTCTCATTTTTTTCACCATGAAGTTTGTGCCTTGCCAGTTGTGTATGAACTTTTCACCTCCTGCACAGATATCCATAAATATTTTTGCCCATAATTTCCAACGATACCTGTTTTAAATGTGTGCAATTGCATGCCTGCACCCATGGATTAAAATTATTTTCAGATGCCTTTGAAATTATACACAGTTTTATCTACACAATTGTTAAATGTGAGCTTGTTGACCAACACATTTTTTTTCCTTTGAAGACATCACAAACTAGAATGCTATAGATTTCAAACTGCAAATTGTGCTCATTTCTGCATTCGGTTTGCATCGAAACGGATTTACTCAGTTTCAATATAAACTGAGTAAATCAATTCAAGAGAAATCTTGATGGAACAAAATTTCTCACTCGTCTCAAAGTAGGAATGATCTTCTGCAAGGGTCATTTCTACTCATGCACTGGAGATGCGGTATTCAGATCAGATAAATTGATGAGAATATTTGGGACTGCAGGACGTTCGGCATTTTTTTATTCTCCTGAGCAGACTTGGAAATGTGACTTTTTAAAAATTGCAACTCCTGGAATCCCACAGCCAGCATTACCACTGGGCATGTTGGATCGCCTGGAAAGTCAGGGGCAGTGTTCCAACGTAACATTTCCAAGCTCAGACTGAGAATGAGGCACATAAATGCCCAGCAATTAATTGCACTGATTATTTTTGCTTCATGTTGAGAGGGAAAAAACCCCACATCATACGTCTGTTTAAAAGAGGTAGGCGGAAAACCAACCAGCAGTAGGAAATTAACATTTTATCTATATTTTGTAAGCAAAGCAGACTAGTGCAAGGCTGTGGTTTGTTAAAGAGAGCCCAGAAATCTCACCCCAGTAACCTTTACATGAGCTTACAACTCACTGGTGCATATTAAGTACAGACTCTACTTAATGAAGCTGGATCTTTATATTTTAGCACTCATTTGGAAAACCAATTAACTCTGGCTCTATTGAACAAACTCAAACAGGAAATAAATCAAGTGTTAAAACATTGGTGAAGAGCCAGACTTTCTCCAATTAGGGTACTGATGTGCCCAGGGCTGACTGGTGGTACTGAGTGTTATAGATTGACAACTTCCACTTTCCAAAGTAATTAGAAGCTGTAATGCCCCCTTGCTACACAGGTTGAAGTTCTGCAAAAGCATCACAGTATTTTGATTGTAAGAAATTTGGCATTAAATTTCCTGTGATTTTTTCCTGCATCCAGTTTAAGTTTGAAGAATATGTTTTTCACTCACAAGGTACTCATTAGATTCTAGATTATGTTAAGCCCTCTCTAGCTTAACTCTCATTCAATAGAATTTTTTTAAAAAAAAAACACACACATCAAATGAGTTCAGGCATATCTGCTGACTCACACAAGAATTCCAGTGTCCAGTTGTGGCAGCACTGTTTGCCCACTATATTCACCTTATCTTCAGGAGACTATGTTATAGAACTGTGACTCTGAGGGGCTAAAAGTACTCAGTTCTGGTGGAGGAGACTTAAAGGAGTCCCAGTATACCAATCTTTGCATGTTTACTTGGATAAAGTTTTGTTAGCATATTTAGTCAGACATAATTTTAGAGGCCACTTGGTCTCATTGCACAAACATCTGTGATGCTGCCCAGTGTGTAGAGATATTTAGGATCAGAGCTTATATGCATGCACACATCCCCACCATCCATTTAAAGTGTGATGCTTATATACTGCTCCAGAGAGCTTAAAGCACTCTCTAGGTGGTTTACAGTTTAATTATGCAGACTACACATTGTCCGTCCTCAGCAAGCTGGGTACTCAATTTTGCAACCTCAGAAGGATGGAAGGATGAGTGAACCTGGAGCTGGCGCTACCTGGGATTGAACCCGGGTTGTGAGAAGAGTTTGGGCTGCACTACAGCAGCTTAACCACTGCACCACGAGGCTCTTTTAGCCATACACAATTGTTCAAGGATTCTGAGTCCAAGCGTCTGTTCTGAGAGAGAACTAATGAGAAACTGCAGTCTTTCTGCACAAAAATGCACTCTGCTCCCACCCCAAACATTCTTCATTTCATTAATAACATTTAGGATATGATGGAGAACGAATTTGTTGACTAGAGATGGGCACAAAGTACTCTGTGCCCCTTCATCATAAGTCATCTGCATGGCAACACAGCTGCCGCGCTTTCCCTTCCCCCCACTGGCTCACCCACAGACCTGCTGGCACACACTACTCCTTTCCTTTCTATTGCACAATCTTCCAGTCCAGGCAGGAGCCCGGACTTCCCTTCTCTGCCTCCTTCAGCATCTGGCCACTCAAAGGCAGTGCCGCAGGAATCCCTGAACTGCTTCCTCGTCTGAGTGGCCAGCTGCTGGAGGAAGTGGAGAAGGGACGTCTGGGCTTCTGCCTGGACAGGAAGATCATGCAACGGGGGGCGGGGGAGAGCAGTGCATGCTGGCAGGTCAGCGGGTGAGCCAGCAGGGGGAAGGGGGAGGGAAACATGCAGCAGCTGTGTTGCTGCAGATGACTTATGACAAAGGGGCATTAAGTACTTTGTGCCCATCTCTGTTGTTGACAATACTGGTAAACAGCTGGGAGTTAAATAAAAAAATAAATAAAAAATAAAAAAAATATTCTTACCAATCTACTGAAAATCACTGAAAGATGTAGCAATAATTTCAGGTCAATCTTCTGCCTTCTCCTATTACAAAATCTATTTATTACAGTTGTTAATATTCTGTTGGCATGGTTACATTGCACACACACACAGTTTCAGCCAGTTTATTGAAATTATACTATGAATGACAGATGAGTCTGTTCTTTTGGTTCTATCTGAACCACAGGATATATTTTGCTGATTAGTCATGCTTGGCTCTTTTGAAAGGTATCCATATGCTTCTATAACTTAAAGGTAATGAAGATTTTGTCTGTTAATAAATTATAAGACAATGGTCATATGAGAGAGAAGTTGGAATCTAGGGAATAGTATGAATTTAAATTTTATTCCTAATGAAGATGTAGTACTTGCATAGGATACTTAAAGGTTCAGATCTAGATGGAAGAGTGAATTAAATTCTTCATTTTAAATGCAGTTGAAACACATATTATGAATTTACACGCTGAGAACCATCTTGCAAGCACCTCTAGGTATATTGTGCTCAGCCTCTCATTATAAGCAATTTTTAGAAGTTAACCAGTTATTCAATGTCCGTTTCGCTCCTACTGCCCTGGCTCCAATATTCATGAAAGATCTTGGTACTGCCAGTGGTTCAGAACCTGGCCTTATATGCTTCTTGATCATGAACTGAACATGAACCTTTTTTGTCAGGAGACTATTACCTCCTATTTTATGTCTTGAGTGACAATCCTGGCCTATTCTGATGTTTGTCTACAAGCTGGTTTGGAGAAAATATTTACTATTAGAATGAACTTTAAAATGTTTGATGGAGAGCTTTTCAGGAGAGAAAACTAAATAAATCAAGATAGGAGTTAATTCGTATGATGTGATCTATATGTATTTATACCAATACCTTTATTATAATCCAGAAAGATTGAAATAAGAGAATTATGAAACCCTGAAACAAGTAATCATGAATAAGATTGAAGAGGTAAAGAAAATTGAATTGTCATGGTTTGGCAGAATTGTGGCATGTAAAATGAAGATTTTACTTAAGATTCATTTTTTATTCATGATGTTACCAATCAAGATTATTGAAGAATTAATAAATATGATTAATAAATGTTGTAATGGAGACAAGAAGTCTGGGATTAATAAAAGGAGATGATAAAGATCTCAAAAATATGTAGGTTTAGGACTTCCTAATTTAAAGTTAAACTATATTGCTAATCATTGAGACATATTTCAGATATTATATCTCAGCCTAATAAATTAATTTGGTTAAATATGGAAATAAAAATTGTATGTGAATTTGACAAATATTCTCTTCAGGGAAGATAACACAAATATAGTAAAATAAAGAAAAAGAAAATCCCTTCCCTAGAAACATGTTAACAATCTGGAATAGACATAGAAAACTAGTCTACCAGTTTTCCCATTATGTCCAGTGAGTGATTTGGAGGAATTCCTAGAAAACCTAAAAAGATTGATTAAGAATTTCATAATAAAGAGACAAGTTTTTAGAATAAAGGCCTGGTTAGAAAGAATAAAGAACAAGCAAAATAAGTTTTAGGTCAAGATGAAGTATCCTGGTTAGAGATGGAGGTATTAGTATACAAATACGAATATCCCTGCACAAGTGGCGTTAACGAGGGTCCAGCCCCATGGGGCTGGACGATCCACTCACCGATTCGCCACGGACATGGATGGCGCGATTCTACGAATGGCTCTGCAGCGCACAATCCGCTCGCCACTCCTGGCAGGAGGCGGGAGGACAACCCTTGCTGCAAGGTCGAATAGTGGCGAGCGGATCGCACGCTGCAGAGCCATTTGTAGAATTGCTCCGTCTGCATCTGCAGTGGATCGGTGAGTGGACCTTCCGGCCCCATGGGGCTGGACTCTCGTTAACACCACCTGTGTGGAGATATTCGTATACAAATACCCCCATCTCTAATCCCGGTACATTATTCAATTAGAGCAATGGGCAAAGAATTAGATTTAAATAAGTGGTCAGTATAGGAAAATTATGAAATATGAGGGAATTATATTACAGAAAGAAAATGAAGGTGATAACAAAGTAATGTATAGTAAGCATAATTTATAATGTATTATTGGAAGCAGAAGATCGAATCATTATGTGGATTTGTTATGGGAGAAGAAATAAGTTCTAGTGCAGTGGTTCCCAACCTTGGATCTTCAGATATTCTTGGACTATAGTTCCCAGAAATCCTGGCCAGCACAGCTAGTAGTGAAGGCTTTTGGGAATTTTAGCCCAAGAACATCTAGGGACTCAAGGTTAAGAACCCAAGTTTGGGAACCACTGTTCTAGTGCTTGGAAAAACATATGGAATACTAGAGTATTGAAATCAATGTCAACAGAAGAAAGTTTTTATAAGTTAGTTTGGAGATGATACTTAACTCCAGTGAAGCTTAATCAAATAGATGGTGATTACTCTAAGATGAGAGAGTGCCAGAAAATAGGTACATATTTTCACACATAGTAGGAATAAAGTTTTTAAGGAAATAAAGGAAATAAGCAGTTTAAGTTTAGCTGTATGTCCTAAAATAGCGTTTGAATCAATAATTGAAAAAGAGGTAGGCAACTGGACAAACAGGAAATTAGTTTCCAATTTGCTGATATTGGCGGGATTAATTATTGCTAGAAACCTAAAAGCAGCACATAATATTGTGTTAAGTGAATGGTATAGGGAAGTTTGGGCTATAACAATTAGTGATAAACTTACACGTATGTCAGAGTTAAGAGGGTGTCAATTGACAGAGATGTGTTTGTAGAGATATGGGGGGAATTATTGATTTTGTATTTGTAAAGGGGAAAAGACAAAACTCAACTTAAGAGTCTATACAATTTTGGAAGGAGAAGGGGGCTGTACATGGTATAGGCATTTCTTCCCGTAATAGTCTCAGTGGTGGGGTACATTATGCATGTGGATTTTCTTTTTTATGATCTTTTTATTATATGTCTACATGTTTTTAGACGTGTTGTTTGTATGTTTTTTTTAATTGTTTTTTTAAAAATTTAAAAACCCAATGCCTTTACTGTCTAGCAGTACTGTATTGTACATAATGAAGATAAAGTACAATACTCATATGACAAATCAGACGATTCTCTAGCTTAAAAGTCTGAAGTAGACTTAAAAGCACCAGTACAGTAAAGGATATATGAAGGTTAAAAGCAACTAATCTATGTGAAGCTACATCATGCATCAATATTATGCACATTGATCATTGTTAATAGAAGTAAAAAGGTCGGCAAGAAGTAAACTGAAGAGAAACAGAGATGAATGATAAGGAGGCAGAAGAAGGATTTGGAGTTTCATTTTGAGAACAATGATGGAACAGGATGAAAATGAGAATGATGTTAAGCAAATTTACACAAATAGCTTTCTGCTACACAAATAGTACTTTAATGCAGACAATGCAAACTGCACAAAATGATTATGGCTGCTGCTTTGTTGCATGGTGATGCAATGTTGCATGGAGATGAATAGTAAGGAGATGGAAAAGGGATGTGGGATTTCGTTTTAAGAGCAATGATGGAGAAAACAATGCCGTTTTTAAGTTTAGGAGGCTATAGCAATAACGGTTAGTATTAGAGGAGGCTCAGTCATACCAATGCTGGGTACTTTAAAACAATCCCCTGATGTGGATGTAGAAGTTAACCCAAAATGGAGCAAAATGTCTGTGCCAAAAAAAAAAAATTGATATGGAATTATTTCAGCAGAAAAAACGAGAAGCCTCAGCTTTTACTGAAAGAGGAAAAACAAGCCCTGAAGCTGCAGAACATGAGTTTTCCATTACATCTGAACTAAGAGCTATGTTAACAGTTCATAAGGCAGCCAGGATAAATAACCCATCTTTAAAGCCTGGGTTTCTATTTCAATCATGAATCACAGCTCTCCATTTGTGGTACATGTGGAAATTATACTTAATTGTGGCTTCTTAACCTGCTTCCCAGTGCAGGAGAAGGGACAAGTAAAGTGGCTGTATGGCGATGTGTGAGAACTGTTCAAGGATAAGGTCATTAAGCAAGATTTGGTCATCCAAATGCAGTCATGAAAGCCATTATCTGGGTGTGTGAATTTCATAGGAAACTGAGGCTTCATATAGTAAATATGGGCCCTCTGAGAGCTTCAGGGAGACCCGAGCAGCTTTCAGATGTGGAGGTTCCTAATCCTTGGATTTCTTCTTCCACTCTGAGATTCAACTAGTTGCAGGGACTGAAGGGTTTCCGTTTGGACTGCATGGCAAACTTTGCAACAACTCTACTGTTCCTGCACAGGATCTAAATTTAGGCCATTCACTGTGCAGTTGAGGAGTACTGGCTTGCTGAAATGGCAAATGAAACGGTGTGGATATGAACAAAACGTAAGTGAATCCAAAACTATTGTTACAGAGCTGAGAAAAAAGGAAAAGGAAAGAAACACCAGTCCATGAAGAATTAATAAACACAGAGTGCAAAATGAAACTAGGAGGTTGAATACAACCAATACACAGATCAGCTTTGTGCTTGGTACAAAACACCCAGAGAGAGATGCCTGTGACATATACCTGGGCTCATTGCAACTACATGTTAAAAGATAGTGCGCTCAAGGGCATTTATACAAACTTATTTCCCTCTTTTTATTAAGTGCTTAGTCCACGTTAGTTTCACTGGTCTGAAACAGAAGCAGTGTTGGAGCAGTCTGTTTCTAACACAACTACCTCAGGGCCAGGCATGCATCAAAACAGGACCAAGAGTTAAGGTTTTGTCTTTTTTTTTTTTTTTGGCTGGGAAGGTGGATCTGACTCCTGCCATTGTTATCTCTAGGAATAGTCATAAAGATCTCTCTCATCCATTTGCCCAGGATGGCAGCAATGGATCTGAACAACAGCTATTCCTATTTCCATCGAAGTTCCAAACATAAGCAGGAATCTTGTTTTTTCTCCATGTGACCAGGAACTTCTCTTCAAGCTTGTTGCTTCTTGTGTAAACAAAGTGTTGAGGGAGGGGACAGGACTAATGCCTAGAGTCTAGGCATTTCTGCCAAAAGACTCCTTACACCTGGCACATCTTAACCTAAACTAGTGTGAACTGTTGGTATTTATCAGGCAAAATCCAAAGGGGAAAAAAACAAAACAAGACAAAATGACAAAAACATGCGTCACCTTAAAGACTAACTATTATATTTTAATGTGAGCTTTCGTGGATCACGTCCACGTCTTTGTACGTATGGAATAAAATTAAATACAGAATGATGTACTGAATTCACAAGTAATGAATTCAAAACATTCATTGGCTTTAAGAGTCTTGGCTGTGCGATTACATCTCATTGTGCAGTCATTTGTGGCCTATGGAAGCTTGGTGTTAAGTTCTATTGTAAACATTCCCACAGGAGATAGAAAACAGTTAATCACGCAATAACTTATCCTTAATTCCTGAAAATAGAACCTCATTTAAAATTCTTTCGTGGAACATAGCAGGCTGGAAGGGTAAATGTAAAGATAGCTCATTTGTGAATTACATCAAAAATTATGATATTATACTATTACAGGAAACGTGGGCTGTAGACCAAGTACTGCTAGAAGGGTATAAGGTGTATTGCGAACCTGCAATTAAGGCCAATAACAAAGGGAGACCAACTGCTGGCCTAGCTGCAATGGTTAAAACTTTCTTAAATTCAGAGTATATTGAATTGCCTATCTCTCAATGTCATCTATTGGCTATTAAGATTTGTACTCCTAACAAAGTATTGATTCTAGTCAACATATACATACTCCCAGGTCTTAATAATCTACAGTGGTTTCAACAGTGTAACTCCTTAACCAAATGCACAGAGGACCTTGAGAGGAGGTTCCCACTGGCTGAGTTCATCTTGGCAGGTGATTTCAATGCCAGGGTGGGAAAAGATGATCAGATATTTCTGAAAGCATTAGATGTGGACTGCGATACTTCCCTTCCCACCTGTTGCACCTTCAGCAGACAGTCCAAGGACCATGTCTGTAATACAGCGGGAGTCTCATTAGCTAACCTGTGCATCCAATACAATTTAATTTGGCTAAATGGTTTAGCAGAATTCCCGGATGCAGGGGAATACACACACATAGCCACCCAGGGTTCCAGTGTCACTGATTATATTTTGAGATCACTTTCTCTGAAACCATGTGTGGCACATTTTGGGGTGGGTGATTTCACCATCAGTGATCATCTCCCTTTGTTTGCAGAGATGGCCTTAGGAGTCAATATGAGGGCTGCCTCCCTGACTCCACGGAACGAGGTCAGCAATTGGGATCAAAATTAACTGGAGTAACTTAACATTACATCTGTAGGCATCCTTCAGTCTCGAGAGACTATGGTAACGTGCTCTGAATAGAGGTCTTGGAACAGCGTCTAGTGTGGCTGAGAAGCCCAATTCAAGAGTGACAGTACCTTCCACACTGAAGACAAATACAATCTGTCCCCTGTCCAGCTCCCTGATTTTGCTGGTTTTGGGACTGCCTCTTTGCCTCGGCCTGCTGAACAAGTGCCTCTTCAAATTGGGAGAGGCCATGCTGCACCGCCTGCCTCCAGGCTGAATACTCCGATGTCAAAGTTTCCCATCTGTTGAGGTGCATTCCTAAGGCCTTCAGATCCCGCTTGCAGATATCCTTGTATTGCAGCTGTGGTCTCCCTCTGGGGCGCTTTTCCGTGCACTAATGGAAGGACAGCTTCCTTCAATACGAACCTACCCGGCAACTGAGATCTAGCCAGAAGGCCCTCCTGAAAGAGCCATCCCTCAGTGAGGTGAGAGGGATGGCACCAACGTTACTGACATTTCGGCGCCAGGTTAAAAACTTCCTGTTCCGGAAGTTTTTTAACTGAAGTTTTTAATTAAGGTTTTAATTTTAATTAGTAAGTCATGGATCTAGATTGTTTTTGTAGATTGTTTTTGTTTTTATTTTTGCTTTTGTAGAATGGATGTGGCCGTATTGGTTTTTAGTGTCTATTTTTAACTGAACTGTTTTAATTGATGTTGGAAGCCGCCCGGAGACTCTTGCAGAGTGTGGGCGGCATACAAGTCAAATCAATCAATCAATCAATCAATCAATCAATCAATCAATCAATCAATCAATCAATCAATCAATCAATCAATCAATCTCCATACAGGAGATCTTTTGGAATCCGACCATCAGCCATTCTCACGACATGTCCAACCCAACGTAGACGTCGCTGTTTCAGTAATGTATACATGCTAACAATTCCAGCTCGTTCTAGGACTACTCTATTGGGAACTTTGTCCTGCCAGGTGATACCGAAAATGTGTCGGAGACAACGCATATGGAATGTGTTCAACTTCCTCTCCTGCCGTGCACAAAGGGTCCAGGACTCACTGCAGGAGTGTACTCAGGACACAGGCTCTATAGACCTGGATCTTGGTATTTGCCGTCAGCTTTTTGTTAAGCCATACTCTCTTTGTGAGTCTAGAGAACATGGTAGCTGCTTTGCCAATGCATTTATCCAGCTCGACATCTAGAGAGAGAGTGTCAGAGATCGTTGAGCCAAGCTACACAAAATCATGAACAACCTCCAATTCTTGTGTAGAGATGGTAATAGAGGGAGGTGAGTCCACGCCCTGGCCCATGACTTGTGTTTTCTTCAGGCTGATTGTTAATCCAAAATCCTGGCAGTATTTGAGCCTCAGCTTCAGGATCTGTCCTTCCAGTGAGCACTCAGGGTTGATTTCCTTCAGAATGGATAGGTCTGATCTCCTTGCAGTCCAGGGGACTCTCAAGAGTCTCCTCCAGCACCACAATTCAAAAGCATCAATTCTTCGGCGGTCAGCCTTCTTTATGGTCCAGCTCTCACTTCCATACATCGCTACTGGAAAAACCATAGCTTTGACTATGTGGACCTTTGTCGGCAAGGTGATGTCTCTGCTCTTTAAGATGCTGTCTAGGTTTGTCATCGCTTTCCTCCCAAGAAGCAGGCGTCTTTTAATTTTGTGGCTGCTGTCACCATCTGCAGTGATCATGGAGCCCAAGAAAGTAAAATCTGTCACTGCCTCCATATCTTCCCCTTCTATTTGCCAGGAGGTGATGGGCCCAGTGGCCATGATCTTAGTTTTTTGGATGTTGAGCTTCAGACCATTTTTTGCGCTCTCCTCTTTCACCCTCATTAAGAGGTTCTTTAATTCCTCCTTACTTTCTGCCATCAGAGTCGTATCATCTGCATATCTGAGGTTGTTGATATTTCTTCCGGCAATCTTAATTCCGGTTTGGGATTCATCCAGTCCAGCCTTTCGCATGATGTCTTCTGCATATAAGTTAAATAAGCAGGGAGACAATATACAGCCTTGTCGTACTCCTTTCCCAATTTTGAACCAATCCGTTGTTCCATATCCAGTTCTAACTGTTGCTTCCTGTCCCACATATAGATTTCTCAGGAGATAGGTAAGGTGGTCAGGCACTCCCATTTCTTTAAGAACTTGCCATAGTTTGCTGTGGTCCACACAGTCAAAGGCTTTTGCGTAGTCAATGAAGCAGAAGTAGATGTTTTTCTGGAACTCTCTGGCTTTCTCCATAATCCAGTGCATGTTAGTAATTTGGTCTCTAGTTCCTCTGCCCCTTCGAAATCCAGCTTGTAGTTCTGGGAGTTCTCGGTCCACATACTGCTGAAGTCTACCTTGTAGGATTTTGAGCATAACCTTGCTAGCGTGTGAAATGAGTGTAATTGTACGGTAGTTGGAACATTCTTTGGCACTGCCCTTCTTTGGGATTGGGATGTAGACTGATCTTTTCCAATCCTCTGGCCACTGCTGAGTTTTCCAAACTTGCAGGCATATTGAGTGTAGCACCTTAACAGTTTCATCTTTTAGGATTTAAAATAGTTCAACTGGAATGCCATCACCTCCACTGGCCTTGTTGTTAGCCATGCTTTCTAAGGCCCACTTGACTTTACTCTCCAGGATGTCTGGCTCAAGGTCAGCAAACACACTATCTGGGTTGTCCGGGACATCCAGATCTTTCTGGTATAATTCCTCTGTGTATTCTTGCCACCTCTTCTTGATGTCTTCTGCTTCTGTTAGGTCCCTACCATTTTTGTCCTTTACCATGTCCATCTTTGCACAAAATGTTCCTTTAATATCTCCAATTTTCTTTGGTGTCAGTTCTAGAAGGTGTTGTAAGTCTTCATAGAATTGGTCAATTTCAGCCTCTTCAGCATCGGTGGTTGGTGCATAAACCTGGATTACTGTGATGTTGAAAGGTCTGCCTTGGATTCGTATTGAAATCATTCCATCATTTTTGAGAATGTATCCCAGTACAGCTTTTCCCACTCTTTTGTTGACTATGAGGGCTACTCCATTTCTTCTACGGGATTCTTGCCCACAATAGTAGATATGATAATCGTCTGAATTGAATTCGCCCATTCCCGTCCATTTTAGTTCACTGACGCCCAGGATGTCAATGTTTATTCTTGTCATCTCCTGTTTGACCACATCTAGCTTACCAAGGTTCATAGATCTTACATTCCAGGTTCCTATGCAGTATTTTTCTTTGCAGCATCGGACTTTCCTTTCACTTCCAGGCGCGTCCGCGGCTGAGCGTCCTTTCGGCTTTGGCCCACCCACTTCATTAGCTCTGGAGCTACTTGTACTTGTCCTCTGCTCTTCCTCAGTAGCATGTTGGACACCTTCCGACCTGAGGGGCTCATCTTCAAGCATCATATCTTTTAGCCTTTTGTTTATGTCCATGGAGTTTTCTTGGCAAAGATACTGGAGTGGCTTGCCAGTTCCTGCTCCAGGTGGATCGTGTTTAGTCAGAACTCTCCACTATGACCTGTCCGTCTTGGGTGTCCCTGCACGGCATAGCCCATAGCTTCTCTGAATTACTCAAGCCCCTTCACCACGACAAGGCAGCAATCCGTGAAGGGGTGATACAATCTCTTTATTCGCGGTTTTACTCTGCTCCACACCAGGGAGTGATCAGTATCGCAATCAGCACCCTGATACCTGTGTGTGATCGTAATACTAGGAAGGCTAGAGTGTCTAGTAAGGATCAAATTGAAATGACGCCAATGCTTCAATCTTGGATGTCTACAAGAGACTCTGTGTTGAAGCTTTGTATTAAAGAACGTGTTGCTGACACAAAGACCATAATAACAGCAAAACCCCAGCAAGCGTTGGCCATTTTTCTTCATCTTCCCAATGCCAAAACAGCCTAGACAAGTGGGCCAAGAATTGTGATCAGCACCAACTCTAGCTTTAAAGTCTCCAAGAATGAACAGCAGCTCTCTCTCAGGGATTTTTTTGATAGTAGCTGCCTTATCATCATAGAATTTGTCTTTGACTTCTGTTGTAGACGACAGTGTTGATGCATATGCACTAATAAGGGTGACCAGACCTGCTGATGAGTAGAGCTGCAGAGACAGGATTCTTTCACTCCCCGCAGTAGGTGGAACAATGGATCTCAGCAGAGTATTTCTAACCGCAAAGCCAACACCATATTCCCTGGTCTCATTCAATGGTTTTCCCTGCAAGAAGAATGAGAACTTTTTTTCTTTGACAGAGCCCGAGTCTGGCAATCTCGTCTCTTGCAGGGCAACAATGTCCATCTGCAACCTACTCAGTTCCATGTCAATAACAGCTGTCTTGCGTGTGTCACCTATTTACTGCAGGTCATCAGAAAAGTCAGGGGTCATTGTCCGAACATTCCAGGTGCCCAACTTTAGGGCAGAAGTTTTCTTATGATTATTGCATGGTGCAGGGTTATTGATCTGCTTGTCAGCTTTCAACCTAAACCCCATGCACCCCGTGAGGTTAACAGACCGTGGCAAGGCAACACCTTACTGGCTGGGGGCTGCCCAGCTTAGGTGGGCGGTAGATACCTAGTGAGGTGCAATGACCTCTCCCACCGTAGGAAGTAGCCCCTGGCGTCATGCTCTACGCCAATTGAGCAAAGACTTATAACTGGTAACTGCTACTTCTTGTGTTATTTCGACGCTGTATGCGAAGCTGGAGTGTCCTCTCCAGAGCACGAAGCCTGGGTAAAATAATATGGATGATAGACTGTTACCCAAGCAGAAAATCCCCCCTCTCCACGTTGCTGAAAGAGTCCAATGGAAAGGCAAGAGCCAATACAACTGGTTCCAGCGACGTCGCAGGAGTTGCCAGAACGTCACGAACTGCCTCCGGGACTCCGGCTCTGGATTTTGCCTCGAGGTTAACTCCTGAAGCCTTTTCCATCGGTGGATATAGCCACAAGGCAGTGGAGGTTTGAAATCAGAGTTTTCCTTCTCCTAGATGGGCTGCCTTCCAAGACTAATGAGCCCCACCTACCCGGGTGCATAGTTTACTGTGCCTTTTGGGCACGGAAAGGAGTATAAAAGGGGTGGAAAAGGAAAGGGGGTGGTGGAAAGGAGTTTAACATTACAAAAGTTCCAAAAATTACTATCAAGGAATGAGTGTAACAACAGTTTGATTTCTTTAATGAATGTGGCAGAACCTCTTGAAAAAATCCAAGCTTTCTATGATTTTATTCAGCTCCTATGCTCTGAGTTAGGGTATACACCAACCTCCTTAAGGTGCAGCAATCATACATATAAAATATCCTGGTTTGATTCGGATTGTAGGATCCGTAACACCTATAGAACATATAGACAGTCGGGTACCCCTCAAGCACTATTTAAATATCTGTCCCTAAAAAAACATTTAAAGGACTTTATAAAAGAAAAAAAGCAAAGCTTCATTTTAGAGCAATGGAACATGCTATTACAGGCAATGACCCTGAAAAATAACAAGCTTTTCTGGGCCATCGTGGCTGGTTCCTCTAGGAAGGAAGGGCACGACCCTGCCAAAATATCATCCAAAAGATGGGTCCAATATTTTTCCAAGCTCCTCTTTGACAAAGATATACCACCCAGTGCCCCCTCCGTCTTTTCTACAATTGAGCTCACACCCTGGCCTCCAGCATCTACTGATGAGGTTAAAGATCTAATAACCCAATTAAAAGCGGGAAAAGTGGCTGGCCATGATGCTATTCCACCAGACTTAGTGAAATGTGACCCGGATTGGTGAAATACTTGCCCCCCTCTTTTCTGCTATAGACAACACTGGGTCAATTCCTAAAGCCTGGACCAATGTCATTGTGGCCCCAATTTATAAAAAAGGGAAATTATAGAAAATTATAGGCCAATTAGCTTACTATCAGTGATTGGGAAATTATATGCAAAATACCTATTAAACAAACTCACCTCTTGGACTGACAATCAATCTATTCTTGGCCCCGAGCAAGCTGGTTTTAGGAAAGGCAAGTCCACAATCGACAATTGCTTGATACTCTCGCACCTTATTAATAAAACATTAAAATATGCTAATGCCAAACTGTATGTGGCCATCCTTGATTTAAAGGGAGCTTTTGATTCAATACATAGACAACTATTATGGGACAAACTGGAAAATTTGGACATTGATAAAAGACTGCTCCTCCTCATAAAAGGTTTATACTCTGCTACAACATGCCAAATTTGACTTTCTCGAAGAGGGGAAGTAACCAACCAGGTCCCAACTAACAAGGGAGTGAAACAAGGCTGCATCCTGGCTCCCTTACTGTTTAGCCTTTTTATGAACGATCTCGCTCCTACCTAGATGTGTTCCTACTCGGTACTCTGTCTGGAGTCCAGAGTATCTTTAATACAGACTGTAGCTTGGTTGTGATCATTCAAATTTTGGTTAAGTATCTATTACAGTTCAAACATGGACAGTTTATTACACCATTTCTGCGGGACTCTGTCCCGCCTTTTGGGTCAATTATCCTCTTGAAAAAAATTGAAATCAATTCGTATAGATAGCGACTACCTTGGAGCTCTAAGTCAAGAGCTAGCTTTCCAAATTATTAAAAGAAGAATTTTCGCATATTGAATTCCAGGACCTTTGTAGTGCTGCCAATAAATTCTGTTCACCATTGTTTTTCCATATTCCTCCTAAAATGGGTAAACCTGCTGCTTACCTTTCCTTGCTCAAATGCCTCCTAAAACGTAGGGCCTTTTCTTTGGCCAGATGCAATGTCATGCCTACTGCTATAGTATATGGCAGATTTAATGCAGTTCCCTATTCTGAAAGGCACTGCCCATGTGAACAGGGGGTGTTGGAAACCCTTGTTCATATGTTTTTACACTCCCTGTTTCACTTGATCGGCCGATCGAGGTTAATAGCCCCAATTTTATTAAAGCTGGAAGGGAGGTCAGATCTGGATAAAGTTCGCTATATGTTAATGGCCGAGATGACTGACATTGTAGAAAGAGTCACAAACTTCCTTGATACTATTGTTAGGAGACGAACCGTTGTCCCTCTAAGGATGTCTAACACTTTCCTGCCCTCTTGATGCCTATATATGTAGTTACCTAACAAACCACTGTGACTATGTCCAATTTTTACTTATGCCAATAAAGGTTTTATCTATCTATCTATCAGGCAAGAGGAAAAAATAAAAGAGGGGGGAGAAGAGGTAGGGTTGGAGGGGGTTGGTGAAGACTGGCTGGGAGGGGACCTCTCTCGATTGGGATGACAGTCAATCAATCCTGCACCAACAAATTGTTCCCTCTCCCTCAGATTTTGAAGACGCCTCTCTACTTGAGAGTCCTTTTCCCAGTCTTTTTCCAGTCAGACAGCCTGGAGTCAGCGTCAGCTATGCAGTCAGTCAGCAAATCAGCGTTCCGGTAGCCAGCCATGTCGTGACTCAGTTATGAAGCTAGTGAATCGGTTAATCTCTGTTCATGTAACCAGTCATGATTTTTCTACAATGTGCTGTTTTTGATACATTCAGAAATATGAGTAAATGGAACTTTTTTATTCTTTCTCTTACCAATGCTTCTAAATGAATAGTTGAGACAGCAAGTGCCAGTTAAAGAGAACAAACAATAGGGGGTGGTTTACTTTGGGGAGACTTGAAGCTAATTCTGCTCTGTAAGTCCCTGAACTTTTTCTGCTCTGTAGTTAGAGGTTTTTAAGCATAAAATTCAATAACATGATGAGCGACGGGATAGGACTAGGCTCTAGTCTGCCAAAAGACTGCATACCACTGGCACATCTTAACATAAACTAGTGTGAATTTCTTAAACTAATATGCAAACGAAAATAGACTAAACCTTCAGTTTTTGCACTTCTTTGAAATGTGGGATATGGTTTTCCTATCAAAAATTACTTATGAAGTGCCTACCTTAGGGAAAACTGAGTACACCAATGTGTAAACAAGAGAAAGTAGCATAAAGAAAGCGGTTTATTAGGTAAAAGTCACTGAAAACAAGATATACGCATATCAGGAAAAACTGCATACAAATCAGTGTAAAAGAATGTGTGTGCATGAAAATCCAAACAGGTTTTCCTACAGACATTCGAAAAACAGTTGCAGACTTATTTTGAAAGAAGAATGGAAGATTCTGTAGTTGAGGGGAGAAATAAAGAAAATGAAAAAAAGCAAATCCATCCATTTGTACTTCTGTGAAAGTGACACAGACTGGAAATTCATTCATCTCTTCTCATAATGCCATATGCTGAACAGACAACAGGATTTCATTTGAACTTCCTGAGCCACTCGGCTGGCTGCTACAATCCCGGATGGAGATAGACCACTATCTGAACCTGCAATGGCGTTGAGTGTCTTAATCCACTCTGGCTGGAAGATAATAAGGATCGCCCACGTTAACTACCACTTCGGCAGCTCATTTGAATTCACCGTTAGTCTCTTTCACATCGTGAACTAAAATAATAACAAACATTTGAGAGGCTTATCGTCCCCCAGCTTGCTTTTGCCTGACCTGATAAGAAATCTGCAAGAGCTTCTTGGTGTAAAACAGTTTCACGTGCTGATTGAAGCAGAGAATGCAACTGCAGTCTCTGGAAGAAATATGACATTCACATGAGCCTTACAAATCAGAAGAAGGAATTTTGTATCAGCAGAAAGCACAAAGGCAAAAGCAATACTAAAGGTAAATCACAGAAGTGGACACCAAAGCCTGGGAGATTACAGTATTTACTAATAGAATCAACAGCACCCTAAATCCAGTTTAGGTGTACAGTATTTTGCTAAAACAGAATAATTAAAATCATGTATTGTAAGTATATTAGCCATAAGGCAGGCTATAAATGATTATTAATCCTTATCATATTTGCTATAATGGTTATTTTTAATGCTCTAATAGCATAAAAAGCTGAAGGAAATTTCTCATACTGTTTGGCAGTTCTTTCTTTCAGCATACTAGCCTTTCCCTTGGAATTTATTTATTCATTATTCATTTATTATTTTCATTTATATGTCCTTCTGTCAAAGAGACTCAGAAGGCTACACAACACAAAAGTAAGACATATAACAATAAAATAGTTCATATAAATGATAAAACACAATAAAACCTAGTGATAACAGAAACATATAAAAATGCATGCCACATAAGTGGTGGAATTGGAGTTTATAAGCTCCAAAGGCCCACTGACACAAATCTGCCTTTCATCTCCTCCTGAATTCCTGAAGGGATGTCATATTTCATAGGGACGAAAAAAAAAAGAGAATTCCAGAGCATGTGGGTAATAACACAGAAGGATCTTTTGTGAATATACTCAGTTGGACTTATTTTGTGGTTGGCTCCTTTGGGAAAATATTCAAGATGGTGTAGGTGCTCATATGGATAAAGGTGGTCCAGTAATTATGTGGGTCCCAAGCTGCGTAAGACTTAAAGATAATAGCCAAAACCTGGAACTCAGAAAACCACTGACAACCAATGCAGCTGGTGCAAAATAGGTGTTGCATCATCACAACAGGAAGCACCCATTAATAGCCTAGCTGCTGTGTGTTATATCAGTTGTGGCTTCTGAGTTGTCTTCAAGGGTAGCCGCACATAGAGTGAATTGCACTAGTCTAATCTTGAGATTACCATTGCATACTGTAGATCTGCACAGCCACATCATCTTCTCTAAATAAGGGGAAAGTTTCTAGACGAGGGACAGATGACAAAATGCTGAACTGGCCATGGTTCCCACCTGCTTCTCCAGGAGGAGCACTGGGTCTAATAAGACACCCAAACTCATCAATCATTAGAGAAGTGACAGCTAGATTTGTCAGATGCCCAGTGAGCAGAATCACTTCTGTCTTGTCTGGATTCAGCTTCAGTTTGTTGACCTTCAGCCACTTGACCACAGCTTCCAGACAATGACTAAGTGCTGTTATATCTGCTTCTGGTTACTTAGTGTAAGATATAGCTTTGTGTCATTAGCATATTGATGTCACCCAACTCCAAAGACATGGACGATCTCTGACAGTGGTCTCATGTATATGTTGAAGAGCACTGGAACTAAAATAAAGTATTGTGGTATTCCACACAACAATTCACAGGGAGCTAAAAAACAGCCCTTTACCATTCTTCTTTGTCTCCTCTTGCAAAGGAAAGATGAAAATTACTGCAATACTAGTCTGGCAAGACCTAGATCTCTCTCCAGTCTCCTCAGAAAAATACCATGATTTACTGTATCAAAGGCTGCTGAGAGAACTAACAAAATCAGCAAGGATGACTCCCCCTTGTCCAGATAGCAACAGAGTTCCTCCACAAGGGCACCAGAGTGTCTCAGTACCGTGTTTCCCCGAAAATAAGACAGGGTCTTATATTAATTTTTGCTCCAAAAAACGCATTAGGGCTTATTTTCAGGGGATGTATTATTTTTTTCATGTACAACAATTTACATTTATTCAAACACAGTCATGTCAACGTCTTCTGGTTGCTGCACAAGGGTGGAGGGCGGGGTTTCACTTAGCTGGGGCTTACTTTTTGGGGTAGGGCTTATATTAGGAGCATCCTGAAAAATCATACTAGGGCTTATTTTCAGGTTAGGTCTTATTTTTGGGGAAACAGGGTACCATAGCTAGGTTGGAAGCCAGACTGCAAAGGGTCAATTATGGATGTATAGTCTAGGTTTTTCTGGAGTGGCTCTGCTACCAAGGTTTCCACAACCTCACCCAAAAAGGAAGATTGGAAATTGGCCAATAACTAGACACTTGCCTCCTTCCCACTGTAGGTTTCTTTAACAAAGGTCTTATAATTGTGGTGTTACAAGGCCTCTTGAAAGACACCCTCTGACAATGAGGTGACTCTTACTTTCTCCAAACAGGCCTTAACCACCTATGAGGGACAAGGACCCAGATGGTAGCCTTCACACACCCCAGAATCCTACAGACATCACTGAGGTGGACTGAATCTATCCACAGAATAATGACAAAATTGTGCCTCTGAAGCCTCTACTTTTAGAACTACCTCGCCGTTGGAGTCCCAAGTCAGCCAGAATCAGAAATATTTTAGCATCAAAAGATTTAGTAAACATATTGTTGTTAGTTTCTGCTGATTGTTTTTGATAGACCACACATTCTTTGATCTTCTAGTTAATCTTCTAGTTGTATGCACTTGCACAACTTTAAATAGTTAACTATTAGGGCATGCAAAAACTGTCTATAATGATCTTCAGCTGAAATGGACTGGGTTTTCCTCCATTTTCTGTCTAAGTGCCTGCAAAGCCTTTTCAGCTCACTCAGCTCCTCATTAAAGGAGCTGTCTTCCTTTCTCTTGGTTGGAGGTACCACACAGGAGCAATTTGAAAATCTTTCGCCGCCTCTCATTCTAGGAGTTTATGAGACTATACATTGCTTCACTGTGCATGCCTCCAAAATTCCCAAACACTTCAGAGAAACCAATAAGATTCACCAGCCTATGGGGCTGAATCATTCCTAATGATATCCTTACCTTGTGTGTTTGAGCAGCTATTCTCAACAAATTCAATTTAAATCCAGTTTGATACTAAATGAATGTGTTTATTCTACTTCTCCACACTGCCGGATGCAACACATATAGCAGGCATGATGTACATAGCTGACATAGACATATGAAGTTAGCTTACACTAAATGATACCATTGGCCTACCTACACTAATATAGAGAAGTAAACAATTTTTTATTGATTCAACAGCCTTACAACTGCCTCATGGTGGTTGCCAATGGGCCAGACAAAAAGAAATCTTTGGTACCACAGTAACCTGCTTATGAAAAACATGATCAGATTAGGACTACTTGATTTATAATCATCATCATTATCTTAGAACTGCATAGCTGGAAGGGATCCCATGGATCATCGAGTCCAGCCCTTCAGAAGGAGGAACAGTGAGAAATGGAACTCCTAACCTCTGACTCACCTTCACGGATTGCTGCCTGATACTGATCACTCCCTGGTGTGTAGCAGAGTAAAACTGCGAATAAGGAGATTGTATCACCCCTTCACGGATTGCTGTCTTGTCGTGGCGAAGGGGCTTGAGTAAATCAGAGAAGCTATGGGCTATGCCATGCAGGGACACCCAAGACGGACAGGTCATAGTGGAGAGTTCTGACTAAACGCGATCCAACTGGAGCAGGAACTGGCAAGCCACTCCAGTATCTTTGCCAAGAAAACTCCATGGACAGAAACAAAAGGCTAAAAGATATGACGCTGGAAGATGAGCCCCTCAGGTCGGAAGGCGTCCAACATGCTACTGAGGAAGAGCAGAGGACAAGTACAAGTAGCTCCAGAGCTAATGAAGTGGGTGGGCCAAAGCCAAAAGGACGCTCAGCCGCGGACGCGCCTGGAAGTGAAAGGAAAGTCCGATGCTACAAAGAAAAATACCGCATAGTGCATATGCATCAACAGGTCAAACAGGAGATGGCAAGAATAAACATTGACATCCTGGGCGTCAGTGAACTGAAATGGACGGGAATGGGCGAATTCAATTCAGATGATTATCATATCTACTATTGTGGGGAAGAATCCCGTAGAAGAAATGGAGTAGCCCTCATAGTCAACAAAAGAGTGGGAAAAGCTGTACTGGGATACAATCTCAAAAATGATAGAATGATTTCAATACGAATCCAAGGCAGACCTTTCAACATCACAGTAATCCAAGTTTATGCACCAACCACCGATACTGAAGAGGCTGAAATTGACCAATTCTATGAAGACTTACAACACCTTCTAGAACTGACACCAAAGAAAGATGTTCTTCTCATTATAGGGGATTGGAATGCTAAAGTAGGGAGTCAAGAGATAAAAGGAACAACAGGTAAGTTTGGCCTTGGAGTTCAAAACAAAGCAGGGCAAAGGCTAATAGAGTTTGGTCAAGAGAACAAACTGGTCATCACAAACACTCTTTTCCAACAACACAAGAGGTGACTCTACACATGGACATCACCAGATGGGCAATACCGAAATCAGATTGATTATGTTCTCTGCAGCCAAAGATGGAGAAGCTCTATACAGTCAGCAAAAACAAGACCTGGAGCTGATTGTGGCTCTGATCATCAGCTTCTAATAGCAAAACTCAAGCTTAAACTGAAGAAAGTAGGAAAAACCACTGGGTTAGTCAGGTATAATCTAAACCAAATCCCTTATGAATACACAGTGGAAGTGAAGAACAGATTTAAGGAACTAGATTTGGTGGACAGAGTGCCTGAAGAACTATGGATGGAGGCTCGTAACATTGTACAGGAGGCAGCAACAAAAACCATCCCAAAGAAAAGGAAATGCAAGAAAGCAAAGTGGCTGTCCAACGAGGCCTTACAAATAGCAGAGAAGAGAAGGGAAACAAAATGCAAGGGAGATAGGGAAAGTTACAAAAAATTGAATGCTGACTTCCAAATAATAGCAAGGAGAGACAAGAGGGCCTTCTTAAATGAACAGTGCAAAGATATAGAGGAAAATAATAGAAAGGGAAAAACCAGAGATCTGTTCAAGAAAATTGGAGATATTAAAGGAACATTTTGTGCAAAGATGGACATGATAAAGGACAAAAATGGTAGGGACTTAACAGAAGCAGAAGACATCAAGAAGAGGTGGCAAGAATACACAGAGGAATTATACCAGAAAGATCTGGATGTCCCGGACAACCCAGATAGTGTGGTTGTTGACCTTGAGCCAGACATCCTGGAGAGCGAAGTCAAGCGGGCCTTAGAAAGCATGGCTAACAACAAGGCCAGTGGAGGTGATGGCATTCCAGTTGAACTATTTAAAATCTTAAAAGATGATACTGTTAAGGTGCTACACTCAATATGCCTGCAAGCTTGGAAAACTCAGCAGTGGCCAGAGGAAAAGATCAGTCTACATCCCAATCCCAAAGAAGGGCAGTGCCAAAGAATGCTCCAACTACTGTACAATTGCACTCATTTCACACGCTAGCAAGGTCATGCTCAAAATCCTCCAAGGTAGGCTTCAGCAGTATGTGGACCGAGAACTGCCAGAAGTACAAGCTGGATTTCAAAGGGACAGAGGAACTAGAGACCAAATTGCTAACATGCGCTGGATTATGGAGAAAGCCAGAGAGTTCCAGAAAAACATCTACTTCTGCTTCATTGACTATGCAAAAGCCTTTGACTGTGTGGACCACAGCAAACTATGGCAAGTTCTTAAAGAAATGGGAGTGCCTGACCACCTTATCTACCTCCTAAGAAATCTATATGTGGGACAGGAAGCAACAGTTAGAACTGGATATGGAACAACTGATTGGTTCAAAATTGGGAAAGGAGTACGACAAGGCTGTATATTGTCTCCCTGCTTATTTAACTTATATGCAGAAGACATCATGCGAAAGGCTAGACTGGAGGAATCCCAAGCCGGAATTAAGATTGCCGGAAAAAATATCAACAACCTCAGATATGCAGATGGTGTCAGCAGCCATGAAATTAAAAGACGCCTGCTTCTTGGGAGGAAAAAAGCAGAGACATCACCTTGCCGACAAAGTTCCACATAGTCAAAGCTATGGTTTTTCCAGTAGTGATGTATGGAAGTGAGAGCTGGACCATAAAGAAGGCTGACTGCTGAAGAATTGATGCTTTTGAATTGTGGTGCTGGAGGAGACTCTTGAGAGTCCCCTGGACTGCAAGGAGATCAAACCTATCCATTCTGAAGGAAATCAACCCTGAGTGCTCACTGGAAGGACAGATCCTGAAGCTGAGGCTCCAATACTTTGGCCATCTCATGAGAAGAGAAGACTCCCTGGAAAAGACCCTGATGTTGGGAAAGTGTGAAGGCAAGAGGAGAAGGGGACGGCAGAGGACGAGATGGTTGGACAGTGTCATCGAAGCTACCAACATGAATTTGACCCAACTCCGGGAGGCAGTGGAAGACAGGAGGGCCTGGCGTGCTCTGGTCCATGGGGTCACGAAGAGTCGGACACGACTTAATGACTAAACAGCAACAACAACCTCTGGCTCCACAGTCAGAGACCTACACCACTGAGATATCAAGCAGTTAAATATATTTTCCAAAGCAGAACAGAGTGACTTCCTCAATGACAGCCAAACCTGTGACTGATACATGAGTAAGGATGTGGGGGGGGGGGGGGGAAAATCATGATCACTGAGAGCTGGGTCAAGGCAGGCCACATCATCACATGAAGACAGAATAGGAATGTGAAGAAATATTGTTGGCTGAGACAAGTGAGACAATCTGTTGAGGATTCTCAAGACCCTTTGTAAAATCTTACTTTTTTTTTTTTTTTGGACTTTCTCGTTTGACATGTGAGAATGAGCCATTTTATGATTCATTTCCTTACTATTTCCAGTCCCTATGAGAAAGGTCAGCTCAAGTGCAAGATACAAGTGTGTTGTTTTTTTGTCATGGGTTTCACAATTTATATAAAATGTCCCTGCTCAAATCTATTGTGTTTTCCATTTGTGATACGTTGCACGCACACACATACAGGCACACAAATAGAGCAAGATGTGAGGGGCTGATTGATCACAAAGACAAACACAATTCATCTAATGTTAGCATTTATTAATCTATAAAGCAATACAATAGTGATCACATTTTCTATCACTGCATATTTTACAGAATATGCAAAAATACATCTTGACAATGCACAGAATCTCTAAGAGATTGACCAAAAAATACTGCAATCTAGCATCAATGATTTTTCAAAGATGTTTATTGCACAACTTAGGACACTCCTAGGCCTGAGTAAATCAACATCTAGCAAATGTCATTTGCAATTAACTTTATCACAACAAAGCATAATCATAGGGAAATATAAAGTAGGTAACCAATTTTTTTTGCCAATGAAGCAGAAATGCTCCCAAGGGCCAGCTGTACATACACTATCCAATGATTTCAGCTGGCCTTTCTTCTGATACTGTCAGCAAGGTGTCTGTTTTATGAAAACCCCTATGCTAGCTAAAGCATACATATGCATATGTAGGAAGCAGAATACTAACAAAAGCTCCCCTCAATGTGTTCCTAAGCCTAAAAGGAAATAAATAAATAAGGATGTAGTAGTGGTGGGCAAAGTGTTGGAGCCAGGCCTTGACACATCTTATGCATACTCAAAGGGCCCTGTTGCCGGTAGAGTAGTGCTTCCTCCAATGAAAAGACGTTATCAACCAATATCAAATATCAGTCCCAAAATATTAGCGAAGAACCATCAACAAGGGAATGACAATGCACCTGTTGGTAATCCAATACCTGTTATAATTGGCAACAGGAATGCTCGCAAAGGGTCCGGGAGGCAGAAAATAAGTAGAAATGAAACATACAAGGTCACTGCCCCCCATCATTGGAGGTGGGTTGGGAACTCATATGAGGATCATGGTCCCCCACAGCCCTATTGGAGGACCCAGTTATGGGATAGGCATCCCCAAGGGCATCAGGGCCGCCTATACATAGATGTTGGAAATCGGGTTGTGAGTGATTGTGAATGACCATCTATGACTGTTGCAGAGAATCATGACTCCTATTTTCAAATGCTGTTACTCTTATCATGGAATGTGATGGGTTGGGCCGGTAGAGTGAAAGATGACGGCACTCGTGGGTATTTGAGTAAACATGACATTATATTAATTCAAGAGACATGGTGTATAGAACCCATAGCATTGGATGGATACAAAGCCTTTGATCTGGAAGCAGAGCCCTCTAAGCATGGTAGGGCCAAGGGTGGCCTAGGTATCCTAGTCTCAACATCACTAAAAGTTAAAATTGATAGGTTACCCTCTCATCCACCAATAGCTATGGCAATAGTTATACAATATCAACAAGTCTCATGTATTATAATAAATGTCTATCTAACACCAGCGAAAACTAAAGCGCAAATAGAGACAGAGTGGAGGAACTTGGAAGCCTATCTCTGGAACATAATACTAAATAATCCAAAGGCATATGTCATTATAGGCGGAGATTTTAACGCGAGAATAGGGCAGGATGATGTCAGGTTGTATTCCAGTATGAAGATATGCCCACCTGAATCAGGGAAACACTTACTGCCTCTACACAGGATGTCCAAAGATAGTAAAGTGAATTATGCTGGACATAAGCTAACACAGATGATCAATCAATTGAGTCTCCTTATTTTAAATGGGTCTTACCCAGATGACCACCCTGCAGAATTAACGTATTGGTCTGGAGAAAGGATGAGCATTTTAGACTACTTTATAGTCTCTGAGTGTGTAGTCCAATACATTGAATCGTTTAAGGTTGGCGACTTTCAGGATAGCGATCATCTACCTTTGATTATGGTGCTGTATTTACCATGGCTTAACCCACGCATCAAAGACCTTTATAAAGAGGTTTTAGTTCAAGATAAGACTGTGAAAGTGGCTAGATGGAACCCTAGAATAGAAAATAGGATAGCTAATCTGCTGGCCTCGGATCAACTAGACGAGATTCTACAGGAAATCTCTATGGCTGAAAACCCGGAGGGCTGTATTGAGGGTTATGAGGAACTAACCCTAGTTATCTATAAAACCATATATGAGGCAAACAAGTACACCACAAGAGTAAACAAACGGTTCTCTGCACCCTGGTTTGACCGAAAGTGCAGAGTAGCAAAAAGAGATCTAAGAAACAGCTACAGCAGGTACAGAAACAACCCAGAAGGGACCCAATATTGGATACTAAAACAACAACGAGCTCATTATAAATTCCTTCTTCGACGCAAAAAAAAAAAGATGCTGAACGTAGAATGTGGAGTCAACTAAGCTCAGCAGTTAAAACTAAGAACACTTCCCTTTTTTGGCATCTGGTATCTGACCATCCAATTAGCTCCCCCATGGCCATGAACAATTACATCCTACCAGAAGTTTGGGAACAACATTTTAGAGGACTGTATAGTAATTCTGAACCTGCAGAGTATGAAATTGATGAATTGGACAATCTCCCTCAATGGCCACCAGTGAATTCGGTAGAAGTGAGGAATCTTATTCAAACCTTGAAACCTGGTAAAGCCCCGGGATCGGATCTAATAACTTCAGAATTAATTAAGAAAAACTCTGACTGGTGGGTACCAATTATAACATCTTTATTTACAGCAATCAATAATACTGGGAGAATTCCCAAGGATTGGGGGCTGGCGATAATTGTTCCTATATATAAGAAAGGAAACAAAGATATTCCATCAAACTACAGACCTATTAGCCTACTTAATATATTAAGTAAACTGTATGCTAGACACCTGCAGTGGAAATTACGAGATTGGATTGATCAAGAGAACTGTTTGGCTGAAGAACAGGCAGGGTTTAGAGAGGGCCATTCAACTCTGGATCAGTGTTTGATTCTGGAGCATTTAATCTCAAAATATTCTTCTAAGAACCCTGTGTCTCTATATGCAGCTTTTATTGACTTTAGAGCCGCCTTTGATTCAATCTCAAGGAATATTCTATGGGCTAAATTAAGAGGTTCTACTATTGACAAACGCCTCTTATTTTTGATTAGAACTCTACATAAAAATACTACAATACGAGTTAAAACCAACCCACAAGGCCATCTTACAGCTCCTATTAAGACTGAGAAAGGTGTAAAACAGGGATGTATACTGGCTCCCCTGTTATTCAACCTTTATATAAATGACCTTGCAACTCAGTTAAATCTTCCGGAACATCATCCCCCTAAATTGGCAAGCAAACACATTGCTATACTATTGTATGCGGATGATGCCGTGCTTCTCTCAAGGACACCGATAGGACTTAAGAGAATGCTGCGGACACTTTCTAAATATTGCCAACAAAACCAATTGGAGATAAATTATAATAAAACAAAGGTCATATACTTTGCTAATAGACCAAAGAGGCATACCTGGTATTTAAATCAAGTCCGCATTGAACAGGTACAACAATACAAATATTTGGGTGTTATTGTTCAGGCAAATGGGAAGAAAAACTCGCATATAAAGTATGTTGTATCTAATGCACAAAGAAGTGCTGGTGCAATACAAAAATTCTTTTGGACCAAAGGGGGGGCGAAATGTGACAGCAGCCACCAAACTATTTATGGCAAAATCTTTGGCACAATTGACCTACGGTGCTCCTTTTAGTATTGTAGGAAACACATCCATGATGGAAAAACTTCAAACTAAATTTTTAAAAGCCATACTATTGCTGCCAACCAATGCATCAAATGCAATGGTTCGTCTGGAAACAGGACTAGTAACTATAGAGGCTAGACTTTGGATAATTGTCCTGTCATATTGGTTAAAATTGAACCACACTAACTCTGGGCTCGCCCATTTGATATTAAAGGACATCTCTGTCTCCCCATGGATGGAACTGTTGGAGAACAAATTGGGGTACTACGGATTCTCACATCAGTATCTAACGTCTATGAGTTATGACCAAGCCAAAAGTCTGATCAAACAATGGATCTTAGACATAGAAAGGCAGCATGATCTGAATAGAGTTAAAGCACATATAAGGGATATCATCGGTATTAATAGAAACACATCAATGCCTTACGTAAGCGAACTTGAAAATTCTGAAAGTAGAAGGGCGTTTATGCTAATCCGTATGGACATGTTGCCTTCTGCCGTCTTGGAGGGCAGATATAAGAAAATTCCATATTTGAATCGGCTGTGTGTATGCGGGGAAGGAAATATAGAGACTCTGGAGCATGTACTCTTGGACTGCAAAATTTATAAACAGATCCGGGAAAGCTACATCAATCCAATTATTTTGGACAGGGATGGAGGTGACAGGAAGGGCTGTCTCCAGACCTTGCTAGAAGATAGAAACAAGGCTACAACTTACAATGTGGCCAAATTTGGCTGGCTAGCCATCAAGCTAAGGCAAGTTTGGATTAATCAAATGGATAAAGACCCCATTGAGTAGCGTATGGTGACTAAGGCCATTTAGGCTAGCAAAGGCCCCTCAGGTCACTAAAAGATGACAGTATAAAAATAGAGTTCTTCTCTATTTATAAGAGTCTTTTATATATATACTGTATATTTTAAATTCTAGCTGTTTTGGAACTTGTTATATATGGTTATGAAGATGCTGTTTTGTTGACTTGTCATTGGTTTTGTGTATTGACTCAATGTTTCAATGGCCTTTGGCTAAAATTTGAACAAAATTCAATTCAATACACATACAGCCAGCACTTTTGAGACACATCAGTATTTTATGGGGGGAAATCCAACAGAAACAATATCACAGTTTTAATTACCTCATCTGAAGACCCACATGAAATGACTTAGTTTTTAATACTGAAATTATATTTTAATCTTTTTGTATTTTGTTTTTAACCCAGCATTTTGGAGAATGTACGTATTTGTTTTTGTACTTTTTAATCTGCTAGCATTGTATCTGTTCAGCTGGTACCATGTTTGTGTATATATTATTATTTGTATTTATGTTTTAAATTGGTGGAAGTTGGATGACCAAAGTGGTCAAAACAATAAATACCTCATACTATCATGAGTGATCCTAAACATATGCATATACACTGAAATCTAACAGAGAGGAAATTTCACAAATGGACTTTGCATGACATGTTGGGGCCAAAGAGCCATTTGACTAAAAATAGTATATTAATTAAGATAAATCCCATTATAGAAATTTATTTGTTCTATAAAGCCTTATTATGAAGGGATGAATAGGATTTATGTTAATCCATGGTTTTATGCCATTAATCCAATTTTTTTAAACACTGCCTTTATTATCAAGGCTTTCCTGCTGCAGAGAATTTTCTGGGGTTTGCTAGACTTCTTTGTAACAAAAGAAGAAGGACGATTGCTAGGATTAGACATCTATCTGGATCTATGAAATTACAATTTGTACATTAAGTGCTTGACAGCAAAATGAGTATTACCTTAGAAAAAGACATCACAATTTGTTAGCACTGCTTGCTAGCTTCAGTCATAACCTCTGTTTTATGCATATACTTTGTTCTAGAGTCCTCTGAAGGCCATTGGTACTGATTAACTTCTAGGAGTGGAAATAGCCATAGTCTCTAACATTTACTTCTGAATATGTCATTTTATCTCCACATTAGGGAGAAAATAATACATGGCCAGCTTGTACCTTTTATTTTAAAGGCATTTAAAAACCCCACACATATTCCAAACCTTAATATTTCCTCACATAAATCAAGATGGTACTAAACTGCATTATGGAAGGTCAATTGGTGTATATTACACTCAAGCCCAATAAGAATTAAACTAAACACAAACATAAACATACTGTATACTCCTCTGTCATTAATCATGTGGTGCTGTTAGACCAATAATAAGTAATAATGATATCAAAAGCAAGAACATCCCTGGATTTTGGAAGAGAGATTGGACTGTACCTAGATTTGAAATCTGCTTCCTGTTTGAAACATATTCAGGACAACCCCCAGGTTGCTATCCACATTTACAAAACAACCCTAGTAGAATACCTTGAACATCTACAAGCTGTGTCAAGTTATAGATTTTGTTCCCTCCAGGAGGGAAAATACAGTGTTTCCCATGTTGTTGCTGTTGTTATTCTCCCATCAATCACTGTTTTCAGGACACAGCCAAGTGCATGCAGCTGTTGAAATAAACTAGTACAGATTTTTTTTTGGACTGTGCCACTTCAACATGAAGACAAACAAAGGTCCAAAGGCTCCACCACAGAGAGAACTCCCTGAACACAGAACACAAACATGTCAGGGAGAAAATCCTGAAGCTTTCTCTCAACATATTGATCTTCCATGTACAGAAAAGATTAGTAGGCAAGCATGAAGCATGCAAACCCTTCCTTGCAGCTTAAGTCCAAGGAAAGCTTGACTCCCCTGAATAAATACTCTGTACCAAGGTACATTCTTGAAATCAGACAGCAAGACACTAGGTTCTCTTTCTATTGAGAGGTCGTTGATACCTGGGCAGTTGAGGCTGTGGATAGAGAACTGCTTAAAGTGCAAGGAGAGGGAAAAAACCCATTCAGCTGTCAGAAAGTTCTACAGCCACTTGAACTAGAGCTCAAGGTCTGCCTGTCTCAAGATGCGGAATTTACTCTGAAGTGCTAGTTTCATTCTGTGGTTGTTACAGCTGCAGGAAGCATAGAAGGTCAATTTAGTCCATTCTGTCTGCCTTGTGTGGATCATTTTATTGGGAATCACAGTGCCGACGTTTTCACATAGTTATTCCTGCTGGGGGAAAAATTGCCTTTTCAAAATGTCACTTTTCATTACAGCTGCTGTTTAAAGTGAGTTAAATAAGAGACCTCACTTGTTCATTTCGAATCTGATACTTAACACAGGGAGGCAAGGAGCGTGCAACCATGCTTACAGAAGGTGGGTACACAGGGATCCCTGTGATGTTCCCTCTTTGTCTTGCCTGCTCTGTGGTCTCCTCACATAAAAACAGCTGTTTTCAAGCTTTATTTCACTGCCTCCCTCTCATCCACACCTAGCAGACCCAATGTATTCCTTTCCCCAGAGATAGAGGTCACTGCAATAAACTTTCTTCTTACTCCAAACAGACATTGCTGATAATTCCAAACACTTGCTTCCATGTAGGCTAACAGTTAAGGATGGACACTAGTCTGGAGCTGACTCTTTTCATTGGCTGTAAAAAGCTTCTTTCACCACCCACCCTCTTCTATGAAAAGCCGAGGAGAGAGCTTACGTGTTACCAGAAAATCTTAAACAGGTGAACAGAGGCCCCAGTTCACCAATAAACAAAAGAAAAACTCAAGTCTCTAAGTCTAATGTCTTGCCGTCTCTTCCCTTAACTGGGAAATTCTCTGGCATGTGAACCAAGCAGAGAAGGCATTAACAAGCTGGAGGAACTGAACGTTATTACAGAGTGTAAAAAGAAAAAGAGAGAGAGAGAAACACATTCAGCCAGGCAATCCAAAACAGAAACATCAAAGAGACTGGTCTCTGGGCGCAAATTATAAATTACAACATGGCATGAGAAATAAAGAATTAAATGTAGGCATTCTGAAAGCTCAGCATAGGGAAACAGAATCGTAATCTCTACTGTGATTAGCTCACTTTGGCTCTGATTCTACCTAAAACATGTAGTCTCTCACTCTCCATTGTCCTGGGATCAGTTGTTCCTCATGGGCTGCATCCAACAGAGAGAGATAACAAAGGAAGCTCTCACTAGGCATTTCAAAAATCCTTCAATCAGCCTGATTGGTTCGTACCTCAGAGTCATCAGTAGCATCACTACTAACATCACAACTACCTTTCTTTGCATGTTAACCATTTCCACCTGTAGAACACAAATTACGACTCTTGATATATGTTGCTGCTTAATGACATGAACGGACCTGCTGTCATGACAGGTTGTTATCAAAAACAGCACTTTATTCTTACATCAGTATGAAAGCTCGACGTAAAGCAAAAACCAAGGGGATGTTGCATCTTAGGCCCTCTGTACTTACTCTGTGCTGAAGGGAACTGCTGTCTCCTAGTTCATTACCACTTGGTTAACTGCTGGATAGCTCAGTGGTTTAGGAATCTGGCTGTGGAGCCAGAGGTTTGGAGTTCAATTCCCCATTGTGCTACCTTTTCAAGGGTTGGACATTATGATCCATAGTCTCTTTCAGCTCTGCAATTCTAAGATTATTGTAGATTATGATTATCAGGACAAGCCACATAGGTGGGATAATGGGTTTATCCTATTCAATGGTGAAAATCCTGTTTCTCTGTGTAGCAAATCACACTAGAGTAGGCCCATAGAATCAATGGGGATTTGGTGATTTCTAGTGCAATTTGTTATGGTAAGAAACTGGATTTGGGCATATGGGAGATGTTGGTTATTAGTCCCCCTCCACAGTTCTGATTCCATTTTGTCAAAGTCAGGTAGAATAAAAGCTTAGAACAAAGGACAACATTTGTTATTGTGAAAAGCTGCCTGTATAGATCCCCCGTTTCAGTTCCTGCTATCTCCAATTGACATTGCTCAGGAAGTAGCAATGGAAAAAAACCTAACATTAGTGCCTAATTAGGCAGAGGTACAGACACAGAGCAAACACAAAAAGAGTTATCAAAAAGACATGCACACCCTCTGCTACTATTTGTGTTATCCTCGTGATCCATAGGGTCTCTTCTAGCTCTCGAGTTATAAGAATTCATGCAAGAAGGCAACATGATTGCATTTCCCAATAATGTATATTTTAAAAAATGCACACACACAAAACAGTCTCTCAAATTACAAAATCCCTCTGAGACTGATACAAACAATTCTTGCCACCTTAGGATAAGGAAACTGGTGGGATTGTGTGTGTGTGTGCGTGCGTGTGTGTGTGTATGCGTGTGCGTGTGCGTGTACGCATGTGCGCTTCCTTGTGTGCCTTGCAAGAAGAAACCAAGTCAGGAGCAACATCCTGAATCAAGATAACTAGTTTTTGTTGTTTTGTTTAAAATATCTTAGCTTCATCTTTCTCTTGAATTTTCCTCCCGTTGACTATGGAGTTTACAGGCATCTTCCTGACAGTCTATCCTTCTTAACAACTAATGAAACCCAGTGGCCCTTCTTTGGCATTTATTATTTCAGAACCAGTTTTAGCCATATGAATGGGAAAAAATTCTATCATTATGCTAAACAGAAATCCACCCCCTCTTTAAAACAATATTATTTTATCTGGACACATGACCAGCAAAGACTCCTAAATTTAAGCAATCCAGGCTGATTTGTTTTCCAAGGAGACCTTTTTTCCATATAATAATAATATTGAAAAACAATGGGTTTTAACAAGATCATGTTCTACTTGTTGATTTCAAAAGAAGCAAAGGCGAGTGTAGCAGCATGCATACACTGGATTTAAGGAAAGCCAATTTTAATAAAATCAGAACAATGATGATAAGTAAGGTCTCATGGCAGAAAATCCTAACAGGAAAAGGAGTCCAAGATGGGTGGGAGTTTCTAAAAAAGGAAATTCTAAAGGCACAATTACAAACAATTCCAACAAGAAAAAAAAAGGTGGAAGACAGCAAAAAAGACCAATGTAGCTTCACAAGTAGCTCAGAGGGGACCTGAAAACAAACAAACAAAAAAGGGGCACATATAGGAAGTGGAAGGAAGGCCAGGCCACAAAGGAAGAGTACAGACAAGGAGCAAAGAACTGCAGGGGAAGTTCTTTGGAAGTTATTAGGAAGGCAAAAACTGAGAATGAGCTGAGGTTAGCAAGATATGCTAAAAGCAGCTAAAAAGAATTCTTCAGGTATGTGTGAAGCAAAAGGTAGAGAAAAGAAATAGTGGTTCAGTCAATCAATGGGGATGGGCAAATGATAACAGATGACAAAGAAAAAGCAGAAGTGCTAAATTCCTACTTCAGTTCAGTCTTCTCCCAATATACCATTGGTTACAGAATCGTACTCAGACAGTGCTTATAAATGGCTCCTTCTCAAACTGGGAGGATGTTCCCCAAGGCTCAGTCCTGGGCCCTGGGCTCTTCAACATTTTTATTAATGACTTGGATGAGGGAGTGCAGGTCATACTCATCAGACTTGCAGATAACACAAAACTGGGTGGAATAGCTAATACTTTGGAAACAGAAACAAAATTCAAAAATATATTGATAGACTCGAACACTGGGCTGAAAACAACATAATGAAATTTAACAGGGATAAGTGCAAAGTTCTACACCTGGGGGGGGAAATCAAATGCACTGTTACAAGGTGGGGGATGTTTGGCTCAGTAATATTATGAGAAGGATCTTGGAATTTTTGTAGATCACAAGCTGAACATGAGCCAACAGTGTGACATGGCTGCAAAAAATTCAAATACTATTTTTTTATACATTAACAGAAGTATTGTCTCCAAATCCCATGAGGTACTAGTTCCCCTCTATTTGGCACTGGTGAGGCCTCATCTTGAGTACTGTGTCCAGTGGTGGGATTCAGCCGGTTCGCACCGGTTCTACAGAACCGATACCTAATGTACCATCGGTTCGGCAGAACTGTTTGCTAGCCTGCTGAATTCCACCACTGCCCACATCATAGCGCGGCGTCCCCACCTGCGCCTAGGTGACGAGGCTGGAGCGCGGCGCTTGCTCCCTGGGCCACTCCGCGCTGAACTCGCCCCGCCGCCACCGGAGCACCCGTTACAAACTCGAGGGGTGGGCCCGCCAGCCTCGTCACCGCCCGGCCCGCCCATTCCAGGGCGACGTCGCGGCCTTTCTAGCAGTTCAGGCGCGTGGGCGGGTTTCCGAGCCCTGCCCTCGGGCGCGGCAGGAGACGAAAGGGTCGCCTTCTGAGGTGTTTCCCCACCCGTTTATCCTGTCGAGGAAAAAAAAAGGCGTGTCCCACCCGTGGATTTCGGCGGCTGCTTTCGGGTGCCGGGGAAAATTAGGATCCTTTGCCTCCCGTCCCGTTCCTTGGACGGGTCGCCCCCTGGCTGGGTTCGGCAGGAGCCCACGCTTCGTTCCCTCATCTTGGGACTGGCACGCAGGCAGCGGCCGTGGGAGGGAGCGACGGGCAGGACTCTCCTGGGGGCGAGGTCGCTGCTCAGCCCACCTGCCTGCCAAACCGGCGTAGTTTTCCGGAACTTTAACACGATACTAGGTCTCAAACTTTACACTTCTAGGCTTTCTGGACTTCTAGGTCCCATCACCCCGGCGCATTGACTATCCTGGTTGTGGCTTCGGGGAGCTGGAGTCCACAACATTTGAATCACCAGGTGGTCTCCTCTTTCGCACGAGGGTTAAAGAGGAAAGTTACAGCTCCATCTGGTCAGTTTTTCTTGGACCTCTTGCAGCTTGTTGACCTTAAAGACATAGATGTGTTTCGTGAGAATGTCAAGCCAAACTCATGCTTGCAGGATTTTTTTTACTATTGTAGCTACTTATGAATGAGCAAACTGAGTTAGTCCAGGCATGGGGGATTTAGGGCTCTCAAGATTATTTTGAACTACAACTTCCATCATTCTTCACAATTCGTTTTGCTGGCTAGAGATGATGGGAGTTGCAGTCAGACACAGGGAGGGATCTAGTATGAAAGCTTAAGCTTCAGGGCCCCTAATCCTGGAGGGATTACCAGAAGTGACTTTAGCCCACATTAAAAAAATAAAAAAATCTGTGGTGATCTGTCATAGAACAACCCTAGGGAAGAAGATAACCTCATTGCTGGTTGCAAATGGGGCCCCATAACAGTTCAAGCTTCAGGGCCCCAAAAATGTACATCTACCACTGGTCAGACAGCATCAGGAACCACAGGATTCCAAGCCCTGAGCTAGTAAATGCCTACCTTCAAGAGAGGAACAGTACTGCTGTCCTTAAGGAGCTAGTTTTAAAGGGGCCTCTTTTCAAAAATACCTACTCTTGAGCTGGATGGTAACAACAAAGTGCTAGTTCTAACCTATAAAGCCCTAAATGGCTTAGGACCAAGCTATCTCAAGGACTGTGTCTCCCTTTATTAATCTGTCTAGGTATTAAGATAATCAGGGCAGGCCTTTGTCTTGATCCCACCACCCTCACAGGTGCACTTGGTGGGGACACTGGAGAGGGCCCTTTCTCTGTTGCTGATCTCAAACTTTGGAACTCCCTCCCACAGGAAGCCAGGCTAGCCCCATCTTTGCTGTCCTTCCGCACGCAGATGAAGACCTTGTTCTTCACATAGGCTTTCCCTTAGTGATTAGTTGTCTGAGAGGAGCTTTTAAATGGCCTTGTTGCTTTCAATCTGTTTTTAATGTTGCTTTGTTTACAAGTTTTAGTGTGGTATTTGTTTGATTCTTTTTAATATTTGTACATGTACTATTTTTAGCTTTCAAATATTGTCTTTTAATAGTGTAAGCTGCCTTGGGTCTTTTTTAAGGAAAAAGGTGGGGTAATAATATTTAAAATAAATAATAATAAATAAATTATCAACCAGTATCAAAGCTTTTTTTCCTTCACTTAAATAGGGTATTTAGGCATGTTATTGTTTTCAGTTCTAGAGTTTTCTGGTTGAAATTGATTCCTCAGATTCTTCCCAGGCTGGGTTCAGGATGGCGACTGCTTTGGTCAGCTTACTGGATGCCCTGGGTCAGAAAAGGATTGTTAAAGAGAATCCCTGTTGTTGCAGCTCGGTATGATGCTATCAACTATAGTATCATTCTGGGTTACCTGACAGGTGAATCAGTGGCTCAGTTCCTTTCTGGAGGGCCAGTTGCAGGAGATTGCTGTTCCATCTCAGGGCCTTTGGCCTAAAATGGTTTGCCTCAAGGGTCTCTCTTGTCTTCCACTATCTTTAACATCTACATGAAACTGCTAGATGAAGTCATCTGGAAGTCTGGGTTGTAGCATCATCAGTGTGTGGGTGATACACAGCTCTATGTACTTCAGAAAAGCCCCAGAAAGGCAATCATGGTGAGCAATCAATACTTGGGTTGTATGGACCCATGAAGGTGGTCCACCTGAGGAGGCTTAGGAATTCCTGAATGCTCCTGATGAGTTTCTGTTTAATGTTTTCATGCCTGTCAAGGCCCTGGTTTCAATCAACATTACTTTTTTTTTGGGGGGGGGCTACAGCTCAGAACTCCTAGCCTGCACAGGTGCTGGCCATGCTGGAGGGCAGTCTGGGGTTTGTAGTCCAACAATATGGCTTTTCAAGATTGTGGTCTCACAATGGTGATTGATGAGAGAGAACAAGCTGTTGGGACAATTGAACTAGCTACTGAGAAAATGCTTCCAAACATTCTTTCTGACACTGTCAAGTCTAATAATTTCTCTAGTTTGGTGAGGTGGTTCTTTAGGACTGAGTAGCTTGCCCATGCCTGGATAGCTGTTTTCCCAAGAGGCACACTAATGAATTGAACTCCTAGCCCCTACTCTAACTCAATGAACTATCTAGCTAGATATGAAAGCCTGTTCACATAAAAAGATAGGAGAGCAATTGGGGGTCAGCCTAAATTCCAAAAAGGCTAAGTCAGATAGAGGTCCGTTATGCCATTTGGTGTGATCCTTGCATCCAAATGGCATATATACCTCAAACAACCCTATTTGGTCTGCCTCCCTTATGAAAACAAAAAAAAAAAAACAAAAAATTCCCCTCCTTGTCCCTCCTCTTTCCTTCCTGGGAGGAAGTTTACAATTTTTTTCATTCCCCCCTCCCCCAAATGATATAACCTATCAATGCTGTCCTCACAGACTTTAAAAGAAAAACGTTTGCTTCCTTCCTTTGCCCCTCCACAGAGGAGCAGAGGAAGTGTTTAAATTCCCAATATTGTGAAGTGGCTAAGCTGTCTTAAGCCTCTTAACAATATTGGGAAATTGAAAACGGAAGGCAAATGTAAAGCCACAAACTCCACTTTGGTTCAGTCCCAGCAATTGCAGTTGCTAGAAACAAACCAAAACAGAGCAACCCTACCTGCACTGAAAAAAACAAACAAACCTAGTAGCCCATGACAGGGATCCAGAAAGGTGCCGGTAGGAATGTTCTCAAGATGGGCTGGTTGATGATCCATAGGGTCCCTTCCAGCTCTGCAGTTCTCAGATGATGATGATGATGCTCTGGCAATTACATCATCTGAAAGGAGTGAACCAGCCCACTCGTACAGTGAACCAAACAGCAGGACATATGCCTGTCTGATTGCACCCTAACTCTTGTTGCTGGAAACTTCTACAAAATGCAGTTTTCCTTTAGACTAAGGTGTTCTCAGCAGAACGTGCTTCAAAGGGGTGGGTGGGGAATGTTTCAAACCAGAAGTACAGTTTATTTACTTCTACCACCAAAGGTGCTGAGAATGGGAGTTGGCCCCTTGACTTGCTGCATGCCCATCCTTGATTTTGAGCCTTAATGGCCAATTTACACACACACACACAGTATATATAATTATACAACACAGTATGTATATGTGTATATGTATGTTTAAATGTGTTTGCTAGGAAAGACCAGAATGTTGTATTTGCATAGCATAACATTCTGACCAATCAGAATGTATCTGGAGTCAGCCAAGCAGATATATAAGGCAGGTGTCAGTTAGAAGTCTGTCAGACATGTGACAGGGTCCATTATGTGACAGGGACAATGGTGATAGGTCAGACAGGGACTAATATGTGATGGGGCTGTCAGAATGGAAGATGTACCAGACAGGATCCGATAAAGCCAGATGAGGCTTACTAATGTAATAGTGTTAGGATGAGAGAGCTAGTTATTTACTGTAGAAAATATGTCTGTCAATAAGTCAAGAATATGTATGATAAATACCAAATGTCTAAGCACTAGCTGCCAAAACCCTACTAGTTATGCCCAACAACATAACTCATTTGGCATAAAACGAATTAAGAAATTAATGTAGGGATTTGCTGCTGTGTTGTGAGATTACTCTATGCCTACACTAACTTCCTCCATGGACTTCTTAACTTGTGGAAATCTACTGTTGGGGTTAATGCCCATTGCTTGGATTAGAGTGTAGGGAATGCTCATCGTCCTATAAAAATTTAATAGGATTTTGCTCTGATGGTGCAAGTGTTATGCTTGGGAGAAAATCTGGAGTGAGCACTAGGATAACAAAAGACTTTCCAAACATAATAATATGGGCACTGTTTGAACCATCGCCTCCAACTTGTTTTAGATGACTCAATAAAGGAAATAAAGCAAGTAAATCATTTCAAAATATTCATTGATAAGATATATACTATTTTTCATCAATCCAATAAGAACCAGATTGAATTTACCAAAATATCCGAACAATTGAAATTATAAAGATTGGTAGAGTTTTGGGACCAAGATGGGCTGCCTGTAGTTTAAGGTCAACCCTAGCTGTGTGGTGCGCTTATCCTGCGCTACATCACTATTTTTCTTCAAATGCAAAGTACTTGGGTATGGCTACCCGTCTTAAAAATATTTTTTTTTCACTGATTTGGCATTGATGATTGATATTTTAAACGAAATTTCTCTGCTTTCCAATGCACTGCAAGCAAGAAATACAGACATAATAAAGGCTGAAAAACTTGTGATACGATCTATTAAAGCATTTGAAATGCTTGAAAAAGAAAAGGGTCCATACGAAAAAAAAAGTTAATGAATTAATTACTTCAGAAAGCTACAAAAATATAGATTTTGTAGAAAATCATCGATTTGTTGGCCTTCCTCGGGAAACACTTTTAGAAGGCATTGTAACGAATTTGAAAAAAAGATTAATGGATTGTGGACATTTAAAAGCAAGTTGTAGCCAATTTGATGATAGTAATACATTACAATTTCTCACTTTTTTGGAGCCAGATTACTGGAATATTGAAGAAGTAATAGTTCCATGGAAAGCAGCTGAAGAGCAATTGCATGTATTTAATACATTTTTCAGTTACCAAATTGATATTAATGAGTATCGAGATTTTGTGGGAAATGTTTTAAAAAACTACCAGAACTATTCAATTCCTGCAAGTCTTCAAAGAGCTAAAAATATTGTCAGAACAATTGCTGTAAGTTCAGTAGAAGCAGAAAGGGGTTTTTCAAAGATGAACATTATATGTTCTGAGAAGAGAAGTCGCCTAACTGTTTCCAATATATCAAACATACTGATTATCAGTCTAATCGGCCTACCGCTAAAGGAATGGAATCCTACTCCTACAGTGCAAAGATGGTTAAGGGTAAATCACACAGCTGATGATGCTCGGATAAAAGCAAAGAAAATTGCAAGTGAGGACGCCAATCAAACAGCAATATGGAAATATCTTCAATAACTGTTTGTCAGGTATTTAATATTAAAAATCTTCCTCTAAACATAATCTAGTTGTCTGTACCTCTTTTACTGTTCTTATTGCAGTATTTAATGTGTGAATTATTAAACTACCTTTCGGTATATCTTTTGGTATAGTTAAAATGGTCATTAGGACATAGAACCTGTTGTTAATTTATTTGAATCCCACCACTGACTGTGTCCAGTTCCGGACACCACACTCTAAGAAGGATGCCAACAAACTGAGCAGTGGGTTGGATTCAATGGCCTTATAGGTCCCTTCCAACTCAATTATTCTTTTTTTAAAAATATATTTTATTGGTTTTTCAATCTACATTCGGTTCATGCTTATCAAACATCGTGTTACATGGGTTGCTTACAATTATTTGTTTTTTTGCGTCTTGGTGTCTTCCCAGTTGTCCCCCCAAATTCCATACGTCTTCCGATCATTCAAACCGTTCATGTATGCATTTTAGTATACAATATTGGCTATTATCATAATATTACTCTCATAGTATACAATGTTTTCAAAATCCTCTAATAACATACTTAATAAAAGTCATTCCAGTTCCAAATCTATATAATTTGAGGTAATTTAACCGACAAACTTTGTAATTTATACCAATGATAACTGAGTAAGTTCTTAACATGTAATAGATATTATCTAGAGCAGTGGTCCGCAACGTTTTTGCAAACGCGGACCGGCTGAGTGTCTGAGGAAGGCGGGGGGCCCCTGCGTGTGCGCGCGCTCTCGGGCGCATGAGTGAAGTGGTGGGGGAGCACCCGCCCGCCAGCGCCGGTGTGAGCACTCCCCCACCCCTTTGCGCATGCGCAGGGGCGCCTGCATGCCCACCCGCGCTGCCGCCCACTCCTTCACGTGGGCATTCGGGCACTTCTTCCCGGCCCCGACCCTCTCCCCCAGGGTGCAAGCCATTCCTCTTACCATCTTCTCGCTGCCCCGATGGAAGGTGTCGCCTTGCACGTGCACAAAGCAGCTGTGGGGAGGGGAGTGCGTGCGGGGGGGGGGAGGTCTGTCTTCGCGGCCCGGTCCGGCTCAGGCCATGGACCGGCACCGGGCTGCGGACCGGGGGTTGACGACCTCTGATCTAGAGCATCTTATACAGATTTTCTTTGTATAGTTGTTTAGCCATTTCTATCTCCACATTTTCTATCCTGTCTATAACAATATCATATCTAATGCATGTTCATTATGTACTGTTTACCCCAACCTTATATTTAGCTTCAATTTACCTTAAAAAAACACCATATTATGCCTTTACCCTGATTAGTGCTCCCTTATTTCAGTTTAATTCTCTTTTTTAATATATAAGATATGCCCCTTTGCAATTCCAGAAGTTAGGTATATACATGCTTTCCAACATTGAGGGCCACCTTCCTGTTTTTCCCTTTTTCATCTTTCTATGTAATTCGTTCTCTTAATCTTTTTTCAATTTTTGTTTCTGTCTTTCTAAACATTCTGCCATCCTTTGTGTCCTCTGAGGCCATTTTATGCATTTGATTTACCTCCAATAGATCTTTATACACTTGGTCTATCTCCAATAGATCTTCCAGGCTATTTTTAATTGATTCTGCTAATTTTCTCCTCTTATCTTCCCTTAAGACTCTCCTCAACTCCACTAGGTTTTCCCCATTAATTTCCTCCAGCCCTTCTTTAGATTGGCATACACCATCCACCGCCCTCTCATTCCCTTGTTCATTATTTCCTGTCTCCTGTTGACTATAATTCTTCTTCAACTGCGCTGTGAATAATTTTGCCTGTTTGTTGTGGGATCTCACTATTTCTAAGATTGCTTGAAGGGTAGATTTTGTTTCCTCCCAAAATTGTCCTTGTTGTGTCATTATGTTCCAATTGTCAAAAAATTGTATTCCAAGTTAAAGTTGTCCATATGCTTAAAGTCATCAATCCAGTTCCATTGAGCTTGAATCCAGTCTCCGACATAGAGAATTTTCCCCGCCTAAAGGCTCAAGGTCCCATCCAGTTCAACATCCAGGATACAGTTTGTAAGTTCCACTTTGGCTAAATTAGGCATTCTAGGGTCAATTTATCTGTAGTTCAGTTCCGTCCTCAAAGAGAAAGGGAGTTCCAAACAGTCACATAACATTCAAGGCCATTGATTCTAGGCATTTTGCCAGTGCCTTAGATAGCTGTTACACATAGCATAAACAGATTTTATTTTCCAAAGTTGTTATCAGTAGTGTTTTCAGGAAAAAAAAAGTTTTAATACCGTACTTCCTTTCTTTAAGTATAATTAAGTGTCTCTTCCGTCTCTTCCTCTCCCCAGCTTCTCCGCAGCTCAATCAATGATGATGGAGAGCTATGAGACGCTATTTCTGCCGTAGAAGTTGTCTTGTCCAAGGATAGTAAATAGATACAGTTTTTAAAGATGTTTCTCACCTGTTTGTAGCACGGCTGTTAATTCGGCTGCTTTATTGCTTCTTCATACCCAGCTGCCGACGACTTGCAAGCAAGCTAGTTCAGCTGCTTGTTTCCGCCCGCTGGTCGATTGGGGAGTTTCCTGGATCAAATGTGAGTAACCGCCGTTCCCCCGTGATCAACAGGCTTCTCCCCCATTTCACCACCTCTTCGGGGTGGTTTTAACCCCCTGGGGGGTCCCAAACAGGTCGGAATTCAGCCCAGGAGACGGAGCCCCGTCTTCCTGCTGCTGTCTCGTCGCAGCGTCAAGCCGGAAGACCCAACTCAATAATTCTATGATTCTAAGATAATGTATCTTCCTTCTCCTTCTGCTAGGCTTTATAACCTTGTACAGGCCAAAGTGAACATGGATGAGCAGTAAACACATTATTTCCATGTTTATTTAAAAGACACAACTGACATATATTTTATTTTATCGCAGAAAGAAAAAAAATTAAGGAAGTTAAAAGCTCCATCTCCCTGCAAACCTCCTTAGTTGACATACCTTTCTTCCAACCCAACTCTAATGCCAGAAGTGAATTGACCAATGATGCAATGCAGCATAATGAGTTTAAGGCAGGGAAGAATGGATAGTCAGTAGATTGCTTCCCTACAGATAGATACACATACATGTACATATATGCACACATTCACATTTCTGCTTTGCCTGTCCAGCACATACATATATACAATATATAACTTCTTCATCGCAAGCAATTCTAGTCATTGAGATCTAGTTATTCTAATCTTAGCAGTGGAACACATCTTTTGACCTCTGATGTCCAAATATTAATACTTATTCTTCTAATTGAAAGACATATTACTTTCTCGTAATGCTATTTCAGTTGTATTCAAGTGTCGGGTAATGTGCTGTAAATGTGGATGAGAGTGCATGAGACACAATGCTGCTATCACTATTTTCCTCACACAAAATGATGTGTCTGAATAGGGAAGACTTCTCTACCCAGTGAGGTGTCCTATTGCTCCAGAACCCTGAATGTCACATGAAGAGCATCCTTAAGTTTAAGAGGCTGTCTTGTACAGACACATCAATTTATGGGAGCAGCACAACCAAGTGGGAGACTTAGTGTTTTCCTTACCTTGCATGTTTAAACAACATACTCTCCTAACACCGAAATAGGCCTCTGTTCTTTGGTGTACTCGTTAACACCTTTCAATGTACTTGGTAGTTATTCCCGCTCCTTTTTGAAAATTTCATCAGCTTCATGACGTCCTGTGCTTGCTTTATACCTTCAAATGCATATGTTTAGGAAGAACCATAGAGTCTGTGAGCTATTTTCCTGTTGCCTCCAGTTCATGTTTTCACCATTAAAATTTGTCTTAAATGGGATCACAGATTGGTGTGATCTTAATTTTGTATTCAACCAGTCTGATAGATTAGATGCAAAAGAAGGGATGGATACTTTTGCCTTACAAATACCTTGAATGAACAACAGCCTCTTTATTGATGGTGATTAATTTAATGCATCAAGATCTTCTCCCTGGATTACTAATGTTGATTTTTTTCTGAATAGATGGCAAACAGATGTGACTCTGAACGGAATCAAGCCACAGTATACAGTATATGTGGAATATTTTGCTCCCAAGAGCTTAACCACTATTTGTGATTACTGCTAAATGTGAAATGAAAATTCAAGCCATGCCATCACCTCTGATGGCACTTAATTCCAGATAACAGCTTTAGGATGGGTGGGCAACATGAGCAATTCCAGAGAGCACAGACCAACATTGTTATCATTATCCATTTATATTTGCACTGCCTGTTCTTTCTTACATTCCAAATGCAAGAAAATACCATGCTTGACAGATGCAAATATCATCTGATAATCCCATAAATGCTTCCAGTTTATGAAAGCCTCTGAATTACTATTCTGAATTGTTCAGAATATGTGGGCTGTGTGGGGGAGCACATTTATAAACTGTCAGGTAACATGGTTACCATTCCCACATGGGGTGAAGAACTGAGGTATGAGTAGTCAGTGAGGCAATTGCTGGCAATCTTAAATCAATTACTCTCAATTTTCAATTCAGTGTGAATTGTCCACATGGCAAATTTAAGAGCATGACCCCTTTATTAAAAGCCGGTCGCAACTATATTCTCGAAATACCGTGTTTCCCCGAAAATAAGACAGGGTCTTATATTAATTTTTGCTCCAAAAAACGCATTAGGGCTTATTTTCAGAGGATGTTTTATTTTTTCATGTACAACAATCTACATTTATTCAAATACAGTCATGTCATCTTCTTCTGGTTGCTGCACAATGGTGGAGGGCGGGGTTTCACTTAACTGGGGCTTATTTTGGGGGTAGGACATATTACGAGCATCCTGAAAAATCATACTAGGGCTTATTTTCAGGTTAGGTCTTATTTTAGGGGAAACAGGGTAGATAAACACAGAGTTCTGATTTGTGCCTTCCCCATAAGTGAAAAGGGTGGCTGGATTTGGTTTATAAATGTTATTGTCAGAAAGGAATTAAATATTAGTTGTCTGCTTTCCCCTGAACATAGGGGCACTCATGGACAATCAATCAAATTAGTACTACACCCTGCTGTTCACAGAGAAAAGTCAAACTGGGAAATGCATTTTCTTACTACCCTGTTTTGCTTAAAATAAATATTCAGCTAATCCATATTTACATCAGAGAATAAAGCCACATGTCTCAAGAACCATTACTAAAATTAGTATCTTTGCACACTGCATATAATCAACTTTCATTAGTTACTAAAATGCATCTGGAAAGTTTATACTATATATAAATATCTTGTTGAAATTTTAAATAACTTTTTGACAGTCAATTCTATTCTGCAAATATTTATTGTAGGAATAATTACTTCAGGGTCTGAGAAAAAGTGAATCTGTTGACAAAAAATCTCGTCAGGTTGCAGGGTTGTAGCTGATTAGCACAGCACATGTATGGTAAGGCCCATTTTCCATTTCTGGCATGTCCAGATAGGGCTAGAAGAGACTGAAATCCTGAGGATCTGCTGCCAGTGTAGACAGACCATATGTAGCTAGATAGACAAATGGTTGGACTTGGTTATAAGCCAGCTTTGTATGATGGGTCACAGAAACATCTGTTTGGAAGGGAAAAGGTCCTAACAATGTGTTCCTTTTTCATTTACTATCCTACCTGCAAGCTAGGTGTGCCTGAATGCTTGCAATATTCACTATTAATAGCTTTTCTCCCCATCTTATATCCTATCATGAGCCACTGGACTCACCAGCAGATTGACAAACATGTTGGTCAGCCTGCCAGGAAACAGAAACCAGTGTATTTTGATCACAGAAGTAATAGGATTCAGTGGTTACAAGGGTGTTCTGCACCCATATCTCCTTAAAAAGTGGGCAATAGAATGCTACAACTTCGTTGCCCTTACCTTGCCCATACCAAATCAGGTCTCTGCACTAAAAATAAAAAGGGGGGGGGAGAGTCAAATGTGCCTGTCTGGGCACTTCTTGTTCATATTTTTTAAAAGGCTCAAACCAGCCATTTCCATGCTCTGTGCAGCCTTCAGCAGGATCTAGGGACAGACAGACAGACAAACAAACAAACAAACAAACAAACAAAGCTTTCTGAGGTGGCCCACTCCTTCTTTTGAGAGTATTCCATCCACCTAAGTACATTACTCCCATTACATTCAGTGGGAGTGTGGCTTGTTTCTCCCCATAAGGATGATAGGATTGATAATAGCCTTAACAATCAGTCTCTCTTATCCTGGACTTCAAGGGGTTGCAAACTGGAGAGGAGGAAGATAAAGGCAGAAGGCGGGAAAAGAGGCAAGGCAGAAATGAGAGAAACCTAAAAGCTCCTTCCATATCACCCTGAGAAAACTGCCCGGTACCGTATTTTTTCATGTATAAGATTCCCCCCGTGTATAAGATGCCCCCCCCCACTTTTCTAACCCAAAATTAAGAAAACTTAGCTTTGAGTATTCAGCCTCTGGGCTCAGAATGCTCGGACATTATGAGTCCCTGTTGAATCTGAGCACTGCCTACAGGCTCCACCTCCAACGAGGTGTGTTCCAATTGGTTTGTTCAGCATCAGCTGACATCAGTTCCATAAGGCTCGTGATTGGAGCAAGCTAAGTCTCCTGACTGTAGGAAGCTAAGCCTCGTGATTGAAGGAAGCCTGTTTGCAGAGGCAAGGTGTGTGCCGTTTTGTTCTCTCCTCAGCTTACTTCCGTGTATAAGACACCCCTCAATTTTTAGTGTAATGATTTTAGGAAAAAGTAGTGTCTTATACAATACGGAAAAATACAGTAAGTTTGCAAAAGGTAACACAGGTCAAAGCGACAGGCAAGGTTTCCATTTAATTTGGGCAGACCACAGAAGGCTTCCTCTCCTTCAGACACTCACCCTTACTCTCTTCCTGGGTTCATTCATTTCCTTCCTTCTTTTTCTAGGGCTGGCTTTGCCATTAATTGACCAATCTTACTCCCTCCTTCTGTTCGATTCCCCCTCACCAAACAATGCTTCACCAAGAGAGAAGGGCAAAGGAAGCAGCAGCACAAAATGGGCCACCCTTGCGATCCTTCCTCCTTTCCCTTCCCTCTGCGTAGGCCGACATCCCACCTCACCCCAATGGTAATCTGCTCGTGACAATAGGGTGACACGATGATTTTCTAAATGCTGGTGTTCTGTTACACCAGGAATGGGGAAAAAGTGGCTTTAAAATCAACCCACGTGAATCATTTATGTACTGTATTTAATGATATTGATTCACAGCATTGTATCTATAGTGTAACTTGCTGGAAGGGATATGCACAGTTCTTTCTTCCAGTCTACTATAGTACACACTGTACGTATGATGAAGGCATATATGTACACACACAGTATGTGTGCATGTGTTTATGTGTGTGTATGTATGTGTGTGTGTATACACATTGTGTATATATATGCCTTCATCATTAAAAACTTTTTGTACATTCAGTATTTTGTTTTTAAAACTAATAACGACAGAATGGACTATGCCAGTGGTATGCCATCTTCTAAATACATCATCTCCCTCAGCCAGTCCAGCCCATTTTAAAAATCTGTAGGGTTCCAAGATGGCGTTTGTGAATCTGAAACAGGGGTTGGCAGGGTCTATCACTGGGAGTTCTGGAAGCCATTTGGCCAATGCCTCACATTAATGGAGGGGCTCAGATTTAAAATACACCGTAATTTTTGTAACTTTGTTCTGGTGTTTCTTCATTTTTAATATACTGGGAACCTCAAAACAGGGAATAGGCCCTAGTGGTAGTAGGGATGTAAGAAGCAGATGGTGAGAGTGTTTCAGGAGGGGAGTGATTGATAAGGAAAGAAACAAACCAGGGGTTCCCTTTCCCCCTCTCTAGTGACGAAATGTTCTTCCTAAAGCTTCTTTGCAAAGAAAAATGGAGTAATAGGGATTTCTACATGTTGGCCACCCCTGTATGTGCCTTACTGAAAACAGGTACTGCAAGCCTCTTTTACTCCTGAGTTTCATTGGCATTTACAGTATATCACAGAAGTGAGTACACCCCCTCACATTTCATAAATATTTTAGTATATCTTTTCATGTGACAACACTGAAGAAATGACACGTAGCTATAATGTAAAGCAGTGAGTATACAGCTTGCATAACAGTGTAAATGTGCTGTCCCCTCAAAATAACGCAACACACAGCCATTAATGTCTAAACCGCTGGCAACAAAAGTGAGGACACCCCTAAGTGACAATGTCCAAATTGGGCCCAAGTAGCCGTTTTCCCTCCCTAGTGTCATGAGACCCGTTAGTGTCACAAGTCTCAGGTGTGAAGGGGGAGCAGGTGTTATCACTCTCACTCTCTCAGACTGGTCACTGGAAGTTCCACATGGCATCTCATGGTAATGAACTATCTGAGCATCTGAAAAAACAAATTGTTGCTCTACATCAAGATGGCCTAGGCTATAAGAAGATTGCTCAAACCCTGAAACTGAGCTGCAGCACGGTGGCCAAGACCATACAAAGGTTTAACAGGACAGGTTCCACTCAGAACAGGCCTCGCCATGGTTGACCAAAGAAGTTGAGTGCCCGTGCTCAGCGTCATATCCAGAGGTTGGCTTTGGGAAATAGACGTATGAGTGCTGCCAGCATTGCTGCAGAGGTTGAAGGGGTGGGTGGGGGGTCAGCCTGTCAGAGCTCAGACCATACGCCGCACACTGCATCAAATTGGTCTCCAGGGCTGTCGTCCCAGAAGGAAGCCTCTTCTAAAGATGATGCACAAGAAAACACGCATATAGTTTGCTGCAGACAAGCAGACTAAGGACATGGATTTCTGGAACCATGTCATGTGATCCGGTGAGACCAAGATAAACTTACTTGGTTCAGATGGTGTCAAGCGTGTGTGGCGGCAACCAGGTGAGGAGTACAAAGACAAGTGTGTCATGCCTACAGTCAAGCATGGTGGTGGGAGTGTCATGGTCTGGGGCTGCATGAGTGCTGCCAGCACTGGGGAGCTACAGTTCATTGAGGGAACCATGAATGCCAACATGTACTGTGACATACTGAAGCAGAGCATGATCCCCTCCCTTCGGAGACTTGGCCGCAGGGCACTATTCCAACATGATAACGACCCCAAACACACCTCCAAAACGACCACTGCCTTGCTAAAGAAGCTGAGGGTAAAGGTGCTGGACTGGCAAAGCATGTCTCCAGACCTAAACCCTATAGAGTATCTGTGGGGCATCCTGAAACGGAAGGCGGAAGTGCGCAAGGTCTCTAACATCCACCGGCTCTGTGATGTCGTCATGGAGGAGTGGAAGAGGACTCCAGTGGCAACCTGTGAAGCTCTGGTGAACTCTATGCCCAAGAGGTTTAAGGCAGTGCTGGAAAATAATGTGGCCAAACAAAATATTGACACTTTGTGCCCAATTTGGACATTGTCACTTAGGGGTGTACTCACTTTTGTTGCCAGCAGTTTAGACATTAATGGCTGTGTGTTGCGTTATTTTGAGGGGACAGCGCATTCACACTGTTATACAAGCTGTATACTCACTGCTTTACATTGTAGCCAAGTGTCATTTCTTCAGTGTTGTCACATGAAAAGATATACTAAAATATTTATGAAATGTGAGGGGGTGTACTCACTTCTGTGATATACTGTATAGAATAGTAGTAGCTTCTGAGGAATTTGGATGTCTGAATGATGATAAACCTGGAGCGTGTAAGCATTGATGCATTGGCACATCTGCCCACTGTCGATACTAAGGGTTCTATATGCATTTTCCCTGTTTCTTATTTTACAAGAAAATTGTTAAAAACTGTAGCTCTTGTTCTTGTAAGCAGGGGGGGAAGCCTCATATAAAACAGCTATTTGGTTTCATTACTGGCAACATCTCAGCACATATTTCCCCAGATACCATTAGATCATATTGTACATTACCTTGGTTGACAACGCCGGCACTGTGTTTTATTAAAATGTTAAAATACCAGCAGTTTCTCTTCTGTACATTAAATACATTGTATGTATGTTCAGTAAATAGTCTCCATAGAAAATATATTCAGTGTAGGGAAATAAAGCTGCAAACATGGTAGCCCTTTCCTTAAATTCCTCAGTGTCCTCTAACTTTGAGTAGGCAGGACAAGCAAACTAAGAATTCTCTGAGGCTACATGAGATCATTGCGATAGTGTGAAGACTGGCAGCACTGTTAGGGCAATGCGACTAGGGATGTTAGGGACTAGCTTTTCTCATTTTCATGCATCAGAATAAAACACCACTGAACTTTTTCTCCTGGCCAGCAAGAGGGCAAGACATTTTCTCTCTGTCCTCACGAGAGTTTTCACATTTGCAAGAGAAACTTTTCTGAAATAAAAAAGCAATACAATTAATGGAGATTACACAAAACTACAATAGCTGCTTTGCTTCATGGACTTTAAAAATCCAGTGTTGGCCGGGCTCTTTGCATCTATTTCAGCAATTAGTCCGCCATCCTATAGTTGCTGCCCTCTGCATATACTCGGCTTCTAAACGAGAAAGACTAGTTTTGTGCAGAAGCATTTTGCACAAATTATGGAGACCTTGGGTTTTTTTTTTAAAGATCTCTTCTCACTCTCTAATGATGGAGTTGAGAAATCTTGTGGGTCTTGAAAATTCCTTGTTAAGGTTCATATTCTATTGAGACAGTCTGAATCAACGAGGAATTTAGCAAATATTATTTGCATCCTTAAGTGAGACCCAGTCTTGCAACCTGTTGTGAGACTGGTCCTGAATCCAGCTCTTGCCTTATTTCTCCTGCCAAATAGATCGTTAACGAGAAGTACAGGAGGGATCTCTACAGTGAAGACCTCCTGAAGATGGAAAGTCATCTAATGCTCTGTATTTTTGTTGTTCCTGTGCTCATGGATTTCTGATTATATCTGAATTTCATGGGATGCTGGATACAGGGCATGACCTGTGGATGTTTTCCCATTTGGGTGACCTTTCACTAAAATGGAATGCCGTTCTTCGAAGCAGACTCACATTTCTTTCCTAGCAATGTCAATCCTTGCTTGTTTTGTCCTCCTAGAATGACATGAACAACAGACTTGCAATGAGGTCTTGTCCTCTTAGGATGAGAAAATTATTCTTCTTGCTTCAAGAGAGGGCAAGGCATGTTCTTTCACTCATCATCAAACATGAGAGTTTGCATCTGTTCTACAGGTGGATATAAGAACGAACCCATACACATCAGTGGAGTCACCAGAGATTTGCAATGTGGTCAGAGTATTTTTAGAAGACCGTCCATTAAATTGATAATGTCATTTTTGTTTTACAAGGGAGTGTCATGTCACTTCTAGACAGTTTACCTAGAGGCCTTGTTGCTTTTAACATCTACTGTTCACACCCATCACTATAGAGCCACATTTCAAAACTCCAGTCCAAAATTCCTACCAAGACTGTGGTCAGCCAGAATGCAATGTAGCCAGTGAAATTTCAATCATTTTCTTCAGATTCAAAATAAGGTGCACTGCCAATTTTGGGAGGGTTCTACCTCTTTCAAAGACACTTTCTTAAAAACATACATATAATCTGTCCTTCATGAGTGGACCTTGGAACTTGTATTTGCTTTTTTGTATATATATTCCAGCCAATTTTCTTCTGAACATAAAGGTTTTCCATGATCTATGATAGTAACATCTTAAAACCAAGATGGGGAGGACCCCTGCTAATTTTTTTGTATGAAAGTAAACACAATTGTTTTGGAAACGTAAATTGCTACAGTATTTATTTATTTATTTATTTAAGTGTGCCGCCCACACTACCTAAAGTTCTCTGGGCAGCTTACAACAATTTAAATACAATAAAAAGATAAAACAATTAAAATACATTTTAAAATACAATTTTTAGTGCTCTAAAAATTGCCATCAGGACCCACAGTTGATATTATTTCAATTAAAAACCTTCGGGAACAGGATGTTTTGACCTGGCACCGAAATGTCATCAACGTCAGCACCAGACGAATCTCCCTCGGGATGGCATTCCATAGTCTGGGGGCAGCTGCCGAAAAGGCCCTTTGTCTACCAGCCATCCCTCTTACCTCCTGGAGGGATGGCTCTTTCAGGAGGGCCCCCTGGCTAGATCTTAATTGCCAGGTAGATTCATATGGAAGGAGGCGGTCCTTCAGGTATCCAGGGCCCAAGCCGTTTAGGGCTTTATACGTCAAAACAAGCACTTTGAATTGGGCTTGGGCAGTGACTGGTAGCCGATGTAATTTAAACAGAATCGGCCTGATGTGTTCCATAGCGGCCCCACCACTCACCAGCCACGCAGCTCGATTCTGGACCAGTTGCAGTTGCTGGACCGTCTTCAAAGGCAGCCCCACATACAGCTCATTGCAGTAATCTATACGGGATGTTACCAGTGCATGCGTAACTGTCATGAGACTATGCTCGTCTAGGTAGGGCCGTAGCTGGTATAATTTCCGCAGCTGAAGGAAGGCACTCCTGGCCACAGAGTCCACCTGGGCTTCCAGAGTTAGACCTGGGTCCAGGAGCACCCCAAAGCTGCAGACCTTGTCCCTTAGGGGGAGTGCAACCCCATTCAGGGCAGGGAAATGGCCCTCTAGCCTGTCCGGTGAAGCACCCACTAACAGCACTTCTGTCTTGTCTGGATTGAGTTTCAATTTATTAACCCTCATCCAGTCCATTATCAGGTCCGGACACGAGTTCAGCACAGAAACCACCTCACCTGGATTGGTGGAAAACGAGAGGTAGAGCTGAGTGTCGTCAGCATATTGCTGACTCCTCAGCCCAAACCTCCTGATGACCTCTCCCAGCGGTTCCATGTAGATGTTAAACAGCATGGGGGACAGTATCGCGCCCTGAGGAACCCCATGACATAAACGCCATGGGGCAGAGCAACTGTCCCCCAGCACCACCTTCTGGACACGGTCAGCCAGGAAGGAGCAGAACCACTGTAAAGCGGTGCCCCCAACTCCCAACCCAGCCAGCCTATCCAGAAGGACACCATGGGTGATGGTGTTGAAAGCCGCTGAGAGATCCAGGAGTATCAACAGGGTCACGCTCCCCCTGTCTCTCTCCCGGCAAAGGTCATTGTACAGGGCGACCAAGGCAGTCTCCGTACCAAAACCCGGCCTGAAACCCGATTGAAATGGATCCAGAAAATCCGTTTCATCCAGCAGCGTCTGGAGTTGCCTGGCCACAACCCACTCCAACACCTTGCACGAATAAGGGGGGTTCACCACTGGTTGGTCCAGGTTAGGCTTTTTAAGGAGTGGCCAAATTACCGCCTATTTCAAGGTGGTAGGGACCACTCCCTCTCTCAAAGAGGTGTTCATGGCCTCCTGGACCCAGGTGCGAACCCCCCTGGCAGATCTTCCAATTAGCCAAGATGGGCTAGGGTCAAGTGGAGTGGTGGTAGAATGGACAGATCCAAGCACCCTGCCTACATCCTAAGGTCTCAACAACTGAAACTCATCCATTAATAATTGACCTAAGCACGGCACACTGGACACATCCTCTGATTCTGCACTAATGGTGGAATCCAACCCACTGCGAATCTGAGCGATTTTTCCCTCAAAATGAATGGCAAACTCATCACAGTGAGCTGGTGAGCGGTCCGGGACCTCCACCGGATTTCCTGGTTGAAGAAGATCCCGGACCATCTCTACTTACTCAACCTAATCACAACTGACAACCCAATCACAATAAAACCCCTTCTAAAGCCCCTTCTCCCCTTGAGCCAGGTGGCTGATGTTGAAGAGGGGGTGGAGCAGCTGGAAGGAATGTTGGTCCGGCAGGGTCCTGGCACAAGCTCTGGCTCATAAAGCCTCTTCTCCCCCTGAGGCAGGTGGCTGGTGTTGAAGAGGGGGTGGGGCAGCCAAAAGTAGCAAGGGCCCAGTCCTGCAAGGCGGAGGGAGACTGAGCCAGGCTCCCTCGGAAAAGCTGGCAGCCGGCTGCAGCCCATCCACAGCCACACTGTCTATCACCCAGTGTCTGTGGACGGCAGATGTTACCCGACTCCCCCGAGTGCAGGAATGCTGATCCTGTATCACACCTTTAGCCATTAACTGTTTCTGATCATAGTTGGCCCATCCCTTTTGAAAGCTGGGAGATTTGAGGGACCTATCCCACTTCAAGCTCATAGACACACGATGTACTCATATCAGTTCCTTCCATCTGTGAAGGTCACTGTTTTCAAGTCTTTGGCAGAGGCGGAGCCGACACATCTACAGTTCATGGAGATCTCATTGGTTGGGCAGTTGCCGTCAAGGGGAGAGGCTGCCATTGGCATACCAGTGTTTTTTCACCCCAAGCAACCACATGCTGTAATGTAGCAAAGTTATGAAGAGTGAAATGAGTCCCTGTAGTATGACTTTCTACTAATGTCAATTTTAGAAGGTCCATAAATAAAAATAAATATTGAAATTGAGCTTCAAGGAAAAATGGCAAATGAGAATTCATCTTTCTGCTTTTTAAGCTCTTCTTATTTTATTTATTTATTTACAATATTTTTAGCCCACCTTGGGTCCTTTTAAGGAGAAAGGCAGACTAAAAAATATTTTAAATAAACAAAATAAAAACAACTTTAAAAGGAGAAAGATGAATTTTTATTTATCATTTTCCCTTGAAGCTCAGTTTCAAGAGCCATCTATAAATGCCTTATTGTTAAGTTTGTGGTTTTTTGTATTTTTTTTAAATCAGCTGCAATTGTTTAGCTATCAAAGCACTCTTGTTTATAATATCCCTTTATTTTTTTTAATGAAGATGAATTCCTCCCCCTCAGTAGTTGCAAAGTGCAATGATTGAGTACTTTTCCTCATTTGCTTTTCACCATGTATCACTATCCAGAGACAATCATTAGCTAATTTGCTCATTTATGGTGGACATTTATGAGGCTTAAGGCATGCAAAGCCACTACAGCTTGTTACACAGTGTTGCCATCCTGCATCTAAAGCTACATATATCAAGAATATATACATGGAAGGATTTTCTTGGCAGGAAACAGATGACGTTCCTAGCAGCCCTTAGCTTCCATGACACCCAGAACTGCTCTCTTATTACTTTCCTGTTTACTTCCAGAACTACGTTTTGGACTGTTACCTATTTGCTGCACAAAAAGCGTTGCCACATAGGAGAAAGCATGAAAAGTGTCAACCATCAAAACAAGGTCACAAAACTTCAGTATGTGAACAAAATTGTCATTATTTGTGCTGGCTCCCAATAGCATACATCCTGAAAAAGAAATTGCTTTCTGGTTTTTTTTGTTTGCTCCATCTCCTTATTGACAGACCCAGGTTCCCTAGTATATGAAGCTGCATTTCCCCTTCCTCCTCTCCTTAACCTTTTTCTAAAGCAAAAAGCCCACATTCCAAATATATTTCATGACACTAATGGAGTGTTTTCACCTAGCTTGCTAACAAAATCTTGTTCACACTGTTGCATTAAATTGCTGATTTCTGCTTTTACACACTTTTCTTGCTAATCTGGATTTCCAAGCAAATCTTTATCAGATTGTTCACTACGTTTGAGCGGATATTATTGCAGTCTGGAAATATCTCCTTGCATCAGTGTGGTTGGCTCATGTAAGCTTTATAAGACTGGAAGAACATTCATATGACCTGATAGCTCCTCTTCCATGAATAAGAGAATGTTTTCATCAAGCAGAGTATTGAGGGCAATCACGCTTCCTGCTCACACTACCCACCAGCTGGAATTTAGTAGAATATAACCCCTGTTAATTATGTTTCCACAAAGCCACTAACAGACCATAGGCTTTTTTGAAAACCTCCCAGTTAAAACCATCCACACCACGAATCATCAACACATCCGTGGCAGAAAATGTCTTACATTAATGATGCAGCCTATAAAGCTGTATTTCTTTTTTCCTTTCCCATGGGAAGAGTAAAGCCAAATGGCAATTTCTCATCTGGGAAACACAACATTTAAGTTGCAGGCATAGACCTCATTCCGGCTAGTAGCACTATAATATGCAGTGATTTCCCACTCATCTCTCACTCATAATATATACACTCAGCGTCTTCCGGTGCAATACAGTCAGATGTCTACCCAAGGAACTCTTTCTTGAGGGCCACACTGCTGTCTTTGTTTCTTTGTTGTTGTTTAGTCGTTAAGTCGTGTCCGACTCTTTGTGACCCCATGGACCAGAGCATGCCAGGCCCTCCTGTCTTCCACTGCCTCCCGGAGTTGGGTCAAATTCATGTTGGTAGCTTCGGTGACACTGTCCAACCATCTCGTCCTCTGTCGTCCCCTTCTCCTCTTGCCCTCACACTTTCCCAACATCAGGGTCTTTTCCAGGGAGTCTTCTCTTCTCATCAGATGGCCAAAGCATTGGAGCCTCAGCTTCAGGATCTGTCCTTCCAGTGAGCACTCAGGGTTGATTTCCTTCAGAACGGATAGGTTTGATCTCCTTGTAGTCCAGGGGACTCTCAAGAGTCTCTTCAGCACCACAATTCAAAAGCATCAATTCTTCGGCAGTCAGCCTTCTTTATGGTCCAGCTCTCACTTCCATACATTGCTACTGGAAAAACCATAGCTTTCACTATGCAGACCTTTGTCGGCAAGGTGATGTCTCCGCCTTTTAAGATGCCTGTGACGTTTAACACGTGGCCTCTGTTTCCTCAAACAAAGGACTCACGCTATGTCATCCCACCAGCAGTTACCACTTGTGACGTTCCCTCTTTCTCACTGCCACCAGTGGATTTCCTTAATCCACAATGTAATAGACTTTATTCAACCACTTGTCAGTTTGCTGCTAACAGAACTTGTTTATTAAGATTTATTAAAGTGTATGAAGTTAAATCAGAATCACAGATGTTATTTATTCATTGCATACAATCAAATACTTAAGGTGTCATATATTTTATCACGTTACCAATCTTATCTATTAATATCCGTTCTCACTATCTCCCTGACTATCTCTCTCTCTCTGCAAATTCAATATCTCTCAACTTCTATCTCTCTATCTCTACCTCTCTAACTGCCAATCCTCTAACTGCTAATCTCTCTATCTCTAACTGTCACACCCTCTTATATTTGCTGACTCTGCCCCTCCCCTTCTCTCATAGGCTCATGCGAATGAGGACCTGAATCTGATTGACAGGTGTGGCTTGGGGCAATCGCCACAATTCTTCGGCGGTCAGCCTTCTTTATGGTCCAGCTCTCACTTCCATACATCGCTACTGGAAAAACCATAGCTTTGACTATGCGGACCTTTGTCGGCAAGGTAATGTCTCTGCTTTTTAAGATGCCGTCTAGGTTTGTCATCGCTTTCCTCCCAAGAAGCAGGCGTCTTTTAATTTCGTGGCTGCTGTCACCATCTGCAGTGGTTTTGTTTCTTTAAGGACTCATAAATTCAGTAGCTATGCGGAGTAGAATTTCATCAAATGCTGTTTTCCCAACACCAGATGTGCAGTGAAGGGAAGAGCTTGAACGTGCTTGTTATGAGAAATACAAATACTATCTATTTTAAAGTTAATTTTTAATTATCTTTATCTCTAGGTTTAGCATGCACGTTAGCCAGGTTTTGCCCAGATTCTCTCATTTTTGCAATTAGAATGGCAGCTGCGTTTGGAGAATGTAGTTCTTTTGGTCAAGCCTGCAATCTCCCATCAATCAATTTCATGAACTCTAGCATGACATTCTGACATTTTTCTGACATTACTCTTACAGGCACACAAGTTGATTACTCTCAGGAGTTATTTGCTGGGATGATTCGCTTGCAGGAACAACTCTGCCATCTCTTTCAAACTCTGCACTACGTAGAGGTTATTTTGTTGGAATATTCTGCATGGAGGTTTAAATCTCTAAACCACTTCTGAATGTGACCTTTATAGGTCTATTACAGTGCAAGAGGAGAAAAAATAGTGAAAAATCCATTTCCTTTAAAAAATAGTTCATTTTTTATTAGTCCATGCCATTAAAAAAACCTGTGCAATTTAGGATCCTATTTGACAGTTTTATTAAAGCATCCAGCCTTTAAAGCATTTATGAGAACTGAAACATATATATTTATTGGATTTTAAAAAGGTTTTTTAAAAAATGCTAGCCGTTGCTGCTTAGCAGCTTGACAGTTATTCAGCAATTATCCGAAAATGTTTATAAATTAAATATCAAATTAGTTTTCTTATTCATTGTTCTGTTCATCAAACCAAACAAATTGTGGTGGCAGAAATTATTAAAGGTGTTGTAAATTTGCAAACTTGGTTCTTTAATGGAAGACTGCAATGGTTCAGGTAGATTTTCAAAAGAGGAATTAGCAGTGCAGTTCTATACATGTCTACACAGAAGCCATCACCACAGAATTCTGGGCCTACTTCCAAGTAAATTAATATAACATTGTAATCATATGCAGTGTACAGTTACATTAAACTCAGTGGGATATATTTCTGAGGGTCACAATATACTATTTTAAACACATAGCATGCAGCTAAATTATCTCCTTTCTCTCTCTTTACTCTAATCCAGATCAGGACCTCCTTCCTGATGGAGGAAGCTTAAGTTTTCCCATCCCATCTGGTTTTATCTAAATAGAAATGTCCCTCTGCATAAAAACAAAACAAAACACACACAATACCCTCCAGTGGTACCCAACATTTGTCTGAAAAGGGTTGGAAGAGAGCTGAAGCAAAACAGGCTGCTGGTGCTGGTCCACCAGAGCCTCAACAGGGATGCATCTTTGGGCCATCTCCAGGCAGAGGAAGGTGCCGTTTTGTGACTGATGGCTCTAGTTTCCAAGCACAGAATTTTACCAGGGCTTCCCAATCACAATACCTTTGTGTGAGGCATCGAAGTAGCATATCAGAATCCACGTCAGTGAATCATCTCCTGTTTGCAGCTTCTACAGCCCATGGCCATGATGGCCTTGGGCCTGTCCCAACATTCTTCCGGGCCTAAGCACATTGCTGGTCACACTCTAGATCTGGTGTTCATGTCAGGACAGGGAGAAGATTATTTGAACCTTGAATCCATCCCCTTGTCATGATCAGACCATCTCCTGCTGAAATATGTACTCTGTATGATTGTACTGCTCTGTAATATAATTTGTACATTATATTGTATTATTATTTTAATGTGATTTAGTATGATGATATTGTGAAGAAGAGAGAGCTTGCACACTTGTATAGAAGCTGAAATTCTGTCTGTCTCTCCTATAGTCTTCTATGTTAAATATACATTCAGGGATATTTTACAGTTTGGCAAGCATGCAACCTGCAAACAGAGGACATCAGCAAACAAAACACGAAGATGTGAGAACCTATATTTAATGCTATTATCACACATCAAAATCTATTATTCTCTGTGACTGCGAATGAAATACAAATGCACAAAAACTCCAAAACTATTACCCAGAAAAATCAATGACACACCTATATGAAAAGTAATATAAACAGAACTTGTGGGAATTCAGATGGGAGAATGATTTTTCTACAGAAATTTTCCATCCAGAATAAGGAGAAGGGAGCCGAAAATAACATCTCCTTTATCTTGAATTTCTCTTGGTTTTTTTTTAAAAATTGCTACTGTAATGTTCTTCTGTATTTACATGAAATTTCTTTAAATCTTTGTTTTAAGTTTTGAAACTGCAATTTCATACAAAGTACAGGCTGACAGATTCTTTTCTGACATTCATTCACAAGAATTTAGTGCTTTCCTATTTAAATGCAACAAATCCTATGTTGAAGTTGAACTCTAATAAAATATGCAAGATATTATAATATTCAAGGTCTACATAGGCAATATCCTGCAGTATATGAAGAACAGTGTGATAGCCCCACGTTTTTCAGTAGAAATCCATTACTGGGGCCAGGGTGAATAGAATTAAAAATTGATTTTTCTGAAGCTGTTTGCGTTTTTTTAAAGAAAAATTTGTTAAATCAGAAAAGGAGGATTATTCCCTTTAGAAAAGGAATCAATAGCAAGAAATTAAAACTCTCATTATCCTTATTAAGTATTTGAACACCTCTCTGGCTCTCATGCAGGCAAATACCTGCAATTAACTCTGTGGATTAACACAAATAAGAGACAACACTCTCCATTCAGAATATTCTTTTGAAATGCTTATGTGGCCCTACCACCAAGAGAACATTACTTTAGCTCTCTGTGGAAGTATATTTGGCAAGATATTTGTATCTTATATGGGTAACTCACCTAGGCTTAAAAATAATAATGTGCTGCCACTGCAAAACCAGTATAGAAGAATTATCTTTTCCCCTCTGCAGTCTCCAACCACTGACTAACCAACCAACCAAACCCCTTGCGTGTGTGTCTCTGTGTGTGTGTGCACGCTAACCTCCTAGACTAGGTTTTGTTGGGTGTCCGGGGAAAACTGCATTGAAAAGGGGAAACTATGCCTTCGCAATCTAGCTGATGGAAGTAGGGTCTCAGTGGATTTCCTCCACAAGGTTTAGGCTCTAATATTTAGTTGGCAGTATTATGTACAATGTCTACACAGAGAGATATTTAGAACAGAGCTACTGCATAGCCAGAGCCTTAAAGCCATATAGCACCTCACACTTCAGTGGTGCCCTTGTAATTTATGAAATGTTCACAAATGGTCAGTTTTTCCAATTAATAAATTTCCCTCGGCTACTACAGGATCCTACTTTTCTGTCCCTCAATAAGGCTCATTCTATGTCAGTGATTTCAATGCAACAAAAACACTCTTCATACATTATCTCAAGCAATATTGTTGTTACCTTTCCATGTGGGTCGTCTGTCATAATCAGGTGGGCAGAAAGCACAAGTGGCACGCATATTGGGCGGGAGAAGCTGTGAGGTGACTTGAGTTAATCCAAAGTGCAAACTCGCATGCTTTCCCCACCTGTTCATTCTTGGCCATAAGACATCATAGCTTCATGAAGTAATTTCTGATCTGAATTTATTAGTACTTTGTTTAAAATTAAATAATAATAGTGTGCTGTCGAGTCAATTCTGACTTATGGCAGCCCTTTCCAGGGTTTTCTAGAGAAAGAGCAGTCAGAAGTGGTTTACCACCCCCTTCTTCTGAGGGTGCACTAGGGCTATGTAGTCTGTCCAAGGCTACACAGGTTGGCTCTTCTCCCAGAAGGCATAGAGGGAATTGAAATCCCAGCCTCTGGCTCTGTAGCCAGAGACCTAAACCACTGAGCTATCCAGCTAACCCCTCTGTTTAAGATTACAGACCCTGAGAAGATGAGGGGCTGAACATCTCAGTCCCATTAGTTTTTTTAGTTCATCGTGTATCTCATTGTTCTATCCCCTAAAGACACAACTTGGAAATGTTACTTTTTGGACAGGGAGAAAAAGAAAAGCCATGATAAAGCTCTGGAACTTGTAATCCAAAAAAGGAACATTCCCAAGCTCCAGCAAAGGGCTGCTATTGTTTACATGAGGATACGTGTATTATGAAATAGAGTTCCAAATAGAGTAGTCATTTTTAGCACGTATGCATTACTGAAACAGCGACATCTACGTTGGCTCGGGCATGTCGTGAGAATGGCTGATGGTCGGATTCCAAAAGATCTCCTGTATGGAAAATTAGTGGAGGGAAATCGCCCCAGAGGGAGACCACAGCTGCAATACAAGGATATCTGCAAGCGGGATCTGAAGGCCTTAGGAATGGACCTCAACAGATGGGAAACCTTGACCTCTGAGCGTTCAGCCTGGAGGCAGGCGGTGCAGCATGGCCTCTCCCAATTTGAAGAGGCACATGTTCAGCAGGCCGAGGCAAAGAGGCAGTCCCGAAAGCAGCAAAATCAGGTAGCTGGACAGGGGACCGATTGTATTTGTCTTCAGTGTGGAAGGGATTGTCACTCTCGAATTGGCCTTCTCAGCCACACTAGACACTGTTCCAAGACCTCCATACAGAGCACGTTACCATAGTCTCTCGAGACTGGAGGATGCCTACTACTATTATGAAAAAATGACCTGCCCAGCATTAAACCCTTCTGTAGCTATCTCATTAATGACGTTTAGTAATTTCATGTTTAACCAATGGAATCCTTAATTTCAGAGCTAACCAACTGAATTATTACTTCAAGTGTGCACACACAGACATAATTTTTCTTTTCGAGTGCCATATGTATCCTACCTGCACAGGCAGACGCTTCAGCGGCCCTCGCAACTGTCTATTTGTGTGTCTGGCTTAATCTTTGCATTTTAAAATGGTGACTCATACAAGGTAGCTATAATTCAAAATCAGTTGGTGGTATAAATGGTAATGCTTGGGCATTGTAAAATGTATCTACTTTTCAAGTGATTGACATGAACGTGCATTTGGATTTCCCATTTATTATTTAAAACACTTGTGCCCAGGAAGGGTAATTTAGAGGGCAATTTGCTCTTGCTGCAAAACATGTACAAGAGCAATCAGTATGAAAAATGATGGAATCAGAGATCAGAAATATTCGCAAATATCTGCTTTATGACTCTACCTCATTTCTTTAAAACACTACTTGATAAAACCTTAATGGCTGTATTAAGAGAACCGCAGCATCAGCGAGTACCTAGGCTTACTTACCCATTGCTGCGTCGACATAATTTCATAAATCAAAATAAACCAAGCTATTTAGGGGTGGGGGGGCAGGTAGGCAGAGAATTAATGCTGGTGATGCAGAGGAACAGTAATCCTCTGCACATCTAAAGTTAGGTTTAGCTGTATATCACTTTTAACTGCTAAGTTACAAAAGTTCGATTTTCTGTATCAGTCTCGCTTTGCGGATTATTTTCAAAATTCAAAACTGAGTCAGCAAATATTATTTGTTTATCAGTTGTTATGGGTACCACTGTGTTGTTCTGCTTGGTTTCTATGAGTGGAAAAATGGCAGTTTTGCTGCCCTTTGTGCTTGAATTTCCTGACAGACAGATGCACTGTTTTGTGTACAGAGCTGTGATTTAATGTTTTGATGAAGGACAACTTTATTTCTCAGCTTTGGAATGATATTATTTCTAGAGAAAGAAAACTCTGAAATGGACTAAAATTTGAAGGAAATGGTGGCCTTGCTGTCCATAATGGTTAGCTTCATCTCTTACCTTGGTGGAATTTCGGGTATGCCTGGGATCATCGTCCTGTTGGAAGGTCCAATGATGCCCAAGCTTCAGCTTCCTCACAGACGGCATGACGTTTTCTCCTAGTATTTCCTGACACTTCAATAGTCTGGTACAATTATCACAGTGAGAAACTGAAGGGGCAGTGATTCTCTGTTATGCCAGTGCTATCCTGATTCCACAAAGAACATGCTGAATGGGATGTTCTCTGGAATTATGCTTCCACCCCTCTCCCCTTTCCTGCTATTCATGCTCTAAGGTAGAGAAGATGAGAACTGGAATCAGGCTGCTCACTTTATAGATGGTGCTATCTCTGTAAATGGCAGCTTCTGCTGATTCAGTTGCACCTTCACACAGGGAGCACCTTCTAGATGGAATGCTGCATCGCACGGCTGGTTCTGCAGACCTATGGATGGATGAAATTGCCAATTTTCTTTTCACGGAGTTTCTCATTTCCCCTAAACCAGAAGTTTGGATCAATCAAATTTCAATCATATTTCCAATCTCAAATTTGGTTCATCCCACATTTTGAAGTTTTTTAAAGCTTCCTCAAAAGTCTGAGCTAATTCTCATAATACATGCATTGTTAGCAATTTCGCCTAATACATTGTTTTTTTTTCAAGCAAGTCACCCTGTTTCCCCGAAAATAAGACCTAACCTGAAAATAAGCCCTAGTATGATTTTTCAGGATGCTCGTAATATAAGCCCTACCCCCAAAATAAGTCCCAGTTAAGTGAAACCCCGCCCTCCACCATTGTGCAGCAACCAGAAGAAGATGACATGACTGTATTTGAATAAATGTAGATTGTTGTACATGAAAAAAATAAAACATACCCTGAAAATAAACCCTAATGTGTTTTTTGGAGCAAAAATTAATATAAGACCCTGTCTTATTTTCGGGGAAACACGGTATTTTAACCAACATACATATCATACATAATATATAAACTCTTAAAAATAAGCCCAGAAACTTTGTTCATCATCTGTGCAATTTACTAAGGCATATAAAGCTATACAATAAAACATATGCATCAGTTGACATAGGAACAAAGTTAACCCACCAAACATTTAATTAAATTTTAGTTATTCTGCAGCGTAATTGGTGGCTGCCATTGTGTGTTGTTTTTTGTGCCATCAAGTTGGAACTGACTTATAGTGACCCTAGGTAAGTGAGATAGTTAAGGAGTGGTTTTATTAATTCTATTCCCCCAGTGGGTTTCCATGACTGAGCAGGGATTTGAACCCTGTTCTCCAGAGTCCTAGTCTGTCACTCTATCCACTACACCGCACTGGGAATTTTGGCTGTCAATGTAGCAGACCAATATTAATCAAAGAACTATAGTTTTAATGATTTGAAGATATTTTGTTTGACACTATAATCCTAAAATGCCACACTGATAAATCCCTCTGCAGTGCTGAAGCAATGACTGTCTGGTGTTCTCTAATCTTCACTCATATAAGAAGCCACTCAAATAAAAACAATATCAGTTTCTTTGGAAATGTGATAAAAGGAGAAAAGGTCCAGTAGCTCAAGCCCATATTAATTTTCTCTAAAGAGGCTGCTTTTCACCCATGAGAAAAAATAACAATGAACAAGGAAATTTAACTGGCATCTCTTATCTCTACGTATTATACCCTTTTAAATCTACATTGTATCAGCAAACTGTGCTGCTTATATACTGCTCCATAGTGCTTAAAGCACTCTCTGGGTGGTTACAATTTAATTATGCAAGCTACACATTGCCTGCCCCCACCCCCAGTGAGCTAAGGACTCAATTTACCGACCTCGGAAGGACTGAAGCCGAGTCAAGCTTGAGCTGGCTACCTAAGCCTGCTGGGATGGAACCCAGGTTGTAAGCAGAGACTTAACTGCAGTACTGCAATTTAACCACTGCACCATGAGAGTCCTATAAGAAGTTCCTTCGAATTCCTCAGATTAAATAAACTGAACTAACGTAGTGTGCAGCTGACCTCTTTTTATTTTTTGTTTGTATCAGGACTATGGGAAAAAGGGAAGCGGAGTTTAAACATTCTCCAATGCAACCACATCCTCTCCCTCAGAGACCCACCACATTAGCTCTACACCAGACTAAACATGATGGTGGGGGAAATGGGTAGAGATGGAAATATTAAAAGGAAGGTTGACAGGTAAGGACGAAGAAAATGAAATGTGGACAGGTGGTCAAAACAGAGCAAAGAGTGAAATGTGGCATGTTATCGAGGGAAGGAAGAACAGTATGAGATGAAGGAGTGCTTGGTCAGTCAATCATGAGTGCAGGCTTCATCCTGTGCGTCATGTATACACGAAGCATTTTATGTGTGATTCTTAGGTTAAATATTGTGTTCTCCTGTTATAGAAGATTAATGACATAATTTGTCATACACCCCAAAGCATGACATTTTAAATCTCTTTGCCATTTCAGAGTCAAGCAAAGAAATCATTGCCACATCATGGTGCTATTATAATTGTGAGCCTGTGCCTGCTATCTATATAGGATAACTTTATAGCTTTTAGAATTGATATAATATCATGCTGTGAATTTTATGCAAGGCATACTGTTAAGAGCACTAAATCAAAAGGCAGGTCTTGTTTACTAGGTCTGTTTGGAACGATCTCTAAATCCTTGCTGCATTTAATAAACGTCTTGTCTGGAAGATTATGTATAATGTGATTTCCCCAATTCTACCCACTCAACTTTGGTATAATGCAGTTCTTATGCGTATAAACCCTGCAAAATGTTTAATAGAATGCATTTTCCAAATGCAGTCTTGCCAGTCAATTTACTCAGGATGATTTGTTTTTGTTTTGCTAATTTTAATTTTCAGAATCATTTCAGCAAATCATGTAAATTATGTGGACACAACTGATACATAGTTTTGTATTCCACTATATTGCTGAACTTTCCTGGTCCCACAAACTGGGACCAGGAATTCCAGTATATCTGAGATGAGTCATCGAACCATACTAGAATGAAAACTTGATCTCATGCTTTCTGTGCAAAAGAAAGAGAGAGAAAACCTTTGAGGTGTTTGTGTACCCAATTTATTCAACAGACAAAGAGGAGAGTTCCCAGCTCTGCTCTTCTTTATCACTGCTTCCTTCACATCACAACCAATAATATGAACAGGAGATGTTGACTCTGTGTGGAGATGAAAGATGAAAAATCTGGGTTCTTGCTTGCATGGACAGTCCCCATGTGAGAAGAAACTTCTCCTCATCAGGCTGCTCTGTGATCCATGAAGAAAGTAACGACAGAGGGGAGGAGAGAAAGGCACTCCCTTCCTTGAGTGATGTGTGATCTGGATACTCTAATGCTTGAATAGGGCTATAGTTTTTTGAGATTTCTGACAGCTCCAATCAAGAAGCACCCACTTGTCTCCCAAGCAGTAGAGGGCACACAGTTCCAGATAATCTCAGCTCAGCAAATTAATGATGGTCAGAAATTCCTAAAATTTTGCCTTATTGTTTACACTGACTCCATGTAAGAACAAGACTCAGGTGTGTCTACACAATTATTCCCCCTTAGGTTGAGCTAAATAAGGCTATGGAAATGCGCTATGGCATTTAGATCCATCCTTCCGTTCAGACACAAACTTGTACTTTTCCAAGGTAGTTTTAGGATGAGAAACCACACTTAAAATTGCTCCAGTTTTCAAAAGTCATGTCTCTGCTATCTAAAAAAAGAGTTTAGAGAGACAAACAATGTTCTTTCTTTATTTCTCTTGAAAAACGGATCGCACTGAATTGGATAATAAGCAACAAAAATAAAAAGGGTTTGGAGCAGAGATGACAGGAGAGGAGGGAGAAGACAGAGTTAAACGAGTCAGAAACCTATGAGCAGAACCCCCTTTCCAACTGGATGTTTGTATTTTAAATCTTCCTTGCCATGGATTCACTGTGGGCATTTTCTCAATTGGCACTTCACGAAAGGCAAAGCACTTTTAAAGAGAATTTAATCTAAGTGATGCATCACAGCAGTGGCAGTCTAGCAGAGTAAAAAATAATAATTTCACTTCCCCTACCCCTCCACTGAGGAGCAAGGGTTCAGTTTGCTAATATCCTGAGGTGCCTCACTTATTCATGAGACAGGAAATCAACAATGGAAGGAGCCTTAGAAGCTTAAGGCTTGATTCTAGGTCTGGTTCCAGAGATCACACATGCTGGAAATGGACCAAACTAGAGCCAACCTAACTGCACCAAAAAGTAGAAGTCCGTTCAGGGGCTCAAAAGGATGGGGGTAGGGGCACTCTGGGGTCAGATTGGTTCGCTCTAGCAATCATGTCATCTGATTGCCGGAAAAAAGAGCAAACCAACCCATCTCCGCATCACACCAAAGAGCGGGACAAAGGCTCATCTAATTAAGCCCTAAGTGAAACAATACCTATTTAGATCAGCTAGTATCTAATGTTGGATCCAGATTATCATTGAACACTACCATTTGTCTCTACTTGATGTGTTGGACCAAAACGTAAGAAAATAAGTGTTGCCGAACTGTATGACAGTTTTTCTTCAGTTTAAAGAGGGGGCGGGGGTGGGAGAAGGAGCAGACACTTATATTGATCACAGAAAGCCTTTGCTGGTAATGTTTTAGGGAACACACATAGCTCTAGAGTTAAAGCAAGAGATGAAAAATGTATGATCCCTATGGGATCATACAGAATCTACTGACTGGTCATGTCTGCATCTTCTGTGTTTCTCAGGCTTTACAGAGCCCAGCAAAAGGAAATTGGGGGGGGGGGGAATCCAACAACGCTATCATGTAAGGTAAGTGCATATTAGCATGCATTTTCCTGGTTATAACTTACTATAGTGTGTTCAGTGATAGTTTGAAGAGCCACTAATCTCTAACATCCTGACAGATGAAGAGGAGATTTTACTGCATTTCTGATTCCTCAGATTTCTGAGTAGGTACAGTAATATTATTTTTACTCGCTCTTCAAATGGCTGTAAGCATAACAACAATAAGCTGGCCATTTACGTGCATTTGTCCACTCATTCTATATTCCTTTATTCATTCTCCATTCAAAAGTTATTTTATTAACAAAACTGAAAAATTAATCCTGAGTGCATACTAGCTAAAATATGTATCAACATGAACAACCTCAATGACAACGCCACATGCTCTGTTGCCTGGATATTATGGGAGCTGTACTTCCAAAAAGTAGCTCTTCCTGTCTCTTTGATCACCTCTTTTAAAACTGGAATATCATGCCATATTTTTACTTCAGAAAAGCATTTGAAAATATTTTCTGTGATCTTCATGGAAATGACAATAAAATGTGGGCTGGACAACACTACTGTTAAATGGATCTGCCTGTTGAGCAAACGTAACCAACTAGTGTTCTTCAATGGCTGTGTAATGAACAGATGACGAAGAGTGTCTCAGAGCACTGTTGCTGACCCTGTGATGTTCAACTGTTTTGTAAACCACTTGAATGAGGGTGTAGAGGGGACGCTTATTTGCAGGTAACATGGAGATGGAAAGGATAACTTAATGCCACAGATAGAATATTTAAAAAGATCTCGCCAGGCTGAAACACTGGCCTTGAACCAACAGCACTGTAACCACTGACTGGAAATGTCAGGAGAGCAGTTTTTGGCTATGTATTAGTAAAAACTTGCTAAAAGCTGTTCAATAGTGGAAAAGATTGCCTTACAATGTGTTGGGTTCTCTTCTGATGGAGGCTTTGACAGCTTCCTGTCTTCTAGTTGCATCCTGCATTACAGAGTCTGCATGACCCTTCAAACTAGATGATCCGTTCCACTTCTGTGATCCCATTTGTAATAACTGGAAATTGGCCAAAAGTAAGACTTCTTGTATTCTTCATGCTTATGCTGCTTCTGTTCTATTCTTTGCTTTTACAGGTTAAAATGGGTTTTGCGGTTAAGTTGCCATTCTCACTAAGTCATCCTTATGTTAGTTTGTATAAAATGAGCTGATTTCAAAGGCGTCCTCATAAGAAAATGCCTGCAGCTGCTTTTGACAGCAAGTCATTCCCAGTTCGAAAGGGGTGACCTGGTCCTGCTCTGGGCCCTTTTTGCTTCCAGCTTTTAGCAGGTTTTAGCAAGTGGAGGGACATCTTGTATGAAAGCCATCACTGGCCTTGGGCTTTCTGCTCAGTTTAAGGAACTAGGTAACACCTGGATAATTGTTGTCTCCCCAGGATGACATCTGGTAAATGATGAATATCCATCCAACTTGATCAGGCGTGCTCAACTGTCTTTGTAACACTCATCTGCATGTCTATACCATCAATATTTGCAATAAATACTATATTGTACAACTGACATTATACCTTCTCAATCATGTCCTGTTTGCCTTGAAGCCCTGATCCAGCAGCCCAGTTAAATCACTATTTACTTCTGGGATAGAACTGCATTGCACAATGCAGTTTAGTTTGATGTAGTATAACACTAAAAGAAAATAAAAGTTTGAATTCTGAAACGGAAGTGGGAGGACAGTCCACTTTGAGTCCCCATTTCTTCTGCCTTTCCTGCTGCTTGATCTTTCTTTTTAATTCTAAATTAAAACAGGCTTCATTCTTCACTGACAACGTGGGATATGTGCATTTTCTCTATTTCTTTTGTTTTCTCTGCCTATTTCATCATCCTGATATATTCTTTCATTACTGAAGTTGTATTCTGTTACAATGGAATGCTTTGTTAATGCATTCTTCAGAGGGTTCTTTCTTACAGAATAAAGAATTTATAAAGACATTATACATCATTGTGACTCAATTAAGCAGGTATCCTAAAATACACGGGAAGATACTCAGTGCATACAAGTTACAGTCCACCATAGTACAATAATAGTATAATTTGTCATTCTCAAACAAAGTCAATATAATCTAATGAGAGGAGAAAAATTTGTATCATTAAATATGTACTCTAATAGCAAAACTACTTCTGCACTTTTAAATCAATAGCAGTTCTGCAAGGAGCCAATTACTGTGCATACAATGATATGCTTGAATGGTTAAATTGCAATGTCTTGCCCCATTTTTTATGTGCACTTTTTTGGTTCTTCCAGGTTTTCCTTTTTTAAAGATTCTAAGGTGCCCCAAAGATTGTGTTGTGATGGCATCATCAGTCTGCAGAGCTTCTACAAGCCTCTCCACAGGTGCCTTGTGAAAGCATATGAACGGTGGGAATCAGGTGGGGCAGTGGGTGCCCACAGGGGGGGAGGGTGCATGTGACACCCCCCCCCCAAGTACTAAATGTATTCATTATTTTAAGGTAGATTCATAAACATACTTTATTGTAGTGGGGTGTGTTAAGCCTATGAATTATGCTAGCCTACCACAGTGCAGCTCTCTTCCTGGATGAATTTTTGTGGACACTGTTGGGCAGAACCAGCCACTCTCTTTAGGTGGAGCCAGACAATCATTTGGTTGTTCATCCTTAGGCCCTGAGCCATTTCCTGAGAGAAGGGTTTGTCACTCATCCTATCCTGTTCTCTAAAAGGGGCCTACTGTCCTCAGGTGTGGTAAAGGATGCTATTCTATTACGTGTGCTGAAAACAGATCCAAGAGAATGGGGAACAGGGGAGGCAGCTTGGCCTAGACAGCAAAACTGTACTACTGCTCAGAAGGTGGGCACAAGGTGAGTGGGCACTGAAGTTCTGGTGAGCAATGACACTGAAGTTGTCATTGCTCACTCTCCTGGAAAGAGAAGACAAATAGGTACTGATGGAAAGGATGCATGGGAGGCTTGGGTGGCCCAACAATGCTAGCTCCTGATTTCTACACAGGCCCTCCTTGGTTACCGTTCATCAACAGCCTTCAAGCACAATCTGTACCCTTACCCAGGTTGCAGTGGCTGCTGGGGTGCCTTGGACTGAAGTACCAAGAGTTTGAAAGAAGTGGGGTGGTTTCAAGTGGGATCAAAAAGGATGCGGGATGACCAGATCAGACTCAGTTATGTCTTCCTGAAAAGAACCATTAGAAGCCAATCTCTCAGAATTTCCAGCATATAGTTGACTTTAAACATTTCCTAAGTTCTTAATGATTAACACAAAACTCTCATGCATTCACGGAACAAGTAATAGGAGAGTGGGTTCATACTGGCTAGCCACATCTTCCAATTTCCGTATGCCCTTCTAGCCACAAACCAAGATGCATGTACATATTGACCAAATAAATTAAATGAGACCCTGTGTCCTTAGCAGTTGTGCATGTGTAAGGGCTTCATTGATCTTCATGAATGGAGCAGCCCCTTTCACACATTCATCTAAATGCATAACTCTTGGAGTAGGTCTGAGAAACTCACTCCATTGAGTATCTTTAATGGTTCCATCATCTGCTGGATTGAATATGGAAATGTAGTCAGAAACCTAAACATTACTGGACTTGCAATGCATTGTATGAAAAAGAGAAGTCCATTTCAAAACACCCATATATCTGAAAATGTGGAAGAAACACTGCATGCATTTCTGAAATGCATACAGATATATTTAAACTAATGCTAGAATGAAACCATTAATGTCCGAATTTGAAACATTTGCACACAAAAAATACAGATTTCCCCCCTCTGTCAAAGAAAAAAATGCACACAGAACTATCATGAAACATATTCTGAACTGGGAGGAAAAAAGAAGTCTGCAATGATGGACTTGTCACCTTGTGGATCCCTAGCTGGGGCTCTGGTCATCCTGCATGACTCTTGAGTCAATGGAGTATAAGACTGCTTAATTAATTCCAGAATGTATTTAAAAACTATTTGATAATGTGGCCCTTAATATCTGTAATCCAAACCATGCTGGCCTCAAGCCATGACAGACAGAGTGAATGGCACTGCATGTTGTCAGAGGCAGCGGAAGACAACTGGGTATATACATATGGCTCTCACCTGATCAGATCTGCTGGTGCATTCACATACATCTGCTGGCATAAGAGAGCAAGGTACCCAAGCAGACCAATCTTGCTGCATGTGTTTAAAAATCTTTCTCAGCCATTTGCTATACATTCATATTAATTAAGAGATAATAAGGTGTCATAGAAAATAACTGAGCCACTGCAGTAAAAAAAAAAATTGCTAAACTGTCACCGGTTATTTATGTGACACAAGCTCTGTGTGAAGAATTGCTCTTCTCTATACTCTAGTTAAACAGCCCAGAGCCATTATCCCAGAATGCACTCTTTCAGTGCTTGATCAAAGTGGAGACTGGGTCAAACCTAAGTTGCTATGCTTTAGAATAAGATCAATTTTCACATCATTGCCACTGCAATTGAATGAACTAGCTCACAATTACAGCTCTGATAAAATATTTAAAAAGGGGTCTATTAGGAATAAGCCCAATTCAGAATTGTATGAAACTATTTAATAATCTTAGAACTGCAGAGCTGGAAGGACCCAATGGATCATGGAGTACAGCCCCTGCCAAGGAGGCAGAGTGGGGAATTGAACTACCAACTCAGATTAGTTCTATTAGCACTACCAAGAAGCACAGTACTGTGTTAATGTGAATAGCTATGGGATTTTTAATGTTCATTTCCCCCCATTTTAATGTTCATTCCCCCCCTATTTGTATCTTAATGACACACTTTGAACCCCATTAGCCAGATCTACTAGCCATACACCATTGGAAGAAAGTTCAGGGTATTGTGGGCTAGTAGTAGCCCAGGGCAGCAGCAGCAACAAACCATATTTTAATGCCACAAATGCACCAAGACACCAGTGGTGTGCCATGTAAATGAAATTCCAATTGCCTCCCGAGCAATAGTGACAAAGAGCTCAGTGAACCCCTTGCCCCAGAAGGGGGTATCTGACTGTCTGAACTTGCCACTTGTTAGTATGTGCCAGACTTACTTGCTTTTCTACCCTGCTTCCCCCCAAAACACAGCCCAGCCTTGCCCAGTCAAATGCTTCCTCCAAGAGCAAACTCCCCTCGATGACTTGTGCTGAAAACAGATCCAAGAGGTAGCCATATGGGGAACAGGGGAGGCATCTTGGCCTAGACAGCAAAACACTTTGAACAGGCATTGAAATCTAGCTCTATGGTCTTGCAAAATGAAAAAAGGAAGAAGCTGGGCAGTAGCAGCAGGAGTGTGTGAGAACCGCAGCTTTCTTCTCCAAGAAAGGTAAAAGAATGGGGTGGCCATGGTAGTGGCGGTCTCCAGAAGTTATTCCATCCAGCAAAACTAGCAGGCCCTCTGCATTAACATGATAGGGGATTTTGCATGTCTTTTTTTTTTAATCTGATGAAGCCAATTGTAAACCATGAGAAATGACTATTCACCTAGAATATACTTCCCTCAATGAGTTGTCATAACACTTTGCCTGCATTTCCACTATTCCAGCTTGATCTAGTTAGTCATTCCTAAAATATAACGATGTTATTACTCTGCATTATTGAATAATACGAGATACTAAGGGAGGGAGGTTTGGAAGAGGCTGTTAATATTTCACCCACCCACATCACCATTAGGAAGAGAGCTCATTAATCATTTAGTAAAACATCACCTTACACAGAGCCCCTGTCAGCTGAAACTGAGCAGTGCCGTTTGAAAAATTGCATTTCATATTAGGATCCACCTGCTGCGATGCCCAATTTAGCACCGAACTGTGCCACGTGTTCACCTTGCAATTAAAAAGACATGCCGGGCTTCAAATTAAAATAAAAGCCATCAAAACTATTCAGAGTAGGATGACAGCCCAATTTAAACATTCCAAACTTTGGAGGCACCTGAAATCCCCACCCAATCTAGCATGATATTAAGAGAAAAATGGAAGAAGGAAACATTGTTGGAAGTTTGCTTACATAGTCATGTGATTCTAAACATGGAAGCATTTTCTTGGACTCTACCATGCTTAGATTTGAGCATGGCTCTGGAAGACTGTGAGGGGACACTCTGGCCATCCCCTGTGGGCTGTCTATCTTGGACCCATGCCCCCTGATGAAATGCTGGAGACCCCAGCAGCAGGGTAGCCTGAGGGGATGGAAGGCAGGAACAGGGCCCCAGGTGGGAGTCCATTTCCTGCCAGCAACTGTGAGGCTTAAAATCCTGGCAAGGGTGAGCAGAACATGGGAGTTGGAAGTGGTGAGGAGGCTTGCAGAAGAGAGGTCAGAATCCTATCCAGGCACTATTTACCTGATTCTCTCCAACATGTGAGCAGGGTTGGACCCATCCCCTTCCTTCTCCCTCATTGCTTTCCCCATGTGGAGAGCAATGTGCTAGCAGAGGAGAGGCTAATACAGGTGTGTAGGCTTTCCATGTGTGTAAGAACCCAGGCAAATTGGGATTCTTGCTTGCATGCAGAGGCTACACACAAGCAGGGACCTCTCCTTGCAGATTTGCCACTCCTCATGTGGAGAAAGTGATAATGAAAAGGGAAGGGGCTGCATGCATGTTTGAGAGAACTAAATAAGTATCATCTGAAAATGCTTCACGTTGAATATGGCTTTCTGCCCAATCAGTCATCTACGCAGACTGAGTTTTCATCCCTTGACATTAACAAACCCTTTTTTTTTTTTTTTGCTAATTCTTTACATCAAAGAAGAATGTCGCTTGGAAGTGACAAATGCATAGCTTGAAAGCTTGCTCGCTGTATTATAAACGACCAAAGGTCCATCTGAAAGGATCAGTTCCAGGTTTCTCTTTATACATGACCAAAACTGTCTACTTTATAACATTGAGTTTAGCCAGAAATCTCTCTTGCGAGAATGAAGAGGAAATTTCTCCTTGAAATAAAAATAAATAATTGCTTATCATTCAGGCTCAGCTAAAAAGTAAATGGACACAACAAGCAAAAAAGAAACAACAAAATCAAAAAGATATGTGCCCATTTCAAAGCCTTTTTCTGGTTGAAACTTCATTTGGTTTACTTCATGAGATGTAAGTGAAATCTCCATGCGTTCTAAATATACCACTTCCAGCCTCACACTTAGAATTCCATTAATTGATTGATTAGAATTGATTAATAGCATTTATACTTTGCATTTTAACCAAATCAATCTTTCAGCTGAACCCTAGAAAGTTGCTTTTGTTTTTACAGTTGTAAAGATGCAAAAGGTGACTTGCGAGGAAAAAAAGTTGATAAAATCACATTAAATCAAGATCAAAAGCTAGTATGTCATCAGGATATTCCTCACAATTAGTATCTGTTTAGAGCAGTGGTTCCCAACCTTTTTTGAGTTGTGACCTCTTTTATAATAGCCAAGTAACCTGCAACCCCCCCACCACCATGTTTGCATAAAAAGGCATTTTTAATGGGGTAAAGCCATCCCTTCTCCAAAAGTAGAGGTGTCTTTCTTCCCCAGAAGGACCTGCTTCTCAAAAATGCACATACACACTAATTTTAATATCCCACTCTAAAAGGTCAAGTAGGAAATTATTAAACAAGGGTGACGACACACATAAGGTGACCCCAGGTTGGGAAACAGTGGTTTAGAGGAACAGACGTCATGCAGTTTGTGAGGACAGAGTTGTGCTTAGGAAGATTTTGCAATTAGTTCCTTTTTTATGAGGAACACAGAGGGGATGGAGTGGTTGGAGAAGAGGAATCGAGAAGTACAACACCTGAAAGAACAGATGAAGAAGCCAGAGTAAGGCTTGAAGAGAAGTATGAACGGGAGTGAATGTTGAGTTCCTGCTACATTGCAGAACTTGGACTTATTTTTAAAAAACGGCAATATGAATATTTAAGGGTCAAGCAAGGGCCAAATATTCCCCTGCCAGTTACCCTTAACTTACATTACTATATATTGATATGAATATTTATTAGGTGAGGTTGTATTAGCATCAGACACAGTCACATTGCACTTTAGGCTGTGTCAGCGCTTCTTTTAAACTCCATCTGGCAATGAACAGAAACCCTTTAAAGTTGAAACCTATCATCTAATATTTCAGTCAAGCGAGATGCTCGTTTTGCAAAATTATATTGTTCCTCTTTTATAAATGGTCTTCAGAGGTTTAACATCTAAACATGTACTTGACCTTAAAAAAAAATTAACCCAAAAGAGGACACTTTGCGATGCTTTACATGTTAAACAGTAGGCATGTAAATCTTACAGCTTCTTACTCTTCTAGAGAAGCCAAAGGGGGCAGGGGTGGAATATCACTCTTTTTGTCTTTGCAGTGAGATTTCTCTGTCCAAGAGCTTCTTTCTGAAAAAAAAATCTCATGGGACATTTCTCAGAGGTTTCCTGATCATTTATTTTCCTTGTAAGAATAACAAGCTGTGCAGAATTATTACAATTCCTATGCAGAATTATTACAATTCCTATGGAGAATAATGCCTTTCCTGCATAGGATTCACCTGGAAATGGCAGAAAAAAACAAGTTGCAGAAGAACGGCATCTTTCCTGCACAGGATTCACAGAAAGGGTTTATGTTGCAGAGAACTTGGCAATTTCCTCTGCAGAACAATGGACACAGACACACACAAAACAAAACAAAACTGGGGAAATGAAAGCTGGTTCTCATTTTCACAGGAAGCCAGGAAATCTCCCAGATGCAGGGGAAAGAACAAAAATACACTGCTAGTATCTGGCACATCACCATTCAACAGTCTTCAGGGTGGAAATATAAGGATAAGAGTGCTGAAACAGATTTTCTTCCATCCCTTTTTAAAACTTCCAGACACACCTCCCAGGGTGTCCGATAGGTTGAAGGACATGCAGCTATCTAAACTTTGCTGCTGGAATTAGATGAAAGATTAGGTTACCCCTCAGTTTTAACTATATTATATTCACATATGAGTAAGCCTCAGTGAACTCAGTGAGGGTATATAAATTATAGACACAGAAGTCCATGTGTGGATCAGGGCCGTAATAGGGAAGGATGTTAAACTAGTGTATATCATGTCTAGAGACAGTGAGTGTCCATAAAAAGGAGTGAAAGAGAGTCTATGACCACCTCAGGTCAATGATTGAGTAGTCAGAACCAAGTGCTGAGGAGGAGGCAAGAATGGAGTCAGAACAGAGAGCCAAAAGTCAATCCTTAAGCCTGTGCATATCATTCTGACAGAGTCAAGAGGGAATAAACAAGATCATGTTATCAATAGTTCAGACTGATAGGCAGGACCTTCAATGAGGGCTACAGCAGAATGTTTCTTGCTTCTTTAGCACTCGGGTGTCAGCTAGAATGATTGCGCTTATTGCTACTGTCCTGGGAGTTGGGAGACAGAAAGGTATGTCTCAGCAGAACAAGGGAGGCAACACGAAGTGCAGAAATAATTAAAGAGGCTGCTTTGTTTTAGAGTTTGGGGAGGAGAATGAAGGGAAATGAAAGCAGCAGCAAAGGGAGGAAGTGCTCTCTTGCACACATACATTCTTAAAGCAAAAGCAAAGTGTGCTGCATATATACTGCCCCATAGTGTTTAAGGCACTCTCTGGGGGTTGACAATTTAATTGTGCAGGATACACATTGCTGCTTCCCCCCCCCCCCCAGCTGGGTACTCAATTTACAACTTCAGAAGTATGGACGGCTGAGTCAACCTTGAGCTGGCTACCTGATCCCGATGGGATCAAGTCCCGAGAAAAGTCTTGACTGCAGTACTTCAGTTTAACTACAACACCATAAGACTCTTAAGGGAAAAGGCAACATGAACTAGAAAGACTCGGCTTAGTTGGGGGAAAATGTTTCAAAGAGACTTTTTTTTTCCTTTAGGGGAGTTTGGGAAATAGGAGGAGCTAAAAGGTGGCACACTGGCTGGACCGCTCAGTCAGGGCCTGTCCACACTGGTCCTTTTGGGGTGGGCTGGTGCAATGTAAATAGTGTTGGTTGAGTTGGTGGGGAGGATCGATCTGCCATTTGATGCAATCCTTGCATCCAAATGGCATACTGACTTCAAGCAACTTTCCGACTCCTACCTCATTTGTAACCTGTACCTGCAAAAACTAAATGTCACACAGAGCCCACACATACGTACTTCAATTCTTGCCATACTTATTTCCCCAGACTCCTCCATTTTGCATGCCAATTCTCTTGCATGTACACCCTCAAACATTCGTCACACAAGCCAGGGACTGGAGAGTGGAAGGTGTGCTCCTGTCTCTCTCTTCTCTCATACAAAAAAAAACAGCCTTCAACACTGTTGCCCCCTCATCTTCCCACCCACCCCATTCTGACCTCTCCATGGCTCTAGGGAAAACTCCTCATATTCAGCTACCACTGCTGCCCTGGGCCTGCTGTTACCATAATTCCTGCCCTCACACACTTGAGAATGGAAAACACATTGGGAGAGGAGAAGACATGGTGGCTGTGGTTAAAGCACCAACAGCAGCCACACAACTCCTCCCTTGCAGTCTGCACCTCAGTGGAGCACCTCAGTTTGCCTTTGGCTCCTTCTGTGGTCAACGGAACAGTTCCCCTCCTCACCTGTGGAGGGGCAAGGGAGTTGAATGATTTTTTTTAATTGGGTCTGCTGGATTATCTCTGATACACTGATTCAGTTAGATTAAACTATTTTTTTTCTTTGCCTGTTTGTGTACAGCTGATTGTAACCGCAGCTGTGGGAGGTTTCTTGATTGGCAGTACACAGAAAAGCAAAGTAAAATATATTTTAAAAAATTTAATCTAAGTGAACCAGCACAACAGCGACAAGACCCTATAAGAAATAATTTCAATTGCCCTGCTCCTCTGCAGAGGAGCAGGGGAAGTGTTCAATTTGCTGAGATCCTGAAGCGGCTCATAAGCCACTTCAAAATACTGGAAATTCACACTGGAAGGTGGCTGCAAGATTCTAGTTTAGTCTGTTCCAAACAACCACACACAATGGAATGGATGAAACTAGTGCTCACCAACTCACACCAAAATTTGTCCCTAAATCCAGTTTGTCCCTGTCTATAGCATTTTTCAGCCAACAAGCACTTGATGAGCTGGACTACAACTCCCATCCCATCTTCAACTGGATTGTGTGTGGATGGACTGTAGAAAGTGCTAGGAAAACTTTGTCTTTTAATGTGTGTTTACAATATTTTGTGCAATAACATAATTGGTTACTTCAGAGAAATGGAGATCATTTTCATGCATTTTCCCATTTCTGCCTTATGTTTTAGTAACAAGTAATGTAATGAAAAGGGACGTGGTGGCGCTGCGGGTTAAACCGCAGAAGCCTCTGTGCTGCAAGGTCGGAAGACCAGCAGTCGTAAGATCGAATCCATGCGACGGAGTGAGCTCCTGTCGCTTCTCCCAGCTCCTGCCAACCTAGCAGTTAAAAAGCATGTAAATGCGAGTAGATAAATAGGTACCACCACGGTGGGAAGATAACGGCGTTCCGTGTCTAGTTGTGCTAGCCACGTAACCATGGAAACTGTCTACGGACAAACGCTGGCTCTACGGCTTGGAAAACGGGGATGAGCACCGCGCCCTAGAGTCGGACACGACTGGACTAAATGTCAAGGGGAACCTTTACCTTTACCTAATGTATTGGTAACAAGCAACAAGAGTAAGTTACTTTTTCAATAACTATAATGACCTATTGCTGTCCCAAAGTAATATGTAATTGGATGAGTTACTTTTAGAAAGCAACATTGTGCTGCAACACAGCAACCACAACAACTGCAATGAGCTCTTAAAGGAAACTAGAATCATTTTGATCAGCTTTTTGGCTATGAATAGAAAGCAGAAAGAAACCAACACAGCCTCCCCACATCCTTGCACCTTTAAATCATCTTTTGAAAGGGCTACATGTGTGCAGCCCCGACAATGCTTCAGCCCAACATTTCCCAATACAGTGAATGGAACTATGCAACAAATGAAATGTGAATTTCTAAGAAGCTCCTGGTAGATTCCATCACTCTTTCTGAATGCTTGTGGTTTACATCCCACTAACCAGAAAACAGCATTTTAATTTTTCAAGTATGAACTCCCTGTTTTGTTCTTTTAAATGGATGCTGATCTGCATAATTATTTTACAAACAAACAACCCTGCAAAAAAAAATGCATGGCTTTCTCGTGTTAGATATGTTGACATAAATAGAGTACAAATATCTTTCCTGCTGCAATCACTCTCCTCTGCTATATTATTATTTATAATACCCATCTAACCTCCAATACAGTCTTTATAATAACATATAATCAATCTACCGTTTATTGTCATTAGACAGGGGAAAAAATTACTATTTCAAGACACTGCAAATATTAGTGAAATATCATTTAGCCTTTTATCTGCGTGCCTTAGGCATAAAAACTAATCCATCACTTCAAATCAATACAGTATGCTGTTCAGGCTAGCAAATTCCACTGTCTGGAATGTTAGGCTGTTCCCATCATCACAGCTCTCTCTACGTTTTTGCTGTTTTGTTCAGTGTTGACAGACTTAGTATAATTTTTAAAAAGAACTAAAAATAAAAACATATTTTGCAGTACAGATCTGGGCATACTCTATTTGACAAATTAATTCACATGTTTATATACTTGCTTCCAATAATTTTCATTGCAATCAAATATGTTATGCTAGAAATATCTAATTATTTTGATATTTCTCCCACTTAAATAATAGGAAAATGTTCATTCTAGAAACAATCAAGCTCCTTTATAATCGTGTTGATAATCAGCAGATGTCTTCCTCTGTTGTTCCAATAAATACACTCCTTCCACAGTTGCTTACAATCAACTTGGGGTAGGGGTACCCAATTGCTCTGATGCTGCCGGAAAGCATAACCATTTATACAAACAGGGCTCTGTGTACATATCCCCAGTGAGGTAAGCCACATGTCCAAAGAGAGTCCCTGGATGGAGCCTTCCTGACCAATGAACCTGTGCACCCCACGTCAGAAACAAGAGCTTGGAAGCCTTATATTTTTGTACTCCATCTCACAAAATCCCTCAGTCAACATGGCCATTGGATTCTGGGGGTTATAGTCCAAACAGGTAACTTTTGATACATGTACCTTTTAACAATGATGGAGTGTCAGTTGCCTGACTTTCAGTTCAATTAGTCTAGATAAGTGAAAGTACAGCTAATATCCTGGATTTGATTTGAACATGCTCACCTAGCACAGAGACTTGGATGGATGAAGCTGGGGTAGGGTCAGCAAACACTGGGGCAACTTCCTTTTCTAACAGGAAGCTAGGCTGTCACTCATCCTACCCTTTTTCCAGGTGAGCACAATTTAGGTTCTGGAAAGGAAGGAAGGAAGATTCATAGGTGGCAGCAAATAAATTATTCACCATCCAGCAGAGCTGTTATAGGTGGTCAATGGTCTCTTGTACATATGTTGAGAATAAAAGGACACTGACAATCTGCTGTGAAGCTTTTGTTTGGCAATTTGCAGATTAAGCCGCTCGAATCCACTCTGATTTAGATGCTGTAGTTAATATAGGCCCTGTGGATATAACTTTGACAAAAGTACAAAAGGGAGACTGAGTCTCAAGATGTATAAAAAGTGGTAGCAATGTGAATTAAATTCTTATCTAAAAAACTCAATCTCAATGCGTTTCAGTGGTGGTCTTCTTCAGGAGCTAAGCAAAGAAGGCCACTGCTGAAACGTGTTGAGCCTGAGCTCTTTAGATAAGAATAACATTTGCATTGCTACCACTTTTTTATACATCTTGAGACTCAGTTTCCTTTTTGGACTTTTGCCACCAGTGGATGGCCCAGTTCTCTCTGCTTTGTTGGATATAACTTTGACACCTGTTTGTTCTATAACAGGGGTCTCCAAACTATGGCCCGTGGGCCACATCTGGCCCACCTTGCCTTTTTATCTGGCCCGGTGAATGTCGCAGGCTCAGGTCCGTTCCCTTCAGCCTGTGCACACATGTGTGAGTGTGGGTGTGTTCCTTTGGCCCTTGAAAATATGAAACATATATGATGTAGCCCTCATGCTGAAAAGTTAGGAGACCCCTGTTCTATAAGAATGGGTATGTTTCAGTTCATGCAGTCTGAGGACCTGGAGTGGATCCTTGGAGAGGTGGATCCTTGCCCTTCCTGGCTTATAAAAGCAGCTAAGGGGGACTGGCTGAATGGCTAAGGGGAATGGTGAATGCTTTTAATGCAGGAAGGCAGGGTAGAAGCATGTCTAAAGGAAGCAGCAGTAAGATGTTTGTTTTTAAAACCCTCCTTCGATCCCATTGTATTGGACAATTATTGGCCACTCCAGCATTCCATCTTTTTGGCAAGTTCTTCTGGTCCATGTTCAGTTGAGTTTAGCAATATAAATCTGCTCTTTATGTGGACTTTAAATTCATTAAGAATGTTGTTTAAATTATATTTTGGCACTGCAATCATTTTAGTGTTCTTTTTCAGTTTTATCTAATGTAGAGTATTAACAGTTCATGATCAGAACCACAATCTTCTCCTGGTCTTGTTTTGGCAGAGAGAATACAGTTTCTCCATCTCCTGCTTCCCATTATGTAGTCTATTTGGTTTCTATATTGACCATCTGGTGATATCTATGTGTACAGTCATCTTTTTGGTTGCTTGGAGCATGTATTTGCAATAAGTAGATTGTTGGCTTTGCACAAAAGAATCATTATTTTGCTTTGTTTCTGTCACCTAGACCAAGTTTTCCAACAACATTTGGTTCAGCTTTGTTTTCTGCTTTTGCATTCCAGTCACCTATGATTATAAGCATGTCATGTTTTGGTGTGTGATCTATATCCTAGTGAATGCTTGCACAAAAGCTTTCAATTTCATCTTCTTCAGCATCAGTAGTTGGACCATAGACTTGAATGATGGTTATGCTGAAAGGTTTTCCATGGAGTCTGATTGATATTATTCAGTCAGACCTTGCATTATAGCCCCTAACTGTGTCTGCTATATCTTGCCTCATTATTAGTGCAACTTCATTCCTCCTACGTTTGTTATTTCTATAGCAGAACATTTTGTATATATATTTTGTGTGTGTGTGTGTGTGTGTGTGTGTGTGTACACATATTATAATAACCATGGTCTAATGACTAACTTGAGGAATAACACCATTCCGAAGCAACAGATTGGTTTTCAAGACCAAAATCCAAGTGATGTAAGTGAATTATCTGTGTACCTGTGTGACCTTGGCCCAGTTCTGGTTATCACTGTTTTGCTAACATGTGTACCAATATGTATGTTTTGTGACATACCTTTATGGTCAGTTAAATGTGTTTCTTCTCCTTCTTGGAACTAGTGGGACATGAACTATAAAGCACATCCTCTCATGGTCCTCCAAGGAAGAGTGCTCTTCACAGTAGCTTAGATCAATTGTAACCCTTTGTGGCGATCACCCTGCTTTGGCTCATGTAGTAGGTTATTTGCATATACCAATGAGAGCTGTTGGGAGGCAGAGCCAGAGAAACCAGAAGGGTGAGGGGTGAGTCAGAAAAGAGCTGGGAGGAGTTAGTCAGAGGAGGACAGTTAGGAGTGGAGAGTTTGAAGAGATAGAGAGATAGTTTGGGAGTTTTGGGGCAGAGAGAGATTTTAGTGAGTGAACAGTCAGAGTGTTATCTGTATTAGTTAAGTATAGAAGAGGTTAAAGGAATATACTGAACGCTTTGTGTAACTTTAAGAATGTGCTTAGGAACTATTCATGAAACAAATTGTAACCAATAAACCTGTTCTTATTTCAAAGTTAAGTACTGAATGGACCTCAGTCTTTAACAGTAAACATAGCTGGTAAAGAGATAAACTGGTGGCAGCGTAGTAAAGGACGTGGTGGGTGCCTGAGATTGGGTACTTAATCTAGGTACATGCAAGAGGCACATCAGAGATTGATGGTGAGCGACTGGGTACTGAGACAAGTGGTGTTAACTTGTAGGACGGTCGTGACAATTGGTGTACAGTGGTGCAATCCGACGTAATCCAGTGAAGCCTAAGTTTTAAAAGTTAATTTTGTGGAGTCTTGGTTACCTATTTAGTTAGGATCTGTAGTAAAGAAGTGGGTCACTTGCTAAAAAAAAGCTTATGTTCATGGAAAAGCTTAAGTAGCAGGGCTTCTGAACCCAGATCTGAGGGAACTTAAGTGAGGGAACCGACTCTTAAAGGAAACTTCTTTTACCTCAGGATTTGGAAAACCTAGTGAGCTTACCCGAAATCTGGGGCTCAGAGAGAGAGAGAACTATTGTGGATGAGAGGGAAGCCAGGGTTAGAACAAATCTGTGGTAATAATAAAAAGCAGAGGCTTGAAAATAAAATTATTTTGGTGTCTGAGGGCAAGAATTGCTCAGACAAAGTAACACAGTAACTAAAAGTTTGTGAGCTGGAAAGCAGCCAGGGAGAGCAGCTTAGCAAGAACAACGTAGTTACTGGAATAAACAGCAGAAAGACAGGTCCTTTTTAAAAGCAGTACAGACATTAAAGACTAATTCACTCGGACTTAAACATGCCACCCAAATGAAGCCAAAAAGGGAGTCAGGAGGCACAAAGTTTACCCCATGAAGGGAAATGGAGACCCTCTAGCTCCAGTGGAACAGGAGGAAATTGATGAAAATGCCTCAGAAAGACAAGGTGTTCTAAGCCCCCAAGAGTTTGGAAAATGGAGGTTAGAGCAGGAATTCAGGCTTAAAGAACTGGAGATCAGAGAGAAAGCCAGGGCGGTAGAAAGAGCTAAGGAAATAGAACTTGAAATGGAGGAAGAAAGGGCCAGAGAAAGGCAAAGAGACAGAGAAATGCAGTTCCAAATAGAAATGAGGAAAATGGAACTAGCCTCTCAAAACAACAATAATAGTAATTCTAATGAGGGTACTATTCCATCCAAAGTAGATCTGAAGAAATTCCCTCAGTACAAACAGGGAGGTAGTCCAGAATAATTTCTTGTCTCATTTGAAAGAGCTTGTTGGGACTTTGGAGTGAAAGATGAGGAGAAAATGATAATTTTAAGATCTAGGATCGGGGGTGCTCTTGAAGAAATCTATTCTCAAATGCCTAGAGAAGAAGCTAGAGATTTTGAGGCATATAGAAAAATGGTGTATTCCAGATTTGGAATTAATTTAGAGCACCTCAGAAAGAAATTTAGATCAATTTCCAAGAAACCTGAGGAGTCTTTTGCCCAGCTTGGAGCACGTTTGACGCAATTGCTCAATAAATGGCTGGAACAGGAACACATCACCTCCTTAGACCAAATGAAAAATGTGTTTGGCCTGGAACAATTTTATTTAGTTTTGCAAGGGGAATTACGTTATTTGGTCAAGGACAAGGATGCTAAAACTGTGCTACAGGCGTCTGAATATGCTGATTCCATTAGTGAGATCAGAGATCCTCGATTTTCTGAGGTAAAAATTGGTAGAAAAGGGTGGGACAACAGGAGGAGAGTGCCCCCATCCAGTAGAGATTACCTCAGAAGTACCCAAGGTAATGGAAGCCATCTTAGAGCCAAACCCTCATCCCCAGAGCACAGTCCCCTGAAACCTAATAGTTCTGAGGGAAAGGTTAATAAGGTCCTTTATACTGAACCGAAGGCTATTAAACAATGTTATGCGTGTGGGGAGAAAGGTCATTTTTGGGCTCAGTGTGACACTCAAAAGAATAGGGATTTTAATCAGCATAAAGGTGAAATTCCAGTCAGCCTAAAAAGGTATTTTGTGTGTAGCATAATAAGGCACAGCAATCGCCTCTTCCCACCACAGCACTGTTGGGTACATAATCTAGGTACATGCAAGAGGCACGTCAGAGATTGATGGTGAGCGACCGGGTACTGAGACAAGTGGTGTTAGCTTGTAGGACGGTCGTGACACCCTTCCTTCAAAAAAAGATTTGCAGACTGAGTCATAACACTGAGCAAATCTGACAGTGCAAAAGCAGGTCTCCACGCTGATATATTTGTTTCTCACCTCATGTACTCATACTAGTTATTTTCCAAGATCAACTGACAAAGGCATATACTCAGTAGTATTGATTATTTATACTTTCTACATGGCAACCTTCCACTGTTAATACACTCTCCATGTCTATGGATGGGCCCATCTATTAAGTTCATTTCCACATACGTCTTCCTTTTCCCACCTCAAAGTCCATTTCATGCCAGTTCCATATGGATTTTGGAAATACAGAGGAAAGGTATTTCAAATATTTCATTTTGGGCTGGAATATATACAGGTAGATAGGTTGAGCTACCAACCACTATTAGAGTCAAAGCACATGAGTATTTGCACTTTAAAACAAACATGCAAGCCAGCAAGCTCCCTCTCCCCAGAAACCTCTTTAGAAGTCTGACAGACTAGGAAAGATTGCTTTCAGATCCCACTGCACTGGATGAATCAGACTCATCATCCTCTAAATAGCCAGAACAGCCAAATCCCTATTACAGTCCACTGCCCTTCACTTTATGCTATGTGGAACTGAAAAAGAAAATTATGCTTCTTTTTAAAGGAGGGAAGGGGGAAAAATAAGAAACCCTACACAACTCATAAACATCCTTCTTTACTTCCTGTTTATATTTATGCCACTTCCCTCCTGTAAACACAGTTAAAACCAATGGAACACATTATGGCAATGAAAAGAATTGTTACAAATTGCTTAACAAACCAATGAAGAATTGTAGTTAAAACACGAGTTGAAGCATGCAGCCAACAAGGCCCAAGGCTGTTTTTTTGCAGCCCCCTCTTCTATAATTTTTTCAGCCATTGTTTTTCAAAACCAGAAGTGGTTGGTTTGTTTGTTTTTTGCACCTGGAAGCATTTGTGACACCAGAAGATCCCCTTCAGAGTAATTGGCCCCTGATTTTAAAATTGCCATAACATTCCTATTGAATAAGGCCCATTTAATTAAAAAGATTCAGTCTTAAATAATCTTTAAAAGCTTAGACAACCGAAACAACTGAGTATTTGCAAAGTTAGGCCAGTAGCATTTAAATCATTGTTTTAATCTCTTCATTTACGACTTCTGAGGAAATGACTTAAGATAACTATCCTTTTAAACATCATTACATTAAATAGATTTTATCATAGAAGTGCATTTATCAACAGCCCTCAATACAGAACAGATACAGATAAAAGGTAATAAAAAAAGTTAGATTGCATAAAATCCACAAGGTTCACAAAAAAATTCAATGCAGAAATTCAAAATGAGTCTATTCAGATAATATCTTAGCAAGAATCTGGCTGCTATTTCTGTCATAACCTCTCCATCCCAGACAGAAAAAAGAGGTACAATATTCATGTGATCTTTCTGGATACAAAGTGGCAGTGGGCTAATGAGCTCATTATGAAGATCTCAATAAAAGTTACAGCAAAGGAAAACATGACTGACTTTTTCAATTTCTATCAGACACAAGGACATGGTCTGTTTGGCTAGGGTATCCTTCTAAATTTCCCATTGAGGAAGATATCACATTAAAATTTACAAGAGTACGTGCTAAGTATTCCTGGACTTTGGAATATCCAGTTTTTGCAAGTATTTAAAATGATTGACTTCATTGGTTAAAATGATGAGTGGAACCAAAGAGAAGGACAAAAATACCAACACATATTAGCTTAAAGGTCTTCTTGCCAGGAAGTTTAAAGGTCTCACTGCCTCTTGCAAAGCCATTTCAGTGTTTCAGAATGAGAGAAAACAATATACTACCTGGGAAGTCACCAAATGATCATGTCCTGAGGAAACAGACATGGGCATCTGGTCAGAGGTTCCCCAGCTCTGTTTCACTGGTATTATATGAAGCCAGAGGGGGGAAAAATCAGACGAACATTAACTAGATAGAAAATACAGATATGGAGACAGTGATACTAAAAAAAACCAGCAACAACTCTGTATGTTTCTTCCATTGCTGGTCAATTCTGTACTGAAATGCTATCAAAGAAAACCAGAAATGATTGGAGCAATCAGCATATCCCAAATACACGAGTGAGCATTTAGTAATAACTGTTGGTCAGACTTTTTGTTTCAAATACTATCCCAAGCTTCTGTTCATACTGCACTAAGCAGTCCCAAGAATCATTCCAAAGGGAAACCACGGCAGGCCAACATTATGATGCCTCTAGTCCTGCAACAGCAGTGGCTTGGGAGCCACGTCGCTGTGGCCCAATGCCACTGTTGATTTTGATGCAGTGCAAAAGCAAACACTCCACGGATATCACTAACCCCTTTACAGGACAAATGTGAACTCTGGGATTCTTCAAAACATAACCTGCAAAACTGCATTTGTGGAAGTATCAAAGATACCCAATATTTAACAATTGCCATTTCTTTTTCTTCCTTTCATTTGTAAGGGAAAAGGTACTTACATATTCCTCATAGGGTTCATGTGCTGGGGGAGGGGGTGGCCTGTAACCTGGTACAGGTGGAATTCCTCTTGCTCGAGTGGTAGGAACACCCCTGGCTACAGGAGGGACCGAAAGTACTCCACGTGTCACTGGAGCTCCTCTTGGCGCTTGAGCCCCTCGTCCAGGTGGTGTAGGGGGGATTGCACTTCCACATCCCCTAAAAAAACACACACAGGGAAATCACATTAATTTACAGACAAGCTCACAGGGTAAAGGTTGATAAGGCTATTGTACCTAACAGGAGTTGTATTCTGGCAATCATCGATTCAAGAGTTTTATTCAGGAATGTCCAGGTTCCTCCTCCTCCATATTATTATTACATTTTCAACCCTGCCTATATGCTTGATATGTCTATTTCTATTTGATAACAGCAAATGACGCCTTAGAGGACACAAAGGTGGCTCAGTTAAAGTGTAATATGTGTAGATAAAAGAAGGAATGTGCACTAGCACTAAAATTTGGATTTGGCATTCAGATTTGGCATTCAGAATTATAGCCGTTTGGATTAAGAATTTGGAATTAGAATTTCCAGATATCTGTAACTCAAATTACAGTCAATATGAATACTTTATAGTCATTATTTTCCTTAAAAAAACCCACACAAACAGGTAAAACATTTTTAAAGGATCCCCTTGTGTCCTCTGACACCTTTCCAGTCATTGTACCACAGAAAAAGGGTGCACACCAACAGCCAGCAGTGCCTAGGTATTACGAACGACTGTCATGAGCCTACTGATTGAACCCTGAACACTGGGAATGCCAGCAGGAAATGCCAGCAGCATTGGGAAAGCAGAAGACAGATTGCACTGGGGAGTAGGCAAATATCCCAGGCAGCACAGGCAGGCAGATTGGAGCAGCAGATAGCCTGTGGTGGGTAAGAACTGTGCCAACAGTGTGGGTAGGGCACAGCACAGTTGAATGAGTGAGCACAATCTTGGAGTAGCAGGTGAAAAAATGAAAGAGGCAGAAAGAGGCAGCAGACTGAAGCATGGCATAAGTAGGACTGTGAGTTGTGCCCAACATGGTGAAGACCTGTGTGGAGTCAAAAGCTAGCTAATGTTTGGGATATTTTAGTGGGCTAATAAGTATCACCTATGCCTGTCTTCAGATTCGATAAATCCCTATAAATTCCAAATCACTTGGAACCAAATTGTCTGAAGGACCATGTCATCCTTCATGAACTTCCTTTTGAACTATTTTTACCTCCTGGGTCCCTAGGGGGAGAATTCCTATGAAATGTCATGTTTTTCTGCAACCGATGTTTGAGCTGATGGGTGGGTTTGAACCAGTTTCTGAGCAATCTGGTGAGAAAGGCCAGATTACTCATAAATATGTTTGAACTTGCTTATGGGTTCAAATGTATGTTGCAGAGAAAATGTGAAAATGTCATAGAAATCCTCCCCCTACCTGTCCCTCTTCTAACATATCAGGCAAAATCCAAACAAACAGAACAAAAAAGATTAAAATGTGTGGCACCTGAAAGACTAACTATTATATTTTAATGTAAGCTTTTGTGGACATGCCTACTTCGTGAGACATATGGAAACAGAATGAAATGTAGAATGAAATATCAGTTTCACAAGTAGAATATTCTAAATATTAACTGGCTCTTGGGTGTATGGTACATCTACATGCAGTAATTTATGGCCTATTTTGTTCCAGGGTACTCTTTAAACATTCCTCCAAGAGACAAAAAACAGACACCAGGCCTGAGCAAATATGAGGGGGAAAGAGAAGGGGTGTGGGGTTTTTTTTTAACGACTGGGGATTTAGTTAAAACTCAAGGGGAGGGAAAGAGAATATATAAAAGTAAATATAAAAGTGAAAGAAGATAGCAGAGGACTCATGTGTGTTAATGTAGGGTATATTGATAGCTTTTACCTTTGAGCCTTGTGTGAGAGATAGGCTTGGTAGTTATGAAGAAAATAACAGTGGCAGTAGATAACAGCAAAAGTATTACATTTGCTAATGATTTAAGAAACCTAGGTTTATATTCAATCCATTTATATGGGTGCCCATCATGCAAATAAATTTTATGTCAGTTTTTCCCCTCTCTATTCTTGATTTGTAATGATTCTGTTCTAAAATAGTGACTTTCAGATCTTCTAGAGAGTGTCCTGGTAGACTGAAATGGTTGGAGACAGGTTTCTGTGTGTTGTGGTTTCTGATTTGTGACTGTTGACCCATTTCCTGTTTGTCCTATGTAAAGTGTAGAGGGGCATTGTTGGCAGAAGATGGCATAGATCACATTAGCTGAGGAGCAAGTGAAGGTGCCTTTGATATTGTATGTGGCATTGCTAGGTCCCGTAATCGTGTTGCCAGAATAGATGTGTGGGCAGAGTTGGTATCTGGGTCTGTGTCAGGGTTTAGTCCCCCATCCATGTTGCTGTTTTGTGGTCCACTGTGTGTTAGCATTTGCTTGAGGTTGTGTGTGTGTGTGGGGGGGGGGGGGTTGTCTGTAGGCAAGTATGGGTCTCCCACCAAGGGCTTTGGAGAGTGAAGTGTTCTTGTCAACATCTCTCTCTCTCAAATATTAGAAAGGTAGAAAAGGCATTCTCCTTTCATTATTCCTTCAATTTGTTTGAACTTGCATCCTGAAATGGTTACCATAGGCTTTGCTTTGAGTGCCCCTGTGTGCTGAGTTATGGCAGACAACTCAGGTCGTTTCACTGCTAATCCCACAGCTATGAAACACCAGATGTCTGCCAGGTGTCTTCCTCATTGTTGCAATGACAAGCGTTTTAACACTTCTCCATCCCAGTAATTCTGTTTAGGGTGAGCAAAGATTTTGTTTCATTTCTTTTTAAAAAGAACAAATTATCAAATTCATTCCCATTCATGGCAACTCTGAGGTTTTCTTTAAAAAAATCCAAATATGGGAGAAGAAAGACAGTCCATCTCTTGTATTTCTGCTGCTAAAGTATATTTTAAGTAATTTTATCTCCATGATGGCCAGAATTCTCTTAGCATAACTCCCATAGCACAATGCATAGTGCTGAATGGCCTCCAGTCAAAAATTGACTTTTTGTTTTCTTCTAGTGCACCAGGCCACACAACCACTGTGTGACAGGAAAAACAAGCACCAATTTTGTAATTGGTGGCAATGCAATGCTGAAAGTTACACTGTTGGAGTTCACACTGGTGAGCGTAGATTACAGGATTTTGGCTGATATTTTTACAAGTTCTTGTGGTACTTATTTTAGTCTCTGCTGCTTTTATCTGACTGCTTCTTCAGTTGATTGTTTTCAATTGTCTCATTAGCTGACTCAGATTTTATTTGCACTTACTCATAGATCACCCTGAGAGCTCCTCCTGATGGGGTGACTAATCATGTTAGAAACAAATAAACTTCCTGTTGGGACAATGTATTTTTATATTGACCCAATTGCTTTGTGCCCCATCATGCTGTTTCATTAATAGTTTAACGGGTATGTTACATTGGCTTTTATCTCAATTTTTTTTTTTGCATTTTTAATTTGGAAGCCACCTTGGGGGGGGGGGCTTCTGGGAACAGAAATTTTATAAAACAAAGCAAACAATGAATAAAGATATTATTTTGTATTGTGATGAGCACAACAGAACAGAATGTGTAGCAGAAAAGTACTTGCAGAATGAACAATTTCAGTTAAGACTGGAGAAACAAAAATGAAGATTATATAAGCTATACACAACTGTATGATGTGTGAACGTACATTCATTTTCCCAGTGGAAACTCAGGTTTGAACCGCTCCTCGCATTTAAGTCCCAAGATGAGCTTGGGCCAGTCATCACCATTCGTGGATTAGTTGTGAGAACAATGAAACCACGATATAAGCTCCCTTTCCTGCAGTTCCCAAAGTGTGGGTAGGATATAAATGTAATGTAATAAAATAAAAATGCCTATTGCAAAGCACTGTTTGTAGCTCAAAAATATAGATCATGGTTTTAATGTTAAATTTCCAAGGTGCTAGCATGTCCGTTCAGTGCAACAAAAACAACAAGGAATCCTACGACACCTTAAAAACTGAAAAGTTTTATTTCGCATAAGCAGTTGGGGACATCAACCCACTTGCATTTAATGCCTTTGTTGTACTGCAAGTATGGTTTCCTCTGGTCCTCTGAATTGTTTTGATCCCCCACTTTGATTTAAGAACTGCTGGATAGTTCAATGGTTTAGGCATCTGCCTGCAGAGCAAGAGGTTGCGAGTTTAGTTCCCCGCTGTGCCTCCTTGACAGATGCTGGACTCAATGATCCATACATAGGGTCCCTTCCTGCCCTGCAGTTCTAAGATGATGATGATCTCCCTCTAAATGAGACTTGTTTCTCTCTCCCTCTCCCTTTCTCTCTCTGTGTACATGTATGTTTTACTACACAGTCAATCTGTAATGTGATACAGAAATACCTTTATTTTCTCTCTGCATAAGCAATTATTGTCACATTTGTATTAATTAGCAAGTTCAAATCAGAAAAATAAAACCCGTAATATCCTGGATTTGGCAAGTCTTTTTCAAACTTTAATGAAATATTATATGGTACCTTTTAAAATTCAGAGGTGAGTTGATGGGAGGAGGCATAGGACCAGCCAGGAATGAGTTTGCTCAGTAGGAACTCAATTTAAAACCAGACTGGGATTGAAGAATGCATTTTAAGAGATCAGATTCAAAGAACCTGACTTGTTTCTTCCAGCATAACAAAGACTGACAGATAATATGATTTTTCTCTATAAATAGACCAGGTGGAGGGAGGGAATATCATAGAGCTGGAAGAAATCATTAAAGGAAGGGAATAAAGTTGGCTCTAGAACAAAGAGATATCAATTGCATCTGGACATGAAAACACTCATTGATTTTTAACAAGTACAGAAATAATATGATGAGTAAAGCAATTGTGCTAACTTATCGTTGAACTCTCCTTGGTTTATTAAAAGGAATATGACAGAAAGTTACTTTGAAAAAGAATGAGTATAATGACAGGCTAAAGCCTGCCATAATTGTGCTGTGGTAGGGTGAATGAACAGTGACATCATTCTACCACTATGCAGTTATAAGTGGACACAGTATGTTACTGGCCAAAATCCTGTTGCTTAGCATGGTAAATTACACGTAGACTAGGCCCGTTTGAATCCATAGGACTTACAGAGGAATTGACTTACTAAATTCCCATTGATACAATGGGCCTATTTTAGTGTGATTTACTGTGCCAAGCAACAATTTTGGCTGTTATGTTAATTTTTCTTAAAAGTTAGTTTGAAGCTCTAGAGTGTATTAATAAGGAGAGGAAGTTAATAGCTCTATATAGGCTTACTAGATCATAGAGCTTTGATCATTCTTGTGCTTAACATCTTAGGAATTCTCAGTGACCATGCACTGGACACCACTTCTAAACAGAGGCTTACACAGTTTATGCCTACATGTCTTGGGATTTATGTGCAGTGACAGATGGAATTACCAAATCATGAACTTCAGGTGTGGTGTGTTGGGCAGGATTAGCAGATACACTCACGATCCCCCATATGGATGGATGGATGTTTTATGTGTTGATGGATGGTTGGAAAGGCAACCTGAAGATACCATGAAAAAGAATGAGATAATTTTTGAGCAACATGATAAGAGCTTGATGGTGACGGAAGACAAAGCCTGTAGACTCAATGAGACTGCATGTCCCACATTATAAGGTAGATGCAGTTATTTAAATTCTTTCATGAGAACGGTGAAGAAATGGTAGTCCAGCAGATACTGTAATCTCCCACTGTGACATAACATTGGCCATGCTGACTGGGGCTGGCTACAGGTTCCCTAGATCTGTTCCATAGTATGCAATATACACGGTGTCTCTTATCTTTGCTTAATGTAAATTCAAATGGTCATTTTGTGAGTAGATTCTTGGCTGAAACATGGGCCTAGACACAGTTTCTTTTACGCTAAATAAACCATGGACAACGTATTCCAAGATCAGATTTGTGCACAGCTAAACACTGGGAATGTTACAAGTATGAATATTTCATACAGTAGTTTCAAAGCTTAGAAATACCAAATTAATAGCAAGTTATGCTGATTCACTGTCATTTTAAAATGAGGTTCGTTTTAAAACAACAACGAATTTCACATTTTACTTTTAGCTCAACAAAACCTGTGCTTGTTAATATTTTCGGCATAACTGATAATACATTTTGGCTCCTGTTTTGTTATTCTTCGATCCTTATCTCTAATCAGTCTTTGGAGACATAGAACTATTTCGAGTCTGGGAAGGTTTTGCAGTGGAATGAGCTCTGGTTTGCAAATGGGTAAGGTTTTGGATAGTACAGAAGCTCTGGGCAGACTTCTTTAAAAGGTGTCTTTAAAAGTAATGATCAATGATAAGGATTTATGGAATGAATTCAATAATGGAATGAATCAACTAAGGCTGATAGGGATTAATGTAACAAATCAGCTATTTCCTCATTAACGTTAATACAACCGAATTAGATTTCAAATTCAGCAATGATGAAGAAAATGGACTAAATGTGTGCTTTTGTTTTATTTTCCAAGCTAAACCTCCATTCAAGCTCTGAATGAATCTTCAGTTTCTGAGAGAAGCAAGTCCATACCAGTGCACTCAGTAGGATACCACATAATTCTAGCGTGGCCAGAGTTCTGGAGTTGGGCTGGATGGCCCGAGTTTGTTGTTGTTATGTGCTGTCAAGTTGCCTCTGACTCATGGTGACCCTATGAATGAGCAATCTTGCAAACTCAAGCCTGTGGTTTCCTTTAGGGAGTCAATCCATCTCATGTTTGGTCTTCCTGTTTTCCTGCTGCCTTCCACCTTTCCCAGCATTACTGTCTTTTCCAGAGAATTCTGCCTTCTCTCGATGTGCCCGAGTAGGACAGGCTCAGCTTCAACATTTTTGCCTTCTACTGTAATTGGTCCATAATCTGCATAGTCTAACAGCCCAGAGTAGTGCCTTGTACTAACTGGGCAGTATAAAAATGGAATGAATGAATGAATGAATGAATGAATGAATGAATGAATGATCTTGTGCAGGCAGTAACAGTGTGCCTCCCAAAAGGTCTTCACTTCCACCTCCCTTTTACAGAGCAGAGTGCTGCTTCTGCCTCTGAGTCACATCTCTTCCCTTCCCTCTTCCCGCAAGATCATCTCCTCTGGGTCCCGACATCTACCTCTTCCAACAGTGCGATCTTTTTTTTTCTTTTTTTGAAAAAAGGGATCCCATTTCTTTCTACCACTTGTGCTGGAATGTTTCCCTCTCTCCTCTATCCCCCCCCCCCCCGAGCATTTTTTTTCCCTTTAAAAAATCTTCCTTTTCCCTCTTCCTTGTTTCTTTGCGTGGTGGGATGCCTCCAAGTCCTGCCCCTTCTCCGGATCTCAGAGAAGAAGGAGGGGAAGGAAGAGTCCCAATATGAGAGTGACAGCAACAATAACAAATGCAGAAAAGAAAAACACTTTTTGACAAGAAAACCAGAAGCTCGGGGGGGCAGGGAAGGAGGGCAGAACCAGCTATCATATCTCCCCTCAGAAAAGAAGACTGAGGGGAGATATGATACCACTTTTCAAATACTCTTACCATTAGTTATTTGTGACAACAATGCTATTATCACAATGCAAATCATCTTGCTCAGAAGTTGAGGCTAGTGTATGATGAGTGATGAATGATGGAGTTAGATGTTTGTGTGCAGTAGAGGCTTTGATTGATAAACATATATAATCTGCCCTCTCTTGTTTTTGCAACATGAAATGGTTCTGTGGGGCAAACACATGAACACACACAAATATCACTATTGATACATGGCAGGGCGTGGTGTGACATGTCAGTTCTGTATGAACTTAAGATGTGAGGACATTCTGAAAGCACCGTCCAGACCATTCCTCGTTGTCTACTAAGATAATTCAACAAATCTGCAGTGACCTCTCATTATTTTCTTTTTGTTTATATGCATTTTTGGGACCTGTAGAAAATACAAGGCATAGGGCATTTCAAAGAGTTATTAAGTACTCTGTTTTATTTATTTGATTTATATCCCATCTTTTTCGCAATACTGTGTGTTTCAAGGTAGTTACCTTCACAGTCTTGTGTAACACAATGAGCTATAATACATTTCCAATTAAATTATACTAATGTCTAATTAGTATAATTGCTGGATAGCTCAGTGGTTAAGGTCCCTGGCTGCAGAGCCAGAGGTTGGGAGTTCCATTCCCCACTGTGCCTGATTGACAAGGGCTGGACTTGATAATCCATACAGTCCCTTCCAGCTCTCCAGTTCTAAGGTTGTTGTTGTTGCATTTGTCCTCCTTTTTTGGGAAAATATCCTCCTTTTCGGTGTCACTTGTCCTCTATATCCTCCTTTTTGGCGATAAAGCAGTGGCCAGCCTACATGGTTTCTACAAAGTGCAACTCAAGGCATACCTCCTATAGTAGTAGTTATATGAAATAATGGGTGGTCATAGACCAAACTCCTTATGAGATGGGGTGAGATTAATTAACTTGTTGATGACAATTGTGGTGTGTGTGTAGACTTGATAGCCTTATAAGTCCCTTCCAATGTCATTATTCTATGATTCTGTGAAGAAGATTCAAGAGGAACTGTTTGAAGATGCACACAAATCATGTTAAATATCACTGAATGCTGGGGAGACATCATTAAACGGCTAGTGTTCATTATTCTGGACTTTAGTCATGGGTCATCTCTCTCTCTCTCTCAACAAGCTACAACAAGCTGTATTTTAAACACAGTTGCAGTTCAATGAAGTAGCAGGAGGGTTTTTTTGGGGTGGGTGGGAGGGAACCTTGTCCACAATGTTCCATATTTTCTTGCATTAATGTATGGCTTTCATCTGTACATTTAAATCCTGGGACCTGAGGTTTGCACCTCTGGACCTTGCAAACAAGGACAAATAAACTGACCTTGAAGGGGTTGCAGGGGGAACTCGGATCCCTCTTCCTCTAATGCTTCGTCCACGAGCTGAATCCTCTGAACCATTTAAATATGATAATTCTCTCAGTTGCTCCTGGCGGATTTCATCATTATAATCCTGAAAAAAGGAGACAACAGAACATTTACCACCTGTACTGCTTGGGTCATTTTCTTTCCTTTTTCTTCTTGAAATTTGGAAGGATTTCAGATATTTCAAAAAGACATCAACGAATTCTCTGCTTAGAACCAATCTTTCGTACAGTCAATAGCCCCCTCCCCCTCAGAACGAGAGAATGAAATATAGGTGCCATCCCATTGGATGGCTGGGTTTTATAGAAATTCAGGTCTGCAAGGCCAGCAGCATCCTACCTCCTAAAATCCAGGGCCCAACTCTGGCATGAAGGGTGAGCCCTTTTAACATCACACAGAGGCAGGGCAAACAAGATTTGAGAGGGGACTGAAACTGCCTGTGGGCCAGCGTGTTGTGGAAATTGACATGAGTGGAGTCCAGGAATCTGGGTAAAGTACAGCTCATGAGGAAATAGGGCGTCCAGGAGCTAGGGGGAAAAAAAACCATTCCGGACAGGCACACGGCAAAATGTTTTCAGCCACAGCAGTTGCCATCATCCTCACTAGGGCTTGCGTCTTGTGTGCCTTTACCTACCATATACCTGACAGATGGGGAGTTCCTCTTTCCACAGTGCCACTTGCGGAAAGCTCACGACCAGCCCATAGGGAAGTTTCCCCCCAAGCCCTGCCCCCTTGCTGGAGATCTTGTGCAACAAGGAGGCTCATGGTAATAATGCCGGCTGGTGTTTTGTTGTCTACTTTGCTCCAAATAACTCAACAGACCCCAGCATTCTCCCAAGTGCTCTCTGAGCAATTTGGCATGCTTACTTTGCACAAATATGGTACACATAATATGCCTTCACACTGAGCTAGTGAACCCTGGGAATGGCTAGAGACTGCACCCAACCTTTGAAACCACCTCACGGAAAAGCAACACTTTCTCTTCGTCCAGTGTTGCTTGCCCCGAGATATTTTCCCTGCCTAGAAACTCATAGAAAGCACAGCAATTTTCTGAGACTTCAGCCAGTGTAATGTGGCAACTCTACTCAGATTCTAGCTATGCTATGAGGGGCTTCTTTCTATCATTATTTATTTATTTGTTTGCTTGCCTGCCTGCCCACCTGCCTGCTTGTTTCCTTTCCTTTTTTTTAAAAGTGCCTACCTTTTATAAGTCTTTACAAAAGCATAAATAGAAGGTAAAATGTGCAGGAACTATTCTCCTCACATATTTTGTGTGACACATACCCATACCTACCTTTCAGTATGTTTAGCTAAACAACTGCAGTGTTTAGAAAGGCAATGCTATGTGTGCCCCCTTTTGTATCCAACTTATGGAGACCCTCATGGGCTTTCAAGGTGAGTTATTTAAGGAATGGTTTACCATTGCAACCCCATGAGGAGTTTCCATGACTAAGCAAAGATTTGAACTTAGGTCCCCTGCATTCTAGCCTGCCACTCTATCCACTACACTGTCCTGGCTCTCCATGTTGGTTAGCAATGCTGGCTTTACAGGAGGGGGGAAGAGTCTAGGATGGAGATGGTGGTTTACTCTAGTTCATTTTAAAGATGCTTGGAACTTCGGGGGTAGAGGATTGCTGCCTATGGGGGAAAAGTATGAGAAATCCAGGATTTCAGTCTCCTTCTGTACTTTGGTTTTTAAGGGGAAATGGAATGTGTGGTGTGCAGAGTTGCTTGGTGTAGGAGTACCAGAGAGAGGTGATCAATCCTTTTTCCACCGACAGAGACAAAATAAGGAATATCTTAGGGGTGGGTGATTTTTATTGCAAAAATAGCTTGAGGAAGGGATTTTAATCACCCCAATGCCTTTCCTTCATTTAGACTCACAGCCTGTTTGCCCCTCCGCTGAATTTCTCTTTAAAAACCGATACAAACACTAAAATACTCACACGTAGCTTGAAGCCTCGGGGATGCTGAACATTGTCTCAAAATGCTGCAGCTGAAGGTCACATTCTGTTAATGTCTGGTTTGGATCTCTAGACACCACCCTCCTCACACACAAATTCAAGGACACATTCACACATCTCAGGGCAAAACAATACTGGACTTCAGACCTGAACTAGTTGTTCTGATAATCTTTAAAAAGATCATTGACAGTCAATCGTGTGACCATACCAAGAGAATTCTTGCTTGCCCTTCCTTATCTCTATGGTAATAATCTGCTTTATTTCCATCACAGAGCATTAAGGTTACACGTTTCACAGCAGACACAGTGCATAGCATGGGCAGCTTGGGGGCTGCACAGAAGGAAGGCCTCACCATAAAAGTGGGGACAGCTGCTCTAGCCACAGGCTGCCTCATTATCAACTGCCTAGACCTTTCTTTTCCTTGGGGCAAAAGTGCACAGTGTTTGCCAACAGTCAACCTTTGACTTCTAGTAGGATGCTGGCCAGCATCGTAAAACAGGTGCTGTCACTGCCTCATTTTTTTCAGAACATGGACTTCAGGTAGAAGAAATTAGATGTCAGGCTTCCTGGACCCAAATTGTGTTATCCACATGAAGGGATAGAAAAAGCCAAGTCTTCAAATTATTCAGTCATTCAGATGCTTGAGGCAAGTCTGTGGTTGTCAGCTGTTTCCTTTCCAACCTCTCCCAACTCAGAAACAATCCTATTCCAGGAACATCCCAATCCTAGGCCCTGCTATCTTCTGTTTCACCATAATCTCAAATCCCTCTCTTTCAATTATATTCCTAACCACCAATCCTAAAGTATGGTGTTCAAGGAAGTATAATTTCATCAGATGTAATGAGGCTACCCAAAAGAGTGTTCAGATTGGGAAAGGAAAGGGGGGAAGCACCATACTACATGCCACAAGAATTATAGTCTGGAATGTCGATGGATAAGAAAGTAGGATAAAACAGACTATAAAACCTATGTTGCTTTTTAGGCTAGGAATGCAGCTCTATATATGTTGCCTGAAAAATAAATTTCTAGACCCAAATGGCCAGTATTTGACCCTCATTATTAAATATCTCTCTCAACAAGATCTGTTAGGCAGAGTACGGGTGTCACATGTAGTTGACCTTCTAACCCGAAACTACCAGCTTTGGCCAAAGGACAAAGAACACCATTTAGGATTATACCCTTAATCATTAAAGGAGATAAGGCAGGCGGGGTTTCGTCGCAGTGAGATCCGTCAGGTTTCAGGAAGCTCCTGAAACTGATTGAGACCACTCGGTTTCAACCCCTCCAAACTTGGGGGGGGGGGGGGAAAGGACTTTTACTAGGAGAAGCGAAAGTCTAAAGCAACAGAATCTGACTGAGAAGGGGGGTGGCCCGGGAGATTCCTGGATTGGCCTCTCTTTGAAGTCGCATCTGGAAGCAGAAACTGAGTGGGCGCCATCTTTGGCACAAAGCTGTGAATGCCCCAAGGCAGAGAGTGGAAAAGTACAGAAGGATTTTGGAAAATAATCTTGGTCAAACTTGAAGTAAGTGGCTTGTTTTACATATGGAACTCTTAAGGACCTAAACAATGAAGAGAGTGGGTGTAATCTGTCAGAGAAAGTGACTAGACCTATATCTGGCCAAACTGGCGAACGCTTCCCCCCCCCCCCCCCTTTCATCTGAGGCTTGGCTGAGAGAAACAGAAAGAAAGGAGGAAGAAGGGGGAGGGAAAAAAACAACTTTGCTTCTATTGCGGCAATAAAACTTGCTCCCGCAGGACAATATAACTATAAACTACTGATGGATTTAAATCTGTGAAGCAACCGGAAATAGTATTGGGAAAAGTCCTTCCTCCTGTTAACCTTCTGCCCCAAGCTACTATTGTGAATAACTATTGTGGTCACTACCTGCTGGAAAGAAATCCAGATAATACCTCCAATTATGGAACAACAACAACAAGACATTCTCAAGAATATTCAGAACATTATACTTAACAGACTGCACCAGATGAAAACAGAGATAGATCAGCTATTTGAACAAATTAAAGATGTGGGGACACAAATGGAATTTAGAGTGAAGACGAAGAAAGAAGTGAAACTGCGACAGGGAATCAATTTTTTAAAACCATAAACAGAGACAGACAATTTTATTTTTAAATCCCAGAAGGTTCTAGAAGAAAAAGGTGAAGGTACAATGCAGCGGAGAGTTAATTTGTTAATCCCTCTTATGGAGATGTCAGCAGCAGAAGTGCAGGAAATGGTGAAGTTTACTATGAACTTCAATATGAAAGGGAGAAAAATCGAGATGATGGGACACATGCTGTGGCAGATGAGACAAAGGAGACAATATATGGAGTGGATGAAGCTCTTGAGAATGGATGCATGGTCCACAAGATGGAAAATGAAAGACGACATGATAAGAGGGGCACAAAATATTGGTTAGAATATGGGGATAGAGCAGTGGAGATAAACGTTGTTAAATTTAAGAAGGCATTTTGTGGCAAAAGAATATATGATAAATAAACACAAACTAATGGTTATAACAGTGATTAGATATAAAATGCAATAGATATAAAATGGCAAAATAATATTTAATCTATAAAACTAGTAAGCTTAAAGATAAAAAGAAAGAGAAGGTCCAAGAAAATGGAAGATTAGTAATGATAAATATCATGGAAAATTGTTATAATGTTTTCCCCCTCTTTGTATGATTTCCATCTTTAATACAATTGTAGAAGCGAATGTAAGAATACTTTTCGCTCTCTAGAATTTTACCCTTTCTTACCCTTCCCCACTTCTTACCTGGCTCCATATTTGTACCATAACCCCTATCCCTATGAAAATGAATAAAAAATATATTTAAAAAAATCATTAAAGGAGATATGATGATGTGAAATGATGAGAATATCATTAAAGGATATATGATGATGCCTCTGAGTCACTTTAGGTATCAGCAAGGTCATCACACAAGAAATCGTGGGCTTTAGCAGCATGGGGTGAAGGGGACAAATCCTGTCTTCAATGGCAGAAGAAGGTATGCTAACAACAATAACAATTGTATGCCATCAAGCTGATTCCAATACATGGTGACCCTTTCCAGGGTTTTTGAGGTAGTGAGTACTCAGAAGTGGTTCCCCATCCCCTTCTGGGGCTGTATGGGTTGCCCAAGCCCACACAGATCAGCTCTTTTCCTAGGAAGCACAGTGGGGAATCAAATTCCCAGTCTTTGGCTCTGCAGCCAGATACCTAAACCACCCAGCTCTCCAACAGCAAAATGGGATTAATTCACCTTTTCTTGATCTGTCACACAAGAAATCAGGAAATTAGAAAACAGAGTAGTGGAACTAGAATATGGCAATCCTATCCTAGAAGCTATATGTGCATTTGCTTGTATATGAATTATATTCCCCACTGAAAAGGGAATCTCATACGTATAGAATCTGATTGTAAGATTATTGATGTGATATCATCCCCCAGTGTAAACCTCCTTTACAAAACCTTCAAGGAGAAAGACTCATTTATACACTGAAGGAGCTGATTGGATTTTTAGTATCAATGAGTTTTATGATCTTTGACCATTTATAACTTTACCTAATTCCCTTCATCATAGAGCTGCAACCATCTCCTAACCAGGAGCATCTGTCTTTAAGACTTATAAATTGCATTGTTAATCGGTAAAACATTACTCCATTAAGTGGCACAAGGCACAGTCTTTCCCATAAAATCTCAGCTTTCTGATTCCTGAGCACACTGAGCTCCTTCTGATTCAGTAAGCAGAAGATTGAATGAATGTTTCCTCTGATAAGTGAATTATATAAGAGGCCCTTCACAGAATATGTGCAGTAATTCTACAGGCAGTCATTTAAAAAAAAAAAAATATTAGCAGCACTCCACTCTTGTGTCTGAGGGTATACTAATGCATTTGCTGGCTTTCAGGCACTAAAAAAGCATGCTGGTTTAATTAGTCTTCCATGGGGAGGAAGTGCAGGCGAGGGGGCAGATCAAATGAAGTTTCTCTTTTCAACTTCCATGTGATCAGAAAGAAAGAGGGGGAACTACCTTTGAAATGGCAGGCTGACCAGGTTTGTTTCAAAATCTGCTTGCATTATTTAAAAGCACCACAGTCACATGCTCATATACCACTGGGTAACAATGACAATTTGCTATACAACTGTACCAACAAGGATACAAGGGCAGGGGGACAGATATCAAAGTTGTTTCACTTTCAAGTATGTAATCATGAAAACACAGGATTACTGTCTGATGCATAAAGGCCCAAGACGTGCTAGTAAAAAGACATCCCAAAGAGAGTGTTTAGTAAATCTTTTACGATTCTGCACACACAGAACGCTTCTTTTGGGCTATCATTCCCCCATGGTTTGCTTCTGATGTTGCAACCAAATTCTTTGCAGTTCTTCAAACGGAGGACACCAAGCTATGCAATCTTACCCATGCCTACAGGAGTAAATCTCATTGTTTGTCAGCTGATTAGTGGGCAGCCTAAAGCAGGCTTCTGCACATTACACAGAAATGCTTTGATACTCAGATGAATTTTGTCATGATTGGAAAAGGTTGTCTAATTTCATTCTGGAATTAACCCTTCACTGGGATAAGTGCCAGCAGTGACAAACACAGGCTTCTGATATTTCCCTGGAGGTCTATAAAGTTCTGTAGGTCTCTTAGGTCAGCTGTTAAGATTCCCTGACCTGGCAATCACACATCACACTTTTTGCACTTGTCATTTTGATCTGACTGAATACTATTGGCAACCTATGATCTAAATTGGGGGCATCTCACCCTCTCCCATTACAGAATGAAGGGCCCCACGCCTTGTATTATGTATGGATCATTTCAATATATCCCCCTAAATGAAATTTCAGCAGACCTCCCTTAAATAAAAACTGTTGTTCAGCTGAAATAAATTTTCTCAGAAGACATTTTTTCTGAGAGAACAGGTGCAATGCTTTTTCTTTGTTTCCATGCTCACTAGAAAAAGACTCTGTGGAATTTTCTCCAAATGCTTTCATGGTTTTTTAAAATGAAGACTGCCATTTTCTTCCCATAACATCCCAGAAAAATGTTCAGTCTGCGGCCTTGGTTAGACTGCAAAAGAGTGACTTGGTTGCTATTGTATGCAGTGGCAGCAAACAACCAGAATATCCATAACACTTGAAAAGAAGCAGCAGCTGTGTTTCTGCTAGAGGATGGAAAGATTTCCCCTCAAAAGTAACTACTTATAATCAAGGTTCCAAACTAGTTATTGTAATATATTTTTCCCACAGGTAACTAGGTATTTTAAGGTAGTTGTTGTAGGTTTTTTGGGCTGTTTGGCCGTGTTCTGAAGGTTTTTCTTCCTAACATTTCGCCAGTCTCTGAAGATGCCAGCCACAGAGACTGGCGAAACCTTAGGAAGAAAAACCTTCAGAATACGGCCAAACAGCCTGCAACAACCATCGGATACCGGCCGTGAAAGCCTTTGAGAATATTTTAAGGTACTTCAAGATGCTGCATCTGAATTCCACAGGCTATAGGCGAGTAGTACAAAACACACTCTCCTCCTACCCACCTTGCCACCACCTCAACAAACAATGATGCAGAAATATGAGGCATAGCATGGCCCACTGCTTGAACCATGTGATATTTTTTAATCCACCATTCACTGAGGTCTTACTCTCATAACTCTAGAAGGAACTGAACATTTACAGTTACATCATGAAAGCAGCAAAATTGCATCATAATGTAACTAAATCACAACATAGTTACTTTAAAAAGAAATGAATTACTAGCACCTGGTTACACACAAACCTCTCTCAGTTTATTAAAAGTGAGCTCCACCCTTAATAAACTGTTGGAGAATTAATTTTTTTCTGCATTCTCTATGCCCAAAAACATGGTGGAGAATTCTGAAAGGCCATTTGAACATACTGGAGCTCTGCCATCCATTCCAATAATATGTTATTGGTGGGAGTACTGTGTTGTAGTGCCTCCAAGTTATATTGATGTTCTTCTGTTTAATATCCTAGAGAAATGTGGCAGCTAAGATATGAATGCCAGAAGCTACTGCTCAAGATGGATGACTGCCCATAAGGCATCAGTTCAAAGAACAGCAGTGAGATGATCTGCCCTATAAATTACTTGTTTAGCATTGACCAAGAAAATCTAAACAGTTTGTAATGGTGTCCATTACAACAGAATTAGTTTTTTTCCCACCAAAAAAACATGAAACTGGCCCAATTTTTTTCCTCATAAGATCACATAAGGAGTTTTTTTTGCAATTTTCTTGCTATCTGTTGCAAACCAGGGCACATGATTGAGTGCACAACCAAGCATGTGACTAGGGGATGTTAAAGCATATGACTGACAGCTGACGCTGTCACGCACACTGGTTGCAGATTCCAGATTTTGTTGTGCAAATTCCACAGGATTCTGGCCAAATAAATTTACCAAAGGGAGATGAGACAGGTGATTTAATCTATGAAAGAGGCGATATAATCAGAACTTGCACATAAAAGTAGCCTAACATAATTATATGGCTGACAAAATATCTGCCCTGTATCCTTAAAACATTAAAGGACAGCCTATGAGTTCTATGAGCCTATGAGTTCACTGGAAGGACAGATCCTGAAGCTGAGGCTCCAATACTCTGGCCATCTCATGAGAAGAGAAGACTCCCTGGAAAAGACCCTGATGTTGGGAAAGTGTGAAGGCAAGAGGAGAAGGGGACGACAGAGGATGAGATGGTTGGACAGTGTCACCGAAGCTACCAAAATGAATTTGACCCAACTCCGGGAGGCAGTGGAAGACAGGAGGGCCTGGCGTGCTCTGGTCCATGGGGTCACGAAGAGTCGGACATGACTTAATGACTAAACAACAACAACGAGTTCTAGTTATACCAAGAACGCAGTATCTACAATCCTATAGACGTTGGCACTTTTAGATACACAACTTTCCCCATCCAATGTGGAAGAACTGAAAAGTGTGACACCTATCATGGGGCTGAGACCATATTTATCTGAGTGAGATCAGATCAAGGAAGCTTAGGAGCTACCTGAGTCTTGATACCCAGATTCGTTTTGGGACTGGAAAGGAATTTGCTAGATGCAAATACCTATTTTCTGTACAGAAATACCCATTTTTCGCCTCAAGTATGTATATGTATTTATGTTCTATGATGTGTTTCAGATTTAAAAAATGTTTTAATGCACATTAATACGACGGTGTATATTTGAAAAAGGCACACCAACGTGCTTTAATAAATGCAATTCAAAAACACAGACATTAGTCATAAGTGTATAGAAGTGTATACATTTTGGGAAAATGTGCATAAAAGTAAGTACTCATTTATGAGAATGCCAGTGGGAACTGAAGACAGTCAGGGAGAATAAAAGTGCTAGCTTTTCACATCATGGGACTTCATCTTTTAAGTATTTAACTGGTGCTAGTGGTCTCTTGCAAATATTTCATACAGTCCATTTTTTTTCACAGCCTTAGCTAATTGAATGTTGTATATTAATATATACAACATATATATGAAGCCTTACATATTTTCCCCCATTCTTGCATTTTGTGAAAAAAACATATATTGACTGAAATCAAATAATAAGTCACAACTGGAGTAAGCCCATTGAATCCGTGGAATTTACAAGGGTGTTGGCTGACCAACTCCTCACTACTTCAATAGGCCTACTGCAGATGTGACTTGCTGCTGGATATCGGTCATCGTGTGCAATGCTCATGTATTTTGCACAAAACACAAGCTTCTATGTGCAAAAAGCAAATTTGATTGCTGATGTTCCTGATGGTTAAAAAAAAAAAAACCCTGGCCTTTTTGTTCTTGTGCAAGAGCAAAAAATCTCACAGCAGATGAGATTTTTTTAAAAATGCAGAATCCTGATATATCAAGACATCCTGTTCAGTCAAGACCAGAAGAAATAGGAATATGTGTTACATCCTTAGTCTCAGAATTACACACCCCTTGCTTAAGATATACTAAGACTCCAATTCTAACAGTTACCTGGGAGAAATTCATATTGAGCTTAGTAGGACTTCCTCCTTAGAAGACATAATGAGGATTGTGCTGTAAAACAGTTAATATATTGCCTGGCTCTCTCAGATATCTAGGTTATATCCATAAGTTTGATTAGTTTCCTTAAGTCCTTAATTTCTGCATTCCACAAAGCACTAAAAATACTCAGTATCATCACATTAGATCAGTTGTATAATTATAATTATGCCCAATCAGTTTTATGGGTCCAATGACATCATGAATGACTTTGCCAAGATCATCTGGGAACAGCCACCACATGCATATATTAAAAGATACCACCTGACGCGGCGGTTCCCAGCCTTAGGTCTCCAGATGTTCTTGGACTACAAATCCCAGAAATCTTGGCCAGCACAGCTACTGGTGAAGACTTTTGGGAGTTTTAGTTCAAGAACATTTGGGCACCCTGGGTTGGGAACCACTGATATAATGGGAGCAATTTTAAATCAATGTATTTGTCTTTTTAAAAAAAGCTTGAGCAAGAATTTCTGGGTGAACAAGATCTTAAATCCTTCTACTACCAACACCATAGCATTTGCAGAGGTACAGACACCAGGCCTCTTCAACACCGTGCAGAGCTTTTCTGCTCTCTCTTCCTTTGTTCTGTAAACTCTACCCCGACATTGGCTGACACTGCCAGACAGATTGACTTTGCATATATTCAGAGAGGGAAATTACAGCTCTATGTGGATTATTGTTGTCTGTGGCAAGCTGACACATTTCCCTTGGCCACCATTTTAACTTCAAAATGAGGCATGCATGGTCTGGATTTATGTCTCTCTCTCTCTCCCTGCTGCCAATAGAAATTTCTGGGCACATAGTACTTGGAAGACATTCTCATTCTGGCTGCAAATGGTCTAGATAATGGTATGTGTTGTTATTGCTCTGGCACAATTAAAATGTACTGTGCTGCAAACAGTAAACTAGATTGAAAACATTTCCCTCCTTAGGGTATTTTGCCAAGACTATGTATTTATTAAACTAGGATGTCACGTGGTTGTAGAATTTATGCCGCTCCCCTCACTACAAACACACACACACACACAACCCATTTTGATGTATTTGATGTACTGTGCTTTTCTCATTTCACACTGGGGTTGTCAGCAGTTGCTATTATAAAGCCAAGGTGCTCTTCTCACCAGTCACAATTCTCACTCATTCTGCTGAGACTTCTTTTCTCATCTCCAGCCACAGATGATTATTTGATTCTATTTTATTTAGATTCTAAGTCCATCTACCTCAAGGCTCAGTCCTGGGCCTCGTGCTCTTCAAAATTTTTATTAGTAACCTGGATGAGGGAGTGCAGGGAATACTCAGATTTGCAGATGACACAAAACTGGGTGAAATAGCTATTACCTTGGAAGACAGCAACAAAATTCAAAAAGATCTGGATAGACTTGAGCACTGGACTGAAAATAACAGAATAAAATTTAACAGGGATGAGTACAAAGTTCTACACCGGGGGGCGGTGGGTGGGGAGGACACAAATCTACAATTACAAGATGGGGAATACATGGTTCAGTAATACTACAAGTGAGAACGATCTTGGAATTGTTGTAGATCAGAAGCTGTATATAAGGCAACAGTGTGATGTGGCTGCAAAAAAGGCAAATGAAATTATAGGATGCATTAACAAAGTACAGACTTACAATCCCATAAAGTACTAGTCCTCCCTCTATTTGGCACGGGTTAGGCCTCATTTTAAGTACTGTGTCCAGTTCTGGACACCACACTTTAAGAAGGATGTCAACGAACTGGAACAAATTCAGAGGAAAGCAACAAGGATGATTTGGGAACTGGAGACCAGGCCCTTTCAGGAATGACTGAAAGAACTGGGCATGTTTAGTCTTGAGAAAAAAAGACTAAGGGGAGATACGATAGCACTTTTCAAATACTTGAAAGATAGTTATACAGAGGAGGAGCAGGATCTGTTCTTGATCATCCCAGAGTGCAGGACACGTAATAATGGGTTTAAGTTTTAGGAAGCCAGATTTCGGCTGAATATCAGGAAAAAAATGTTAACTGTTAGAGCAGTACAACAATGGAACCAATTACCTTGGGAAGTGGTGAGAACTCCAATGCTGGAGGCATTTAAAAGAAAACTGGACAATTATCTGCTGTGATTTGGATTCCTGCATTGAGCAAGGGGTTGGACTCGATGGCCTTATAGGCTCCTTCGAACTCATTTATTTTATGATTTTATGATTCTATGACTCTCCAGGGTTTCATACAGTAGCTGCTCCCAGATTCATATGGAGATATCAAGGAATTAACTGGAGGGTGTTTGACTTGCAAAACATGTGCTTTGTCATTCAGTTGTTGCAGCTTATCACCAGAACGTCAATAAGTTACTTTTTTTGGCCAATGGTGCCAAGAATGCTGTATAGTGCCACGAGGATTCTGGGAGCAATAGAAAAGTAACTTTTGCAAGCTCTGCTATATCTTCTAACCAAAGTGCTGCTCCATCTCAGCTTCATCCATGGAACTATCTCCAAAAGCAAACTAGAAAAATAATCAATTTTATGCATTCTTAATAGCTTGACAATAATTTTCTGTCTATATATGCATGTTTCATACTTCGTGATTTGGTGTGCAATCCATAGGTGAGATCACATACTGTCCCTTTGTGCATATTCTTTGTTCTTGTTTTGTGCCTGTAGCACACTGTACTAATCTGGTTTGTTTGTTTGTTTTATAGGCTGCCTTTCTCCTGATAAAGGGACCCAAGGTGGTTCACAATATTAAAAGAATAGAATTAAAAACATAGTAAGTTATACATTTAAAAAACAATTAACCTGCACATTAATTAAAATATGATTAAATAATTAAAAGTGAATAAACATTTAGAAGTATCTTAATTTTAAAAAGGCATTGAGGGACTCAATCATGACTGAGAAGATCAGTCTTCAGGGATTATGGTAGAGTGATTGTGACAGCTTTGTATCATCTATGGTGACCTGCCTTCTGCTTGACTTAGAATACAGGTTGAAGAGTCTCACAAAAATGCTATCAGATAGGGCAAAGTGAAGAAGACTTGTTCTATGAGCTGCCCATATTAATCTATCTTGCACCTACAGTCTAGGAGACAATCAAATCAAGCTATAAGTCACCATGGTGCCAACCAAGCAGATGGGCAAAATGGGAAAGGTATGGAGCGTTATATATTATAAATGTAGTTTTGGAGAGCTTGTGTTTCATCTAGAAATCTTACAGCAATTGTTGGAATCCTCTTGCACTTTGTGTGAAGTGTCAACAAGACCTATTTGTGATCTCTAGCTTGCTGTTCCACAAACCAGAAATCACCCCTGTTGTTTTCAATGAGGTTTACACCGGTGCAAGAAGGTACTGGGTACCTCTTTGTTCAATCTGTGGAAGAGTCCCAGCACTTGCTCAACAAAGCATTGTATAAGCAAAACAGAAGAATAGGATTCTGGCCAACTTCAGTGTAACAGTCTTCTGGAGACAGCTAAGAACACAGGCCATTGGGATTGAATGCATGCATCTGCTTGTATGCAAGCCTCAGTGGTCTCAAAGGGACCAGAACAGCTGATTAATAAGTTTGAACCACAAAGATCTCAGTATCTAGTGTTTTATACTTCAAATCTTATGTAGCTATTTAAGTCACAGCACATGGAATGTTAACTTATCGCAGCCATAGTGACTTCGAATGGCCATATTGATCTTCAGAATGAAAGAAATGACTACAAATAGGTATGCCAAGAAAAAAAGCAGGTAAATGATGATGCATTCCTACAGACTTTTCATTACATAGCCCAGTTAGATCGATTCTCTTATCATTTGAAACGTGAAAGTGAAATTCAGTTTTGCAAAGTCATTTGTTTTTCACAGCATGCAAAGGAAGTCCATTTATCATGTGGCTATTACCTGAGAGAACTACTGGCTTTAGGACTGCAACAGGTAATATTATTTACTTAAATATTTAACTTACAGAGTGAAAAAACTTCAATTTATGCAACCATTACTTAAACCCTGTCTTCCATTCACACATAACCATGAAACCACTCAAGTTTACTGAAGGTATCAAAACAAGTTTCAGCAGAGTGGCTTAGTTTAAGGTTAGCAGGGCCAACCTAAGATATGTTAGGGTGCATTTGATTCAAGACTAGCCAAATTATTCTGAGACCTTGAGGCCAAAAATCCCACCAGCACCTTCCCCCATCCCTGACAGTAAAACTGCAATAATGACAAATGGACTCACTAACAACTTGCTGACCTTTTACGACATCTCACAAATCTGCTATCTAAGGTGGCTGTCTTACTCTGCCTAATGGTAGGGCCAGCCTCTGTATGTTGGGTGGAAGGCAGCTATGTCAAGAAAGACAACGGACAGTTTAACAGTTAAAGATGCTTTCAAATGTTCACAACTCCAAATAGCCTTTTAGATTGAATAGCTGCCCTGTGTACTGACTAGAGGGATATCTAGGCAGTTCCTCCTGGCTCTTATGTTCATGGCACATAGAGAGACCTATATTTATGCCAGAGCATTTCTCCCTGTGTACTTTTTGTCTTTTTCTAAGTTACACATATGAGCAGCCATGCACAGTGTGGGCTTCAGCACTGTTGTATCTAAGTTCCTTTTAGACAACCAAAAGTGTGCATGATGAGCAGGATGTTAAGTAGAGCCTTAAATTTAACTTTCCACTTATGCATATGTATGATTTTCACTTTCCAAATGGAAAGTTGCCCTGGTTGTGCACATAATCACATGCTTAAAAAGGTTCATTGTCTTAATGCTGTAGCATCAAGACTCTTCCTTTATCTTGCTTGGCTGCTTTCTTCCTCTTCAGTTGGAAAGTGTAGCTGAAATGTAAATCTGTCATCCTGCCCATTTTAAACATTGTGGTCAGGTAGATATGTTCACACCTGAGCTTCTGCTTCGATATGCATGCACACATGCTGCAATCTAGCTCCAATTGTGTTGGGAGCGTTCATTCAGTGATGACTCCCATTCTATGTACTGTGAAGAAACAACATCCACATTTTAAGGCACTCACCGATGCAGATGTCGTGTATCTGAACTGTATTGCTTTCAATATGAAGCAATATTGCCTTTTCACATTATATTTGTGTACTAGAGATGGGCAGCATACATGTGCATTTTCAAATCTCAAAAAGGTTCAGCTGGATAAGGGGCAGGATCATTTCCTTTCCCCTACACTGGACTATGAATACAGGGAACCTACACATTTCAGAGTCCTTATTGTTGCGAAATCTTTGTCATAAACTAGATTTGTACATTGCTATTCACCACCAACAGTTTTCATGCAGTTTATAGCAAAACAAAGCTAAACAATCACTGTGCAGAACATCGACAAAAGAGCAGGAAAATGAGCAAAACTCTCAATAATGGGGCAGAATTTAACAGCTAAAAACTCTTTAAAACTATTCTGTAAAGCAATTTTATACATATCTGTTAGGAAGGACAAAAAATGAACTTTGTAATAATGTATTTGGATGCTCCATGAACATTTGGAGTAAGAGCTGAATACAGGCACATCTGTGGAAGGCTTTGGAATGTTACAGAAGGAATCCACATCCAGCTCAATTCACAAATGGTGAGTATTTCTGGCTATGAAATAACTGGGCCCACTATAGAAGCAAAAGGCTACAGAACTACTGTTAGGTGTAAGATGATTCTCCCATGGAAGTTCCTGCCCTACTTTTCATACTATAATTGCAAAATGTAAGGTAGTCTCCAGGCTACATTTCTGTGTAAATATATTAGAAAGATATCATCTTGATTTAGATTGTGCAGGAGTACCTTTGAGAGCCTTGGTGCTGAAAGGCAGGGGATAAATTTTTAAAATCCAGTCCAGTCAAATGAAGTGCTTTGCTGGCATACCTCTACACGACTATGCACTCTGAGGTTGTTATGGCACTGGCATGGGCATTACATTTGAACTGCTTGCCACCTGCCTCTGTTATACCGCAGGACTGAGGTTATGAAAAGAGCATCCTTCTCTGTAAACAAAGAGTTGGGTGACATCTTAAACACAAAGATTTATTCTGACATATGTTTTAAGCTTTATAAGGACCTCACACCAACATACTTTCAGACTACTGTCTTTGTCATTTAGATGTATACGTTTTCCTGTATACACAAAATGAACAGAGACCACATATCTTACATCAGAAAAAGTAGATCTGGGAAGAAGCCACAGAAGGAAATCAGGTAGTAATAAATGCTCTGCAACTATACTGCTCTCAATTGTCCTTGTCTTCCAATTCTTCCTGCCATATCAATTAACTATATTGGAATAATTAAGCTGGACCATCCATGACTGATCACTTTTGAGGATTTAAGCGAATAGATTTGCCTTTGAGCTCACACATTCAATCCAGCTTGGCAATGGCCCAGGCCAAATTCTATGGTATCCTCACACATTTCACGGCTATTCCTGTAATGTTGTTTCACCTGACTTGCAATCGCTTTCTTATTTGGAGAACGAGGGGTGCTACATCCACATCTGCGTAAGGCTCTGCACACAAATGCCTTTCAAAAGGCACTGGCAGGCTTCCTTTCTAACAGAAGTGTGCGTGGACCACCAGAGTTGGTTCAGATCCCTCTATCAGCAATTTGGAAAACAGCCCAACTGAGCTTGGGCTGATTTGGGGGCCGCTGTGTTCAAATGGCTTTGGGTCCTCAACCCAAGACAAGATCTGGGAACATGACAATGTCCTGCGGACTGTCACTGGAAAACAACAGCTGTGCCAAAGAGGCTGTATCCTTTATTTCCTGTCTGCAAGAATCTGATGACATTTGGAGGCATAGGACCTCCATAAGGCAGGATTGTAATTGCCAAACATGAGATGAATAGGTGTAGAGGAGCACCTATTACCTATCCTTAAAGTCTGACTTTTTAGAAATATGAAAATGACCATCAACTTTTACTTTTTTTAAAAAAAAAGAACTGGTGGAAATTTGCAGATGTAGCTGCCTTTTCTCAGGTGATGGTGGCTACAAAATTTCAGCGGAATTGTTTGGGTAGGTATGCCTGCCTGCCTTTGCATTACCAGAATCTGCAACGTATCAGAAAGATGGGTACAGTTACTAACGTGAACGTGGAGAAAGAGTTGACTAGTAAGAAAGGGAGAGTGACTCCCCTTCCCCCTCTTTATGTTTTCGGGCAAGGTTGTTTTTAATGAAAGTGGCCCATATTACAGATGTAACCTGTGTAAAGTTTCAGAAAGGTTCATTGCTAGAACTAGAGAGCAGGGGCAAATGACTGAAAAGCAATTTAAAGGTTTTAAATAATGAACAATGACTCTCTCCACTCTCTCTCTCTCTCTCACACACACACACAAATCCAAAACAAAACACAAAAGGGTTTTGGACTTCAACCAATCAGCATGATTTATTCTCACAAGGACAAGTCTAGCCTCCACATTTGATGGATGCATCTCCTCAATGATTTTGCAGAAAAGCCTTAAAAATGCTATTTTGGGATATAAAATGTTTCCAAAGCACGGACTGCTAATGCAACTTTGTACATAGTTCCACTTTAACTTTATTTACTTTGGAGGGAAGCCTGCAGTTCAGGATTTCAGGATTCAGGCTTTTTCCAAATCAGACTGCACAGGCTAATTTCTAGCACTGCTCATATAATAGCTAGGAAAGATTCATTTAATGTTGCCTTCCCGATTAATGGAGAAGTCTGAAATGGGCTTTCTAATCTAAAATTACAGAACTTAGGTTTAGAAGATTCATTACTTGCCAGAAAGAGCACATATGATAAATGTTTGTAATTATAAAAATGAAATAGTTCAACTTCAACATATCCTCTCTGATCCATAACAGCCCCTCTTTTTTTAAAAGTACCCTATTGTCTTTTCTTTTCTATTACTTTTATAAATGGAGTGACTCTTGAAATAGGGATAAAGCAATGTTTTAAATGCAAGCTGTGTGATCCACCCAGCTAAATACAGCACATCTGCCTTTGGGGGCAACTTCTCAGCTTCTTGTAGTTTTATAGCATTTGTGGGGCAACAATAATTGGAAATAGGAATTGTTGTTGGCAAAACAGATGACCTGAATTCAGCTAATTGAATCACAAATTGTAAATACCTGATGGTTTGCTTTAAATTGTTCTACAAAAAGCCCCATGATTACTTCACTGTGATTGCACCAAAACTGCACACTTAGGGGGAAAATGCATTTCATGTAATCTTTTGTGGGTTGGGGGAAAGTAAAGTTATACTGAGGGGCATTGGTTGTACAACAGTAGCTTTCTTTAAGTGCTTTCAAAAATTAAATTTGGTGGAGTTTAAAAGCAAACTTTGAAGATGTCTAGTCAGTAAGCTGGGAAGCTAAGTAGATGAAATCTGCCAAGTTTATCCCTTTTTTGAAAGTTCTATGGGGTCTCCGACTTATATATATGAGTGAAAAAATTGAAAAAGTTATAACTATTTTGGTTTTCCAATGCAAGTCCATGGGAGGACTGGTGATCCAAATTTCTGAATTAATCTGGATTTAGGGCCTGGATCATACTGGTTGGGCTGGAGATCACTCCAAACTGAATTAAGATCTGATCTGAAATACCAAATCATCCTCCAAACTGAATTGCAGCAACCATGCAGGAAATATAGCTACTACACTAAAAGCCTTACCAGAATGAAGTTGGAAAAACCCCATCCATGAATTTACTCTGTTCCTCCTTGCCCCTCTTTTGGGGTTTGAAGCGAAGGAAACAGATGCATGAAATTCTGAAAAGCCCTTCAATGTTAAGTCAACCACTTTTTAAAAGTTAAGCTGGCAGAAAGGAAAGAGCAATTTCCAGTGGCAAATTGCTGCTAATTAACAAGTCCCCGTTTGGATTCCTCATTTAATAATAATAATAATAATAATAATCATCATCATCATCATCATCATCATCATCATCATCATCTTTGAGCTGCAGAGCTGGAAGAGACCCTATGGATCATCATGTCCAGCTCCACTTAAGAAGGCACAGTGGGGAACTGAACTCCCAACCTAAGCGACTGAGCTATCCAGAAGTTCATTTGTGGACAAGTTGGGTAGCTTGGTGCATGGTGAAGAATCAATGCAGAAACTCATTAATTTGAGGAAATTGTCATTGCAAGTTATGCCATTTTCCTTCTGCTGGTGAAACGACACAAGATTATAGACACTAAATTAAACTGCCCACTTACCTTAAGCAAATGTCTAACTGATTTGGTAACTTAATTGAATGTACTAGAAGCCAACATAGATTTGTCAAGAAAAAATCCTGCCAGACTAAACTGATCTCATTTTTTGATTGGGTAACCTCCCTGGTAGACAGAGGAAATGCTGTATATCTCAACTTCAGCAAAGCTTTTGACAGAGTTACCCATGATATTCTGATCAGCAAGTTAACTAGGTGTGGGCTGGATAGAACAACTGTCAGGTGGATACACAGTTGGCTATAGAATCGTACTTAGAGGGTGACAATTAATGGCTCCTTCTCCAACTGGGAGGAGGTAACAAATGGGGTACCCCAAAGCTCAGTCCTGGGTGCAGTGCTCTTCAAAATTTTAATTAATGACCTGGATCAGGGGATAAAGGGATTGCTAATCAAATTTGTGGAAGACACAAAATTGGGTGGAATAGCTAACACCCTGGAAGACAGAAAGAAAATTCAAAACAATCTAGATGGGCTTGAGCAGTGGGCTGAAAACAAGACAATGAAATTCAAGAGGGAGAAGTGCAAAGTACTGCACCTAGGAAAAAGAAACCAAACACACAGTTACAAGATGTGGGATACCTGGCTCAGCAATACGATGAGTGAGAAGGATCTTGGAGTCATTGTAGATCACAAGCTCAATATGAGCCAACAGTGTGATGTGGCTACAAAAAAGGCAAATGCTATTTTAGACTGTATTAACTGAAGTATAGTCTTTAAATACTGTGAGGTACTAGTTCCTCTCTATTTGGCACTGGTTAGGCCTCATATTGAGTACTGTGTCCAGTTCTGGACACCGCACTTCAAGAAGGTTGCTGACAAATTGGAACAAGTTCAGAGGAGGCCAACAAGGATGATCAGGTGGCTGGAAACCAAGCCTTATGAGGAAAGACTGAAAGAATTGGGCATGTTTCACCTTGAGAAAAGAAGACAGAGAGGAGATGTTATAGCACTTTTTAAATACTAGAAAGGCTGTCATGCAGAGGAGGGGCAGGATCCATTCTCCATCATCCCAAAGTGCAGTACATGCAACAACAGGCTCAAGTTACAGGAAGCCAGATTCTGGTTGAATATCAGGAAAAACCTTCAAACTGTTAGAGCAGTACGGCAGTGGAACCAATTACCTCGAGAGGTGGTGAGTGCTCCAACACTGGGGGCCTTCAAGAGGAATTTAGACAACCACCTGGCAGATAGCCTTTCATTTGTATTCCTGCACTGAGCAGGGGGTTGGACTCGATGGCCTCATAGGCCCCTTCTAACTTTATGATTCTATGATTCTATACTACATCATTGTTGATCTCTGGGCGGGAGTGCAGAAATATTTGCCTCCAAGGGCTGCATGTGATGGTGGCTTGGGATACTGGATAACTCAGTGGTTTAGGTCTGTGGCTGTGGAGCCAGAGGTTGTGAGCTCAATTCCCCACCGTGCCTCCCTGACAGGGGCTGGACTTGATGACCCATAGTGTCCCTTCCAGCTCTACAGTTCTGAGATGATGATGATGGATGATGACGACCTATGTCAATGTGACCTCATGTACACAGTACAGTGATCTTTTTCCCCTCTCCATCTTTTCCCTCAGCAATTCTGACCCAAATCAGTCTTTGTTATTATTAGCAACAGTGGGGGCAGAGTGATCTCTATGAAATTTGCAAGAGATCTGTGGGGAAGTGAAGGATACTCCTGGGGGTTTGCCATTAATGGCCTTGCATTCTTGCATGCAGGCCATGGGTTGCGAACTCCTCCATAAAGAAAATATGATACTGTCAAAAAAAACCACCCTTCATCTCTAACCATAGCCAGAATGGCATCGATCAACACAACAGTCTCTTTGTCAAGAGTCACGTGCCAGCAAGGAACACGGCGTGACAATAATCCTGCTAAAATACTTACCATGTGGGTGGTTAGTTGCTCAGAGAACAAGTTTAGCATGCCAAAGCAAAATAAAAAAAGAAGAAGAAAACAAGGGATTTCAATAGGGTGAAATTGCCTAGCAAAATTTTCCCACATCCCCAAGGTGACAAGAGAGGATTTTTAAAGTAATAACATGGTATTTGGGAGCCTCAGGGGCCTGTGCTGGCAACCCTACCAACACCTTGTTTAGGTTAACTGTCATAATTGATGGACACATTATTTCTACTACAAATTTTGGTTGATTTTGTACCACAATCCAATTCATCATCATCACTGATGTGCAGAGATCTATGTCCTGAACCACCCTCCTGCTGAGAATTTTCACCCGTCCTTCAGAAAACCACAATTCCTCGGTTGCCTTAAGAAGGTGAAGAAGACAAAAAATGAGTTTGCCTGTGTCTTGGGTATGCCCATCCTATTTAGCAGCAATTTTGAGCATGTTGACATTCTAAACAAAATATTAAACTTAGTCCTCTGTAGCACCCCTACATCTGTATGTAAATCCTTGCTTTCTATGTGCCATCTCGAGGACAGCAAGGAGATGGCCAGCCAAGCCTCCCTAGGCAAGGGGTTCCATAATCTGAGAGTGGCCACTGAAAAGGCTATCTCTAATGCCCTTACCCAGCCTGCCACTAAAGGTAGCATTGGGCAAAGGGCCACTCCTAGAGATCTTCAAGCTCAGGCAGGCTTATAGGGCAGGACATGGTCTTTCAGCTAGCCTGGGCCCAGGTCGTACAGGGCTTTAAAAATTATATTCAACACTTTGAATCGGGCTTGGAAATAGACTGGCAGCCAGTGAAGTTATTGTAATAGGAAGTAGCGTGCTCCCTGTATCTCGTCCTGGTCAGCAGTTTGGGTGCAGCATTTTTCACCTGCTGACAGTTCCAAAGGCAGCCCCATGTAGAGCGTTACAGCCAGTTCAATCAAAGCAGCAGAAATTCCTTAAGTGCTAAAAGCTCTCACATTGCAACCCCACAGGTTTTTAGACCTCCTGTAGCTTGCAAATTAGCTTGTTTTATTTTGCAGTTGGTAATCAGGAATTAAACACCACCTTAATTTGTGTTCTGATTTGCTTGGGCATGACACTCTGTGACTGAAACGTTAATCTGTTTTCCTCCACTCATGATGTGCTAACTACAGCATAGGCTTGCCCTTATGAACACATTAATGAGGAGAGAATCCAAGCTGGAATAGCTGGACAAATGAGACGGATGTGATATTTCCAGAAAAAAAGAAAGAAAGAAAAAGGAATTAATTTTTTAAAACCACCCACAAAAGTCCTTTATGCATGAATAAGTAAAATCTTTGTCAGGCCTGGGTGACAACTGGTATGCTAACTTAACAGCTTTATAAAAGAACCTGCTGTTTTGTTTCATTTTATCTCCGACTTCTGTATAGCTCTGTGATTCGAATGGCTAGCTATATTTAACAGCAAGTGCTGATGTGGAAAATTTAAAATATTACTCTGATGGAAATTATGGCATGGTCGCCCTTTTGATATTGCAAAGGGCTCTGAAAACAGATGTTGGATAATGAATTTTTGGGATTAAGGTGGCCAACTGTTGAAACACTGATAGCAAGTTACTATACCAGATGTAAATCTCAGTAACAGCCATGACTTCTCTTTAATTTCTTTAAGGTTATTGTCCTGGATTTAAGAATAGCTTTTAAAACAAAATATTTCATTTCTTTTTTATGTAGGTTTCATAATGGCGGGGGGGGGGGGGAGCAGCACTTCGAAAGTTATTCCAAATTCTGGAAATAATTCCAAGTTCTGGACATCATCAAGGCATCATCCATAAAGCATTACTTGCTCAATGGAGAGCACCTTATGGCTAAAATGTGATAACAGTGTGATAATATAAGGTGCAGCTGGGAGTTTGGAAGGGATGTTTGAAAAGGTCTCTAAAATGCAACGTTTTTGCAAACTGTCCTATTATGAGGCAGGGCAGACAAAAGCTCCTCATGCGAAATTACTCTTCATACAGTTTAAAATGGGGTCTGGATTGGTGTGTCTGATTGAGCAAATAAACACACACACACACACACACACACAAAGAGGACATTGTGGCACTTTAAAGACTAACTGCTATATTTGTGAAACACTGTCCCCTATGAGTTATAATTGAATTATTCAAAAAGCTCTGGTTTATGAATGTAGGATATTGTGCTTCTGTACCCATGATTCAAAAAGCCAGGAAATGGCCCAATATTGCTGCACAATATCGGGCCCGCCTTTTCCTGAAGATTAGCTGAAGCAGGAGGTGCCTGGGTAGAAATGCTCTAAGTGTCAGCTGGTTGTCCTCTTGGAAGACAAGGTCCGGCAGCTGGAGACCTGTGTTCTAATCTCCGCACTATCAGGGAGCAGGCTGGGTAGGTGGGGCTCGTCAGCCTTGGAAGGAAGCCCATCTAGGAGAAAACTCCGATTTCAAACCTTCACTGCCTTGTGGCTATATCCACTGATGGAAAAGTCTTCAGGAGTTAACCTCGAGGCAAAATCCGGAGCCGGAGTCCCAGAGGCAGTTCGTGTCGTTCTGGCAACTCCTGAAACGTTGCTGGAACCAGTTGTATTGGCTCTTGCCTTTCCATTGGACTATTTCAGCGATGTGGAGAGGGGGGATTTGCTGCTTGGATAACAGCCTATCCTCCATAATATTTTACCCAGGCTTCGTGCTCTGGAGAGGACACTCCAGCTTCGCATACAGCGTTGAAACAACACGGTAAGTAGCAGTTACCAGTTATAAGTCTTTGCTCGATTGGCGTAGAGCATGACACCAGGGGCTACTTCTGATGGTGGGAGAGGTCATTGCACCTCACTAGGTAGCTACCACCCGCCTTAAGCTGGGCAGTCCCCAGCCAGTAAGGTGCTACCTCGCCACAGTCTGTTAACCTCACGGGGTGCGTGGGGTTTAGGGTGAAAGCCGACAAGCAGATCAATAACCCTGCACCATGCAACAATCATAAGAAAACTTCTGCTCTAAAGTTGGGCACCTGGAATGTTCGGAAAATGACCCCTGGCTTTTCTGACGACCTGCAGGAAATAGACGATGTGTGCAAGACAGCTGTCATCGACATGGGACTGAGTAGACTGCAGATGGACATTGTTTCCCTGCAAGAGACGAGATTGCCAGACATGGGATCTGTCAAAGAAAAAAACTTCTCATTCTTCTGGCAGGGAAAACCATTGAATGAGACCAGGGAACATGGTGTTGGCTTTGCGGTCAGAAATACTCTGCTGAGATCCATTGTTCCACCTACTGTGGAGAGTGAAAGAATCCTGTCTCTGCAGCTCCACTCATCAGCGGGGCCGGTCACCCTCATTAGTGCATATGCACCAACACTGTCGTCCACAACAGAAGTCAAAGACAAATTCTACGATGATCTGGCAGCTACTATCAAAAAAATCCCCGAGAGAGAGCCACTGTTCATTCTCAGAGACTTTAACGCTAGAGTTGGTGCTGATCACAGTTCTTGGCCCACTTGTCTAGGCTGTTTTGGCATTGGGAAGATGAACGAAAATGGCCAACGCTTGCTGGAGTTTTGCTGTTATTATGGTCTCTGTATCAGCAACACGTTCTTTAATACGAAGCTTCAACACAGAGTTTCCTGGAGACATCCAAGATCGAAGCATTGGCATCAGCTCAATTTGATCCTCACTAGATGTTCCAGCCTTCCTAGTATTACGATCACACGCAGTTACCAGAGTTCTGATTGCGATACTGATCACTCCCTGGTGTGTAGTAGAGTTAAACTGCGAACAATGAGATTGTATCACATGAAAAAGGAAGAAAGACCATGTATTGACATCAGCAAGACTCGCAATCAAAGAAAAGTGGAGGAATTTTCCCAAGCGCTTGAGGAAACCCTTCCAGGCCTGGCTGATGCAAATGCACCTGAACGATGGGAACATTTCAAGAAAGCTGTTTATAACACCGCCCTGTCCACATTTGGTAAGAAGACCAAAAAGACGGCAGACTGGTTCGGAGGAGTTGATGCCAGCCATCGAGGATAAGAGGAGAGCTCTAGCAGTATACAAAGCCTGTCCTAGTGAGTACAACTTGCAGGCTCTTCGACTTGCTCGTAGCAAAGTCCAACAGGCTGCCAGGAGATGTTCCAACAATTATTGGCTTCAGCTCTGCTCTCAGATACAGATAGCAGCGGACACAGGTAACATCAAGGGAATGTATGATGGTATCAAGCAGGCTTTAGGTCCAATACAGAAGAAATCTGCTCCCTTGAAGTCTGCTACAGGTGTGATCATCCAGGACCAAGCACAGCAGATGGAACGCTGGGTGCAGCACTACTCTGAGCTATATTCCAGAGAGAATGTAGTAACCGAAGAGGCACTAAATAACATCGAGTGCCTGCCTGTCTTGGAAGAGTTGGACAGCGAACCGACTTTAGCAGAATTAAAAGCGGCCTTGGATTCTCTCGCCTCTGGCAACGCACCTGGGAAGGATAACATCCCTGCTGAAGTGCTGTAAAGAGATCATCACCACCGAGCTGTATGAAATCTTTTGTCTTTGCTGGAGGGAAGGTGGAGTACCACAGGACATGAAGGATGCAAACATCGTCACATTGTATAAGAACAAAGGAGACAGGGGTGACTGCAATAACTACCGTGGCATCTCCCTTCTCAGCGTTGTAGGGAAGCTGCTTGCCCGTGTTGTGCTGAAGAGACTCCAGGTGCTTGCAGACAGAGTCTATCCAGAATCACAGTGTGGATTTCGAGCTAATAGATCCACCACTGACATGGTATTTTCCCTCAGACAGTTGCAGGAGAAATGTAGAGAACAACAACAGCCACTCTTTGTGGCCTTCATAGATATCACAAAGGCCTTTGATTTGGTTAGCAGGGATGGCCTTTTTAAAATACTTCCCAAGATTGGATGTCCACCTCAACTCCTTATCATCAGGTCCTTTCATGAAAAAATGAAGGGCACTGTAGTTTTTGATGGCTCAACATCAGATCCCTTTGACATCCGAAGTGGAGTGAAACAGGGCTGTGTTTGGGATCTTTTCTGCTGTCATGCTGAAACACGCCTTTGGAATTGCAACAGAAGGTGTCTATCTCCAGACTAGATCAAATGGAAATCTCTTTAATCTCTCTAGATTGAGAGCGAAGACCAAAGTCCAGCTGAAATACATGCGGGACTTCCTCTTCGCCGATGAGGCAGCTGTTGTTGCCCATTCTGCTGAAGACCTCCAACAACTCATGAATCACTTTAACAAGGCCTGCCAAGACTTTGGATTAACAATCAGCCTGAAGAAAACACAAGTCATGGGCCAGGGCGTGGACTCACCTCCCTCTATTACCAGCTCCACACAAGAATTGGAGGTTGTTCATGACTTTGTGTACCTTGACTCAACAATCTCTGACACTCTCTCCCTAGATGTCGAGCTGGATAAACGCATTGGCAAAGCAGCTACCATGTTCTCTAGACTCACAAAGAGAGTATGGCTTAATAAGAAGTTGACGGCATATACCAAGATCTAGGTCTATAGAGCCTGTTTCCTGAGCACACTCCTGTACTGCAGTGAGTCCTGGACCCTTTGTGCATGGCAGGAGAGGAAGCTGAACACGTTCCATATGCGTTGTCTCCGACGCATTTTTGGTATCACCTGGCAGGACAAAGTTCCAAATAGAGTAGTCCTAGAACGAGCTGGAATTTTTAGCATGTATACATTACTGAAACAGCGATGTCTACGTTGGCTTGGGCATGTCATGAGAATGGCTGATGGTCGGATTCCAAAAGATCTCCTGTATGGAGAATTAGTGGAGGGAAATCGCCCCAGAGGGAGACCACAGCTGCAATAGAAGGATATCTGCAAGTGGGATCTGAAGGCCTTAGGAATGGACCTCAACAGATGGGAAACCTTGACATCTGAGCGTTCAGCCTGGAGGCAGGCGGTGCAGCATGGCCTCTCCCAATTTGAAGAGACACTTGTCCAGCAGGCCAAGGCAAAGAGGCAGTCCCGAAACCAGCAAAATCAGGGAGCTGGACAGGGGACAGATTGTATTTGTCTTCAGCGTGGAAGGGATTGTCACTCTCGAATTGGCCTTCTCAGCCACACTAGATGCTGTTCCAAGTCCTCCATACAGAGCACGTTACCATAGTCTCTCGAGACTGAAGGATGCCTAAATCGGGCCCGCATTGCCAGCAGGAAAAAGGATGCCAAGCTCTACATAGCAAAGGGCAGCCTGAATGCTGACAATGCCAATGGCAGCAGTCAAGATGGTCTACTGGATACCCTCTTCTGCTCACATTTGTTGAAGAACAGCCCTGACAATTGTTTTGTCTTTGGGTGAGAAGTGGTTAACTGATGAAAAAAGGAGTCAGCTTCTGGGATTTCCCCCCGCGTGGTATCACTTAGGGCATGTTATGACATGTCATGATATGTTATAATATGATACAACATGACATGTCACAACATGTTATGTCATGAATTGACGTTTTCAAACTGACTTATAGTGATCATGACATGATGGATGTTATAGGTTATACATATACATCATACAGTATAGATACATATAACTTACATTATCATAACGTGTCATGACATAGCTGACAAAACATAACCTATCATGCTATGTCATGACATGTCATGGCATGTCGTGACATAAAATGACTTTTGTAACATAGCATGGTGTGTCATGACATAAAATATATGTTGTGACATAACAGAGTGGCTTGGCCTAAAATGGCTGTTGCAACATAACATGGCGTGTCATGACATAAAATGGCTTGTGTGATATAACATGCCATGTCATAAAATGGCTGCCATGACATATCATGGTGTAGCATAACATGTCATGATGCACCATGACGAGTCATGACACGGCACGTTATGTCAAGTCACACCATATTATGTCGTGACACAACATGTCATGTAACATAATACATAACATCATGTCATGATTGCCAGAAGTCAGTTCCAACATAAGTCGTGACATATCAGTACATGATGTGACATGTTATGTCATGAACTGACTTATGTTGGAAGTGACGTATAGCGGCCTTAACAGGTCTTTCAAGGTAAAAGAGATATATGGAGTGGTTTTACCAGTTCCTCTCCCCCAGTCAGTTTCCATGGTTGAACAGGGATTCAAATCCAAGTCTTCTGAGTCCTAATCTAGCACCCTACTTCCTATGCCAAACTGGGTATCCATAAGAGACATACTACATGAGATACTGCCTATTGTATTTTAAACCTATTTTAAATTACTTTGAGAAGTCCAAGGAGCAGGCAAGATGTATTTAAAATTAAACTGAAATAATGTATGGAACTGAGACAGTTTCTAGTGAGCTTTATCATCTTACTTAATGTCTCTCCAGGCAGTTCACTTTTTACTGCTAGTTGAACAATAAAATCCTGTTGTAGCTGCACAAACAAGAGACAATGTTTATCTTTTGCTTTAAGTGTCTTGCCTCTACTTTCTGTTTTTGTCCAAGTCTTCTTACCTGCAGTATCTGCAGGCCTGGCAGTTCTATGCATCTCCAGATGCTTTACTTTATTCCAAACACATTCTTCTTCCAAGTGATTTAGCCCACATTCTCCAGAGTTGGAAGAGGAGTCCAATAAGAACTGCGAGCAATTTCAATGACTAGATCAAGAATGTGATTACTCTTTATTGTTCTCAGCAAATGAACCTGAAATGGGAGTGATTCTTATATCCAAAATAAATGACAACAGTTTTCAGCACAGATGCTTGCTTTTACAGTTACTAGCCAAATACCCAACCCATAGAAAATCAGCTTCTTTCTTGTTTTCTTTTTTACTATTTTCTTCTAATAAACATCTGTGGTTTTAAATCAGCAGAGGGGAACAGAGGGAGACATTCTCAGACCACTGCTTTTAAGGTGCTTATTTTCAATTGTACAAGGCAGAATTGCAAGAATCATTCCCATTTTATTAACAGAGAAAGTGCTTAGTGGACCCAAAATATCATGAATCGAGATAGATGAATCGAGAAGACTACTGATATATCACACCTGGATAACATGTGTAGAAACCAGAAAAAAATAGAGGGGCACCATTTCAAGGAAAAAGATTGGGCTCACACTAAGAACAGAACATAAGCAGTCCTTAATAGACAGGTATAGTAGCACATTAAATAAAGTGGAATGTCACACTACAGATGGGATATAATTAAGGCTCTTATCAATTGCTGGCTTGAATTCTAAATTTTAAATGGACACATCTAAGCAAATGAACATCTGAGCAAACATCTAAGCCTGGCGTGCTCTGGTCCATGGGGTCACGAAGAGTCGGACACGACTAAACGACTAAACAACAACACAACAAAGCAAATGAACAACTACACACAGTAATTATTTCTCTTATAAATCTGGGCCACATCAAAGTTTGCTATGGGGCCCAGAACTTTGCTCCCACAGTGGCCAATCAGATAATCTCCATATAGGACACAAGCACTGTAGTCCTGTCATGCTCATTTCCCCCAGCAATCAGGACTCAGAGGATACTGCCTTTCATACTGTACGTAAAATATAATCATCACAAGCTGCAGCATACTAGTTTGCAGAGTCTTCTATAATCTCTGTTAAAGAGATGATCAGGACTCCTAATAGCCTAAGAGTCTATGGAACCATCCATCAAAAGGAATAGCCTCTTTTATAAAACAAGGTAGATTGGTACGAATCCAAATGTACTGGAATAGAGAATTTTGACAAGGCAAATCAAGATTTCTATGTCTTGAGTTCCCAAAGTTCTGCTGCCCCGTGAGTAACACTACTGGGAAAAGACAGATTCAGCAGACAATATTGACAATATAAGTCAATATTTCTTTGGGGGACCTGAACCATGTGAAAAAAATGTATTCCCTTATAAAAATGACTGATGTTTCAGAATGTAAAGTACAAATGCAGAGAAGTATATCACTGGTAGACTAGGAAGCTAGGCTCAACCTGCTTGCTAGTAATTTAAGCCCCAAACTGTGATACAGATAAACAAATATCTCAGGAAAATAAGCCGACAGGTTTGGGGTTGTCTATCACCTACAGCAGAAAATTTGTATTGCTTCAAAGCCTGGTAAACATGAGAACAAAAATAAGGCAGAAGTAACCAAACACAGCTATGAAAAATACATAGTTGACAGAACACACCTATATACACTTAGAACCATACAAGGAAATTTTGAGTGGTTTTGTGGTCACATTGCACATTTAAAAGGCTTTAAAAGTTCTATTCACATAAAGAAAATGGATATTGGAATTTTACTCCAGAACAAGTGAAATGGTGCACAACTAATAATAAAAAAAATTGCCAGCTGCGATCCTGGTCATGTGACTGGCATACAATGTTACATTGCAGCCTATGTATTTATATTACATCTTCTGCACATTTCACCTTAGGCAAGCTATGGCATATTAAGGCCCTTTCCAAACTTACACTTAGCTCAGGCATTCACTGATCTTTGGGCCAGTCTATGAACAGGTTTTCCTCCTACTCCACCTCCTCCCTTAGGAAACCTATGGCAACCCCAGTCAGGAGACACTGCATTTTCTGTCCCCACTACCCTTGGTGCCAGAGTATCTTTACGTTTCATTCCTCCAGAAATCAGCCTAGGATGCCTGAGAAAGAGGCTTCACTTCCACCTCTTCTAGCAAGCAGACACCTAGCCTTTTGCTTTCTAATCTGCAGAAATAAATATGACTCTGAATATTAGGAATTATTATTACAGATAATCAGAACTATCAAATTCAGATTCGCATCTATTCAGAACTATCCAAATGTGACATTATTCAGCGAATTTTAAATATTTTCAAATCCAAATGTACATTCCTACTTTCAAGTGCTACTTTCAAAATGTTTTGATCACTCTACAGACTGTTCATTTTTTGCAAATTTCTGCTGAAGTTAATGAGACATGTACTACCCTAAGGCAGAACCACGGATGAACGAGAAACGTTAGGTGCAAAACTGAAAAAAGTATGTATGCTTTGTTATACTGCATAATTCCCATTACAGAAGAATGTCAAGTAACCTCCAATGTTCAGCTCTGGAGAATACTGCATTACAGGAAGACAGCTAAGAACCCATGTTGTTTTTCCTCAGTACAAATATTTGGAGTGCACCATTAGCAAAGACCACAGCATCTATTAATCTGAAAATTCTCCTGCAGGCTATCCTAATTTTGGAAATACTTGGCATCATTTACATTTACATTGACGTTTGTAGGTATGACCTAGCACCTAAAGAATATGTTGTTGTTGTTGTTGTTCAAAAATACCAGATACAGTCAACCAAAATTATAAAAACATTGACTGGTATTATATAACAGATATGAGTTTTAACCAAAAGCCTGTTAAATAGCAGCACAGTATGTATGCTGTTCCTAATACTGCCATTTTTTGTAGCTCTGATGATGTGATTTCTGAGATCTTCAACTGCTTATAGTGCTGCATGAAGGTTCTTGATATTGTTCCCAAAGCCCCAATGACAATGGGGACCCTTGAAGTGTATTTCATCCACAAGTGAGATGTTTCGATCATTAGAATCTCTGTATTTTGTTAGTTTTTCCAATTCTTTATTTTAAACTTTGGCATCCCTTGGAATTGCAATGTCAATGATCCAGACATTTCTTTGTTCTATTACTACTATGTCTGGTGTGTTATGTTCAAGGTATGTATCAGTTTGGATCCAGAAATCCCACAAAATCTTGATTGTCATTTTCTGATACCTTCTCTACCTGATGTTCCCATGGGTTTTGGGAGGCTGGCAAGTTATATTTTTTGCATAATGACCAGTGCACTAATTTTGCCACTCTATCATGTCTAATTGGGTAATCTGTTTGTGCAATCTCTGGACATTCACAGATGAGGTGTGACACAGTTTCATCTTTTTCTTGGCAAAGTTGACATTTGCTGTAGCACTGATTCCTTGAATCTTAGCTTTCATCACATTGGTTTGGAGTGCTTGTTCTTGTGCAACAAAAATCAAGCCTTCAGTTTCTTTCTTAATGGCCCCCCAGTTTTAGCCATGCCCAGGTTGAATTGTGATCATACTTTGCATCAATGTTTCTCAGGTATTGTCCATGTAGTGATTTATTTTTCCAACTGTTTAATTTATTTTCAAATTGTTGTTTCTTATACTGAGTCTTTGTTTCTGTTGTTTTCAAATTATTCTCCATTTCACTGCCTTAAGTAATTGTTATTTACTTGTACTAATATAATCATTTAGGCTTCTTTTTTCCTCTTCTACTACGTGCTGTATTTGCAGTAATCCATGGTTTCCAATTTTTCGTGGTAAATACAATCTGTCCGCATCACTTTTTGGATGTAGCACATGATGCATGTTCATTAGTTTCCATGTTTTTTGATCCAATTCATCTAATTCATTTTGGGTCTCATCTATTATTCCTTCTGTGTTCATGTGGATAAGAAAACCAAGAACTCAGAAGTTTTTTGCCTCTCAAATAGCTATTTGTAACATCAGTTTTCGAGCCATGGATGCCTGGATTCCTTCCAAATTAAAAATGGGGGGCTGGCTACGACTATTCTCTTTCAAGATAAGCAAGTGGTGTTTTTTTCAATGTATTTGGTCTATTTTAAATTTCCAGCCACAAGAGGCCGCCGATATCTGTATGGGGAGTAAAACAGCTTTACGTTTTAAAAATTGCCCTTTGCCCAAACAACCCCAAATTTGGCACAGAGCAAGAGCAGACTATCTGCTACATCTAAGCAAAAGTTGGAGCTGATCCAACATCTAGTTTCATTGTCATATTTTTTTGTTTGGGGCATCCCTATTTTTTGAGTTGGCTTACGGAACGCTGAATGCTGCTATCAGCACAATACATTGGACACCAAAAATACAGAGACTACATAGTCGAACCTTCATGCAAGGCCCTAAGAGACAGTGGTGTTTGCTTGCAGGCTCATAGCTCAGTGGTTTAAGGCACCTGGCTGCAGAATCAGAGGTTGGGAGTTCAATTCCCCACTGTACCTCCTTGAGAAAAGCTGGATTTGATGATCCAGAGGGCCCCTTCCAGCTCTGCAGTTCAGAGTTTATTATTCTGTACCTAGTAATGATCTATGACTCCTGTTTGGCATTCAGTCTGGTTCTGTAAACATTTCAACATGAAACGCTTGTTAAATTTTAAAGTGTGGGTGCCCATTATGACAGTTCCCATAGCTTGCCCATTCAAGCTCAAATCACCCTCACACATGTTGCATTACAACACAGTTAGTTTGCAATATTATTTATTTATTTATTTATTTATTTATTTATTTATTTATTTATTTACTTACTTACTTACTTACTTACTTACTTACTTACTTACTTACTTAATTACTTACTTACCACTGTCATTAGTGCCAAATACACTCTTCCTGAGAAAATCCATTTCTTCCTAGCTTCTGTTGAGACTGAAGCTAAACCCAGGAAGGACAAAGGAACTGGAAAATAATGGCATAGTCCCAGCTGATCAGTAAGTCCTGCGGCCTTGGCTGTGTGACCCCTGTTTCTATTATACCACTGGTATGGATTTTGCAGAGCACTTGCTCTACATTTGCACAGCCTGTTTCTTTAGCACCTGGTTTCTCTGATATTCTGCCAATCTGTGGAAACCCTACTTGAAAATGGTTCACCTGGTTCAGCTGCACTCATGAATAAAACCTGGAATTCTACACATTGTTATTTAATGCACTTTGAAAGGACTAATCAGCAATGCTGCCTCCTACCTTTGTGTACCTTCCCACAAAAATGAAGACTTTTTGCAGCCATCACAAAAAGATTGCTAAACTTTCAGGTTCAAGTGAGATAGTAGTAAGTACTGGCCCAGCTAGTAACCTCTTCACTTTCTCATTATGGAGGTGGGCTTCCACCATATCTGTGACCCAACCAAAACCTGAGAACTTTTGAGGGGGTCAATGTTCAGAGCAATTCTAGTTGCTAATCTGGTGTGCTTCTGCCCATGTGAAGTTGTGTCAGGTCAGGCTCAGCACTACCATTAGACAGAGTGAGGCAACTGATGCTGGTGGGCTGGAACAAGATGGCAGAGGAAAGAGAGGTATGACCCACAGCCTGTCTCCCTAAAATAGTGTGCTGTCCACAGATGTGGTGGAGGGACCATTCCCATTGCCAACAACAAACAGACATTCAACTGCCAATCCAGCTGGCTTTTCTATATGAAATGGGAGGAGACACCATCCTGTTCTTTAGCTCAATCTATTGTGAACCACTCTTGTGTCAAAGCATAACCTGCAAACAAAAGCATGTGCATGAATTAATAGATATATAAATGAATAAAGAGTATTGAACTAAAAGGACAAATAATGTGACCTGTTATAATGTATGATCTATCTTCCACCATGTTTTCATTACATATGGGTCATCAGAATGGCTCTGGGTTTCTTGTGTGCATAGAATGGACAGATTTTACTGATTTATCATGCTTTGGGCATGCAGCAGTTGATTTATCCCCTTAGAAAAGGGGATTTATGCAAATGCTATTTTCCCAAATTTGGATGAGATGAGTTTGCAACCTTGCAGAACTTGCTTTGAAGCTTTGTTAAGTTCAAGAAGCTCCTCTTTGTCTCCATCAACACAAAAGGCAGGTCCATTGGTTAAGCAGAACATGGTGTTTAAATAAAAGGCTGTTTACAAAGAGAGTGCACTGTATTAGATGCTTACCAAAGCATGGAAAAAATTTAGGCCAGCAAACAGACTTGTTGTTATTATTGTTTTACGTGCATCTTTTAAAATTGGATTAAATCAGAAAAATCTGTCCATGAGGAGGAGAGAGATGCAATACAGTTTCTCAGCTAAATCACTGCAGTTCAGTCACAGAAAATGCATTTATCTTTCACACTCTTAGGTAGTGAAAGATGAATTACTAGGAGTTCAAGATGGAGCAGTAGCCTTTAAGCCTCTGTACCTTGAGGCAATCTTACATGCCAGATGATTTCTAGAAAAAGTTAAGGGTCACACCAACACATCATTTTATACCTTTGTAAATCCACTTTTACATTTATGAAAGTTCTTCTAAGTATAAGGGCCATGAAAATACAGTGGCCTGAGTCCTAATGGTTAGTTAGGCTGACATACATGCAGTGGCATGCTTTGCAACGGCTTCTATCATCATAATCATCATCTTAGAACTGCAAAGCGAGTAGATCCCTCATGGCAAACTGCCACTGCAGTTTATACCACTGTGCTTGTGCTGCCGTAACTAATGAATACAATTTTAGTCTTTGATTATTACATTTTTAATTACTGCATATGAAGATGGAATCTATGTCTCAAGAAAAGCCATCTAAACATTTACTTTGCACTGGCAGAAAAATTATATGGACAGGTTAGTATTAGAAAAAGAAAGGATGGGTCATGTAATAGTTCCTTCTTAGTGAAAGCGACAGTGAATGTTCACACATGGTCTAATCACAAACAATACGTTTATTCAGAGTGTGGATTGTGGTGTAGCCTGCAGCTGCTCTATGGCTGATTGTCTCTAAGAAACAGATACACACACATACCTACCTATAGCTTACCTTGCAAAACCATGACAGTTACTTTTTAAAAATAATCCATTATGCATCTTATTCCAAAGCTTGCAGAAGTTCTGGTGAGTAACTGTTACTGATTACTAAAAGTAGCAAAGTTGCCAGTCAGGTTCATATATACAGAATGTTAAATCCTCTTGACTCTAGTGTTTGATATCACATCACTAGTCAAAATGCATTACTTTCAGGCTCAAGGAAAGCCTTTGAGGTAAAAGTAGGGAAATTTCCATGATAGCATACATACAAATTGGGTGTGTACATGCCCTGCCTGGCTGAAATGCACTCGTTTACAGCAGAAGGGTTAACAGATAAACAGGAAGAGTATTGACTGGCTTGGGTATATGGGGATTGGAAGAAGGTGGTCATTAAGTCAGTAAAAAGCTGCAAGAACATCCTTGCTTCAATCAAGGAAGTCACCTCAGTGCTCAAATGTATAAACAGAGACCTCTTCAGACATTCATGAAAACATGTGGGGCCACAAAGAGCAGAAAGAATTAGAAGGTGTGCCAGCTCACCCATCTGTTTTTGACCTTCATGTGTTAAGTGTGGACATGAGGAAGGAAATAAACCCTGTTAAGTTGAATGCGCTACAGCCTTGTGCAGCATTTGTTTTCTGTGGCTTTCCATTCAGATTTTGAAACAGAATGGTAGCCAGGCTGCTGAGTATAGTGCATCTTGTTTTTTCTTTTTCTTTCTTCTTTCTGGACATGGAGAGGAGGGTCTGCCCTCCCAGCGAGGGGTCTAACATCAGGGTGATTACGGGTAGAGGGAGATATGGCGTTGGCTCAGTGCCTACTCGTTTTAGAAGAACAGTGAACAGATGTTTGAAGGCTGTTCACTGTTCTGGCACTGTGTCCAACTACCAGTCTCGAGGTAGCCAGCTCAGCCGGCCCTCCACCCTAAAACTGGTGCTGTTGAATGCCAGGTCTGTGTCCAACAAATCCCAGCTTATTCAAGATCTTATTCTGGAGGAGGACGCAGACCTGGCATGCATAACCGAGACCTGGATGGGCGGGGAAGGGGGGATTCCCCTGACCCTAGCCTGTCCGTCTGGTTATGCAGTCCAGCACCAGGGTAGATTGGAGGGGCGGGGGGGGGGAGTAGCCATTGTTTATAGAAATACTCTTGAGGTTACTAGGCGCTCCAAGGTGGTAAAGCCAGGTCTGGAGGCCCTCCACGTGTTTGTTGGGGCCAGGGATGGTATTGGGATCTTGCTGGGTTACCGCGCTCCCCGCGACCCAGCCACCTCCTTACCGGAGCTGGCGGACTTTGTCTCCGTGGCACTGTTGGAGTCCCTGAGGCTTTTGGTCTTGGGTGACTTCAACATCCATGCGGAGGCAGAGGTTTCCGGTCCAGCTCTTGAGTTCTTGGAAACCATGGCTTCCTTGGACATGTCCCAACATGTTAACGGTCCCACACATACGGGTGGCCATATGCTAGACCTGGTATTTTCCACTGAACGGAGCGAGTGTGGTCTGATGGTGACTGACCTGGTGTCAGTCCCCTTGTCATGGTCAGATCACCATCTAATAAAATGTAACCTCTCAGTGGCACTCCCTCCCCGCAGGGAGCATGGACCTATTTTGATGGTCCGCCCTCGAAGGTTACTGGATCCATTGAGATTCCAGGATACCATGAGAGGGATTCCAGCTGAGCTGTCTGGCGCTCCTGTCGAAGCTCTGGTTGACGGATGGCTTGCCGCCACCACTAGGGCTGTAGACACGATCGCTCCTAAACGCCCTCTCAGGAGCAGAGCTCGGCCAGGTGCCTGGTATAACCAGGACCTACGAGCAATGAAGCGAAATAGGAGACGGCTAGAGTGCATTTGGAGAGAGGAACCGACGGATTATAATAAGAAAGCTGTCAGGATCGCAACTAACCGTTACCTGGCTAAGGTAAAGGCTGCCAGACGATCACACATCGCTGACCGGATAAGCGATGCTTCTAATCAGCAGGCGGAACTTTTCCGTATAGTTCGTGATCTATCCGGAATTGGTCTGGGTGATGGGCCTCCCATTAATATCTCACCTGACCAATTTGCAGCATTTTTTAAATCAAAAGTGGAGGCCATCCGCCGGGACCTATCTCCTTTTTTAAATACAGTGGATCGAGCAGAGATGTCCAGCGCTCCGCCCTGCCCGGTGACTCTTGAATTCTTTCAGCCTGTGACGCCAGACCTGGTGGACAAAGTGCTTGATCGCTGTCGGGCCACCACCTCCTCCCTTGACCCTTGCCCGGCCTGGCTAATCAAAGCAGCCAGGCCTGTAACAACGGAATGGGCCACAGCAATAATTAATGGGTCTCTCCAAGAGGGCAAGGTTCCTCTTGCCCTCAAGGAGACACTCATTAGGCCCATAAGGAAGAAACCAAATTTGGCGGCGGATGATATTGGAAATTATAGGCCCGTCGCCAATGTTTCTTTCCTTATCAAAGTGGTGGAGAGGGTGGTGGCAGACCAACTTCAGACACTTTTGGACTAAACCAATGCCCTGGACCCATTTCAGTCGGGCTTCAGGCCGCGTTATGGCACAGAAACGGCACTGGTCGCACTGTTGGATGACCTGTTGAGGGAGGCCGACAGGGGCAATATGTCCTTGTTGGTCCTCCTCGATATCTCAGCCGCCTTTGATACCGTCGACCACGGTATCCTCCTGGGGAGGCTCTCTGAGTTGGGAATCGGTGGCCTGGCGCTTGCCTGGCTCCGATCCTTCTTGGAGGACCGTCCCCAGAGAGTACAGCTTGGGGAGAATGCTTCGGCCCCATGGAGTCTCAGTTGTGGGGTTCCGCAGGGGTCGATCATCTCCCCAATGCTGTTTAATATCTATATGAGGCCGCTGGGTGGGGTCATCAGGGGGTGTGGTGCCTCGTGCCATCAGTATGCTGATGACACGCAGCTCTACATCTCCTTTTCATCTACCTCAGTGGATGCCGTTCTGTCCCTTCAGCGCTGCCTGGAGGCTGTACTGCAATGGATGCAGTTGAATGGGTTGAGGCTGAACCCGGACAAGACGGAGGTCTTGAGGGTGGGAGGTCCCTCCATCGGCGGTTTGGGCGACTCCCTCTCTTTTGGGGGGACGACCCTTACCGCAAAGAGTGAGGTTCGCAGCTTGGGGATACATCTGGACCCGGCGCTTACCATGGAAACCCAGGTGGCGTCTGTGGCCCGTTCCGCCTATTTCCATCTATGGCGGATTGCCCAGCTGCGACCATATCTTGATGGGGAGGCCCTCACTACTCTTGTCTATGCGCTCGTAATCTCGAGATTAGACCATTGTGATGCGCTCTACGTGGGGCTGCCTTTGAGATTGATGCGGAAACTTCAAATGGTGCAGAATGCGGCAGCCAGGCTCCTTAGTGGGGTGAGGAAATTTCAGCATATCTCTCCCACTCTGGCTGCCTTGCATTGGCTGCCCATTCGTTTCCGCATTGACTTCAAAGTGTTAATGATGACGTATAAAGCCCTAAACGGTTTGGGACCTCGATACTTGGCAGATCGTCTTCTCCCACCTAGATCTACCCGAATCACCCGGAATAGCCAGCAGGGACGGCTGAGGGGCCTAACGACGAGAGAGGCCCGGAAAGAAAGAACAAGAAACCGGGCCTTCTCGGCAGTGGCCCCTCGGCTATGGAACAGCCTCCCAACTGAAATTCGTCTGGCACCCTCGCTGGGTGTTTTTAAAACTCATTTGAAAACTTGGCTTTTCAGGCAGGCCTTCCCTCCAGTCAATAACTGATTTTTACTCTTATCATCTTGGTATTGATTTAATTTAATATAAATGTTAAAATTATGATGTTTTAAATTTTTTATGTCTTATGATGTTTTTAATATGTATGTAAGCCGCCCCGAGTAGACTTTGTCTAGGGGGGCGGGGTAAAAATCTAATAATAAATAAATAAATAAAATAAAAATATAGCCAAGAAGTTGCCAGGAGCAGTTTTGAGAAAAACAGTCACACAATCACTCTGTCAAAAAATAAGCGTACCATTATTCAAAGTCCTCAATAGCCCCAATTAAGGTAATATACAGGGACCACCACCACCAGTGTAGAAATATGGGGTTTACAACACTCTGTTATTCAGTATGGGAGACCTCTGTTGAAAAGTACAAAATTTAATTTAAGTAGTCATTGTGAACTTAATTGGTCATTTTATGTGAATTGAAGTGGTCATTGTGCAATGCCTTCTCCTGCTTGCTTCCCTCCCAGCTTTTAAATCACAGGCCTCTTTTTCTATAAGAAACCCTTCTTCCTTCCCTAGTGTATATTTTTGTCGTCAGAAAACTCAAGCTTTCTCTTCTTTTTTAATACTGGTCAATGTGCAAACTGAACTGACAAATTATTTAATCCATTATCTATATAGAACTTGCTCACAAATGAGAAATCCAAGAGTAGGTGTGATGTGATTTCTTCATTCAAATTCTTTTGTCGTTTTCAGGTTTATTCTAGTCATAAAGCCCAATTTTATATATATATACAGTATATCACAGAAGTGAGTACACCCCATCACATTTCATAAATATTTTAGTATATCTTTTCATGTGACAACACTGAAGAAAAGACACTTGGCTACAATGTAAAGCAGTGAGTATACAGCTTGTATAACAGTGTAAACGTGCTGTCCCCTCAAAATAACGCAACACACAGCCATTAATGTCTAAACTGCTGGCAACAAAAGTGAGTACACCTCTTCCACTCCTCCATGACGACATCACAGAGCTGGTGGATGTTAGAGACCTTGCGCACCTCCACCTTCCATTTCAGGATGCCCCACAGATGCTCAATCGGGTTTAGGTCTGGAGACATGCTTGGCCAGTCCAGCACCTTTATCTTCAGCTTCTTACCAAGGCAGTGGTCATTTTGGAGGCGTGTTTGGGGTCGTTATCATGTTGGAATAGTGCCCTGCGGCCCAGTCTCCGAAGGGAGGGGATCATGTTCTGCTTCAGTATGTCACAGTACATGTTGGCATTCATGGTTCCCTCAATGAACTGTAGCTCCCCAGTGCCAGCAGCACTCATGCAGCCCCAGACCATGACACTCCCACCACCATGCTTGACTGTAGGCATGACACACTTGTCTTTGTACTCCTCACCTGGTTGCCACCACACACGCTTGACACCATCTAAACCAAATAAGTTTATCTTGGTCTCACCGGACCACAGGACATGGTTCCAGAAATCCATGTCCTTAGTCTTCTTGTCTGCAGCAAACCGTATGTGGGCTTTCTTGTGCATCATCTTTAGAAGAGGCTTCCTTCTGGGACGACAGCCCTGGAGACCAATATGATGCAGTGTGCGGCGTATGGTCTGAGCACTGACAGGCTGACCCCACACCCCTTCAACCTCTGCAGCAATTCTGGCAGCACTCATACGTCTATTTCCCAAAGCCAACCTCTGGATATGACGCTGAGCACAGGCACTCAACTTCTTTGGTCGACCATGGCGAGGCCTGTTCTGAGTGGAACCTGTCCTGTTAAACCGCTATATGGTCTTGGCCACCGTGCTGCAGCTGAGTTTCAGGGTTTGGGCAATCTTCTTATAGCCTAGGCCATCTTGATGTAGAGCAACAATTCATTTTTTTCAGATGCTCAGATAGTTCATGACCATGAGGTGCCATGTGGAACTTACAATGACCAGTCTGAGAGAGTGAGAGCGATAACACTTGCTCTCCCTTCACACCTGAGACTTGTGACACTAACGGGTCTCATGACACCAGGGAGGGAAAACGGCTACTTGGGCCCAATTTGGACATTGTCACTTAGGGGTGTACTCACTTTTGTTGCCAGCGGTTTAGACATTAATGGCTGTGTGTTGCGTTATTTTGAAGGGACAGCACATTTACACTGTTATACAAGCTGTATACTCACTGTTTTACATTGTAGCCAAGTGTCATTTCTTCAGTGTTGTCACATGAAAAGATATACTAAAATATTTATGAAATGTGAGGGGGTGTACTCACTTCTGTGATATACTGTATATATTTAAAAAGCAGGTAATTCCACAATTAGGCTGTGCAGGAGTTTCGATAGCTTCCAGGTATTTCAGTTCATTTACATTTCCCTCCTTCCCCTGTTCCCAGTGTACACACATAACTCAGTGTAAGTTCCACTGAACATCATGAGACTTTCTTCTGAGCAAACATGTACACTTGTACAATGTACATACTCCAAAATTCAGTTTAATATTTGACAACCATTCCTGTCTATCCAAGATGAAAAGTCTACGCCGTCTGTAACTCCTTCCTGTTCCATATAACATAACACCTTCCTGCAGATCAACAGTGAACACTTGATTTGATTTCTCACTTTAAAAAAATGATGGCAACACCCCCTCACATGCTCAGTTTACCAGTCAGTAACTAGATTAAAAATACAGGCCAAAATACTGATTCTGTTCTTCAGGCAAACATTAACCTTTACTGGAATGCTACTGATTAGGTAGCAGAAATACAAATAGTGCTTTGGCACAGACCATATAAACAAAATAGAGGATCCAGTTCTGCAATGTTAATATGGCAGTCCTCTCCTATGGACTGTTGTAACTGTGAAAACATGCTGATTAGTTGATTAACTAACTCGGGGTTCCCAAACTGTGCACTGCAGCTCCATGGGGCGCCCAGGATCTGAGCCAGGGGTGCCATGGAAAACGGGATGGAACATAGAGTTATGAAGACTGTAGAGGAGTTCTTCATAGCTCTATGTAGAAAAGCTGTTCGTAGCTCAATGTCAAACAGAAACCAGAAGTGAAGGCCTCTCCTTGCTCCATCTCCATGGTTCCCTGCGGAGGTACTTGCTGAGTGGCCTCAGACGTTTCCTGCATCAGGACCTGGAAGGAGGTGGGCCCTCGGGGATATTCGGGGTAGGGAGAGATGGGATGGCTGTAGAGGGGGTGTCAGGATCCTGCCCTTGGTGACAGTGAGACCCCTGATGGCCCCTCTGAGCAAGTGGAGCCATGGCCAGTGGTCAGTAAATCAAGGGTGCTGTGAGTCCAAAATGTTTGGGAACCATTACACTTACTTGATAAGCAGCACTTCTGTCCTGTCTCATAGCCTATATGGACATCTGTTTTTAAAGTCATAATTGAAACACAGTTTTGTTTCTGAGGCCCATTGTCTTAATGAGGAAACAACTATCTTTTCTTGTGGTATGTTCTGTAAAACAACATAAATACCTTCTGATCTTTTGCCAAAGCCATTCGTTTGGCTCTTACCTGACATAAAATTAACATATTTCATTTATATCTTGCCCTCTTTCACCATAAGCTCAGTGTGAGTAGCAAGTTGAATAGAAACATAGCCCAACACATAAATGTAATTAAAATCACAATTCTAAAATAAAAAATAAGCAAGAAACAAGTAAAAAAGAAGAGACAGTAAAACACAATTTGAAAAGAATACCCTGATTGCCAGCCCTTGAACTCTGCCCAGTAAATCACTGGCAGCCAGTGCAGAAATTTCCAAACAGGTATAACATGCTTATCTCCTGTGATCCCCATCAACTCATGGAGAGAAGGGAAGGGAAGATACCTAGCCATCAAACTCCACTTCCTAATTTTCTTGGCTTTTACTCCTATTCCCTGCTGTTATGGGAGGGTTGGGTGCGAGAGAAACAAAAGTGTTGGAGATGAAATGTTGGTGTTGATATTTGGAATGTGAATGCCCAGGTTCTTCCTAGGGATGCTGATACATTTTAGTTAGCTCATGTTTTGCACATCTGTGTTATTTTAAAATCAACTGTTTCTAAACATCCCTCTCCTTGGCCCTTCCATATATCTCTTGAACTGGCAATGGACTTGATTTGGTTGCCTGTACCTTGCTTGGGATTGGGCCCTTCTGAGGCTTGTCAGAAGCCCACACGCCCACCTACGGGGCACACACGGAGTACCCCAGGACACCAGTTCAAAGAACCCGTCCCAGAACATGCCTCTCCATCCCCTCCATTCTACTGCAGCCACATCTCCGAGGCCCAGATTGCAACCCCAACTGCTCCGACTGGCATATCTGGCTGCCCAAAAAATTTAACTGTGCCTGCACAACAGAACTTGAACTCAGGCCAACGGCTTCTCAGGATCTGCAATGATAAGTAACAACCAACACTATAGCAGCACCTAACACTGTGGTAATGGGCGATCGTAGGCACATTTGCCAGATGACCATTTGCCCACTCGTTTTATATCTTCAACATCATATCCCAGGGCAGCTGCCATGGATGCAGCACCAATTCTGAAGGAATGCATCCCAAACCGCCAAGTTTGTATCCCGGCCTTGCACAAGGCCTGGGAAGTAACCTTCCAAAACTGGTACTTTGTGAGCGGTGACGCATCCTTGTGACACAAAAACCTGCCTCCTCCATCTCCTCTGAGTTGCAAGAATTCTAACGTAGCCCTTACTGGACAAATCTCAACCTCAGAACACTGTCCCAACCATATAACCTGTCCTTTTCCCAACTGATCCGTCTTGGGATCTATGCAGGTGAAGTGCAATCTTGTTTTTTTGATACTACCACATCCTTCCTCTGCAGAGAGGATAGCAATGTGTCTGTTTTAGATGCAGCCACCGATTCACTTATCCTCAGGGCTCCGAAGAAAGCTATTAGCGTTGCTGCTCTAAAGAGACAGGCTTCAAAATAATCCTCGCAAACTGTGTCCCATGTGCTCCCTAACTTAGCTAGTATGGCAGGCGATATTGGAATACGAGTATCACTTGTGGAACCACGTTCCCTACTCCATCCTTCGATCATCTTCTTGATGCGAAAATCAATTGAGAAACCCTTGCACCCTTGTGCTTTTGCATAAAAAACCAAGGCAGACATCCTGCCTTGAATAGATCTAGGGGCCAATTCTTTCCTATATAAATGAACTGCAAACTGCATAAGTTGTTCATCTGATGCAGGCCACTCGTGCTCCAGGCCCTCCTTCTCGCAGAAAACAAAATATTCCTTGCATGCCGCAGTATAACTGCAGCGAGTGCTTGGGGCTACTGCTAAGCTCATGGCTCTATTAGACTCTGCCCTCCAAGGTTCCATACCTCGTCTGGTAGGACATCCGGCTGAAACCGTGCCCCCAGTGCCAACACCCTGAACCGGTTGACAGGACAGGGCATCAGCAATGGAATTATCTACTCCGGGGACATGGTGAGCCTGAAAAACTATATTAAACTGTAAACAACACAACGTGAGGGCCCTAATTAACACCATTACCCTCTGCGATCTAGAGGTCAATGAGTTAACAATGTGTACCACCGCCTGGTTATCGCACCAAAAAGTGACCACAGAGTTAACCCACTCGCCTGCCCATAACCATAATGCTCCCACAATCAGGAAAAGCTCTAAGAAAATGAGATCCCTGGTTATGCCCGAACTGTGCTATTCCACTGGTCATGTCCCGGCAGAGGAATGGAAAATCTGGAAACCTTGTATATCCATCTCTATGTATATAGCTTTGTATTCTCCTATCTGTAGCTAATAGGTAGGTTTAATGCAGATGAATAGTGGTGACATTGCCACTGAAGAATAGACAAGCATACCTTGCAGCTTGTCCTACCTTACAGGACTGAAAATGCAAACACTTGCCTCGCATGTATTCTGGCATTCATTCTAGCACTTTCCCTTGGAGAGCAGTTCAAATCTTTATCATAAGCAGTTCCCCTCTTTAGCTGAAAAGGGTATATTTGTGATTGTTATAATGTTTTACATCACTTCTGCGGGTCTATCTGATCTACAGTTAATTAAGGATAAGTCAAAAACCTTTTGCAATCATTCAGTGGCCTTTTCTGACAGAGTGGCAGAAAACAACAGAGAGAAAAGGAGAGTGAATCTAAGATTACTGATGTTAAAGGTAAGGTGATAAATGTGTTTTTATTCACTGCAGGTTAAGTTGTGCATTTTAAATATGGCTGTAAATAGCTCTGCCAATGTCACTTTATGGCCACTGCCCAACGCTGTTAACAAGTGACATAAAAGGGTCCGGTAATTTACACCACCTCTGAATTGTTGTAATTCTCTCTTTGAAAGGTTCCAAGTATCTCTCCTGTAAGACTAATAGATTAAAAAGATAGGAATGACTGAGTAATCAAGCTGTTACATTAGGGGATGGAAACTATCTGTGTGCATAATCAGACTGAACTTTTGCTCTGAGGAAATGACTCTACAACCATATGCCACAAAAAACAAAACAAAACATTGTTTTACATACAACTATGATCTCTGTTTGTTTTACTTACCATGGGGTTTAGGCTTAGCTAGGCTTCCACAAACCCTTCCACCTCTTTATAGCCTCTAGATTCCAGCCATGTGGAGAACCTAGGCAAGGAGCTAATCAGATACTCGTTTTGACAGAAAACATATTCAGGAGGAGGTGTTAACACTTCACACACATATCGCTCCTATGTGCCTTCAGTATATACTCCAGAGGATTGGGAAATCATCCAGAGCATTGCTTTGAGCGAGGCAGAGGGTTGAAGGGAGAGGAGAGGGTACTGCATGGGGAAAAATATCACCTCTTCCTAGATCAGCAGATGGCGCTACTTTTGTCAATGCACATACTCAGCTGGATCCTGTCCCAGTTATTTATTTGTTCATATTTTTAATGCAAATACATGTAATTCTACTCTTAAAAAACAAAACAAAACAAGAATCCTGTGGAACCTTAAAGATGAACCAATGTTACCCTGGCATAGGGACTTGTAAACTGTGGCTGCTACTACACAGGTAAAAAGTACAGGATTTGCTGTGGAAGTAAAGGAGAGGCATTCATTTTTTTAAACTGATCACATGATGCAAAGGCCAATTTGATCAACACTGCCCTTTGTGCTTTGAAGCAGAGTTTTCGCCTCCCACTGGGGGCTTCTACTTTTTTCAAGCCAAAGCAATTCAAATGGTGTTTTCTGCACTGGATCCATTGTTTTGTTCTCCAAAAAGATGTGGGAGTGTGACTGTGGATGATATTTTGGTGATGTACAAAGTTGGGTGTGACTGACATTTTGGATAATGGGAATGCCCAGCCCTGTACTCTCTCTCTCTAGTCACACTGATATATTTTTAACTTTTAAAAAAACCCTACTGAGTTTACTACTTGATCACCTTATCACTGTGCTGATATATTAGTTTAGTGCTGGATCATGCCTGTACGGACAAAAAAAAAATCAATATGTAACAACGCCGACGAATTATAGCACAGTACTATGTTTCTGCAATATGTGTATATGTGTGTGTATGTTATGGAGAGCTTTGGCAAATTGTCCCTTTTCCCTAACGCCATGCAACAATTAAAACGGCCCACTGGTTTTACAATGAGCCTTAAAAGGAGAGCTGGGGATTGTCAACAGGTGAGACCAAAGGAAGAGGGACCGTGGCAGGGATCAAACTGCATTGGATTGAAGGGCAGTGTGGATCCTGGCACTGAAACAATCCCCAGTCTCTGTGTGATCACCTAATCTGTGTAAAACAGGCTGCGAATCCAGCCACAGCAAAGACGAGTCACTCTGATTCAGCTTGCCAGTGAAGTCACAGCCTCTCACTACATGCCTCCCACATCTAAGGCATTGCTCCTTTTAAAAAAGAATCCTGATGTATATCTTCAGTTCACTGTTTCTCAGATTTCTTTCTTGAGATGCATATAGGCCTAAAGTATACAAAGAAGCTGAGAGCAAATAATTCAGATATAGTCTGAGTCTGTACTTTCCGGTTGGGACTGTCAGTTATATCAGAAATCCAATGGCTAGTTCAAGCTTTTCAGTCGTCTTGCAATCCCCACTGACTCACTCACTATAGCTGCCGTCTTCTTTTCTCTCTGAAGAAAACTAACCAGTTACTTGCAGCTGGAGAAGGCAGCAGTAGCAAAAGAAAGGGGCAGTGGTAATTTATTTGTTTGTTTCTTTGTTTTCTTGTTTATTTGCTGCAGCCAGATAGTTGACTAGGACTGGTTACAGGGATCACATAACCTAACCCCCGCCCCTGTTACAGCAGCTCCACTGGCTGCCGTTCCGTTTCTGGGCACAGTTCAAAGTTATTTCTCTCTTCCGTGCATCAGGGCTCTGACATTGCCATCAGCAAACAAAACAGGAACCTCCCCAAGTGCATTCAGGAAAATATTTGGATCCATAAGGCACCAGAGGAGGACTATCTTCACTGCTACACCCCTTACCACAGAGACTCAGACCAGGTACTATGAAGGCCTAAATGATTTAAGTTCAAGTTATCTCTCCCTTTGTGAGCCTGCCTGAGTGCTAAGATCATCAGAATGATTTTAGCACAGACTTTCTCTCAGTCTCACTACCCTCACAGGTATGTCTGGTGGGGACACAGGAGAGAGCCTTCTCTGTTGCCGCTCCCAGACTCTGGAACTCCTGTTCACACGATGCTAGGATGGTTCCATCTTTACTATCCTTCTGCAAGCAGGTGAAAACATTTCTCTTCAGGCAGGTTTTTCTTTCGTGACTTACTGTCTGGGATAATTTGTATTTTCTTGCTTCTAAATCTGTTTTAGTAATGCTTTTATCTAACAGTTTTAATATAGTGTTATTAATTCTTATTTGAATAATCTCCTGTTTTTAGCTTTTAATATTGTGTTTTTAATGACATACGCCTCCTTATGTCCTTTTTAGGAAAAATATTTTAAATAAAATAAATAAATGATTTTTTTTTTAAAAATTACAAAATATTCAACTAAGAGTGGCTAATACAGATTAAAAGTAACAATACAATGCACTAGAACTCTAAAACAACCTAATGAGAAAAACCTAGAGGTTAGAAAGTAATTTAAAAAACAATTAGTTACAGTTACCACTTACTGTTAAAATGGTACTTTAGCTGAAATGTTAAGAAACTCTGGGCAGAATCCCACTGGTTAGTTATGACAACAAAAGCAAATTGGTATAAATTGCTGCAGTGAATTGCCACAACTCAACAAACTGCTGCTTGTATCCCTTCTTGTGCACTGACTGCATGACCTGATGAGCAAGGAGAGATACAGGTGGCAACTTCTCAACTAGCAGCACTTCACTATTGCGGTTTACACCAACTGACTCCCACTGGCACAATTACCCAGGAGGTTTCTGGTCTTCTTGCTTTTCTTCAAAAGTAAAAATAACATGAACTACCACCTGGACCACACCCCCATATTAACCTAAAAATTAGTTAGAACACAAAAGGAGTGAAGTTAGACTTCAGTTTTGCTGTTGGAAAAAAGAAATTAAGTACAAGTAACTGATTATTTATGAGTTCTATCCAACTTCAGCAAAAACAGAGGGATATTGCACGGAAAATACTGAACACACATAATGAGTAATAAGTAATTAGTAATAAATGACAGAGCCTGTGAAAAAATGGAAGATTGGAAACTATGGACTAGGTAAAAGCTGGAACAGAATAGAACTGGGCAGAACAGGGACTTTTTAATAACAATTGATGCCAAAAACAGTGGAATGCAATAAAAAAATACCAGAACAATATTTCAGACCTCAAACCTAAAGAATGTTACTATTTCATTAGCCATTTATTGCCCCAACCCCTTTCCCCTGGAACAGAACACAATGGCCCAGAAGAGCAACTTTTGAGTAAGATAATCAAATCAAATTCATGACACACATTTGACTAGATAAGCAAGCCATAAATCATTCTCAGGAACAACATTACAATACTCATTCAGGGCAGAAAATCAATATTGTGCATAAAAGCCCGAAATGGTGACTTCTAAATAGGGCAACCCAACCAAATTTACCCTTCCCATCTGACTAGAGGGAACTGATGCAAACAGTCCCAAAATGCACCTCATGCACTTTTTCTACTAGCTTGAGGCATAAATCAGGGATGAAAAGAGTACTCACTAAATTCTTTATGATTGTTAATCTAGGATGTCTCAACTCAATAAGACAATGGGGAATTTACAAGCTTTGCAAGATTCCTTTTCTCCTGATGAGAACGAGACAGTTGGTGCTATTTTTTCTCATCAGCATCTTCTTAATTTGTGCAAAACTGTCTCTCTGTGAAATTAATGCCATTTTATGTTGAGAAACAATGCAGGTTTACACTCACACATATGTGTGCGCGCGCACACACACACACACCTACCTCAACCATAGAAAGACTAGGTGATCGCTCAGAAAGCTACAAAGGACACATCTGGTGCTTCTAATCCTTAGACATTCCCTCAACAAAGCCACCGTCATTTTCTGACACCTGCAGTTAGTTGCACTATCGTCTCACTTGTGTTAAAGCACTCTTTGTGAAACTTTGCTGGCATAGCACAGAACAGTCCCATATTTTTTTCTTATTTTTTTGCAAAAGTGTCCCCCACAATTTTACTCTCTAAAAAGGTGAGGAAAAATATTTTTGTGGTTCCTCATCCTCCTATGTGGGGATGCAGCAAACAAGGATTTATATCCCTGCTCGAAGCCATGGCATCCTCCAGCTGCTAAAGGTGTAACTTTCTGTCGAGCAACACCGAGGCTATTTAGCATTTATAAATGTTTCAAGGGTAAATGACTTATCAAATCTTTTCCTCAGCAAGCTCCTCTTTTCAGTCTCCTCAACTGGAAGACAGAGAGAATACAACACAGAAATTGTGCCTTGGAGGAAAGATCATGCTGGCATTGAAATAAAACATACCAGTTCTGCTGTACTGATTATACTTCAGGTAAATGAATGAATGAATGAATAAATGAATGAATGAATAAACAAACAAACCAACAAACCAACAAACCTTCATACTTCACTCTAAAAAGTAGCAAGAATATGAAGAAGGCATGGTTTTTAAAGATATTTCCTTGAAAACAAATATGAAGTTACTTCCTGTAGTTTTCAAACATGTAGGAATCCATATGTTAGATGTGTGAAAACCATGGTTCAACAGCCTGCAAGGTAAAAAGCAGTAACGAGTCCTTATGTATCTTAGCCTTCCTCTGTAGAGTTGAGTCCAGCATATAGCTGTTACTGCACTTTGTAATCACACTATTTTATACTCACTCTTGAAGTCAGAGGAGGTTGGAAAAAAGGACTTGCCTCCTGGGACTCCAAAGCTCAGCAGAGATTAGAAGAGAGATTAGAAGCCTCGTTTTATCCACCACTTCCTTTATTCACTTTTAAATTGAACAGATTATACCACCCGAGAAAATCTGAAGATGCCTATCCTTACTTTCAATTTTGCTCCTGCGAATTTACATTTAATTTTATTCATGTGGTAATATGGGCTAGATACATTTCAAGCCATGGAACAGCACTGCAGAATGTTATATTTCATGGCTTGATTATATGAACTTTGGTCATTTGCACTGCTTGCATCAAATTTGAGAGCTGGGTCATTTTCAACTCTAGAATTTTATGACTCTATGGTTTTGGCTGCAGACCTTCTTTGGCATCAGCCGGGGTACTACAGGACTTGATTTGGCTTCAAGCTGGATCAGAATAACATAAGCTATTTTCTGAGATTTTGGGTGGAAATGGTTCAATTCTCTGAGCTATGTAGAAGAGTTTGTCCTACCATTGGCGTTGGAGATAATGATGTTATTTATTGCTAGGTTGCCCTCCCAGATATTCAAGAAGCTTTTACCTGGCCAATTCATGATGGGGAGTCATTTTAGTTCTAACAGCAACATCACAAAACGGAGAGATTTCTACAAATTATGCTTGAAAACAAAAAGCGGTGAGACTGTGAAGCTGAAAATTGAGAGGTTGTGGGTGGGTGAAGATGTGGAGAAAAAGAACAGATGGTGTTCAGACTGTTATAGAGCAAATAAACAAGACGAAAGGAACAAAGTTGCAACAAATTCAAGAGCTGTCAAGCAAGCAACAACAGCATCAAAAAGTATGATGCACTTTGGCAGCTTCAGGCTCCACAGGCATCTTACAGCACCACTAGGCATATTACTGAGAAATGTGCTATGTCAGGATGTCATTGTTGTATAATGACTCCAGCAACATCTGTTGAGCTCAATCCTTCCCAGCCAGTTCTCTCCTGCTGCCAACTGCATTGGTGACAATAGGCGCCCTGCAGCTCAATCTCTATGCTTTGTGGGTTGACTGTTTTAAGGTTTCAAACACCAACAGGCAAGCCTGCTGACAGGACTACACATTATCTGCTTGACCGTTACTGTTCATATGGAAAACTTTGAAAATAGAGAACTATAGGGACACAAAACCATATTTCAGTCATTTCTTTGTAGGCAACACTTTTCAATATAGGCCCCTAATATTTCCCTGAAACTAGTCATCAACTTTGCTGCATCAGGTTTGACCATAGCATCTTTCTAACTTTTAGAAGTTTGGACATCATTTCTTTCTTCCTGCAGAGCACAGCATAAAGGAAAAACTTTGTCCAGATTTCTTATCATGCAGATTCCTTTGGGTCAACCTAAAGTTCCACTGTTCATAACTGGGAGACAGTCCTCCCTCCTCCACATTAACATCATTTTTTGATTCTTCATAACATCATCTGAAATCCTTCCTTCCCTCTTGAGAAGGCTGCCACATATATGTAACAGCCGTTAGCCACTTGATACAAGCCTCAGCACTTGATTCTCCTTGTAAGTTGTATTGCGGACAAGAAGATATTTTCAGGACAGTATATGGAGAGACAGAATGGTTTCCTATAGGCAAAGGTGTTAGACAAGGGTGAATTCGATCCCCTTATCTGTTCAACCTGTATGCAGAAGGTATCATACGGAAAGCCAGTCTAGATTCAGATGAAGGAGGAGTGAAAACTGGTGGAAGAAACACAGTAATTCAAGATGTGCAGATGACACCATCATAGTGGCAGAAAGCAACAATGACTTGAAACGACTTTTGGAGAAAGTGAAAGAAGAAAGTGCCAAAGGAGGACCGCAGCTGAATGAACATTAAGAAGACAAAAACCATGACTACAGAAGAACTACACAACTTTAGCACTGACAATGAAGAAATTGAAATAGAGTAGGACCCCTGTATCCACAGTCTGAAAATATTAAAAATATTAAAAGAAAACAAAATTTAGAAATATGTATTTTCACATTGTATTTACCAGAACTGGCCACTAGAGGGAACCAGAGACCATGCTATGTGTTGTTGTTGTTGAAGAATGCATAGCACAGTCTCTGGCTTCCCCTAGGACAAGTGGTGAAAAAATTTTTTTTCTGGATTTTTTCTCTCTTTTACTATGTATAGCATTCACTATTATTTACTGCTTTAACCATCAGGGGTGGTGGCGGCTTGGAACCAATCCACCACAGATATGGAGATCCTACTGTAGTTAGAGACTTTGTGTACCTTGGTTCAATCATCACTTCTAATGGAAACTGCAGCTTAAAAAATCAGAAGAAAACTGAGACTTGGAAGGGCAGCAATGAATGAATTAGAAAAGATGATCAAGCTTAAGGATGTGTCACTAGAGACCAAGACCAAGATCATTCACACTCTTGTATTTCTGATCACCATGTACGGGTGTGAAAACTGGACAGTAAAGAAAACTGACAGGAAAAAAATTAATTTGTTTCAAATGTGTTGGAGAAGAGCTTTGGTGTTAGAGAAAAGCTTTGCAGATACCCTGGACAACCAGAAAAATGAACAAATGGTTCCTAGAACTATCTCTGGAGGCAAAAAATGCTGAAACTGAGGCTGCCCTACTTTGGATATATCATGAGAAGGCAGGATCCTCTGGGGGGGGGGGGGGAAATAACGCCGGGAAAGGTGAAAGGCAGCAGGAAAAGAGGAAGACCAAATGCAAGATGGACTGACTCCCTAAAGGAATCCACAGGCTTGCGTTTACAAGAGCTGAGGAGGGCAGTTGAGGACAAGACATTTTGGAGATTGCTCTTTCAAATGGGCTCCACAAATTGGAGGTGACTTGATGGCACATAACAACAGCAAAAGAAGGTTGTGAATTATATCCTCCAAGTTAGCTGGTGCTACAATTAACCTTATAGTTTTATTCAGCTCAAAACACTCACTGATTTGGCATGATAATCCCTTTGATTTGATTCTTCTCAGTAGTTTTCTTCAGGGATACCTATCTGGGATGAAAGAACACTTGCTAAATTCCTCAGTCTTGTCAACTTAAGCTGTCTCAGGATGAAAACGATCAACAAGGAACTTTAAAGCCCCGTGAGATCCCTCACCTCCAGTTCCTTGAGACAAGGTGCTCTTTTCCCTCCGCTCCTCAGAGTCCACGTATTTTCTGCAAAATATCTCTGGTGTCTTTTCTCTTTGAGTAGCAAACTGCACACATACACCTCAATACACATACATGGAGCAAGCACATCTAGAAAGGCTGCTTATTAGAATGACACTTAATTTACACCCCATGTCTCAACTGAGGAGACATTGTGCCCTTCACACCATAGGTAGGGAAGTGGACCAATTGCCATGTGCCAAGAGTCCAAAGGATGCTTTATATGTCTGTTATTTTGGTCTGCTGCTCAGAGCGCCTTCAACAGCCAAAAAAAGAGAAAGCTGTGTGTTCCTTGCACGTGGTCCAACAGCAAGGATGCCTGCCTAACAGATGTATTATCCACTGCTGTTTCTGGACGTCACCAGCAAGGGACTGAACTAATCAGCTTGAAATTAGTTGGGAGAGACCTAACAAAAACCCTCCAGGTCATTCTTGAACTACCACGATAGTCGGCACAGGAGTATAAGTTGCAAAAGCAAAATAGTGGAGAAAGTGAGCAGTCAATAATAGTTGCTGCCTATTTAATTTCCTCCCCTCCCCCATTGTTGAAAAATATATGGTCAAGAAGGCCCCAGTACATATTATCCCTACCAAACTACTATTGAAGAATCCTGTCCACACAAATCGAGCTGTCTGTGATTGGCTGTGATCAAATCCTCCTTCCGAAAAAGAAATACAAATTACAAGGTGCCTAGAAACTTGCAGCAGAGACCATTAATAAAACAAGGTATGGGACTGTTAGGGGGACGTGGTGGCGCTGTGGGTTAAACCGCAGAAGCCTCTGTGTTGCAAGGTCAGAAGACCAGCAGTCGTAAGATCGAATCCACGCGATGGAGTGAGCTCCCGTCGCTTGTCCCAGCTCCTGCCAACCTAGCAGTTCGAAAGCATGTAAATGCAAGTAGATAAATAGAGTGGTAGAATATACCAGATGGGCGGGAAATAAATACATAAATACCACCATGGTGGGAAGGTAACGGCGTTCCGTGTCTAGTCGCGCTGGCCACGTGACCACAGAAACTGTCTATGGACAAACGCCGGCTCTACGGCTTGGAGACGGGGATGAGCACCACGCCCTAGAGTTGGAAACAACTGGACTAAATGTCAAGGGGAACCTTTACCTAACCTTTATGGGACTGTCAGATTGTATATATGTTGCCAGTATTGTTCTATGTAGATAGGAGTTATTGAAAGCTGTAGTTATTCAGATCTATGTTTAGTGATAAGAAGTGCTAATTCTATAAACTGACTGGAATTTTCAGAAAATCTTCCCGAGGAAACATATGCTCTAAGAATCTTGTACAAGAGATCAATTCTGTGCATATCCTCTCTCTATAATATAATGCTATTTTGGATATTAGAGGTTGCAGGGAAGCCCTGTTTGCAAAGGATCAATGTGATGCTCTGGTTAAAAATAAAGATCATTACAGATGGAGAACACTGTGGCAACTGCCGCAGGACCTTCATTCTGGAAGGCATGTGATGATGAGTTGTTGCCACTACTATATATACTAGAAACTAGTTTGGTGCTTTGCTAGCTTCTTAAAAGATTCTTGACAAGTTTCAAAGTACCACAAGTTAGCCTTTATGTCACAAAGCACTGAGTGCAAAATAGGAGTGGATAGGGTTGCCGTATCATTGAGTTGGCCTGGGTTTGCTCAAATTGTAGCCATTATATCCAGTGCCCATGTGGTCCATATTCTCATATTTCTTTATTTTTAAAGTAATTTTTTTACTCCTGACATAAATTGTTATATAAGGTAAAATATCCAGTCACCCTTTAAAAAGGGAGTATTTCTGTCTACTGGGTCTAAAAAAATTATCTTCTCTGAATTCTTGGGGAATGTTGTAATTTGGAGGAACTCTTATTCTGTCCCATTTGCAGACTCATGAGGTCTGTTTTGCAAAACTGCCTTCAAATATCAAAAACAACAACCCCATAGAAATAAATGGTGTGCAACAAAACAAGAATACCTATGCAGAGCTGGATCAACACCAACAATAAATTTTAGTGTTTAAAGTGCTATGGAATCGGCAGTTGTAGCTGCAACAGATGTGGCATGTCAATATTACACAGAGCCTAGAAAAAGTTACTTTCATGTTGTACAACTTCCATGTTGGCTAGGGGATTCCTGGAGTTGTAGTCCAATTAAAGAGCAAAATGTTCATGAAAGAAACAACAAATACAAAAAATAATAATCCAACACCCACATAACATGTTAGTCATGTCGAATTTCTAAGAGTCTATTTGCAGCTTAAAAAATTGTTCTGCTGTGACAGTCTGTCATTCTGACCTTCAAAGAGGAGGTCAGCACCCTAACCAGGAAGCCAGCAAGAGTGAATGAAAGCTTCAGGAGTATTCATTTCTTGGCATCCTTCATGCTATAATAAATCCTCTGATATTTGGCTCTTCAAGCCTACAGGAGATTCATCCATCTTTCAACCCAGCAAAGGGATTAAGTAGGATGACATGGCTCCTTCTTCCCCAAATAATACTCACTGGCAACTGAAAGGGGAGAGATAAGAGTTAATTGCTAGAAAAGTTTATCTGCCAAGTATCAATAGAACACTTCTATTTTCTCTGCTCCAAAAAGAAAGCTGTCAGCCATTGTTTGATTAAATTTACTACCTGAATGTCATTATGTGTTTGTTTTCAGAGCCTTAACAACCACTGCTGGAAGCAGTATTTAAATGTGTAACAAAAATCATGAATTGGAGCAAGAAATCATGAACTTTATAGACACTGCTGTTTCTAATGCTGATGACTTTTCTGGTATATCCTGCAAGTGGCTTCATGTGCAACTGTGCCCTTAACCTTATCTCTGTTTCCTTTCTGTTACCCTTTGTCTCTGAAGTTTAGCACTTATCTGTCAAAGAATCATTAGACCATGCACAGATCATTGGATGGGTCATAATATGTACACATACACAAACACACACTGTATTTGAGCACCTATTCTACAGATACTTTAGATAGCCCCCCAATATGTGCTCCAGGAAACTCTTGAGTTCCTAAAAAAATTATCCTCACTGGTGGGTCAGATATGAAAGTAGAGCTTGAGAATTTTATTTTTAAAAGGAATACTTACCATTACTCACTGTAAACCATTACTATTACTTGGTATGATTATGTCTCCTCCTGCACAACTTTTTACAGTGCTTGTAGAGTTACTTGCTATTTTCTTTGGTACCATTTAATTCTTTTTAAAAATCCATTAAGAAAATTGCTTGAAACATGGCGGGAAAAACCTGATAAAACCTCAAAAATCCCCCAAATCATTCATCTCCAAAGAAACAAGTAAGTATTACTCATTGTGTGGAGAAAAGGTGATGACATCATGGGTCATTATATTAGTTTCAAAAGGAACTTTGTTACCTCTCACTACTGTTGGGTAATTTCTTTACTTGTAATGGGTTACTTCTAAGCTCTGTACAAAAAGTCAGTCTGTCCTACATTCCCAGTTTATGTGGAGGCAGCAGCGAAGCCTCATAAACCTGGTCAATATTCCCATGAACTATGTGTGCCTCCTATGAACTTCTGCAAGGTGTGCTATTCCATGCCAGATTATCAGGGGTTCCATATCAGTAAGTGGAAAGAAAAGGGTGAACTTTCCTAAAGGACAGAAAGTTTGGAACCATATGAAGCAGAAGATGCTCAATTCAGACCAGTTGGACAACATGCCAGATAGTCTGTGTAACATATAAATGACTTTTGCAGAGATCATAAAACAATTGACTACTAAATGATCACTCCAGAACACCTAGGTTGTGCAGATTCTCATGGAAGTAGCAGCAAGCTAAAAAAATAACAAAAGATGTAGCCCAGCAAGTCACTTGAAATATTTATTTATTTATTTATTTATTTATGGCACAAACATGCAGAAAAGTTTATTGGCATAATGTGTGCCAAGCTGCTTTCTACACAAATTCTGAAATGCAGTTTGGAGCTTATGACAGCCTTTGGCTGATCTGTTTCCTCCACCCCTTCTGATCCATATCACATTATAATACTAATGTGAGCAACTCTGTTCTATTGAATACTAGGAATCCAGATTAATACCCTACTCCTAGATACACCTATTTGGAAGTAAGTCTTATTGATTTAGTTGAAATGTCTAATGTGCTTAAAGGAGTTGAAATCAACAGCACCTGTAATTAATTTTAAACTGATCAAGTACTAGAGCGTTTTCCTTCTTGCAACAGCATGCATAAGTAATGTCACAACTTTTCCTCCACATGAAGCAAGTTTGCACTTTATTTTCCATTTTACTATCACTATTACTATACAAATATAGTCTGCATTTGAATATAATTAAGTGTTACATATACCAGTGATGGGCAATATCTTGCCCTCCAGCTGTTGAAAAACTGTGACTCTTAACTTGCCTCACCAAGCTGGCTGTGGATAGTGGGAACTGAGGTTCAATGACATGTGAAGGTCTACAGATAGGAGGAAGCCTATCGGTCAAAGGGGCCTCAGAATAGAAATATGCTGCCAGCCAAGTGGAAGAGAAAAATTTGGTTTGGATTTACTGATAACGCTACTTACTTACACAAATATGTAGAGAGGGCATGTGTGCACCCAATATATTGTGACTAGCCATGCTCTGATGGCAGCCATTTTGTGACGAGATGTGAAACACTTTTTTATCGTTCCAAATGTGATCAAAAGGCCCTACCCCCTTGCGGCAGATTCAGAGTAAAATGCGACTCAAACCAGACACACTTGCTTGCAGCTTTTGTAATTAGCACAAAAATATCTCTGTTGTGAGACACAGTGCTGAAATAGTTGACTCTAGTCCACAAAACGAGCCATCTGGATCACTCCTGAATGTACCAGGATATATGAATATCTGCCGTGTGCTGCTTTTGTTGTCCTGAATGTTTGTTGATATAATGCATTTATCTGGAATCATTTTTAAAGGATAAAAATCCATTATATGGAATATAGATTTTTTTTAAAATAAGGCAGAATAAAAAAAAACCCTCAGAAATCCGAGGATCCTTTCAAAATGTCTTCTTCACCTCTGACTTTTTCTTTATGAGAGAAATTTCATTTTCATGTTTCACTGCATGTGACATGAAGCTTGAGGGCCGTAGAACAAGGCAGGAGTCACATTGGCATACTTATTCCCTGGCTGAAGTTGCAGCTAGCATCTCAATGGAGCTCTGTCACTGAACTAAACTATGCCTTTGAGCTAACGGCAAAGTGAGTAAGGGCAATCTGTCATCTAAATATGTGTTAAATGTTTGTCAGGGCGGCTTCACACCAAGGATATGATTTCAGATTTTACGGTTGGGAAAGGCAAAGATATTTCCTTGAGGGATAGGAAAGATTTCTCAGCAAGGTTTACTATAAATATATTCAAGATTAAATTGTCAACAATCCAAAAATTTTATGTATGGGTAAATGTTGTGTTTATTTACTTGTATACATTGTTATAACTATAATAGTGTAGAGTTAGCCCTCATGATTAACTCTACACATTTGTGTTTTTGGAAACACATTCTTAGCACATACACTCATTTAGGTTTCAATCCTATACGCTCTGATATGGGAACAAGATCCACTGAATGCAGTGCATGTTATTTCAACATACATGTGTAGGACAGCACTGTTAATCTCTTAAGCATCGTAATTCATTACATGAAACCAGTTCTTAGAAAAGAAATCTATGCAACAAGACAGAAATTATCATCATTTTGTGCAATTTCCCTAATTTATGCAATTTACACAAAAATCATTCCTCAAATGGAAGAACTCTCAATTATCTTGCAGTTTTCCAAACACGGGTTCTTGTTCCTATGTATGAGAACTAAACCCGTGAAGATTTACATCCCTAGTTCTCATCAGCACCCTTCATTTTATACTACCAGCAAGAAAAAGCATGAAGCGACTTTTCATAGTATACTATGTGCAAAAATATTGGCAAAAATAACCATGGTGTCCTACTTCATGCATATGAATGATATTAGTTCTGTAAATCTTTATTTATTTCATTCTCACAGATAAGAATGAAACATTTAAAAAAAAACTTTTCTCATCCAAATGCGAGTTTATGTGAATCAATGGACGATTTTTGTGTGCAAAACATTGTGTTTTGCGCAAAATACACTTTTAAAATGCAAAATAGAAGGCTTTTTGTGCAAGCCACTTTCATGGCTTGCACAGATCAACATTCCTGCTTTCGGGGGAGTCGCCATCATTTGCTGCCCCACAGGCACTGGGTGAGAGAGAGTGTGGCTGTGCTGCTGCCAGCTGCCAGCCTTCCTGGGGGAGCTTGGCTTGGACTCCCACTGCTGCGCAGGACTGGGCCCTTGTTACTTCTGGCTGCTCCACCCTCTCTTCAACACCAGCCACCTGGCTCAGGGGGAGAAGGGGCTTTAGAAGGGGTTTTATTATGATTGGGTTGTCAGTTGCCATCAGGTTGAGTAAGTAGAGACCCACAGTGGATCTGAGGGAAGGGGGGAGGGTGTTGGAGGGGGCAGCCATTGAGGTGGTGCTGGGTAGGGGAAAGAATGGTGGTGGGAGTAGAATATGCCCACGTAGGAGAAGAGAGGTTAGATATCTTACATCTATCCCCTCTTCTAGTCCTACCCCCAGCCAGATGGTACCAGGTGACCATATCAGCAAACCCTCAAGCCACACGGTGCTGTTGATGAATGCCAGGTCGGTACAAAATAAGACTGCCCTCATCCATGATGTAATTCTGGATGGGGGTGCTGACCTGGCGTGTATTACTGAGACCTGGGTGGGAGAGAAGGGTGGTGTTCCCCTCTCCCAGCTGTGTCCGCCTGGGTACTTGGTCCAGCACCAATGTCGCCCGGAGGGTCGGGGAAGGGGAGTTGCTATAGTCTATAGTTCTATCTCCTTGACCAGGCTTCCTATCCCTTTGAGAGACGGTCTTGAGGGCCTGTACTGGGCTTATGAGACAGATTGGGGATTCTGTTGGTGTACCGCCCACCCTGCTGCGTACCAACAGTCTCCCTGCTTGAGCTGACGGAGGTAGTCTCGGGCCTGGTGTTGAGGACTCCCAGGCTGTTGGTGCTGGGGGACCTCAACATCCATGCCGAGGCTGCCTTGACTAGGGTGGCTCAAGACTTCATGGCCGCCATGACAACCATGGGGCTGTCTCAATGTGTCATCAGCCCGACACATGAGAAGGGCCATACTTTGGACCTGGTTTTCTCAATGAGACTGAAAGGTGGCGGTTTGGATATGGAGAGTCTGGTTGTGACCCCATTGTCATGGTCAGACCACTTCCTGGTCAAGTTTAGTCTTTTAGCTTCTTCTCTCCTCTGCAAGGGTGGGGGATCTATTAAGATGATTCGCCCTCGGAGACTAATGGATCCGGATGGTTTCCTGAATGTTCTGGGGGATTGTCCATCTGATATGGTTGGCACTCCTGCCGAAGCTCAGGTCACCCTATGGAATAGGTAGATGACCCGGGCGGTTGACACAATTACACCTAAGCGCCCTCTCCCTGCACGCAGAACCCAGACAGCTCCTTGGTATACATCTGAACTGCGGGCGATGAAGTGAGAGGGGAGATGGCTGGAGCGCAGGTGGAGGAAATTCCGCTGGGAGTCCGATCGAACATGACTTAGAGCCCATTATCGGGCCTATTTCGTGGCAATACGGCTGGCGAAACGACAATATTTCGCCATCCGTATTGCTTCCTCTGAATGTCGTCCAGCAGAGCTGTTTTGGATGGTCTGGGATCTTCTTCAACCAGGAAATCCGGTGGAGGTCCTGGACCGCTCATCAGCTCGCTGTGATGAGTTTGCTATTCATATTGAGGGGAAAATCGCTCAGATTCACAGTGGGTTGGATTCCACCATTAGTGCAGAATCAGAGGATGTGTCCAGTGTGCCATGCTTAGGTCAAGTATTAATGGATGAGTTTCAATTGTTGAGACCTAAAGATGCGGACAGAGTGCCTGGATCTGTCCGTTCTACTACCACTCCGCTCGACCCTTGCCCATCTTGGCTAATTGGAAGATCTGCCAATTCGTACCAGGGACCAGGAGGCCGTGAACGCCTCTTTGAGAGAGGGAGTGGTCCCTAACACCTTGAAAGAGGCAGTAATTTGGCCACTCCTTAAAAAGCCTAACCTGGACCCAGGGCTGGTGGTTAACTACCGACCAGTGGCGAACCTCCCTTATTTGGGCAAGGTGTTGGAGTGGGTTGTGGCCAGGCAACTCCAGGTGCTGCTGGATGAAACGGATTTTCTGGATCCATTTCAATCGGGTTCCAGGCTGGGCTTTGGTACGGAGACTGCCTTGGTCGCCCTGTACGATGACCTTTGCCGGGAGAGAGGCAGAGGGAGTGTGACCCTGTTGATACTCCTAGACCTCTCAGTGGCTTTTGACACCATCAACCATGGTGTCCTTTTGGATAGGCTGGCTGGGTTCGGAGTCGGGGGCACCGCTTTATGGTGGTTCCACTCCTTCCTGGCTGAACGTGTCCAGAACATGATGCTGGGGGACAGTTGCTCTGCCCCATGGCATTTATGTCATGGGGTTCCTCAGGGCTCGATACTGTCCCCCATGCTGTTTAACATCTACATGGAACCGCTGGGAGAGGTCATCAGGAGGTGTGGGCCGAGGAGTCAGCAATATGCTGACGACACTCAGCTCTACTTCTCGTTTTCCACCAATCCAGGTGAGGTGGTTTCTGTGCTGAACTCGTGCCTGGACACGATAATGGACTGGATGAGGGTTAATAAATTGAAACTCAATCCAGACAAGACGGAAGTGCTGTTAGTGGGTGCTTCGCCGGACATGCTGGAGGGCCATTTCCCTGCCCTGAATGGAGTTGCACTCCCCCTAAGGGACAGGGTCTGCAGCCTGGGGGTGCTTCTGGACCCAAGTCTAACTCTGGAAGCCCAGGTGGACTCTGTGGCCAGGGGTGCCTTCCTTCAGCTGCGGAAATTATACCAGCTACGGCCCTACCTGGACGAGCAGAGTCTCATGACAGTTACGCATGCACTGGTAACATCCCGTATAGATTACTGCAATGCACTGTACGTGGGGCTGCCTTTGAAGATGGTCCGGCAACTGCAACTGGTTCAGAATCGAGCTGTGCGGCTGGTGAGTGGTGGGGCCACTAGGGAACACATCAGGCTGATTCTGTTCAAATTACATTGGTTACCAGTCACTTGTTGTTGTTGTTTAGTCATTAAGTCGTGTCCGACTCTTCGTGACCCCATGGACCAGAGCACGCCAGGCCCTCCTGTCTTCCACTGCCTCCCGGAGTTGGGTCAAATTCATCTTGGTTGCTTCGATGACACTGTCCAACCATCTCGTCCTCTGTCGTCCCCTTCTCCTCTTGCCTTCACACTTTCCCAACATCAGGGTCTTTTCCAGGGAGTCTTCTCTTCTCATGAGATGGCCAAAGTATTGGAGGCTCAGCTTCAGGATCTGTCCTTCCAGTGAGAACTCAGGGTTGATTTCCTTTAGAATGGATAGGTTTGTTCTCCTTGCAGTCCAGGGGACTCTCAAGAGTCTCCTCCAGCACCACAATTCAAAAGCATCAATTCTTCAGCGGTCAGCCTTCTTTATGGTCCAGCTCTCACTTCCATACATCACTACAGGAAAAACCATAGCTTTGACTACGCGGACTTTTGTCGGCAAGGTGATGTCTCTGCTTTTTAAGATGCTGTCTAGGTTTGTCATCACTTTCCTCCCAAGAAGCAGGTGTCTTTTAATTTTGTGGCTGCTGTCACCATCTGCAGTGATCATGGAGCCCAAGAAAGTAAAATCTGTCACTGCCTCCATATCTTCCCCTTCTATTTGCCAGGAGGTGATGGGACCAGTGGTCATGATCTTAGTTTTTTTCATGTTGAGCTTCAGACCATTTTTGGCGCTCTCCTCTTTCACCCTCATTAAGAGGTTCTTTAATTCCTCCTCACTTTCTGCCATCAGAGTGGTATCATCTGCATATCTGAGGTTGTTGATATTGGCAATCTTAATTCTGGCTTGGGATTCCTCCAGTCCAGCCTTTCGCATGATGTGTTCTGCATATAAGTTAAATAAGCAGGGGGACAATATACAGCCTTGTCGTACTCCAGTCGCTGCCCGAGCCCAATTCAAAGTGCTTGTTTTGATGTATAAAGCCCTAAATGGCTTGGGCCCTGGATACCTGAAGGACCGCCTCCTTCCATATGAACCTACCCGGCAATTAAGATCTAGCCAGGGGGCCCTCCTGAAAGAGCCATCCCTCCAGGAGGTAAGAGGGATGGCTGGTAGACAAAGGGCCTTTTCGGCAGCTGCCCCCAGACTATGGAATGCCATCCCGAGGGAGATTCATCTGGCGCCGACGTTGATGACGTTTCAGCGCCAGGTCAAAACCTTCCTATTCCAGAAGGTTTTTAACTGAAATAACATCAACTGTGGGTCCTGATGGCAGTTTTTAGAGCACTGTATTTTTAATTGTATTTTAATTGTTTTATCTTTTTATTGCATTTAAATTGTTGTAAGCCGCCCAGAGAGAGACCTTTGGGTAGTGTGGGCGGCATATAAATTAAATAAATAAATAAGTTAAATAAATAATGCTACTGACAAAAAAAAAAAAGGCTTGATCTTTTCACTCTGAAAACCTTGCATCAATTGACAATTTTTTTTCCAATGACAGGTCTTTTTAGTATAGTTATTATGGTGTTTTTAACTGTGACTATTGTATAGCTTTAATTGTTTATGAGCTGGCTTGGGTCCCCTGCAGAGAGGAAAGTTGCATATAAATAATGTAACACAACATCACGTTGCATCGCATAAAAAATAAATTGACATGAAAATACCCCTTTTTCATCAAAGATGAGAAAAACTGTATTTGTTACATTCTGAGGTGATAACTTGGGGAAGGGTGGGGTTTAGTATCATAGTGATGTTGAGTAAGGGAAGATATAACATTGAGTTTCTGTTTCTGACAAGCTAATGAGCTGGATGTGGGGAAAATAATTCATCTGAGGTCTCTCCCTCTGTCCGTTGGACTCCGGTTGCCTCATTCATCTTCCCTACTAAATGCCAGATCATTCCATAATAAAACCTTCACCACAATATTATCTGCATCACTAAGACTGAGGTGAGTGAGTTGGATACAGTAAATCTCTCCCTACTGTGTCTTCCCAGGTGCTTGGGTCAGTACCAGCATGCCAACCTTGATGTTTTGTGGTTGTTGTTTAATTTTGTGTTGGCTACCTAAAACAGATTAGGGATTTGGCTTATTCACCATCCACCCCAATGACCAGACAGTCTTTGATTTGGCTCTGAACACTCAGGATTATTGTCCTGGGATCCGACCAAACATTTGAGAGCTGCAATTCAGGACTTCCCAGCTGCCATGACAACCATGGAGCTGTCCTAACTTGATATCAACCCAACCTATGGGTTGTTCCTCAAATTGAACCATTTTTGGACCTCATTGTTTGTTTTCTGTTTTGCTTTGCAGTGAGATAACTGCTTGTTCAGATTTAGGCTTAAAATGGCTCTGCCCCCTTTCAGAGGACAGGAAACTTTCAGAACATTCTACTCTCAAGGATTAATCGTCTTTGAGTGATTCATGAGGGCTCTGGGCCCTGATTAACATGACTAGTATTTCTATCAAAGCCCTATTTGGCTGTGCGGAAGGCAGAGATGATTGTAGATGATGATACTTCCATTCCCATCTACTTTTCTCCACTGGGTAGAACCCATTGGGCTCCTGAGCTGGGTACAATTAAACAAGTTGGGAGACAGTTACCTATTAATAAGGAAAAATTAATGTGTCCAATAAAACAGAAGTCAGAATTTATCATCAGACCTATTTTGCAGGGTTAATAGTGGCAGGGAAGGAATTCCCCGCCATTACTCTTGCATCTTTACAAGGCCATACGTTTCTAAGCAGTTTTGGAACACCTGCCCTCTGACCCAGCAGGAAATGTGAAGAAACCTTGGCAACATATTTTGATATGTTGGCTGGATAACTTGAAGATAAAATAGCTTGCATTCACCACAACACAGATCAGCCAAGGGATGCATTGAGGACACCGTCTGGCCCAATTTGGTTGGATGACATTCCTTTGCTAAGGGATGAGGCTGAAGACAAGACATTGGCCAAGTACAGGCAACTTTGATAGTGTGGTGACTGATGGGACATTGGGTCCAATACAATCAGGCTTTAAGATGAAGCCTGGCCATTTGATACAAACAAAAGATGGAAACAAATGCATAAAATAGAGACTGAGAAGAGTTTACCTATTGCATACTCTTGCTGCTCGTACCGTTACTGAATTTTAAATTGTTTAAATTCCTGTGAGGCTGTTTGAGAATATTATAATACTATAATAGGGCAGGCTACAAATGCAGTATCATTTTTTTAAAAAAATAATAATCAGTTGGCTGGCTTTAAATGATTGTAAAGAAAAGAAATTGTATCAAGAGTGGAAGATTATAATTTTACAAATAAAAACATTTATCTTTAAATCTGAATGAATCTCTATCTAAACAGATTTTAATGATACCATTGGTAGATGAGGATGAGGATCTACCAGACATTTTACCAGCTATCTACACTAAACGTATAGCAACATAATAGCATTCAGCAGGATGTTTCAGACAAATAAGCTACAGTGAAGTGATAAGATTTACTGCAGGCTAGCTTAGTCACCCTTGTTCAATAAAGCCTGAATGGTAAACAGATTTTAAGTAATGTGTGAAGAACGATTTGGATTACAAGAACTACAGCTTTATGCATTACGGTTGATGTATTGGCCTTATCCATGTAGGCAACTAAGGCAAAAAGAAGAAGGAGGTTAGTTTGAAAGGTGCTGGTGAAATGAAACTTTTGGGCAAGCATTTAAGGAAATGTAAGGGGGAAATGGTAGCAGTTCTTTCTGGCAATGAAAACAATGTCAATATGCTTGACTTAACCAGGATATGATTAATTAGGAAATCCATTTAACTGGGACATTTCCCAGGGAATAAAATTAAACCAAATGAGATTTAACTGGCAAGGGGCAGTGGTTAATTGGGACGATAATGTCACTTAATTGGGATGCCTACAGGCAGTGAAGTGATACTGAAATATATGTGTGTGTAGTCTCATGTTTAGAATTGTACTTCTCCCTCTCCCAAATAAACTAGTTGCCAATGCTAGATTAGAATTTTGCTTTATTTAGGTTAATGCTTCAAATTATATTTATTTAGCATAATAGAGTTGAACCCACTGTCGTTTCAGGTGACTACTGCCTTAATATGAAATCCAAAGGCTGAAATCCAGTAGTAAGTCACAACTAGATAAGGCCCATTGAATCAGTGAATATTTGGTAAATCAATGTAAGTTTCATTCAATGGACCTATTGTAGTTGCAACTTACCACTGGCTTTCAGTCAGTGAATATATTTACATTACATAGTTAGAGCAGTTGATTCCACTTTTAACTGTCATCCTACCGGACTCTAGGACTGAAGTTTGGAGAAGTTCTGAGAATTTTCTGCTCTAGTTCAGAAAGCCTCCTCACTACAGCTCTCTGGCAGAGATTTCTAAGAATGTTACCCCCAAAATTACATCCCATGATTTTGTAACATGGAGCCATGGCAGTTAAAGTGGTACCAAAGTACTATACGTAACTGTGCAGCACTACCATACTCTGTATCTCTTATGTACAGCTCTATGCTTTATCACAACATTATACTGTACCCACTTCACTCCTACTTCTAAAATTCAGACATTGTGCCATACAATGATTTGCATTAATCAAACTGTGGAATCCAAACCATCATCTGAACTTCCAGACATACAGGCAGACAACTGTTGAAAGCTATTTGAATGTTTTCATTTTGCATCTCTTCAGCAAATCATGGTTTAGAGCTGCTTCTTGAGTTTCTACAAAGCAAGGGTTTCTGAAGATACACCAAGGACAATAAAAATTATTTGTCAATAATAAGGATGGGAAGAATGCTTACTAAACTCTTCATTCTCATTGATTACACCGTCTTGACTTGATAAAACAGTGTAACAGGATATTTTTATGTCCCTCAAAATTTTTAGCATCCAGGTGAGAGTGAGGCATTCAGCAGTGATTTTTCTTGGCAAGGGAGGGCTTCATGACTGGCACAAACCAGTGTCCTTTAAAGAAGGAAAGCACACACATGGCAAGCATAGAATGATTTGTTTAAAAAGTTTCAAACATGCCCAAAGCCGTTTTGCACTATTCGCATTATCTGTGTCAAAGTTCTGTTTGCGTTCTTTGTAACATTTTGCTGAGTTTGCAAACAATCATTCTTGTTCTTTTCTCTTGTCAAGAATTCTTCACAACATTGCAGCCTCTTGAGGGGAATAGCTTTGCTATTTCTCATCCTCATCTGTGAGGATGAGACAAATGAGGAAAGATTTACATCCCAAGTCAATAAAGACATCACATTTAAGCAGTAGTAGTTAATGGTTTGCAACTGTGGTTGTAAAACCAATTGGAAACTGTTCATTAAAACTCCCCCCCCCCCAATTCTTTCATGCGGTCCCTTTCACATGTTTGGAGACACTCTAAACATTTGGACCTTTTTTTCTTTTTTAAAATATGGTGCCTCGACTTTGGCAATATTCAGCTTAATACTTGCTTTCCATGAAAAGAATTTGTCAAGCTATTGTCAAGTGCTCTACTATGAAACAGTTCTCATAGCTTTATTCATTCACCTCTCCTTCTCTCTGTTCATTTAGCTGTCCACC